>MUAA02000018.1:4885110-7327666 GCA_014180765.2 Marchantia paleacea
TCCGCCATGGGAACGTTTAAAGGGCTGAAGGCTGTGCGGCGGATTGTCGAAGACTGTATAAAAAATATTCATCCCATTTATCATATCAAGGTAATCATTGTTCTTATTCGGTGGTTACAAGAGAGAATTCAAAGAAAGATGTCCAAACCTTTTTGAAATCAAAGAAACGATAATTTGGAGGGTGGAAATCATAGTCTACGTCGGTGTTTTGTTCGCTTCTTTGGTTCCAAAATTTCCTCCATACGATTCACCATCGGCTGATCATGAGTAGCTCACTCAATTAAAATGTTTCAGCTTCTTCATGTGAATCTTATACAGCTTGCGTCTTCTTGCAGGCACTTATGATCAAGCGAGAGCTTGCTAAAGACCCGGAGTTGGCAGAGCAAAACTGGGATCGGTTTTTACCAAAGTTCAAGAAGTAAGCTATTCCGTTGTTATTTTTGAAATAAGAGTTCGATTTTGAAGTTGTGGTTTTTATGTCATTAGAATTTTCTATGAAATTAGTATGGTGACTTCGCAAGAGTTGATGCATTCTCTGGCTCATGTGTAGGAATTAGATCTTCATCGTGAGTAAATTTGACATTTATAGCACTAAAAATTACGAGAAGAAAGTTACTTGATTTCTTCGACATCTTTCGGTGTTTCGGAATACAAAAAACTTTCAAGGCCCTTAGAACTATAAGGGTGAAGCTTTCATTAAAGAGTGGAAAAATAAGACGTATAGGAATGTCACATCGGGCAGCGCAAAATGGCTCAGTTTTTTTGTGATATTTGTTTTTTCAGGAGAAACGTAAAGCAAAAGAAGCTGAAGGAGCAGAAGAAGAAGACATATACACCTTTCCCTCCACCTCAACAGCCTAGCAAGGTATATCTAAGGTGGTTTGTTGTTATATATCGTTGTTTTGGAGAATACTGCGTTCGGTTGTTTATTGAACATGGAATTACTTTACCATCCACTGTGAAGAGAACATGGAAATGCCTTATGCGGGACGACATTTGATTCATCTTATCATGCGTTGAGCTCACTGTACACGGGTGGTTTTATAGGTGGACTTGCAACTTGAGAGTGGTGAATACTTCTTAAGTGCTGAAATGAAAGCTGCAAAGAAGTGGGAAGCAAAGAAAGAGAAGCAGGAGGAAGTACTGGCAGAGAATAAGCGTAAACGAGAGGCAGCTTTCGTCCCTCCAAAGGTGAACCGTCTACTACTTTTCGTTTTACAGACTTGCAGCATACTCCTGATCTGGTCTTTTGGATATCATGATTTGAACCTGAATAATAAGTTTATAGATTGATCAAGAGCTTACCGTTGTCCTGCCTAGCCCCTTCGCTTGCAGGTCTTATCAGTGGATCTCTTGTCATGTCTTTGGATACTTACTCTGTCTACCGTCAGGGTTCAAGTTATCTGATCACGGATGTTTACGGTTGCATCAGTTTCCAAAGATCTGTGCCTGCAGTTTGTCCACTCTGACTTTCCTACATATTTATTGCGTTGACCAGGAAACGAAGAGAATTGATAAAAGCTCCGATGCTACCGAGCAAAGGAGTAAAGGTGTTTCGAAGTCTGATATGTCAGCTATGGCTGAGTCTCTGAAGGTAATTTCACGGCATTATTTTTGTTATAAAATCCCTTTTTTAAAGCCGTTTGTGATCTGTTTACTGAAATCGTCGGTGTTGGGGATTGCAGAAGAAGGTGAAAGACATCGCAGCTACTCAAGGTTCTGTTGATAGGAAAGGTGTGGACGCGTATCTGGCTACTCCAGGCTCACGTAAGGATTCAGGGAATCAGAAGGATAAGAAGGAAAAGAAGAAAAACGTAGAGACGCCTGTGAGTGAAGAAAAGAAAAAGAAGAAGAGGAAGGTAACACAAGATGAGGAAGGTAGCAGAAAAAACTTTAGCAGTCACTTCTAATAGGTTTGGTGCAGAAATTGGAGAGGTGTACATACCATTCGGTTATTTAGGATTTGTGTATCAGGGATGACATTTTTGTTCTTATGAATTGATGATAGTTAAATGTTTCTGTTGTTTAGATCATCCTTTGTATCGACCTCTACCTGCTTATCTGAGACGTTCATGTTGGAGATGGCTGCTGGTCGTTGTATCTTTCTACTGATCTTTCCTTTTTCAACCATGTTTTTATTCCATTCCCAAGTACTCTGAGGCAAGAGAGTATCTTGCGGATCAATATCGCCAGTCGGTGTTTGCACAAGTTTGTTGAGGATCTGATTTGACTGTTGGCCTTTAGCTGTCGACTGAATCACTGGGTGCACATTTTATGCACTACCGAGCTACTAAACGCTGTAAACAGTATTTGTTTCAACATGCGTTATCTTTTAGCCCTCGGGTGTACTCATGACTAAATAGCCTTGTAACTTTTCCAAGGTAGATGGTAGCTGGAAAAGTAACGACGAAACTCCGTTTCTAGAGATCGGAATATTATCGAAATAAAATATAATCTTCTTACAACACATACCCTAGAAGTTACGAATTGGTGGAGTTAGTATAATAATTGAACGGAGTGCATGAAGTAAATGGTTAAACCACTAAGTCTGATTTTATCCCCTTTCTTGTAGAATTCAACTGGTCACTTTCTTGGAGATGATCACACCAGTAAGAACTGCACCGAAATGGTAGTATAAGCGCTAGATAGTAATTGGAAACCAAGCACGTTTCATTAAACAAGGTGAATAAGTGTATGTGCGTTGTTCACTTACGAGGTCACTAACGGAGTGATTTCTGCAAAGCATATCTCAGAAGGACAAAAAGATGTAATAACCGAGTGGGATGTCCTTCTCGGATGGATTTCTTACGGTCTTGGTTCAGAAGTCTCGAACCGAAGCTTCACACCATTTGCTCATATGTCAGTAATCAACTCGACAGCATAATAAAGTTACGATTCAGTGTATAATTGTATTTCGATGGAGGGGCGAAAACTTGTAAAGGGAATGAATCTAAAGGGATGGGGAGGAAACAAAGCAAAGCTGCGGACGAGACCCTTAAGGCAGTGAATGAGACGAAGAAAGATAGGAATACTAGGAAAAGCAGATCTGATTTGAAAAACGACAAACACAGCTGGGATCTTACGAAGGTTGACGGCAGAGTCCTTGAGATGAAGTGCATGACCAGATGTCTAAAAACTTCCACAAGGTTACACACCCACTCATTATCATAACAAAAAGCGCACTAGAAATAACGAGAAAAGTTCTCTTAAAGAGCTTCACATAACCAAGTAGTCATATTAAGCGATGGAACTGCGATCTTATGGCTCAGTTTTACATATTTGATATCATTTTCCTATACATGGGTGTTATTATTTAATAGATTAAGTTTATGTGGATACGGTGGCTGGAATTTCTAAGCTATCATAAAATCCTTACAAGAAAAGAACACCAGAAAGAAAAGAACACCAGAAAGAAAAGACCACATAGTGCTGCGTCATCATGTTTGACTTCATGATCTATGTAATGTCTTAAGAGTACTCCTCTCGTTGATTTTCTTTGTGTGGAGTATTGTTTTGTTTGTCATCCAAGCATAATTGGAAGTTATCATCTTTGTTTAAGCTTCATCTTTCACTAGGTTTTTATCGTACTTATTTTCATGTGGAAATAAATTTCAATGTATGATTAATAAATTAAGTTTGATGAAGGAATTCTTGTTATAATTATAGTTATATATTGAAAAATTTGCTTCGCTTTGAACTTGAATTTATCATGTTGGATGAATTTGTAGACGAATGCAATGTGGGTGCCATGGCGGGTTTGCAGAAAGCTGCCGAGACCTTTGTGAAGGGTTAAAAATCATACAAAGTTATTTTTACTATTTTAGTATTCTTTTATCATAACATATATTCATCATAGTATCATGACATCATATAATATTCATGTCATTTTAAAACATGTATAAATTTACCAAAAACTTCATAACTAATCAGATTAAAATGTCACATGTGTAACGGTGACTTGACAGGTAAATGAAATGTGTAATCTTACATGGAAGGGTTTACGCTTTTGTTAAAGAAAGTTTTAAATGATCAAAAATATAAATGAAATACTTAAACCCTTACAAATATAAAACTATATTTTTATAAGTGTAACTATACATTCATATTTTTTAAAGAAATCTTTCCTTCATTATCTAAACCCACCAATTGAATGCTCTAACCATTACAATGAACTATATCTTGTATATCTTGGGGCTAGCCCCATGTTACTCCTTTGGTTCCATCCCTACTACTTATGAGGTCTTACCATCCTTTTTCCTATATTACTTAGTCCCCCTTTTTTTGTTTCTACTGAAAGTGTTTCACCTTTTTCATTTCTTTAAGTAAGCAAGTACCTTCACATCACTATTTTTCCTTACTTCATATCTCCGAAACCATTCGCGACCTCTAGCTAATTAGTCTAGTATATTTAACAACTTTCAAAATCGTGTGTTCCAGTAACAATAATAATAGTAGTGATCTACTATGACTCGGATATGATTATTTCACATCCTCTTTCTTTTTATGAAAATAGAAATCTAATTTTTACCCAAATTATAATGAATCCAATACATTTGTATTCTATCATGACTCTCATGGATGTGCATAAGTTGAAGAAATTGCTAATTTTTGTCTAAATTTGTAAGGTTTCACATAAGGATATTCACTCTTTGGAAGAAAGTGATGCTAATCCAAGCTTTTTACAAGAATGGGTTATTCAAGTGGGTTGGAAACTTAGAAGGGCCCATTTGAGTTCTAGTGCACGCGAAGTCATGAGCATGAGATTTAATTGGTCACTAAGATACTTAAGATTTAACCGGTCACTTTTTCGGTGCAATCCATGTGAGAACAATCATGGTAGGTGATGATTCTTCATATGCTTTGTGTTTGTAAACTATTTCAAATATCTTAGGTGCAGGACATATTTCCTAGTGTGTTGCTATTGGGACCTAGCCCCATGTTCCAGGTTTGGTTTCATATAGTAGTACTTGATGTGATATTCACATCCTTTTTGTTATTTTAACGTGTCTAGTTTCCTACTATACTTCAAATGTACCTTCAATTAAAATTTGATTGGTTGATAGGTCAATTGAGAAATTGTGAATGGGGTTATGGAGATAGAGCGAAAATCGACAGAGCATGCCAACCGCGTAGGCACGAGGACCGCCATGGTCGCTAAGCAGAAACCGTCATCACGAGTCTCGACCAATCAAGACCTATAGACAAGGAGGACGTCAGAAACGACATGAAAGAGAGAAACCAGCGACGCAAAGAGGACACCAAATGCTGTGGGGCCGATTTTCTGCGTCTCACTCTCCCGCCTATGACCGCTTGCGACCAAGAACCGGATCCCAATCGTAGCCAGCCATCTCAGGGCCGGATTGGATTTCTCGTGCGCCAGCGATGTGCGACATGCCCTTCCCTGCGCTGGTTCTCTTGCTTCGAGGACGGCGCCAAAGATGTCTTCCGGAGGCTCGGAGCTTCGAAATCTCGCACCTTCTTTCTCGTTCGCGGACCGTTGTCGGCGGAAGTCTAATGGATGGGGACGACCAATTCATGCGGTGCATAATTGCCGGGCCTCCTTGCTCTTGGGGACGGCAGCAATAAACAACGAGGGATTCTGCTCTGATAGATTCTCTCGTGCAGCAATTAGACGACGTTTAAAGCTGAACCTGCAGACTTGAATGTTTAGGTGTCAGGATTGGATTGTAGGGCTTAGTTTGAGGGAATTTTCCGCCTCTTGATAACAAAATTGTTGCTGCAAAACTTGCCCAACTCCAATGGGGAAAGCAAAATCTCTCTAGAACCTCCGTATCCTGTCTCTGGAAAGAATTTCGATATTTGCGATTCCTTCCCTTCGAATCTCCACACGAAATGTAGTGAAACTTGGTTTGCTTGATTAGGGTTTCACGTGGTTTTGTACTCCGATTTGACAATTTTGTTTGGGAACTTGATGATGCACAACCATGCAGAGTCGCGAAACACCTGGTCTCTTACGAGGGTGCCTAGATTATGAATAGATGCTGGAGCTTTTCAGCGAGGTGGGGAGATCCTAAAGTATTCTTCATAGCATATCTATATTGTCCTATTTACTCTCTCTATTTGTAACAAACCTGTTGGTATTTTACTACACCATTGTTTTGTTTATATATTACCCAACATATAATTTCACATCTTCCCACGTACTTGGCAAATAATGCATTCATTGCATGATTTTTAAAAATATTGTTAATTTACATGTGCATTACAAAGGTTGTATCATGGATTTTTAACAACATCATTGTACATAGATCTAAATCTTGTGAGATCAATTTATGCTACTTGTGAAATCTCTATAAAGTAGATTCTCAATCTTTATATGGAAACAACAGAAATTAACTATACAAAGGGGAGCTAGGAAGGTAAGAATTCAAGGTTTCCAAGAAATTCGATTGTTTAAAATCGAAAGCTCTTGATGAAGCATGAGGAAGTGAAGGCTTGAAAGCCATCAGGATTTATGGAAATGAAATAAATAATGAGCATTTTAGTGATGTCAGTGTGCTCGTCGTCTACGCTCCTTTATGATTGGCACTGAAGGTCTTCTTGAAGTGATATTTTGGGCGTTTTTTACGGAATCTTAGTCTCTCATCAGAATAGTATCGATTTCTTGCCGATGCTAATCATAGCAAGTCTCTGCTTACTTACGGGAAGGCGACAAATTTCTCCTTGGAGAGTACACCAATCGACCATTCAGGTATTGTATCCTCACTGATGGCACTCGTCCAGTTGTCTTGCAGCTGAAAGTGTTCGTGCAGAGTTCCCAGTTAGGCCCTTGCTAAAATCAATCCTGCGGACTAAAACGGGCCGACTCCAGACAGCAGCTCTTCAGTAGGGTCAGTTTACAAGATGGCCAGCAATTAATCTGTTGCAGCCCCACAATGGGAGCGAAAGTTCCCCAAATCTGCTCTCTCTTATGTTTCTAGAGCAAGATGACCATTTAGGCCATATCTGAAGCAATGACCTCGAGCTCGATTATTTCCTGGAAGATTACAGAGGGCTGGGTATGTATGTGCAGCTGCAGTTGATTCATTCCTTGTATGGGGCCATGCAGGTGCACACGGCGTGAAAGTACAATTAAAGTGCATCAGACTTTTGATTGAGCAGTTCCTGAACGAGGTTTTGCTGAAGCGAGCTTGGAGCTCAGAAGGCGAGCACACTTAAAAAGGATCACAGTCAAAGCAAGATTGATGTAGTTGATTTCCGAGCCTAGCGGGCTGCAAATGATGACTTCTCCGAGCTATCAGACATTCATGGCACAATCACGGAAAGCCAGCTCTTATGCATGATCCCCATGCCACAATGAATGTCTCTATTCCAAATTACACCCATCTCTCTCATGAGAACTGTAAGCCGTTGCCTAACTGGATACAGCGCAAATAAAATAAAAAGTAAAATTCTCTTCACTGTTTACACTTTGACTAATCTCTTGCAGTTTTCTAACTACAGCAGCAAGAGAGCCATATTTACCCTTCCCTCGCTGCACAACGTGAGTGAGGTGCACAAAAACGCTGACCCTCAGAACATCAGTTCTTAGCCACTTGATGAAGAGAGGCAATCATACTTCAACTCAATAGTTCTGAACTTCAGATCGAATCTAAGCTAGATACGCTGGCTCCATTGAAGAGAATCCTGATAAGCAAGGAAGGAGGGAAGGAAAGCAGCAAATTTCTGTCTGTAAGCGATGCCGAAGAAGATCAGTGCGTTCCTTCTCTAAACAACAGATTAGTTCTCCTTTGCTTCTCATCTATCTGGCTAAAGCTCGCCCGTGACCGCGCAGGTAAGTAGCTCGAGAGGCCTTCGCTGGAAGCTCGTACAGTATGCTTTAGTAAGTTAGTGTGAAAGCCGGTACGTTGTCAAAACTAGGAATCGACAAAGTAGAGGTAGAAGTCGAAGGAATCTTCCGAAGCCTCAAATTATGGGCTCCAAGGGCTGTATTGTAGAGCCGATTGGAGTGCATGTGTTCAGGTTTGTTGACTCGGGATTGTATCTGAGGATCAGAACTTGCTGGCAGCCGCCTAAACGGAGGCCCTTTGTTTTGAGGGTTTAATTATGAAGTACACTCTGAGTAAACATTCACTCTGTCGATCATGAACGCTTGGGCACGAGCATCATTGAACAAGGGTTATCAAGCACCAAGTTTACAAGCAGTCAATTCACAAACTCACTGCCGGAACGAACAACCAATTGCTCCTGATCACGTTCCGAGTCAAGCAAGGTTCTTCAATCCAACTTGCACTTTTCTGGTGGGATTAGTTTTCTACATGTCACTGATGGTTTAAGGCTTGTCCCTGACAGATCTAGGGACTGCCAGAATTGTCAGTGATGAGGACCAGCACATCAACAGATACAACACTCAGCCTTAAGTTGATCGGGATTCACCCTGGGAAATTGATGGACTAGATGCAAAAGACACAGATTTGTCAATGCCCCAGGAATTGATGCCCACTGCCAGACTACAAGTAAGAATCCTTTTAGCTTAGCACATTCAACTTGGTGTGAAAGAGGGCCTGGACGCCTGCAGACTTTAACAGCAGCTTAATGAAGAAATCAATCGGAATTCCAGAGAATGGCAACTTCAACGGTGCGTGGTAAGGTCACAAAAATCAAGTGCGGCCCAGCCCAGCAACAATCCTCTACGGAGGTTTCGACAGCCATCCGACGAAACACACAGACTCAAACTAAATCGCTGCACCTGCACCTGCTGCATTATGCATACATTCAGCTTCTGAGCTGAATTTCTGCTCTTTTAAACCCCTGACTCGAATCGGACACATCCACTAGACAACTACCACCACTCTTGACGGTGAAAAAGAAAAAGAAGGGAACCGGAAGTGGTGGCCCCGGGCCATGCAACGCTCTTCCCTTTCGCCCTAAGTCTCGCAACAAAATCCAGGAGAAGCCAGCAATATAGCAAAAAGGACGGAAACCCATCAACCAAGGGGTAGTACCAATAGCATCACAAGGAGAAATATATCCCGCTCCACCTAAAATGTCCTAACCATCTACACTGGAGCATCGAAAAAATATCATCTAACCTGCTATCTATATAAATAATTTTGGGGTACAAGTAATATAGCATAATATAAATAATAAGATTGCACAAGCCAGTGATATGTATAGCAATATACCTTTACATAATAGTCTTTACAATCTGATAAATAATTTTGGGGTACAAGTAATATAGCATAATATACATAATAAGATTGCACAAGCCAGTGATATGCATAGCAATATACGCTTTACATAATAGTCTTTACAAAATGATAAATAATAGGGTACCTAGTATGGTAGGCTTTGGCAACCACTGCAGCCCTCCGAAGAAAGATCTCAGACTGGCAGAAAGACATAGCTGCACAGTCGCCACAGAAGGAGCATTAATAGAATTACTAGACTAGCAGTACAAAGTTTGCAGTGGTAGTAGTGGGCAAACGATTGACTTCTGCCCAATGAAGAAGGAAGAGCCAAATTGGACCAGGATCGCTCCCTCAAAGCCTCGAAGAGGAAAAAAACAAGGAATCCGAGACCCAAGGAGGCCGGACCCGGCTAGCCCTGAGAGCAGGAGGGGCTTGAGCTCCGTCTTGCTTTAGTAGGTGCCTCCATCTTGCTATTCGGTGCTTGCAACAAGAGGCCGGGCCAGCCCAGAGCGTCTGCTGCGTGCACACGTACCCAGTCCGGCTCCCCCGTCCATCCCTCACTGTGCCATGGTTCGAAAGCAGCAGCATTTCCGCAATAGAAGAGAAGATGCTGCTCTTCAGCTGCAGGAGAAGTCATCATGTTCGGGCCTCCGCTGCTCCGACTTTGGGCCAGCACGGCAGCCATGGAAGGGACCGGCTGCAGCTGCAGCGCACCCCGCACTCGTCGCTGGAGCTGTTTTGCTTGCCAAGCACGTGTTTGTGCGTCACATTGTTGTGAAGATGAACGAATTGTCGACTCTCATTTCCTCCCTCCCTCCCTCCAGGACCTACAGAAGAAAGTAACTTCACGACGGTATGTGCTCTGTATCCATAGCTCCATAGCGCATGAAATTGTACAGGTACGATCCTAATCTATTACGGAAAAGGTTATAATTATATCTCGATCTGAGAAATATGTTGTAATTCCACCATGTTCACAGTTTTACCAGTGCTTTCGGAGGTGAGCTGGTTACTTAGGTAGAGTCAGAAGTTAGCTCTGGACATTCCATTCCGAGCCCCCCGAGCGAGCTAAGGGACGGCATCTGCTCCGAATCAGCCGACGCTGCGTTCTGATTATCCTTGAAAAATAAATCCAGGTGGTGTTGACCCGGCTCAACGTGGAGGTCTTCATAACCGATGCATGACTTGTTTCTCATTCTCGACTCGGAGTCTCGGATAGAAGCTGAGCCTCTGCACTTGCACGTACACTAGTCGAACGAGTCAGAACATTTACATCCGGATCCTTACATACGGATAAAGAATTTTCGGTCGTGGCAACACGAGCCCCTGTAGCCCTTCAGGCAAGCATCGTCAAAAAACGCTCTACTGGACGAGGCTGCATCAGATCCAACGCCCAACGGTCTCTAGAGTCTATACTGGACCTTCTTCCCCAGGCCCTCCCTGAGCTCGCTCTTTGGGATCTTACATCCACAAACAAAATCCATCCCAACTCAATCTGGAGATCTCAAACGCACGCAAAATGTAAATGAGGTCACAGTTCAGTAGCTCGTACAGACCGAGCACGTTAGTATTTCCGCTCAGAATCCAACATGAATAATAATAATAATAATAATCTGACGACATTGAATTTCACCGTGCTATTGGGCAATGTGCGACCTGTACCATGCATGCGAGTACAAGTTATAGAAAGGAGAAAATTAGAATTACATCCATTCACTACCTCAGATTTAGTTTATATTCTTGTGTGAGAATATTGATGTGGTGGGATGAACCAAGCAGAAAATTATGCTCGTCATGTTGGTAAGTGCGTAATCTTTACGTGCCAACTCTTCGACAATACTTCTCGTTAAAGAGAATAGGATAGTTTCTACATCGAGTCCAGACAAATATTCATCTCTACTCCAGTCACGTGAAGATACTATTCTGCAATTTTAAGACAATGGAAGTGAGGTCTTCTTCAGCGTGTGTGGTCGCGGATGGATGCAGCTGCAGCTCCTACGAAGCGCGGTCAATCATTTCCCGGGAGGCGTAACGAAGAGTGAGGTGTTGGAGTGATGGAATGCGGGCCCGGCAGTATACGATACCAATTGTGGAACTGGAGGTGATGGCAGCGAGCGAGCGAGGCTGGGCTCGCCGATCTCGTCGTGCTTACTCAGCAGCAGCAGCAGCAGCAGCAGAATTCTCGTCACTGTGCTAAACATTCGACTGTTGATGATCATGAATGAATCCGGGAGCGCAGCGGCCGGATCCCGAGCTTCTCGTCACGACTGATCCCGAAAAGCTGGATCTGGCTCCATGGATCATTCCTTGGCGTGCAAAAGTGAGTGATTCAGATGTATGCTGTCATAGAATTGTCAAACGACGTCAGCCTATATAGCCCCGTGTGGCTTTCTCCTGATACAGCAGTGTTTAAGTACTCGGTGCCTTCGCCACTTCCTTCTCTCTCTCTCTCTTCTCCGTCTCTGACTTTCTCTCTTTCTCTCTCGCCAGTCCCTTGGAGAGAGAGAAGGCGAGCCCAGCCATTGCAGTCACATTCAGCCATTCTGTGGCAGGGTTCTCCAAAAGCATGAGACGCAGATCTTGCAGTTAGTTTCCCGAGAATTCGAGTCAGAGATGCCTCGATCCATTTAACATTGTCCCCACGTTTTTCCTCACGTGGAGTGCATTCGGTCTGGTTCACAGATCTTGATACTATCACTCTCGACGGTCTGAGGTAATTCAAGGCTCAGAATGTCTGTGTGGTTTTTGAGTGGATCGCCATGAGTCTTAGAGTTCTTTGCGAATGTACGAGCAATGCATAGAATCAGATGAATTTGGACCAGCTGGCTGCCACTTCTCGTGTACATGAATGTGCAGTCCATGGCAGTCCTGATAATAAGAACCGCATTGTGGTTAGTTCGATACTGCAGCAGGAGAGCTCGTCATTTCTGATCTAGTCTTCTCGTGTGTGGCCGCAGAGTGATGACAACACAAAGCGGATTCATGATGAATTCGGTGGTCTATACATTCGTTCTGCTCTGTTGTGGAGCTGGCTGCGCCCTCGCCGGCGAGGGACCTTATGCAGTTTTCACTTGGACCAGAGCGCATGCCACCTTTTATGGAGGAGATGACGCCAGGGGCACTCAAGGTAAGACGGTTCAGGCTTTGCTTATATCGTTGATGGGAATCCTGGACTCTGGTGGTCAAACTGGGGCTAGATCAGCCATGCCTTGCCCTCGTTCAGACGAAGTATCTCCGAAAGTGAGTACATAGCGTTGAGGTAGGAATTCCATTGCAGGAAGCTCTGAGACTCGAGGACTTCGAAATTCCCTCGTCTTGCACCTGATATCAGATTCCACCAGATGAATTGATGTAATGAAAACCGAAGTGACGACTGAAACTGTCAGATCGTATATTACTAACGAGACCTTGGATGTGTTCCCATACTGTGGCCCGAGTTGAGTGCAGGTGGTGCTTGCGGTTACGGGAACCTGTACACGAGGGGATATGGCGTGAAGACCGTGGCCCTGAGCTACACAGTCTTCAACGAAGGTCTCACTTGCGGAGCGTGCTTCCAAATCAAGTGCGATCTGACCCTGAAGCCCAGATGGTGCTACCCCAATGCCGGCTCCGTCACCGTGACCGCCACCAACTCGTGCCCTCCCAACTGGGCCAGGCCCACCAACAACGGAGGCTGGTGCAACCCTCCCCGAGTGCACTTCGATCTGTCGTACCCCATGTTCTCCAAGCTCGCCCAGAAAGTCGCTGGAATCATCCCCATCCAGTACAGGAGGTGAATGGCTCCCTTCCTCCATCCCTGCACCGAATTGAACCCTCTCTCATCTTCTTCTTCTTCTTCCAAATTGTTCAATTTTGTTTCAGGAGGCAAGTCGCTCTTATCTGACAGCGTGCAGCGACTGGGGTGGGATGTGGGCAGGGTGAAGTGCGTCAGGACTGGAGGAATTCGGTTCACCATCAACGGGAACCCCTACTTCAACATCGTGCTGGTGCACAACGTGGGAGGATACGGCAACGTGGTGTCGCTGTACATCAAGGGGACCAACAGCCCGTGGTTCAGGATGAAGCAGAACTGGGGGGCGAACTGGGAGGATCACAACAAGCTCACGAGACAGAAGCTGTCGTTCAAGGCGTCTCTGGGAACGGGCGAGACCATGATCTTCAAGGACATCACCGGCACGTACTGGAGCCACGGCCAGACCTACGAAGCTTACAGCAATTACTACTAGTAGCAGCAGACGGGAGCGAGTTAGTTAGTTCCTTGCGGCCCCCGCTCGTCAGTCGACTCCATTTATCTTTTTGTCATCAGAGCTCGAATCTGCCTTCAGATTGGTGAAGACATCCGATCTCCGCCGAGGATAACGCGGCCCGTGTACCATCGATGGTTTGCTTGATTGATCGATGGGAAGGGTCGAATAAAATATCATAAGCGATCGATCTCTCGGGAAGACGTCGTAGACCAGCTCGGGATGAATGGTTGCATTTAAAAGAACAGATTTTAGCTGTAGGAGTGTCTCAGCCGCAGCAGCAGCTGGAGGTGAGATGTTCCGCTGAACTAAGAAATGATCTCTGTGTTAGGTCGAAGATTTTGTGGCGACTGTCGAACCAGTTAAGAACTTTCCTCTAGAGCGTGGAGTACTCGAGATCCCATTGCGAGTCCTACCCGACGAGGTTGGTGGCAGGCAAGAAAGAGCCTGAATATTAACTTCTTCTTTCGCTTACATTCATTGATTTAAATGTGTTCCTCACGGAGCATTTATTCACTCCAGCTCCAAATTTTGCCTTCGCATCGGCAGTAACGTGTATTTTATTTCTACTATAGTCATGAAGATTAAAAAGTTGGACGGACTGACCTTGGATTGAGGTCACGTCCAGATTGAAGTTCACTCGTGTCACTTGATGATGAGATATCTTCCCACTGGTGACATGCTGCCTGACATATTCGCTTCCGAGGGTTTGACTTGCTGTTCTTGTTACTTCGTGTAAAATATGGCTGACATAACATGTAAATACTTAAGTTAATTTCTCAAATAAAAAACCCACTATACAAAGAGATTTCAAACTCTTTGAAAAATCAAAATCAATACATGTTTTAATTCAAAGTCTTTAAGTAAATTGAACTCCGTTTTAATTCAAAGTTTTTAAGTTTCTTTACAAGTGAGTAAAACGTATGATTCAAAATGAGGTCAACTGATTTTGTGTCCCATTCCAAGATGCAAGGCAAATCGGACAAATCTTTTGAGAGGTTTGTAGTTATTAATGTTGATCATTCAAATTTTTAAAAGATAATTTTGTTTCTATAAACTCCTATTCAAGATACTACTGTTTGTTGCTATTTTGATACAAGAATAGTTTGTTTAACAAAACAAAAAACTTTGAATGGATATAGTATGTTTTCACAAGCCAAGTTTACGTTATGGCTCATTCAACTTAAATTATTATCAGAGGGATGTGATGGTTTTATTCTTTTAACTTTGCAGTGATATTTAGAGTTTCTAATAATGTGCGAGAAAGGAAAATTTGCAAATACATAGTTATTCATCCTCTAGAATGCAGACTCTCTACTTACTGAAGGAATATGAAAATATGTTGGAGTCATATGATGAAGATATGTTCGAGTGACAGATGTTAATGGAGCTTCTGCCCTTCATTAAACATATCAACTATGTTCATGAGATCACACGTTACTCTAATTCTTCAAGTTAAGTTAGCCAAAATATTATCTTTTTTTCATGAGACTTTGGATTTTTACGTAGTTCCTAGTTACATAGTTGACTATTACATGGTGAGGATGAACGTGGTGATATGTTGATTTAGTATGATCAAAACCAAGTACAAGTTGTGAACCATGTTGAGTACAACTTGGTAGCTTGTGAACTTGATTATCAATTATCAAAAAGTATAAGACTTTTTTGACTTTGCTCAGTTGACTTTGAGCTTAAATTCAAATGGATCCCATCTATCCGTGGGAGAGTATATGATTGGTTGTAGGAGTACATATCAACATGAACTATTGAGAGAACTCAACCTAGATCTGATGGGCATGATGCAAGCTCAGGAATATATAATGTTATAAATGAGAATTGAATGAGCTGAGTTACAAAGTTGTAACGTTGCAACTCGTGTCCGACGTGAATGCTTCTGTGGTTTCTAGAGTCTTGAATATCTGAATGGTGTTTAGACCTATCTTGAAAGGTTTCATGTCATGTTTTATCTGCCTGGTACTTTTGACTTTTTTGTGCAAAAGTTTTATTATGAGTTAGAGTGAAGGTTAATTCTTATTAAATATAATAGATGAAAAATCTATTGCAAGCATATGAATAAAATTTGTAATTATTACTGATTTTTGATGTATTAATTAATTACATCACTAGAATGTCACTCTAAGATGTTATGTTATGTATGTTGCACAAAGTTATGATTAACAAAATCAAGATTGATGAATACATATAAGCATCTCTTACAAAAATTAATGTAGGTTTATGGAGTCAATTGTTCAATGGAGTGCACAAGCTATGTCAAATTCTATGATTATAAGTCAAATAGCTTAGTCGTACCGTAATCAATATGTATGGTTCTCATGTTGTGATACAATTACGATAAGAAAATGATAATATGTGTCATTTTCAAAGCTGATTCTTATAACGATGATAGTTAAGGTCAAGATAATTTGTGGCTCATCTTAAGAATGTTAGAAATCCACGGTTGGATTGACTGTATAGGGTGGAGCTATTCATCTCTTTCAAAGATATTTCTTGGATAGAATCAAATATAAAAAGTGATCAAGGTGCAAAAGCAAATGTGGAGATTAGAAATATCACTTTGCTAACTAGGAAGCTAACGTTGGACATGGATAGATAACAACATGATCTTAAAGATGTATTAATTTTTTAGTATATTTATATTATTTAAAAGCAAAATAGAGTAAAGTTATCATTAGAAGTTTAAATGTTAAATTTTTGGGAGACACATTTTTTAGAATTATGTACAAAGTTTTTTTATCATATTTTTTATTTCAAATGATTGATTTTGAATTTATTATAATAATATAATATATTTAAATTATATATATTAAGAATAAATATATATTTTGTAAGAAAAATTCATGACTATAATAATAAAAATAATTTTCAATGTGTAACAATTATATTTTTTTCATATCTATATAAGCAAGATGAATAATTTCAAATTTGCATGGGCAGCATAACATGTTGATTTCTAAAATGATCATGACAATCAAAATTGTTGATTTAATATTTGAAAAAAATAATATCATGTAGCAATTGATAATTGATGTTCAAATTTATAAAGAATTCATCTTACTTATTTTATGTTTTAATTTTAAAAATAATACATAGATATATCAAATGATATCAAAAAATGATACCTATTTAAGATATTTCAATTCATTTTCAAATAATTTATAAGTTTTCCAACATGAAATATGATCATCCAATTTTCAAATTGTCTACAATATCTCGAGTATTTGTTTATTTTTTTAAGAAAAAAATCAATTATTCATCAACAAATATATGTACAATCATTTGAGTGGTGCACTAGATTCACTTGTGTGATAAAAAAAAATTGATATATATAAATCAAGAACATGCATTCTAGCATTTCTTTTGAATCATTGTTTAATTTGCTTAGCTATTTTGTTAATTGATATATTTTGTTGAATAATAATTTATTTTGATAGTCATATTTTTTATTTAAAGTCATATATTTAATTTAAATTTTATCACAAATATATGGACAGATGAAGAGTTTAATACCTACTTTGGAGGAAAAATTTATAACAATAATAATAAAGGAATAAAAAGAATGATAATCCTTTTCAAAGTGCAAAAATCATTTTTTGCATGTAAGGTATTTCTTACATATATATAGTCAAGACTGATCATTTCAAATCTTTCATCCATAGCAAAACATGTTCATTTTATAATTTAAAAATTTCTACAATATCTAGTGTATTTCTCTTTTATGTAAAATTTTATGTAAAATTACAAACATTAATAAAA
This sequence comes from Marchantia paleacea, assembly GCA_014180765.2. Taxonomy (NCBI): domain Eukaryota; kingdom Viridiplantae; phylum Streptophyta; class Marchantiopsida; order Marchantiales; family Marchantiaceae; genus Marchantia; species Marchantia paleacea. The sequence goes on from MUAA02000018.1 coordinate 4,902,281, forward strand.
TTAATTTTTTTTTTAAAATCATAATTTGTAAGTTATTATACTTAAATTACGTGTAATCATGTGGATGAAGCACCAAGTTTACTTGTCATAACAAAATGTTGTCATAAATAAATAAATAAATAATACTCAATATAGCTTTTTTTCTGAATTATTATTTAAAATATTTAATTCATTTCATAATAATTTTATTTTAATAATTTAAAATTATGAGTATTATTTTTTTAACAAAAATTTATGCAAGTTTTTTTTAAAAAAATTCATAAATTTCACAATGTACATGCATTCTTGACATATGAGAGATTGAAATAATCTATTTAGTAACACTATTCATCTTGTTTCAATGTATAAAAATGCCACACATGAGATATTTTATGTCACATAGGCAGAGTAAAAGTTATTAAAAGTATTTTTCAAAATTTTATTGACTTGATAATACTTCAAGCATCTCATATAAGCCCTAGAACCAAATGCATAGTGACATGACTCTTTAATCATGCCGATGATACTAAACTTGGTCCCTTGGCAAGATCTCCAATAAAACAATCCATGAAATCTTTAATTCATAAATTTAAACTATATACATGAAGTGTTGTAAGATGAATATTCATATATATTTATTTAAAAATATTAATTTTGAATTAACATAAATTACCTTAACTTCTTCACGGGTTTCAGCCCAAAAAAAATATTTTTTCAAATATACCCTCAATCGATCAGCATTTCAACAAAAGATACAAGACGTTTGAGCCGATCACAAGCTTGGGAGTATCCATTGAGCCTTCTATTGCTCATAATCCATGATTCACAATTATAAATATTATCATGACTTATGTAATAACACTCCTAGTTAGATAAGTGCGTAGATGCATGAGCTCATACATTAGTTAGAGCCAATAGTGTAGTTAGCGTCATTTGCATTCGACTTACCGTTATGAGACTTTGATGTGTAATTTTTGAATTGGAGCCTTTGAGAATGTGATTATGGTGGATACTAACTAGTGTGGAAACCTAGAGTCTTTGAAGCTGAAAGTGGATTTGGCTCGATTGTAATTTCTCTTTTATACTATGGTTATGAGTAAAGTGTCATGATAGATGTTTTGAGACTAGAAAAAATTTCTTTGAATATTCAAATTAAATTATATGGTGAGAATTATGAGTTTTTGGTTAGCTGAAGATGTTTTGACGAGTTTTGATTGACGGTAATTTTGATATTTTTATTGTACAATGTGTAGGTCGTTGATGAAGTAAAGACTTCGATGGTATAGAAGTAGAATTTATTCAAAAATGATGTGATTGATTTTAAATTTATCTATTTTTTATTTTAGTGCTTACAATCTGAATCTAGAATTTGAAGGAAGAAACCAATGTTGAAAATTGATCATGGGCCAATGTTTATAGTTAGATTGGTATTTAGAATCAAGATTGGCTGAAAAAGATTTTGCAGAAAAGTGCTCAAAATCTAAAATTTGGTGTTTTAAAGTTTTTGAGTAAAAAATATGAGAGTTAGGCTCTAAGATTATCACATAATGAGATAGAGACATCAAACACATGTCAAAATTATGAAATTTTGATGTTTAGGGGTAGTAAATTAGGCTAGAAGATTTTCAAAATCTAAAAAATGGTGTCCATTTGCGAAAAAAATTGCATTTGGTAGAGAAAAAAACTCCGTCATAAAATTAGATTACAAACGTTAAATTATCGATCTGAAGAGCATAAAGCCTCCAAAATTATATTTTAGTGTTTTTAAATGCCCTCCTAAGGCTATGCTAGTTTCAATTTGGTTGGTTTTTACCCCTTTGATGGATATTTTTGGTATAGAGGATTGTTATTTATGTTTGTTGTGAATGATATAGCTCCATCTTGACTTCCTATTTGTGCTTCAAGTTTGTTTGTGCTTTGTTGCTTGAATTGTTAGTGTTCATGTGTGCTGCCCGATAGTGAGGTTGGATTTATGGACCTATCATGCTTGACTTTAAAAAAGCATCTTTTAACGATTTATAGAATTTAGTAGAAGTAATGACTCACATACAAGATTTTTACACTAAACTAATACACTTCTGTTATCACATAATTATACAACAAGCTTTGTTTGACGTTGTTTCAAGTATGATGAAAATTTGCGCAGCGAAACAATATTTCGTGTTGTTAAAGACAAAATTATATATTTTGACTAAATATGTCAGCCATGTCCACATGGCCCAACAGTGGTATCTACAAATCACAGATAATTACAGAGTCAAAGACTGTTTAATCGAAGGTTTGAAATAGGATGTTTAAGGATGTGTGGTCAACTCAAAATGTGCAGCGCGACAAGATTCCTATATTGAGGATCGTACACCAAGAGCTATATACTAATGCGAGAACGGATAAGTTGGGCTTCCAGTGTGCATATTCTTTACAACTGCCCGAACGCTAGGAGGACGTGGACAGCGACAACTTTTCTGAAATGGCTTGAAAATGTCTTCGCCTTCACGGATCATCAGTGCTACCTGCAGCTATTAAAATCAATACTCTCATTTAAGGATAAACTACTGGCTTAGTCGACTTGGGTAATACTAATGGAAATATCTCGTCACATTTGGCTATCCAAGAACAAATTCTTCTTCAAACATGATAAGACTCACCACATATTGTTTCTCCTCAAGAACTAACATTTCACATTCAACCGAGAAAGATGTCAGTGAGAAGTAAACCAAATTTAGTTGATGAAACGATGCTTTCATGCATACTCATAACATTTATATTGTGGTTACTACTGATTTTCAATGTAATAAAAATCTCATTGCACTAGATGTTAACCTAGCTAAGTTGTGCTCGTTACAATGCACAAATCCATGATTAAATAAAATCAAGCTGACTTTATATAAGAATGTTTTAAACCATTGAAATACCTAATATGAGCTATGAGATCAAATATGGGGTTTTTACTTAGAGCTAATGGACTTAGGTTGTTATATTATAAAGCAGAAGCTTCGTTTGACATTATTTCAAGTTTGCTAAAAATCTAGGGTGCCAATCCATCTCTCTTCAAATCCTTACTTAGGTAGTTTATTGCCAATATTTACCTAGTTCTGTGGTTAAGGATCACGATACAGGTAATTAAGTCTCTCACAGGTAAGTCATAGCAATAATGGTTAGATTTACTTACATACAGGATAGTAGTATATTAACGTTAGATGAAGCCTATAACATTATTGAGAGATTTGAAGTAATTCGCACGATGTTTCTCAAAGACACAAACTTAACCAAGCAATTCTAGCTCATTTGGTCGCTCAATTGTATAGAAGTGATCAGGTCGTTTGCTTCAATACTACCCTAGACACAAATCGGGGCAATCCCTGGTGGTGTGCGATCTGATTCGGGACCAGCTGATTCAAAGGAGCAAATGCAAGGGATTGAGTACCTATAATAGCTATGATGTTTCCAGTTGAAATATGTCCAGATAACAAACCTATTCAAGGATCAACAGTTTTATAGTTTTCAATTCATTGTTCCAATTCTTGTGTGTGTTGTGCGTCTCAAAGATACATGGCACGCGTATGATCACGTCATTCTTTATAACAGGATCTAACTCCGGATCTCAAGTAGGACGTATACACATTCGACATCTTCCATCCTGCACGCTCATGTACGATTATAACCGTGTACAGAAACACTCCATCAGCTAGTCATCCTCGATCTGGTTGGCGGGTGGGTTTCTGATAATAATCTTCACTCAGACACGACGTTCTGATTACAATAGGCAGTTTCAAAATGGAGCTGAATCGACGAAGCTAAATTGGTTGTTTCTGATCGAGAACAACCAACGACTAGGTAAAGCGAGGATACACGTCTCCAACACTCATGAATGATAGATGTTTGTCAATAATAACGTAGAGACTGCTTTTACACGGGCTAAGCGGAGGTTACCAATCTTTCGACATTCTTCATTATAGTACCTTCCCGCACGCCAATGTGACCAAAGGCTGTACCAATTTCAACGTTTTGCACTGATTCTACGGGCTTGCCCTGTACAGCGACAGAAAGAGACGGAGCAGCTACTGTCTGGGGTCGCAAAATTAAACCACAAGCTAAAGAAAACGTGTTTAATTTCCTTCACCACGGATTCTCTTCTGACTGAGGCCTCGTGCTACATTAGACTGAAATAGTAGTCACAAGTTTCACAATCTTCCATCAAATCTACGCAGCAGAAAGAGGTCAGCAGGTGGGCTTCTCTTGTCACATGGAACACAAGCGATTCTGCGATAGCTTTAACGAGAATCTGACCTCTGTTTCTCCTTAATTACCGTTCATAGAGGAGGTTTGAAAAATATCAAGAGGATCATATGTGCAACTTTGGCACCCTAAGAAGAAGCGAAAGAAATTTTAAGGAACAATCATACAAGAATGGACAATACAAAAGTAACCTACCGTCAGTGAGATGATTAAATCACTTTGTTGGCTTCCTGATAACATGTCCCTACAGTGGCACCCAAAGGTCAAGCATCGAAGTGAAAATGGTTTTGGAAATGTCGAGAGCAAGACCGAAAGCTCGAAAGGGATAATTCGCTGAAATATAGAAAAGAGACTGATCGATCTCAACTGAAGTTAAAAGGAGATTACTTTGCACTTCCTGTACACAAGACAGGAAAAGGACAATGCTCTTGAGATCAAACTGATCTATCCGGAAGTGCACTAAATGCAGTGTCACAAATTTTATAAGTACATTGGTATACATGGACTTGGGATAGCTTCTAAAATCAAATGGCGAAAATGCCAGAAAATGCCATGAATCTAGGTCAGTACAGATCAAACGAAAGATTCTGAGTACGTGAGGCCACGACGACGCTCCTCTCTCTCAGTATGGTACATCTGGGCTTCCTACACTCCAACATTTCACATGGGCTTCCAGGGCAGTTTGTACCTGAATTCAATGTTTAATGAATCTTCTCTACACGGTCTACAGAGCCTTTGTGAACAGGGAAGAAGTCCTTCATTAACTGCTTGGTCCTTTCTTCTCACCACCTCCCAAATATTTCCAAACACCATAAGCAGCCGCACCGCCAAGAAATACTCCTACAGTCGGGGTAAAGATGGGATATATCACCTTAATCATAAAATCATCCCACTCCTCGGGTAGAAAACCTGCGCAAGGAAATTGTGAGGTTAGAGATATCCTTCCGTTCATCAGTGTTATGTACAAGACGTGAATCTAGAGATTGACATAAAAAAGATAACGACCTGCTTGAAATCATGTGAAGAACCGACGGTAGAATATCGTTCAAAAATTACAAATTGCAAATAAAATATCGAACAAGAATTCTAGCTGCGGGGAAACATATACCTGAAGCAGCCAGACCAATGCCCTCGAGAATGATGAGAGCAAACACGAAAACCAGGGACGCAACTGCGGCTGTCTCGAACTGTTTAGTTTCCTCATCCACTTGATGTCCCAGCAGAGGTTGCTGCGGGGGAGCCCGTCGAGTGTTTGATGAAGGAGCGGACGATGAAGATTTCTTTTTCTCTGTCACTGGTTTAGGTGTTCCAAATCCTTTCGCCTTGAAATTCGACTCTTCTCTGGTACCTGCACTCTCCTGCGTGCTCTCGGTCTCCTCTCCAACTTGGGCAAAAACTCTGACACTTTCCAATCTCCTGACCCCATCTCCTTGAGCTGGGAATAGATTCTTTACCTGAGAAGAATTCGGAAAAAACCATACACAACAACAATCAATACCTTCACAAAATCGTCACAAATTTGAATTGACGCAAACCAAGAACAGCATCCAGTTCAGAGAAAGATAATAATCTACATAATAATCCCACCCACGCAACGGGGTAGTCCATTCTTCACAACCTACCTCGCTTGATGATAAGGATCCGATAAATGGCGCGGACGAAAATTGACGGATGTTAAATTGTTTAAATCTATTTCTTGAGAGCAAATGAGGGGAACATTCACAATATCTCGCACTCTGCAGTCTTCCCCGGAGCAGTACGGTCGCTCCTCCGTGACCCACGAGAGCTTCCATCTCTCGCCACGCTCCCTCAAGGACGACGCTGGACGTTGGAGCGCAGCGCCGGTGAGAGCGTGAACTTTAAAGCAGAAACAGAGAATTCGAATCTCTCTCGCTCGTTGGCCAAATCAGCTCTCAGAGAGTAATGGATGAGGTGACGACGACAACCTGCAGTATTAGGTCCGTCTCTCCAGTCAGCAGTCGCCCTCTCTCTGGTTGGGAGCAGCAGTCGTTTGTATATTGCATTCGCATACCTTCCTACCGGACCTGCCGGTTACGATACGGTTGCTGTGGGATAATATTCAATAAAGCTAAAAAAGCTGCACAGAATAATATAATAATTCCGGAAGTATACACTCTAGAAAAAAACCCAAATCCCACAATAGATGGGTAGAGAATAAATACTCCGGTCATGGAAACCAGGAGGAAAGAAAATTGACTGGTCGCTGGAGGAGCTGGAGTTGGCCTTTAACTGAAAGGCCACGGCAATCAGTCCCGACTATCTGTCCATCATCGATTAAGTTCTACAGCTGAGATCTACGAAGCGTTCTGTACTCCCTGTCTAAAGCCCGACTCAAAGTCCAACGCTCTTATACAGCACTTGATCAGGTGAAGAATCAACATTTTCTCTGTTGTTACCACACTCACAGTTTTGCTGAATGGATATCTATTCAGAAAAGTCTTGATGAGATGGTGATGGAGTCAGATTTTGACTCTGTCACCATCATTCCACGGGTAACTCTGCTTGCACCGTTCAGTTCCTCCAAGGGCAGCACACCACGTCCTTTGAGCCATATGATCCTTCGCAAGTCTATGCAAGTAAAATATGAATGAAAAATGCACTCATTCTGTTATCTTAAATTTGCCTATGACTTCCCAGTCCAGTCCTCAAATTGAAATTCACAAATAACATATACGCGCAAAAAAGATGAGGTATCACGGATATGACGGGATGGATATTCGTTCTACATGTGTCGAAGTCTCCAAAATCGTTTTTGTATTGGCGATATTTCTGCTCTGAAGGATTCAAGATTCGGCAGTTTTCGGGACAGTTTTTAACTGTCATGATGGGTCACTATGCGTCACGTTTCCGTGAATTTCAAACTAAATGACTCGACGGAGCTGATGTAAAGTCGTGTGTTTAATTGAATAAATTTATGTTACAATTGGAATGTGGAACAAATAGACGATAAAAACCACGAACGAACTATATCTAAACAGCTATGGGTGTTTTTGGTGCTGCCCTCATTTTCACGACACCATTACAGCGTTCACAAAGTGTGGAATGTTCAAGCGTTCCTACTGCTTTCGAATAATTCCAGCACCTCTCGCACTTGGCACCATCGGCACGAGAAACTCCGACCCATAGATCGCCATATCCCTCCATCACAGAGCTGCCTGTGTAAGGAAGGTTCATGCACTCACCGTCGCTTTTTGAAACAGCTTCGACCTGAAACACATGACCAGATCGTTTGTTGAGCTATGCTGGGTTCGTCCGTTTACTTATATGAACTTTTCAACTTGAGAAACATAAACAATTCTCCAGTTCCCCTAAATCTATAAAAAGCGACGAAGAACCTTCTTAGTGCACTAAGATGAATATGTTGACATCATTAAATTTTTTCAATTGTCTATAAGCCTTTTTATAGTTAGGAATCCATGCATTCTTCTAAGCTTCTCCTAAAATTGAAGGGGTCAAGTATGAATCATTCAGGAGAATAAAGTCACCTGAGATGTTAAAAAGATTCTGTGAAGGCTGTCGACTCCTTCTACTGATCCTGTCAAAGCCTGCAGACGTTGATGAAGTTCCTGATTGGAGGAATGGACGTAGACTTTCGCTTCAAGACTTGCCCCTACGAGCTTGCCAGCCCTCGCTTGTTCCAAAACTCTATTCACTTCGTCGCGCACCTAAACACAGAACACAGAAAAAAAATTCAATGTGTGAAAGAGATTCTGCTAAAAACCTTCAGTCCTTCAACCTTCTGCCTCAAACCTCTATTTGTCCAACGGATTCTAAAACTCAAAACGAATCCCATCTGAAGTACTGGACCACTGCCCAAGTATAACAAAGTAGATGGCTACAAATTTATAAGACATTTAGACACTACTCATGTAACTCTACTTACACAACAATTTCGATTTGGTTCTAATGTCAACTTTTATGACTAGAGATTTTGACGACAAGATGGTGAAGTAAGGTACCAACCTGCAAAAGAGCTGCCCAGAACTTCAAATCTGTTTCTGATACAGATTTCCAATTTTCCTCCACTTTGGGCCATGCGGCTTCAAAAACGGTTTCTGCTTTTATATTCTTGCCATCGTAATAATCAAACGGAAGATTTTGCCACACATCTTCTGCCATATGGGGCATCACAGGTGCAATCACTCGAACTAAAGATAGAAGGAGAGCTGCAAGTACGGTCTGACAACTCCTCCGTGTATAGCTATCTGTCCCCCTGCAAAAAGAAGGGATGTCTGGAATCACATATAGAGGAGAGAAAGGTAAAGAGTTATAAGTTTAAAATATCAAATTCAGCTGGAAGAAGTAATTTGTGCCTGGGAACGTACCCGGTGTAAAGTCTGTCTTTAGCGATATCAAAATAGAAATTGGACAAATCAACAACAGCAAACCGCTGCACCAGCTGTAGATCAGAGGCAGGAAACAGGTGAGACTTGTAACATACTACCGTGGAAACATTTTGAGGAATTTTATTGAGTTGCTTAACTTTCAGCACTGAGAGTAGTAAAACCTCGAACCTGAAAAAATCTGTAGAACTGAAAATTGTCAAAGCTTTCTGTTGTCCCGTCCACCACGGTAGACAACTGATAGAGGGCATATTTATCTACATTTGGGAGGTCCTCATATGACACGGCCTTCTCCGGCTGGAAAATTAAACAAAATAATACTCAGTTCTGTCACAAATACGAGTATAATGACGACCGATCCTTGAGTCCAGATATACAGAACGAACACGTGCATCACTAAACGGGCTGAAAATACCGCTTACTGCGGAATAAATCTGTTCCCAGCCTGATTGGCATATGGCACATTAATACATCTCTAAAATGCTGATGAAACAAGTTATGTTGAATAGAAGGTATTTGATGCTCCGAGAAGATACCTGATAGTCATGAAGATTGGACAAAAGATATCTTAAGGTCCCTCTAATTTTGCGATAGACATCAGAAGTCTGCCTTATAATCTGAGGGCCAATCATGACATCTCCGGTGTAATCCACACTCGCTACCCATAGCCGCAAAACGTCAGCACCGTACCCAGGCTCTTCCTGTTTGCAGAATAGGGAACATAAGTCATAAGACCCAAAGCTGTCCTTATGTGCATAGATTATAAGGTGCCCAGTTTAGTATTATGTTTCTCGATAATTGGTACATAATACTGAACTGGATATCTCAACTTTGCGTGCGGCACTCATGAAAGCAAGCAGCTGGTGAAAAGTATAGAAAAAAAACTAGGGAAAGTTTGCCATTGGCTGAGTATGCAGGAGAAAACTTACCTTGGCATTCTTGCCTCCCTCAATAATCGTTCGAGGGTCAACAACATTCCCGATAGATTTGCTCATCTTCATGCCCTTCTGATCGAGGACAAACCCGTGGGTCAGAACTCGCTTATAAGGTGCACTCCCTGGATGGATGAAGGACGAGAAGGTTAGAGAACATGCCTTCTCAGCAGAACAAATGCTCGTACATCTGAAAACAAAGAAGACTTGTCATACACATCGGAAGCCCTATGCGACGGACAACGTCGTTGCATGAATATGCAGCCAGTGACTGGAGGACTCAGTCGCAGTTCGTTGTCAGCTCACGCATAGCTGAAAGGCAGCCTCCGCAAATGCATATACGAGTGCATCAGGTAAATGGGAGTTGATATCGGAATCTAAAACTAGACGTTAGTTGCTGATTTAAGAACTCCGTGAGCAAAACGTTGAAGTTTCCAATTGAATAAATATGACCAGGTTATCGAAAGCAACCATTACCCTTTGTTGCAACACTGGTGAGGAGTGAACTCTGAAACCACCCTCGATGCTGATCACTGCCTTCTAAGTAGAGATCAGCTGGCCATTCCAGACCATCTCTTTGATTTACAACAGCTGCCCAAGATGACCCTGTGTGAACGATACGGAACCATCCATCCGTGAGAAAACCAAACAGACCTCATAGATAGCCAGAAGGAACAGAATTTCAGTAACAGATCTAAACCCAATAGTCGACGGCGTCTACCAGTACTATGATGCGGAGTTCTTGACTCAGTTCCAGACTAGATGATCCATCGGTTATTCTGACACTGCCAGAAGGTCCTCGTGAATATAACCAGTAAGCAAGGTTTGAAAGTTCCTCACCTGAGTCAAACCATACATCCATAGTGTCCATGCCTTTCCTGTATTTTGAAGCCTCCCCACGATACTTTTCTGGCAGAAGGTCTTCGTTACTCATGTAAAACCAGGCGTCACTACCCTTGTGCGCAATTATAGCTGAATATCAACAACATCCGACCGTGAGCTTCATCGTCGTCCTCCACTATTCTTGATTGCCAAATCTTCTGTGAAATCTTGACAAATCCAATGTAATGAACAGTTTACAACAAACTTTTTCCTTTCTTCTAGCCACATATACTGCTACAAGTGACCACTTGTCATGACAAGCAGGTCATGTTCGTCTATACAATTCATGAGAACATCTTGCTTTCCTTTGAGAGACATGCTCAACACGAAACATAAACACGAAACAGAACGAGCTGTTCGTCTACTACTCTGAGACATACAACCGAAGGTTTGTTTCATTTCTCCTTGTTAAAGCTAGGGCCTTTCAGGTCAGCTCCGTTTCTATCACATGACATGTTGTCCTTCATACATCACTATAAAATAGATGGGTTCCACACAGAATATTCGAGGAGACAGTTTGACATAAACAGAAAATGGAGACCCTTCGGGGATAATTAGGTATGTATATATGTCTTACATTGAATGTGACTGATTGTTTCTTCCGTCATAAGCGGTTCACCCGAGTCAACATGGTAGAAAACTGGAATAGGAACACCCCAAGTTCTTTGTCGTGAGATACACCAGTCAGATCGACTAACCGTCATGGAAGTTATCCTTTTCTCACCCTGCAATCATCCGTAACCGTTAAAATATCCACAAAGAGAAGAACATATTTATGCAAGTCATGAAGTTACATTCCTTCCATATGATTCGTAGTCGAGATAGATAAAGAGTCAACTTTCAAGATTCGCTCTTGGTCCAATTATCCCTAAGACAAGACCCTATGTGCAGACAAGTTCGTTGAATCTTAGCATCTGCTTTCTAAAATTGCTTGAAGAACAAAGGCATGTCCGCTCACATGACTTTTGACAACAAAAGACGGTTCCAAAATCATGAGTGAAAATTTAGCAGACTGCCGCGTTCTTTACGAGAAAAACAGACGTGAATTGGATCTACGCAAGACTCGTCTGATACCAGGTAAACAGCTTCGTCGATCAACTTGAACTTAATGAAAACGACGACTCACCACTGGGGGAATCCACTGAACCTCTGAAATCGCTTGCAGGGCAGCTTGACGGAAGCCCTCGACAGAAGCAAACCATTGCTCAGTAGCTCTGAAAATAGTTGGCTTCTTCGTTCGCCAGTCGTATGGGTATTTATGAACTGCAAGGTTTGGTCAAATTAAAATTCTTAAATAGGAGAAAGTTTACTGGGGATCGGCACGAAACGGAACAAACACATGTATGCTGGATGAGTTGTCCTCTCTAATCGGGAACAGGCAACGTTTGATTATAAGAAGCCAAACTCACGTCACATTATCCACACGTGAAGATACTGCAAACGTACAACTACATCTATGATATGAAAAAATCTCGGTGGGGCACAAAACTCTGTTTCCTTACTCCCCTATGTCCTCGAGGGAGCCAAAGTGATGCTTCATCAAGTACGGTATCGTACTGATCGGCAACGAGTTCATTCATCATCCGAATCGATCCACAGTGCGCATCCAAAAACTAATCACTCCCTCTCCATCTCCCCCATCCTTGATGAAAAGGAAGTCGCAGCACGTACATGCTGCGCCATGCTTTTCATCACTCCCTCTCCATCTCCCCCATTCTTAATGAAAAGGAAGGCCCAGCACGTACATGCTGCGCCTGCTTTTCATCAAGGAAGACCAGGCGGAGGAAAGATACTCATCGATCGGGCTCATCTCTTGATGCAGACTAACACTCAGTACACACCCACTTGATAGTTAACTTGTAGAAACAAAAGACGGTATCTGCCACCAGCCTTTCCTTCGCTTTCCCAAAATGCAGGCACTTTGCTATAAATGAGAATTGCCTCAACCAATGCATCGCAGCTTTCGTGAGCATGCAAAATATCTATATAACAGTTATAAGTATGGCGCCTGTAAAGTATCGAGAGTCACCATATGGCTCCTCCATCAGCAGAGAATCATTCTCATCAAGGGCCTCCACCATTGCTAGATTTCCGCTCCCCAGTACATTCAGACCCGCAAATTTTCCAGCTTCTTCGGTGTAGTTGCCGTCATCATCGACAGGGGACAGCAGCGGAAGACCATATTTCTGTCCAGTAATATAATCCTCTTGACCGTGACCAGGAGCAGTGTGAACTAAGCCAGTTCCTGTTTCGGTAGTAATGTAGTCACCACCAATAACTACTGGGCTCTCCCTATCCTCCAAAGGGTGCTTGTATCTGTAAGAAACGATTCCGAAATCAGAATAAAATACAAGCCTTTCCAACCACCATTTCAACATGTTGAAGATAAAACAAAAGTCTCTGCCTTGAAGCGGCGACATTTTAAGCGGCTCCTGAGAAAATGCGAGCATTAAAAACATTTCAGTATGGACGAAAAATCATCCCTTCGTGTTTTATGAATAGCTGACAGCGGGTTTTCCAGTGGCATCCTTGTTTATGGACGGCCCTTGAATAGACTTATTATCTTCCTGATGTTCTGTTACATGTCTAAAGTTATTCTTTCAGTAAAGATGTGACTGTATTTCAAGACACAACAGCATAAACAACTGATAGACCGTTGCAGCACAACACATAGGACCTATAGCTGTAGTCACCTGCTTAGCTCCAGCGCTGATCCAGGGAATGTTCCTTTGATCTCAAGTTTAACTCCCCATTTAGATTCCAGAGTTTTCACTAAGTCTGCTGCAACGACCAGATATCGGACTTTGGGATCTGCCAATGCAGAGCCAGTTCTTTTCTTTCCTTTACCGCTCTTTGCTGACTCACTTGCCTCCTCTTCAGTCGCAGCATTGGGATGTACTTCGACAACTGTGTAGGTCAACTTATCGTTCACTGCAACAGCTGCATCGACAGAAAAAATCTTTAACTCAGATACATTCGCAACCGGCGAAAGAGTCAAGACATTCCACCGATGTATGTATCAAAATAGATATCAGAAACTGAAACTTACCCCCCACACCCTATAATTTCATTATTATTAGGATCGAGGTTTTGATCAAATGACTATTAAGAGAAAAGAGCCCAAACCCAATGACTGACTGCTTGCCAATAATATACGGCTGTTGTACATACCAGCATTGCCTAACATCGTCCAGGGAGTAGTGGTCCATATAGCCACACCCAGACTAGGGAGAAGTGATGTTAACTCCTCTGGGAACTTCTCGCTCAGATGTGTGATTTTGAAGACAGCGTATATGCTGCGTGATGTGTGACCTTCAGGATACTGCACAAGATCATTTTCGATTCTCAGCTAACGCGGTTCAAGATCCAACCAAGCGCTTCACAGAACTTTTTGCTAAGAAGACACAATACAAGCCAAAGAGGCTGGATAAGATCATCTTTGCAATCTGCTATCAAAGACAATCTCAAGTTTATGAAACTCTGCCTCAAGCTCTGCTTCAGCTAAGGCAGTGCGGGATGATGGGCTCCAGTGTACAGGCTTCCGACCCCGATATATATGGCCATTCAATATCATCTGACCAAAAACTCCTATCTGTGGAAGCAAGACACCAAGATTTAAATTCAGTTCCCGTGACGCGTAAAAAAAGTTAATCAAAACGAGACTACTCTGTCGTTCTTCTACTCAGAGAAAGTTTCGAACGAAGAATCTACCTGAGCGGCTTCATACTCTGGACTTAGTGTGAGATAAGGATTCTCCCAATCTCCCCATACACCGTAGCGCTGTAGTAGGAGAACAAAGCAGGCAGAAAAGTAAGAACCATATTGGACATTAATGTAGTCCTCTCGCCACTGTCAATCTCACAAGGCTTTAAACGAACTCCGCAAATTACAATCTACTACCATCCTAAGGTTGTAATCAACTGGCGAGAACAACCAAAACTCATTCGGCACGGCCAGTATAACTGTTAGGTCCACAGATTCATGATCGTATTTTTCGGCCGAATCTTTGAATTTTCAGGTCGATGCAGAACAAGAGAAAAATTCAATGGACAACTACTAGTGATAAGTTACCTTGAATGATTTGCGCTGTTGATCTACAGTCTTCATAGCAAATTGAGCAGCCTTCTTCCGGAGCTTGATTGGTGTCAGCTCTTTCCTAGCTTCCGCGTCCATCGACTGCAACACTGCAAGCAGAAAGAAAAAAGGCAAGTCCATTACACAGATCATAAATTGGCACCTTCAACGGAGTATAATGGCGAACATCAAGCTGTAGGCGAAAAGCTTTCTAGTTAGCGGCCGTTATTTAGAGTGCATATCCATATCATAACGAAAGGAATCTATGAGTGATTCGGAAATAATTTCCAAAACAAGGAGTTAGATATACTGAACTCAAGCATACAGATGAGCCGGTAGAAACGTTTAAGACATCACTCACCTTTAAGCTCAATCGGTAGACCATGACAATCCCAGCCAGGTACATATTTTACCTTTCGACCTTGAAGAAGCTGCTCCAAAAACAGTAACAAAAGACTCTCCTTTAGCTCTTCAAAATCTGAGAAAGCAAATTTAATTGTGGAACACTAATATTCTTCTCAGGTCTGGCAACTGACCTTGCAAACAGGGTAAAAGAATTTCTAGGAGGAATCATACCCCCAGAAGATGACATACCTGATAACGATTAATGAAGTCCTTAAGGATTTTATTCAATGCATGTCCTATGTGCAAGTCTCCGTTCGCGTAGGGCGGCCCATCATGGAGAGTGTAAGTTTCCTGAATAAAGTTGCCCAAGAGCGTCAGCAACAGGGTTTAAGGGTTGCTGTCTTTCCTTAAGTTGACGCTTTCTCTGAAAATTGAACTGAATATCTAGCTTAAATCCTCTTAAAGATCAGGACGAGCAAGCGGAGAAAAGGTTTGAAGCCTTCTTGATGTTTCTAGAATTATACTTACGCCAGTATTTCTCTCCAGAAGCTTTTGCAAGACCTGCTTTTGCTCCCATAACTTTTGAATTTCTGGCTCCCTTGTCACCGAATTGGCCTTCATGCTGAACTTCGTCTGTGGCAGATCCACAGTATCCTTGTACTGACTGTCTTCCTGTAGTCCACCTGCGTGAATGTTGTGCAAATCCCGACGTGCCATTCAAACCCAATTAGTGCGACAGTTCATACCCCTGTCAAAAAATATTCCTGAAAGTCGAAATCACGACATTACACTGCCCAAAGATTGAAGGCAATCTATCTATACCTGATCTTTCTTGAAAAAACGTAGCTCACCTTCGGCGGCCTTCTTGGCAGCCATAATTGGTCCTCGTGCCCTTCTCTTAGATCCAGCTGGATTATTCGACTCTAAACAAAAGCCTCTTAGAGACACAAATTTCGTCGACGAAAAGACATGAGGTAGAAGGCGTTGAGTAAACCCTGCGTAAGGGCTTAGCCTTCTTGACATCAATAATTCGTTCGCCATTGCTACGCCCCGGCATGGCCCCTGCACCTGTGGGCATTTCAACAATTGAGAACGGAACGTCTACCCAGAATTATTTTCCCTTGCCATCTTCTGTTCTACCTCAGTCCGCCTCTGTTAAACAAGTAATTCACAGTGCTGTTCGAGATCTAGGAACTCGAATCCGGAAACCCCAATTTCGCATGGGGAAGATCTTAATTACATGACAGAGGTTTGACGACAGTGCATTTTCTTCTCCTAATCAGGCTGAAATGTTTTTTTTTTCAAAGAACCAAATAATATAATTAATTTCCAGTGATCGGATTTAGCTGCCTGACTATCTTCTGATGCCAAGATTCAAAATTCAAATCGCACGAGAAGACAATGTCCGGCGGCCACGAGCGCGGAGAGTTATGGACGATGGACGACTGACCTCCTGTGCGGATGGGGACGGGAAGCATGATAAAGAACGGCAGCACGCAGAGGCCAGCCTCACGTCCATGGCTGCAGACCTCATTTTGAGGCTCTGGCGTCGTTGGGGGCCTTCTTATTCCCCCACTTTTCTTCCGCTGCGTGCATTATCCACTGGCGCCTTCCATTCCAAGGTTCCACCTCACCTCAACTCGCGTCCGCAGCGTCCTAGGCCTCCAGAGCTTGTGGTGTTTCCACGGAATGAATGTTGAGGATACGACGCCTCCAGCGGACGAAAGAAACACGAGAGCCCACAAAAGCCCACGCTACCACACATATCCGCGTTTACTTAACCATGGTTAAACCAGGCTTAGAAGTCCGGGGTTCGACTCCCGCTCCCCACATGTCAAACGAAGCACCATGCGTTGTCGCCGAGTATGTCCCACAGTTGGACAGTATTCCCGACAGGATTCTGGAACACGGTGATGTAGCTAAATGTGAACATTTGCAAGTTAAACTTGCATCTGTCTGGCCTCTACGTCGGACTGAACAGGGTCTGATACACATGTTCACGACAAATATAGAAGGGACACAGTAGATAACAATAGGGATGGGAAGACCCCATCAAATCGTACAAGGATGTAACCAATCTTATTTGTCGTGAAGGTTGATAACATCTGGAGCTTATTTCGTGCAGGGACATCAGCAAGCTTATATTTTCAACATCCATATTGGTGCATATTTACTATATGTAATTTCAATATATAAATTACTATTTTAGTTATTAAAGTATTCAAGTTACCAAATTCCACCATCACTACCTCGAACTATGCTCTGTTGAAATTGCCCAATTCTGACCTTCAGATGATCCTCCTAATCCCCTTGGTAATCTTACAATCATAACGGCAAATAAAATTTAGAATTATCAGTCTTCAGAAAACTGGACAGGTCAATCTACTGTTGTGATAGAATAAAATAGAGCAGGCATCTGCTTCAGAAATTCAGACCCTTTTCCCGCTGGATCTCACCGTTTTGGCATCCCGTCGGGACTTATGACCAATTTTGATTCAACTGTGTGTGAATCGCAACTGGAGTTCGCGTGTAACTAGTCCGGTTTTATTGGGTTGCTAGACTAGTCCTGCTTAAAATAGAAGCCAGTTTGGGTCTTGATTGATCATGGATTAAAATTGTGAATCAGAAAATATGATGAATGGTTCTGATACCATTCCTGAACTCACGAAAATCTCCACAAAACATTTGCAACCTAGATTAATCGATATTCAACTGTATTCTGAAGGAACACTACGATAGGTTTAGTCTCGAAGTGAAGTAGATCCAAATGTCAAATTGGATACATAGATTCTAATGTATTTAGATTTAATGCGTCAACTATAATAAAATACTTTGTCGTCCCCCCGCAAGTATTGCAATGGTTCATGGACTTTTGGTAACCAAACTTACTCTGCCTTCTGTGGCGAACAATGATGAAAAATGATTGTTGACATTCAACATGACAGAATGTGATCCCTGATGAGAGAAGACTCCGAATTGTAAATATTGCACAACCAGAAATTACACAGCATTAACACTGGTTTCTCTGTACCAATATTCAGAACTGAGTGTGCTATACAGAGATAAAAATCCGATCCAATTATCCAACGATGTCCAACGATGTCCAACCGCAGCAATCATACTTGCTCATTCTTAAACATCACATAAATTGACCCCGAGAGACAAGATCAGATTATTTGGATGCTCGTTCCACTCTTGAGACATTGAATGAAAGCTCCATTACAACGATCTGAGACAAGTAGGTGCTTTGCATGAACTACTTGCCCTTTCACCTCGGTACAAGGTTCTGAAAACTAAGCCCCTGACTGAGGAAATATAATTATTGGTCTACAATAGAAACAGTTGTAAATTGGCTCCAAACTTCGTTCAGTGTCCAATAGATCACGGGTTACAGGTGGATTATTAGATCAACATCGACTGTACAAATTTGCACCATAGTGCATGATGCCTCGCTGTGTCAAAATAGTTTTCTTTTCTTGACTTGGAAACACTACCATAATAACGTAACTCTTCTTACTGGAAAAATATTTTTGAAGATTGTGCTCTTTCTATGCTGTTCCTTAATACCTTAATGACACCGGCAGGGTCTTTGGCGCCGAATACAGCGCTACCTGCAACGATCACGTTAGCTCCTGCTGCAGCTGCCTGATCGATAGTAGAGGGTGCTAGTCCGCCATCCACCTGTGTGTATAGAGATTCAATAACCATTTTGCAGTGGCTACAATATTATCTGGCGAAATCGTGTTACAGGCATATTTTCATATCGACTTGAAAAGAATCTCGTCAGGCTGTCAATGTTTAAGTGTCCTCTACGTTAATGTTACTGAGGGCTTGAAAAGAGCAGCAGAGCGCTAAGAGACCCTACCAACAGCATGCGACATAACTTTCACGAACTAAGGAGCCACATCATTATCCCTTTCTTGGTAGCATACATTTGCCAACTACATATGAGTGGAAACTGAGAGCAAAACCAAAGTTTTTGGACATCCGGATTGCCTTACCTGAATATCCAAATTAGGGTATCTACGGCGCAATTCTTTCACCTGACACATGCAGATGTACGACAATCAGCATCTATACATCTGTACAATCAGACTAAATATATAACACGTTCAATCGACGGGCTGCTCAGTTGCTAAGACCAGAGAAGAAAACAAAAAACTGACCCATGATGATTCACAAACAAACCTTGGGCATCATATCTGGCATGAAGCTTTGCCCGCCAAAACCTGGCTCTACAGTCATGACCAGAACCATGTCCACACTATCCTCACCTTCCACCTGCAATAAGAGTTTTACTTCAGAGCTTGGACCCAAGAAATAGGACTCTTTCAACAATTGATCAAACTCTTCTTGGACGGATAAGTAGGGTGTGCAATCCCCGTGAACTTCAGAACATGAAAGCAAAGAACGTTGTTTGTTGAATCAGGTTGGAGTGACTCACAAGAGGAAAAATGTCCTCGATGGGTGTCGCTGGCTTGATAGCCACACCAGCTTGCATACCAGAAGATTTAATGCTCTTAATCAGCTCCGGCCAGCTATCTGCTCATAAGTTTCAATACGCGTTAGAAAATTCTTAAATGGAATGAAAACATCTTACAGCGAAAAAAAACGTTCACTTGCTAAAAAGTAGCCCAGAATTGCCTCAGGGGTATGAAAAGATCTCAGTTGACAATCGCCCAAGTAAGAGAACCAGAAGCACAGAATAGCAACTTCACTTTCTCTCCTTCATAGAGATTCAATTCATGGGACTCACATAAAAATGACAGATACACCTAAGCCAGAGCAAAAAGGAAGGCAGATTTACGTGGACTACCTGTGTCTGAAGACCCTAGCTCTAGACTTCCCGGAGAAAGAAAGCTCCCATTGCTACAAGTCTCTGTGGATGCAAAAGAGAAGGATATCCACACCTTTGGTTACTTCTGCGTGGAAGGTAAATGATGACGCTCCTGCTTTCGCAAACGGCTTGACATAATCAGCTGGATTTGTCACCATGAGGTGGCAGTCCAGAAATGCCCTGCATCGTTTTCGTTCCAGACAAAGTTCAGCTATTGTTTATATTCTCCATATACTTCAGATTTCACGTGGTCAAGAACACGACAACTCTAGAAGTATGCCATACATCTCTACCTAATGCAAACAAGATCCACGTAAACTATCTGATACCCAGCTGCTTTACTTGAGCAGACGCAATAACTTCATACAAACTTTGACTCTCGAGGTAATATCTTTGATCGCTTAGCATTAGAACTCTCAGAGGAACACGAGTGCGATACCAAGTGGCTCCAACTTACTTCGTATGTTTCCTCAGCGCCTTGATTACAGGTTCCCCGATAGTTAGATTCGGAACAAAGTGCCTGTCTCCAACAGGAGTTACGAAATGAAAAAAAAAAAAAAAAAAAAAAAAAACGCTTTATGCACATGACTTGTTAAATCATCACGGGAGTGCGTGCCCAACTTCACAACCAACGTCAGTAGGCAAGTAGGATTTCTTCTTTGAACGGGAAAGAATGAAAGAAAAACATTTATGATAAAAGTTTGACTATTGCCAGAAAACTGAGACATTGCATACCACCATATGCTGAAGGTCTATCACTCCAAACGACCAATGCTCAGGTGCTTACCCATCCTGCACGATCAGAAGATGCAAACATTCAGTGATAGTTGTTTAAGAGGAGTCTTGCGGAGTTTAATCTTATAATTTGTGTAAAGATCCGGAATTAGAGTGACGAGCACTGAAATCAGATGTCTGAGCTCTGTAGTCCGTGATACACCTAACAAAGAACTGAAGAGGAGCAGATGCTGGGAAGAAGTTTTACGTTAAGAACCTAAGCGATTAAAATTCAGAATCCCGGGAATTTTGATGAACGAAATAAAAGTCAAACTATTGTTTCATGGCATTGAAAACCATTAATTTCTATTTCCCATTCTGAGCTGTAAGGGAGCCTCTGGTGACATAGCTTTTCCATCGGAGGATCATAATTTTCTCCTTAACCGTGGAGTAAATTGCAAATCTACAAATCTATTCTCGAGAGTCCGAGCTAAAAGAATTTCCCACACATACCATGATGTCCATGTGCAGCCAATCCGCCCCACAATCCTCCATGAACTTGGCCTCAGATGCCAAATTTGCAAAATCAGAAGACAACATAGATGGTGAAATCTTCGGCGTGGGCAGTGCCACAGCACCTTGCCCCATTTTTTGCAAAAAAGAGATCACTCAGGACCAACGCAAACCCACAATCGGAGGTCTCAGAAGTCTCGCCCTCGACAGAATGAAACCAGATACCAAATAATACAACGCTTATTCGCCAAGGACAGAAGACAGACAGAGCAGAACCTCCCGTTCTCTGATCCGAACCTTGCTGCTCAAAATCAAGTCTCCACTCTCCAACCGACGAGCGATCCTTTCCTCTCTTCCCTTGTCGTCAGAGGCGATGGCGTGGCAAATCGCAGCAGCTCTTGTCCACCCTCCGAGGCTTCTGCAGCTTCTCGAGAGCTTTCCGTCATGGGATCCTCGCGGAAAGGTCCACCGAACTCGCCACTTTCTCGCATTGTTATCGTTCCTAATCCAAATTACTAAAACAAAAAGGTTTAGAAGCGCAATTTAAGGGCCCTTGTGCTTGGGCCCCACCTTTCTCCGGTCAGGGTTGACTGGACGGAGACGGACCCGAGGGACAGAATTCACGGAGCTCCGCCAACCCGCATCGCAGGCTCGTAGCGCGGCGTTGCGTCTGTGACTCTCGGAGCTCCATCTGGATCCTTACGGCTGGAGCCTGGAAGTGCGCAAAGGCAGGAAGACAGAAGTGACGTAAGTCCACCGAGGATGAAAGGTCAATCTCTGTTTGGTCCATGTCGATGACCGGTCCCTACCAGAGAACGCTCGATGACCCACCTCGCCTTCACTCCGTGCACATTCTTCGTGTTACCCACACTCCGATACGTCGCCTTCACTAGAGGACAGAAGAGCAAACTCTAATTCTTAGTGTGCTGCTTGTGGAAGGTCTGCTCAAACAAGTTTTTAATGGCGTCAGCAAAGAAGATTCTTCATAGTTTGTTGAACTAGGGAGTCAATCCTTGTCAAAATCATGAGGCTGAAGAGGATTGGGAGTGACGAATTGTGAGGAAATATTCAGGTCATGGAGCACGCACGACACGACACGGTTGGATCCGAATGCAAAATAAGAACACGCTGGAAGGTCATTAGTGCTTTAATGAAATTTACCAGTGAGCTCCATGTGATATACTTGTTTATATGCTCATCCATTCAAGTAAAGCTTACACTATCAATACATTTATCGCTAGAAAACACCAGTCAGTATGTGAATCACGTTATTATTTAACTGATGGGTGTGAAAATAATGTCTCGGGTCGTTCATTTCTAATGTTGTGTATATCTAGCCAATAAAACTTCTTAGGGTATCCAAACCGATCGAATAGATTACTCCGAGCAATATAAGTTATTGGTGGGTTATAAGGGGTTCACAATCAAGGAATGAACAAGAATAGAGATTTTAAGTGCAATAAAAAAAAAGCTGTAACCATAGTTTGAAACTGTGTTGACGTAATACTAAAACTATGGCAAAAGCATTAATGGTCATTAAGAAATCTATACGGTTCCACATGAAAAACCAATGAAAAGATAACCTACATGTCTAATAAAACTACTTATCACTTGCTCTGTGGAATTTAATTAAGAACGTGACTGCTAAATTAATCCGGGTCATTGTGTTGGGTCCTTTGATTTGTTTAAACCCCTTTCGTTAAGGTCAATCAGTATTGATATCAAATATATCATCTTGTTCGTTACCACACATTAGTTAATTTCACTAAATACAAGTCTGTTGCATTTATGCTGAATAGAAATATTCAACAAAATGTTAATGTATTGCATGGTGACACTGGAATAAATTATCATGTAACTTTATGAATTAGAATAGATCAAATGAATAAATGTACCTGATGATAATGGAATAAAGATTTTTTGTAAATAAGGATTGGAAGAAATATTTCATGGGTCAAAATAAAAATTTTATCAGTTTCAAATCTGATTTGAAATTTGATTAACTTCAATACTTCAAAAAAAATTTACCTCACTTTACGATTTGACATAAGAGTATTTTTGTTGAAATTTTATTGAAAAAAATCCAAATATTTACACTCCTGATCATTTCATCAATGATTGGATTATTCGGTGACTATGTTTTTTTATAATTCAATATAATTTTTTAAATATACACAGTGGCGAATTTTATATTTTTTAAATAACGTTATTCCATCTTCAATGTTTGTTATCAATGAATAATAATTAGATTACAAAAATTTCACAATTTGCAAACAAAAGCTCAAAAAAATTCATTTATGATATGAATTGAATGCGACAAAAGAATTATTGTTTTGATTGGATGAATATTAGATATGATAATGCATATGTTTTAAATTTTAAATTATATTTTTAAAAAATACTCTCGACCAAATAATAAAACTCTCTCTCTCTCTCTAATAAAAGTAACCATTCAAGTTATTTGTTGTCCATGGAGAGTGCAGTCTTCGTCACCAGTGACACGTCTGCCTCGGCTTGCCACGTCAAGGCAATGGGAGTTGTTGGTTTGGGCTCGAAGTTTTGATGTTCCTGAGAGCTCGAGGTCCTTCGTCGCTCAAGGACCTCGAGCTCTTCATGGAATTCGCTGAATTTTTGAATTTCTGTCGAGGCGGAGGGAAGGATTCCTCAGGGAAGTTGGATTGATTTGGAAGAAGACGAGCGAGTGCTGGAATTTCTTGGATTCGGTGAGGAAGAGGTCACAGGATAATATGGATTCGGACCAGGCTCCTTATGAGGTCAATATGCATCAGTCTGATGCTTTGGAGCTCGTGAAATCCGGTGCAATACTTCTGATTCTTGGCATGCCTCTCAATTCTTCTTTCGGCCTCAATACGCAGGTTGGGGTTTCCGGATTCTCTTTTTCTACCTTGAGATGGGATTTCCAATTGAAGCAAGTGTGTTCAGGCCTCACAGGGTCTAAAAGCTTGAGACATTCTGTCAGTTTTCCTGAAGGTAGTCCAGATTTTTCAGCTTGAAACAGAGACCAAAGACGGGCATTGTAATTTTTTACAGATTTATATGTTCCCGAACGTGGATGTTTTCCTGAACACGTCCTTCCATGACAGGATGGCTATCAGTTGTCGAAGAGTTACGAGTTGTGTTTTTTTTTTTTTTGTAACATTTTGGGGCTGTGGAAGTTTTTCGGCTTTCAAGAAGAGAATGACTCTCATTCTGTTCTGCTCTGTTCTATTCTGAATTTCTCTGCCGAAGAATATCTCTTGAGCGAGAATGGAGAGAATTGCCTCTGACGGAGCTGCCACTGTATTTAGGGTCATGGCGACTAATGAAACCAACGTGATGAACATATTGCTGGGTTGCTAGCCCAGTCTGGAATAATCTGGATGGTACTGATGTTATTTTGCTTGAGTTATAGATGTTTCTTGTAGGATCCAATTTCAAAGGAGTCAAGATGTTGTTGCCTGGACCGC
This sequence comes from Marchantia paleacea, assembly GCA_014180765.2. Classification (NCBI taxonomy): domain Eukaryota; kingdom Viridiplantae; phylum Streptophyta; class Marchantiopsida; order Marchantiales; family Marchantiaceae; genus Marchantia; species Marchantia paleacea. Next base: position 4,926,624 of record MUAA02000018.1, read on the forward strand.
ATTTCGTGTATTACAGCGCGAGAAGCAAGTAAGTTTTACTCCTATTAGGCTCCTGTATCTTCTGTAAAATCTAATCACGACTCGATTCACTCGTTTGAAGGACTGGATTGTGATGTCAGAATCACACGCTTTTAAGAAGTGGAAGAATGTACTAATTACAGAACTTCAAATGGATGAGTGTCTCTGTCTGGTTTGAGGCATCGCCAAGTAGATGCAACGCGGCCAAAATACTCTATGAAAGTTTTGCAAACTGATCCCAAGGTCGGTTGTGAACAGACATGGCGGTGATGCATCACCAGTGACAGGATTTTTTATTCATGCTTCTCCTTCCGAGGTACTCATTCTTCCAACATCAATTCAGATTTCAGAAAGGAAGGTTAGATATTATGTACAATGACACCACTAGCCTGATTGTTCTCTTGGAGTTGCATGACTGCCTAATATAAGATACCATACGTGTGTTAATGACATGTAGGTGATTGTGAGGAAGTGGGATCCACAGGAGGAACGGCTGGTTAAGTTCTCAGATAGCAGCGAGGTAAATACTTCTTCAGTCCACATTCTGTCTCTACCATGTATCGTTGTCCATGTCCATTAGTGACATAAGCCGGTCACTAATAAATACTGCCGTTGACTACTCTTCTTATGATTTTTTCTAACATATACATCGCAGATGTTTTTTTACAGGAAGAAGGATTCGCCATGGCTGCTAGAAATATGGAATTCGACCGACAGCTGGCACCTTATGACTTAGATCGTCACAAGATATGGCAGAGTCTTACAAACTTCATATCTCCAACGGTTATTGAAAGAATTGGTTTGTTACGCACTCGCGCAGCTTCAAAATATGTATGATGCATTAAGTTTCTATTTTGTGTAAGTAGATAATTTGGTTGAGAGTTTTTTCATTCAAGAGCCCGTGTATTTAAAAGATTTCGTTTAAATTTATTTCAAAGCTTCTGTCGGACTGTAGAGATCAGCTTTGCAAATTCGTAACACTTGTGAGTTATAATGTGTGTCAATGCATGTGAAAACCGCAGAACCTGTTGATGGCGACATATCAGTTATGGCTGAGGCTTCACTCGTGCAGCATGCCCCAAAGACCATTGCTGAAAAGCGGTTGTTTGAACAGTTAAGAAAAAACACAGAATCGCAAGGGCCCGAAGATATTTTAAAAGTAGACGAAGAGAATGATAATCGCATCTCATCATCAACATCAAATATCACAGAAGGTCAGGCAGAGAGGATTAGTAGCGGTAGATGTTTCTACACTCACTTGCCTCACCTGATAAAAAAAGCAGGCATGTCTGCCTCAGAATTAACAGCCATGAACATTGATAAGGTCAGCCCTCTGCGTCAAGTTACGTGCTTCTTGTATGAATATGCTTTCTCTCTTTCTTGCGTGCTTCTCCTTGCGTTTATGTTGTGGTGTTGGGACCTCTATCTTTAGTTATAATAGTCATCTCATATATTTTTTTCACATTAGTGGATAAATGAATCTGTTCTACTTGCAGAGTCAAGCTTTAGAGAGTATTCTACAAAAGGACTTCGATGGGCAAGAAGAGTTGCTGTTGGGTGAACTCCAATTCTGTTTCGTTGCCTTCCTTGTAAGTTGTATGAAAACTTCACGTACAGTCTAGCAATTATCTTCATTTCAATGTAATCGAGTGTAGGGTCTCACAAGTATCTTTGAAAGAAAATGTCGATACTGTCCGGAAACTGTACTTTGGAAACAGATAGTTCTGTACCGCAAGATCTTGGTAATTTATGGTGTCTCGACACAAGACATAACAAAGAATGGGCCATATTCTTGCGTATATTTTTTGATTGACAGATGGGCCAGTCACTTGAAGCTTTCGGTCAGTGGAAAGGAATCATGAGCCTTCTCTTCAGATGTGAAGATGCGGTTTGTGCCATCATGAGAACCTGCGCATGTCGTCTATTTCAGTTATTGCTAGATCCTATGTAGCCAGTTTTTCGTTGTTCAGGTGAATGCTATCGCGTTTGCTACGCATGGTTGGCCCTTTGTCGTAATTTTATGTTTACTGCTAATACATGGGGCCCAATCCTTATCTTTTTGTGCAAATGTCCTTTTCTGACAGCCTCTGCGAAGGCGGATGACCTTTTTTATCAAGGTATGGCATTTTATTGCCCGACTTTGAGCTTCTAAGTTCCTCAAACGCGGGTTTTGTCGATTGGATAACCAAGCGGATAATGCATGGTGGATTTTTTTCTGATTGACATAATTTTGTGTCCTTTGCAGTTTTTGGGGGTAATATATTGGCAGCTGAAGCAGAGTTTGCAGCCTGAAAAGAAAGGGCCCAACGATTACTTAATTTTGATGGATGATGGTTGGCTGGCAGACGATAATTTTTTCAGATTGCTTTTGAAGGTGGGTGAAGCTTACCTTGCACGATGGTGCTGATCCATTTGTAGAAATGTAATTGCGTTGAGATGGAGTGGCTGTTTACATGGCCGACCCTTAACACTGGTCATATCAAGCCGGCTCCACCCTGCTCCTGTGGATGGGGAGCAGGTTTATACATGCGCCTGGGACGCATACATGAAATTGCCCGAGTTCTCTAAGTAGCTAAAGGTGTGGCAGAAGCTTGTGAGAAACGATTTTAAAGTCCAGGCACTTAAACGGATCTTCACAGTTCAACTTTGTTCAACTGCAATCCTCAACCATCAGTCAGATGCTCTTTTGAGGATACTCTTACTTAGCTCTGTACTCGTGCAGTCAAGTAGTTAGAAAACGTCAGGTACTTATGGCGAGTTTTCTCCTTGTTTAGTCGATTTTACGGTTGAAAACCACCAGTCCACAGGATCAGCCAGTGCGAACGTCCAGATACTTCAAACCTGACATTATAATCGCTGCTATCCATTACCGATAATGCAGGACTTTTTAAACATGTTGAGAGATGCCACTCCCGTCAATGGCGAGCTTCTACGACAGGTATTTTCTGACCAGTTCTTCATTCTGATGTTCGACATGTGCTGAACTTGCTACTACTGGCTGCGAGCTTTGGTCCCTTCTGTCAGCAAAGTCAAAAATAGGCTGAGACGTCTCCTTTCTTCACAGGTGAAACGACTGAAAAAGCTTTTCGAGACGACCTTGGGATGGATTTTTGACATGGACAGCATCGTAGGCGAAGAAGGTGACGAGGTCTGTAATCTTGATTTCGGACTGGGCTGCTCTCAGTTTCTTTGTCAATCAGTCATTCTGATTCAAGAATGGCTGTTTACATCATGCGTTCAATAACCCGCTGTGCCAGTTCACTTCTAAACTCCCGACAACGTCGTCTATGTACATGTCCATGCTGTGATTTGCAGTACGCACCTGTCATCGTGTATGATGAAGATAGCGCAATGGGGGAGTCAACTCACGCTTGATCACCAACTGCGGAGCTGCTGCAATTGGAACACGGAGACGTTGGCCTGGATCTCGCCCTTCTGGCAGGCCCTCCAGGGCCCAAAGACATGTACACCACGTAGACGCTGAATCTGTCTTCTCATGTTTCCATGGCAGGGAGCAACGGTTGAATCAGTTTAATGGATAGTGCACATTGCGTCTCTTATATACGACTATGGAACGCTGTCCGGTGTCAGTGGCCATCTTGTAGGTGGTTCCTGCTCGAAGCAATCACTAGGACTGTTCTATCCAGTTGCTCTCTGGCATGAAATAAACGTGAGCTACTCACGTTTTTTGCCTGTTTCCAGCATCTTGTTATCCTGTGGGGACTGCACAAATAGATCATCCACTTACATCTTTGTAAAGCACATCGTTTGGGCATGTCACGGAAACTTTTGCGAAATCTGCCACTCTGTTTTCCGAACGCCGGGTCTTGAACACCCGAGGCACGACAGATATAATATGGAGCAAAATAGTACAAAGGGACAAAGCTGATAAACCCAAGCATATGCGGAGAACCTCCATAGCAAGAACCAGACTATCATCATAGATCAATCCAGGGGGCCTGAAAAGTTCATGTCCATTATCGCACCTGCCATAAGCCCGAGTAAGAAACATGCTGGATGAAACTGCCGACCATTCGTCAGAAGCCTGTCCTGCTTTTTGTTTCGTGGATGACAGTTGCTACTATTTTACTCTGTTCCATTCTACGCTCATTATCGAGTTCACTGTCGAGAGTTGGTCCCCAATTACTTGAACTGATATGATTCAGTGGAAAGCCACGATGATCGCAAGGCTAGCCAGCAGCACTACCGAGACGCCACAACCATCGCAGCTTTTTTTGGAATTCACTGAAAGGGACACGGAGTTTACTGCAGAGTGATTGCTTAATTATTGGAATGTACAAGATATACTGAATGCTCTCGTTTTGACACTAAATAGTCACAGTTGTACCTATCAAGAATCACGAAAGGTCACTTGGCTGTATACTAAGTCAAAGACAGCAACTAAGTAACTCTCATCAGAGTTTCCACTGAAGCTTCCTCGACTTTTTCTAGTCTGCAGTGTTATTGAGTTACAAATGGTCAATTTCTTCAAGTATATATCCTTAATATAGAGCCACTTGATACAATCAAGCGAACTTTTTGAATATTCTCGAAGCTACTGTTATCGTTATAGGGAACTCACAGATAATTCCATCACTCCCATGTGAACTAGAACGGCAAATAGTCCACTGGTCCTATAGAAAAACTTAATTGCTTGAACTTTTCCACTGGAAAAGCTTTGGTAAACATATCACCCAGTTGTAAATATATTGTGGAGAAATCTCATGAGCTTCATACATCTCACATATGTAATGATACTACACATCTACATGCTAGGTGAGTCTATGAAACTCAGGATTCTTAATCAAGCGAATCGAACCTTGATTGTCAATGTGCAGCTCAGTAGGACTTGGTTGAGCAAAGCCAATCTGAGTAAGAAGAGGACGCAACCAAACAGCTTCCTTGGTTGCAGTGCAAGTTGAAACATATTCAGCTTCTGTTGTTGAGGTAGCCACACAATCTTGTCGAGTGCTGGCCCAAGCAGTTGACTTTCTTGTGTCTAGATCAGATGCATAGTCAGCATCACAGTATCCAGTGAGGACATTCGATGAAGTACAGGCCACTTTTCCAAAGCACACTCCATGATGTAGAGTAACTTTGAGATACCTGAAGATTCTACGCAGCCCCTCCCAGTGCTCAGCATAGGCTTGTTGCAAGATCTTGCCACATTGTTCATGGCATTCAAGCAAGATCAGGCCTTGTGGTGAATGTTGCAAACATGAGTGCTCCCATGGCTTCTTGATAGGGTATTGCTCCTGCCACATATTTGTCTCCTGCAAAGGACATGCTGAACCTTATATCTTTTTCAGTAGATGTAATCACCGCATGAGCATTTTCCTAATCAAATTTTTTCTAGATATCAATCTGCAACTCTGTAAGTGATGTCAAAGTTACTCGGAAGATATTTCAAAACATCTTCTAACGTTGATTTTTCTTTGCTACATATCAATCAATCATCCACAAATATAGTTGTGATGATGTGAGGCTTCTCTTTCGGTATGTAAACACATGAATGGGCAGAAGTAGGGAAAAGTTGAAAATCAATCAGAAATTGATTGAACCTTTTGTTCCATGCTCTAGAGGATTGCTTCAATCCATGTAGAGCCTTGGTCAGCTTGCAAATTAGGTGTACCTCTCCAGTTTTCACATACCCTGCGGCTGCTCCATAAAGATCTCTTGGAGCTCACTATTCAAGAACGCAGTCTTGATATCGAATCGAATGATTTCCGTCTTCTACTACTTTTATAGCAAGGATCGTACGTTTCCACATGTACCTACGATCCTTGCTATAATCGACTCCAGCTACTTGCAAAAAGCCCTTTGCAACAAGTCCAGCTTTGTGTCGATCAGTCTCTCCGCTGGCCTTCAATTTGGTTTTGAACACCCACTTACTTCGGATTGCACGACGACCTGCAGGTAGAGTGCACAGTTGCCATGTGTCCTTTTTCGTCAATGCTGCATATTCTTCATCCATTGCTTCTCTCCATGCAGCAACCTAAAATGCATCTTTAAATTCAATCGGATCATATGTTGAGCCAGTGGAAATTTCAAGTGCTTGACTGAGCCAAGCTTGAGAGCTCTCTACTTGTACTCCCACGCATCAAATCGTTGTGGAGGGGCACGCTGATCTCAGAACCCGATCGCTCAATGGCGTGTGGAAGTGGAAGCTCTAGCTAGATCCACTTGTCATATTCAACGATTTCAGCTTGTTGACACCAGTCATTGAATTTCCATATGACTTCTCTATTCCACCCTCGGACATACCTACCTCCTGCCTTAATGTACTTCTAGTTGGACTGCACAACTGCACACCAAAACGACCTCAATATTCAGCCTCGAACTCAAACTTGGAGCGTCATCATCACTTCTAAGTGTCATGCCTCCAGCATTGGTAGTACGTAGAACTTCTGAACCCTTTGTGTTTTCTTCAACATCGAGCTTTTCTTGCTCATGCATTGGCACCAGTTTATTGAACATCACATTAGGAATTTCCTTAATCTTATTTGTCGCTGGGTCCCACAATGTATAAGTACTTGGATTTGCACGGTACCCAATCAACTTGAACTTCTGACTTTTTGCATCTAGCACTTTTGAGAATAGTTTTATTGTCTCTGCCCTCCCATTCTGCTCGCTGTAGTGTTGTAGTCTCGTGAGTGACACCTTCACTATCCAGGTATGCGGCAAATTTCTCTGAGATCTGATGAGGTGGTGAGTATATTTCTTGCCCATTTCAGATCTCAACTTTGAGATCTTGGCTCCAATCTCCTTGAACACTTGTTTCTGTAGTTGCTGAGAAAAAATGTGAAGATTTTAGATTTCTTCTTTATAAAATAAAGAAAATGATAACCACTGCAATCGCCTTTGAACAGTACATAATATTTGGCTCCTCCTCCAATCGATTTCACGGTCATATGTCCACAGACATCAGAATGAAAGTAGGTTCAAGGTTTGCTTACTGGAGTGGAGGCAAGTTTTTCTTTGAAAGCTTGACTAGATCACATCCTTCGCAAAACATATCAGGAGGTACATCAAGTTTTGCAGGTATAAACCTCTCACTAGATTATTCCCATGCAGCTTCTTGATTGTGGTGAAATTTATGTGGCCCATGCGGTGATGCCATAGCAAAATATCGTTTGCATTCTCAGTGTGTGCAATCGATGTTGCTGCATGAGTTTCATCCTTCTTGACAAAGTGCATGTTGAGTTTGTAAAGCTTGCTTTCTCAAGTTCCACTCCTCAGCTCCATCAGCAGTCAAAAGATGACAACTCTCCTTCTTGTACACAATTGTGATGTTACGACCTATGAAGAAAAGGTTTCATCTCAGCTCTGAACGTATAAAAAAGTTCTTCAACACTCTTGACCAAGTGTTATTTCCTCCTTTGTTCTGAAAACAAATGTCTGCGACGCCCCTCCACAACTCGTTGTTGTCAACAAGTGTCATCAACCAAGTGACTCTCTGAATTGCTCGAAATGAGCTTTTCCACTTCCTTCTTCTTCTTGTCATGTGATCACTAGCACCTGCATCAATATACCATACACTGTCTTCATATTGCTATAAAGACATGGCAACAAACATGACACTATTAATTGTAGTAGTGTTTGACGAGTCTCTTCGTTTGAGTCGTCTTCACTTGACGAGTCTCTTCGCTTCTTTCCAGATCTCTTTGATGAGGATTTCTCATGACGGAGACATTCTTTAGCCCAATGGCCCAGCTCTCGGCACTTGTTGCAAAGTGTCTTCTTGAGCTCAACAATTGCTTTCCTTCTTGCTTGTTTCTCCTCATCATAGAACACTTTCTTGTGCTGATCGAAAAATGCTTGAGGTGAATCTTCATATCTGCTATCCCTTGATGCTTCTTCCTTCAACTGAACCATCAACTTGTCTTAATTGTTTAGAACCTTGTTGGAAAATTATGGAGATCTGAATAAAAAGTTATGAGTATTTTTAAATTTTAGGGTTTCCATAGTTAGCATTTTCCAATGTGAGGTGGTGTGTTAGGGGGGTTGTGGTTCTCTCTTAATTGTTTGGAACCTTGTTGGAAAATTATGGAGATCTGAATAAAAAATTATAAGTATTTTTAGATTTTAGGGTTTCCATAGTTAGCATTTTCCAATGTGATGTGGTGTGTTAGGGGGTTGTGGTTATGTCTTAATTGTTTGGAACCTTGTTGGAAAATTATGGAGATATGAATAAAAAGTTATGAGTATTTTTAGATTTTAGGGTTTCCATAGTTAGCATTTTCTAATGTGAGGTGGTGTGTTAGGGGGTTGTGGTTCTGCAGGTGGGAGGAGATACATGATGGAGTGCTGGGTTTCTTTATCATTCCCTTTGTGCTAGCTATAGCTTGATTTTCTCTCATGGGACCGTCAAAAGCGGTGTGTGATACACCATGTCCGGTGTGTCATCGTCTCTTTACCTCGCAAGGGGTAAAGACCCACGTGGGAAAGATGCACAAAGATTATGATTGGACCACTTGGGATGCGCATGTGAGGAGGACGGTCACATCGACATCGGTTTTTGTCACTTCGGGGAACACGTACACTACATCGACTCCTTCGTTGGGCATTCCAGGTATACCGTCAGGGTTGTGGGAGTGGTTAGCTTACCATGCAGGTTCGATTTTAGGGCTTTTTCAGACTAGATTTCCATGTCCACGTTTATTCCATGGGCTTCCTCGGGTGACAGAGCTAGTGAACATAGTACTAGGCTAGGGCACTGCATGACGAGGCTAGACGTGCTTTTCGCTTACCGCTCGATCGGTTGGCGTGCGATCCCATGGACGAGCCAGCATGGTTTTTATTTTTATTACTTCCGCGATGGTGTCTACGTTATACTAGAGGGGGACGTGTTGGACATAGGGAGGTGGCAACAAGATTTCGGAGATTTCGAGCAGGGGATTGGGCTACATTGGAGTCTGTTCGGGCCACACAGGTTATGAGTCGGGTTCAGTCACATGATACTTCTGATTCGGCGCGATTGTGACGGTGTAGGATCTTGGGGCAGGCCGGGGAGTATAGTAGGGCTGTGCGGGCCCTTCATCCTTTGTCCATGGCTAGTCCTACTGATGAGACGGTTTCCTCTTTACGTCTTCTACATCCACCCATTGGCGAGGAGATACCATTAGAGGTCTTGGAGTATCAGCCAGAGGAGCCATTATGTCTTGATAGATCATTATTTGCTCATTCTCTATGCACAGCCCCACGTTTATCCTCTAGGGGTTTGTCAAGGATGATATATGAGCATCTTCGAGATTGCTTTCAGGCAGATGATCCCTCTAGTGGTTTCACGGAGTTGTTCAGTGGCTACATCGGTTAGAGGGGAGATTCATTTGTCGATTAGTCGGGCTCACAGGTCTTAGTCAACTACCGCGATGGAGAAGGACACTTTGGGGCATCGAACCGATTGCTATTGGAGAGGTCTTTATCTGCGATTAGTCGGCCCGTGCCGTTGTCTTGCAAAGACATTTCACACTTTGAGGACCATCTTTGTCCACATCGGTTTGGAGTCGCCATACTGTGGGAGGTTGTGAGGCAAAGATCGTTGGGCATTAGAGCACTTCGAGATATCCATCCGGATTGGATTGTCTTGCAGGTGGACGTTGAGAATGCTTTTAACAGTGTCTCGCATGCATCGATTTTTAGAGAGCTTAGAGAGGCTAGTGGACCCCTATCAAGCCTCATTCCTTTCGTACGATCTTTCTACGGTTCACATTCTTCATTATTTTATCATCATGGCTTTTCCGGAGAGGGAGTCACTTGGTTCTGATCCCTTGGCGGCACTTTCGACAGGGGAGATCCTTTGGGAGGACCCTTATTTGCCATGGCTCATTATAGAGCTCTTGTGTCTGGCTTTGCTTTTGGCCGTGCCCGGTTGTGTGTTTCCCTCCTTAGCGGATGATACACACATTGTGGGCCCTGTAGACAGCATTAGACATGCCTTTGATTACTTGACTACCGAGCTTCATCGATAGGCTTGAGAGTCAAGGTGTCGAGATGGGGCTTGGTCTCCTTTGGGCATTCCGCATCATCTTCGACTTCGAGAGGGATGTATGATATCGACGGATGGCCTACATATTCTAGGAGTCTCTTAGTGAGGGACCGAGGATTTTGTTTCACGCTACCTTGACGTTGCATTGGCCGAGGGATGTTTTGCATGTAGCTAACCTTCCTCTACTAAGGGATCCTTGAGGCGTTTGGTATACTATCATCTAGTATTGCTCGTCGACCCACCTATCTTCTTCGCACGGTTCCTCCTTTACCTACATTCATATCACGTTTGACAGCCTTTGATAGGAGGATCATGGGCGTCTTTGGTGACATCATCGGACCGGGGACATTCGAGTGTGTGGACGGAGATTTGGCAAGGAGACAGACATCTTTGCCAATTTCGTGTGGAGGGGTAGGCTTGTTATCGATGGAGGAGACGACACTGCGGCATTCTTGGCGAGTTGGTATTTCGTTGCACCTTTGTTATCTTCTCGATTTGTGATCGCAGATAGATAGACCTATTTTGGAGATATATACGAGGGACGTCGATACGGGATCATTTCCTTTACGAGGTATTATTACGACATACGAGAGATGCTTTACCACGGGAGGTACGACATGAGTTCCCATCTTTTTCCTCTTTGGCTACCGATTGGACTAGGGGTCTACAGTCTATCTTGATGGACCGGCAGTTTCGGGGAGACTCTACATTCACTCTCTTAGTGGATCCGGCCATTCCTCGTATTACTAGAGCTTCGTTCACGCTCTTGCTCGGGCAAGTGCGGGCTCGTGGATCTTGGCTCGACCATGCATCGGGGCTTTCCGACTCGCACTGCCTACTTTCTCCACACCGGCGATGAGTTCCGTCTTGGGCTTGGTCCATCCATCTACATCTTCATTACTCACATGTGAGTGTGGTATCACTTTAGATGCAAACAAGTGTTCATATGACTCGTTGTCCATTCGGAGGGGGGAGGATAGCTACCCATGATGCCATTATGGATGTGGTGTTTGCTATGCGCGAGAGGGTGGATACCTCACATGGAGAGAGCGTTGTTATGCCTTTGCGGTCGACTAGGGTTAGAGGCGGACTGTACTTGGTTCGGGAGGACCAGGTCACTTTGTGGGCGATGTGGTGGTTACCGATCCTACTAGAGACACAGTTCGGAGGGGTGATCACCCATCCTCCGGATGGGCGGCGAGTGAGCGGCAGCAGCCAAGGTCTCCAAGTATAGAGGTATGCAGAGAGGTCACCTCTTTGTTCCTCTGGCTTTGGAGTTATATGGAGCTATGGACACCGACTTCGACATGTTCGTGAGGGAGTGTGCGAGAGCCTACCATACTATGCGACATGGGATATCACTCTCTTTAGCTTATTGTATAGCCTATTTTAGGTAACGTGTTTCCATTGCTCTACAGAGAGCACTAGCTGGTGCAATCCATAGGAGAGCAATCACATTAGGTGATGTTTCTTCGGATGCTCTGTTGTTTGTAGACCTTTTGACTTGGATAGTTCAGATATCTTAGGTGCTTTAGAACATATTTCCCTGTGATACTATTGGGGCCTAGCCCCATGTTACCGGTTTGGTTCCATCCTTGTACGATTTGATGGGGTCTTCCCATCGCTTTTGTTATTATACTGTCTGTGTGATGGAGGGACTTGTCTTAATAACTTGTCCCCCATTTGTTGATTCACATGAACATTTTCCCAAGTTGCGCGCACATTCCTTTAGATTGACGGAAGACTGCATATGATTTTGGTGATGACATCAGCATCAGTAACAACTTCTCCCATGTCATTCAGCTTTCTAGCTATAGCTTCTATCTAACTCACATGGGTTGCAATGTCATCACCACATGCTCGGAAAATTGTTGCTGGAGAATATGCTTATTCTGAGCAGCACTCTAATCATGAAGTGTACTTAGACAAAGCCACATTTGATTTGCAGTCTTACATTTGATCAGTTGTTGAAGTAGTTTTTCATGGATTGCAGCACAGATATACATCTTTGCTGACTTGTCCTTCTTGCTCCATTCGTTGCTGGAGAATGTGCTTATTCTCAGCAGCACTCTAATCATGAAGTGTACTTAGACAAAGCCACATTTGATCTGCAGTCTTACACTTGATCAGTTGTTGAAGTAGTTTTTCATGGATTGCAGCACAGATATACATCTTTGCTGACTTGTGCTTCCTGCTCCATTCGTTCTCAGCTCGTCTTGCCGCATCATGTTGCAAGGTTTGAGATCCATCCGTTACTCCCAACAAGTGGTTAGCTTCCAAAACTATCTCCATCTGAAACTTCCATACCTGAAAATTCTGCTGATGTGAGACACATCAGATCTGCTACCCATTGCACATCAACAATGTGAATGCAAGAACATTAATTGTGGCAACTCAAGGTAGTATGAGTGGGCACATAACCTATTGGAATTCACTGAGAGAATACGAAGGAGTTTACTCTTCAGTGATTGACATACAAGACTACATACTGAATGCTCTGCGTTTTGACACTAAATAGTCCAGTTGTAACAATCAAGAATCACGAAAGGTCACTTGTCTGAATAATAAGTCAAAGACACCAAGTAACTAAACCTCACTCATCAGAGTTTCCACTAAAGCCTCCTTGACTTTTTCTAGTCTCGTGTTACTGAGTTACATAGAAGCTTCTACAAGTCTCTATCCTTAATATAGAGCCAGTTGATAAAATTAAGTGAACTTCTTGAATATTCTAGAAGCTACTGTTGTTGTTATAGATATTTCATATGTAATTCCAACAGCTTCTGTAACTCATACATCAGAATTACAGTCTCAGATATTGCCTCTGGGGGCCAGTCTCAGTGCTCTCAACGAGATGCACGGTGGAAGCAAATTCCCCAAACTCGGCAGTGTGTAAGATTGTCTCGATACACATACCAAAAGTGTTAACCGAACTCGGAGACCCTTCCTACTGGCCAGAAACAGCACTCTTGAATATACATACCATCTCTATGCAATAGCGGGCCACAAGATGCTATACAGTGAGTTATCAATGGCTCCGAACGAGAGTTTTACTTCTTGTTAAGGGTTCCATCAAATCCGCTCTCCTCGCGCTGCACTGAGAGAGATATGAACCAATGGAAGAGTGCAAACTGGGCAATCGAAGGAGACAGCCAGTGATAATCATCTTACAAGATCAACCACCACAAACTAGGTTCGATACTTCATCTCCAGACTCTCAGCTTTTTCAACTCCATTGAATTCTAGCAGATTGGCAAGAAACGGACTAAAAGGTAGCCCCAGACCGAACATGGTATGGGGATCACTGTCCCCCATGCTACCTTGCATCTACTTGCGCTCACTAGACCAATTCTGTGAATAGATGCAGATAGTATGCAGAACCACAAGCTCTCTAATCAAGCGATAGATGATTCAGGCTGTTCAAAAATCTGGAGAGGAAGACTGGCTGACAGCAGAGGACTGCGATGGGTTAGAGAAGCAGAAGAGAGGAGAGGGAAGGGCTCTGTGTCGGTCCTGAGCGTCCAGTTGAGTGAGAGTGTGTTCATTTTATTTTATTTCATATACGTGCTCAGATATTACTTGCCCTTTTCTGAACCAGCAGGCAGAAGGTGGGAGATCGAGGACACAAATCCTGGGGATACGTGTCACTTGGTTCTAATTTCACCAAAAATCGTTCGACCAATCCCTCTGTACTTAAAATTAATGTTGAGTTAAGAAAAGAAAACAATATTACAGATGTATTTGTCAAATCTGGGATTATTGAAGTTAGTGATTTAGATTTGAGAGGATATTTTCTTTTAGTTATATTAGATTGCAACATTGGAGTGAGTGTGTGTGGTCATCATGACCTATGGCATGAATTCATGTTTCACTCTGCGACTACGTAAGCCGCAGATGACGCCATACACTGTCCCCGGGGTCAATGGATGTTGACTTCTGCCGCACGTTCATATTGGTCCGATTTGTGTTTCACTCTGCGACTACGTAAGCAGCGGATAACGCCGTACACTGTCGCCGGGGTCAATGGATGTTGACTTCTGCAAGTTCATATTGGTCCGCGTTGTAAGGCATCTGAGATGCCGAGGAAATGCTCGCCCTGTCGACAATGACTTGCTCCGTCTGCAGATCCTGCACAGCACCACTACTGTGGAACTTTTCCTGCCGGACGCTTTCGTCAAAGATTAGGTAGCGCAGCTAAAGAGAAACAATTGGCACAAGTGACTTTTGCCGGCCGAACAAACAAGAGCACTCCCGATGACGACACTTTGCTGCTGCCAGGCTTCTTCGTTCATCGCAGGGGCCGCTCAACGACAGAAAGTGCAGAAGGAATCCACTGCAACTTCCCAGTTTCCTGCAGAAGAGTTGCAGTTCAGGTCAGTGGAAGTTAATCATGCGAAGTCCCGAAGGCAGCTGAGGACGGAGAAATGTCAGCTCTGAGAAAGACCGAGATATACAAGCTGTGAATTCTGCACAGTTTGACTCACCTCCGAGCCTCGGATCGATCCCTTTCCAGCTTTGAAAGGGAGGATTCAGGAGAAAGAAGTAAACATGACTGAATGATTCCACTTCTCCAGTGGCTCGTTTTTATCGAGTGATCGATCCTGTCAGCATCGATCGGCCTGGTACAGTCAGTAGCCATGAATTGCAACTTGTCGAGCTAAAGAGCACTCCTGCCTCATTGATGACGAGTGCAGCGAAATCGAGGACTTGAAAGAAAAGCTCCAAAATCCGGTCTTTGGACTGCTCGTCTTGTCCTACTCGACCGAGAAGCTCGAGGTTCTACTGTTTTTGTGTCTCATTGTGACGATTGTCCCCAGAATTGAAAGCTTAAAACAGCTGCGGGAATTCGAATCTGCAGCAGCAACTAGTCGCTGGTCCGACAGACATAAAGGAAGACATCTGGAATTCTCAGGTGAAAAACTCGTACCTCAACCTGCGAAGAATTACAATGGCCACAACTGTTACAGCCTGTTTGCTCAGAATCTCTCCTCCTCTCTCGGGACGGTTCGGTTCCATGGTCTGCATCGTACTGCTCAGATGTGCAACCCTGTGTGAAAAGAATTCGGTGTAAAATTGTGTTCCCCATGCGCCTTTCTCAGTCCGTAGTCCCAGTCTCAATTGGGTCTGAATTACAGTAGAAGAGTCTCAGGGCCTGACATGATTGTAAACTTCCTTCTGGTGCCTGGACCTTGCTTGCCAGACTGATCTCTGGGCTCCGGGAGGATTGTGGAGCGAGATGGATTGGGCTCTGCTTCTAGTGCTGGGAGTGACAATTCTGCAATTCTTCTTCGTCGTTCATGGTCGCACTACTGCACTAGACCCTCATCAGCCACTTGCAAATCTGGGGATCGAGCGTACTCTGATGCGGCTCGATCCTCTGGTGGCGAGCATTTCAGCGTCCCCTGATGTTCTGGACGGCGAGGTAAATCGTCATTTCAGTGGATTTGGCTTCAGTTTTCAGTTCTCGGTTTGGCTCGCACAGAAATGGACACGCGTTTGGACGCAGCTCACATTTCTGCACCACATTTTTGTGCAGATTAAATCTGCAGGCGGCTCAGCAGCAGCTTATGTCACTGTCAAGTTCCAGAAATTCTCTGGCGCTAGTGACGGCGATTGGGTCGCTGTATTCTCACCAGCTGACTTCAAGTAAGCCCTGCTCGCTGCTCCTATCCTTAAGGCATTCAGGAATAAAAAGCTCCAGCTTGGAGAACGGACGAATGGAACGTAAGCCGGAGAAGTTTACGTCACAGCCAGCCAGCCGGCACCATGATTCTTATCAGCAGTAGTCCATTTTTTCATTTGTTGACCAAGCCATTCTTGGTCCAGTCCACTCCATGGGGTTGTTGCAAAGTCGGTCTGGAGTGTCCTGAACGCTCACAATGTTATGGTTGCAGTGCCTCATCAACTTGTGGCGGTGGGGAGGCTCCCCAAATTTGTCAAGCTCCAATCAAGGTCCCTTGCCCTGCCCTGACCTGACCTCCCTTCCCTTTCAAGAATAAGCAGCTGCTGCAATAACAATACTCAGTGTCCTTGGTGCAATGCAATCCTGTGTCGTGTGATGGCTCACTGGCTGGCCGACTGACTCGGTTGCCTTCTTTCGTCCTTGGAGGTAGTTCTCGTATGCAAACTTCTCGAACCCGGATTACAGCAGCACGGGCAAGGGACTACTGAGATTTCGACTGATCAACCAACGAGCCGATTTCGCCTTCGGATTCTTCACCGGCGACATCTACAACGTCTGCACCTCTTGACCTCCACCTTCTTCTGCGTTTGCGTCTGGCGTGCATGCTCTTCCTCGTGCGTGTTTCCATTCCCAATAGATTGAAGAGGAAAGGGAATCTGGTTCCTGACGGTTGGGCTTATGCTCTCCGACTTCTGAAGTGATTTTCTGTTATTTTAAGCTCTGCTCTTTGCTGTAACGCAGCCCGTGCTGGTAGCGGTATCAAACAAGGTCTCGTTCCGGAACCCCAAGGCACCGGGCTATCTGCGCCTGGCACAAGGCCACGAGTGGAATGAGGTACGATGGCGCAATGATCATAATCTCGTGAAGGAAAGCAAAGTGTATGACAGCAGCAGTCGAGCCCGAAATGCGCACCACCACCTTCGGCTACTAGAGTCATTTCTGTTGCGTTCTGCCTTTGGAAATCAGTCAGACATTCAGTCGTGAGAGTGAAGGAAATGTAGTGAGGATTTTGAGTTCAAATCAATGAGCTCAGTTGGTTCTTCTCTGTCTGATTGCAACTGCTGTAAATAGGCAGAACCAGTTTTGAAATTCATGTTGGGCACCTTGATTCTTGGCTCATGCTGTGCAGATGTCGGTGACTTGGACGAGTGGATACTCGAAAGAGGAGGCGACCCCTCTCGTAGTCTGGGGCGTTCTCAATGGAGACACGAACCACACCACCCCCGCCTCGACTCTCACCTTCACTCGAGAAGATATTTGTGGTGATACTCATAACCACGCCCTGTCTCTGGCCGATCGTGCATGAGAGTAACTGTC
This sequence comes from Marchantia paleacea, assembly GCA_014180765.2. Taxonomy (NCBI): domain Eukaryota; kingdom Viridiplantae; phylum Streptophyta; class Marchantiopsida; order Marchantiales; family Marchantiaceae; genus Marchantia; species Marchantia paleacea. The sequence continues at coordinate 4,943,627 of MUAA02000018.1, forward strand.
TGAACCGTTGAGGTGCTTGCCCTTGCATAAGTGCCAACTCCAAGGCCTTCCTGATGTTTCTATTATGCATGCTGCTGCTGCTGAGAGCAAGCAGTTTGTCCTCTCACCTGGGATTTGACAGAGAACGTGCATGACGGAACCACGAGAGCCTGAACCTCGGAATGAGAAATCGAGAGCCGAATTTGATGCATTCATTGCTTCTTGAGTATTGTACAGGAACTTTGGCGCTCGTGTTGGTTGGCTGGACGGTAGTGTACTCGGGGGAGGGAAAATAGAGTTGACTTATGTGCCGTCCTGCTTCTGTTAGGACCTCCTGCAAGCACCGTCGGTTGGCGAGACCCAGGATACATTCACTCCAGCCATCTTAAGGAGCTTTGGCCCAACCAAAAGTGAGAATGAAACGGTCTCACTCGTTTCTACACGATTGAGAAATTGACATGATGTTCTCTGATTGTTGAAGACTGACCGTCTGTCTATGTATATAGGAGTGGGTCTGCCAGTGTCGAGGCCACTCTTAACAGTCAGTAAGTGCAGCCCAATATGAAGTCTGCAAACGCTTTTCAAGTTCTGAGATCCACCAAGGGGAACTCACATGAGTTGGAATTGGATCCCTGAGTAGGTACTTCTATCAGGTGGGTCACAAGCACGAGGATGGCTCTTATGTTTGGGGTCGACCCAGCTTCTTCAAAGCGCCACCTTCTCCAGGAGAAAACTCGCTGCAGCGTGTGATCGTCTTCGGTGACATGGGCAAGGTAACGACGCTACACCGCTTCATGAAGTTTATCAATTACTCTTCTGCAACTTCTTCAACTGCATTCCTCACTGATCTTCGAATCTGCTTCAAACGATGAATCTATCAAAAGACTGAAATCTACCAAGGACGAACATGAGTATGCGTACAGATACAGTCACAATCTTCTTCTTCTGCAAAGGAACTCATTTACAAATTTGTTGCAAGACATAAGTTCAGTCCAGTGAGAAAGTAGAATGCATGCGAGATTGATGGATGTATCTTTCAAAACAAACCGAGTAAAATAAACTAAATCACCTTTCGGTGGCACTGGTTGAGCTCAGGCCGAGCGTGATGGATCAAATGAGTATGCCAACTACCAGCCAGGTTGCTTGAACACGACCGATCGCCTGGTAGAAGATGTGGACAACTACGACATTATTTTCCTGATCGGAGACATCAGTTACTCCAATGGGTATTTGTCTCAGTGGGATCAGTTCATAGAGCAAGTGGAAACTTTGTCGTCCAGAGTACCCCTCATGTCGGCCAGGTGAATTACCCAACTAACACCCTCCCAGTCCAAATCAGATCGATTATGTCCAAGCCGCCACTATGATATCTATTTCACATGGGGCCATTGCATGTACCTTCGAAACCATCCTGTGTTTTACTACAGATCTTCTCTGTATCTTTTTATTTGAAACCGCTAACGATGTCTATTTGTATCGTTACAGCGGAAACCATGAGCGATCGTGGCCTTTGTCAGGTGGATTCTATAATACAACCGATTCAGGAGGAGAATGTGGTGTGCCAGCACAAACCTATTTCAACATGCCCACAGAGAACGATGATAAGTTTTGGTGAGTGGCATAACAAACATTCAGAGACGAAAATTTGCACTTTGCAAATTTGCATCCACGGAATGAGTTGTGAACACGTCGCTGTGTGCATTCTAAGAGCTATTTGATGGTTTGATGTTCATCAGCCATCAAATACACATCCATGCACCGCAGTAATTTAATACTGAACCAAGGTGTATCCGACATACAGGTACAAAAGCGACTGGGGAATGTTCCGCTTCTGCGTCGCAGACTCAGAGCACGATTGGCGAAAAGGTACAGAGCAGTATGCGTTTCTGGAGAACTGCATGGCAACAGTCAACAGGCATAAACAGCCATGGCTGATATTCGTCAGCCATCGCGTGCTGGGATACTCCTCCGGTTACTACTATGCGCTGAAAGGCGCTTTTGCCGAACCCTGGGGACGTGACGACTTGCAAACTCTGTGGCAGAAATACAGAGTTGATCTTGCAATAGCCGGCCATATTCACAACTACGAGCGGACCTGCCCCGTTTTCAGTGTAAGTAAGATTATGAGGTTTTCACTTGTGTGTGCAGCCCGGAGCCGGTCCAGAGATGTGATGGACCTACACAGAATAGTGTCTCGTTGATTGAGCAGAGGCAGAAGAAGCAGTTGCTTTAGACAGTTCCTTACTGAGCCCTGCGTTGTCGCATTTTTCAGCACATCTGCACCAGCCAAGAGAAGGATCACTTCTCCGGGACGTTCAACGCCACCATTCACATGGTTGTTGGAGGAGGTGGATCGCATTTGGCAGATTTTACTTCTCTGAATACTTCCTGGTCTTTAGTCAAGGACCGTGATTACGGCTTTGTGAAGCTCACGGCATCGAATCACAACAATCTTCTGGTGGAGTACAAGCGGAGCAGCGATGGGTTTGTCTATGACGAGTTCACAATCCATAGGAGATACTCGGATGTCCTGGGCTGTGACTCGTCTAACTTGTTCTGCCCGGATATGACTATTTCTACATAATATCTTGTTGTACGTCCACGGAATGAATGTTAATACAGTAATTAAGGAAATTCTAGCAAACGGAAAATTCGACTGTTGTATGTTCTTTGAAAAACCGTTTCCAGAAGTCCTTGTGCTGAAGGGAGCATTCCATGATGAGAGGATCGAAGCAAAATCGCTGACAGATATTATTGACCGCAATCCTAGATAACGTCCCTGTAAAACGAAGATTGCCCAGGCTGAGTCTATTCATCAGACCTATATCAAATCATACATAATAGCTTTTCTCGAAATGACAATAGACCTTCCACATATCATAGAACTGACTTTTCTCAAACTGACAAATCGACATTTGGAAGCAAACAAAACATTTCACGCTGCAAACACTATCAAGCCTTTGGTGAGATTACAACCACAATTGGTGAAACAACTCTCCTACAGGTTGTATTTCGTATGTTGACGCTACACCCAGCAGTGATCTGTCCACGTTACTTTGACGTCTACAAACTTCATGGAGGACCGTGTGGACCGTATAATGCCTTATATAGATCAACCTTGCAGATAATGAATGACACTTCTAAGTGTGGACAACAAAGGTGGTCAAGTGTGGGAAAAGTTGCAGCAGTTCATCCTTTGATCGTCTCTGCAGGAAGAAATAAAGGACGAAGAGCACGGATATATATCAATACCATTATCATTTCCTCCGGGCGGAAAGGTTGCAGTAGCTAGTGATTCAGTATATTACCTCAACGTACAGCGTTCGGTATTCACTAGTCACTACGTCAATAAAAAATATGCTACAAAACAGGACCTTTCTTAAGGAAGGAAGTCTGGACATGCGCAGTTTGAACAGAATAGATGTATTGTGAATATCGAGACTTCAAGAAAATTAGAACAACACTTACTGCGAAATGTAGATTAATCATGGAAACTGTACCTTGATATTGACACAACCGTTGACATCCAGAGTGTGGAGAGTGTCTTTACAGGACTTGGCCAGTTCCTCGATTCCATCATCGGTGACTCCCAGCAAACCATGCAAACTGGAAAATGTACAGAGATTCAAGTCAGTTTGGCACGATGCAAGGTAATACCGGTATCCCGGTTAATCGGGGCGATATTTAGATAGAGTACAGTAGTCAATATGCTACCACTTCATCGATACTCACGCCACCCCGTTCAAGATCATACCACGTACCTAAGACTCTCAAGAAAGACGCAATGCTGAGCCAGAGCTTTGAGTCCAACGTCTGTAACTCGGACACACCTGCATTCATCAAAGACAAATCAGGAAAAGTAATTGAAGTAGTACATCTAAACAGAGCTCGGCTAAATCAGAGCTCAAAAAGCTGAACAAACTTTATGGAGAAGAGAATTTTTATTCTTCGACATGGAGGCATCTTGAATATAAAATATGATAGTCCAATTTTCAGTTTACTCTAGGTCGAAGCCAACCAGGTGAGATTGAGAGATTCCAGCAATGTGCACTCCGCGATTCCTGCTACGCCAACATCGGAAAGGAACTGCAGACCAACATGTGAGATGAGAAAGATGGGGAGATTCCCTGATGCTCCATTTGCTATGAGGAATTAGAACCGAGTTTGAGATCCATTTGAAACTACTAGGAACAACAGATGCTCAGACGTGTTTGAGTTAAGCCACCTGTGCCCCACACACATCAAGAAGCTTCAGCCGAGGTGTGTTTGAAAACTTCTTGTACGCTTTATCGGTGAAACTGCGGCACACGAAACAAAGAGACATAAGAAACACTAAACATGTCAGCTTTAAAACTTAAAACGAGAACGTCCAGATTTACGGACTTTCCTGTTTACGGAAGAATTGCAGTTCTTTAGCAGTCCTTCCGTAGGTCGACAACAATTCCAACATGTCTTCAGTGGCAGTACAAGTCTAATGTCGTGTGTAAAGAGCCCTTCGCACTAGAACCTAAACATTCTCATTATGAACAACAGAAGATTCTACTCCACCGAATTGAAAAAGAGAAAAAATTGCAAAGCACACACTTCGGTATCGCGTAGAGGTACAATTCGAAGAGATTCTCGCAAGAAGTAAGCAGCTTGATCAGCCCTTTATCGGTGAGCTTCAAACACCTGCAATTCCCACATCCACCTAGGACCATTACAAAACTGGTAAGTCCAAAAGCACGGCAATTATGCCAACTACATATTTCATCGGGCTGCCGAAGAGATATCACAATAATTTCAGGTCGTTAAGGTCGTTAGCGGACTACTTTGGTGGCTACTGACATCTGAGAACCCTAAGCATGCACTGTACATTGGCAATACAAAAGCAATTAACAAACAGGGAGCCCATACAAAACGCACCGAGTTAAGTTCAGGGATCGAATATTTGGGCAATGATCAGCCACCATGTGCAAACTTTTATCTGTGATACTCTTTAACAGCACAAGCCACACGACATGATACATGATTAAATTTCCATCACGGTACAATACCGAACGGTAAAAAGAAAGACACTCGTTTGATCAGCTTGGACCCAAGCGGAGACCTTACCTGGCAGAAGATTAGGGTACGAAACGAACTGAAAACGTAGTGGAGAATAAAAAGACCTGCTTCTAAGGATGGAGGGACGATACAGAAGTATGCAGTATTTTTTGCATACGCCAGACACATCACACTAGGTGCACGAGCCCGCGGGACAGAGTATTAAGGCAGAGAGGTAAGAACCTTGCATCCACTGAGATTGAGTTCAGAAAGGTGAGGACATGCACGAACAAGATGCTCCACACCGCTGTCTGTAACCCTAGAAACAGGAACGGTACTTTCGTGTTAACAAAATGAAACACGTGAAGAGAATTATCTTCACATTTTGCAAGTTGCAAAACACCAAAGCTTGAACGTTGAAGAACCAGCGGAAATTGCCATGCGGAGAATGTGTGTTGCGACTTTAGTTTACAAGCGACTGATGATGCTATGAGTTCCATCTCATTAAATGCAGCGACTAGAACTACAGGAAGGAATACCCACTTCAGATTCCAGTAGATGGAAAATGACTGCAAATTGGGATTGGAACTAGCTACTGCACAAATACCGGCATCTGTGACCTTTTGACAAGCGTTTAAGTTCAGCTTTTTCAGACTGTGAACCTGGATGTACGTCAGGTTAATGTCAGTATTCGGCAGAGTGTCGTCGGCAGAGTGCAGGGCAAAAATTATACAGCCAGGACGATCATTTAAAATCAAAATGATACAGGACTCAATACCTGGGGCAAGTCATCCTTTCAATGCAAGAACCTGAAGCAACGGGATAGGAGTTCATCATGGTGTGGTTTGTGCAAGTACCTTCTTAGCAATCAATAAAATATGCTCATCTTCCACACCTTGCGCGAATTCAAGGTTTATCTCCAGCAGGCCATCACAGTTTGACTGATACGCCACAGCCAAACGGAGGAGAGAGTGAACGTGTTGAACCCTCTAAGCAATATACACATAATTCCCTTTCGATGCATTCACGTCCGAACATCGAAAACAGGTGAGCTAAATTTAATTCCGTAGACGAGTGATCTGCGAAAATGAAATGAAACGAGCTGCTGTTGAATAGTGACTATCACTAAGCTCACCTAAAGCCAACTTGAAGCAACGAAACAAACTTTGAGTCCTTCCAACGCCGGAACTGAATTGACTGCAATAATGCTCAGCTTCGTCAAGGACGCGGGTAACAAACCTGAGAGAGACCAGTCACCAACTTCTCGCCGCCATCAGGAAGGCCATTGAACTCGAGTGAACGCTTAAACTGTGCAAGGGACGTACGAAACAAGTCTCAGAGCCGCGACTGTGATCGACTCACGACGAGAAACAAGAAGAAAATTAATCGAGAGCGAATCGTCTCTAAATATACATGAACTTCTATAAACAAAAAACTCGACCAGAGCAAAATTAAGAACTGCCCTCTCGGAAAAACCGCAGCACCTACGGGACAGAAAAGAACAGAAGCCTCAGCCCTCAGGAACAAGTGGACTGGAACCAGGAGAGACGAAGGCACCTTCTGCTGCGATTGGTAGTCTTCTTGACCTCCTCCAGTGTCAGAATTGCTCAGGTGCTCCATGAGATCTCCCTTCCTCCTCCCTCGCTCTCTCTCCCTCAGGATCGATGCCCACTCAGAAATTACTCCTCACACTTACCTCTTGTAGAAAACTCGGTGATGCGTGCCTGAGCGTGAGCGGAGGAGTGCGCCTGTGGCCGTGCGAAATTGAGTTCGGGTGAATGACTCTCCACTCTGCACTCTCACCTCACGAGCGCACTGCTTCCATGCTCTTCGAGGTGGAGCGCCGGTGTTGACAGGACACGTATCAGTGCCAACTAATCATTCTTTCGCACTGCGATCGTCTCCAGTCTCCAGATGGACAGTTACCATGACCGGTAGGAGCCCTGCCCTCTCACGCTCTTCCTTCTTGCCCTGCGCTCTTCGTCCCTCATCACGAGATCGCGTCCCCGACCTTCATCACGTGATTTCTCCAGATTGGTGAGCGTTTTCAGTGGGCTTCACGAATTTGCTCCTTCCGTTCCCCAGTTTGCTTGATGGCAGGCATGACTTCAGCTTTTATTATGGCAAGGCCACAGTGGCAAGCCTCTCAGGACTTTCACCACACCTCCTGGTGCAGTGATCAAGTTTGATCGAATTCAGGGCCTTTTTGCTTTGATCTTCAGTATTCTCGTCGCATTCAACAACTTTTGGGAAGAGCTTCGATGTGCATTGTACGTTTTAGGTTGATCGTTGTATATATCATGTACGACGAATGTTGCATCGTTGCACTGGTTCATTCTTCTCTGTGAAACCGTCAGGAGGTAGCGAGTCCAATGAAATAAAAACAGGAGCAGGGCTTTTCCGTCGGCCCTCCACAACACTCGCAAGTGTCACAAAACTTAAGAGAAATGATAGTTTGTTTAAATGTTTTACAACTTCAAAATTGGGTATACACATGTACAGGTTGTTGCTTGTCGTTGACATGGCCCGTGGTGATGATCCCGTACCTGAGAGTCTACAAAGGTCTCGGGTCTCAGAGTCACTATGCTTAATCAAAACTGGCGGCTTCTGTGTATTTCGGAGTGCACAAACTAAACTCTTAAATTGCCTAATTTCGACTCGACGTCGATCACTCGAGGATCTGAGCCTTTGTTGAGATGGTGAGGCTTATTATGGTGTTCGGTGCCACTCCGAGCAGCGTTGTATATATTGTTGCCGCTTGCACTGCGCACGCGCACCACTGGCTCATGGAGGCCTTGAGGTTGGGATAGAATCTTTTCCTGAACGGTGGGGCCATCTGATCTCGATGATCCATCACTTCGGCCTGCAGACAAGTTTTCTTTGAATGGCGCAGCCTTGACTTCAAGTTTGGCTACTTCATCGTTGAGTTCTTTGATCCTCCTGATGATTTTCATTCCACCATCGGATAGCTTGGATGACATCTCCTGAGGAAGAGGAGGCCAATTGTTAACGCACTCGAAACGATCGCGATCATTGCATGGGCCTAAGTAACGAACGCCTCTTTCATTTCTGAACTGTAAACACAGTATGATTACTACTGCATCAAACTGTACCTCGTTCTCCAAGACTGCAGCCATACGCTTGATCTTATCTTTCAGGTAGCTTGCGCGTAACCATGCATGCTTCGCTTCCTCAGATACTTGATGCTGTGATGACCAGCGTGATGAGCTGCTGTTCAACAATAAGCCAAGGATCGTTAACCATGAAAAGTGTTCAGACCAATCCTCTCCTGGACACTGAAAACTAAACAATGACCAAGATCCGCCGTAAAAGCTTACCTAGAACTCGTCGACAACTCCTCAGTCTGCTCCCACACGTATGATTCTATAGGGGGCTTGTAGGGCTTTCGAGTGGGGTAAGCAGTTGGTCTGGATGACAGTAAAATGCACGGAATCAGAAACCGAAACGCTTATCTGCTGAATACAAATTACTTTGATGGTATGGAAGATGTCACTGAAGGAGCTTCTTCTAAGTTGAAAAAGAAAGGTACCTTGGCTCCCATTGCACCTTAGCGTCGTCCTCATCATCCTGTGCAGGTGGGAGCTCTGGCGCAGCTTTGGAGTAGAGAAGATCATGGTGGCTAACACCAGCGATCATACTCAACCCCTCTAAGTAGCGAATGTGTTCTTCCAAATCCTTATCCCTGAGTCAGAATACAAAGAGAATGACAAGATTAATCAAAAGAAATCGGAGACTTTACAACTGCTCCAGATTCAATAAGCTTGAAGTATCTCTTATGGCTCATATGTCCACATGGGTTCTTCCCTGATCTATCGAGGACTGTTCACTGCCTGGTAGGTGTTTCTATGATTCGCAATGACTTGGGTAACAACGCAGATAAGATCTCCCTTGGATTTCTTCGGATCCATCCTTTAGCTGATTTCATGAATTCTGCAGCTCAACGTCTGCGTCTGCAAATTATCTTTGGAAGGTAATATGCAAGCCTACTGTGGGTACCCTTCCGCTTGGCAAGAGCCCTCTACACAAGTTGGGCAGTGCATTCGGACTGGAGGGTGTGACACTCTCCAAATATTACAGACTGTATTTACGAACTCCCAAGATAACCTGATCTTGGAGCTTTATTCTCCTCAGTGAAAATGTGTACATGCGGAGGGCTAGAAACCCGTAGAAGTACTGAAGGGTCTAAGATTTGAGTTTCCTGCTTAAGGAAGTATTAGATTTACTTCCAGTTGTAGTCTACTACTCAACTTTACGTTCCCATCTTTGGTATAGGCTTCCCTTCGAATTAAGGTCCACAATACTATGGAGCCTCCGTTGAAATGCCAACTTAAGTCAACCTGAAAGTTGCAGGGTGTGTTATAGAGGCCGAAATTTTGTCCATAATCTGATTAGCTGCACCACCTTTCACAACACGGGAGCGACATTATACCACAAAATCGCTCGACTAGCCGAGCCGAAAATGTTCTCAGAATTCCTTGGTCCAGATTCAAAACCGAATGCTGCTGCTAATTCGAGCGATATGTTCTTTACAGGTAAACAGTTTGGATGGGCTACTGAAGAGTTTCTTGGCTGGCACTTGGAAGTTTCGAACTAACTTCATCTGTGCAAACAAATCCCACTAAAAGAGCTACCTCATCACTCTCGAAGAGTCCTCTCTCTTTTTTCTCCATCCCCACACGCTTCCTCTTCTTCTTCGTCCTTAGTCACTAGCACCGCTGAGCCAGGCTATTAGGCAAATACTGTTAAAACAGCTGCTCCACAGGGGAAAAATCTGGCCTCAAACGTCAGGAATTCTGATTGTAACTAAGATGGGTCATTTGCGAGGGACTTACTTTGAGTTGTCAAAACGTAGTTGACAATCTGGAACTAAGATATAAAGCTAAAATGTTGAAAAGACATTGTGTCCAGAAAAGGCAAGTGAGCATGAACAAACATCGATGAAGGAAAACAATAGAAACGTACGTCCGATGTTCCCCCGCATGCTCTTCTGCCATTTGCCGCTGCGTGACAGAGACCTCAAATCCAGTCTCTGGCACACGAAACAAATCGTGAAGTTCCTGTAAGATATTTCACAAATCAATCATCAGGACATCTACCATCTCTTGCGTTAAAGTCCTTCTAGCCCTGATCCTGTGAAGCACGAGACGATCAGCTATCGAAGGGAAAATCTACCAAGAGATCAAAATCCAGTTAAAGGTAGATTACCTGCTGAGAGAAGTACCGCATCTGATTCTTCGTTTCTGTGGCAGTTTTCATAAGTCCTCCTTTGAAAACCTGCATGGACACGCCCAGTTAAGTTTCCCACACAAAGATGCAAATGCATACATACACTGTACGTGCGAGCCCAATACAGGGACGAACCAAACCAAGTTATAGATTCATCCGAGTTGCCGATTTACAACGTCGCCACATTCTACATACTGCTAGTCAAACGAACCTGCTTTCGGTAGATTTTCTCTTCCAGTGTACCACATGTCATAAGACGATAAACAATGACATTTTTCTTCTGACCGATACGGTAGGCTCGGTCGACACTTTGATTATCCGTGCTGCGTAGAGAAACATCACACAAGTGAATGTTCGCATGGATACCAACTGTCAACTCACAACAATCATCATCATCATTCGGCATCGATATACAGTTTGGTACTTGTGCTACGACTGCATGTCATATTTAGTAGTCTAAAGTGGAGAATTTTAGCGCCAAGCGTCTAGTACACCGTGTGCAGCAGCAGAGTCCTCACAAACCTTGGATTCCAAGCAGGGTCCACAATCACCACTCGATCGGCTGACGTAAGTGTTAGGCCCAAACCCCCCACCTGTGACGTTAACAAGAAAAGGGGTATGTACGGATCTGTTTGAAAGTCCTGTTTCAAGCGGACGAGGCTCGGATTAGAAACAAGATTAACATATCATGGTTTTAGCAACCATGCTTGAATGGTTGACTCTATGAACCGCTACACAGTATATCACTATTGAAACAATATGCTTCGAAGTTGTGCAATGTACTTGAGGTAGAGAAAAGGTTACATACTTGTACACATTGTTCCCTGTCACAAGATTTCATTGTGCCATCAATGCGTCGGTACCTCCATCTTCTATTGTCTATTTCTTCCTGCAACATTTCAAAAAATTATAATCACTATTATCTTTGTGAAGCTACTAAGTGTCCAGATCCTGTACGTCTCAAGCCACTAAACCGTCAATTTGATGGCCTCCAGCGGACTCATTGACAAGAGAACTGCAAAACAGCAGTTTACTCAACACTATTTCTGGAACCCAAGACAACTACATATTTGTTCCGGATGAAGCTTTCAACCCTGCACTATATAAGTTTACGTGAAAGCCATATCCAGGGATATCCAAGGCTCTAGCATGAATGAAGTGGTGGAACTCTGGAAATTCGAAACTATATTCGTTCCAACTTTTCTATATTGGAATAGTCATCAATGGATCCAACAGAAAGCATTCAAAAAGTTACACGAAATTTAAATCCCGAATTTCATTCTTCCTACTGACCTGAATGATGTTCAGCATTTTCCTAGTTTGTGAAAAGATGAGAGTTCGATGACCTTCTTCCACGAGTTTTTCCTGTACAAGTGCAGACAGCACCACTTAGTCTCCACGGAGCTAAGCACAGTTGACTTCACAACGAAAAACGGCTGCTCAAGCACTCACAACAAACCTCGATGGCGAGGTCCATGATCCTACCGCCCTTCCTTTAGAAGACTCAGTTACAAACAGACGATACAGAAGTCTGCAAACCTCAACAAATGTGTATGTTATATTGAAGTACGGAGGTTAGTTTCTCACCAGCAATAGTATGAGAAAAGCAATTTTGCAAGAAACAGCACCCTGAATTTGCCTGAAGCCCACATCATTCTCAACTAATCCAGCTAGAGCTGCTGTCATGGCTTCTGCGTCTGCAGGGTCCGTGTTTCCAATCATACCCTCCATTCCTTCGGCAATATCATCCGCAGCTCTTTGCGTGAGGAGAGTAGGATGATCGCAAATCTTTTTCATAACCTGAAGACATTAACGATTGCCACTGGCTTCTGAGCTGAATCTAGAATTCTCTTTCTACAGACAAATGGTCATGATTAAGGTCTGAAGTAAGCACAATTTGGTCTGAGGTCAAAAAAAAGTTTTCAAACATACTTCTACCAATTTTAGGTACAAATAAACAGAGTTTCATGAACGTATATACTCTCGCAAGCTAAAAGGACCTGGACCTGCACTGACTGAATGTAGGGTAATCACTGAGTGAGTATCGAGGGCGTCTTTCTCACCGACAAAGCAGTCAGGGCTTTAGAGCCATCCAGGGCTTTGAGCACCGCTTCACTTTCCAGAAACGCTCTATACAATTTTTCCTGTCGACCGTAAAGAGCATTCACCAATCCATCCACTTATTTATTAACAGTCTATATAAACACGAGTCTAGGTCTACGTTTTTGAATTGACAATTTCGAATCGTGATATAATCATGCACCAATGCACTCCACCCATGTAAGGATATCGATACTGGAAACTTGCATACACAGGCCGTTAACGTTCAGAAGAATATGATAAACGAGTTACTGGACGACAGGAACAATCACAGGAGGACACTCCAGAGCGTGAGAGGAAAACCTGGCGTTTGGTTAGCTGCAGCCACACAATTAAATCATTCTTGTGTGAAAGTTTTGGTGCGTCGTCATTGCCCTCTTCAGGGAAAACTTCACTTTTGAGACGGCGGAGGAAAAATGGCGCAATTCGTTGTCTCAACTCCTGCCAAAACACAGCAGATGTAAGGTTATGCTCTGATAGGTTGCACTGAATTTAGTAAATTACCATGAGTCAGGACGGCTTCCAGTACCTGCGCAGCGGCTGCACCGAGCCTCTTTGATCTATCGGATGAAGACTTATCATTTGCAGCTACAATTCTGCTTTCATACTTTGCCTTGAACCTGCATACATGATGGTTTTGAAACTCAATTTTTATTTGTAAGTTTAGGCAAATTACTTCTATTTCGTATTGAATCGGATTCACCTATTCTTTATCTTTTAGTTAAACGTATTATTTATCGAACTTTTAGTATTATTATATTAAGTTTTTCATTATTACATTTAAGTAGTTCAACAATTAATTAGAAATAAAAGACATGACAATCTACTTTACATCTCGAGGCAAAAATACACAAAAAATCAACAGCTTGACCTGTCAACAAGTTTGAGTGGCCATGATAGGGGAAGTGAGTATAGGCACTCACTCGTCTTTGTCACCCAGAAGGTTTGGACAGCAGAAGTCGAATAAAGCCCACATTTCCTGCAACAAAACAAGTATCAAATGATTGGAACTTTAGCTTCAGTTATGCTGACGGTGACTCAGGTAACTAATTTCCTGATCAGCTGCTTAGCCAAATAACTGCCATTTCCAGTCATGCGGACGGATAATCAAGTAATCGAGCGAGGCAACCAAGACTGGAGCTTCGATCCTATATCTGTGGACAGTTCATGCGCAGACCTCTTTCATACATGAGCATATCCGTACACGACCATCAAACTCTGGCACGCTGGAATTCATGTGTAAGAAAATGTAACGAGGTCTGAGCTCTTCTTTTTTATGGGATGAAATCTACGAGTCCAGAGTTTTAGTTTGTTTCCCTATAATATGTAGTTCGTTTTCTCTGCCTCATAGAGCTTCTTAGCAGTGAGACTTGCCGAGTCTTTATTTTCTTTGGATTTCATTTCGCACAAACGGTTGACGAATCTCACAAAGCAGGTGGTGACTGCAGCAGACAACGTGCTACGCAGTGAAAGAAGAGAAAATTGGAACACATGCTAGGCTCTATACATAAAAGATGTTTATAATTACCTTCAGATGGTTCTGAATTGGAGTACCACTTAAAATAACTCGATGAGAGCTTGATATCTCCCTTAAACTCTTTGCTCTCTCCGTAGAGGGATTTTTTATAAGGTGACCCTGCAAGTTCACGAAGACAGAAACCACGAGATTTCAGAAGATGGCCAGTTTCAGAAGATTTCACAAAATCTACTATCGCTGCAGTACATAGTCATTCAAACACTTCATCTGAACTTGAAGCAACAACACTCTCTAGAACTTTGACCCTTGGATACTTCCGCCATAACTAACAACTCGCTGCCACAATTTGGTACTTTGTGCTTACAGTACCTCGTCCAGTATAAGGTAATCCCACAGTAAGGGTTCATCGCCATTGTCACCGTACTCATCTCTTTCGAGTGATTCCCCCCGGAGAACTCTCCAATTGCAGCGCACCATGTCATATGTTGTCAATAAAACTCCTCCTCTCTGCCAACATTGATTTGAGAGTCAAACTTCTATAGATACAAGTTCATAATTTCGGACCGTAGAACTCAGAATTTGCCCACAAGACATGAAGGTCAGCAACAAGAATGCCGAGTGTACCTTCGATCAGAGCATACAACATAAAAGTACCGTTATGAGAAGCTTAGTTCACTAGATCATCGGGTATATGTACTATGAAAGAAACAAGACTAACGATTGAACAGTAAACTGCGGGACTTTCCTTCCGAAATAGGCAGTGGGAAGTAAAATTTTCAGTCACAAAACTGAACAGTTATTTCTCATTGGTGCACTTGTAGTTTCATCAACAGTATATAGGACTTCTGGGGATTTAGGTATCCAAGTCAACAAGAAATACAAGAATCTTCAAAGGGACGAAAATTTGACTACCTGCAGGAGTCCATGAAGAGCGCTATCACGGGCTCTTGATGAAGTTTCAGCAAAACTGTTTGTTCACGTAACAAAAAGTCACGTGAGCTGCATATTGAAGACAGGCAAGAAGCTTGGTGAAATCCATGCAGAACTCTACTGAGGGTAAACAATTTCAGGTTCAATTAGCTGATTTCAATGAACAGACGCATGTCCAGAAAGAGAATGTGTTACTAGAGGACTGAGAAAAGCAGAAGAAAAGGAGATGATACGGACTTGAAAGTTTTCCTTGATAGCCCAACTTCTGACAGCTCCCTGGTCCAGTGCGAGATGAGAGTTTTTGGAGCTACAATCATGGCTGTCTTTATGAGCTTGGAAGAAAAAAGCCCTGCAAGAAACGACGCAATCTTTGGAACGCAAATAACAAGGAACTATGGTCAGTATGCAACCCGAAGTTTACCGAAATAAGTGAAGAGACACGATTCAGAGTTTCCGCATTAAAATTCACACAACCAACGCATAAGGAACAATACGTGCACTAACTTCAAACCAAACTGAGATGTCCTTCGGGGTGCCAAGCTTCTTGTACGGATGTCACACAGATCGTATAAGAAGAGCATGAATGTAGTCATTTACAATTTAGAATGAACTACACAAGAGGCAAAAGTAAATTCTGGGGCAACCTCGCGTACGAACAGGTTAGAAGATTAATACCTGTCGGGTTTTTCCAAGACCCATGTCATCTCCGAGAATTCCCCCTGTTTTCTTGACATGGAGTGACCACAACCATTTAATTCCTTCCACTTGATGCTTGTACAGCTTATATGCAACTGTTCCAGAGAGACAGTAAGTCTTCCTTCCGTCACTAAGAACTAAGTCAGCTTCTTTGGCACTATCTAGCTCTTGGGACGATTCCACAGAGGGATTTTTCTGCTGCATTTCATGCCTCTGGAATAAACCCTTGCCTGAATTGTTCACCAGAGGAGCTTTCTCTCGGGATCTCCTCGCCATGGGCTGAAAATCGTCATCTTCATCTGAAGATAGTGAAACAAAATCCTTCGAAAAATGTTCTGGCGGCGTGCGAAATTTCTCCTTATCTTTGCTCGAATCATATACCTTATCTGCTGGAGTTGAAAATGCATTTGTTTGCTGGTCCCTCAGAACACTAGAAGTGCTTGTTTTGCCACCGCCCTGAATTGATAAGTTAGCCAGACTGCTCAAAGCGTCATCAAGGAACGAATTCGCACCACGAGACGAGGGTGCAGCAGCGACATTTCTGACCCCTGAATGAGCTGCATCCCTGTCATTATCGGACCCGCTGTCATCTGATGCTGGCAGCGGAGTCAAATTTGCAATTGTTCTGTGAGTTTTCTGAGCTCTCAGCTGTGCGATACTGGCCAGCAGGGCCTGTTTTTCCCTTCTCGAAGGATCGTCCTTCCTGGGATCGCGGCGCTCACGCTCCATCGATCGCCTCGTCAAGAACAACCCCAATCAAATTGGACTTTCTTCAATGCTAAACCACCAAAATTCTGCCTCCGGTCATAAGAGGATAACAAAATTCAGGATTCCACCATGCAGGGAGCATATAATTGAAATAATTGAAAGGGGGCATATGATGGGTCAGCCAGCGGGTCACGCACGATCAGCCCTCCAAAACCCCATCCACTAAATGCCCACAATCGAGAACGAACTGCTATAACAATCGAAGCCAGACAAACTCATGCAGAGCCATAGAGATCGCCACCACGGTATTTCAAAACGAAATTGCAATGATCAGTCTAAACTTAACACTTAAAATCGCGCCTTCAGATTGCTGCATAGTGCAAATTCGGTTAATCTCCACGGCTAATCCAAGGTACTGTGGAACAAACTCTTCGGTTCCCAATATCGGCTGGTGAAAGTGAGGAAAAAAAAGCAAAACCCACTTACAATTCGAGACCAATAACTTTCGTTGCCAACAACCGAGATCTTGCACTTCGATTTGTGCTGCTGATCTACAGGAAGAGCCTTTTTCTACGTAAAACGACATTCCATAACATCATATTCTACACTCTCATGTCGCTAACGAGCCAGTCTGAACCTTGTTCAACACACAAGGCTAGGGCTCGTCTGATAGCTTCTGGCAATGGAGGGAACCATTTTTTTGAATTCTTAGAAGAACGTTGCTGCTGACATCACCACTTGGCTGATTCCGGCATTGGTGCATTAGCCTCATTTGTTTTCCTTCCATCCAGCCAAACTCTATACGTGTCCCATTCCAAATGTCATGCCCTCACATTTAGGGTCGGCTTATTCCTTTGTCCATTAACATGTGAATGCATATATTCTTATTGAGTCATTTTAGAAGGTTTCTTTTGACAAATATTCATAATCAACTTACATGAGTAAAAGTAAACTTTCAAATTATAATCAAATATCTTCAGCAATTTGTACTCCATGAACTGAACATCTATTTCAACCGTTCTCTAATCATTTTAAAAAGTGAAAATTTGCATTATCCAACAAAATTCTCTGACTTCTCAGGGAGATATTCATCAGTTGCTTGTTAACTCGGTTAAAATAAACAATAAGAAACTATGAATTGTGAAAAGATTTTATCAATCCATTTAATCCAATTTATTTAGAGTTCCAAGCTACTCTGCCTCGACTTCACTATGGTTTCAAAAATATGATGTCTTCGTAGCGGACGCTGCGGAGTTTCATTTGATTGGAAATTCAAACGATGTAAGATAACAAAATTGCATCTATATATTTGGAGTTTGCATTCATTCTATCTTTGCTATTTGTCCTTTTTCATTGATTATGATGAAAGAAAGGAAGAGTAAGATAGCAAAAAGGATGGGAAGAACCCAAATCGTGAGTTCAAACAAATGTCTGTATTTCAAAATAAATTGCTCTTCTTCCAATTATATCAGAGACACTATATTTTTATTATCATTATTGACACTTTTGCAAAATTTACCCTCTTATCTAAAATCCATCAACTTTTTTATCTTAAATTTCATCAGATCGATTTATATAAGTGTTTCTGCACTTTGAGCGTATATATCATATGATTTAGAATATGAATTTTATTTCAACAACTCAATATAATGTAAAAAATCAAAATCAGAAAATTGATTGATTCATTAGAACAATCATCATGAACAAATTAATTCCAACAAATAAAAAAAATAATAGGGCTTAAGCTTAATCTCAACGCCAGTATATTAAAAATATGTTCAAATATTTGATGTAAAACTTCTAAACAAAAATAAAAATTATATGGATTAAAGTAATATGACATTAAAGGATTCAAATAAATAAAACACTTAGCATCCAACCCTTTTGGAACTTTATATTACTTTATATAAGTTATATTTTTCAAAATTATGTTATGTGAGAAGATATATATGTAGCATTATTTGACATGTAAATTACAAATATTAAAAAATTTCATATATGTTAGATTGTTTCATATATTTTAAAAAGATTAATTATAAACATAAAATTGAATCATTTAAATAATAAAATTAATTTTATTTCATTATTATTATCTAATTATTATCACTAAATATAATGTACTAGTTTTATATTTTAAATATTTTATTTTCCTACATGTTTTTATATATATTTATATTTGAATTTAATATTTTATTATATATAAATATAATTTGTTATATACAATAAAACATAACATAATAAATATGAATTTTGTATTATTAATTAGAAATAAGATATTCTTTAACATCTATTGTATTAATACTATTATAAATATGTTAAATCATATAAATAAATTTTACATAAATTTTTAAATGCACATATTTTGTACATTTTAAATAACAAAAATCCATGTCATGTCATGTCATGTATAAATCACATTTAAATGCATGAAAAAAATATATACAGAAAAAAAAACTAAACTTAAGAGTCAAGGTCTCAAAGTGTAAAGCTTAGTCACATTTGGACATTGCTCCTCATCTCCAACTTAGGAATGTATGACATTAACAAACGGATTACATATTTTAGGAGTGCCACTAGGGTCCAAGGACTTTGTCTCATGCTACCTAGACACTACATTTGCCAAGGATGTACTGCATGTATATTACCTTGCTCTACTAGGGGATCCACATCTCGCGCTTGGTATACTCTCCTCTAATATTAATTGTTGATCCATCTATCTACTTGGAACAATTCCTCCTTCACATGCATTAATATCACACTTGATAACCTTTGATAGAAGGATCATGGATGTCTTTGGTGACATCATGAGACCATGATGAGGAAAAAGGCGGGAGCACTCCCACCTTTTTCCTCTTTCTCCACATAATGGACTAGAGGCCTATAGTCTACCTTGATGGACTGACTGTTTTAACATGCTCTACATTTTCTCTTAGTGGATTCATCCATTCCTCATACTACTAGGGCTCGTCTATATTTTTTCTTCGGCATAGATGCATGCTCATGGATCTTGGCTCGACCTGTAAGATCCATGGTTGTACATATAGAATAAAATATTAGTGTATCTAAAAGTATGATTAAGTTTATCTCAATCATGATTATATTTAACTAGTTATGGTTAAGTTGGAGAAAAATATAGGATAGCTCTTGATGTAATGAATGAGAACAACTATTTTATTGTTTAGTAGAATTCAATTAACATATTTCATCACATGGGTATCTTAACTTGCTTTGATTTGGACTAGTTTTTCATTGGTTTGACTTGGTGAAAATACTTAAAACTAAGGGTGAGATTGACTTGATACATCAAAGTCAATTGGAGTGTAGTTGAGCTTCTAGAAGATCTAAGTGGACCAATTTCATGTTTCCATATATACTTTCTCATTGGAGTTTGTGATCTCTACCTCGATTAAACTTGATAAGAGAGAGTTATGAGGGTAAAATTCTAAATAGTAGAAATAAAAAGGTTGAGAATTAACTCTCAAGTGAGCTTTGGGATAAACTTTTTAGATAACTTAGTTTTCGGAAAGAAGCTTTGTTTTGGGAAGTTTGATTTTTGAGAAGCCATGTTTGGGGTTGGAGTCTCAATTCAATGAAGACTTTGATCATCAATAAAGTATCTCTTTCTTTTGAGTGATATTTGACTCTTTGTGAGAGTCATCATAGCAGAGTTTGGGAATTTGAAAGTTTGTGTAAGAGCATGCATTAGGGCATGGTCATCAGGTTGGAACATGTACTTCTAGATTCACAATGAGCTTCTAAAAAACCATTGGAGGTAAATCTAAATGAGAGTCAGTTTGGAGGTCATAGACTAGGAGTTTCTGACTCTCATCAACTATCTTTTCTACAGTGATGAGGTTTTGTTTTGGCTTGTTCCGCCCATCTGCATCTTCATTACTCACATGTGAGTGTGGTACTACCTTATATGCAACATGGATCCATATGACTCCTTGCATGTTCGGGGGACAAAGGATAGCAATTCATAATGCCATTAGGGATGTGGTGTTTGTTATGGCCCAATACGATGGATATCTCACATGCTTTGGTATGCCTTGCACTTAACTCGGTTAGACCTATACTTAGTTTAGGATGACCATGTTATTATTGCATAAGTTTTCATTGTGATTATAGATCTTACATGTGTTTTTGAGGGGATGATTACTTATCATTCTAGATGGACTGTGAGTGAAGCGGCAACAAGTCTCAAAGTATAAGGATATGCAAAGAGATCACCTCTTTGTTCCTCTAGCTTTGGAGTTATTTAAAGCTATGGAATACGACTTTGACACGTTCGTGAGAGAGTGCTCAAGAATCTACATACTAAGCAACATGGAGTATCACTCTCCTTAGCTTATTGTACAATGGCAACATATATCTATTGTATTACATATAGCACTAGCTAGTGCAACAATATGAGAGCAATGTTTACTATGATGCTCATGTAATATGTAGACAATTCGACCTAGATATTCCAATGTTGTAATAACAATAGGATCTTAGTATGATTATATAGACAAAGCAATCTTAGATTTTGATAGTCTAAAATGTACATTTGTTTTTAACCAAATATTCATACATAATAAAAAGGTATAAATTTGTTATTTTACTGCAAGTTTATTTCAAATAAGATGAAATCACATATTAACCTTCAACTTTCGACATAACTCTCTCTTGTATGTTTTATTTATTTCAATAATAATGAAAAGTACAATAGCTAAAGATTTAAGTAACAACTTGTAATATAATTATTTTAGTAATGAGACTTCTTGATTTATATTTCAACTATATATCACACAATTGAAGTTTTTTATAATATTTCATACTTTTCAAATTAATTATTTGCAATAATAATATGTAATAAGTTATAAAAAATATAAATGATGAAAATAAATAAATTATACTTACATTAATTTCATAGATGGAGCATAATAATTTATTCAATATATTAAGCAACTAGATTTTGTTTAATAATTGGCTAATATAACTAAGAAATCATGTGATCAATGCATTATATTTATATGACATAAATATAATGCATTAAATTTATGTCATAGAATTAAATTTATGAAGCAAGGTGAACATCTTATTGAGACATTTCAAATTTATGAATTTATTTTGAAATTTATTATTTTTGTGTTGGAGAATACTATAAATATCAAAAAATTTAAACATCTCAACATTTTGGCATTCATTCAAATGCACTCTCTTTATCTTTTATATTTCCTACCTCTTGTAGATTTTTTGTTTTATCCTATTGATATTGATATGATAGCAAGAATGAGATACATGAATCCTTCCAATAAACTATTAACTTATAAGAGATGTTTGATCAAATACATTAATTTTTTCGAATATCATGTTCAACATTTAATAATCTTTAAATTTGGTCATACATATTTAACATTGTACTTGAATCTCATGAATTTGAATTTTTTTAATAACCATATTTGTTTGTAGATGATCAAATTTTGTATATGTTTTGATTTAGATTTATTATATTTTAATAATTAAGTTAGAATCTTTGTTTAGAGTAATAATAAATATATGAATAAATAACAAAAAATTTCAAACAATGCAATAACAAATTAAAAATCTTATAATATTGTATAAGTCATAGTTTAAATAAAAAATATATCATGAATAAGGTTGAAAATATCATTTAAAATTTTAGAAATAAAAGTTATTTCAAAATATATCAGTTGTATGAATAATTAAAATTTTTATTTTTATTTTTTTGATCATGAGTAGTAATTTGATATCACCAACATACACGAATCAAATTGAAGGATAATATGTGCAACGAATCAATTTAAAGGTATTACAAAAATTACCTAAAGATAATAAGTGGAACAATCATTGAGGATTGGTTGTATATATAATTGGTAGGCAAGATTTTAAGTTTTATTTCAATAACATGAACGTATTGATGTAACCAAAGTTATATAGACTGAAAGTAGAATGATATATACAAGATTGTGAGAATGACTTAAGATTCAAGTTTTAACAAGAGATGCATATACTTGATAGAGATGCATATACTTGATGGAATAAATACTTTAAAGATTGATTTACCTATCATTAATTTTCAAGATTAATAAAACGACTTCACATCACAATTTCAATTAGTACATATAATTAAAGTTACACATGATTTGTTTGTAAAACTAAAATAAATTGGTATTCTTCAAAATCACATCAGTTAGTTTTCAATCACAGTGATATAGATTTCAAATGTATAATATATAGGTTTATATATGGATTGAAATCTTATTTAAAGAAAAAATTGATGATGAAAAAGTCATCTCTTCCTAGAATATCATACCTATATCTAAACATTATGAATTATTAAATTTTTGCAACAATATTCATATCACAATCTCTTCAAGAATAACATATTTGTGCACATGCATCAATGAATATATCTTAATGAAAAATTGTACTTATCCAATGTTGGAGATTTAACAGTATTGATTGTGATTGAATATATCAAGATGATATTTTTTTTGCCGATAGATTGAGTTTTGTGTTGCAAATTATAATAGTTAAGTTTAGATAACTCAAGATGAATATATGAGGCACTAGAAAAATGGAAAGAGAACTCATTGTAAGACAAGGTAATGATTTTACATTATAACCTTTAATGTATCATCTTGTTCATCTTCAAGATATAATATTTTGTATAATATAATATTCAGAAAAATGAATTATGCATCTTATTGCATATGTGAAAAGAGTTTTGTAAAAGGAACTACTTTCATATATTATTAAAAAATGATATTTTAAAAATATTAATTTCATACTTTTACATATTATGAAAACTTATATAAAATAAACTTTGAAGTTATATCCAAAAATTATGATATGAGATCTAGTATTATCTTGGCTTTAAAGTCATTAAGCTTAAGTTGATTTGGTAAAAAAACAAAATCAAATATATGGACAAGGTGAAATCTTACATTTTGAACAATCTATACCTTTGATGAAGATGTTTTCCATCATAACCTCATATGAAAAAATATATTAATCAATATAGCTATTATTTAAACAATTTAGAATAGTTATTGTCATATGGGATATGGATCAAAAAATGTAAAAAATAATAACTTAAAAAAGAAACTATCTACTTTGAAGTTTTGAAATATTATGTCATTTGATATCTTACACCATCAATTCCGTTGAAATGTTGCAAAACTATTCTAACTGCTTAAAAAAATTAATCTACTTACAAATATATAATTAAATAAAAATTGATTTTAAATTTGTTATATATATTGGACAAGAATACATTTGGTAAATCTGCAAGAAATACTTTCACATATTGTCCAAGAAGACTTTTGAACTCTCTTCATAGTTTGAACAACTCTCTTTATGCCTCATACTGATCTCTTGATATTATGATCAATCAATGCTTGAGCACACAAAGCCTGAAATTCATCCAAAAACTTAGTATTCTAGTTAGTCAACACATCCGTTAATGCAACAAATCGGCATCTTGAAGCTAAGAACACATAAGTTGTTCCTTCACTTACTTGTCAATCAATGTCACCAACTCAATCCACTTAGAAAATACTTCATCATGACGAACACATATTGATGATGTTGTATAATCAATCGCAAAGGTTTTGCAAAATCCAAAGCTAACCAATTATCATAATTGATATGGGATGTAACTATGGTGTAGAAGCATTGAATGATGCCTAGACATGATCACATACTATAAATCTGTCCACAAACCGCTATAGCTCAATTTGCATACCTCTCCACTCATAGTAACCTTGAAGTAAGCTATTTATCAGCTTCATTCTAAAATGACATAAATTCTCATGGGCATGTCTGACCAACTATGTTATCTTAGATGAAAGTGACATAACACGAATGTTGTCATACATAAAGAAGATGTCTACCTTATGTAACATTAGGGAAGTGAGCAGAGACCACTCCAATAGCTCAAGAAATTCTGAAGTTGAGAGATCCCTCAATGATTTCTCTTTCTCCATATATAGTACTAAAAAATGTACAATCTAGATAAGGTGACACAACCATCATCCATTCAATTCCTCATGGATCGATGATATGGCAATCATCACTATGAGCATATGGATTACTAACATGTACTCCAACTAACACACAAGAAGTACAATCTAAAGAGCATATGGATTGCTGACATGGTACCTTTAGATACTCCACATATAGTCAAATCAAGACTATCTATCTCCTCCTTGCGAAACCTCTACTTTAGTCCTCATTAATTAAAGATGGTTACAAATCTCCCTCCTTTTAAGATGAAATTTCCTCGTTATGCACACATTCAAACTCTTGAACGATCAAAGGTGCATTAACTAAGTTCTTTGTCGGTTCCCAAGTTGATTCATATGATGGATATCCCTTCCATTGAACCAAATACTCAATTTTTGGGTATTTGTGACCCCGAGTCCATTTTTTGAGAATCTTGTCCACCTCAAATTCTACATCATCTGCTACCGTAGTAGCTAAAGGAGAAGGGTTTGATGGATTTGTGAACTGCTTGGGACGTTGTCTTGTTGTGATACGGCTACTATGAGAAGATGATGACATGTGTCATCTTCAGAGCTGTTATCATGACGGCGATACTTAAGGTTAGGATAACCGATAGCGCACTGTAAGGTTGTTAAGAGTCCACCGTATGATCAATTTTGTAGGATCATGATGTTGAAAAGGCTCCAAGAGATCTTATCTTGAACGTTATCAGATATAAAGCACAGTCAGGATGAAAAGGGTATGGAAGAGAGAGCTAGACAAATCACTTTGCTCACTAAGAAGCTTATCTGATTGAAGTGGAGCCGACGTAGGACATAGATAGAGGACAACATGATCATCAAGATGTACCGATGCCCAATCCATTTGTGATCAACATCCGGTGTCTTCATCGTGATCACTTTCGGGCGTGGTTAGTGGATCATTTTGGAAATAACTTTCTGCAACAAGTGATAAACTCTCCAAACCCGATTATTCTTGCAGTTGTTTCCTATGGCGTGATTTGGGACGTAACAGTATACGTTTTGATTTTGTTTAGACGCTATGGATCTGAACTTACCAATAGTGGTGGCCTACAATACATGGGTTCCAATCCATCACTTTTGCTTACCGAAAACAAGCCATAGGGAGTTGATTGTTAGGAACTTTGGCGAGGAGTATTATTCTCAATTTATAAACTTCCCGGTTCTCTTTGTAGTTCCGTTCATACTTAGCCGGTTTCGAGTTGTCATTTTGACTCTTTATTAGTGGCAACTCGTATTATGTATAGGATGGCTAAGTAGTGTGTTTAGGATAGTTGTAAAGCTCGAAGTTAAAATGGAGCTAATTTGGCCACACTAGAGGTCAAAATAACACTCTTCATTCTCATTGGTCTTTGAGTTTGAGCCAATGAGGACACTTGGGTAACTTCTTCGAGGTTTTGAGGAGTTTTGGAGACCTTTCATGGGGGCATTCGAAGATCTGAAGAGAGGGTTGGAGAGCTGACAGGACGAGCTACGACGTGAGCTCAAGAATGGATCGATTTGAAGGATTTGTCACTCTGAAATGGTGATTCAAAGATAGAGTGAAAAATTTAAACCTTTGAGTGTATTTGGGGTGTTTATGAGAATCTTACAAGGGTTTTGGGAGATATGAGTTGATAGTGATATAGTTTACGACTCAAGCTTGTGTTTGGATTGAAATTTCGACTCAATTGGATGTGTTTTGAGTTCGGAGTGATAGCTTGAAGTTTGTGTATACAGTTAGAGTCGTAGGACTACACTGACTGTCATGAAGTTAGTACGGAGGTCATATCTTTTGCTATCAAAAAGTTATGTCAATAAAACTTTGCACAATTCAAGTTCTGATGATGAGTGACGTTCTCATGAAATCTGGGAGCAATTAAAGTTAAGGATTTGGATGTGTGATGGGTTTTGTACACAGGGATCTGCATATTGCCTTGTGATACAGTGTGCAAATAACAATTGTTCTGAGAGATTGAAAGGGTCGTGGAGAAATTTTCTATAAAGTATAAGTGAGAGTTATTGGTCGAATCATCGGCTATCATAATCTTCTTTTGTTGAAGTTTTACCGGTTTATAATGAACTCGAATGTGGAGTGCTGAGGAGAAGAAGAAATTATCAACTCACACGAGGTTCTAAAGGGTTCTTCTACTGGCGCTCGGGCGTTCTCAGAGCAAAGAAATGTCCATGCAACATAAGTGGTACATATGTTTACAATCCTGACACATGAAATACGAGATGTATTTTCATAAGCAACGGAAGCTTTAAGTTGTAAAATATCTCGTCAACACGTTTCAACACCACAAAAGGACCGATGAATCGAGAGTTAAATTTTGGTGTTCCCATTAGTGACAAATTGATTGTGGAAAAATAAACTTGATCTCCTTCCTAAAACTTCACCTCCATGCGATGAGCATCTACATGTTGCTTTTGTCGATTTTGGGCAATTATCAACTTCTGCTTTGATTGATACAGTCTTTGTATATGTGCTCCACGTAATCATTGACTGCTGCAACTTTGGTTGAAAACTCATGCCCTTTAGGAATTCTCAACAAACTCGAAGATGTCAAAGGATGAACACCATACATCGGATAAAATGGAGACACTTTTGTGAATGCATTAACAGAATTATTACATGCAAATTCCACTAGAGGCAAAAGAGTACCCCACTCTTGTTGTTCCTCTAAGGTGAATGCTAGTAGCATATCCTATATTGTTCTATTGGTCCTCTCTGTTTGAGCATTAGTTTGAGGATGATAGGACGTAGACATTGCTAGCTTTGTTTTGAATAAATCAAATAAGGTTTTTCAAAATCAAATAAGTAAATGAGTTCCTCTATCTGTGATTAAGACTTTGCTTAATCCGTGATTCACAAAAACTGCGTCTAGATACAAATGAGAAAATTGTGGTGCCCTCATTGTCTTTATGGTAGGTCGGATGTGTATTATCTTACTCAATTTATCCACAAAGACCACGATTGAACTATGTCATGAAGAGGTTTTTGGTAAGTCACAAACTAGATCCAAAGTAATATGTTCCCATCATTGTTCGGGAATGGGAAGGGGTTGTAATAAACTTGCTAGAATTTGATTTCCCGCCTTATTTTGTTGGCATGCGAAATAGCTTCGGACATATGTCTCCACATCTTTCCCCATCCTTGGCCAATAGTACACTAGTTATATGCTTTCCAAAGTCTTTTCAACTCCCACGTGCCCCGCAATGGCTGTATCGAGGCCTTCTTACAATACCATTGTATGTAAATGTGGATCTTGTGGGATCCATATATGTTGCTCCTAAAATACTAGACCTCTAACCTTCTTTGCCATCTTTGTTTGAAGTGCTTTCATGATCTCCTCATCCATCTTTGTTGCAGCCATCATTTGAGACCACCAATCGATTTGGATTTTCACCTACGTGATGTTGTTGATGTTTGCGTAAGAGCATCTGCAAATTATTTCTTGCCCTCCACATAGAATGGCGTCAACAGTTCAACATGAACTGTTGACGCCATTCTATCCATGGAATTTCTCGTTAGGAGAGATCTTTTATGAGTTTCCAAATACACCAATGGTTTGTGGTTGGTTTGTACCACATACTCCTTATCTGTTGAGTAGTGCTTCCAATGTTTGGTGGCCAAAACAATGACTAACTCCTCTCGTTCAATTATGTGATAGTTTTGCTCAGCTACCATCAACTTCCAGGAGAAAAAAGCAATTGGATATCAACCATCCTACCATTCATGTTGAAGAATTCCACCCACTGTTGTACATGATGCATCCATAGCCAACTTGATTGGTCGACTAGGATCATACCACTTGAGAATAGGTGCATGCAAGAGAGCATCATTCAATGCTTTAAAGACTAACTCTTGTACAGTTCACCATCTCCATTTTTTACCCTTTTCAAACATAGATGTTAAGACTTGGGCAAGGCATGCAAAAACTTTAACAAAACTACGGTAAAATCAAGTAAGACCTAAAAAACTCTTTAATTGAGTTGCCGTCCATTTCTGTATGGTTTCTATCTTCTCATTCATCACTTGGATTCCCTCCGCTGTGACTCGATAATCAAAATAATCTACTTGTGATTTACCAAATTCACATTTTGAAGCTTTGGCATATAATTCATTCTCTCGCAAAATCTAAAATATCTCTCGTAAATGTCGCCTATGATTCTCTAAGGTTGTACTATATACCAAAATATCATCCAAAAAGACAATAACAGATTTGTCTAAATAAAGACGAAAAATATCATTTTATATTTTTTGTCCTTTTAATATCGCTCAATGAGTCCGGAATGTAAAGATTTCCTTAAGACCTAGCAACATATCGTATAAGTCCGAAGAAACATACATCAACTCTAGAAATGCTAGTTTTACCAATCACAAAGAGAGGTATGCTTCTATTCTGAGATCTGTTTCTATCTTTGTAAATCTCCCATCCACTTATTTTAACCAATTTCGTTCTCCAATCTACCTCCGTATTATATTGCTCCATGCATGGCATTCCTAGAATGACATCATATCGAGCTAATCGGATAAGTCTCCATTCAATCTCTACCTTGAACTCGCATATGGCTAGTTGTACCCTCCGTGCTAATGTTTCAATTGGTTTAGTTAGTCCATTTGGCAACTCCACTTCCTCACTCATATCCTTCATCAAATTCAATCCTAATTTTATTGCAAGAGATCTTGATAGAAAATTTTCTGTTGCTCAAGGATCAATAAGGACTCTCACCTTGTGTCCTTCCATCATCTCATATGTGATAATCAATTGTGCTTGTTTCTTGCTCCCTCCATGAGTTTCCAATCGTTTTCTTCTCCCAACAATTGATCCTTCTCTCAAGGATCAATCGTTGCTTCGTTTATTGAAACTAGTAAGGTCGCGAGGCAAGTTTACTGCTGATCTTCGTTTCCGTGAAAGATCTCGTCTCCATTGTCCTATTCTCCTCCTTCCATATTGTTGAAAGGCCTTCACAACATATGTTTTCCTCCGGATGGTCCTCATCCGGAGGACCATCCGGCATCATTGTAAAACTCGACAATGTGTCATATCCTCCCACATGTTTAGCATTGACGATAATCATGAATCTCCATTCCTCCTTGATTAACTGTTTCATTATTTGCATGAAGATCCGGCAAATTTCGAATAAGTGATCGACAATTATCACCTCCATACCTAGGTGGTGGTCCTCGTGGTGGTGCATATCCTTCCCTACGTTGAAGATTTTCTAACTCCATTGGTGTTGGGTCAAGTGGATCTCGAACATTTCTTGATGGTTCACCGTGTGTGATCTCATAAGCCCCCGAAATCCATTGAGCAATTACGATTGCTTCATTCACTATGGATGGATTGCTCACCATCACCTCCTTTTGCACCCTCTCCTTCAAGCCTCACTTGAAGACATCTAAATCTTCTGCTTCACTCATATCCATAATGGATACTTGAAAATCACAAAATTTTTCAATGTATTCATGTATGACTCCTTTCTACTTCAAATCTCATAATTTTATTCTTGCGGTTTGAAAAGAATCCACCGCTTGAAAGTTCTTAATATTCGTTCCCAATTAGAGTACCATGTAAAAGCCTTATCCATGAGATAAGACCGCATGAACATTCCTGCTGTAAAATCAAAAACGTGAAAATATGATAGATGTATATTCATCCTCATGATCCATCACTCTATAACTCCCATGGCTCTACTGACCTTGTAGGCTTCCACCTTACATGACTTTTCCATACGAAGTAAGAGATTGGCTTGATCTTCCATCTCTTGAAGTCGTCTCCTATTTGCCTCTTTGTTGGCAATAGCAGTCAATTGCGGTTGGGGTTGACTCTCTTGTATTG
The DNA here is from genome assembly GCA_014180765.2 of Marchantia paleacea. Classification (NCBI taxonomy): domain Eukaryota; kingdom Viridiplantae; phylum Streptophyta; class Marchantiopsida; order Marchantiales; family Marchantiaceae; genus Marchantia; species Marchantia paleacea. The sequence continues at coordinate 4,973,647 of MUAA02000018.1, forward strand.
GAGTTTCCATTTCCATCTCACCAACTCTTTCTCTCTCTACCTTCTCACTCTCTAATGCAAAGATCTTGTCCTCCATGGCTTGTTGCTTTGTATGTTCATATACAATAGCTTTTCTTAACTCTTTCATTTCTATCATGATTGAGTTAAGAACTTCACTCATAGAAACTGATGCTTCTATGCTTCTCAACCACTCAAACTAATACAACGTTACTATTATAACAATCAAATCTCTCAAAATAGGAATGGCAAAAGGCCGAGGTGATTCTATTATAACTCTATAGTACTCTTAACCATAATTTCTAACAATAAAGTTCCTCCACATTCTCTTCTGTCGGCAAATCGTTCTAATTTCTACATACGTGTTGAACGAAATCAGTGCGGGTGATTCATGATTCAAATCCATCTAACATTTGGTATAGAATATAAATGGTATTATCTCACGTTTCTCCATAACTGACAATCAGAAGTATCATTGGTATTGGTGATGTCATCACTTGAGTCATAAAATCTGCACCCCAATTGACTATAAGATACACTCTAAAAACATCATTCTCCATGAATCGAATATGAATGTTGAATAGATTGGGAAATGAAAAGTTTGGTACAAATTTCTCTCGTGCAATCCATACCTGCAGCCCACAGTTTTCCCTTTCCCCCTTACTCTACATGCAGATCAAGGACCTCTGCTAGTCTCTATACAACTCTCAAGAACCTAAAGTTATCATCATCATCTTGCTATTCCAAAATGGATAATCCACATTCAAGAAAGAGCAAGTTCACTTTGATACCATTGTAACACTTAGGAAGTGAGAAGAGACCACTCGAATAGCTCAAGAAATTCTGAAGTTGAGAGATCCTTCAATGATTTCTCTTTCTCTATATGTAGTCCTCAAAAAGGTACAATCTAGATAAGGTTAAACAACCACCATCCATTTAATTCCTCGTGGATCGATACAATCCATAACTTATGATATCTTGCTCATAAATTCAATGTTCTAAAAACCTTTTCATATCCAACTGCATCAAAGATCTTCTTAGTTGTATGCATAACATATCCATCAAATTTTGTTTTTCGATTGATAGATTGATAATCATCACACATTCAACTATATGTATAATTGTCATGTATATACTTCTTGCTTAGTATCACCAAAGCATATGCATATTCTTCATATGATATCTCCATTAATCCAGCCTCAAAAAGATCTTGACATCTAGTTTGGATCAAATATCTCTATATATCATTTTTTTGATAAATACAACAAAAGAGTTATGCATTACTTGTCAAGTCAATCTATATATCATGTCACTTCAAATAGCCTAAATCCTTCATACGGAAGGCCAAACTCCTCATAATTCTCCACACCTACATCTTTCTCAATGTCCCATATCTCCTCTCCATCAACACAAGAGGTATAAGACATAGTATTTGGTTGTTAAGCGACAACCTCTTGAGTAAAAAGCTTCTTTTGCTCTCTCATACCATGCTCCACTAGCTTGGCATGAACAACTTCAACCAAACTCGAGCTAGTCGAATTTTATCATAAAGCTTCATAGTGGTAACCACCACTTGCTTCAAGCCAAAAACTCCAACCATACTAGAAGAAGAATCCACCTCTCATTCTTTAACATCCCCATAAGATCAAGGATGAGCACTTCTCATCCCCGGTTTTGCCTCCACCGTCTTGGTAGTCAAAGCTCCACAATGATGTTGCAAACACATATGTGGATTGCATGCATCTATGTTCAATCAATTCAGTACAAAGGCCCACAGCTCGCTCTCACATAAGCATTGGATTCCACCAATAGTTGTAAATGAAAATCCATATAGTGCCATGGTTCGTACTCTAAGGAGGATTTTTTTTATTTTTTTTTAGAAAGAAATAGCAATATTTGACATAGTTACGATCATGATGAAGATGAATTTTGGTAACTAGGGAAGAAGTTTAGAGACGAGGAAAGTACATATGAAGGGCGACGTGAAGCGTGTTAAGACGGAAAGTGATGTTAAGGAATTTGAATGAGCAAACAAGGAAGAAGAAGCCATGAGTATTTTCGACATAAAAGTGATAATTCTATTAACAATCAAGGATACGAGCTTTTGGGAGAAAATTGAATCGCCAAAGTGTAATTTAGTCAAAAAAAAGGACTGAAGGAGAAAGTGTAGATCAGGTTAGGTATGAGGGAGACTATTTGAGTCACAAGTGCAAAGAAGTTATCGATAGGATGAGTAAGACCTTTGATATCTATGTAAGAGTAAACGTCAAAAGATGTCTTGTGCTTAAAAAACTAGAGAAGCGTGTTCTTGTCAAGGTGATGGGATTATGTGTGTCTAGAGATGTGATATTCTGAAGTTCACATAAGGAAGGCAATGCAATAGATCGAGATAAGAGGATGATCTAAATTATCAAATGCAGGTGCCTAGGCGAAGTAGTAAGGCTGGGATTATGAAACATAGAAAGATGGACTCAATTGGAAAGGCTCCGTTTTGTACACATGATTCAATTTTGATAAGATAAAGTGGTTTGATCTGAAGAAGCAAAAGAATGGATACAAGATAGATTTGATTAAGGATGGTTTCTTAAGGAAGATTATCTTTACCTTGAATCATTTTTTTAGCACAACTAATCACCTATGTTAGTATGCATAAAGTGCAAATTGTCAAAGGTTTCATGGGTGGATCAATTAAAGTGAATTGGGGAGAAATTTTTGCTGAGAATGTGCTTGCAATGACTAAGACTTTTAGAGGAGAAGATAGAGTTGTAATTAATATGTTTTCATTCCTCTTGCATATGTATTCAAGGATGGGATGGTTGACTCTGAAGTATAAGAGGGAGTATCAACTCAAAACATGGATGTAGGATGAAGATGTGGATATGAAAGAGTCAAGCAATGGGTCACCACAAAGCTTACCAAAGTATGTATATGAAGAGGAGGTTGCTCTACTTGCTTGTGAGGAGAAGATGTATTTGGAAGAGCTGAATCTTGTTATGAAAAACATTAAAGAGGAGATCTTTGGGGGATATGGATCGATAGGGTCTAGTGAAAATGCACTCAAAGTCTTAGTATGGAGATCCTCTAAGAATCTATGTTGAAGAGGAAAAAAAATAAGATAGGCAAGAAGAGGGATGAACAAAGGCTGAAATTATCTAGGCCAAAGATTAGAAAACAAAGAAAGTAGTTATCGCGAAACCTTTGGCATTAGTGCTTCAACTTGCTTATAAGCAAGAGACAATCATGGTGTATGTTTTGATGGAGCTAGGGAAAAATGCTCCACATTACATCAATGGATGGGATCCTTAAAAGGATGGTTAGATACAAGTGATCTGGATCATGAACAAGAGAACTTACTAAGAGTGTGGATCGTTTTGAAAAGGAAAAGCAAGAATAGGAGAAGGAAACCAAACGGTAAATATGTCATATGCCAATATCTGCTAGATCAAAGGAGTGGAGATCAATTTTTTGGAGAAGGAGAACAAGATGCGGAAGAATGAGATACGTAAACTAAAATGATACCTAAATCAGATAGATTTTAAGTGAGTAATGAGGTTGCAGTCCCTTACGAGTAGGTATGCTGAGTATCTCCTTACCTGATGCGACAAGGTGGAGATGCATCAATTTGAGAGATTGGCCAAAGCATTGAAAAATCCATGCAATTCTAAAGATGGGAAATAGGAGATGTTTAAATCCATTGGGAGGAAGTGCAAGGAGGCGATACATATGCATCGGAGAGAGATAGCCGATGCATCCGCATCACCAATTCCGAGTTGCATCTCTTGAATATTGAACGCTAGAAATTACATTTAATATTCAAGAGATACAACTCAGAATTAGTGCTTTCACTTGGGAGATTAAGACATGATTGAGCGTCCCAAAGATTGATCAAATTCAAAATAAGGAGCAATTTGTGTATGTGACAGTTAAAGTATTTAGGAGTAGAAGTAGTATAAAAAGTAGTTTAGCGTAGAATTGAGGATACCATTTTCATATTGTTCTAAGATTATCTAGTCATGGCAGAATAAATTCTCTCAAAGTTGGTGGAGTACGCAACATTGATGTAAGAAATTGGTAACAAATTTTTGTGAAGTTATCCGATGAATTTGGTCTAGTCCTGTTGTTGGTTGTTGTACGACCAAGAGAATTCTCTTGGTCCAATCCATGAATGCATTTGATGTACACTCATCATCACTCGTGCACATGGATCATCCAACAAAGTGAACATTTTTCAAAATGTATGTTGGTGAATAGATTTGTTGTGATAGAAGAGATCTTAACACAACTAACATCTCCCAAAATATGTCCAAATGTGAATCGTGTAACACATGATCATCACGAATCCGTGTGTGTCTTTGACATGATCATCCAACAATAAATAAGTGTATGGTGCAATGCCAAGCAAGGTCTTGCATCATTAGCAATGAAATATCTTATGTCAAAGCATGTTGATATCTTTGAATTTCTTAAAAGGGTAGAAGATCTAGGTATTGTTGTACCAACTATGTCACATGGTGTAATGAAACACGCTTCACAATCTCATCTCGTTCCACATACAAGTATCAATGTACTATTATGCGAGACTGTAAAATAATAGCCAAACTTGTGTTAATCCCTCCAGACAAATACAACACACATATGCCATCCTTTGGATATTGCTAAGCAATAGGTGTTGTATCCAAAGATCATAACATAGTGGAAATGGGAATAACTTCCTTCATCTCCGGAGTAAAAGATTCATTACAAGCATGATGTATCAAGTGATCAACCAGTTGTTATAATTGTATACATAAAGTACCTAGTGATTTATTCAGTGTGGATGGCACTCCTCCACTAAGGCTTGACATGAGAATAACATCCTCTTGACATGGATTGTCATGTGCATACATGTTTCTCTCCAACAAATCATTAGGCCAAGTAACATAAGCACTAAAGGCCTTAACATATGGAGCCATGGATGAAGTATTCAGTGACTCAGAAAATATGAACGATTGAGGAAGTCAGACTTCTTGGCCAACCTCCCCTCTTTGTGGATCCAACTCCATTAATGCTCCTTTGGACTCAATATTATGTGTTGTAATGCAAGTTACAATAACTGCATATGCTTGTGCCACTACATACATGAATTATACAACATCTCTATCAAATCAAGTAGAGGCACTAGCTCTAGAATTTGACCTTTGCTAGAAAATGACTATACTTGGTATCTTCTGATCCAACTCCTCTGTCAAGATGTCATGTTCACCTCATGACTAGAGGTTGGTCCTCTAACACCTTGAACTCCTTGTATTCTTCCATGAATTGCCATGGCAACTTTGGCTAATTATAATTTTGGATGGAGATCAAAATTTTGATCAATCATGTGAACATATCTGTGCCAATGCTCATATTCTTTTGATCAACAAGATCCAATGTTAAACCTTGAATGCAATCTTTTTTGTGATATGGTCCACCATATGTCCAACATATCATTCTAACAACTGCTTGTTGATCTGAAAATGATGACAATGGTCTCAATCCGGCATCTTTATCATTTTGTCGAGATAGTCAAGAGTATCCCACAAGTCTATCATAACCCTTTTAAGTTTGTGTTGTAGATTGATAATATGAAGGAAGTAATGAAGATACCAATGAGAACCAAAATCCACAATAAAATATATATGAGGCATCATGAGATGCTAACACAAAGGTAACCTAAAGCTTGTCATCACTACAAGTCTACAAGTTTAGTCTCACTAAGAAGAAATAAAGATAGTATGAATGATTCAGAAATCCATCCTCACTATTGGTAGCACACATGAGCACGAACATTCCCAGCAACAAAGCACTAATACAAATAAACGTGGTGTATAAATAAAAAATAAAGATGAAGGTATATCAATTACATGAAACATAAGTAATAATCCTCCAACTCAAAAACATCTATCAAATGGCTCAAATCCACCCAACCTGCAATGACATAACATTAGGAATGCAATACAAAACACTAAAATTTAGTTTTGAAGATCTCCTACTCTCCATATTTATAATCTAACTCTAGTAATCCAATTAAATAAGGCATTGATATTTTCAATTCTATACATAGTGTGGATTTTGTTTGTAAATAAAAACCATTTGTAACTTTTGCATGATTTCAAAAATCTCCTATTTTAATTTCGGATCCCTAAACATCAAAATTTTATAGTTCAACACGGCTAAACTTATGTCTAACATTTTTATCTCTATGTGAACTAGTTTACATCTATTATGATCCCATCAAATTTTAGATCAAATAGACGCTATATGATAATTCTTTGCTTCTACTTTTGACCCAAAAACTTTGAAATAAGATTTGTTATTTCAAAGTTTGAAATAACAAATCTTAGATTTCAAGCACTTCTATGAAAAATCTTTTTTATGCAATCTTGGTTATAAGCACCAAGGTAACTATAAGCATTGACCCACTTGATCAATTTTCAGCATCACTTCTGCCCTCCAAATTCTAGATTAGGATTTTAAGCACTAAAATATAAAATATAGAAATCCAAAATTGATCACATCAATTTGGAATCTTATCTAATTCTAAATCTTCATCACAATCTTCACTCCATCAATGCTTTACTCGCTCTTCAGAAAAACGATCAAAGATGTTCTTTCACTGCATTGGCACCAGCAAGCAAGGTTATGCTACGTAGTCGAATGTGGAGGATTTCAATTTTTGGGTGGCTGCAACATCATAGTTAATGTGGTATGTGTCTAAATATTTCAAGGAATGGCCTCAGCTGTAGCTGTGTTTCGTGGGATGGAATACTTACCCAGTTTTTTTTAATGTATGTTGGAGATAGAGTTTGTTATATGTACATTTACATTTGAGTTTTATGCCTCTTTGGTTTACTAATTCCCCTACTATGTAACACAAAGCAACGGGGGAGGGATGCAAGCATCTGCCACCATATATCCGACACCATAGTCCGTCGAAGTGGAAGTGAACTCGCCATCCAACAGACTTTTAAATTGTAGAAGTGATTCTGTGAACCTAAACCTACTAAACCTATGATCTCCATACTCACAAACCAAACCACTGTATTTTCAAATACTGACATATATGGAAAAGTCACACATTTAAGTTCTATAGAGATAATAAGTCTGATATCATGTTCCAATAATTTTAAACCACATTTACAAGTCTGGGAACATTTAACATAGTGACATGGAGATGCTCTTATGTCACTACACATTCTTGACAAATCCATCCACTCACTTATTAAAAGCCTTGGATTCAAAGAGTGTAATTACCGATCCGATCTCAACACAGCGAAGAATGTCATGACCCCGGTCCCAAGACACGTCAAAAGGGCGGAACGGTCATCGGGCACAAGTGGCACTACCCACACCTGCACAGAAATCCCATGACAGCTCAGCATCCCACCGCCACGTCAACAGGGAGGAACGGTCATATGGACAGTCCATGGGTTAACGCAGGAGGAGGACTTTTTCCGAAAGCAGGCGTGGGACAGTGGCAGCTCTGAGGGGCCTGCATGTCGCTCGAGCACGGGCTGCTCTCGCCGGAGGCGACGCCTTGCAAGCGCATGGCATCATCAATTACAAATCCACTATGCTCTTGCGACTATAGGTTCGGCATTTCTTGTCCGTTGTGCTGGTGCACGAGACGGCCACCGAGTGAGTGATGAGTGAGTGAGTGAGTGAGTGAGTGAGCTCTACGCTCAGAGGTTAGCGTCGGTGTGGAAAAACGATGCATCGCTTGTCAACGACTGAAGGAGGAGGCGGAGGAGGAGGAAGAAGAAGCTTCAGAGATTTTGCGCTGAGCAATTTCAGTTTCATCTCGCTGCTGCTGCTGCTGGGTGTTGTTGTACAGGCGTCTGGTGCGAGTACTGGGAACGAGTCCAAAGTTGTAGGCGTTCGTCATTCCGGGGGCAGCCAGGAAGGAAGCAAAGTTGAGGAGATTCCGGAGCTTGGAACATGGAATGCTCTCACTCACTGCATCAGGGATAGCAAAGAGGAGCGTGCTTTGGAGCGTTGGTTATTCTGCGTGGAGGCGGTCAGGTCTCGGGAGCTGTCTGGAATTCCGTTATATGGTCGGGAAGCTGAGGCGATCATTCAAGGAAATGCTGTATCTAATGTGTATAGTGAATGGTCGAGAACAGAGTTGATTGAAGCACGAGAAGGTAGGTGGCATGCTCTGATGGATCTACAAAGGGCAAATGATGAGCTCGAATTTGCCGAGCCCAGTGAAAGCGGAAGAGCTCAGCGTCAGAAGCTGCTTGTGTCCAAAGATGATCTAATGGATGGAGATTTAGGGCTTTTCGCAGTGGAGGATGCGCCTCGGAGTGCAGGGAAAGGCTCTGTGGATAGCCTGGAAATGATAAACAATGATTCCAGAAAATGTGATTCCGTCTCCACTGTGGAAGACAACGGTGGCGGAGGATTTGTTTCAGGATCGGCTGGGCTCGTCAATGAGAATTCAAGCGATAATGAGAGCACCAGTCGAGATTATTTTCTGTCGTACAGAGCTGATGAGAACCAGGGGTCTTCGTCAGACAGTGGTGAGGAGTTGGAGCAGGCTCTTGCAGGTTCCAAAGGAAGTGGAGGAAGGGCTGAAGTACAGCAACACTCAAAAAAGTCCGTGCCTTCAGCTAATTCTTTCAAGACCGAACCCTTGAAGCTTAGTAATTCAAGGGTTTTAGTATCTCAGGGCGGGTAAATTACTTCACTTGTGCCGGCCTCAGACTTAGTGATGTTTTCCCCCGCCGCATAAGGCTGAGCAGAATTCTTGGTTCCTGGTGTTTCTTTCGCAGACTGGTAGTGGAGAAAGAACAGGTCTCGAGAACTCCTGAGCAACCTACACGTTCAAATAATAAGATGACTGATGCTGTCACATATGCGGCCATTGTTGGAGTTCTGACATTGATGCTGCGAGCTCAACGTGGAAGGGGCCGTGATAAGCCTGAAAAGCAGCCAGAAATGTCCAGTGGGAGATCAAAATCAACTGTGGAAAGTAGTGCACGTCATGTTGAGCAGAAGTTCCCGATGGATCTGCAGAAATTGTCGGAGCTTCTCGGCATGGCTGTCGCGCAAGTTTTATTTGAGGTTCGTTTCCATCAAGGACAATCTGTTTATGTAGTGAAAATAAATAGACGAACATAAAAGACTACTTCTGTTGGGTACCCGCACGTTAGGATGTGTAGTCATTACCTCGAGGAAGTTCAACTTTGTGAGTCCGTTACCTCTGTGAGACAGGAAATGTAATACAGTTGGTGGCCTTTGCTGCACCTATCCAATATTCTCACACCAGCTTTTCATGAAAAATTGGGGTCTTCTTATTTCATAGCAAAGGACTTCCAGTGTATTCTTGAGAAGAGATAAAATGGTATTGACAATCAGAGATCTGGAAAGTGGAACAATTATAATTATATGAGATGATTCTTCTTTTAACGAAGGAAATGGGTAGGACTGGCTTAATTCAATCAGTCGCTTCAAGCGTTTACGTAAAGCTAAAAACCACTAAAGTAGTCAGTCGTTAGTTCCTAATTCTTGACGAAAAGAGATCTCCCACTTTAGAGCTTCGGAGTATTGAGGTACTCTATGAACCTCGTTTGATCTTTTGAACTTCCTCTTTGTGTACAGGTTTTGGAGCAGAACGGAGGTTACTACGAAGGGTCATTATCAGCGGAAAGCCTGTCTCACGTGAGTGCGAAGAGCTCCACATGGTTCATACTTGCAATGCTTTCTCTTACATCGTACTTGAAACATTTGTAGAGTGTCACTTTCGATTACATCACTCAATTGTAGCAAACGTGTAATTCCAACTTTGTGTTTTGCAGCTCCTGGAAAGTGCCTTGAAGGAATCCTTGATGCCGGTCAGTTCTCTATCACCCATCCAAGAGTCACCTGTGGATAGTCAATCTTGTCATGCACATTTATGGCTCAGAATGCTACGGACCCGTGTAAGCCAGAACCGTTGCAGCATTCAAAGGTTTGGTCATGTTTTCCCAAGTACATTTTTGTTAACTTTGCCAGTCCTTGACTTTGCGATTGCAGGTACTCGGGGATGATCGTTCGCACTTTGTGGAGAAGTTCAGAGATTCCTTCAGTAGAACGTACAGAACGAGAGCAGGTGTAAGGTGTGCCTTTTTACAAGCCGGAACGAGGCAAACGGCAACCAGACCGGCGTGTGCCAAGCCCTGGAGGGGATCACAACCCAAATCAAGACGGGAGACTCACAATGAACAGAATTATGACGAAGTTGAGAGACCCTTCGCCGATCGTGAAGCGAATTTCAAGAAACCTCTGAAGGTAGGAGGTGCTCACAAGACATTAGCAGCTCCGCCAAGACATCAGGAGAAGGCTTTAGACTCCAGTTCCAATCAGGAAATCACGTCTTTTTTCTCGACCACCAGGTACGAACAAGACGGGCAAAGCGATTGTGCAGGCAGCATCACAGGAAACTATTTCGATGGAAGCTCCCTGGCTCAGATATCACAAGCCGCGTCAGGTAGCCGAGGAGAAAGCACCTCCCAGGTCGAAGGGGAGTGCTCACAGGACGAGCGAATGTACTCAGCCGACGACTCCAGCGGAAGTGAAGAATGGATTGTTCTTGAAGGGCTGGTCAAGCAGTCAGAAGCAGTCGGGCGAATGGGAAGTGCAGCCGTTGAAGACTCTTCTCGATATCAATCTCTAGAATGTGACAAATCTACTGACGAGCAGGACCGACTTATCCGTGACTCAGCTGATATGGCAAGTACCGCACATCGTGGCAGCAGTTCGGTAGGAGCTGCAGCTAGCTCTGTGGATTCTCAGTCGGAAGGTGGACCTTTCGGCAATCGAGACCTTGTGACCCCAAAATTAGATTTATCGGATCAAACTCTCGATATTGGAAATTACTTAGAACTCACAAGTGGCCCAGGACTGAAGGACGACATGGACCGTTCACTCAATGGGTTGGTAGATGATAGCCTATTGCACTCTAGAAGGCCCAATGTCGCAAGCCAGACGACAACTGAGGATAGTCGAGCTAGTTCAATCCGAACACCCGAGCATAATACGAGCTTGCATGGCAGGCGAGGAAGAGGTGAAGGCTTGATCAGCAAATCTGTCTCTGCAGACAATATCGGAATACGGTATCGGGGTACTCCACCCCATTTGAGAGTAGATAGAACTCAGAGTTCAAGCCTTCCGATTCAAGATGCTCTGGTACTCGCAAGTTCTTCTAATGTTGTCGGTTACAATGCTGCACTGGACGAAAGGTATGATCTCCTTGAAAGGTCTGTGGCAGCTCAGGAGCACCACAATCGATTGCTCACCTGGGAACTCCATCATAAGTTGAAGGGTCTTGCCATCAAGGAAGAGCATCTGTATCTGCATTCGGAGTCCAACTCGCTCATGAAAGAGAACGTGGATCTAAGCCGTACCAAAGCGGAGTTCAGGGAAAATGAACTACAGGACCGCAAGTTAACCTTAGCATACTATGATTTCAACCGAACATGTGCAGACGAGTTGGTAGCTGGGCTCTGCGTGATGCTTGTGGTTCTTAGCTTCAGTTTCTGGAAGTTCTCATACGACCGGCTTACTACAGTTGTGACAGTGTGCCAACCTCCAGTCAGGGTAAGTAGAGCCAAGCACCCATCACTTTCCTAGGGCGCAAGTGAGGAAATACAGTCTTGCAAATGAAGAAGTCATTGTGTTTGAAGAAATGGTGTATGCATGTGACGATGTCTTCAGATTACAACTCAAATATAACTCTCTTTTATCACAGTGTCAGATGTCCACAATGCAGAGCATTTGATCTTACTCTGATTGGGATTGTTGTTCCTATTGCAGGAAACTCATCAAGGCGGCTGGATGGGTACTAACTGGATGTATAACAGCCTGAACCTATTTACGTATCAAATCCAAGCGTTCATGTGTGAGGCGGCAAAGCTTAGTCGGATGGTGTTCGGAATTGTAGTTATCGCAATGGTGACTTCCGCGCTCCTTCGACGAAGTGTGACCAGCTCGAGCCAAGCAATGCCTGCCACCGTCATCGTCATTGTTCTGGGTGGGATATGTGGGTTCGCTGGAAAAATATCAATCGATAGCTTGGGTGGCAGTGGGATTCATTGGCTTGTATTGTGGGAGTGCCTGTGTTTTATGCATGCCTTGGCAACATGCTTCACTTCTCTATTGTACCACTTCCTCAATGGAGCCCCGGGAAGAAACTACTTTGAGAAAGCTTCTCTTGCATCTCGAATATCTTCCGGCGTCACTGTTATCGCCTTCCATTCAGTATTAGTCTTCTTCCTTCCAGTCATGGCAGGACTACTTCCCTTCGCTTCTCCGGAGGATATCATGCAGATATTCTTTGACTGGTGGTCTCCGGGTACGCCGCGTAGTCAATATCGTGTAACTCCGTGAATGATTTGTAGAGTAATAGATGGTTGAAGAGGAACTTGTACAGTTACGGTGAGTGAACAAAGCCTATACAGATAGTTCAAAGTTCATGAGTTTCACTTCAGCAGATTAGTCCTTCACTCAGACTTGTTCCTATCCAACTTGGATCTGGCGTCAGATTGCACGTCATGATATTTGTAACAACTTACAGGACAAGCAAAATCTTGCTGCTACTTCTGCATCTTTCATGCAGGGTGCTTTCTGATTAAATACAAGTCGTCAGCACCTGAAGAGCAACTGTTTTAATGCTTTTCTCAAGGCAACAAGCCATCGCATTTCCTTTATTTTGTTCAAGTGCATATGAAATCTTACATTTTGTTCTGAGTCGTCAGCAATCAATTAGGAAGAGAGATAAACTTTGAGCAAACTGTAGTCTTGAGCTGCCGATCTAAACAAATCATACCTCGTTCTCTGCTCAAACTTTTCCAGGAACATGTCACCTTGGCACATAAGAATTTACTCACTTTTCTTCACGTTTCTCTAACAGCTTCTTCTCTTGACAGAGCCCTGACAATCTCTTCTGGATTTCAACTTTAAACACATGTACACCTCGTACCCGTACACGGTTCCACATACTCTCATCTGAGCGGTTAAAGCTGCCTCGCCCCTTCCTCCCCTAGTCACTCATTTTTCACCTTCCCTTTCCTCTACTTCAGTTGCATTCTCGCTTTCTCCTTAATCTGCATTCTCACCGCAATACTCCCACTTAGCGGATATTTTTTTGGAAATGGGACACTGCAAAATAACAAGGATGGGAAGGTCACATCAAGCCTTACATGGATGAAACCAGAAGGGTAACATTAGGTTAGGCCCAATAGCAAGTATTTTTTATTGCACCTAACCTAACCTAGGCGTGACCATGCGCATGGTCACCCCGGATATATTTATTGATCTAATCTATCATAATTATCTAGGTCAAATGGTCTATAATTAACAGAACATCCGAATTAACTTTGTAGCTTTTGCTATGCATTTGTATAGCTAACTTAGGGTTTGGGATTTCAGCAAGAGACAAATTAGTAGCGCATCGTGTACACTCCTATAGACAAATTAGTAATGCATTGTGTACACTCCTATATATTTTTTTTCCATGCGAACCATATTTCTCGTTTGTGACTCTAAATAGTTGAGATCTTAGGTGATGTAGTACATATTTTCAGTGTGATGCTATTGGGCCTAGCCCCATGTTACCGGTTTGGTTCCATCCTTGTAAGATTTGATGGGTCTTCTTATCCCTTTTGTTATTATACTTTGTCTGGTACTCTAAATACAGTCATGATACTTACTTTGATTCAAAAGTTCCATTATGAAAGAATTCCAAATGCATAGCTCCGCTATGAAATTCCTTGCGCGGCAGCTTGTTGATGTCGTCTTGATCACTTACACCTGCTCCATACAACAGGGCGTCTAAGGGTCTGTTAGTACCGGGCTGAAATTAGCCAGCATTTTCTGTCCGATTAGTCATAGCACATGTATTCACATATTCTGCTCAAAATCTGGTAGGACTTAAATCTTAATATAGAATAAAAAGTGTACCAGCCCTGCGAAAGGCGTGTAAATGTGGGAATACTAACCAGTATTTCCAACTATCTCCGGAAAACTTGAAATTATTTTTCTTCATTTCTTAAAACTAATTGGAATTTCTTTTCAGGGGAAACCGAGTAATATAGCAAAGAGCTTCACACAACTAGAATAAGATCGTAGACACAACCACTTAACCCCGACCCACAACAAAAGCAAGCCTCATCACAACAATCCACCCCAAGCTACAGCTAGTTAAGAAGTTGTAGCTTTAGTAAGACAAGGTTTTACCTCCTATGGCAATTCATTCTCCTCACTATCATCCCCAAACAATCTTCTTGTTGAGTCACTCTAAATGAATAGATGGATTGAATTTCTATGAATTCCATGTTGACGTTGGACTAAGAACGACTTACATCATTCTTGTTCTTCCACTCCTTTCTTTTGTTGTCTCTCATATTAAATAAATACTTTGTTTTCATAACCAACCTCTTCATTTGATTGTGGATGTCGACTCCATCGGAAGTTAAGGATGTTGTAAGCAATTCATCACCCAAAGAGTGAGGAGAAGTGATATGTGTATCACTTTTTAGTTTTGCTACCAAATCATCTCAATTACCTTGGCTCTCTTCATTGTCATGACTCTCATATGAAGATGACTCAACACCCTCTAAAACAAAGTTAGACTTTATGTTAGCCAAATGCAAAATTCTTCATTTCAATGGATTAGAACAAGAAACATGAAAATTGTACTCATAACTTAGAGAAAGCTCAATGGTTATAAAATTCTTTTTGCACTCCCTTACCACGTCCTTTTTCAAGCATTATAAAACTTTGATTTCAAAATGTTGAACAGAAGGGAGTTGATTGGATAACACTAGGAGCTGGAGATAATTATATTAAGCTTTGAGCTAGAGACGACTTCACTACACAATAAGATGTAGATGATTGTGATTCATTGCAAGATATCTTGGAAAGAAAATGTACTAACATCTCAATCACTTCTCAACTAAATTTTATATCAGTTTAACCATACTCTTAAAACTCTTTCGATCCTCAATTTTGCATCAAATGATCATGCAAAAAAATTTATGTTATATTTATACTTTATTGAATTACAAAATGATAAAAAAAATTAGCAACCTTAATTTTTCAACTATGACTGAATTGCAAAACGATAAAAAAAAATTAGCAACCTTAATTTTCCAACTATGACTGAATTGCAAAACGATAAAAAAATTTAACAACCTTAATTTTCCAACTATGATTATGAATTTCTAGACTGCATGTATTTTTAAGCAACAATAATGATATTTGTACCATTGTGCAGTATGTAGGGGTTGGTCAGATTTTTATCTTAGTTGAGATGATCACTATTTATTTCCTCCTTGACTGAGGTTACTTTCAAGGATATATTTTAGCTGTCACAGGAAATGTAAATAAAATTTTTGTACTTTGATCACATTTCACATACTTTGATTACCGGATCAATAATGTGGTTCTTTCTAACCATAGTTTGTAATTTTTTTTGATTTGACTAGTATTTGATTGGTTTAACTTGATAACAATCATCTTCAAATCTAGAGACAAGATTAATTTGGCATACCAAAGTCAATTAGAGATTGTAAAAAAATATTCTATAATCTCGGATAGACCTAGCAACAAGTTTAAAAGTGAAAAAAGTGAAAAAAGTGACAATTTTTTAAAGCTTGACATCAACATGTCAACCAATGAGAAGACATCATCTAAAGACACTTCAAATGATGATGTTGAAGTATAGAATCTTGATACTATGGATCTACTTCCTAAGAAAGGGATGGTAAAGGATCCCGACAAGATGGAGGTAAATGAAGAGTATTAGATAGCTCTCTACTCTTAAGTTTGGTCCTAAGATTGCCATGGAGGAGATGGTAAAATTCTTGGATATATTAGGCAAATACATCTATTTCTTTGACTTCAACTACAAAGATTTGAAAAAGAAACTCTAAAATCTTCTCGTTAGATGAGAAAAAATCTGTCAGTTTGTCAAAAGAAATGTCGGATAAGTCCACCTACAATTGTGGTGATGAAGAAGGAGATCGACAAGCTAAAGGAGGTCGGTTTTTCTATGAGAAAATTTGAATGAATTTTTCCTATTGTGATAGTCAAGAAGAATGATAAACTACATGTATGCGTAGATTACAAGAAGTTGAATATTATCACAAAGAGTGATTATCATTCTTTGTGATAATCACAAAGATTGAATTCTAGAGTATGTGACATGTCTTGATTGGTATAGTTTTGAAGATGATTATAATGGCTATAACCAAATTCAAATGACCTCATAGGATTAGCTCATAACCATTTTTATCACACCATGGGAAACTTTTTTCTGAAGAGTAATGCCCTTTGGTTTATGTAGTGCTCCACCAACTTTTCAGAAGTTCATAAAAAAGTTGTTTGAACCTTTTATTGGAAATTTTATATGTACGGGAAGGAGGATCATTTTGATCAAAATTTTACAATGTTTGGAGGAAGCCAAAACATTGTTCAATCTAGAAAAATGCATTTTTGGATGGAAGGAAATCTTGATGTTATGGCATATCATTTCAAAATATGGTATAGTTGTTGATACATAAAAGATGAAACGGATTCTTGACTTACAATTTTCTATAATTTTGATCAAGTTGAGATAGTTCCTTGGTATGATGGGACACTATTAAAGGTTCATCTTTTACTTCTTCAACAAAACATACATCTTGATGATTTACATGAAAAAGGGGACAGATTATGATCTTATCTTTAAGGATGGAGAGTCAATGATGGTTTTTAAACTTATCAAGAATGTATTGGTAACAACTCCTATTTTGGTAAAACTAAATTGGTATAAATCTGTCATTCTCTACACTGATGCATCAAACATTCTTATAGTATTCACACTAATTCAGTTAGATGATGATAATCATGATCATCCTATTGCTTATGCTTGTAGACAAATGATGCAAGATGAAAGAAGCTATTCAATAACAGAAAGGCATGATTTGGTTATGATCTTCTCACTCAAGAATGGTTATGATCTTGTCACTCAAAAAGTTTCAACACTATCTCTTAGGAAAAAAGTTTACAATTGTTACATATCACAAGGCTTTGAAATCCATCTTTAACAAGTCTAATATTGAGAGTAAAATAGCAAGATGAAAGTTGTTAATGGTAGAGTTTCATTACATCATTGACGATTGATCTCGTAAGAAGCACGTCAATGATGATTTCATGTCTCAGCATATGATGAGGAAGGAAATCAACCAATCAATGACACATTTCTAAATGAAGATTTGCTAATGATGGACAAAAGGATGGAGATACTTGAGGATTTTAAGGAGATATGGGCTTTCATCTCACAAGAAGAGTTTCCATAATGCATGTATTTACAATGTATTGAAAAAGAGATATGAGATCTTCATAGAGAACATGTTATTTCATCAAGAATCAAATGGATTACTCAAAAGGGTTGTTGGAAAGGAGAATTCAATTGAGCTTCTGAAGGAGTTTGACAAAGACTTGAAATCTTGAGGAAATTTTGCACGATGTCGTGTTGTGACACGACTACTATGAGAAGATGATGACATGTGTCATCTTTAGAGCTATTTTTATGAGGACAATATTTTAGGTCAATATGACCGCCGGCTCATTATAAGACGGTTAAGCGTCCATGGCTGGATTGACTTCCTAGGGTCAGGATATGGATAAGGCCCCAAGAGATATTATCTTGGACCTTATAAGATATAAAGCGTGGTCAGGTGGCAAGGGAATGGGTGAGGTTTGAACATCACTTTTCTGACTAAGGAGCTTATCCGATCAAAGTGGAGTCAACGTGGGATATGGATAGAGGACAACATGATCCTCTAGATGTACTGATGCCCAATCCATTTGTGATCAATATCCGGTGTCTACATCGCGATCATTTTCAGGCGTGGTTAGTATATCACTTTGGAAATAACTTTATGCAACAAGTGATAAACTTTCTAGATCTAATTATTTTGCCAGTTATTTTCTATGACGCGATTTGGGACTTAATAGTATACGTTTTAATTTGATATACGCGTTATGGATCTAAACTTGCCAAAGTGGTGGCTTTCAACACATGGATTCTTATCTATTACTATTGTTTAACAAGACAAGCCATAAGGAGTTGATTGTTAGGAATTTTGGCGAGAAGTATTATTCTCAAGTTATGAATTCTCCAGTCACTTTTTTTGTTCCATTCATACTTAGCCTGTTTCGAGTTCTTATTTTGACTCTTTACTAATGACAACTTATATTGTTTATATGATGACTAATTAGTTTCTTAAGGATAATTGTAAAGCTCTAAGTTAGTATATGGCTAATTTGGCTCCACTAGTGGTCAAAGTGACACTCTTCATTCTCATTGGTCTTGGAATTTGGACCAATGAGAATACTTGGTCAAGTTTTTTGAGGTTTTGAGAAGTTTCGGAAGTCTTTGAAGGGGAGATTTCAAGATTGGAAGGCATGTGTAACCAATCTTGGTTAGCCATAGTTAGTTTAGCCAAAGCGTGATCTAGTAATCACTAGATCACCAAAAGACAAGATAGTGATGCACACTATCCAAAGAGCAAAAGGTAAATGACGAGGTGGCTACCATGCATTGGTGGATCAGATTGTGTGCTAGACGTCTGTTAGGAATTGGTTAGGATAAGATAACAAAACATGCAACCTACGCATGTAAGCCATGTGACATAGTTTGGATTTCTGACTTCTCTAGTACTACAGTATATAAAGCAAGGAGAGGTCTTGAGAAGACATCTCTCATCTTGGAAGTCATTGCCTTCAGTGTTACAATGATATCAGAGCAGGCTTATTGTTCCTATGAGTGTGGATCACCCCTCTTGGAAGAATAGTCTAGGTTGGTACAATTATTTGAGGAGAGAGTGTTTGTTAGAGGTTGGCAATGGCCATTGAGCTGCAAGTAGTGGAAGGGGGGTTATTGTGGGTGCAGGTTATGGATGGGGGAGATAGAATAGTACCGAGATTCCCATTTCTTAATCCTTTTCATGTCAAACTGTTATACATTGAGAGAGCAAGGTTTACTCAGTATTTGGTTTATCATTTCGGTGCCAACTTCATGGACCAAGTGATGAGATCTCCAGATCCGGTTATCTTACCTATAGTCACCTACTATGTTACTTGGGATCTCACAATATACATTTTAGTTTAGAGATGGACCTCAATAGACCACCACCGGTGAGATTCAACACACGGTGTGAAATCTATTGTGTGTATCATCCAAAAGCTATGTTTCAGAGCCTAGTTATTAGAAACTTTGGAGAGGAGTATTACCACGAGGTGATAGCATCACCTATTCCTTTTGTGTTACCAATCTTGAGAAATTGGAGAGTGTTCATCTTAACCCTATACTGAGAGAGAGTGGACGGAGACAAATCATGGAGGACACTTTGAGAGAAATGATTCAGGAGTTGAGAGATTTGAGAAACGAATTTGAGCAAAGTTAGACTCAAGTACAAGAGTTAGCTCAAGAATTGACAACAGTCAAAACGAGAGGAATGGAAAATGAGATAATGAGAGAAACTCAAATGGAGATAGAGACGTCACCAACAATGGTGGAGAGTGAAGAAACAGTGAGAGCCCGTGCTCTTGAAGCCCAAGCGGCTCAACGAGCGAGAGAGCTAGATCTTCAGACATCCATGATTCTGAAGATGACAAAAGCTTGTAAGATAGAACCTTACCGAGGAAGTCAAACCATGGGAGTTTTGGAGGGTTGGATTGAGAGAATGGAGTACCATCTTGCTTTGTTCAATATCAACGATCACATTGCAGGTCTTTTTGTTCGTACTTTGTTGTTGGAGAAAGCGTCTTTTTGGTTTCAGGGTTGGATGATGGAGCTCAATGAGTCAGGCCAACAAGTTACTTGGAGTGCAATGAAGCGAGTTCTTCTTCAGAATTTTCAAGCAGTGGATCCCATCATCATGGCACGGATGAGGTTGTGGAAACTTGAATAGAAGGGAAGTGTGGAGGAGTACATTGAGGAATTTCGAGATCTTCGAATTCAGATCGGAGATATGAGTGGAGCTTAAGCCCTTGATTTATTCAAGAGAGGGTTGAAGAAAAAGATTCAACAGGAGGTGATTCGAGACAATCCAAGCTACTTGAACGAGGCTATTGCTTGTGCACAACGAATGTCCAACGTGTACCACAACGGTGGAGAGGTATCAGTTCCCACGATCAATACTATGGACCAATGCCTATGGAGTTTGGCAACATAAGGAGGAGAAAAGATTTCATTCCAAGGGGAGTGAACGCACAAGGAGGAGATCGTCGCAACTCGAATCCTCATCGAGAAGCAAATTCAAGAGGAGGAGATGGAGTAGAGGGAAGACAAGAAATGAGACAATGCTATAATTTTGGAAGATTTGGTCACATTGCCATGAATTGTTGTACCCGAGTTCTAGCAAGAGGAGCTAGACCTCCGCATTGACGAGCTCTCAACAATCTTGAAGGTGGAGACGAAGTGACCGATGGAAAACCGGGAAACGACGAGCACCACTATCTTGCCTTGTGGCCTTACTGGTTCGATGAAAAGGAGGAAAGGCGAGGGGAGGAAACACAAACATGAGGTAAATGGTTTGAGAAAGAAGAAAACATGTTTGATTGTGACGGATGGCGAGATAGAAGGAGTAAAAGTGAGAGTATTGATTGATCCAGGAGCTACTGAAAATTTCCTATCTTGATCTATTGCTATAAAGTTGGGATTAGCTTTAGAGAAAGATGAGAGTGAAAAGGTAGAGTTGCCAAGCGGACAAACAGAGAACATTGAGAGCATTTCTAGGAAAGTGGAGTTGAAGATTGGGCAATACAAGGAATCGTTGGAGTGGAGAGTAATTCGATTAGCTCTCTATGATGCTATTTTGGGTATGCCTTGGATGGAAAAATATAATCCTAAGGTAGATTGGCGAAGGAAGATAGTAAAAACTATCGGTTGGAGGATCTTTGGAGATAGACTTAGATCAGAACAAAAAAACTTACCTCTATATGTGATAGGAAGAACTGCTATCAGTCACAAAGATGTATGTTTTTTGGACCTAATAAGAGATGTAAGTGCTCCAAAAGAGCAATCTTTTATACACAAGGAGTTAACTTGTATCTTGAATGAGTTTCAAGATGTTTTTCCAAATGATTTGCCTCCAGGTTTACCACCAAGAAGGAGAGTGGATCACAAGATAGAGATCTTACTAGGAAGTTCTCCTCCTTGTAAAAGTCCTTATCGACTTGCACCAAACGAGCTGGAGGAATGCAAGGCACAATTGGAAGAGTTGTTGGAGAAGTGATTTATCCAACCTAGTGTGTCACCATATGGAGCTCCAGTGTTGTTTGTGAAGAAGAAGGACGGCTCCATGCGGATGTGCATGGACTATCGTGCTCTAAATCAACAAACGGTGAAAAACAAGTATCTATTACCGCGAATGGATGACTTGTTTGATCAACTTCATGGAGCTAAGTATTTCACCAAACTTCATCTTAGAAGCGGATACAATCAGATCAGAGTGGCAGTTGAAGACATACAAAAGACAGCTTTTAGAACTAGATATGGACATTTTGAGTATCTAGTTATGCCATTTGGTTTAACCAATGCCCCTGCCACATTCATGGGACTGATAAATGATATAAATCAGTGATTGTGTTTTTAGATGATATCTTGATATATAGCAAGTCCTTACAAGATCATCAGAAACATCTGCGAGAAGTATTCTAAGTGTTGAGAGAAAATAAGATGTATGCTAAGATGTCAAAATGTGAGTTTGGCAAAAGAGAAGTAGATTACTTAGGTCATAGAGTTAGTGCAGATGGCATCCAAGTCATGAGTGACAAAGTGGAAGCCATTCAAAATTGAAGTGCTCCCGAGAATCAGACTCAACTACGTAGTTTCTTAGATTTAACCGGCTTCTATAGAAGGTTTATGGAAGCTTTTGCTCATATTGCTCAAGCTTTAACAAATCTCTTAGGCCAAGGGCAGAAATGGCAATGGGGTATAGCTCAAGAGATTGCATTTCAGGCTTTGAAGGATGCGCTCTTACATGCACCAATCCTTAAATGGTATGAACAATCACTAGTAAATATTTTTTCATTTCATTTAAAAAAAAATGCACATTCTACATATACATCCACATTATAAACTTATACTTGATTCAGTTTGAAAATTCATTGTTTGTTACCTTGAAATAAATATAAGTTCTAAAGAATTTAAAGTTACAATTTACAAAAACATGAATATGCACAAATATTACTATGAGGAAAATAACTTGGAAAGATTTCCTTATTTTATTCCAAAAAAAATGCAAAATTTACATATAGATCCACATTACCAAATTATACTTGATTCAGATTGAATATTTATTAATTGCTACCTTGGAAAAATATCCTAGATCAAAAACTCAATGAATATCTAACGGTGATCATAAGTGAAATAAGTACTTTCTAATTTTAACAGAAGTGAGGTACAAAGATATACTTTCAGGACTTTCTAAACTCTCAAGACTCAATATGAATCTTGACATGCTCGAATGCATTGATAGCAGTGTGTTTATCTTCATGCACTCATGCAAGATAATCGGAACGTATGAAGATAAAGTATTGTGGTTACAGGAAAAAACGAAATATGAGTAGGAGTAAAGGTCAAATTCTCGTCTGGTCTTGGGCTACCTCAATAGAAGCAGAAATGACATTTCATTTGGTGAAGCGTCTGCCAACTTTTCAACTGGCCAAAAGGAGATACTGCTTTAGGAGGATTCACTTTCCCGGATGCCCCACGCCCATTTTCTTTCAGTACAGTTTCATTAGGCATTGGAATTTGACTTTTCTTTATTTTCAACGAACACGAACAACTGTATCTACAATCTTAACCATAATTGATGCAGATTAGTGTATAGTCTATAAATTTGGGCCGCATGGATTTGTATATAAAGACCACTCCCAAGGAATATTAACTATATAAATTAAGTGTTTTAATTTGCATTAATTGGCAAAAAAGATTTAAAAATATGGATATATATCCATAGTAAATAAAAATATTAACTCGATTATTATTAAACCATGTGCACATAGTTCATTGAGCTAAGTTCAAACAATGAGATCACACACATTTTATGTGAATCGAAATTAAAGTAACACATACAGTAAAATAGAGTTGATTTTTATCCTTTATCAACCAAAATCTTGGAAGTTCTAATCTAAAACACATCGAAAAGAATTCCAGTGCATGGTTTCCATCCACATTAATTTAGGAAATGGCGTTAAAAAATCACATTACCATATATACAGGCGATGTAAATCACAAATTAACGTTTAAAGGTAAAAACAACGTAAACTTGGACTACGTAGAGGGAATACGTGGACCTTCCACTTTGGACTAGGGAGAAAAGTGCAGTGCAGTGTGTGGTAGTAGGTGTGTGATGGTCCTGATGTGGAGCCGAGACGACAGCGCGAAGAAAAGACGGAGGACCTGAAGCGGAAGCCGTCGAAGAAGAAGAAGAGCAAGTGAGTTCCGAACGACATCAATTTCTGGTTCGATCGATCGCTTTGCCAGGGCAAGGGAAGAAAAGCAGCGCAGACCTCCACACCGCAAGATGGCGCAGGCAAAGTTGGTTCAGCACGCGGTGAAAACTGCCACTAGTGGCACCGGACCCAGCGTGGTCAAGGAAATTGTTTACGGAACCGGCCTCGGCATTTTCGGTAACTGCTCTCCCTGCTCTTTTTCTGAGCGTGTTGCGCATAGATTTGGTGAGATTGCAAAGGGTGCGGTGTGAACGTCTTCTCTCTATCTCGTTAGGTCTCTCATCGTAGACGTCCTCGTACTGGGATTCCAAGTCTACCGCCTGACGTGAAGGGGATTTTGTATTTGGTCTTTTTTCGGCCTGTGTAAGCGTTTCGCGATTTCGTGGATAGGGGATCGGAAGTACCGGGTATGGTAGTACCAGTATGATTTGGGTGGTGTGAACGAGGATCTCTGCGAGCGCTCTAGATCTTCATCTGTTCTCACTGTGTTCGAAGTTAGATTCATGTGATGAGACGATGTGATAATCTAGGGTTTCTTCAGGACTTGTTTTATACGGGAGGAAGTGTTTAGAATTCGTACGCATTCGATCTCGTCAAATTGTCCCCAATCTTTTACTGCTTAATGAACGAATGTGCCTCATTCTCACCCATCTTCGTGATCTGGAATTTCAATTCCGTTTCTTTTTTCTCGCTCACTCGGTTGCATGCTGTATAATTTTGCAGAGGATACCTTACCTTATGTAGTGACTTTTGATGTAAATTGCTTGTTCACATGATCGAACTGTGTTCTATTCGCACCTCTCTTTTCGGGTTGTTTCAGACATGTTTGTGCTTGTTCATTCAATTCCTTGAGGTTCTGGTATAAGTTAGTATGGAACACCGATGTGGAATATGTTAGACCATGTCCTCTGCTTAGCATCTAATGTTGTGCTGTGATGTTCAAACAGTTGGTTCTTTCTGGAAAATGTACCACGTAAACTCTAGGCGAAAGGTCGAGGACTTCTACGCTTCCTATGAGAAGGGGGAAATTACAGTCGAAGCTCAAGGATAGAGATTCGGGTGTCAATTTTGACCCACCATACTCTTGACGAGAATATCCCTCAATTCAATTCCGTGGAGTAGTTTGCAGGATCAAGTTCTTGCGATGTCTGCATAGCATGAAAGCTTGGATTGCTTCCAAGTGTTGTCTATTTAGTCCAGATGGTGTGTTAAAACCTTGAGAAGGAGAAACAAGTTGGCTTTGAGAATCATGCAGATACTCTTACTCTTCTAGTCAGATTGTACCCCTCAGGTTCAACTTAGTTAATCACGGTTATGGATTGATTCTTGAAGCCAAGCCAAGGCTGGCTGCAATTTTAATAAGTACTACACGAATTCCAGAAGTACCATACACTCTTCTTTCAGCAATCATAAAGTCATCAAGCGTCTTTGCTTCGTACTAATCAGCGAATTATACGTATTTCCTGCCAGAGTGTATCTTCTTGGTGCCAGTGATGAAGTGGCTTTTCTGCCTTCTGTATGTAATGATTCATTTGAGAAGTTGGGATACGTCTAAGCTCAAGAGGACTTTCTTCTATACCTACGCAATGTGTTGAACTGGATCTGACAAATACCAGGCAAGTTCGAGGACAGAGCACACGTCGTTAGGCATGTGTGTCTTTTATCATCACAATCGTTTTAAAGAGTATTTGAGTGGATAATTAGTTCCAGTTCCTCCATCCACAAGTGGCAGTTTGGTAGAACGGCGGGGAGCAGAGCATGAATGGCTGCAAATGTACAGCAGAAATTTCCCTGGATCAAGAATGTAGAAACAACAGGTTTCTGACCTCGATAGTCGCCATTGAGTTTACGATGAATGACATTCCAACTTCGAGCATAGAATGGACACTCTACGGTGTCAAAGAGTCACCCACAGTTTACAAGTTGATGCGACGAGGGCAATCCTCGCTTTTGTGCTGCCACGACATGTTATGAATCTGTGTGAATGTACTCTCCTCTGAGGCAGAAGAAGTGGCCCCCTGTTCTCGTTACACGATCAACACATCATTTGATATGTGGTCTACCGTCGGAATAGGTTGCTTGGCCCTTGTGCCACAGTTGAGTCAACTGACGTGTTACTGAATCATGGCAAGGCCTCGGCGCTTTTCTAATCGATACTACTTGCTCAACTGCTGCACAGATTGCCTGTACTTGAGGTGTATGAATTGTTCCTGAGGTAGATTACGTCTTCTCCTTTCCTCCAGATTACGGCTCCACCGAGCAAGGTACAAAATCTCACAACCAACACAAAGGACATCCTCCGCAACTCCGCACCCTAAGAGATGAATCAGTGTTTCGGTGCCTCCGTGTATGACTTGCTGGCTCTACGCCGCAATGTGGTTAGACGCTTTGCGACCTCTGTGCACTTGAAGATCTAAATACAGACGTCAAAAGTTCTCCCTGTATCAGCAGTACCTGGCGGTCAGTCACGACGCTCAGTGTGGTGAACTGGCAGCGAGTAGCATGTACATGGTCGGATTTACGGCTCACAGTGACATTTACAGACTACAGACCTCAACAGAGTCAACACCATGTGGAATCTGGACCGTGGAAACAGTGGGTGGATGATGAAGAGGTGCAAATGGCTTCTCTCTTCTTACGCAGACCATGTTACCACAAATCACGCTTGTGGTTGCGTTGTACCTCACTGCGGAGTTCAGAATACTCAATAAATGGTTCCCAATGGACATCAATACGTACGAGGGCCGTAGTTCCATCGGCAGACGCAAGCGCGCTCTTTTACACACACGCCAGACAGTTGCTGCTCTGCATTATGAAGATTGATTCTATTTACTTTTTGGAGATTAGATGGACCACGATATGGTCATCAAAACCTTGTCATGATCTTTCATGCTTCCTCATTCTGTACCTGCCTACTTATTATGCCCAAATAATTCCAACATGTCTTCCCCAATTTTTCTCTACTCCCTCTGTCAATAAATTCCTCCCCTTTGCTTCAATCCTTCAACCTTCTCGTACGGTCTGCTCATGATGAATGCTGGACGACGGCCATGCTCCATACGTGCGGGAATACCGTACATTCGACGTAGAAAAACCTTCTCAGGAAACACGAAAGCAGTGATAACTTCGAAGTTTCTCAATCTTCGTTCTTTATTTCCATCTTTCTTCATACTTCCTTTTTTCATTGTTATTATACTCGATCTTCATTACTGTATTGTACATTCGGCTTTTTCATCCTTTCGAACCCAGACGCATGAAGGAGCTCAAAGAGTCTACCTATAGTACTGTACCGGATGTTCTAGTTCCAAGGTAATGACATCATGCAATAAATTAGCGCAATCCTTGACGCTTCAGAAAATTAAGAACTCTACTTCGACCATTTGAGTAGTGCAATTTCATGTGCAAAACATATCAGGTTAAACCCATGCCATGTGTGCATTTCATAGGGTGATGCAGCCCCAAGGCTAAGACTCCAGACACCATAAGAGTAAATCAAAAACGAGTGAAAAGAGTACATAAGAAAGGAAAGAGAGAGTCAGATGTACTGACAAAAAGGAGGGGTAAATTATCAGTGTCGTCATGAAAAAAGTGAGACTATAAATAAAATGCTGACACTGATTATTTTGTTTACTGCACTTTGAGAGAAAAAAAAAGGTTGTAACTATAGTGCTTAATTTTTGCTTGGGTACCAGGTGGATCTCATGTAGATCAAATTATATCTGATGGTGATCAAACGAATTATTAATTTAATATTGGTACATGTACAAGAGTTTTTTAGTACATATTCTAGATCATTATGCCAATGTCAGACTGGTAATTTATTTAAGTTTTGAATTGGATATTGTTAGAATTAGTAGTGGCTGCATCCGAAGGGGTGTGCATACCAACCTTGGCCATTCATGTTTTTTCCTAATCATAATATGGATTTGAAGAGAGATTGGGGTGAACTTGATGAAATGTGTCTCCACATTGTTGTTGAGTGACATGGATAAAATTTATGGGGCCACAAGGATACCAAAAGATACTTTGGTGCAATGGGTATTTTAAGCTTAATGACTTCATTCATGAGTTTAAGTCAAGATGTATTTTGCAATGTATATGCAACTCTACATTTTTAAATCCATTCATAGCATTGTTTCATTATCAAAAGGATTGTCTAAGAATGATTATAATGAAATTTGACCTCAAGAACTTGAGGATATTCAATTATAGAAAAATTAATTATATCCTCATTACTTATAGTTTAGTGTTTGTTGAGTCAAGTTCATCTTTTTACCTATCAAATTTAATATAGTTGAACTTGCATAAGCTAGAAAAAGTTACTGAGAAGTTTCAGTCTTCAATCTCATTGTGGAGTTTTTTGCATTATTGTGAACAAATATCATATATATAGATATAAAAGCTAAGAGGCTTGCTTGAGTTCAAGAAAAAGATTCAAGATAGCCTCTAAAATGCATACATTTAGATGTGATAATTGATTAGTGTCATTAAAAAGGAGACTAAGGCACTGGTTGGACTAAAAGTTAAGAGTTAGAGTGAGATATGATATCTCATTCCATGAGACATCACTTATATTAATAAATTATTTTTTTAATTATTGCATTGAGCTCAATATGTAACAAAAAATAATGACAACTAGATTTATCAAAGAAGCATTGTAATCATTAATTATTTTGTCTACACATTCTATTGCAAAAATCATTTTTTTTTTTTTACGCATTGTAGTATAACAAATCTATATAGTTATAGTAAGCATATGAAACATCTTTAGTTAAAACCTAAGTGATTTTACTAAACTTGTGTGAAATTTTTGGTTGTCATGATCATATGATTAAATTGACATTGTGAAAGTTATCATTATCAATCAATGATCAATTTTTTGAATGGTACGATATACATATGATTTTCAATAAGATAAACAAAATTATTCTCATGTTTAAATGACATGAGAAGATGGTGTTGGATCAAAATCATATAAATTTTTTCATAAATAAAGCCATATGATTCATAGATGCTTTAATCTCAACCAAGAGTATGCAACCTAATAAAATTATCATGACAATTTTTATACAATTATTTAGAGCTCAAGGTGATATAAATGGTGATAGAGGATCAATTTCGAGTAAAGTGGTAGCCAATGAGGTGAATTTAACATTTCAACTAGAGTAGTTGAAACATAGTGTATCCATTATTAAGGTTATACTCTAAAAGAGATCCAATTTGTAAGCTGATAGTTGAAATATAGTATATCCAATATGGCTATATCTTAACAAAGATCCAATTTTGAAGCTAATAGTTAAAACATAGTATATCCAATATGGTTATATCTCAAAAAAGATCAATTTTGAAGCTAATAGTTGAAATATAATATATTTAATATGGCGATATTTCCAAAAAAATCCAATTTTGAAGCTGATGCATTACTTCTTTATTATGAGATATTGTGCAATTCATGTGTGTATCATAATCATGTGCATTTTTTAAGATTTTTACTTCAATAAATCTTATTAAATCGAAAAGATCATTTGTGCAATTGGATCATAACATAAGGATGTTGATTCTTATGATAGAGTTCTTCAATCTTTTTTAATTTCTAAGGAAATGAATACCTCATTTATGATTCTCAAACTACCTATATAAGGGATAAGAATGAAAATTAATGTGTATGTATTTAGAGACAAAGCATATGATCATCTTCATTTATGGTATATGAAATAGCATTTAATGCAATGTTGAGGACATCACAATCTCTTGTTTGATGAACAATTTATCAATCAAATATTTATTGGCAACAAGGTTTCATCATTCCATATATTACAACATGCGTAAAATTTATTTTTTGCAATATTTATGTGATGGTTGTTTTTGAAACTAACAAAATTGGAATAGTTCATCTTGGGATAATGATTGCAATTTGAGAGACTTGGGAGGTTATCAAAGTTGGAGAGATGGAGTATTAACGAGACTGATATACAAACGTAGAATGCTCTTAAAAGATGCAATGATGTTGAATAACAAGAATGATATGTTATGAATGTTTGGACCATTATTATAGTTTGTTTACCATAATGAGTTTTGTTAAATTATGGTGTAAAATCCATTATGCTAAGCAAAAGTGAAATTTGTTGTCTTAAAATATATTAAAATATCAAGTTATGCACCATCATTACACAAAATTTTGATGAAATTGACATTTTAGTTTGATCAAATCATGTCACATATGGATTCATTATGTCATCATTGATTGTTACTACATCTATAAAGACTTATGATGTATGATGGAAGCAATTATTTATCCAATGAAGTTTACCACTAATAATTGGGAGTAAACAACCTCCTTTGATAGTTTGATGGAAATCAAGTGTATCAATTATTGATACAATTGATTATTTATTATAGTTATCACATAATAAATATTTTGGAAATAGTTTATTACTATCATGGTATCTTTGAGTGTTGATGTCACTTAGCTTAATAATTTATTGCATGCAAACATGGATATAGATGATAGTCCATATCCAAAATGTATTGTTTTTCTAAGCTTTTTTGGAATAGATATCAATAATGATTTGAATGTTGATGTTATTTGATTTAATTACTTGTTGGAGAAAAACATGGATGTAGATGATAATTCATACTCAAAATATCTGATTGTTCATAGCTTTTGTGTAATAGTGTGAATTATGTTGGAATATATAGAATTAATTCTATGTATAGAGCTATGGCATTTAGCTAGTCATCTTATACATCAAGCTTGAAGTGAATCATTTGTTCTAAAAATGGTATGGATGAAGAAAGTTGTTCACATTTTAGCTTTCATATTTTAGCAATGATGTCACCTTTTGATATTATATCTATTTTATATTATTATCCATATGAAAATAATATAAAAAACAATTTTAAAAATATTTGTATTCTGTACGGTAAAATAAGATTGCAAGGCATATTTTATTGCTCCATGTGTCGCAATAAGTGCAACAAAGGTCTTGTTTTCATATAATTATTTGTTAAAAACACAAGATCTTGTTTGATATATCACCATTTAATTGAAGATTTTTGACTTCTAATAAGCTAATGCACTATTAAAAAACATAATGGTTTTATTCAATAGATTCACATCGCATGAGTGGAATCTAGTATGAAAAAGTAAAAGATTTTTGTTCAAGATAATACATAATTTATTAGTTATTTTATATCATAATTTTTATTTATAATGTTTATAAGGAAGAGATATCTGACATTGAGATTAATTTTCAATATGGCAAGAGGATAAAGACGTAAAGACTGGAGGTTTATTATGAGATTTATATATTTTTTTACCTTCTATACATAAAACTTTGATTGTTTGAAGGAAAAAATATACAAATTGATTTATCTTTGTGATCCTTATTGATAAAATAACATGATGAGTGATTTGATATTTAGTAATTGTCATTATCTTTTTGAGTTCCAATTAGTGGATATATCATATAAAAAGTAATTCTTTGTTGTATTAATTTCAAAAAAATACATGAAAATTGTATTGATGGACACATGTGTGGTGAATAATATGTTATTATTTGATATACATAAAATTAATCAATATGTTATCCTCTATCAGAGAAGATCTTTGATGTAGTTGAGTACGCAAAGATTTTAATCAATTTGTATTTAGACATGGTACATCATCATTTGCAAAATAAATATAACAATAAAATCAAAATAATTTGTTGGTTGTGATGTATCAATGAAATTGATTATCTTTTAAATTGAAAAATACTCATGTTAAGCTTCAAAAAATAATCAATTCTAACAAAAATTGATTATCTCAAAACTACAATGATCATTTTTCTATAAAAAATGTTATAATAATCTATTATAACATTATAGCTAAAAAATACACTTTATAAAATATGTTTAAGCATTTAAATACTTATTGCCTCATGTTAAATCTAAATTTAATTACATATTGATAAAATATGTTAGCTTTTGTAGTAATGCTCAATCAACATTGTGATTAGTAAAAAAAATTGTGCTCATATATGCAAGTATTTCATTAATGAAACATACTTTAAATATAAGGAAGCGATGTGAATTCATCGGAGGGAGATCGTAGAGGATATCACATAATTACAAATCAGGGTTGATGCTTTCGCATGGCGTGAAGAGACATCATCGAAGGGTGCAACAGATCTCCGAAGTTGTAGTCATACACGATATGTGTAGGTAGCGATTCGGATAAGACGTTAGTATTGTGTATAAATATGACTAGAGTAGTTAATGGAGACATCTTCAATTTGCAAGAGAAAGTCAGGAATTGTTCATGTGTAACCAAGATATAACGTAAACTCTCAAAGCTGAGCAGAGATCGCGGTGGCCTATCTTATTGAAGATTGAATTCATGTGAAGCTACCCGAGAATTCGTCCCACTAGTGGGGCTATCAAGGATTTTTCCAGAAGAACTTCTGCGAGCTTACGCTTGGTGAATGTTGACTCTTGTAATTGGGATCGCCCAATTTCAGTAAAAGAATTTCCTCTTGAATTTTTTAGCAGTCTAAGTTTTGATGGGTTTTAAGTTATGAATTGATGACAGTGATCGTCCAGAGTTGATTAAAGAAGACTAAACGCACATGTTTTTCACTTGACATTCGTTTAACACCCCATTCCCTTGGGAACGAATCAATAAACAGTACAATTGTCTGATTTTAATGTAACTTGTATGTTACAAATCTATAGATACAATCGTGAATCTTATCATATAATGTTCTATTAGACATTGTGAGTATGGAGAAGTGGGATGAAGTTTTGCAAGAAGCCCAAATATTTAAATAAAAAGACAAATATACATCTTATTTATATATG
This sequence comes from Marchantia paleacea, assembly GCA_014180765.2. Classification (NCBI taxonomy): domain Eukaryota; kingdom Viridiplantae; phylum Streptophyta; class Marchantiopsida; order Marchantiales; family Marchantiaceae; genus Marchantia; species Marchantia paleacea. The sequence goes on from MUAA02000018.1 coordinate 5,005,993, forward strand.
AGAAGAAAGCAACATGTATGTCATAATACAAATGATGTATTTTCCCCATATCCTTCATATAGAATGATGTTGTTGGTCAAACATGCTCATCATGAATTATGTGATTTTGGGATGAAATGAATATACATATTTACTACAAAACATTATTGATGGAGAGGTTTGCATAGTAAGGTGCATCAATTTGTGACAAGATATATAGTAGTGCATCATTAAAAAATACTACATTTGGTGTCATAATATCACAATTACATCCCCTATCATAGGAAGATTATGGTTTTCATTTCAACTTGTGTTTTGAAAAATATTTTTCATTGGCTATATGTTTTAATCATGATGGACAATTGGTCTAAGTTGATGACAATATGTGAAAAATCAAATAATCAAACAATTTTTCTTTGTTTAAAATCCTTGTTTAGTCAATTAAGTGCACTAATAAAGTTCATAAATGATCAAAGTGTTGATTTGTTTGATGAATTTCATGCACTTTATCAATATATAATCTCAAAATGAGGGTATTAATTTTATATATAAAGTTTTCAAAACAAAATAAAAATGAGTTCTAAAATTTTAATGGGAGTGAAATCATTAAGAAAAAGTATCCATTTAATCAATATTCAGATGTAGTATAATTCTTAGCATCCTTTTGTTTCATTTTCTAAATTTATATGTAACTTTTTGTTCAAATTCATTTGAGATTTTGGATATGAATAACCATAATATTTGACTGTTGATGTGTTTATAGAATACATAATTATTTTGTTAAGAAATATCTATTATATTTGAAACTTTCTCTCATTGTGATGCCATAAGGACTATGGAATCAATCTTTATGTAATTAGCATGATATAGATGTTAAATATGTTATTAATTTTTGGACATTATAGCATAAAGATTGTCATTACTTATGCGTCAAGAGTATATAAAACAGTTAGAGCATGTAATACAATTAGCTTCTTTTGTGTTAGAGATGTCGTTAGAAACAATATCACCATTGAGAGACATAAGGATATCATCATTGGGAGACATAAGGCTCAAAGGGTAGAGTTTAATTAAGATTACTTGGGTGCAATTTTAAAATTTTAAACTTTGATATTTTGGTTATGTTGGATATTAGCTAATACAAGAACCTAGAGTCTTTGAAGTTAAAAGTGGGTTTGGCTCAATTGTAGTTTCTTTTTTATGTTATGGTTATGAGAGGAATGTACTTGTGGACGATTTGAGAGTAGAAAAGATAACTTCAAAAATTTCAACCCAATGAGCCATAAGTACAAGATTCATGATCTTAATAATTCTATTATGTTTATATAATACATTGTGAACTAATGTTGGAGAAACTTAATTTCCAATTAATAAAGCCTTTGTTATGTATTTGTTTTCATGTAAACTAGTTTATGTGTTGTAATGTTTGATTTGATAATGATGTATGGTGTGCAACATTATGTATTATAGTTGTCACAACTTATGTAATGTTACCACTAGTTTAATAACATTGTGAGTTCAAGAAGCCATATAACATTTAAAGTTATAAATACCATAAGCTCCATTTGGAATCCCATTGCTTAAGGTAGTGAGTTGAAATTATGTCATTAACTTAAAATTGTTGTTGTTTAGATTTGGAGAGTGTTGTTATGATGTGTATTGCATGAATTTATAATATATTGAAAATTCATAATGGATTTGGATTGATGATAATTATTTCTAATGTTGTGGTTTATAATGAAATATTTTTGTGTAGAAATAGAGAGTAAACTAAATTATTGTAAACTTATGTTTCTGAATGATAATTATGGTTTTGTGATGTGACATGTTTAATCTTCAATACAATATGAACATGCATGATAATATTTAATGGCAAAAATAATAAAAATACCAAATCTAATGATACAATCATAATTAAATATTAATTTAATGATACATTCAGTGAAAAAATTAATAAAAATATTTGATGCTTAAATTTAGTATATTTTATTATTAAATATATGAAAATCAATATAATAAAACTATAATATAAATTTTTTGATATATATTTATAAAGCAAATAAAAAAAATATTTTTAATTATATTGTATAAAAATTTCAAATTATAAATAAAAAATTAAACCAATTCAAAATATTTAAAAAATTGTATAATAACATATTTTCAAATAATTTATTGATTTATAAATTTATTTTTTACAAAATTTTTGTTTCATCAATTCTAACAACTATTTTGGATAAATTATTCACGAGTGATTTTAATGATAAAATTGCATTTTATATTTTAAAATTTAAAATTATATATATTATATATATGTATATTATGTTTAATAATTTTATATTCTATATATTTTTATGCAATATATCTGTTGTCTTTAAATAAAAAAATGATAGCTTACTATATCAACAAAATATCATACGAGTTATCACTAACATTGCATTCACACCACTTAACTAGATAATCATAATATTATTATCTAGATTGATAAGATAAGTAAATAAAGAAATAAGTTATAACACTATATACATATAATAAAAAATACACACACATTCATCATCATAAAGCTTATCTACATTAATTATTTTTCAAATTATCTCTTCCGTCATATTATATTTCAAATACAATATTAAAAAATTGAAATTGTAAATAAGATTTCATATCAAATGCAATGAAAATAATGAATGTTATGTGCAATGAGATATTTTAAAATATCTGAAATAAAAGTTTTTATTAATATTTTTATATTTTTTAATAATAATTTACAACGAGTAATTTTTATATCATTATTTAAAGTAAAAATATGTTATCCGTATTGTGAAAATTTATATTTTTTGTGAGTTTTTATGTATTTTATTAATATTTTTTATAAGTGATATCACAATTTTGTTAAAAAATATAACAGTGTATATCCTCATAATCTTTATTATTGTATGTGTTAGACTTATGGGAGTTTTAATGAGGTTTGATGATACTTATTGAAGTTTATAAAAATATACATTCAATGTACACTAATTAAGCAATAAAATATTGAAATAAAGATTCAAAAATATTTTTTAATTTATGTGATATATTAATACTTATAAATATATATTATATGATTTTTCATTCATGTGGATCACAATAATTGAAAATTCATTCCAATTAGTGTGCAATGTGGAAGATAAATGACTGCAAAATTTAATTTTTAAATATAAGTTTAGTCAGTATTTTTTACTATGCTAACAAGATTATTTCATAAACAAATATAATTTCTTTTTAAAATATAAAAATATTTGATTAAAAATCATCATCATATAATTACATAAGAATAAAATAAAAATAAAATATTTTTAAAAAATTGTATACATTTTAATGTTAACATTTAGTTTATGTTCATGTCAAATTTTGTATCAATCATAACTTTTAAATCAAGTTGTTTAATTATTTTTTTTAAAGGATTGATAATATTTTGTATGCAATATAGTTTAAATAATACTAATGATCTTGAAGGATTTTGTATTATATTAAAATATATAATTATTGAAGTTTGAATATTTACATCATATTAATATAAATATTTACAATTATAATTTCTTAAGATAAATTATTAGATTGGCATGGATGTTAAATCATTTGTATAGTATAAAAATTTTGTTTGGTGAAATTTTTCAAGATGATTAGTATATTGAATTTGAGACATCATAAACTTAATTAAAAAAACTTGTAGTCAATGTAATTATTGTTAAATTTAGTGCAACATCTATATAGTTATTTATGAAATATAAAATTTTTATTTAATTAAAAATATAATTTAAATGAATAAGAATATTATTTATTTATTATGATATTTATTTTTAATAGTTAAATTTTAGAATATTGATTGATGTTTAGTTATTAGACCTTTAAAATCGGTTATAAGTATTTTATTTATATTGTTAATATTATACCCATGTATATTTTATGCAAAAGTTTTCATACTGATACATTTACATCATATCACATTGAAATGTTTTATAATTTTAAGTAAACTAAAATAGATTTATGTAAATTATATTTTGTATTAGTTTTTATATAAGTTTATGAAAATTTGAAAAAAACTAAACTCTAAATTCCATACACATTTCACCGAAAATATTGCAAATAAATTAAATTATCATATGATTGAAAATATGCTTGAATGAATAATGTTCAGTTCTATATTAATATGATAATGGATATGCTATTAGATATCATATAGCCATTTATTCCATGAAGCTAATATAGAAGCCTATGTTTCATATGAATTATTCTGTTGTCACTCTATTTTCAGATTGAATATGGATCATATTGAACAAATGCAGGATCCCTATGTTATATTATTTACATTAAATAATAAAAAGTTAATCTCTTGATATTTTACTCGATATTTAAGATATCAAAATACAAATGAGCTAGCTACAATGGTCGCATGTGAACCATAGTTGATAATGGAGGTGTGCTAGTAGTCAGTCAAATTGAGGACAGGACAAAGTGCTAGACAACCTTTTCGGAAGTCACGAGCATCATCTCAAGTGATATTAGCTATTAGTTATATCAACCATAGATGTGCCTCAAGGAAATGAAGGCTCATAATAAGCTACCTAGCACGAGAAGCATATGTGAGAAACAGAAGGAGAAGAAAAGTCTCTATAGGTTCGATATAAAAATGCATTCAGGATCCCATCATGTAGGAGGTCTTATCTAAAGTCAATTGACATCATGCTAGTTGAAAGAATCCCATTAAAATCAAAACGTGCTAGTTTTAGCTCTCCCTTATTCTTCAGTATTGTATGATCCATGTCAAAATACAATATTGCCAAGATATGTACTGAATCCGTACTGAACTATTTATATATTCATGAAATTCACTGTCATCACAGATGAATATATTTCGAGTTCGAGAAACCCTTTCTAGGAAAAGGGATTCTTCCCATGCATTTACTTCGCTTCTCCTCTCTATCTTCTAACTCTTCTGAAACTGAGGGAAGTAAAATAACAAGAAGGATGGGAAGACCCCATCAAGTCTTCTGAAACTAGATGCAGTGTTCTCGATTTTGTGTTTTCCTATTTTCAAATCAGACTTGGGCTATCTTCAGTATGTCGATCACGCGCAATATCAAACCTACGACAACCCTTTATATAATTTATAATATTTGGATGCTAAAATGAGTATAGGACTTTGTGGTCTTGACCTGTGATGCGAAATGCCATCCAGAACCTAGAATATCATGGCCGTTGCGAAAGTTGCGTAGGGTTGTGATTGCAACGGGTATTGGTTGGCTATATGTAAAGTTCACGACTTGTAACCTGGTACAGTTCAAGAATACAATGCGTGCGAGGAGAAGGACGATGGCAAACACGGTCGCTAGGAACGACGGCGCAGAGAGAAGTACGTGTGACATCTCGTCTTGTGCCGACAGGAGGAAGTAGGAACCGACGTGAGAGACGTTCAAGATGGCACATGTCTATACATCGACGGATCGCGCGACGGACACCCTTCACCCGTACTCGATGGAGGAGACATGTTCATAAATGAAGTAGAATCTAAGACGAAGGGACATACCGGTCAGCCGGTACTTTATTCAAATCCACGTATGTTCTTGTAAGACGGGGAGGGCTTTGATTATGTATGTGCGTACAGTACTACACAATAATAAGCCAAATATATTATCCGCTTTTAATGATTTTTATAATAATACATCGGATATCGATTTTCAAGACCGCTCTCATCCATCGGATACATCCAACAAAGATGCTGACGGCGGCGATTTACGATCGTACGACACGTAGACTGGAGGCATACTGCTGCCGGGGATTGTACGGACATCCTCGTACCCGAGTGGGCCAGCAATCACGAGAAACCCCATTGCGCGCATTCGAGAGGTTTTCAGCCGTCGATTTCATCATCCGAACAGATCCATCAGCAGTAATAGAGGTAGTGATTTCTGACGTGGCGCTGCCCCATTGGCCTCGACAGAGTGCAGAATTGGCGGGGTCGGGTCGGGGCCCCTGAGCCGCTGCGTTTGCGTTAGGGCCCGATTCTCGAAGCTGTTTCTTGTGGTTGCTCTCTCTATCTCTCCCTCCCTCTCGCTCTCCGCCTGTGGAGCTGTGAAGGGCAGATGAGCAGCGGGAGTTGCTGCTGAAGCTGGAGCCCGCAGTGCGCACTTCCGAACGCCTCCAACGTCGAATTGTAGTGGGGCTATGATGGTGATGATGATGAAGGCAGAGCAGGCAGGGCAGGTGGTTGTGGTGCTTTCCAGGCCCCCGCAGTGAGCCAGCAGAAGAGCGCGACCGGCCGCAGCAGCGGCTCCCGACCGAAAAGAAAGAGTCGCAGCCACTCCGCTTACGAAAGCAATTCGGAAAGCACGTACCATAGTTTCTTGTTGTGTGTGCTTCGCTAGTCGATTATCGAGTAGAGTGGCAGTTGAGTTGCACGGGACCGAGGAACGGACGAAGGAAGTATGTCTGAAGGAGAGAGCGGAGCGGAGCCCGAGCTTAGCTGAGAGGAGGAGGCAGGCGAGACGAGAGGGGACGGCGATTTTTCTGTTGTTTTTCTCCTGAGTCGAGTATCGTGGCTGGCGAGCAGGGGCACTGGCGTCGTGTGAACGTGCTCGCTGACATTGCAGGTAAGGTGAGAAGAAGGAGGGATTTGGTTTTGCAGAGCTTTGCGGTCCAGGAGGTGCCTGACGAGCACCGGTGCAAGGATTTTGAGCTGGACAGACGGGGTGAGGACGTGGAGTAGATGCCAGCAGTATCGTCGCTTGTCTTGGTATCTCGCTGCCGGGTTTTGCGAGGATCTTCATGAGCCTCTACATTGAGCTTAATCTATATGGACTCGTCCGAGTTACAGGAGCTGCTCGTAGGTGACGAGCGGGCCAGGCTTCATACAATGCAAGAGTTTACACCATTGGAACGCCTGTCGGGACCGAAGGTGAGACTTGCAGGGCGTATATTTCATACGAAGTCCGACAATGTATATGTTTTCAGAACTGCAACAGGGCGAAGTGTACTCCTTTTGAACTTTTAGCTGTGTCGGGAAGGAGTGTGCTAAGCGTCGAACTTGTGCACTAGCTTGGCGTCCACAGAAACGTGACCTGCCGGCGTTTTACAGGCACTTCAATCCTCAGATGATTCTGAAGTTGCTTCGTGATACCCGTTCGAGGTGCTTATGAGTTTTAACAAAGTCGTTCCCAGGGAATGTTGAGTTCGCGAACGAGCAATTTTTTCCTTGTGGTAACCGGGTAAGATATCACGGCTCCGTTGGAGTAAAACGTGAGTACAATGCGACACCATGGTTGGCAGCTTCCGTATCATCCGCTCCAGGCAAGCCACTCCCCATTCCGTCGTTTTTCATTATCTATTATGATACAAATTCTGTTGGTCTCTGATGTATGCGACGGCGAGCCCGTGGACAAAGGTCTGCGGTTCGAGTCTCCGAACTGCCGCTAAGAACTGCCACCTCAAGAATTCATTGACGTCATAGTTTCATTACAAAGAATCACCGACGATATCGGGTTTTTAGCCGCGACGCCTCTTTCATCTTTCCAGTGTACCTTACCACGACGTGTTCATATGACACTTTTAGATTAGCTTACCCAGCAGCGAGTCAAGCCGTATTTTCGACACACAATCTGCAAAAGATTGTTTGTGGAATAGAAGTTTTTTATACTCGAGACGGCCTGCGTAATTTGCTCCACACGCCTGGCGAATGTCTACGTAGCAATAGGCGTTTATGTTTCAATGGCACCGTAGCAAAACTGGCCCAACGTCAAGAAGCTTTACATTAGACTTAGGAGATTGTAGAGGGTCACTTTTTTTTCAAGTGAGTTCATTTTCTTCTGGTAATCATATGAAGTCAGCACTACAGGGTTTCTTTGATGTAATCTTTTACTAATTACTGTACATCGAACGTTTATGATAAAGTTTTCTTACATTTTGCGAGTGCAGATTGTGGCTGTTGCTGTCTTCAGTGCGTTGGCATTCTCTTTTTACGTCTTTTTCGTTCCGTTTCTCGGAAGCAATGTGCTTAAGTTCCATGTTGTGGCAGGATTCTCCCCGCTGGTAAGTGATACTTCATCCAGCAATGTGTGAAATACCTGGTTTCTAGAGGCTTTTTGGACTTCCTTCCAATTAAGGATGAATAGAGCCAGTTGATATCTGCTCGTCTGTGACGCTGAGTTTCTTGCTGAAAGCAGGTGTTGGCGGTTATTACCCTATACATCCGATGCGCAGCTATAGATCCAGCAGACTCCGGTATTAGGAGAGCCAGACAGAGGGCAGCGGCAGCAAGGAAATCAGAGTCATCAGCTGAAATTCTCTTAAGAGATAGGCAAGGTACTAGCATAGAGGAAGATGTCAGCAGGAGCCTGCAGATTTTTCAGACACCAGGAATGAGTAGATGGGAAGTAGCGGCTAGAAAGCTTTGCAGATATGCGTGTCTCCCTGCTGTTGTGTTGTGGAGGTGCACTCCAGGGACTGGCCTTTTGAGGAGTCTCTTCTTAGGGAACCAGTCGGAGCCAGAGAAGTATATTGCTGAGGAGGAGCTGCTCTTCTGTAGCTTGTGTGAAGCAGAGGTATTATTGTGCTTTTGGGATTTTACTGAGATTTGAAACTTGTCAAACTGTGAATACAACTTGGAGAAGGGGCCTATGTTATGAATCTGTTGACACGGCCAGTTATCGCTCTTTATTGATACCATGTTCGACGGGTTTGTATCGCATCAAGCAGATATTCAAGCACAGCAAGCATTGCAGAGCGTGTGATAAGTGTGTCGACGGCTTTGATCACCACTGTCGGGTATGGCCTCTCTTTCTCTTTGTAGACCTGTCAATGCATTTTTAGATTAAATTACCTGGATTACACGGATAAACATGTCCTGCAGCTTTCTCAAAGTTAAAGCTCGCCTCAGATTTTAATTGTTAAATTACATTTTATTAACATACAACTTCGGAGCCTACCTCTCTTTGCAGTGGCTCAATAATTGCATTGGGAAAAAGAACTACAAAACTTTTGTGGCGGTTATGGTTGCGAGTCTACTGATGGTAAGAGTCTTCTTGTCATTGCTAATGAACTGTACATCTCATTCATTATCTGCACTTTGATTGGACTCTTTTCTATGTTTTCTTCGTTATCGAGAGCTTCTGTATCAAAAGATTTTGTTTTCAGTGATGCCTGTTGCGTCATCTGCACATATCATTATGGTGGTTTTGAACATAATGAATTCCCCCTCGATCTGTTTAGTCACATTGTACAGTTCTGCGAATGTTTTGTGAAGTGGATGAACATTTTTGTGAATTCGTAGAAGACAAAACTGGAAAAGATGCTCGGTGGCTGACTGCCATTTATGTTTCTGTCGATAACTGTACTCAGAAATTTCTGCAGTACTTCGGGTCCAAGTGAACGCAATCCAAACTAGTGTTTGCAGAAATGCTCAACGTATCGATGTTCGTTTTTGGTAGTTCTGTCAGTGTAAATGGGCCGGCAGTGTTGAATCTCTGTGGACTGTGTTCATGATGTCTGAAAGTGTTTTGAAGCGCTCCAATGGTATCCCTATAGCCTTTTTTGTACCTTTCTTTGAGGTAACACGAGTCTGATGGAGCACATTATCGTGACAGCTCATTACTCAGTGGTCGATCGGAATCTTCGTGCTGGTACGGTGCTTCCGGGACAAGCATAAGTTCGACGAGGAAATAGTGGAGAAATTGGGAAGCAGTTTTTCAAGAGTTCCATTTGTGGTTGTTGTGGTGAGTAAAATCATTTTACATCCTACATGTCCTCGGAATGTGATACGCTCAGTCAAGTAGAAAAGTGTGAATTTTCTTCTTGCCAGTACTGGATTTTTTCGAATTCATGCTTTTTGTCGTGGAGGCTCTTCTAGATAAGCCGTGTCCTTGAAATAAGTTGACTATTGGTGTGTTGGATCATATCATTGCTAATGAGTTTTTTGACGTTGTCATTTTCTCTTTCCTTTCTTGGCTGCAGACTCTTTGCACGTTCCTGGCCATGCTAGCTACACTTCCTCTCACCCAGCTCCTCTTTTTCCATCTAATTCTTATAAAAAAGGTACGTTTGAGGGAGATCTCTTCTACTTCGGAAGGCCATAGTCTCTATCTAGAGGCCTGTAGGTCCAATTTTCAAATTCGGGGTCGTGGTCCATGCGTTCAGCATAGGGTGGTCTCATAAGTACATACTCAAATCAAGTGCTTCTCAGGGAATCACGACCTACGACTACATCGTCGCCATACGGGAGCAGGACACGCAGGAGGCTCCGGGTGAAACTCATCTAGCCCGAAGTCTCTCATCTTCACCCGCTAGCTCCACAGCTACAGCAGTCAGTAATGCTAGCTCAATTGGAGCTTTGCAAAGGGCGGTCTGGTGTACTCCTCCACGAATGTTCGTTGAAAATCAGGTTTGTCTACAATCTGTTCACCCACGATCAGCGAATTCATCTGGATATCTGCTCTAGATTAATAGATCCAAACGCGCGCTTAAATTTCTTCACAATTCACTCGGTGAACTCCCTAATGGTATTCATTCATGTCTGAGTTTTTTGTCATTTTGCTAGCACCTTCCGTTGGTGCATTCTTTCCTCCTGTGAATATTTTTATTTCGTTACTAATCTGCGAACATGTGATGCTTGTGACAGTCGCATATGAAATCTGAGGTCGTCGTGCAGTATGCAACAAGTCTTCGGGTACAATTTCTTTCGCGGGATATCCCTCTTTGGATCTTGTATCGTTTATTACTATTGACGCGTGGTAGTCACTGTACTGATTGTCAGCTGGGTCCTACGAAATATTTACGGAATGGTGAAACAAATTTTTTTTGTTGCAAGTTTTGTTATTCCTCCGTCCGATGATCTCTGTTTTGTTATATCTCTCACCTATTTTCGTTACAAAGTACTGATAAACAGAGGTTAATTTAATGCAGGGTGCTTCACTGAGAGTCCCCTCCCTGGTAGAACTTGAAAGTGGTAGCATCTCCTCCAAGCCTTTGAAAGACTCTGCGGCTGGGCAACAGAGACGTCCCGTTGGGCTCAGTCCTTGGAAGCTGGCAAGGCTAAGCACTAAAGATGCATCAAAAGCCGCAGTTCGAGCTAGAGAAAATTCTTCCATATTGCGGCCCGTGAAATATATTGAGGGCTCAACTATTACTGAAACTGAAGACAGCAGCTTTGAACATAGCGCCGAAATAGCTACTACTTCCAGCGGTCATAAAGTCGGATGGAGAATGGAAAATCCTCTTGCCGTATCCAGGGAGCGGCCGGGACTTGGGCACGAGAGAGATAGGCCTACTTCATTTGGCACAGATTACAGCAGTGAAAGGCCTGGTGATTCATCTGAGGAGAAAACCAATCAGGCCATTATCCCCCTACATTCGGAAAGCAGGAGTCCATTCCGGTCAAGGTCTTGCAACAACATTTCGTCCTTCACCGGACCTGCCAGTGCCACCGAGTCCCCAGATATCCTTGGATCTCCAGATTTGGGGTCGGTAGACACTCAGTTTTATCACAATGCTAACCAGGAGAGGTCATGGCTTTACCGAGCCACAAGTGATGGGTACGAGGCATCTGGCGGAGAGAGTGCTGATGATACAAGTGACCAAGGACGACGACTTTCTCAAGCTTGGAGCAAGCTGAAGCTGAACCCGTCCTTCATTAGTAGAGGTGATATCCAAAGTGCATCAATTAAGTGGCGTAGTGGCCTTGAAGATATAGCTGCATCATGGTCCAATGCATCCCAACCAGACAGCAGAGCTAGCAGTGGGACTAGATCCAACGGATCGAGGGTCGAAGCCAATATCTTGAAGCATGTGAATATTGACTGGCCTGGCGTCCGGGAAAAAGTTTCCACTTCGACCGAGGGAAGTAACAACTCATCCCCTTCCCATTATGAGTCTCCACAACGCATGTCCCCGGACATTCAGTGCGCCATTGATGCTAAATATATCAATCATCTAGACAAACCAAATCTGAAAGAATCAGGTTCTGTTTTCCACGATGCCCCATATTCTGGGTCGTCTCCCAAGCTAAACACGGGAAAGAGAGGCTTATCTTCGGCAAAGAGACTTAAAGAGTCTATACTAGCATACAAAAGGGGCCTATCCGCCTCGTCTTCAAGCACTGGACCTGCCTTGCTTTCAACTAGTCCCTGACTTCACTTCTTCGAGACAACTTCTTCAAGGCTGAGACTCAGTCGTATGTCGTCATCGAAGCCCAATGAAGCTATTCTCCGCAACCTGTTTTTGACCAGTTTTTCCTGGGATTATACGATAGCGAAGCTCCAGTAAGACTCCCATTAAGACATCGTTTACTGGTAGCTCTCTTCGTCGCATGCCGCGACACGAGTATTTTGAATGCAAGCATATCAGAGAGTGTAGGCTTAAGAAAGGCAGACCTGCAGAGTACATATGAGTCACGTTGAAGATAGAACCAACAGCAATTGCGAGAGATACCATGTCGAAGGTATCTCCTTGTCCATGCCAGCGTCCGGGATTGATTTTAGTAGATTGCGTTTAGAGTCTGCATGTTCGTAATTGTTTGGATTGCCCAGATGTCTCATGCTCATGGGCAAGTCTCATTTCTGCTTGTAGGTGCTACATGGTGATTTTGTAGTCCAAGTTTACCTGTGGCTGAGCAGTTTTGCTTGTCCTCGAGAACTCTACGACATTGTTGGAAACCGTGACATAGTCAGAGGCTTGTTTGGGAAGGCTGCGGTGTCAACATGTCGGCGGTACGGAAAGGGAACAGAGGTAAATCTGTACATTAGTTAGCCTAGTTTGGAAAGTTTCTCTCTTGCAGCATCAAGTGTGGCAAGAAAGATACAGAAAATTTTTAATTTTGGGAATGCTGGCTGTGCCTACTTTTGTGAGCGGTCAGCCTGACTTAGACACGAAACTTTCAATAGTCGAGTTTAGAAGACGATGCCTGCGGAGGGCAGATGTACCTCAACACCTTGACAGTCCGTTGTGGGAGGTGGACGCGACCATTTGGATATTCTTTCTGTTTCCAGCAGCGAGCAGTCTACTCTGCCATTTGCCGTGTGTCAAAGGACTACAACCTTGATCCCGCGAGTCGTTGAATATAGGTGGCTGGTCAGTCTTCTCGGACGTCTTGCCAAGAGCGAGGGTTGAAGATGGGGTTTTTTAGAGGAGTATCAGAAAGTAATCACAGTTTCTGCCATGTCTAGATGCGTCACCATGTGTGACGAATCGTGGGCTTCATTCATGCCCACCATTTGTAAAGAGGTGTGTTTAAGTTATTCTGTGTTCTTGCAGATTCTATTAGTGTTGGGAGCAATTGTTGGTCCATCTCTCATTTGCTTTTTTACTGTCTCAATCGACACGGTTATAAAAACTGACGTTGAGACTCTTTACCCTAAGTAACTGCGAATGGACTGTGTGAACAGGTGGTAGAGCACGAAGTTCAGGAAGAAATTTTTTTGGGGCGCTGTCATGATATGTCGAAAGTCTTTACATTCGTGATCTAACAGTTTCCTCCACGTCCTGGTTTCTTTTAGCCCGCCTTCAGACTCCTATGACGGCAACCTTTTTGAGACAGTTGGAGGTCCAGCTCAGATGTTTAGTGCTTTCATGTGACTGGCGAACATTTAGGTCGATTGTTGACTTCTTGCCCTCAGGAGCCTGCTTTGCCGTGTTACCCTTCAGCTCATCCTTGTACATCGTCTGCTCGTTGAAGACAATGTTCCTGCTCCGGACTATCTTTCTCGTATTGGCATTCCAAAAACGATAGCCGAGCTCGGTGCCACCATATCCAATGAAATAACACTTTTCTGATTTCGGATCAAGCTTACTTTGAATGGATTCATCCACATGAATGTACGATAAACAACCAAACACTTTCAAGTACAAAAGGTTTACATTCTTGCCACTCCACGCCTCTTGTGGAATTCTGAAACGTAGAGGAACACTCGTCCTCGGTTTATCAAGAAAGCTGTCGTGTTGATTGCATCGGCCCAAAACACCTTGGGCAATCCGGAGTGTATCTTCATACTCCGGGCTCGTTCATTCAGCTCGATTCATTCGCTCTGCTACACCATTATGTTAGGGAGTTCCAGGGATCGTCTTCATCATCTTGATCCCACTCTCGGCACAATACTGCTTGAAATCGGATTCGATGTACTCCCCTCCGTTGTTGGACTTCAAGCACTTCACCATTGAGCCTGACTCTAGCTCAACCATTGCCTTCCACGTCTTGAAGGTATTGAACACATCGGATTTATTCTTTAGAAAATAAACCCATACCTTCCTTGTTGCGTCATCGATGAATGTCACATAATAGCGAGATCCCCCAAGTGAAGAAACTGGAGCTGGTCCCCATACGTCGGTATGTACTAGCTCGAGCTTTTTTTCCTTCAACTCTCTACTTGCATTCGTGAAGCTGACTCACTTCTGCTTCCCGAGAATGCAACTCTCGCAAGGATGATGTTCAACCATCTTTAGCTCCAGGATCTTGACGTCCTTCACCAACAGCTTCAATCCATCACTCATGTGTCCGAGCCTATTGTGCAAGAGCTCGGTCTTTTCGGTGTTGTCGACTATGGCCACCATGTCACGGCTGCTCGTCGTCATGTAGAGTGTGCCCGTCTTGTGACCTCGAGCTACAACCATAGCCCCCCTCGTCACCTTCCATGAACCATCATCGAATGTTGTGGTGTAATCTTCGTCGTCGAGCTGACCCACCAAGATCAGGTTCATCATCAACTTCGGCATGTGTCTAACTTTCGTCATCTTCCATATCTACCCATTTGACATTCTCAATCTGACGTCTCCAACGCCAATAACGTCAAGCGGCTCGCCATCTACGACATAGACCTTGCCGTGATCACCAGAGATGTAATTCTCTATCACGTCATGATTCGCCGTAGTGTGGAACGATGCTCTCGAATCGAGCATCCATGAGTCTGTCGAGCTGTCAACCGATAATAGCAACGTTTCCGTCAGGTCCTCCGCGGTGGCATTTACACCTGCCTTCTCCTTGGGCGATGCCTTGCAGAATGTAGGACCCTAGTTAGGAATTTTAAGCTTGTTTTTTTGTTTTTTGGAATAAAACGTATGATATTCAGCGGAATTGAGTATTGACGAATACAAAGATGACTCTTAAGGCGAATATGCATGTTGAGAAGAGTATGTGTAGATCGAATCCGGCGGGAGCAATTCTGTTTCGGTTAGGGTAAAGTTGTAACTGTATCGTTGGGCAGTGGCGGGCGCAGAACTGTTAATATCCCAAGCTCATCGAGTTGATATAGGTCGATCTTTGCCTGATGACTACGGGCCGTAGATCTAGGGTTGTTACGTCTCGATGGTACAGATCTGTTTTGGGCTAACCCAAGATTAGGGGTTTCCCCTGTTCTCACCCTATATATATCTGGAGAAGGAAGCCTTCCCCATCTCATTCTGTACACTCTCTCTCTCTTGTCCCTTTGGTGTGCTCTCCTCTTCTTGGAGTGATTCCTGAAGAGTCGTTTTCTCAACATGGTATCAGAGCATGGTGGGAGCATTAGTTTTGTAGATTAGACATAGTAGAGTCTTTGGAGATCGGTGAGGAGTGTCGCCGAAGCGAGTAGATTGATGGGGAACCATTTCGTGTTTTCTCATAATCTTCAATCGCGTTTTTGGAGGTCAAGATGATTTTTTTCGACCGATTTCTGATCGCCCAACTTCCTATGGGAGTTGTCTTGCGCAGAATGGTCAAATTTAGTAGTCATGAAGTTTTCGTGCGATTTGGAGTTGTTGGTGGTTGTTATCGCCTTTTCCAAAACCTTTGAGGAGCTGTTCGGAGGCCTAAACGAGTGTTTTTGGAGATTTGAGTGTTTCTACTGAAGCCAAGGCTTCTGCCTTGGCTCTTTGCTCGCCTCTGTCAAAGCTCCTACCACAAAAAATTTCGGCTCAAACCGAGCTTTCTTCGTCATTTTTCGCTAAAATCGCCTGCGCCAGTAATCGCTAACACATTTCCCCCTTCATCTGCAGGTCAAGATAGGCGCATTTTGCCAGTTTCTGGAGCTTTGCATGTTTCTTGATCGAGGTGCAGAGGAGTTTTTTTTTCCGCCCTAGTCGCGGAGGTGTTTTTTTTTCTGTGCAAGTATTTGCCGTGTTGGGGTCGTGATTTCCGCTCGTGACCACAACCATGGCAGAATCCGTGAGCATGATCACTGGAGAGAAACTCGACAAGAACAATTTCCAAACGTGGAAATTTCGAATGAAGACCTTCCTTCAAGGCCAAGGGCTATGGGAGCTTGTGACGGGTGAGGAGAAAGCACCAATAGTGGTTCTTTGGTGATCTTCGCAAGTGAGCTGGGAGACATTGCGTGAGTGGAGAAAGCGGTCGTATCAAGCTATCCACTACATTGCGCTCACGATTTCAGGCTCGATGATTGGTCACATTCAAGGCGTGACACACCCAAGGGAAGCTTGGGACGCGTTGTCCTGAATGTTGTCGAGGAGCGAAGCTCGCTGCGATTCTTTGCCGGCAATTCAATATAGTCAAGAAAGGCTCGATGTGTGCTAGTGACTACGTCAATCACATCAAGCAACTCCGCCAGATCAGTTAGCATCTGTCAATGTTCAACTTGATCCGACCTGTGATTATCGGTGCGACATTGCGGGACGCCTACCGAGTACAAGCGGTTCATTACGTCCATTTCGACAAGAGAACCTCTTCGAAGTTGATTAAACGGTCCCAATGATGTTGGGAGAAAAGTGCAAATTTTGGGCAGTGCCGGTGCTTCGTCCAACCCCAAGAAGGTGTGTGTTTTTGCAGGTTCTCGGAGGTCGAGGTAGAGGTAGGGCGGCGGAAGGGCCGGATATGGTGGTGGTAGAGGTCGTATATGAGAACAAGGCTCTCAACCGGTTAGGTGCGCCGGCCGAGAAAGGCAGGTTAACACATGCAACTCTTGTCACAAGAATGGCCACTATGCCAAAGATTGTTACAAGCGTCAAAAGCGATCTCTCGCGCCGGACCCAGCGGGGGCCATGTAGGCTGGCGAAAGAACAACTACTCATTGTGACACACGGAGTTATCTTGCCGCCTTGCTTTGTCTGATTGGGTGATCGATTCGGAGCTACCAACCACATGACGCCGCATCAAGAATGGTTTATGTCGCTTGACACTTGTGGAACTCCTCAGTTCATGGTATTTGGAGATGATACCAAGCACGAGATTAAGCATAAGGGTAAAATTCCGCTTGATATTCCGGGATCTAATTTTTCTGGAATTGGAAGCGTTTTACATGTTCCTACTCGACTGAAATTTGTTATCAAGTAGGCGGATGGTAGAACAAAATTTCCAAGTGCGTTTCAACAAAGATGGATGCTTTGTTGAAGACTCCACAGTCTTGTCGTAGCTCGAGGTGGTAGACTGTTTCAAGCTAGATGCTCTGGTTAATGTCGATAAACTTGACCAACTCTGTCATTCTGAGAAAGTGGCTTTGTAGTATCGACATAGATATTTGGCACAAGCGAATTGGGCACATGAACTTTCAGAGAGGCGAAGACTCTTCCGAGTTCAGATCTAGTCACAGGTTTGCCCAACTTCATACGCTCGACCCAACTGCGGTGTGTGTCGGCTTGTCGGTTCGGCAAGCAAGCTAGACAACCCTTTAACGGATCGGTAGGGAAGCGACCAAGCTTCTCGATTTGGTGCACACAGATGTATGGACTTCTTCTCAACCAAGTTTATCTGGTTTTGAGTACTTCGTGTCCTTCATTGATGATTTCTCTCGCTACACACAGGTTTACTTCCTTAAGAGCAAGAGCTCTTCGGATGTGTTGTCGGCTTTCGGACTTTCCACACCTTGGTGGAGAAAGCGATGCGGACAATCTATCCTTTGTCTACGTTCGATGGAGGAGGCGAGTTTCTATGCGGAGAATTCACTTTGCTTACCCTACGTAAGCATGGCATACATCGCCGAGAAGACTTGCGGTTATACTCCACAACGGAGAATGGCGTTGCGGAGAGGAAGAATCGTCACATAGCGAAAGGCTTTCGTGCTATGTTGAGCGAGAAGAACACGCCTAGACCATTGCAGGCGAGAAGCATTTTCCGTTGCGGTGTACTTGATGAATCGAACTCCATTTGCGGCAGTTCACAACAAGATCCCGATGGAGGTATTCACAGGCCACAAGCCCGATTACTCATTTCTGAAAGTTTTTCGGTTGCATACGGTTATGTACACATTCGGATGAGAAGCGCAAGAAGCTAGATCCGAAAGTTGAGAAGTGTATTTTCCTTGGATATGCCTTAGATACGAAAGGATATAGATGTTATAATCCTTCCTCTAGGCAATTCTATATCGATAGAGAGATGTTGTATTTGAAGAGTTGCAATCTTGGTATGCACTGCGATTGTTCGGTCATACCCACTTTTCTCTTTGAAACTACGCCAAGTAGTCCGTCCCTTTGTACCTTCACGAGTGGAGTTTTCGGAGTCACACGGTCTAGATTTGAGTCTCATGTACTGGAGTCGCTACGGATGAAGTTCACCGAGCACCCATCGGACCGACTCCTAGTCTTGAGGATCATCTTATTTTGCAACATATGATGTCCTCACCACGGATTACCGATATTCATCCGTTAGATGAAGCGTCCCCAAAACGCACTTGCTTTGGAACCTCAGATCCGAAGCAAGGGGAGACAAACAATACATCGATCTTGCCCTACAAAAATCTGAGAGAGTTCGGCATCTGTTCAGCGATTTATGCATGAAAGTTTTTCTCGATCATCATGCATACATGACTCACGTTCTTGAGCGGAAAACCAAATGCGCTTGAGGAGGCGATGCACAAAAATGAGTGGATTGAAGCCATGGAGACAGAACTTGCTGCGCCGTCACCAACAAACATGGGAATTGGTGGACTTACCTCAAGGTAAGAAAGCGATTGGTTGCAGATGGGTCTTCAAGGTCAAGCGCAACTTCGGATGGCTTGTATCTCGATACAAGGCGGATTGGTAGCCAAAGGGCTACGCACAACGACATGGAGTGGACTACGAAGAGGCGTTTAGTCCGATTGCCAAGATGGCAACCATTAAATACGGTGGTTGCTATTCTTTGTCAACAAGGGATGGCATTGCATCAAATGGACTTCAAGAACGCCTTTCTCAATGGAGATCTTGGCGAGGGAAGTCTACATGCAACAACCACACAGTTACGAAGATCGAAGTTTCTTTCCCGAGTTTGTAAGTTAAGGAAATGCCTCTATGGGTTGAAACAGGCTCCGAGAGCATGGTATGAGAAGATCAATTCCTTTCTCATGTCTCTTGGATTTGTAGTCTGTCATTCCGACTCATCGCTATACTGCATGAGATCGGGGAGTTCATGTAGTGATGATTTCCATCTACTTAGATGATCTTATTATCACTGGGAACCATGAGGAGATGATTTTCCGCATCAAGAGTATCTTATGTTCCGAATTTGAGATACAAGACTTAGGATATCTTAAATTCTTTCTTGGTGTGGAGTTTATCACAGAGGGAAAGGATATGTGGCTAATACAACGCCAATATGCTTTAGATAAGCTTAAGGAGTTCAAGATGTCTGATTGTAAACCAATAGACACTCCTCTACAACAAGGTCTAAAGCTAGAGTTAGACGATGGAGAGTTACTTGCAGATCCCTTTTATGCATGGCGGATGGTTGGGAGTTTGATTTATCGACTATCACTAGACCGGATTTGAGCTATCTTTGTTGGTCTAGTCGGTCGGTTCTGCATGCTCCACAGTGCACCGCATATGATGGCGGTTAAGCGGATTCTCCGCTATGTGAAGTCCACACTTCATTTTGGACTTCGATCTGATTTGGAGGTGGTGAACTTGCATGGCTACACCGACGCTGATTGGGCGGGGAGACATTTCTGCGGGGAGATCCACGTCTGGATATGCGTTTGGACTTGGGAGTGCGGTTGTGAGTGGGCTTCTAAGAAGCAACCGACCGTGGCACTATCTTCCACGAGAGGCGAGTATTGTGGTGCTATGAATGCCACGTGTGAAGCGGTTTGGCCGTTCCTTGCTTTTTGATATTGGAGTAGATTATCCTAGTCCTACAGTTATCCTAGGCGATAACATTAGCGGCATGATGTTAGCCAACAATCTGTTTTTCATGCTAGGACAAAGCACATTGAGGTGCTTATCACTTTGTTAGGGAGAAGGTCCTTTCGGGTGTAGTAGATCTTAGATATATACATACGAGGAGATCGGGTTGCGGATATCTTCACCAAAGCTTTACCTAGAGAGTCGTTTGCTACATTTCGACATTGTCTAGGAGTTCAGGATGTACAGTTGAGCTTGAAGGGGAGTGTTAATATCCCAAGCTCATCGAGTTGATATAGGTCGATCTTTGCCTGATGACTACAGGCCGTAGATCTAGGGTTGTTACGTACTGATGGTACAGATCTGTTTTGGGCTAACCCAAGATTAGGGTTTCCCTGTTCTCACCCTATATATACAGGGGAAGGCAAAGCCTTCCCCATCTCATTCCTGTACACTCTCTCTCTTGTCCCTTCGGTGTGCTCTCCTCTTCTTGGAGTGATTCCTGAAGAGTCGTTTTCTCAACAAGAACCAGCAGAGTGACACGATGAAGAAGCGAGTAGCATTGAGATCGGGAGCACGGGAAGCTATTCGATTACCTCCTCCGCAGAAGATGGCGAGTGTAATTAGACCTCTGGTGCCAAAACCGGACTGGACTTTGGAAGAATTGAAACGATTGAAGCAATTGGGCGGAGCGTTCCTAGCATGGCGATGGGACTATGTCTGTCCGGAGCTGTGTGAAGAAGTGAAGGCCAAGAAAGTTGCCAATCCGATTGGATGGAAAGGTTACCCCGATTCATGGGATGCTATTCTATGGGCGGAAGCATTGGGCTGGGATTATGCGGTAGACAAGGATGGCATCGACTGGGAGGGATCGGCATTACATACAGGATTCGACTTTGATGAGTCCAAATGGTTTGATCCTTGAGGAAGGAAGGGGACCAACGGATTCAAGATTGATTTGATTAAGGATGATTTCCGACGAAAGATCATGTATACGTTGAATCAGCTGTTTTCACCGCAGAGAACTACTTACGCTAGCATGCATAAGGTGAGGATAGTAGAAGGATTCGTCGGAGGAAAGATCAAAGTCAACTGGGGAGAAATATTCGCGCAGAATGTGCAGGCTATGGGACAGAAATTGAAAGCAGGAGAGAAGGGAGTAGTGCACATTTCCTCTTTTCTGGTACACATGTACTCACGGATGGGGTGGTTAACTCCAAGGGAAAGAGTGAAGTATTAGATGGATGCAGAGAATGTTTTGCGAGAGCCGAATATGAGTGAAGCCAGGAGTGGATCAACGAGAAGTGTGGGTCCCGAAGAAGGAAGCAATTTGCAGTCACCAGGTTGCGGGTAGATGCCTTTGCACGAGTTGGATGAGGTAATGCAGGGAATTGAGGAAGCTGTATTCGGAAGAGAGGATTCGGCAGGAACTTCAGGAAAGAGAGTGTGAAGTCCGAGTGTAGAGGAAGTCAGAACGCCGGTCAATAAGAAGCGGAAGTTAAAGGAGATTGTTAAGCCAAGGAGCCCGGTGCCGAAAGTATCGAGGCCTAAGGTGAAGGCATCCAAAGTAGATGGTGGAGAACCGTTCTTTTCGGTGTTGCAGTTGGCACAGAAGTTAGAAAATGTAGTTGTCCCTGTTCTCATGGAGTTGAACGAGATGGGAACAGACTATATTCAGGGGTGGAATCCTCAAGAAGACGGTTACATGGAACTCATTCAGTTGATGAACCGCATTGCAACCGGAAAGAAGGACCAAACCCAGACTATCAAGCAGTTGACAGAGTCGGTGGGGCATCTGGAGAAGGAGAAGGCAGAAGCACAACAGGAGGTGACAGTAGCGAAGAAGGCTTATGGGGAGATATGCAAAATCCGAGGAGCAGAGTTGAAGTTCATGGAAGTCGAGAATGAGCGGCTTTGGAATCAATTGAAGGAGGTGAAGCGCCAGCTGCACGAGATCGATACAGAGCAACCAACTAGATTAGAAGTTTTGGCTAGTAAATGTGCGAAGTATCTTCTTGCCTGGTGTGATGATGTGGAAGTTGATCGATTGGAGGCCTTGACAACGGCGATGAACACTCTTGGCGATTCGAAGGAGAAACGAAAGGAGACGTACAAAGCGATGGGTCGCGGATTTGTTAGGAAGCGTCTTGAAATCACCGGAGGAAGATCGCAGAAGATATCAGAGAGTTGCAAATTAGCATTGATGCTTTCGCCTGGCGTGAAGAGACATCATCAAAGGGTGCAACAGATCTCCAAAGTTGTAGTCGGACGCGATCCGTGTAGGTAGCGATTCGGATAGGACGTTAGAATTGTGTATAAATAGGACTAGAGTAGTTAGTGGAGACATCTTCAATTTGCAAGAGAAAATCAGGATTTGTTCTGTGTAGGGGAGTAGAACGAAACTCTCGAAGCCGAGCAGAGATCGCGGTGGCCTACCTGACTAGAGATCGGATTCCTGTGAAGATACCCATGAATTTGTCCCAGGAGTTTGGCTGTCGACGGTTTCACCGGGAGAACTTCAGCGAGCTTACGCCTGGTGAATGTTACCTCTTGTAATTGGGATCACCCAATCTTAGTAAAAGAATTCCCTCTGGAAATTCTTGGCACTTTATGTCTTGATGGGTTTTTAAGTTATGCATTGATTCCACTCTTCGGACTGTGATTGTCCAGAGTTGATTAAAGACGTCTAAACACACCTATTCCCCATTTGATATTCGGTTAACATCCCATTCTCTTGGGAACGAATCAATAAACACTACAACTACTCACTTCTTGTGTAACTTTGTTGTTACACATAATTTCTGGATGTGGCCCCCGCCTTGCCATAATTCTAGCACTCGAACGGCCGTCTCGACTTTGACTGGCTTCTCCCATTCCGAGACTTTGACCTAGATTTCCAGTTCTAATTCCGGTCGTGTAAGGCCGAACTCGTTGCAGCCTCACCAGAATAAATCCGTCGCACCTCCTCTGCCAGGATACGATCTTGCACGTCGTTGAATTTCAACTTCGCGCTTCCAACCGAATTGCTCACCGCTGCCCTTATGGGCTCCCAGCTATTCGGTAGAGAGGCTAACAAGATTAGGGCACGCAACTCGTCGTCAAATTCAATCTTTACCGATGATAGTTGGTTAACTATCGTATTGAGCTCGTTTACTTGCGTTGCTACGCCCACACCTTCATCCATCTTCAGATGAAACAACCTCTTCATCAGAAACACCTTATTGTTCACCGAGGGTTTCTCATACATGTCCGTTAGGACCTTCATCATCGCCGCCGTGGTCGTCTCCTTCGCCACGTTGTGAGCCACATTCTTCGATAGTGTTAGTCGAATCACACCCATATGTTGCCTATCGAGGAGTTTCCATTCTGCCTCTTCCATCTTTTCTGGCTTCTCGCTCAATGGTAGATGAAGTTTTCTTCCGTACAAGTAGTCCTCGATTTGCAGCCTCCAGAACGCATAATCGGTACTATCAAATTTACCGATCCCGTTCGCTCCGCCATCTTCACCTCCCATTGTTTTTGATCGCTCAACCTAAGGAGCTCTAATACCAATTGTTGGAACTCTACCTCACGGGAGTCTTGCCTGTCAATGCGGAAATACAAAACGATATTGCAAAGAACGATGAATAGCATACACAGATTTATAGTGGTTCGATCTAAATTGATCTACGTCCACTCTTTCGGATGCGGATTTCAATAAGCCCTAATTAGGGAGATGTGTTTACAGTTCTCTTGCATTCTACCAAAGAACATTCGGCGCATAGAGGGTATTTATAGCAAAAAAACTAGGGCATCTCGGACAGGCCTAAAATTCTCAAACTATCCTTTGACTCTCGGGAAGGGGGTTTACCACCCCCTTTCCTAACCCCACGTCGACCTGAGCGTAGGTCGATCCATGAACCATCGTCAGAGAGATCCTTGATCGTCGGCTCGCCATCTCGTCATCTTGACTCCGGTCTACAGTTTCCTCAGCTTGGTCATCTAGATTAGGCTCCACACCACTCTATGCCATAGTTGTTCAACATCCTGCTCAGCCTCGAGCTTGAACAACTCCTTCAACAGTTCATGCCTCAACGCACTATGTATGTAAGTATGCGTAAGGTGAGGATTGTGAAAGGATTTGTGAAGAATATCCAAGCAATGGCCATCAAGTTGCCAATCAAGTTCTCAAGTACCTCAAGAGTACTAAGGATTATGGTCTTTTGTTTGATAGTTTATTGGACAATGCCAAATCCTTGTTGGGTTACGTTATGACTATGTTTAGCTAGTTATGATTAAGTTGGAGAGAAGTTGTCAGCATCAACGTAACCCAACAAGGATTTGATGGCCATTGCTTGGATATTCTTCACAAATCCTTTCACAATCCTCACCTTACGCATACTTACATACATAGTGCGTTGAGGCATGAACTGTTGAAGGAGTTGTTCAAGCTCGAGGCTGAGCAGGATGTTGAACAACTATGGCATAGAGTGGTGTGGAGCCTAATCTAGATGACCAAGCTGAGGAAACTGTAGACCGGAGTCAAGATGGCGAGATGGCGAGCCAACGATCAAGGATCTCTCTGAAGATGGTTCGTGGATCGACCTACGCTCAGGTCGACGTGGGGTTAGGAAAGGGGATGGTAAACCCCCTTCCCGAGAGTCGAAGGATAGTTTGAGAATTTTAGGCATGTCCGAGATGCCCTAGTTTTTTTGCTATAAATACCCTCTATGCGCCGAATGTTCTTTGGTAGGTTTCCTTCTAGGACTTCCCGCGGAGTATGTATATGGATAACAAGAGTTAGAGATCCCAAGACATGAGTCAAGGGGGAGATTGTTAGGAGTTAACTCAGGTCTTGAGTAACTCTGGTTAGTTTGACTATATTTAGTTAGACTAGATCTAGGGTTGGTACTACTATATAAGAGGGCTGGCAGAAGCTCCCTGTAACATAAATTAGGGTTATTTAGTAAAGAGACTCTGTGTGTTTTGTGGACGTAGCCTCATTAAGGTGAACCACATATTTCCTGTGTCGACTCTTGACTACATGTGTTTCTCCGTGTATTCCTATTTTGGACAACATGGATGCGGTTATCTAAGCGGCATATGCATATGAATTATCCAACATTCATAGGAAGAGAATGAAGGGAAATATAATTCCCATAAGAGTCAAAGGATTAATCATCCTAAGACCAAATGACAAAGAAGTCCATCCACTAGTAAAGCGTCAAGAGGAGTCTAGTTCTGTAGACGAAGAATGAAAATATATGGCAAAATGAAAGGATACTCAATGTATGAGACATCATGAGGGAGGATGTAGGGGCATAGAGTCAAAGGTAGAAGAATTAACAGAGAGGTTGGAAGAACTCAAGGTGCACTTAATAAATAACAAGGATTGGCAGAAATCGCCCATGCAAGGTAGGGCTAATGTATGATGTACTATTTATAGGAAGCCCGGACACACCAACTTTGAGCATCAACCTAGGGACAGATATTCTATCCAATAGGTTGAGTGGATTCCAATGTGGGACTACCTTAGTTATGAATCCCATCACAATCCATACCGCTAGTATAGATTTCACAATATACTCATGTCGATATGGCAATGTCTACACCCTAGCATAAGATGGGAGGGTTATCACAAATTCCTCCTCCACCATGACCTAATGCATGCTACAATTATGGGATTCAATTATGGGACCATGAGACATTGATTGGCCCAATATCCACAACCACGTTGGAGGATGACCTATCAGCTGTTGTGTAGTAATTGCATGATGTTAGGGCACATCTATGTGAAATGTGACATGTAAGACCCATGATTGTACATATAGAATAAAATGTAAGTATATCTAAAGTGTGACTAAGTTTATCTTAGTCATGACTATGTTTAGCTAGTTATGATTAAGTTGGAGAGAAATATAAAGTAGCTCTTGATATAGTAGATGAGGACCACTATTTTGTTATTTAGTATGAATGAAGAAACAGATTCTTTGACATGGGTATCTTGACTTTACTTGACTTGGACTAGTTTTTCATTGGTTTGACTAGGGGCAAGATTGACTTGGATACACCAAAGTCATTGAAGGGTAATTGGGCTTTTAGAGTAAAATTCTAAGTAGTATAAATAGAGAGGTTGAGAAGTACCTCTCAAGCTAGTTTTGGAAAGTTCATTTTGAGAAGTGAGGTTTGGGAGGGGCCTTGTTTAGTAAAGCTTGGGTTTTGAGAAGTCTTATTTGGGGTAGGAACCTTGATTCAATGAAGCCTTTGATCAAAGTATCTTTTCCTTTTGAGTGATATTCAACTCTTTGTGAGAGTTTGTATCATGGAGTTTGGACTTTGAGAGTTTGTGTAAGAATGTGCATTATGGTCATGATCATCAGGTGGGAACATGTTCTTCTACCAAACCCTTGGATTTGGTAAGGATGTGTATGTTACCGCAAGGGGCCACAAATTTGATGGCACACATGATGAATAGGATATAAGTTAAGGGACTTTATTTCGAAAAAGACTATGACTTTTCTAGATGATGTGACAATCAAGGGATGTATAGAAGAGGAGAAGGATGGAACCATCAATCAAGAGGGTTTTCGGAAGTTTGTGAAAGATTCCATCAAAGATTGTGAGAGAATGTTATGTTGATTGGAGGAGATTCATCTTATGTTGTAATGAACAAAGTCTACATTTGGGGTGCGGAAGGTGGTCATTATTGATCATTTGTATGGATGGTACAGTTGAAAATGAGATACCAACAAGGTGGATGTTATTCAGAGGATGCGAGAAATCTGCAACTCCTTGATAGAAGTAAAATAATTTTTAGATGTGGTTGTGTTCTATCATATATGGATTCCTCATTATGCTCACGTAACAGATCCATTATATGGATTTGTTAAGGAAAAATCAAAAGTTTATAGGGGAGAATAGACATGTAGAGGGCTTGAGGAAGTTGAAGAGGTGTATGTCATCATCTACAATTTTATGAAGGATAAAATATCAAGGTACTGATGATACTGACAGTGGATACCAGTCATATTGCCATAGGATGGGCTTTAATAGAGGATGACAAAGATGAAGGAAGCAGTTTGCTATGAGGTTTGGAGACAAGGTCTTGAGTGCAAGACAACAAAGTTATCCTCAGGTGATGAAGGAATTGTGGGACGTTGTTACAGCCATGAAGTTGGAAAGGAACTACTTGATTAGAGCACAAATGATTATTGAGATTGATTGTTTACCATTGTTGGATATGATCACCAATTGCAATACAACAGATATTGCAATGTTAGAGTGGATATCATACATCAAGACACTAAATCCGGAGTTCAAGCATGTAACATGAAAAGATAACAAGGTGATAGATATGTTGTCAAGAGCTAGATACGAGGGAAAAGAAGAGATAATTTATGATATTGATTATGTATGAATGACATTTTATTCTCTGGCTCATTAGCAAGGAGTACCACGATGTTTGGAGTTGCTTTTGGAGGATTTGTATGAGGGTGAATGATAAGATATTGGAAAATATCTCAGTACATTGGCACAACAAAGCGATTGGAGTGATCACGAGTGTAAACATGTAAGAAGGAAAACTTATAACTACATGTTATAAGATGGATACATATGCAAGAGATCAAAACAAAAGAATGACATGTCACAACGTGTGATTTGTGGAAAAGAGACTCATCATGAATTGATGTGGGAATTTCATGAAAGCTTATGGACATGCCATAGGGATATATATGTCACTTTCATTAAGTTGAAAGAAAGATAATAGTGAAAGAAGAAGCGCAAGAAGGTGTCATCTTCGGGGAAGTTTGATGAAGATAGTAAATAAGTTTCATCCCAAAGATCACCAAGAAGTTCTAAGGAGAGAAGGTCCATGCATGCCAGCAGCCCGGCTTAGCTAGCCTCGGAACCCCCACTACCCTAAATGCCATCATCAAACTCTTCCAATGACCTGTCAAGACCTCTTCACCTTCTTTGTTCGACGGCGTAACCACACAGGTGAATGTATAAGTACTTGGTTCTACACCTCAGCTTCTTACCTTCAAGAAAAAAGGGGCATCTTAGACATGCAAACTAATCTAGAGCATCAATTCAACACGAAAAAAATTTGAGGTCATATCTACTTTCAAGATGATGGCCCCAATCACAGAGCACCAATATTGACGGTTCAAGGCAACCACCAACAACAATGATGTGGACTCCTACATCAAGACCTTTGAAGCCATTTTGACAGTTAACAAGGAGGATGATGTCTTGGATCGTTGCCGAAATCTTTTGGATCTCCTCAGAAAATATCATCATTTGGATGAACAACCAAAGAGCCATGAAGCTGAAATTTCCTATTGGGATGAGTTTAAAGATCGGTTTCTTGCAAATATCCATGAAATGGATTATGATAAGATACTTCTTAGACGCTTAGATACCATTTGGCAGGAGAAACATCAGAAGCTCATAGAATACACATAGTAGCTTTGAAGTCTATTAGATAGAATGTCTTCTTCCAATGGCAAACACGAAATCATATTTGGAAATAATGGTTGTTAGGAGTTAACTCAAGTCTTGAGTAACTCTGGTTAGTTTGACTATATTTAATTAGACTAGGGCTGGTACTACTATATAAGAGGGCTCGCAGAACCTCTCTACAACAAAAATTAGGGTTATTTAGTAAAGTGACTTTGTGTGTTCCATGGACGTAGTCTTAGTGAGATGAACCACGTATTTATTATGTCGACTCTTGATTGCATGTGTTTCTCCGTGTATTCCTGTTTCGGACAACAATTGGTATCATAGCGGTTGGGTCGTCATGTTGAGTGATTGATCAATTGATTGGGCCCTAGATGAGAGATTTTGGCTATAGAGATGTGGGGAACTCTCGGGAATGGGAGGTGAGGCCCATAAATGGAAACAGATGCAGCCGCAACGGGAGCAATGGCGTGTAGGCCTCTGCATCAAGGCGGAGTGTGTAGTTTGGGAGTGGCAGCATCGTCTCCCTTGAGGGGTCAGGCAAATATTGGAAGAGGCAGGCTTCACTTGTGTCTCGGATAGTGAATCCGGAGCTGCATGAGAAGCCCAATCTGTTGGTAGTGGCCATAGGGAATGGGGTATTTACTCTGATTCTTGGTAATATGATGTGGACCAAGTATTCTGTTGAGAAGTAGCAGAAGAAGGCAATGGATGAGGCAAATTCATTGTTTTTTCGAATTGCCGATGATGATGAATGAGTTGGTCACTGATGATTCGTGTCTTGGTGGGGGTGTGCTGAGGCAAGCAGTGCGCCGGCCTGCATTTGACTAGCTTTTGAGGCCGAGATTTGCACCAAGAAGTAGCCAGTGGAAATCTTTACGCGTTCTGCTTACAACTAATATTTTAAAATTATATCCTTTCTACCATTGCGATGGGTTAGGATAGACATCACACACTTGATGGTGCGACTTGCAATCGTTTGGTGAGTCTATAGAACTCGAGTGAGATATTCAAGTGATAGAACTTGAGCGAGGAAGGCAACAATATCGGAGTGGAGAAGGCTCAAGGAGATGGCGATGACAAACAGAGGAGTACCTCGAGCAGATGCCGAGCAGCCTTGGAGTCTGGATCCAAGGGAGCAGTGGAAAAAGTAAGGGATGTTGAGAGGGACATCATAGTGAGCGAGAGAATTGTTGAGATCAAGAGGGAAGACTTGCTAAAGGAGGTGGTTTCTCCGTGTAGATTTGCTTTGGCTGACCTCGCATCATCTTGAAGCTAACTATCACAGATTTTATAGTCCTTGATGGTGAAAATCCACATGCGGAGAAGGGCAATACTTCAACCGTATGCAACATATTATTGAGGTGATGTTAACTCCTATGTCATCTTTATCTTTCTACATCAAAGACTAGTATTCTCCTGCTAAGAAGTCTGGCATTGCACGGTCTTGATTCCTAGATGATGTTGGCCAAGTTGTGTAAAATATAGTCTCGTGAACAAGGACTCAACATCTTCGGTTGAAATCAACTACAATTTCCTCAAGTACAGTTTGACTATGGAGGTGGAGGTTCAGATCAGGAGATTTCAAGGGGATTGCGAGATTGAGTTTGTCATGTGCGCACGGGTAGGGTTCACTGTCTTGTGAAACAACTTGCTTCTATTCTCTGGAAGAGCTTTTCAACCAACACGGGTTGCCAGCAAATTGAGGGCAGAGAACAAACATTCAGAGAGAGGAAATGCTATAAGACAACAGTTAGCAACTCCTAGCAACAAGCATTTCTTGTGGTTTAGGGATTTTTACCCAGGGTAAATTTCCTTTATTCTCACATGAGTGGAAAGAAGTCAAGTTTGGAGGTTCCATTTGACAATCGAACGACACAAGAGACGAGTTCAGGGGCTAGACGGAGTGAAATGGCAATCATGAAGACAGGATGAGCCGGATTTGACATTGTCAAATATGATGGGCATTTTGACTAGCTTCTGTGGGAGAGGCAAGTCAAAGACAAGTTGAAAGCTTCCGGTTTGGGCAAGTCATTGAGGCCTTAACCCTCTACATTCAATGACGAAGAATGGAAGGACCTTCAAAAGCAAGCAATGAGTATTATTATACTCCATCTACAATCTTCAGTTCTGAAGCAAGTTGATGAGCATGACAATTCTATTTTATTCTTTGAGGCTCTTCAGCGATGGTTTCATCGCAAAGAGTTATCAAATAGGTTGTACACCTCCTTGAAGCTGATGAGCTTCAAGATGAAAGATTCAGGTACAAAGATACAAGATCATATTGATGCCTTTGATGATCTTGTTATTGATCTTCAGAGTCTGGGAGATAACTGATGAGAGGAAGACCCTTCATCCGTTAAGTTCATTACCTACTTCATATCAGTTTTTGTCACGAGTGTTGCTCCATCTTGATAGACAAATGATAATTTACAATGAGGTTGTAAATGATCTATTGACTGATGACCTATAGCAGAAGATGATGATGCCCTCTACTCCATCCTCTTCATCTGGTATGGCACTGAATATGACCCGTGGACGGTCACAATCAAGGAATGAGAAGGATGGGAAGAAGGTTGGATCTAGAGGTAGATCCATGTCTAGGGGTAAATCCCAAGACAAAAAGACGGTGGTCTGTTGGAAATGTGGCAAGAGTGGTCACTTTAAGAAGTACTATCGTGTGAAGACCAAGGCTAATGATACTCCTTTAGTGCGTTAGTGATGTATGGATTCTAGATAGAGCTTGTTCTTATCACATTTGTTACATTAGAGAGTTTTTTCATACTTTCTCAATATCAAACGGTTTAGTTCTTATGGGAAATGATCAATCTTGTAGAATTGAAGGTGTTGGATCTGTCCATGTTTGATGGAGTCAAACAAACACATCAAGTTTATACCTGAAATGAGAAAGAATCTTATCTCTCTTGGAATGTTAGATTCAAAAGGCCTTGAGTGGAGTTCTAAACAAGGAGTACTTGAGGTGAGAATAGGTGATAAGATTATCTTTAGAGGACACAAGCATAGAAATCTATATGTGCTAGAGGGCAATACCATTTGTGATGAAGTCAATCTTACCAGATCTCGGCCTAAGATGACTCATGTTTGGCATTCTCGAATGGGACACATGAGTAACATGTACTTGACCTTCCTTCGTGATAGGGGCTTGTTACCTGGTTTAGATAAAGTTGACATGGAATTTTATGAGCATTGCGTTATGGGCAAGCAACATAGAAAAGCCTTTGGTGTTGGAACTCATAGTTCCAAAGAGTTACTTGAGTATGTACATAGTGACGTGTGGGGACCCTCTCATAAAGCCTCATATTCTGGGAAGTGGTACTATGTATCGTTTATTGATGATTACTCAAGATTTGTGTGGATATATTTTCTCACACAAAAGTCTGAAGTCTTTGCAACTTTCAAAAGTTGAAAAGTCCAAGTTGAGACTCAGATTGGTCACAAGGTGAGATTTCTACGTTCGGATAATGGCGGGAAGTATACTTCTGAGGAGTTTAGAAGTTACTACAAAAAGGAGGGGATCATTTGTCATCTCACCACGGTTTATACTCTGTAACAAAATGATGTTTTTGAGAGGCTCAACCGAACAGTATTGGAGAAGGTGCGTAGTATGTTGAGCCAATCTAGTTTACCATGTGAATTATGGCTGAAGCGGTAAATATAAGCAGTATATTTGGTAAATCTGTCTCCTTCAAGTGCAATCAATTTCTTGACACCATTTGAATTGAGGCACAAACGGAGGGCTGATTATAGTCGTTTGAGAATTTTTGGTTGTACGGCTTATCCTCTCATACCTAAGGAGAATAGGACCAAGTTGGATCCTACATCCAAGAAGTGTCATTTTCTTGGATATGCAAGTGGTGTGAAAGGTTATAGGCTATGGGATCCTATAACTTATAAGGTGATTGTTAGTAGGGATGTTTCTTTCAATGAGCCCAGATCATTGAAAGAGGGGGAGATATCTCAGGGGGCTCCCAGTACTGACAAGGGCAAATCTCCACTCACTGATGTTGTTGAGGGGGAGATTGATCATTATGGGTTTAATGATCCGCCACAAGGAGAAGCTCCAGAACAGATGGAGCAAATTCCTGAACAACAAGAATTGGAGGAGCAAGTTGTCGTTGCTGAGCCTCAAGACATAACACGAAACAATGGAGAAGAGGGAAGTTCTCACCCTAGTCCGTCGAAGAAGAAGTTGAATACGGACAAAAGTGCAGAGGAAGTAGTGTCACCAAAGCCTTCTCGACCAAAGATGATGATGGTCAATCTGGGACCAAAGGCCATTATATAACCATTAGTGTGTTACGACTGTCACAAAAGTTAGAGACGGTGGTGATCCATGTACTCATGGAGTTGAACGAGATGGGTCCAATGTATATGCATGGGTGGGATCCACAAGCTGACGGCTACATGTACTTAGTCCAAATGACCCTTGCCAACATGTGCATCCAACACCTGTTCGTTCGTTGTGATAGTGTAGACAGTCATGGAGAATTGAGGAGATTTCAAAGAACAAAGGAAGTAGATGTATAAAGCTTTGGTACTAGATTTTTGGGATGCCATGAATCTTTATCGATAAGAGATTGCTACAAATGTGCATGAGATGCAATTAGGAATCGACGCATTTTCCAAAAAGGTGGAGTACAATCACATGGCTTAGATGACTAGAGTAGATTTCGGAGAAGAAGTTAGGAAATTTTGTATAAATAGGAGTAGGACAAGTAGGCGCGAATCTCTTTTTCTTGCAAGGGTTCAATTTGATTAAACTATAAATTTTAGGCATGGTAGAATGAGAGCTTGTGGAATTGATGTGTTTGACGTGTAATCAACATAGACTGGAGCGAATACCTATGAAGATATCTT
The DNA here is from genome assembly GCA_014180765.2 of Marchantia paleacea. Taxonomy (NCBI): domain Eukaryota; kingdom Viridiplantae; phylum Streptophyta; class Marchantiopsida; order Marchantiales; family Marchantiaceae; genus Marchantia; species Marchantia paleacea. The sequence goes on from MUAA02000018.1 coordinate 5,039,326, forward strand.
GATATTTGTCCATGAGCTGTGTCTGCATAATTTCACCCATGAGAACTTGAGCAAGTGTATCGCCTTGATTGAGGCTTGTAAGAGAATAGATTCCCATCTATGACTAAAAGAACTTAGCAATTCACCCATATGTCTTCTAAATTGATGGGATTGAGAATGTATGGTGTAGACTCCTAGTGAGTCTTGTCCTTGAGCTCTTCAGACAAAGCAGTTTGGAGTGACTAAAGAAGCATAACTAGTCATGGTGGAGCATTTCTCCAAGTGGATTGAGTTGGTGGCCTTGCCCGACAAGTCAAGTGAGGGAACAACTTATGCGTTCTTAGCTGTAGTGCTTAGCCAATTTGGTGTACCAGCAGAAGTGTTGACAGATCAGGGTACTGAGTTTTTGGGTGAGTTTTAGACTTTGTATGATCGATCATCGTACCACCTCAAGAGATCACACTGAGGTTGATGGTCTAGCAGAGAAAGTTGTTCAGACGGTGAAGAGAGGACTAAGAAAGTTTGGCTTGGAAAAAGGTCATCTTGGAGACTGGGACATCCAGCTACCATGGTTGGCCATGGGTTATCGATTTAGCTGGCAAGCATCTCTAGCGTCATTCTCACCGTACTTTTTATTATATGGTAGAGATCCAGACTTACCTGCAGCTATCCGTCGAGAGTTAGGTGAAGTCTTGGACTTGGATAACACTGATGTTTGGGTTAGGGTGTGTTCTCAAAGGGCAGAACTCTTCCGTAGAGTCATGCCCATGGCATTTGAGAACCTGGCTATTGGTCAGTATAGAGATACTTTGCGTTATGCTACCATCCGAGGAGGTGGATATCGACCTTCAATTCACAGATTTCATGTTGGTGATTACTTTTACTTGCAGTAAACTCCACCGATCACATTGGATGTTACGGTTGGTTGCACGATTCTACGAGTACGTGAGGTTTTACCTTATGGAGTTTTGGTATTGGAGAGTCGTGATGGTGTGATTTGGAAGGATCATGTGCGTAATTGTGCGCCATGTCACCTTCCAAACATTGATGGTACTATGGATCCAAGCCTGGCAGTAGTATGTGCAGGCTTGAGATGTATGTTATGTGGATCAGCTGGTGGAGCATCCAGTATGTTGATTTGTGATTCTTGTTCGAGAGGATGACATATGTCATGTTTGACTTCTCCTCTCAATGCGGTGCTCAGTGGGTGGTGGAGATGTCCTCAATGCATTTAGCAGTCAAACAGGTCTGACCGTTACATGATATGGGTTGCAGATATGCGACTAACGATGGGGCATTGTAGCACCCGGCCTCATGATCTGAGCCCCACGAAGGTCTTATCATGTTTTGGACAAGATGACTACCTGGTGTTAGAGGGACCTAACCGCCAGTTAGGGGGGCGATTGGGGTACACTTGTGTTGGTGTATGACGATCTATGTGTTGTGATGTTTGATGTGACAACGATGTATGTTGTGATGCGTTATGTATGTGCACGACGTGTGCAAGAAACGCATAGGGAGTTAGAGAATATTTTACGCTATTGTTAATGGTTTAAAGATGGAGTGTGTTGAGCTTGTGCATCCAAAACAGTTTGTGTCTGGTCTGGTATCCTCCAAGTATAAACCTAAAAGTTTTCAAAAGCGAGGCGAGCCATGGTCGCAAGATTAGCAGTATGAAAAAGACGAATCTGCACATTGATGTGACTGTCTAAATCTAAGATGTTTCTAAAAACGTTCAAATGCTGATTTGGACATATGTCCGACATAGATTCGCCTTGACCGATCGTGATTCGTGATGTAGATCACCTTTTCAAAAAAGGTGATCTACGTCACGTGGGTAGTATAGAATGGATGTAATGGTTGCGCCACATTTCTTACAAGAACACGCACGAACATTAATCCGACGGAGATGATGTAAACTTTTACTATTGGGTAGGGGTGTTTGGAGAAGTGAAAAGTTCGAATACGATGGCAATGTTGTTGCCATCAAATATTTTTCCGGAGAGAGGAAAAGAGTTTAAGTAAATATAAAACGCGTAATGCTTTAATATTTCCTTTAAGCGGTTAGACTATAGAATATATCTGGAAAACAGTCATCTTGAGAGAAGACTTGTGGCGAAGGTTGTTGGCAACAAATCTCCGTACCAGGTAAGGGACGTTAAAAACGTTAAGCATGGTGGTATCTACGGATGGAAATGTAAAGGGTTAAAATGAAAAGATGTCTAATATGATACGCTAAGGGCGAAAATATGGTAATGAAAACGGTTATAGAGGGATGTGAAGGTAGAAATAATCCCGGGAATTGGGTGAAGTGTTGTGCGGCAAATGTCAAAAGAGGGAAAAATGGACGGTGGAGCGATGACATGGGAAGTAAGAACTTTGGTGAGTCAACATGAGGAACAAAAGGACAGTAAAGGACGAACAGTTTGAATAGACTTGACTATGATTATCACTGAGTAAAGTAAAATAACAAAAAGAATGGGAAGACCCTATCATGATTATGGTAGAGGATCTTTATGAAAAGAGGAATCTATCAAGACTATGGTAGAGGATCTTTATGAAGAGAGGAATCAGATCTGGTAATATCTGGAGGTATAAATAAATGGACAAAAATTAAAGAGTACAGAATTATCACCATGTTTATCACTTTAATGCCAAATCTTATCTCCCAATAGTAAATATAAACTAGTTTTCGGTACCCTCTTTAAAATTTCATATACTGTTGTTTTTCTTTGTAATATTTAGGGGTTGTACTACAAACATGCCGATTAATACCTCTTGCACGTAAAGTCAGTATACACTTGCACTTTCAATTCTGCTTAGTAAAAGTACGGTATGTTACTGGAGCGCGGTTGAGAGAGCAACCCTGCGTCAATGTGCCGCTGGTTACTTCATTGCGAAATTGTTACAGGTACTGTAAAAAAAATGGCTTGCACACTGCTCTGAAGGCTATGGCAAGCTTCCGATGAGATGTTGGGTATCGTTAGCAGACAACGTTCTACTTTTAGTTACTGATTCCGGGATTCCTTGTAGATTGAAGTTCCAAAGACTTTTGGAGCTGGAGTACTCCCCATGAAACCGAGGAATTGCAATGCAATCAGGAAAGAGATCAATAGAACAGACTGATCCAATTTACTTTGACAGTGACTTCTAAGACTACAGCCCATGCTTGCGCATTAGAGGCTGGCTTACCCAAGAGCTATATAGGCTTTCTAAATGTCAGAAGCATTACACATTTGACTCATCCAAAATGCTTCAGATACAAATCAGTGAGGTGTGTCTTAGCCTCCCCCAAGATGAAAACTGCACAGATTATGCGTTGAGTCCGAGGAATTAGTCCAGAGTAGAAGGCTGTCATTCCTCCTTCTTGCAGGAGAACCTTAGCTGTAGAGGTTACGGTTCTGTGGACACAAAGGGTTAGAAAATCAGAGCAAAATATTGGTGAACAGACGAGAATTCGAAGCTGCAAAGACATAATCATTGTTTGTTTCACAAACAATACAAGCTGTCCAAGCTGAATGATTGGCAGTTAAAAGTCCGGGACCAAGCGTGCCAAAATGTATGAGAAGAGCAGAGAACCAAAGAATTAAAGACACTAAGTTATACATATTATTCGGGTCCGAAACTCTAACAGTGGAATGATCCAAGAGACAAGAAAACTTAAACTTGGTGGATGATCACATACAGCATCGGAGCTCAGACTAATTACAACTTTACATATTAGGTTTAAAATACCTGTAATTCTGAAGGTTTAAATTGGCCTGCATCCTGGTTTTTATGGTATCGAAAGGATGGGTGATAAACGTGGAAATAGATCCAGAAACAACAGCAGCAAGGACCGTCGCCAGCGTCGGTCGATCTTTAAAACTGGCGGCAGCTTGAAACTTCTCTTGAAGAAGTGGATTTACATCCAGATATGCCGCTGTGAAGAAGCCTTCTCTTACCAATGTTGGAGGCTGAGAATGCAAGTTCTAGCTCACTTTCAGAGTATATATGCTACGGAGACTTGAGGAGAGAATGTATGAATCAGAAACTGAAATCGAAAGAGATTACTGACAAACTCAAAAAGTGAAAAAGGCATCCAAGTATATACAGTTCAGCTACTTCTCTTCAGGAATCTAAGCAACTAATGAGGAGATTTTGATGACTACCTTTCATGCTTTAAGTGAAGCTTTAGAACTGTTTAGAACAAGGACGAGCTCAAGACTGCAGTTGAGAGGACATGATGGGAGAACCACGGGGAGGATTTTGATCGATGAGTTGAGTGCACAACCACTGGTGTGCAAATCTTATCCAACTGGAATTGACGAGAAATTGGAGAGTGCTTCGCTGAATTAGTTGCCATTTTCTAAAGATGTTGTTTCGGACGTAGTTTGAAGGTAGCTGAGTAAGACTTGACGATGAGGAATTCCTTCTTCTATAGTGAAAAATTCTAAATGCAATTGGATGGTGTAGACTCATCTAACCGTACCGTAGACTTTAAGAATCTGTGAGACGTTAGACAAAGGGAAAATTCAATAACAACCTAACTTGAAAAATGTTGACGAAAGATGGACTCACAGACGAAATGGGACTTCAGAAATGGTTAGTCAGCAAGTCAATATTCCGCAAGAGCACCATGTAGAATCTGGATAAGTTTAGTTAGAGAGCTAGTATATACATACTAAGATCCAACTACAATTTGGATGAAAATAAGGTGAAGGATCGCACCAATCCACGAAAAAAAGACAAAGCTCCGTATTTCCTGTTGATCGTTTGTATCTGGTTTATAAGATTCAAGCCCGTTCTTTGTTGCTGGATCATAATAAGTTCAGCAGGACCAGAGCAGAAAGCCGATACCATTCCCGCAATGCCAGCAATGACTCCTTTCTGAACGGTTGATGCTGGAGCTGAAACAAGGTAACAAACTCGGATCTGGATCATTAATCGAACTTGAGTGTACCTTACATTCTCAAAGGCCAGTGCAGCCAACAACACCACCTTATGCTTTTGGAAAGAAATATGCAGGCAGAAGCTATGATTTGAATCATCAATTTTTTAAAGATTTTCTTCTGAGATTAGTTAGTAAGAAGTTTACCGCCTCGAAAATCTTGAGAAGCACACTTACTTGACAAGCTTTTCTCCAGAAAAGAATTCACCCCAAATTGTATAGCACTGACAGGAGCTATACTTCCGGCATTTACAATGAGTCCTCTATATAGAACTCTAGGATTTAAAGAAATAGGCTTTTTGTCCTGTACAACAAAGAAATGTAAGCTTTTGCGTTATCCAGTTCTGAAATTGGCATGCTGCACTTTGTAGCACGTCCAGTCATCAGCTGTGAAAGCTTTGACAGCTGATGACCTTATTACGAAGCAAAGAACGTTCTTGAGAGCGGTTGTATATTATTTTGGTTCTCCCGTACGATCAGCGAACATTCGACCCCATAATGTCATGGTTTCAGAGGTCATTTCAAGATCTTATTCCAACGAAAAAAAATAATGTTGCTGCTCTCTGTGGACATGAGGAAGAATTCTTGACTATCATGGACTGACCGTGATTCCGAATACACGATGTAGACCAAAAGTCATGGACACTATGTACAACTTCGTATGAAAAGCCTAAGAGAAACAGTGACTTGAAAACAACTCAGCAGAGAGAAGGCCCAACAGACTCAGCAATTGAAAAGTTTAAGATTGTTGAGAGCATTTGTGTAGCATGATTATGTATACGTCCGGGTAAGAACTGAAAACAGCATTCTATGTGTTGTAGTGGTCGCATCAGTGCCATACTTTACCTGGATGGCGTTCTTCACAGAAACGGAGGGTTGTTGCAGCATGACTTCAATCATTCCTGACAGTGCCCCGACACCGGCGGCTTCAACCGGTTTCAACTCTGGCTTAGTCATTTGTTTTGCTTCCGATAACAACTAGCTTGACTTAAACGTGATCACTACCGTATACAAGACCGCACTGAAGCATTTATCCCCTTCGCGATCCACTAACGAGACGCTTTCGGGGAAGTACAATTTGGATTGGAGTTGGTCCGAATCCGATTTGTGCGGTAATTCCTCCATGGATTTGTTGCCCTAATGCTTATTGCAATCTTGCATGTGATAAACCATTCTCCAAATGAGGAATATTTACCAAGCATGTTGACCTGGAATGTACTAGCGGAATACATCAATTTAGAGAGCATAAATGAAGAGCGACTTGTTGAATTCGGAAACTTTATAGAAGGCGGATGCCTGCACGAAAAGCTGAATGACACCAACATTAATTTACGAAGACGGATACTGACATCGTCAATCCATCCATCCGTTGTTTACAAAAGATCCATCGTCAATATAAGAAACATTACCATGTTCGAGGAATGGTGAATACAGTAAGTCCCGCAGCGTTCACTGTTAAGAAGAATAAAAAGCTTTTCCACTGACACTGGAAATTTATCGCCATTGACACCGTCAATGGCGATAATTACTCTTGGAATGAGGTTTGATTGTCTGGAGCTCGGAAAAATGGGATATTTTCAGAGCCCTAAGGAAGGGATTATTGAAGCCCTTTGGTGGAGAAACAAAGGGACCATCAATCAATCAAGTCCATCTACGATCAACCTACTGACGCGATCACACAAAACAAATAACAACACTCACAACGAAATCAAACAAGTTGAAGATAACCACAACAAAACTCGTTCGCCGAAAGAATGTCGCCTCCTCTCCATTCCATTCCATTCCACTACGTCAGGAGTGTGTTCAAAAGCCTACCAACTTCCAATTATCGACTCTCAAAAGCCGCTGACCTAAGTCACTATCCATATCTTCCGTCCCGGCTTCTGAAGTATGAGATCATCGAGCAAATCATTCATTCAAATCCAAGAAAGTCCACGGGCTTCTGTCTCCTCCTAGAGTGTCCACAGCAGAGGAGATTAGGATTCACATTCTGGCTCGGATGTGAATGTGAATCCATTGACACCTCGAAATATCCTCTGAATGGCCTCGGGAGTGTAGTGATATTTATACGTAATAAAACTACCATCACTCAATGATGTTTAATAAAAGGCTCTTCATATTCTGCAGTGTTTGCATTTTTGCAACTCGGACGAAGCTTACATCTTGAAGAACTGCCTTAAGTTTTTTGATATGGCTAGCTAATGGGTCAAGATGCCCCTGCTTCATTCAATGCTCACACATTCATTGATACATTTCCGTTTACGGTATACTGAATTACTTTTCGTGTAAAGAATCTAAAATATAAAATGATCAAGTCTAGTAAAATAATAAAAATCACCATTTAAATATATAAAAAATTCTCATAGTGTATAAGTTCCACTATTACTAATGATTCTTCTTTATGTAATATAGTGTCTTGTTCAAAATAAAAATAATAAAAACATCTTCCTCTAAAAAGAATCAAAATGGTAGGTATATGAATTTATTAATTTAGAATTTGAAATTATAATCTATTGATAGATTATAATTGACAATCCCTAACTTCAACTTTTACTTAATATCAAATGAAAGTGAATTCTTCTAAATACCATTTTTGCTCATTTTACATGTTTTCCATTCATAGATTATATTATAGCTACACATAACAAGATTTGGTATGTTATTTATATTATTGTTTGAGGTACTACAATCTAGGAAGAGCAATAAGTTACTTAGCCACAGTTCAAGTCAAATTACATGTACTCTACATGTCATGTTATTATTGTTGATACGTCTAGAAAGAAATATTGCACATCATCAAATGTCATAATTCAAATTAAATTATATGTATCTAAAATGTTATGTTAACAATGTTGTTATTGTGATGGTCATAGATCTGACACATTACATTGTTGTTACATCATTAGGCATAAGGTTGAAGATACTTTAGAACTTAGAATTTATTGCTATGTATGGAAAATTACTTAAATCTTCCATCTTTATCCTATTTAGTTTGAAGAATGCTGTGGGCATATTAATGGAAGATGTATACCATTTTTTAATAAAGTGCATGACTTTACTATCATAGGTATCTAAAAGTATTTTTATTATTTTCATTTTGCATTCAATACTTTGGACAATATATTTGCATAATGTTACATGAATTTAAACTATAAAAACTAAAATAAGATTTTCTTGATGGATAATGTTATTCAAGGAGCTCTTCTTACCATCATAAATGGCATGCAGCCTACTAGCTATAGGAGACATAAAGTCTCTCTCCATTTTTTTAATTCTTGAATCTAGTGCTATTTTGATTTATTTCAACTTTGTTTGGAATAGTTGTTGATTATTATACATGAAATTTTATTATATAGATACCACTTTGACTCATTGTATGCAATAGTTTAAACTCATAATTGAAACTTCAACTTGATTAAAAATTTTAAAAATTAAATTACATTAAATCATTTTTTATTAATTAATATATTATAGATCTCATGTTTATTATATTTCTGTTAAATTTTTAAATATTTAACTATTAAAAATTAATTTAAATTTTATAAAATATTATTTTTAAGAAAAAAATTAATTTTAAGAAATAATTTAAAATATTTATTTAATTTTTTACTAAAATAAATTTTTTAATAAATTTATATAAAAACTAAATTTGTATTTCCAACTTTTTAAACTATAAAACTTATCATAATAAAAATTATTGACTAAAATTTAGTTTATTTTTCCTTATATTTTTAAACCATAACAATAATTTCATTAAATTCAGTCATTTTGTTATTCAATAAATATGTAGTGAACAAGTTCAAACTACATGTAATTACATACTTGGATTAGCAATTATAATCTTAAAACCTATATTGATTTGAAAATCATACATGATAGTTTTAATCATTTTCATTTTACAATTTGTTTATAGCAATGAATGGTTATAAATGTAATGCATTTATGTGCACACAATATTGAATTTCTTAGTCATAAGATAAAATTTGACTTATTGCAATTACATCAATTCAGGCAGTTAAATTTTTACATGAAATTTTCAAAAGTTATATGAAAATTTACTTTAGTAAAAGTTTTCTTGATTAGATATGAATATGATGTGTTTGATATGCATAAAACGTGCTCATAATAGTAGCTACAACAAAATATACATTTGTTGATGAACACAATGCATGTAAAAACAACCATTAGCTTGACCAACAATTAGTTTGATAGCTTGTATTCAAAAGCAAAATTCATCTTTTGTCATTAATACAAGATTAATCCTTGAAAGCATATGTATTGAATTCAAAAGTAATACAAAAAATCCCCATCGTATGATCCATATATAACCACTGCTTTGAGATCTTTGAGGAAGATAAAAAAAATCTTCCAAGATATTTTTACATGATGACGTTAGGTGATGCTTCTTCGGATGCTCCTTTTGTTTGTAGACCGTTTGACTTAGATAGTTCATATATCTTAGGTGATGTATGACATATTTCCCAATGTGATACTATTAGGGCCTACCCCATGTTACGGGTTTGGTTCCATCCTTGTTCGCTTTGATGGGGTCTTCCCATCCCTTTTGTTACTACACTTTGTCCCTTCTTCTACATGATCCGTACTACAATTTTAGGTTAGTTTGAAGTTGTTGACAATGCAAGGCATAGCACTTATCAAGGTGTGCTTATTCTGGTTAAGTGCACGCTATCCACGCACTCCCGCGGCCTTGCACTTCTGGAGAATCGACTGCGTTTCTTCTACTCGCACTAAGTGCGGCAGGTAGAAGGAAACGCCTCACTATTTTGTGGGGTTAGGTTCTCACATGAGAGCGAAACGTGTGCGTTACCACTTTGGAGTCATATCTGGTTGTAGAATTCACTAGCCTTCACACAAAACTCAAAGCAATACCACCTATCAGTCATACTTGGGAGGGCTTTCGTAGTCATCAATGACAGTCATTAAGTTGATGAGTTGGTAACGGATTCCTTGGTTGATAGCTAGACATTGCAAAACAGTTTCACTTACGCCAATTCCCCAACAGGGTGAACACTCAATTTATCGACTTCCTACATTTATCCTGCCATCATCACCATCTCTTCACATCAGCAACGCAGCGGGGCAGCAGGATATCTATGGGTCACATACTAATGAATATGTTTTATTCGTAGTTTTTATTTACCTCAAGATCTCTAACCAGCCGTCCAGTCTCTATCTATACAGTGTATACAAGCTTTTTGCAACTTACGTTACCGGATTTAATTCAGTATGGACGGTGTAAATTACATTACTCATGGTCTGACACTGTGGGCGACTGTAGCTCATACAGAAATTTTTTCTCTCAAATATGCATTTGGTTGCAGCTCGGTTACAGAACTTTTTCAAAGTATTCCGCAGTGTCAATTGTGTGTACACGCGTAATAATCTCTACGGCATACAGTGATACTTCGGCCCATTTATCCCGTGTTTTTCGTACTCCGATGAAAGTGTTCATCGACACAAATGAATAGTAGTAAGAAACCCATTTGGTAGTAGATCCAGTTTGTCAGTTCTTATGCAAATCTGAGAAACATTCTTCACACTCTAAAAGTTCAAGGTCTCTTGCTGTCCTAAGTTGCAGCTAAATAGGAAAATACATTACAGAAAAAATTACAGGAAGAATGATGCAACCTTCTTTGCGGTAAGAGATGCATGAAGTTTCAAGAGTAAGCGATGCTACTCTACGCGTCCAACACCTATTCACATTTGGCACTTCCCAATTTCAATTTTTCTAAATACAGAAACAAGTTAACAAAACCCCCTTACACTTTCTCCATTTCCACAACTGGTGTGCAGGGAGCTTGGGTTTGAACTTCGCAGCAGTATTAACAACAATAGCGAAGCCTCCCGTGTCACCATCTTAATCTATCTTCCTCAGATTACCGGCAGACAGGTAATAATTTCCAGATTCTCGAATAAAATAGTTTCCACCCCCGGGTGCACTGCATCCATAAGAGAACAATCAGTATCTCATGACTTGCCATTGTTCACAACTGACATAGGTTTACTCCTAAATTGTTGCAAGAAGCTTACCTATCCCATGAGCCTTTTCCGTCATTGAGAACAAATTCGACTGATGATGCCTGAATGACGAGCACCTGGGAACAAAAGTGTCAACTCCACTGGTCAACATTTGAACTACAGACGAAAAGACCTAATTAACTGCTGCGCAGCCTATCTGCAGGAGATAAAACATTTTATTAAAATTCCTATCAGCTCATGTTTGTCGATTCACTCCAAACAAGGTAGTGCCAAATACTGCGTCGTCAATCTGATCTAGACTGAAGCTAAATTTGAAGCAAATAGGCTCAACAAAGGCTTTCATGATAGCTGGCTTATATGGAAGTCGTTTTTTCATGCCCTTGCCTGTGTCCCTACTTTGCCAATATGTTGCTCTATGCATATCCGTCTTTGCCCTCCTCATCTTCGAAATCTACTACTTCACCTACTGCTGGACATAAATTTGTACAATGCCCTATAATACACTTAAAAGACTTGAAGAAGTGATAAGTTAGTTTACCTTCAGATGAGTATCCGGTCCATTTCCATCACTTTGCATCAGCACGCCTGGTACTTCTGTCCACCTACAACATACAGACAATGAAGTAAACAATCGCATCCATGTGTTGAAAGTACAGAAAGTGGTGAGTAAAAAGTACAATTAGAACCAAACCGGGATAAGTTTGGAAGTTTACCCTGAATCGTCGGCTTTGAAATGAAGATATGCCCACTCCCAACTCGACTCATACTGTAGAGTAACCATGTTCTTGATCTCCTGTCCATCTTTCGCACCGTCATCTGTTGGCACGTGACACAAGTCGGAAAAGTTCAAAACTTCGATTACGTCATCGATGTCAGTTTCTCCCGAGCAAAATCATAACATTCGAATGAGATGGAAACAATAGACGAATGTACTTGAACAGAAGAACTCATCCGGAGGTGACATACAAAACCATGACCTTTGGTTCATGTCCATATTCTCTTGTCGCTTGAGTTCTAGGATATAAGTTATTTTAAAAATTCCTCATACAATGCTTATATCGATTTCCTCAATAAGATACTTGCTTCATATTGCTGTTAGATCGGTTGGACAAAAACTGTTTTCACTCTGAAACAGGCAATATGCGGTCGTAGACGCTGAGATCTCCAAGAGAAAACATTACCTCCAGATCTAGATAAGTCCTCAAAATTTCTCCTTCGTCCAAAGGAATCGATCTGCAGGAAGTTGTAGGGGGGACTTTTCATCTTCTCATCCTCCTTCTTTATGAGTTGCGCCATAGCGGAAAAGAAATTCTCTAGGGCAGCTGTTCTTTGAGTTGATACCAGGGCGTCTTGCAGAGTCTCAACTTCTTTTCCGACGGTGACAAGACTCGACCTCATACCTTCCATTTCCGCTTCTGCCAGCTCGGCTTTCTCTTCTGCTGCCTTTTTTACGAGCTCCAATGCTATTTTTTCTTCTTGAAGCTTGGCCACCTCCTGTACAAGACTAACCGCCTGTTCATCACTCTTAGCTTTAGCTCGCGCTGACTGCACCATATGAGAGATAAGCACTCTTACCGTGGCGAGGGTTTCCTTCTTCGTCTTCAGTCTGAGAATTTGAGCTTCATCCTCACTATCTTGAAGTCTCATCAGTTCTTTTTCCAATACCTTAACTTTCCCCTGTGCCTCGATAAGTTGTGCCCGCTCGGCAGCTCTTTTCCTATTCACATCTTCCAACCTTTGCTTAACACTCGCAAGCTCATTTTCAAGACCTTCCTTGAGTATCATCCACTCATTTTGTTGTTGCACTAACAACCTTTCCTTCTTCTCAAGTTCAAGGCTCAGGCTGATCGCTCGTTGGTGGACCCTCTCCAGTTCTTTCTCAACCTCGCCCACGGCATACGATACGGCTGCCTCCATCTCTTCGGGAGAAACTTTTCTTGCAAGATCACCTGTGAGCTCCCGTACCTTTAAAAGGAAAGTCGCAAAAATATAATTGAGTTGCATTCTCGTGTGAAGAGAGATTAAGAGCAATCAAAACTCTCTTCACTATTGCTTCTATCACCCAGCGTACAATCAGATATATCTAGATAATCTTGTCTAGACGATACATCTTGTAGAAATTTTTTATGATATGCTATCAAAGAGGTAATACAATCAGTCCACAGGCAAAAGTTGAACAGGATGCATGAGATAGATGGCTAGCTTACCCGGTTAACGAGCTTGTCCTGTTCTGCAAGCATAGATTTTTTTACGGCTTCCAGCATAGCCTCTTTCTCCCTAACCTCACCAGTTACTTGGAGAACCTTCACCCGTGCGTCAGTTAAGGACGTTCTTATGTTTCTCACCTTTGGACACGAGAAACCAACAATTTGTCAGAACAACTGACAACAACAATGCAAATTTTGGCAAATCGTAATATCGATTTTCTCTGAAGTTTACACCCGATCGTACCATTTGCTCATGAAGTTCCAAAGGAATGGTCTTAGCCAGATCTACTTCAAGTTGCTGAATTTTATTTTCAGCCATGTTTGCTCTCATGTTGACTTGTTGCAGTCCTAGAAGCTCCTGTCTTATGGTGCTCATATTCCTTTTAAGGCTCTCTGTTTCAGTGGAACTCATTACATCTTCCACTTTCGCCATCAAAGTTGAGCTTGATACACCTGAACCACTACCAGAGGAAACAAGCAAAAAGTTACATCGGATTCAAACATTCCTCCCTGCTTGATTCAAATGATGTCTCAAAGTGAGGAGTATAGAATAACTACAAACCGAATCACATGGAACTGGAACTGAAATGGTTTGGCTCCTTGAAACGAAATCAGTGAAAAGCGGGGATAGGGGCTTACTTTGATGGCGTTTCTTGTTGGATGTCGCTATCAAAGTTGTTATCCGAGTAATGTTTTCTATCTAGCTTCTTCTCTTCTCTAATTGGGTCCTGCGAAGATAGATACACACACACAGAAACTCAGATGAACATTCTTTTGATCTTTGTTCCAAAGTAGAACTAGTTGCACATTAATCAATTCAGTTACGTTAGATGAATAAACCAGATCTCAAGAAACCTGGAGTATATATATGCTCGCTACAGATACGGGTAAAAGGCCCAATAATGTAATCAGTCTATTCTCTAAAATCATACGTTCCAAGAGTAAGCGGTCGTCCACTTTTAGACTGTAGTACTGAAGACTTGTAACGCATTACTAGCAATTTGAACAAAATAAATTCCATCAAACTGCTTCAGAATTATTCTCAGGTCCCAACAAGTAACATGTACAATCATTGACTAGCGACCTCTCTCGACGCAAGAATTAAACATTCAAAGACAGAATCTCTCTTGATATCAAATTGCCATATGTGTTATGCAAACCTTACCTTCTCAAATGCTTGACTTTCAGCCTTTGTAGGTAGTAGAGGCTTCTCCGTAGAAATGCCAGTAGATGATTTTACTGCAGTAATATTTTTCTTTTCCGAAAGCTGCAAACGTCAGTCCTGATGTGAGCTGTACTGACAGCAAATATTTTCAAGCTACATTTGTGAAGAGATTTATTACCAAAAAAGACATGTCTTCCGTATGCAACAATTGAATCTGTGATAATGTGTGCACCTACCTGCTTCATGACGCGTCTCTCTATTTCTGCACGAAAGGCCGCCAGCGGAGAAGAACCCTGACAATAAGTAGTGTCAATTAGCTAGCAACCTGCATTGGTAGCAAATATAGAAGGAAATACGATAAATAATTGTGTAAAGCAATTGTTTTTAGTGTTTGCTGCTCTGGGTGGGGTAAAACTTTTGGACTGGGCAGCGGCAGTGGCAGGACTTGGTCATCAAAGACTATAAAAACACACTTCTCCACTTTTTTTCGAAAAACGGTTGGGAGAACAATTACAATCACAAAGTTCACGAAGATATAAGGCAAATTTTTGCGAAAGAAACAGCTTGCCATCCTCGTACCTGGCTAGCTGGTGATGTCATAACATAACTCGATGAAGTTGATAAGGGCTCCACGGCACTTTGACGAATTAATGACTGAAATATGGATGCTTTAGGTTTCAAATCTTCTAGCTGAAGGTTGTTATCATCCTTCGGCGTACCCGAATCTACACCAACAGAGTCAAAGTTGGCCAGAGTAGGTTCTGCCTCCATGGCGAGCCTGATGATATTCTCAAGAGAACCATGATCTCTCTGCAAAGCCTGTATTACATACGAGACCACACGGAGATGTTATCTTCAGCACATCAGAAGCTTTTGCCAAGTTGTCACTCGCCTCCAAGTACTTTGAAAGGCTTAAATTATCCAACATCAACAGTTTTCAAATCAACCATAATGTACCCATTTGACTACTGTCTTACTTTGCACAAAGTCTACGTGAGATCCAAACAGGACACTGATTCGGTCAAATAGTTGCACAGAAATGAACCCTCATATTTCAGGGCAAAAATGTTTCACTCATTGCTCAGGCATTTCAAGGCCTTTTATTAACTTTTCCGGCAAAGCTGTAACTTCCAATGTTCCAAGATATCTCACACTTACTGGCTACCTGAGGGAAGATTACATTGAAGATTTGAGAGGTGTAAAATTACTACTTGTCATGCATAATTCAGCGAAACTCTCAAATTCAAATCTGACATGAACACAATAAATGATTACAATTTCTACGTACTACGTATTCTGAACGCAGATTCAATTCCAACCAGACGTAAAGCATAAATATGCTTTGTTCCTGCAGAAGAGAAAGGCTAACCAGTTGGTCATATACGATAGAATATTCCGAGAAATTCAGATAGTCGGGAGGAAGAATGTGGACCCAAATTAAAGCCCCAAAAAAGGAACAACAGAATTTTTTTGAATGATCATCGGTTCTCAGAAACAGAGACAGGATTTTAAGGTCGTTTTGAACAATTAATACAGAGAAAAGCGAATTACTCGAAGAGTTGCCGTGAGCTGGTTGGTCACAGCTCGATTGGCGGATTCCTGTAAAATCATAACTCGATCATACAGCCTATCGACTCTGTCACGCATTTCGGGTCCAATTGCTCGATATCCGCTCCCAATTAAGCGCTTGAGAGAGACCAAACTGCCTGCAAGCTCGGCAATTTCCCTCACGGTAACCTCTTTGTCCTGCTCCCGCGGGTCCACCCCTCGCTGCAAGCTAAATCGAACCCTGCCCTGCCTCCTCTTCTGAACTGTGGTCGTGGGGCGAGGCAAGGCCAAACTCCACGACTCTCCTCCTTCTCCTCCTCCATTTCTTCCGAGTCCACCATAATGTTCAAAACCTGCTCTAATCCCAATCACAATCCCGCGCCCAGAACAAGAAGCGATCGCATGATGACGACAATCACCGGAAGTGTCGAAATTCACACCGTAGCGATTGCACTCCACGGACGACGAAGGACGCAATCCGCCCAAAGAGCAAGCCGCCGCCGACGCTGCTGCTTGCGACGAATGCATGGCTGCTGCAGCCATTGCCCTCCCACCGCGGCGCTGCTTGCACTCGCGCTCCTCATTCTCCTCGTCCTCGTCTGAATCATCAGCGCCGCGCCTCCCTGGCCGCGGACTACTGCCACTGGTTGGACGGGCTGGGCGGGGCTCTTCTTTCCCGTGACTAGAGGATCCCAGCCCAGCCCGTCCTCTGATTCGTTATCTCCAGCATACAGCAGCGCTAGACGACAAATATGGCTTACCCCTGGACAATAACGCAGTGGCTGAGATTTCTGTAATAACATAAACCTCAAGTTCAAAATTTTCCAAATTCAGTATAAACTTTGATGTTTTCATTCGAGATTGGTCTCCATCGAAGATATACAAGGTACTACGATTTCACAGATTAAAAAAATTCATACTACTTTTTTTCTTACTAATTTTTTTGGTTTCGCATCCATTTAATTAAGTGAATTTATTAAGATTCTATGTTGTTTTGAGTCACAAACAATCAATTGTGCTTGATGCATCAGACATTAACATTCATTTGCAAAAATATATATATTATCTGGTTATGAAGATTGAAGTGGTAAGCTTGTGCATTAAAAAAAATATCAAAATTGAATACGACTTTTCTAATTTCCGATCGAGTAAACTTAAAAGGAATTCATCGTCTTACGCTTATGAGTTCTTTTCATCAGCTTCCCGCACGATGTGAAAAATCGGCGATTTGTTATGAAAGAAGTTTGGTTAGTTTAACATAAAAGAATATCATGAATGGGCGGGCATGCTTTTGACAATGGCTGAATTTACGTCGTGAGGGGGAACGAACAAGTTCTTCAACCACTGTCCTAGGAGTACGTACGAAAAAAGTGACACTTGCATAGGAGTTGCCAATTTGCCTTGTCCAAATGTACTCACAAGTACAAACTCCAAAGTGCACACAGGGAAGTGGACTGGGGAGTATCATTATGTTTTCCAGGTGAGGACCACCAAGAAGACAAGGGAATGTCTCTGTCTCACCCACCAAGCTGCACCACCTAAACTCTCTCTCTCTCTCTCTCTCTCTCTCTCTGTGTCTCTCTCTGTCCATTTTCGTGTGATCACTTATTACCAGGAAAACTCGCATGCAAAAGTTTGGATACGAAGCAAGCGTACGGTCCGTTGGGCAGGGGGTCATGAACTCACGGCATGGCCTGGGCAGCTACTGACGGCTGCAGCGCAGTGGGTGTAAGAAGAAGCGCGAGCGAGAGATTCTGAGAGGAATCATTGTGGGGGTTACAGTAGATGTAGTACTGCATCCGGAATTCTGGCTCCATCTGCTACTGGACCTAAGGTCGTCGTGCTATGGTGCTCGATGAATGATGACGCTTGGAAGCACTGCGAAGTGACACCGGTGGAACGTAGACATGCTCCGCTTGTTTGTTTGAGATATGGGTAGTGGAAGTCTACGCACGAGAGATCTCTGCTCCTGTTTCGTTGTATGCTTTGCGTGGGCGTGGCTGTTAGATTTCGCATGCGGAGAGATGTGTTTGATGATCAAAGTCGCGGGATCTGTGCTCGAAGAACCTAACCCAAGTTACCCAACCCAACCACAGGGTTTAAACCTGCGTATAGAAGCTGGTGGCTTGCTGATTCTTCCCCTTTAGCTTTGTGCGGTGCATGGGTACGGAAACAAATCTGTTGGCAATCTACTGCAGGACAAGCGGCAAAGGCTGTTGTGGAATTGTTATATGTCCAGGTTTCAGGACAGGTACCAACGCCTTTCCATATCCGAATCAACAACTTTTCGAGATGTCCATTCGAGGAAGATATGGAAGTGATTTAAAAGGCCAAGACTTCAATTTTCCTGTTTCTCTTACACTGCTTGACCACGTTCGTGTACTGTGCAGAAGAGTAATCGTCAGGTATTCTTTAAACTTTACGTTGGAGGGAACATTTTGAGGTCAAGGTAGAGAGTTTTCTGGCAGCCTGCCTGGCAAGAGTGTGAGAGCATAATTGTAGTGTTATACAGGTAATTTCTTATTTGTCTGACGCACAATATCCGGTTTCCTCTTTGCTCCGGATATAGCACTACCACTTGCACCGTAGTGGCAGCAACTTGTTTGGGAACATGTCTGTCAAGCCCAGCTTATCTTAGTCAACAACGATCTAGAACTCGGATCGATTCACATATTTGGTTTAAGATCATCTGCAACTGTTTCAGGGTATGTCGGTGTAATATTTGAAGTGTTTGTATGTTTCTCAATGACGTAAACTACTAAATCTAAAACTGCAGATCATTTTCCGTACAGAAGTCGTTTTGGATTATTTGGGTTACCCCACCAAAAGGCGATATCTGCTCCTGTAACATGGAAAGACAGGCCAGGTCTTACTGCTAAACAGCCTGTACTAGAGATGTTGGTCAAATCATGACATGAAAATGTCGTATTCATGATGGGCATGTACAGTCTATTCCACATATTACCTGAAACGTGAATTTCAGTTGAGTATCATATCAAAACGCCTCAAAATCACACGTTACCTGGGATGTGACATTGAAGTGAGTTTAAACCCTGAACCCTATCATCATGTCATGCCTGCAGATGAGAAAAAGCATATCGACGATCAGTTTACGGCTTATAGGTAAGTAATATGAGCTAAAGAAGAAAGTTTATGTGTCTTATCTTTCAGCTTGAGCTGAAAGATACTAAGTGTTAGCTTAGTATCTGATTCACTGGTGAATAGAGGAATTCTGACTATGCAAAGTCAAGCACAAACATCCTCAAGACCCACGATGAGTTACTGACCTTCGAAGATGCACTGTGAGACACAGAGAAATACTGCTTATAGATCTTTGTGAGCAGTGTGAGCCACTCCTGCAATATGCGGACCGATGACAAATAAACCTGGAACTGTGAATGTATTTGCTTCCACAGATTCAAACTGAGCTGATTCGATGTCCTGGAGAGTGTCTCGTGTAAGGTGGCACCCGTCAGCAAACAACTGTTGAAGAGGGTCTAATATCCTCTGCCACAGTCGCAGACCGTTGCCCTCTGTTGTCATAATCCACGATTTGGCTTCAGTACTACCTTCATCCAGAATTACTTGAAAAACAGGATTCAAAAACTGACACAAGTGAGGGCTTGCAACTTGCCAAGGAAGAAATTCACCAGGAGCTGCAACGTGTTCGACGAAGAGGAAGGTACCGCCAGGCTTGAGCACTCTTTTCACCTCTGAAAATTCGGTGACTCGGTTGATCAGGACAACTCGTGATTGGGGACACGAAATCGTAAGATGATTTAAGAAATTCTTTTATGAATAAAATTCTTCAATGCTATCGGTGGCTCGGAACTGATACACAATTCTGCCTGAAAAAACTGCGAGGTTCTGATTTCTATTAGTTATACGCGTACCTTTGAAACAGTAATGAGTTTCTTATAAGTGAATGACTACAAGAATCTCGCACATCAAGCATCGATATGCAAATAACATGACCTAGACATCTCAGAAACTTTTGGATTCCTTCAGCGGTTAAGGTATAGACTAGTATATTGTCAGAAAACCCCATACTTAAGGTGCTCAGTATTCCACATGCATGCTCAGGTATGAGAGTTTAGAAGACACAAAACCTTTCAAAGTCGAAGAAACGTTATTGACAGAACACAACACAAGAGTGCACACCACGGCATCTACGCTGGCATCAGGCAACGGTATAATCTCCCCGACCTGAATTTCATGCGAATAGTCTTATTTGACCCGCTGTGTTCCAAACACAGTACTTGTTTAATCCTACTGAACGAAATTGATTTTTAGAAGCTGAATTTCCAGCTATTTACATTCTAGAGATACAAATCTACAAACGCTTCTTGTGGGGTAATGCACATCAGGTACGCTACTTGTGATTTTCTTCTCTAATGAGTCGAAATGAAAGACTACAGTGTGTAGCTAAACCTTCATACTGACTCCAATTGGCATCATAACATCACAATCCGAAACAGAAATCAGCCCCAGTTCTCAACAAGTACAGCAAAAGAACATGAAATTAAACCTAAGATTCAAAGGGGACCCAGCTCTAGAACGCAAAAATACCCAAAGGAAGTTTTTGGCTCTTGGTATGTCATGAAAATCTTACACCATGAATGAACTCAAACTGTGACTGAGAAAGGCCTGCGTTCAGCGCTGCTGATGAGCAGAATTTAGCCATCTGTGAATTAGGATCGACTCCAATGACTTTCTGAATGCCAGATTTACTTCCATAGTACTTCAAATTGGGCCCTGTTCCAATACCCAGCTCTAGAACCTGCTCGATGCTGTCGTCTAGCTTTCGGAAGAGCTCTCGTTTGTAGTCCCCTACCTACTCACACATCAACATATCAGCAAACTGTCAATTCCACATGATCAGACCACTCATCGTGACAGCTAGACACTCTAGGCTGAAAACAAGAAAAAATTGCGCCTGAGTGCAAGCCACATTTCAGGTTGTCTAATCTATTGCTCGAACGCAATCACTCTCAATGTAGAACTTACCCCCGCCTCGTAAGAATCCATGCTAGAATGCATTACTCTCGCGAAAAACTCCTCATACCACGCTCCTCTACTCGGATGAACAGTTTCGATTATCTTCTGCAAAAGCGTACATTCCAAGAAGATGAAAAATGGGCAATAAAGAACGGCCGCTGCACATCAGCATGGAAAAGCCAGGCTTGGGCTCAAAATTGTACGTTGTAATCGGAATTGACGACATCCAGAGCGCCAGCAGCCTTGTCCGACTTAGAAGTAACAAATCCACCCATCACAGCTGCAATTAGACCTCGTCTGCCACACATTTCACAGCGACAAACGTTGGCTACAAGCTTTCTTCCCCCATCTCTTTCATCCAGCTCGCCAACCTTCGCCTTCGTAACGGTGGTCTTTACATTCTGTACCTTCGCAGCCATCCCCAGTTTTGAAGTACACCGCGTATCACCCTGCCATCTGCCACAACTTTTATAACATAATGGCAATTTGCCCGGCAGGCTTCCGGTGAGTCCATATTGTCTTGTCGCGCGCCCCGAGCACGAAAGAACGTCAGTCGGAGAGGAAGCAGCAGAAGAAAATCCTTTCAGATGAATCCTCTGCTGACAGTGTACAAGTGCTTTGGGGCCAGAGCAGAAGGACAGACTGTAGAGTTGGAGAACAGGCATGGCAGCGGCAGTGGCAGCCATTCTTTCTCAACGATTGTGTCTGTCCTCGATATCCTCTTCTGTCTTCTCCTTCCCTCCATATGAGCCGTATGTCATGGGGACATGGGCATCATCTGTGTAACAGAAACATTTGTCACGGCAAATGATGAGAATGATTACTTACATTTCAGGAGACAAGGTCTACCTATCTCCTTGCGTTCCTTTTACTCAGGTACTGTCCTGTTGCAAATGCGAATCACAGAAAGATTGCAACTTTCCTTCTCGAGTCTCGGGAACTGCCACTCTTCGGTACTGTGCTGCGCTTACGTTCTTTCAGCCCCAGCAATAGATAGAAAAGGATTTGTGTGCTGAGAATGAAGACATGGCATGTTTCAAAAATCGCTTAAGTGATTATTGGTGTATATAATTACCTACTGAGAGTCCATCATCCGTCTACAAGGCTGAGAGAGATCTGTCACTCTTTAGCTCCCAAGATATAGAACAAACTTTTATTATTACAGCCTCCGCCTATGAACAATGCCAAGGACAGAAACCATTGACGTTGTTGTGTCTTGGATTCTGGGAAGGCTTTGATTCTAGACAGGGTACAGGATTTCTCACGCTTGTAAAAAGAATATCATGGAGGAGTTGGAAGTCAATGGAACTGTCACACAAAGCAATCATGTGTGCCTGCATGGAGACGCCTCACCGCCAAGCAGAACTGACCTCCGAGAGAAGGGCGTGCACTTGAATCCTGATTTCGTTAAATGCGCTCTACTTCAGGGAAAGAATACCCAGGATTAAGATAGTCTTGAATGTTACTGGATGAATGACCTCAACTAAGCAGTGTAATACGTTTACACATTCTTCGTATGGCATTGAAAGGACCATGATATAAGGAAGAATTATCACCAGTTGTCACCACCTCAAAAACAAGCTCAATTAAACCATACCACAAAAATGTCATTTATTGAAAATCCCATGCATGAGTTGAAGCCGCAGTCTCAATGGATTAGGAACCACATGGCGCAAGCTTTCAGTATCGTCCTTAATGCCGTTGTCATAAGTCGAAAAGATTGTCCATATCACTGTATCACGTTTTGATTCAGTACATGTATACTGTTGAAAAAAAGAACAAGCATGTTTCATGTCTTCATACACCAGACATTGTGTTACTTCTTAGATTCCACCCAACACTGGCTACAAATCTCAAACGTCTACGACTGACCACTTTGGAGCTGGCTTTGTCGTTAGTTTCGGATTTTAGGTGCTCTATCTTGACTTATTTAGTATTCTGATCACCATCATTCCATGCGTCTACCTTTTGCTTTCATTTTTTAAAGATTAGTGAAAATGCTACAACTACCGGGAGCTTTCCTCATAGGCAGTAGTGAGAAGGAGAGGGTATTGTAGGGTCCCCGAGTCGGCAAACAGGGCCTCAATGTGCTAAAGAATAGACTATTTCTAAACATAATGCATTAGAGCTAGCGCTACACTCTTCTATGATCAAAGCTTCATCATTCATCATCGTCAACTAAGAACCAAATTATTAACGAACAATTACCATGTTTCACGCTCAACCTCTGTCCTCCTCCTTACAAAAGATTCCTATCTTACGAAAAATTTCAATTTGGGTTATCTTGATCCACACATATTCCTCGTCACATTTACTATTTCCACTAGGAATCCACCATATTTCTCGGATATGAAATTTCTTCGCCGATGTGCAGGTGAAGGTTTCTCCATATGAAAGTGAGGCACCACAATTGATAAAGAGATCAGTCCGGACTCTTTGACACGAGCACTTTAAGCAAATGAAAAATATGTCTGGAAGAATTGCCCAAACTTCCACTGAGTCCTTAGTCCACACCCATAGATTCAAGAATGTTCGTTCAGTGAGCTAAAAAGGTTATAAATATCCGTGGAAAGACGAAGTAAAATATCAAAAGAGATGGGAAGACCCCATCAAATCGTACAAGGAAGGAACCAAATTGGTAACATGGGGCTAGGCCCCAATAGTATCACTCTGGGAAATATGTCCTACAGCACCTAGGATATCTGACTATCCAAGTCAAAAGGTCTACAAACAACAGGAGCATCTGAAGAAGCATCACCTAACGTGATTGCTCTCCTATGGATTGCCCCAGCTAGTGCTCTCTGTAGAGCAATGGAAACACGTTGCCTAAAATAGGCTATACAGTAAGCTAAAGAGAGTGATACCCCATGTCGCCTAGTATGGTAGGCTCTCAAGACTCCCTCACAAACATGTCGAAGTCGGTGTCCATAGCTCCATATAACTCCAAAGCTAGAGGAACAAAGAGGTGACCTCTCTGCATACCTCTATACTTGGAGACCTTTCTTGCCGCCGCCCACTCGCCGCCCATCCTCGGGAGGATGGGTGATCACCCCCTCTGAAACCGTGTCTCTAGTAGGATCGGTAACCACCACATCGCCCCAAGTGACCTGGGTCCTCCCGAACCAAAATGTGTCCGCTCTAACCCTAGTCGACCGCAAGGCATACCAACGCTCTCTCCATGTGAGGTATCCACCCTCCCGCGCCATAGCAAACACCACATCCCTAATGGCATCATGGGTAGATATCCTCGCCTCCGAATGGACAACGAGTCATATGAACACTTGTCGCATCTAAAGTGATACCACACTCACATGTGAGTAATGAAGATGTAGATGGATGGACCAAGCCAAGACGGAACCTCATCATTTGTGGAGAAAGTAGGCAAGTGCGAGCCGGAAAGCCCCGATGCATGGTCGAGCCAAGATCCACGAGCCCGCACCCTTGCTCCGAGCAAGAGCGTGACGAGCTCTAGTAGTACGAGGGATGGCCGGATCCACTAAGAGTGAATGTAGAGCCTCAAAACTGCTTCGGTCCATCAAGATAGACTGTAGACCCCTAGTCCAATCAAGAAAGCCAAAGAGGAAAAAGATGGGAACTCATGTCGCACCTCCCGTGGTAAAGCGTCTCTCGTATGTCGTAATAATACATGTAAGGGAAATGGTCCCGTATCGACGTCCCTCGTATATATCTCCAAAATAGGTCTATCTGCGATCACAAATCGAGAAGATAACAAAGGTGCAACAAGTGCCCAACTCGCCAAGAACGCCGCAGGTGCCGTCTCCTCCATCGATAATAAGCATACCCCTCCACACGAGATTGGCAAAGATGTACGTCTCCTTGCCAAATCTCCGGTCACACACTCGAATATCCCCTGGTCCGATGATGTCACCAAAGACGCCCATGATCCTCCTATCAAAGAAAATGTCAAACGTGATATGAATGTAGGTGAAGGAGGAACAGTGCGAAGAAGATAGGTGGGTCGACGAGCAATACTAGATGATAGTATACCAAACGCCACCTACGGATCCCCTAGTAGAGGAAGGTCGTCTACATGCAAAACATCCTCGGCCAATGCAACGTCAAGGTAGCGTGAAACAAATCCTCAGGCCCTCCAGCACTCCTAGAATACGTAAGCCATCCGTCGATATCATACATCCTCCGGAAGAAGCTCAAGATGAGGCGGAATGCCCAAAGGAGACCAAGCCCCTACACTTTGACACCTTGACTCTCAAGCCTACAAGATGAAGCTTCGGTAGTCAAGTAATCAAAGCCACCGCCTAATCTTTGTCTACATGGCCCACAATGTGTGTATCATCCGCCAAGGTGGGGAACACACAACCCGAACACGACCAAAGCGATGAACACAAGAGCTCAGTAATGAGCCATGGCAAATAAGGGTCCCCCCAAAGGATCTCCCTGTCGAGTGTCAGCGGCAGATTGTAGAACAGTGACTCCCTCCTCATAAAAGCCATGCTGATGAAATAAAGAAGAATGAGAACCGTAGAAAGATCGTACAAAAGGAATGAGGCTTGATAGGGGTCCACCAACCTCTCTAAGCTCTCTAAAAATGTATGCACACGAGACGCTGTTAAAAGCGTTCTCAACGTCTACCTGCAAGACAACCCAATCCCGATGGATATCTAGAAGTGCTCTAATGCCCAACGATACTGCCTCACAGCCTCCTGGTGTGGCGACTCCAAACTGATGTGGACAAAGATGCTCCTAGAAGTGTGAGCGATGCTACAAGATAACGGTACGGCTGACTAATCGCAATAAGACCTCTCCAATAGCAATCGGTCGAATGCCCCCAATGTCCTTCTCCATCGCAAAACCGACTAGCACCCGAGGCGACTAGCCCGACAACGGAATCTCCCCTCTCGCAAGCTCGCTGCAGACCACGCGGAACAACTCCGTGAAACCACTAGAAGGATCGTCCATGCGAAAGCAATCTCGAAGATGCTCATATACCATCCCCGACAAACCCCAGGAGGATAAACGTGGGGGCGTGCATAGAGAATGAGCAAATAATGATCTGTCAAGACATAATGGCTCCTCTCACGATACTCCAAGACCTCTAATGGTATCTCTCGCCCATGGGTGGATGTAGAAGGCGTAAAAGAGGAAATCGTCTCCTCAGTAGGACTAGCCATGGACAAAGGATGAAGGGCCCGTGCAGCCCTGCTATACTCCCCGGCCTGCCCCAAGATCCTACACCGCCGCAATCGCGCCGAATCAAGTATCATGTGATCGACTTTCGACTCTAACATGTGGCCCGAACATACTCCTCTTGCAATGTAGCCCAATCCCCTGCTCGGAATCTCCGAAATCTAGCTGCCACCTCTCTATGTCCAGACGTCCCCTCTAATATAACGTAGACACCATCGCGGAAGTAATAAAAACAAAAACCATGCTAACTCGTCCATGGGATCACGCGCCAACCGATTGAGCGGTAAGCGAAAAGCACGTCTAGCCTCGTCATGCAAAGCCCGAGGAAGCCTATGGAATAAACGTGGACATGGAAATCTAGTCTCAAAAAGCCTTAGAATCGAACCTGCATGGGAAGCTAACCACTCCCACGACCCCAACGGTATACACGGAATGCTCAACGAAGGAGTCGATGTAATGTGCGTGTTCCCCGAAGTGACAAAAACCGATGTCGATGTGACCGTCCTCCTCACATGCGCATCCCAAGTGGTCCAATCATAATCTTTGTGCATCTTTCCCACGTGGGTCTTTACCCCTTGCGAGGTAAAGAGACGATGACACACCGGACATGGTGTATCGCGCACCGCTTTTGGCGGTCCCATGAGAGAAAGTCAAGCTAAAGCTAGCACAAAGGGAACGATAAAGAAACCCATCACTCCATCATGTATCTCCTCCCACCGGAAAGAACCACAACCCCCTAAACACCACCCTCACATTGGAAAATGCTAACTATGGAAACCCTAAAATCTAAAAATACTCATAACTTTTTATTCAGGTCTCCATAATTTTCCAACTAGGTTCCAATATAACCAATGCAGGAAAAAGAAAAGATGAGAACAAAAAAAACCCGACCCATATGTCTAGTATAAGAAAAATCACTCAAAATGCACTCAAAACCCTAAACAAATAAAAATACTCATATCTCACAATATCATTCTCATAGTCTTCAATTTAGATACCAATGGAACTCAAATTGAAAAACGAAGAGAATGAACTATTCACTCTCCATGTTTGCCAAAGTATAGCCACAGAAACTACAAATCAGTTCCCGCAGCCTCCCGCCCTCTCCACGCGCTCCAATCCAATTCCAGGGCCAACTTCTGTCATAAATATAAATATCCACCTAGCTAAGATTCCAGGAAGTGTGAGCTTTCACGTTACTTGCTGCACTGACTTAGAATAAAGTGCAGATTCTAACACGAGAGCACTCGTCGC
Source organism: Marchantia paleacea (assembly GCA_014180765.2). NCBI lineage: Eukaryota > Viridiplantae > Streptophyta > Marchantiopsida > Marchantiales > Marchantiaceae > Marchantia > Marchantia paleacea. Next base: position 5,066,573 of record MUAA02000018.1, read on the forward strand.
AGTGCTTGTTGTGCTGTCTGGCGTACTCATCTCCCCAGTTCAGCTTCCCACTCAGACTACGGTAATCATCCAATTGGCATGATTACCACGGAGAACGTACCCAAAAAGATGACCCGGTACATGCTACTCGGTACTTCTACTTTCCTTCACTAAATGGATCCATAGCACCTACAGTTAGAAGTCCTAGCTCACATCCAGTTCCGGTACAAGGAAAGGTTAAGAACATTGATTGCGCTTGAACACATCAAGTGCGGATATCGGTTCAGGTTCCACTTGCATAGAAACCGTACAAAGATGTCTGAATTTCAGATATCCCTACATAAAGTCTCATCGAATTTCCACCATGCATAGTTTTTGTCAACTCTCTTGGTCTGGATAACATGGTCAATGTCATTCGGAGCTTCATACACAACATACTCAAAGTGAACGAGACATATCAGAGAGCCTTAAATTGTTACACTCCAAAGTATTGATCTATTCATCCTCAACGATGTTTCTTCATGTATTGATGAGCAGGTTCTCTTATTTACATCTGTGTAAATAAAAGGATCAACAGGACAGCACAAAGTACCTGCAACAGGAGAATTTCAAGGATAACATAAGTTTTCAAAATCAGTGTCAAGTTTGTCCTAACAAAATTTTGGTTGACACCGGGCCTCCTGGAATATCGGGCCCATTTGAAAGGCAGTTTCACGTAAACTGTCAGTAACGAGAAGTCTATAAAGTTGCATGGATACTGTTGGCTGTACGGTATCCTGACCCGACGATAAAACAATAATCTAGAAGTTTAAACCTTCGAAAGTTTGACCAAAACGCCAGTAGTGAGGTACGACGTCCCAGGACGTGACAACACGTCCGTCTTCAGTTGTAACTCGGAATGATAAAGTGGCTCCTGCAAGCTGTTTGTCATTGATTTGCCAGTTCTGGCCCCAGTTCCTCCGCATGTACAACCAGTTCGTATTTGGACCCTTCACAGATACTGCATACACATTTCCAGCTCCTCCTACATTCGTGAGAAGGACTAGGAACGCCCAAGGATTCCCATTCATCGTGAAATGGATGCCACCAAATCTCCTGCACTGCACCCTGAACAATTTGCGAAAAACGATTTGGTTTTATAATCTACATCATTGTCTCGAGACAAAATCCTGAACACATTGCTTGGGAAATAAGAAATTATTGCACAAAATAAAGACAGAGGGACTTCTCGAGGCTGGTCCACAGCAGATAGTATACTGCTCTAATGACATTTATTTGCCCTTATGTTGTTTTAAACATTTAAGGTCTGTCTGAGCTCATGCAACTAAAAGGTCTCAATGTGATCTAGATCTTTGGACCAAAAAAATTGAAACAATTATATTTGCAGCACACCCATACTTAGTTCAGTGGGAAGATCTGCAAGAAGAAACAAACAAATATAAGAAGCTGAAACAAACAAAGGACCCCAACGCTGTTTGTACACTAATTCTTCATAACTGGTCTTGATTTCAAGGGTTCTCAGACCTTCGGACTACTGGATAAAAATTCATCTCTCGGAGGGGAAACAACTCTAGACAACAATAACTCGGGTTCATTAGCAGCGGTAAAAGATTTGTACCTTCTGTAAAGAACAGGAACTATCCCGGCACGATAAATGGCAATCTGCTCGTAGGCAGGCTGGGCCATGTCAAAATGCTGTAAGGGCATGTTGCACCAGCCACCGGCATTGTTGGGATGAGCATGGTTCTGAGGGCAGAAATTGGTAGCTGTTATCTTGATTGAATTTTTTCCAGCTTTACACCATCTTGGTGAATTGCACTGTAGTTCGAAGCAGGCTCCACAAGAGAGTCCATTAGCGAATAATGCTGTACTCAGGGCAGCTGTGTTGATGCCGTAGCCAGTACGATATAGATTACCATAACCACAAGCACCTCCTGGCAGAGTCGTGTCGTTCGAGGAGTAAGAACAATTGATACTTTGCCGAGCTACATAATAACTTCGCCTTTGTCATACTGACAAGCGCAAAACAAATCCTGGATGCGGAAAGATGGTGGTTAGCTGTTCAATTGCAAGGCCTATACTAGTTTCAGATTGTATCACACGATACCTTGAGTTCCTTGTGCATCGCTTCCGCCATAAAAGGTTGCATGAGCTGGGCTCCATCCCCAGTATATACCCAATGCTCCATGCAGATGTCCAAAACCACTAGAGTAAGCAGTAAATTCTTCATCACTCCTAAAAAAGCAAGGATGTTTACTGTCCTGCGTCGGAACGAGTCAAAACTTCACTAAAGTCCTACGTATATTTTCCTAAGTTCATAAATTTTCAGTGGACATCGTTCTGCAACTTGAGCAAGAATTTGATCCACAAGTACATATGTACAACTTCCAGTTCAGTACAAACATGTTATGAATATTAAAAGCCCAAATTTACATTTATCTTTGATTATCTAGAAATGCATGCGGTGGGTTGACTTCAGAACTTCTGGCGTGGACAAATTGACTGCTTTTATCTTTCATGGCATACTTGTCTACTAATACGAATATCAGTGAGCTTTTTTGTCCTCGTGAGGCGGACGTTCATGCACAAATCTCTGATAGTTCAATTGCTCCTGGACATTCCATATGAAGAAAATTTTTCCATTGTGGGGAGGCATAGTTGATACTCACATTCTCTTGGCAGGATATGAAACAGTTTAACAGCAACGAAATACGAAGTTTGTACGTTGGCTCTTGATTTCCGATCGGGAAGATGTGCTCGAAGGCAGGTGGGAAAGAGAAAACAAATTGCAACAACAGTATGTCGGCTTCAGATTTTAATTTTGCACAAGAACAGGAGAGAAAGGAAGACAATCGAACATCACTTAGGCCTCCTTCTTGACTGCAGTTATCCAGATGAGCTCAAGGGAAGGGAAAGACAGAACACTTGTAGCGCAGTCATCGAGATGTATGATATTTATACACGATTGTGGCCAAATGGGCACATGCAGTAGAGAGACGTGGGATCTGACAAAACTACCTGTAATGCTCCTGACTACGGTAACAGTGACGAGAGAGAATTGGAGACGAGTCGAGAATGCAGACAGTCGCTATCCAGAGACGGTGCATGTATAAACAGCCTTGAGGAACATGATATGACATCGGTTCAACAGTAGTTGTGCTGGTGTCTGTCCGTTTGGTATAGAACGAGATCCAAATTAATGTGATGGCTCCCTCTCTCACGATCCTCTCTGCGCATTTACTAGAGGAACTCATAGTTGACTCACATCACCTTTGGGGGTATGTCGAAATGCTCAGTACAACAAAATAGTACGTTCAGCTCTATCATAACCTCCACTTCTAAACGATTATCAGCAAATAACTTTTATTCCATGGAGTATATGTGTACTTCGTTGCTTTTATGCTTTCCTACTAAAACATATCCAATGAAACATTGTGATAGCACTCCCTTAGTTAAATGACTTGCGTCGGCCTCTCGTGCTGTATGGAAGTGACACTAGACTCTAGTCTAGATATCCATCTAATGCTTGGATACACTGTACTTAGTCAGTGAGCTGTTCCATAGCATGAAACTGACAGCTCAGGATGATGCCCTGTGAACCAAAATCAGACCTAATTCTTCTTATCCATACTTGGTGCTTGAGCCTTTGAGACTCGGAATTTTTACGCTAATGGTTTTCTTCGTCTAATCTCATACACACGCTTGACCACTTTGGATTCAGCCTAGTTGTTATGAATGTCTTATTGCCTGGCAACTGATGAAGCACATATGAAAATCCTGAAGTGCTCACTTTACACGTACTGTACATGTGACAGCTGGGTAATTGACCGGAGATCAACATCAGGATTTATGACTTGTATATTTTATTATATGTTCATGGAATCCCATGTCCTCACTCATACTGCAGATGAGGAAACGAAAGCTCTTGTTGCACAACGTGGTTTAGCTGAAAAGTTAGCCACTTATTGTTAGCTAGTGGGAGACTATCATCATTCAATGTTTCTCAGTCTACTCTTAAGGGGTACAATTAGCAACAGGTTAACGGGATAAATGGTTGACAATGTGCTCTGGTACATAAGGTGACTGGAGTCTGATCAAACAGAATAAGTTCTTCCACTCATTGCAGCTTCCAGCACAACAAACGAAAGAGAGAATCATTACTTGAAGTTTTGAGCTATCATGTAACGAACATTTTAACTTTTCTGAATCAGCATTTCTTTTTCCTGTTAGCTCTGCTCACCACTTTCGAGTTCCAGTCAGGCAACCACCCAACATGCAGTTAACGACATTTCTGTTTCCGGTACTATAGCACTATCAAATGGTCCGGTGCATATTTGGACAAGTCACGTTACAGCAACAGCACAGGAGATTGAATTGTTCTGGCATGTACATGTACGTCATGTCATGTCCACCTTCAGAGTCCGGCTCAGTAAACTCATCGGCCCATGCACGCGCAATTGGGGTGGCTGTATTTCCTTGATTATGTCAACCTCCGGACGTACAACAATTTGCGCACAAAAATCACATCAGAGTAACGTGACCGGCAGGAGTCGCAGGACAGAGCTCTTTCTCTCGGTGGTCTCATTTGGGGTTCGATCCCGCGAGGAGTCCCTTGCGAATGGAAAGCAAGTGAGTAGAAGTGACAGAGTGGCGTCTTTTGGACTGCATTCGCATCAGCCTGCCTTCTAACTGCCGAGCGCTCCTCTGCCTCTGTCTCTTCCAGAGCTTCTCACGTAAGAGACGACCTCGCCTGTCAGAGGAGAAAACTCCCGCCCCGGCAACGCTACAGGAATAGAATCGCAAGTTCTTCTCAAAGCGACAGACAGACAAAGAAACAAACGACAACAACGGCAGCGGCAGCAGCAGGACTGATGCTCGAATCGTATCGTACTACTGCCACTGGTCCCTGTCGGCTGGGAACTCCCGTGTATAGGTGCATATGACATGACGGGCTGACGATCCGCCCGAGACAATCGAATCGGAACACGTCAGCACTCTACACAGCACCTCTGAACTGAATAGCAGGTAAGAGAACACAAGCCTCGTCGTCCTCGTAGACGTCGCTGATGCCTCGACCTTCACACGTGCCGTAAATAATTCTCAACCTTGTTCACTCCCTTAACCCGAGTTAGATGTTACTCTGCTTCTTCAAGGCCCATCTCCGACATACTATATTGGATTCCAATACAGTATGTCGCAATCAAGATCTCCAATTATAGAGGTATGCAGAGAGGTCACATCTTTGTTACTCTAACTTTGGAGTTATGAACATCGATTTCGACATGTTCGTGAGGGAAGGCGCGAGAGCCTACCATAGTAGGCGACATGGGGTATCACTCTCTTTAGGTTACTATATAGACTATTTTAGTCAACGTGTTTCCATTGCTCTACAAATATCACTAGCTAGTGCAATCCATAGGAGAGCAATCATGTTAGGTGATGCTTCTTCGGATGCTCTTGTTATTTGTAGACCCTTTGACCTAGATAGTTTATATATCTTATGTGTTGTATGACATATTTCCCAGTGTGATACTATTGGGACCTAGCCCCATGTTACCGGTTTGGTTCCATCCTTGTACGCTTTGATGGGATCTTCCCATCCCTTTTGTTATTATACTTTGTACTTACCTATATTCCAATACCAATACATGACATCAACATCACAAAAGCCCTGAAAACCCTAACAAGTAGAAGGCCAAGTAAAATGATTTCCTATCTCCCTATGAGACACTAAAGTAACAAAAAGGATGGGAATACCCTATCAAGTTGTGCATGGATGAAACCAAACCTTTAACATGGGGTTAAGCCCCATTAGCATCACAATGGGAAATATGTCATATTGCAGCTAAGATTCCTAACTACCTAGGTTAAAGGGTCAACAAACAATAGTATCATCCCAAGAAGCATCATCTAATGTGATTGTTCTCATATGGATTGTATCAATGAATGTTTTTTGAAATGCAATAGAAACACATTACCTAAAATAGGCTATACAATAAACTAAAGAGAGTGATACCCCAGCTGCCTTGTATAGTAAGCTCTCACACACTATATCACCAACATGTAGAAGTCGGTATCCATAGTTCTAAAGCTAGAGTAACAAAGAGGTGACATCTATGCATACCACTATACTTGGAGACCTTGGCTGTTGCCGCTCCACTTGCCAACCATCCATGAGGATAGGTGATCATGCCCTCTGAAACTGTGTCACATGTTGGATCGATAACCACCATTATTGTCACAGTAACTTGCTAATCCCTAACCAAATATAGGTATGACCTAACTCTAGTAGACTACAAGGTACCTCTCCCTCCATGTTAGATATCCATACTCTCACACCATAGCAAACACCACATCCCTAATGGCATCATGGATAGCTATCCTTTATCCTCTGAATGGGCAACGAGCCATATGAACACCTACGGCATCTCTAGGGGACCCCATCAAGTCTTATTTAGATGAAATCAAATATGTCATACTGCACCTAAGATATCCGAAATATTTATGTCAAACGGTCTACAAACAACCGGAGCATCCGAAGAAACATCATCTTACATGATTGCTCTCATGTGGATTTCACTAACGAGTACTTTATATGGAAACACATTATCTAAAATAGGCTATACAATAAGTTAAAGATAGTGATATCCATTGCCACCTATTATGGTGGGCTCTTGTGCACTCTCTTACGAACATGTCGAAGTCAATGTTCATGTCTACATATAACTCCAAAGCTAAGAGGAACAAAGATATGAACTCTTTGCATAAGTGTATACTTGAAAACGTTGGATGTTTACCTCCATTCACCCCCATGGAGGAAGATGAGTAATCATCCCTTTTGAAATGAAATCATCCCTTAATCAACTGTGCGGTGACATTAACATAGGGCTTTCATTCTCAAAACAAGTCATTGGGTAGAGCTCATAGCCTGGTGGATAAGTTAACAATCAAGCTAGGTAGTCTTTTCTTTTCCTTTACGCGAAGAAAATACCCCAAAGCTTTAGTAAGTAGTAAAACCAACCATGCAAAAAATCACTTGTACAACTTACATTCAGGTCTCCCCTTGTATCACTAACCTTGGGTTGTGGAGATTGCCACATGAACTTTAGCCCCACCCTGGTAAAGTGTGGGGTTCGAATCGTCTACGTTGTGAAATGTACAGGCTGGTAACATACATAATAGCAAATGCGCGGTTCAAATAGTTATATGAATTTCTTTCACGGGTCTAACGAAACTACTTGTACTTTTCCGTATCCTCTTTCGTCGTCAAGCCATGCACCATTCGCTTCTATTTTGTCTGTGCAAATAATAAATGAGGATTTATTGAAGCTGTGTACCATATTTAAGTGCTCTCGCTTTTCGTCTCACATGTTGGAGTGGTCCGCTCAGTTCCCAATCCTCGACGAAGGTTGGAAACCTAGTCCATAGTAAATCGGTGCGCGAATGACTATGTCAATGCGTGAATTTTGGAGAAATGTTGTACCGAAAAATCTTAGCTTTAGCTCTGCCTTTTGTAGTTTTTTCTATTGTACATAGTCATAAGATTGCAGTGATAGTAATTTTTTATTTCGTTGGATGACATAACAAGCAATTGTTAACTCAGCTTATTAATCTCAAGCATTACATACTACACATTTTGGGGGCTGTATTATAAGAGTAAATGAATGTTTGTCAATCCAAACCACGGCAGATTTAATCATGTACTAGATGAGTTGAAATCGACTGCAAACGAGGAAGCAGAAGCTGTGGAGTACATTCGAGGGATTCCTCCCAACAAGGGGCACGATATGCATTTCCCCTGTCACGGCGTGGAAAAATATATTTAAATTTTGCCGAATCTATATATAGTGCATACCGGAGAATTTGTGAAGCATGCACCAAGTCGAGTAATCACTGAGATTTCGAATCACATAATGATTAGGCGGGTATGTTGTTCAAAGCCCCTAGATTCAGTAGAGATACATCAAAAGCGCAAGAGGTTGCACTCAGTACACTTGCTATCCTGCTTAAGATACCCAAGTTCTCTTGCATCTCTTGCATCTTGCAAGAGTTGCAGTGGTGTGGAATTGCAAGTGGTTTGGACCCTATTCGGCACGTTAACAATATATGGTTCTCAAAACAGCTCGCATTGATCTACCTAAATGTTGTTCTTCCTATCATTTTTATCGAGATGATACTTAGTCGTGACTGTGCACTGCCCTTATTGCTCAACGAAAAGGACGTTGCGAGAATACCAAGCAGTGGGACAGGGCAGAAGATCACCATTATGGAGTATGACTCTCAAGCAGATCATCCAGTGTTCAACACCATGCCTAAATCCATTCTCCCTTACATCAGTGTTGTTGGGATGCTTCCTGGTGGTGATGTTCCAAGGAGGACGACTTTGCCTCGCAAGCATTCTTATTCTATTTGTCACAGCTTGGGTCACCATAAGCGGTCACAAAGAGAGCTTGCCACGCAACCAAGAAACACCGTACCGAATAGCAGGACACTACGAGCGCGACAGATGTCATGCCAAGCGTTATTGAGAGTGAGGTTGTAACCCCAGGGCTTCCACCCTCGCACCCCGCTACAGACACCAAACCTCAGATTGTCGCGCCCACAATCGACTCTGTCCTTACAAGCAATGACCTTCACGATTCAGACAGCGACACTTCTAGTGAAACGGGTGAGCTTGTCTGAGCTGAACATGGCCTTTGATAATTCATACACTGAGGAAGACATATATACTTATCATGAATTTGGTTAGATTTTTTACTTATCAAGTACTTTATATTAGGTTCTAGAATTCAATTGGCATGAACTAAGGTTGTTTGATAGGCATAAAAATTATTATTGGAACGACAACCTTGCACCACTCAAGATTTTTCATTTAATGAAGTGATTCTCTTTGTTACATTCCTTCCATTGTGTTTAGCCTACTATCACAATGATATGACTGTTTGAAGTAATTTTTTTTTGCACAAACCGATAATTCGTTACAAAATGGATGCAAGAAATAGGTGGGAGGCTCGCTGACGAAGCCACCCATCAATTTCATGCATCTAGGGTGGATGGATTACATATGTCATGTAATTCTATTCTATGAATTCTTCGTATGAAAAAATCAAATGATTTTCGTCTGAAAATCATATAATTAAATTTTATGAATGTGGCTAGATGTTTTGAGAAGGTGGGATGGCTTGAAAGCGAGCCATCCCACCTTCTCAAAACATCCAGCCATCATATGGATTATGTTTTATATTCTCCCAAACATACTCCTTCATATTTATATTCATAAGAATTCAGTCATCATTGAATTACCACATGAATTTGGTTTTGAATGTTTTGAGAAGGCGCCACCTTCTTTCTACATCCAGGCTAGAATCAACGAACCTCTTTTGTATCTACCGAAGGTGTAATTTTCTTTCTTTCTTGAACGTGTACATTATTTGCATTCAACTCATTCGAAAATGGTCATGAAGACTTAAAACACAAGATGTACTCAAACATGTGATTTTTATTCAACCTGGAAACTTTTTAAAGCATTCAGTCGATGGACAATGTTATTGACGGTCGATTTCAAATTTCTCTGCACTTTTTTCATATTCTTCACCTCTTTATCCATCCACGCTGTCTAGATCCATCAATTTCTTCGATCAGCCTTGTGCTTTCGCTAGCTACCCTGTGTAACTCAATAATCTCTCTTTCAACCACAGCTGCTTCTATCACGAGACAGTTATGATTCTCATTCTGGTGAAGTCCTCCTGGAGATCATCGCGAGCATCTTCAAACACATCAGCCCAATCGATCTCAAAAATGTGATCCTTTCCCTGCTTACCAATGCACCCAATTTCCAAGGACGCAAACAGCAAGCCTTCTTGCTCCTCATTCCTGAATTCTACCAAGGCATTCGCACTGCAGCCGAGCAGCTTCTCAGCTGCAGATCATATCAGTATTATGGCGGCTCGCCCTCGCTCATGTTGCAAGTCGACCAATCCTTTAAAACGTAGAAAAAGCGATGTTGATATTTACGACCATGTTCGTCACATCCGTGCTATTGATGGCCACCGTCAGTGAAGTTCATTTGCTTCTTTATTATCAGCGACACAATGTATCTATTGCATACCCGCAGAGCACATGCAGGATATGAGAACTTCTCGTCGTCGTTCCATCGGATGCGTTCGATCTCACATTCGCTTCTTCATGTCATCGTACTCCCAAAACGAACAAACGCGCGGCACCGTCCCACCTCCCTTTCCAAAACTCATTTCGATCATCCACCCCAGACACGACTTTCTTGCCACTGTCACCGAGTGTGTCTCTCACTGTCAAAGACTCTCGTGCTCGACGATCCCAAGATTACTCACCTGATGCCACAATTGTAATCTTGTCGCCATATTTACACACTAACCTCCTGCAGTTCATTCCTCCTTTCCAAGGTTTAGGAGTGTGCAATGAGGTTTCCTGCGCATTCTTAAAAACTTACCGGAGTGACTGCCGTCCACATCCCCATGGACAGACTCTAGACCCTTTGGGGTCCGTTCAAGAGAGAAACATCTCAGGGTCTGATGGAGTTTTTACCCCTCAACTTGGGGTATGATCAAGAAGGATCCGGGAAAAAGTGGAAGAAAATAATCACTTAGCTTGTGATTACAGGTGCCCTCTGTTTGAACTCGGAATCCTCCCATAAGTCTCCGTTTTTAACTCTTCCTTGTTATGTACACCATCACAGCAGACTTTCTCATCCATTCTGATTCAGGATTCTGTTTATTCCGATTGGGTGATGACATAAACACTGCCAACAGCAAATCGAACTTTCCACGTGGTCTTTCGAAAGGAGGCTAGCCATTACAGGTCAAAGTCGAGCACCTGGAAGGCAGAGGGATACGTGCTAATGTACTGTTCGTGGTCACTGGCCTCGCTCACTGTGCCGTACTCTGCTGCGCAGCATTGTAGGACAAAGTTACAAGGGAACCATTTATTACTGCAGTCGCGTTCACATGGAGATGAAATACGGTAGACAAGACGTTCAGAGTCCGTCAGATTCAGTTCAGCTGACTTTCAACCTGAGACGGTAACATACTCTTCAGAGGTCTTTAGACTTGTGTCTCCGCGTACGACCTGATGTTCCAGGTCTACGATTTCGTTCTTACCTACTATCGCAGGTCACTTAGTTGGGTCGTACCAGTGACTGGTCATCGTTTATTCCGTGGGAAACAGGCCACAGAAAACTGTGTCAGACCTAAACCGCCCTCACGTCCTTTGTCAGTGCAGAACTTATTTCTTGTCTCCCTGTGCACAGTTTGACCTTTTCTGGGCGCCTTGAGAGTTTGCATCTGGTTGAGATTGTTCGTCAACAACCACCAAGTTTGCCCTCCCTCAAGTATGGTCATGAATGGATTTTTTGTCAATGGACCTTCGGAATCACACTTTCGGCAACTGCACCCTCCTCATGTTGTTTGTAAACCTTTTGACTTGAATAGTTTACATATCTTAGGCGCTGTGGGATATATTTCCCAGTGTCATACTATTGGTTTAGTTCCATCCTTGTACCATTTTGATGGGATCTTCCCATCCCTTTTGTTATTATACTTTCTGGTTTTTTTTTCACTCCACAATACAGAAATAAATCTTCCCATCCCTTTTGTTATTATACTTTCTGGTTTTTTTTCCCTCCACAATACAGAAATAAGTCTTCTAGTGAATACTCTGAACACATTATCACGAATCGCTTCTATCGGGATAACACACATACATTGGCGGTCGTTACGATAAGAGAAAGGGATCTAATAAAAAAAATGTTGAGAGACAAAAAAACTGTATGCACTATCGTTGCGTTTGACTGTAATATCACTAAATATACCGATTTAGACGCATGTCTAAATCGGTATGTGTATAAATCATTCAACAATATTAAATAGGAATAAAGACTATACTGCTCTGATATAGTGATATAATGATAGACTACAACTTAAGTTGTAGTCTATCATTATATGTATATGCATCTATGGCTCGTTCAGGGTATTCTATGCTTGTAAGATAGGAAGAAATTATTTTGTATAGTATTTTCCAGGCCATCAATAATTTCATCAGTCACTTGCTGGTGTGTGCATAACAACAGTAATAAATGTAAAACTCCTGAATATTCCATCTGTGAGATTTCTAGAATTTTTATATGTTTTGTAAGAAGATGAATCTTGAAACAACAACCAACTGATGACAACATACTCCCGAGAGGGTTGACTGGGATACATAATTGAAACTAGGAATAGATTTGGCATGTTTTTTATATTTAAAACCTTACACATTGTCTTGTGATCTAATACTTGCATCATTCTGTTGACATATTTGAGCTTTCAAATCCTATCGAGATCCTATGCTGTGATATAATTCAATCACTGTACAGCGTAAAACAGTGCTTGCAAGTGTAAAAAATACGCAAACATCTTGTGATATTCTTAGTCATTTAGCTGACCATATATTATTTAAATTATTTTAAGAAAAAAATTTGAATAATGATAACTGGATGAGAAAACCCTAAAGTTGTCGAAGTATAATTACAAGTATCACACAAGTAAATTACTCTATTTACACTACATTACAGAAGAAGAATCCATCATATAAATCATGCTTGTGTAGAAGTATAATTAGCTTGTAAAGTATACTTGAAAGTAATTCCAGTTATTAGAAGGCATTAGTATATAAGAATATTCATTTTTAAATATATTTATACTGTGCTGATATAAGATAATATTTATTATCAGTTCATTTGGGAAACTAAATCAAAATTGTTTGTGTATAGATCTAATCAATATGTTATTTTTATTTTTGTAAGAATTTTATAAAATAATTAAAGAAATTTTTGTAAATTAAAAAAATCTTAATCTTATATAAATCTTATGCCAAATTTTGTAATATAATTATTACACGATAAAAAAAATTTACTACATGGAAAAATTCTAAATTATCTTTGCTTTACACAGGGAAAATGAAAAATAAAAGTCAAGACAACCATTGTGAGTATATGAATTGCCAAGCTTATATTAAACTCAGTCCAAATCTCAACCAAATACCAAATTTATCTCTGCGTACATCTCTTGACTGCTACAAAAGAGCGTGACATACATAGATGCCATTCATTAGTAGTTCCCTTCCCCGATCTTTCCAAATATAAAGGTAACTGTAATACTGACTCCGACATCTGTTTGCTTGACTCCGTCTGTTTAGTGACACGTTTTCCATAATCTAGCATCGGGATCATGATTCATGAGGAGACCAGAATGACAGTCAAGCATCCACTTCAACGAGCACTAATTGTTAGATAAGAGCTGAAATTAGTTGAAGGTTATTAATTTCTCTAGAGACTGGAGCACTGGACACAGAGCACATCACACCGGGCGCCGGGCATGCTAGCACAACATCTCACGCAGTTGATTGACAGTGGTCGGGAAGGAATTCTTCCAGGACAGGCGAACTCTGGGCCAAGGTTTGAGCGTTATGGGATGTTCCATAAAGCGCAAAGGGATAAACTTTGTTTTTTCCCCTGTCAGTTCATTCGTCTTTTACCATGAGTTCAGTCGCAACAGTCCAAACGATTTATCCTCAACATTGGCCCAGTTACATCTCATTGATCAGAGAGAGCATGTTCGTTTCCAGCATTCGAGTATCATGTCCTGTTCTCTTCCACTTCATCAAGTACATGCGACCGAGCTTTGTAGACTATATTCTATCTTGCTTTCGACTGATCTGAAGTAGCAATCATCCAAGTCGTGTGACTCTCTGCTGACCTTCAACACCTCCTCCGCCTTCGTCAAGCCATGTACTATACGCTAGTATTTTGTCGAGCTCCTGTGCTGTGCATACAATAAATGACGAGGCACTTGAAGTCATCTGGTATTTCATAGCTCCATCGTACGAGTAGAGTTGATCTTACTCAAGCGACTGAGATACGGAGACAAAGGACATATGATAAGGACAAGGTGGAGTGAACATTTGCGAGAAAGAAGACCTGGTGACGGGAATTATGGAGTACAAACATCTTGCTAACATCGACGTTACATTCTTCTAATGATGAATATGTAAAACAATACCTTTAACCTGTGCAGACGTCAAATGTTTTAAGGTCACTCCGTGGCTGAGAACGAAATATTCTGCTAGTAGATATTTTTTTTTATAATTGAATGTGCTAAGATCGTATGTCCACCCTTATTGGAATGTTTTGCTATGTTTGTTACTGGTGTTTTGATGGCAGAAAACAAACCCTAACGCACTAACTTTTCAACCTCATTTCCAACAAATACCTTTACAAATAAGAACAGCCCATGATATTTCCATTCCAAAAGGTTTGTAACGTTTAATACCTCACAGATTGTGCTTACTGTTCCAGAGAAGACAGAACTCTCCTTAACTTTAATGCTAATACAGTAGCTGAGAAGAAACTTTCAGTCTACACTCTACAGGGCTCCCATTGCAACTTGCCGACAATGCAATGAGTGCGCGTACTAAATATCTGATCTGCAGGGTTGATAAATCGGGATGAACAAGAAGAAAACAAGATAACGTTCTACCATTTCAACAGCCCAAAACATTGTTCTGCAATCACGCCTTCATATTTTCTCGTCCTGATGGCACCTGAAAAGGACAATGTAGAGGAATGATAATCTTCAGATTCCAACCTGAACTTCTAGAGAATCACTCGAAAACATCGTACACATTAATCAGTACGTATCATACGTGAGAATATCACTATATGTAGAGAAAGTGTAAATCGTGAGCAGCAACTATCACATAATCACAGCCTCTTCCTTTGCCCTCTCTGCGCCTTTATCTATCTTCTCTGTCTCTCCAGTTACACGATCCAGTACCACGGAGGATTCCATGCGCTTCAGCCTATTCCGTAGATTCCATGGGGTGAAGTAAATACAAAGATACCGTCTAGCCAGGTGACGAGGTCATGGAACCTGGAGATACTTTCACGGCAGTCACGGCACCTTTTATTGCGACGAAGGTCAGTTATGTCTAGGCTCTAAAAGTTATGAAGAATAAGGAAGATTAATGCCCCTAACTTGCAAAGGGTTAAGAGAAAGAAGCCGAACAGAGCTAAGACAACAGTCACTTTCTTTACTGTGCGCGCATCACTCCCAAAGAAAGCTCATCCTTGATTCTCGCAATGGAGTTTCTCTCATAATAGCGGAAAGGTCTCCCAGTTTAGGACAAGCTACCTAGAACTTGAAGTCTAATAAGAGTTGCGAGTGAGAAGACTGGACAGTTCTCGTTACTCCTAGTGCTCCTTTGACCGAAGAGAAAGTGTGATTCATGGTAGATTGCTCCTCGTCTTTCATACGGATTCTGGAATGGCTTCGAATCTATCGTTCTCGACCGCGTACATCCAGCGAAAACACGTGAGAGATAACAGAATCAACGAACCCAACAGTTCCGATTATGAGAAGTCGTCCAAGCAGCATATTCTAATAACAGACACGGGGCCGTGATCATGAGAGAAGAGATTGTTGAGGGCATGTGAAAAACCTAATACCAGCTGATCCAGGCAAGCATGATAGACACAGGACTACATTCCGCCGCACACACGAGCCAGACAATGACCTCCACCCCTTAGTGATATAGTTTTCTAGGGCTGAACCCAATTACTGTACTCTGAAAAAAGATCCACAGAAATACTGCAGCACGGAATTCAATCGAGCCAAGGTTTATCATTGCCTTCAGGACCAGATAGGCGGTCAGTTTCCGTAAAGTATGTAGTGCAGCAACGTACCTGTTTCCAAGAGGTCGCAGTCTACTATTCAACGCTGTATAGAGGTTGGTGCTGTTAGCCTTCAAGAAAGATGAAATGTCATTGAACGGATCACAATTTGCTGTGAGACTGTCCTTCTTACATCCGTCGCTGCAAATTGACCCTTGTCTCGCTAGCTTCATAAGAAAAGAAAGCAACGCAATCTTTGCAGTCACATAACGTGCAAAGGAGCACATGTAAAAAAGGAAACCCTACCAGTAAAAAACAATATGACAGCACTGAAATCATCAAACCTTTGAGCAAGTTAAATTACATGAAATACTCAAATTCAAGATCTTCGTTTTTTTTTTTCGTTTTTTTAATTTCCTAAACGAGTCGTAGTGCGTATAAAACAATTGCAGCAGCCATCAAATCTGGATCAGAAAAATTTTGAAACACAATACTCTACGGATATTGTCCATGCTCTCAAAAATCAATGAAATGAAAAAGCTATAGAAAAATTACTTTCGGTAATAATGAGGAGGCTGCTTTAAAACAAAGTCAGTGGTGGTCACCAATCCGTTAAAGCGGGATCTTTGACTATTGCATTCGTCCACCTTGCTCCTAGTAGATAAAGAAGAATTGTGTTTGCCATCTTCATAGCCATTTCACTGACGCTATTTGACTTGCAGTCGGGTGATCATTTCTGGTTCTTATCATTCTCCATTCGCTGTCACGTCTCTCTACCGACGGTGAACTTCAGTGATTTTAAAATCTAAATCAAATATCCTATGTTGTTCTACTAGGCAGGTTTATATTGCTGCACTAATATTTTGACCTGTAGATTTCACTCCATCCGCGGATAGGGTGAGTCCGAATGTTCAACGCTGCTGAGAAAGAGCTCCATCATTTTTGAGAAGTGCGGAGTGTGCTCGCAAGATCACGAAAATCATTCACCTGGGTCAAATTTTCTATGGTTACGTACAACACCAACGTTTTGATGCTTGTTTCGTTCCAAGCACAGCTTCCGATGAAAAGACCATTGCAGTTCTCAATATTCTGAGGAACAAAGAAAGAATGTCTTTAATTTTTTGCTCCGACTTTGGTCAGTAGACATTCCAAATTCCTTGGATGGATTCACTTGGATAATTGACCTGACGAAAACGAACCTGGACAGAAGTATTTGCTCGCGGGCACACGAGCAAATACTTCCGTCTAGGTTTCGATTTCATCGCCCCCGTCGAGTGTCGAAAGTCACGGCCAAGATGCAGACAAGTGCTGGATGCGGTGGAATCCGGTGGATCTTTGTCCAATACACATATATTGATCAATGGTTTGGTAGATCGAAAAAGGTCTCTTTAGACTCGGGAGAGAACAATTGTTCGTCGAACATCCCTTTAATAGCGACGAAAGCAAAGCACTCTCATCCAATTGTTCAGTGCGAATGCGGTGCGAGACGTACTTTGATCATATCGGCCAGTGAATCTTTCCCACTCACCTTTTGCTATCATTGCGTAAAGATCAGGGAACGTTTGTGCATACCAAGTCCCAATCCTCCATTGGTTGCCAGTTTCTTACTTTTTCCAACATTTTCAACCTTGCCAAAAGCTCCCCGCTGCATGTGCGCTCCAAATTTACTCTTTCGTGACCCCACGACAATCTCCAGATTTGGCGTTTTTCACCTCCGACTTTGAATCATTCTGGACACAAGATCCTACAACCCTAGAAGCAGACGTTGCTGTTCGCTAAAGTAACATCCTGATTCCTGATGCAGCTGGCTCTGAACGTAGGCACTTCGACTTCTGTTGTTCATGTACCATCCGGAGAGTTTAGGTCCGAGCTTGAAGACCTCTGTTCTAGATTCCTATAGATAAAAGCGTTATAACCATATAAGCACAAAATAAGCATTTAATCAGCACGAGACATATCCCGTGTGGTAAGGCAACAACATGGGAATTCTTATATCTGGGATAATGATGATTGAAAACCGGTGTAGAAATACCACCGTGAGGCCCCGATTATATATTTGATTATATTTAAACCTCAAGTCAAACCCAAAAGAAAGTGGCGCACCAACACAAAAAAAGGAATGAAAGAATATCTTCAGATACATGAATTTATGTTACTATACTCCAAATAGAAAATTAGCATGCTTGCATGGGATACTTATCTTTCATCAATATGAATTAACTAATACGTACATAGATAGGGGGTGTCAATTAAAATTTCTCATTTTATATGTCTCTTCCAAATGAACGTGTTAAAAGAAGGACTGCGTAATATATGAGAAGATATATACTCTAAAATTATGAATTTCATTTGAATATATGTTCAAATTAAACTTTTATCACTCTTGTATCAGAAATATTTATTTATAGGTTTATTACTTACTCTACCATCACTTACTACTCTACTTGCAAATTTAGCCCAAAGATAAAGGTGCGACCTAAAGTCACCGGCACCGAACATAATTATAGCAACTCAGAATGTGGGACCCGCAAATGGTAGGTAATAAGAGGTCAATGCAACAAAAGCTCTGAGATGATACAATCACAATTATAACATAAAGCAGTAATGTTTGGGAGGAAAGAAACATGTCATTGAAGAAACCTCTCGGTCTAGCGAAATGACAAGTTATCTCTTGAAAAAGAAGGATTTCTACTCATCAACACACGCACTGAACCGACCAACCGAAGATCGACGGTTTTAAGCAGAAATTCCACCAAAAGATTCCCAGTGGCGTCATGGCCCTCTATGGTGTCAACACACGTGAGCTTCACCATCTTCCCAAAACACACGAATGAAACGCCGACACACGTCGCTGTGAGAAGAACTGAAATCACACATGTTACTGTAATAATAATGGTGGTAATTTGCTGTGTGTTTTACGAGGACGGCTATCATAGGCCCGCAGCGCTCTGGCATTGGACAGCGAAGCGAGTGGATGTCAGAACTGATATGCAGGCAGAAGGCATGGTAGGTAGTAATGTGGTAGTGTCCTTCCCTGATGGAAGGAACTGAAGAAAGGAATGCAGGAAGACGACGCGGAAGGCCTTCCTTCCTTCATTCCTTCCTTCCTCGCTGCGCCTGTGTTCCTGCTCCTGCTTCTCATTAAGCGGCTGATTTTACCCTCTGCCTAGGATTTCCCGGTAATGAACTTCTTTTGTTGGAGAAATCCGTCGATCTTGTTGCATCGTGGGGCCCGCCCTCGTTGCTCGCTCGCTCGCTCGCTCTTCAAGCAGGACCGCTGTCCTGATTGACGGGACGGATTGACCGATCCGGTGATCTTCTCTGTTTTTTGATTTTCCTGTTCGCTTTCACCGGTCACCGTATTTTGGACCGTCTGCGCAGTTGCTACGGAGACGGGAGAGCGTAGACGACATCGGCTCCGGGTGTCAAACATCGAGCTTCGTCCCCCAGTCGGAGGGAAGGAAGTCACGGTGACAGGGCGAGGTCGCATGCGCGCAAGTTGATGAAGTGGGCGGTTCGATGACTGGCCTACGACGTCGTCGTCGGATGGGAAGTTGTTAATTCCAAGGCGCGTGTCACTTTTCATTGGTTCGGAATGAAGATGACACCACGTCATGTGGCAACCTTAGGAGTCCGGTCTGCACATGAAGGCGACGTCCGGGGCAGCCGTTCGAGGAAGCCGAAGCTCGCTCGTCGTCGGGAGGAACACATCGGGCAGGCGATATCATAAATGCGGTTTATTAAATGGCGAGGGGAGCGTCCTCGTTCACTCGTGGGGCCATTGACGGACGCTTTTGTCGCCAGGCGCATAGAAAGATATCGCAAAAAGAAGGAAATATATGTCAACTCCGGGAAGGGAAGGGATGTTTTGTCGAATCAGGACAAATCTGTTGCGGACGTATGTAAAATGTCGTAACGATGCTGCCGCAAGTCGGAAAGAGGGAGGAAGGCAGGCAGGCAGAGGCGAGGCAGGGCCGAGCAGAATCATGAAGTAGGCGTGAGAAGGTACGGAACCGGCACAGATAATCCACGTGACAAACCTCTTCAATCAGAGAAGGACCAACCCCGTCCTCTAACCGGGCAATCTTTGCCCTGAAAGCAGATATCGTCCGTTTTCGTGAAACTAAGCACCTCGCACGTGGAAATCCAGCAAAGCACCCGCGGGTTTTCCCGCGAAAAGAGCAGAGACGCAGAGAGAAAGAGTGAGATAGCATGGCCAGAGGGTTCGGCTTCAGCATTCGGCAGTTCTCTAACTCTTAGCCACTCTGGGCCCTGGTCATGGCTGGGCTGGGGATGGTACTTGGTGTACTGTGCTGGAGTCCTGGACTGCTCATGCCGGACGCTGTGACCCATTAGAGAATGATCGTAAAATCAGCAGACAGGGCTGCGAATCATATTGTAACTACGGGGGCTTATCGCCTGCGTGATTCGCCAATCACGCAGGCTCAGTTGGCAAGGGGAGATTCCAGCTTTCATGGGTGGCCTTTACTGAGATGGAAAGTGGAAGGTCCGACCCGACCGACAGAAGTTGGGTGTTTGTGACCTTTGAGGAGAGTCTGGATAGAGAACGCCCAACTGCTGCCGCTGCGCTCAGCTCAGCTCATCTGAGCCCTGAGCTCTGAGCTCCGATCTGATCTGCAGCTGCTGCTGCTCCTGCTGGGGAGTGAATCTCTCTTTCCCGAGGGAGGGGAGGGGAGTAAACTCTGTTCTGTTTGTTTCTGGTTGTTCTGCTGTGTCTCTGTTCTTCTACTGGGACACAGAGTCACAGAGGGAGGAGTGACTGAGGGGAGGAAGTAGAGGAGAGGAGGGAGGACCCACACTTGTTGTTTTCCGGGTAATATGATTACGTTTTGCCCTACAAGGTGGGAGGATACGAAAGCGTGGATAAAATCATGTCTGGTCTTGGACCGTAGATGTGGTTTCACACATGTTTGATCCATGCAACCGTTGGTCTGATGCTGTGTCTGTTGGAATCCAAGGGGGTGCAACTTCGATGCGGCCCATTAGTGGGAAGACACTTTTAGTAAAGAAAGAAACATGGAGCATTTACACTGTCAGCACAGCAACCAGGGTACATCATGAACATATAGCTGCTGTCAACTAAAGCTGCAGCTCATGAACCAAAATCCAGATTTGTGCTACACTGGCTCCGTTGCCCTGTACGAATTAGCAGTATGTACTCCACAGCTCTAACTGGTACATTTAGTCCACTGAAGATCTTTATTTGACCTCATCTCCAGGAAAACTTTAACCGGGAGCTCAAGTCCTCCCATCTTTCAGACACACGGACTTTCCGCACTAACGGAGAGGCATGGAGCATGATAATCTCTGTAT
The DNA here is from genome assembly GCA_014180765.2 of Marchantia paleacea. Taxonomy (NCBI): domain Eukaryota; kingdom Viridiplantae; phylum Streptophyta; class Marchantiopsida; order Marchantiales; family Marchantiaceae; genus Marchantia; species Marchantia paleacea. Next base: position 5,087,568 of record MUAA02000018.1, read on the forward strand.
GGTGACCATTTATCTCTGAGTGGCATAACCGCGGAATAACGAGGTCATTAATTTCTTCCCCTTCTCTCGAGTCCTTTTTATAAGAAGCCGGTCATATTCCAATCGTAAAGTTTTATGGAGACACAGTAAAATAACAAAAGGGATGGGAAGACCCCAACAACTCGTAAAGTCAATGCACCTGATGACCCGAGCTGGAGCTCTAGATCTACGACTCTCCATGTAACTGGTTGTTTAACGATCCAGCATGTTCTCACTGCATCTATGTCGCAGGAACGCATGTTATGTACACATTGCACTTGCAGTTTGGAATGTCTCCCACTATGCTGCAATGACTATGGCCCCACCAGTAACATTCATCAGACTTCTTGTGAGCATTTTATCTCCTGCACGAAATGCAGAGTTAACTTTATCAACAACAGCCAAAAGTGAACACTCACTCAAGCTACTAGCGAGGGAAAAGTTGCAATCAATAACTACAGTGACGGATTGTTGCTTTGCATCATGTACACAGTTGTCTACCCGATGTCGGATTTGTGCCATGAGTGTTTCTCTGACCAGAATCCGAGATCTTTTGACAATTTAGTCGTAGTCCGTAGTCGAGAGAGGAGTTCCAGGGCTACCGAAATCTGCACGTGTAGGTGTGTGTTTTCTTCCTGGACGCTGTAGATTCGTGGTAGCCTCATACAGGTGTTGACTTCCGCAAAATCTGTCTGGGAGATGAATGTTCTAGCCAATGCGTTTCTACATAAGATTTACCTCCCGAGGATCACATCCAAGTACAGGCATCCTCCTAAAGACAACGATCCATTCATTTCTGTACTGTACAATACAAGGGGGATCCATGCCTCTCGAAGAAAACGGCCAGTGTTCGTGGATTAGGTTTTGTCCATCAAGGTGTCTGCAATGTATCAGATCCCGGACGAGGTTCCCTATACTCGGAACTCGAGCGACAACACGTCAATGCAGAAAGTTCGAGAGCAGTAATGCCGCAAACTGTTCGCACACATAATGACCAAACATCACGAAACTCGTGCGATACTCTGCTGCGATAGTACTGCTACGCTCCAACTCTTCGGGTCAAGATAGTGCAGCAGCCGCAAGGAGCCAATATGATGAGCTAGCCGGGAACTGAAAGTACAACTAACAATGTAGCCTTCAACTGACGGAGATGAGGAAAGTGACAATCGAGATTCCATGGAATAATGTGGTACCAGGGCACGAACTCTCTATCGGATCCTAGTCACAGCTGTCAGAATGGTGTGCCATGAGAGCACATTCCTGTGATACATCATTCACCCGAGAAGAAGGGAACATTAACAGCCTTAGCGAGACCAGCATGTAAAAGCCTGTCCGCAACCTGGAGAAGGCGTGTGAGACATCTCTCGGGCTAGGTAGAACTGATACAGTGGACACCTACAAGAACTAGTTCGTGGCCGATGGCTAACAGTGCAGCACCAACTCAACGAGCATAGATCGCTAGACATTCCGGTAACATCAAACTCAACGGCAACAGTCTCATGTAGGGCCTCGGCCATTAGACCTCACAAGAATCTGAAAAATGCATAAAATTCACAATTTATTTCTGTACTCTTAGTATATATGCATGGGATAATCCGAGACACTTGCGACCTTCTCTACCAAAAGACACTGCTATGTACAGCTGTAGCCAAGGGACAAAAAGCTGAAGGCGTCAAGAGTTCTGATACTGTTCTCTAGAACCAGAGGCACTGCTAGTCAATCCTCGCTGTGGAGAAGCTGACTCAAACAACCCGCACTACTTCTCCTCTGCTGGAATATCTAAACAAACTCCAAACCTCAAGATGGAAGGGTCGAGTGCCCGTGATTCCACCTTCCAGAGCAGTAAGCGGGTGACTCGGGTCCTTACAGGACCCGTACTCTCCCATTAAATGAGCAGAGGTTGTCACCCGAACTAATTCTTGGAAACTCACTACTAAAATAAGCTTCCAGGTTACCAGTTGCTCGCATAACTTTTTGCGATCAAAAAACTGCCGGCATTACGCATGACCAGATGATCCACAAAAAGTGCAGCGCGCAGCAGCCAAACACATCTACAATAAGTTTCCAGAAAAGGCTGCCCAGATGACATAATCTTCCTGCTCGTTACAAAATTCGACTACATCCTTTGGTTACATCCCTTACACATCGGGCGTGCATTCTTGGATACTTGTATGATCATCGCCACCTACGCTGTTGCATCCAACCTGGGTTCGTGAAAGATCCCTCTAATGATGCGCCCTGTTCCACAAACATCCGTCCTAGAAAAACTCTGCAGCTTTTGCCACGACTTCTTGGAGAGGTCGTACACCAGCAGCTTGCAGCGGCCTCTCACATCGTAGAGGTTGTAAGTAAACAGCAAGACGAAACGACCGGCCTGACACCAATCCAGTATAACATCGTCTCGCTCGTTGCATTGGAAGTAGTCCTTGTCTCCGAAGAAGCCCTCGAAGAGCTTCGCCGGTAGTCGGTCGACCTCCTTCCATTTCAAGCTCCCGTTTTGGAGCTCCCATATGCAGATGCTCTGGATCTTGTGGTCCTCCTCAAGTTCACCTACCATCATGATTCGTCCTTGCCATTCTAGAAGCTCCCCGTGCCTGACAGTGGACGGTAGCGGCACTTGTAAATCGCTCCACATGCCCTGGTCCATGTCGTAGGCTAACAGGATGTTCCGCTGCCCGTGGCTACGAGCATAGAGAGTTCCATTGGAATACACAGGCTTGCCCTTCAGCGTGTGCGTGGCCGGGATGTTTCCTGTGGTTGTCCAACACTGCGTCTGCGAGTCATAGACCTCTGCCGTATTGTTCATCCTCACCCCGTGTTCGTATTTGGAGCCCCCGGCCACCACTACTTTGTAAGACTTGGTGACGCGGTCCACGACCATGGCTAACATGGTAACCTTGGACGGAACCTTGAGCAGAGGTGGCAATCTGCGGCAAGACTTGGTCAGAGGATTGCAAACGACCACGCTCTTCGATCCGTTCTCGTAGGAAAAGTAGCAAACTAGGCCTCCGTCGGCAGCCGAGAATGAATTGGTGTTGCTATGCGGAGGAGAGAGGGGGATTCTGTGCCACTTGTTCAATGAGGAGTCGTAAGTGGACACATGGTTTCTCTCGTCGTGCGTGAAGAAGAAAAACCACGGCCCCTGAGAAGGTGTGTCGGCGTATGCCTCCAAAAAGCTCCGCGAAAACATGTGCGTATTCCAGTTTTTGCAGACCAACCGGAAACGGAAGAAGGACTGGATGGGGAGGCGGGCGAGTATGCTGTCTAGAAGATGGTCGGGCAGAGTGCTCCACATGGAAGGAGACATCGCCTCCTTTTGCGAGGTCGAAGCGGGGCTGTGATCAAAACTCTCCATCTCCTCCTCTTCTTCTTCCACGCCCCTCAACTCCGGCGGCCCCCTTTCCCCCCAAAACATCTGCCCACTTGCTTCTCGAGCGCAACCCTCAGACATGGCCATGCCGGCCGTCGTGTCGAGAAATGAGAACGGACCGTGAGTGAGCATCGTCCTTCTTTGCGGTTTCCGCCTCTTTCTGATATTACCCAACCTCTTCTCCCCACACCCTCCTTGCACCGACGACTGCATTCTCGCCGTCTCTCGTACTCTCCAGCGCTAAGGCAACACCGCTTCTCGAGCGTCTCCCTTCCTTCCAACGCCTTCGTTTCCGCCTCTCCTCTGCTCTAGTCCAGCACACCACCACCGCTCCTGATGTTCTACCTTCTACATGTCAAGTCTCGTCGTAGTCCCCGCTTGCTAGGCCCTGTCCACTCTACCCTACCTCGTAGTACTGCAAAACCTATCGACTAACACTCGGCCTGATCCTGCACTCTCCTTCCCTTGGAACGAAAAGCGCCCAGGGAGAAACCGAGAACAGCGAGAAAGCAGACCTAGAAAGCGTGAACTCTGTCTGCCCTGCCACCCGATTCCACCCACAGTCCCTCGGTCAAGAAAGCAACCAATTGCACCCGCGCCTCTTCAACCAATCGCTGCTGGAAGCCTGGAACTGTCCGGAACACTACTATATACCGAGATGATATCGAGTCTATCGACGCGAGTCAATCAAATTCTCCCTTGCATCCTAGTACCTCCCTTCGCCGGTACCAGTCGCGCCGAACCCTCGATCCGGCCGATTTCCCAGCCAGAGAGGGGGAGGGCCGATTGATCGTCGAATATGGGACCGGACACAAGAGCATCAAGAACTCGGTCAAATGTTTCACACGACACACTCCAGCACCGGACGTTCAAAGCGCGCGTGCACTCAGCCAGCGTGCGAGCGACAGAGAGAGAGTGAGAGAGAGAGAAGAGGAGCGCGCACGAGAGAGTGAGCGTCGGACAGAAAGAGAGAAACAGAGACAAATGCGAGGCGGGGAGGAGGAGAGTGCGACTAAAGGGAGGACGAGGGGGGGTGGGGGGTGGGTGGGGGGGGGGGGGGGGTGCAACTTGGGGACGGTGAAGATGAGAAAGAATAGCAAATGGAGGGGAGCGGGGGAGTAGTGTCCGCAGCAGCAGGGAAAAGCACCAGCAGGTGGACAGTGGAGAGGCGATATGACCTAGAGTCCAGCGAGCGCGGATGCAGCGCCTTGGCATACTATGTCATGCTATGCCATAGAATCCCATCGGAGTGCCGTCGGACTCATCCCATGCCATGCCGCACGCTGAGGGTGGACTCCTGCAGGAGAGTGAAAACGAAAACTACTTGCCTACGCTTCGTATGAGCATTAGACTTTAATTCCGGCGAGGTACACTCAAGCGGTGGGAAATCTTCTTCGGTCCAAAGTTCCTTTCAAGTTTCCAAACAGACAACCGAACATCTAACAGAACTATAGGAAATTATGACGTATAGGAAGAAGACTGCTAAGAATACACAACAACATGGGACACAACTTTGGCTGCTGTCTTATACCCAATAGAGTGTACAGGATATGACTTCATGTGTTTCAGTCCTCCCTCTCCGCGAGATCCCTTAGGTACTCACGCCCTTCCACCCATATTTTAGTCTCAGCAATCAACTTCAATTTACTAGAATTATGCTGGAGCTCTAGAGGTGGTGCACATCTAATGAGATGAATTAACAGAATCTAGTTCGGTGTGCTTATTGATCTTAGAAATTCAGAATGATAATTAAAATCACTATGCTATGTATACTATATTTATTATGGATTTATATCATAGTCATCCAATTTTACCCTTGCATTTAAAACGAAATGAATTACATCATAAGGGTTTGAAAATGTGAAGACATGGTTTTTCAAATGTCTAAGATTACATTATTCTCACTACAAATTTTGACACAACAACGCTATGAAACTTACTATTAGTCAAATTAATGAGCAATAAATTTTCATGTTGTCAAAAAACTAATTTTGTGGCATACTTGATTTGACATATGAAAAAATAGTCATGATTGGTGTTGAATATCCAAAAAACTTATAAAATTACAAAGATGAATCATTAAAAAAAACTTTAAAAGTGATCAAATCATCAAAAATATACTTTTATGCAACTTGCTGAAGTTTTTTATATTGGTATTTAAAAGTTGTAGAAACCCTTTTTTAATCTTAAAACACAACAATCATATCAGTCTTTATCATAAACAGATAAAAAAATTTATAAAATAAAAATTCATCTTAGTAAAATAAAATTCATTATGTTCTCCATTAGCTTCAATCCAAAAAAATAAATACATTTGCACCATATCCAAACTCAATCATTTCATTCTTTTTTTATGATAACATGATTGTTTAAGATTTTGATTTGATAACAATATTGATTTAATATGATCAAAATTGATATGTTTAACAATATTTTTATTTATTTTAACAATATTTTTACAATTACAAAAGCTAAAAGATGACTATAATGTTCAATAAGGTGGTTAAACTTGTATTATAAAACATGATCATATTATTTTGCTGCATCAATTAGCTTTTTATTTATTTATTTATCATTTAACATATCATAAATCTATAACCAACAAAGGGTTATATACTAGGGCATACCATGGTATAAAATTCATGGCTTGCATTTTAATTTAAATTACAAATTAATATAATTTTATATTAAATCTATCAAAAAAGAAAAAAACTCAATTTTTAAAAATAAAATATTTTTTAATATAAATCATGAATTTAATAAACTAAAAGTTTAATTTTATAAAATATTCATTATATATTATATAATATTATAATTTCAATAAATATTATAATTTTATTATTATATTTTTATAATATTATTAAATATTGATATTTGTTTATTGATTTATTTATATTATGTTAAAAATATGCATCATTTAACTATATATTTTCTATGTGGATATCATCAAATACTAATTTTAGTCTGATTTTTTATTTTATTCTCATGTGAATCTAAAATATCATTTGTATTTATACTTACACTATTTTGAAACTATCATACAATTATTTTGTTTTCATGTTTAGATCAAGATTTTCTTGTGTGAAGATGAAATGCATAGCTTCAACATTTAATACAACAATAATTAATTAATGTAAAATGAATAAACGTAAATATATTAAAATCATATGTCAAAAAAATTTCTCTAAAAAAAGTTATTAATTTAAATATCATAATCATAATTTGCAAAAAAAATTCATAGGCAACATCACAATAAAATTTTCTTGAAATTCTAAATTTTCTAAATTTATTTTCTTATAGATTTATTTTAAATTTTAAATATTTTTCATTTCTTTACTTTCATAATATATGAAAAAATTATGATGATAATAAAAATATGAATTTGTGTAATGAATTGTTTACTGGACTTTAAACCCATTTCATATGATGGGTGTCACTGAAGTTTTAGGGGCTGCTCTTTTACGCGCAATTTACGGTGCTACTGTGGCTACACCCTTGTTATGTATACTTTGAAAAATTGCATAAACTCGTAAGAAATACCATTCCAGTACTATATGAGCTTCGAAGGCTCATTAATGAATCGCAGCATCTAAAGTGTCATAATGGACAAGCGGGGCGGTATTGCTTCCTACTCTTATATATAAGGAATCCTTGCATCCGGATTAAAATATGAATAATAAATATCAGTTCATGTAAAAATTCAAATATACATCTATATTCATCATTCAATCAAAGAAATATATTTTTATTTTTACATAATGACATTTAAAAAATATTATTAACTAATTTGATTAATAATCAATCTATTTGAATGAAAAAAATCCAAGATATTATCATTGATATCTTGGGTTGATGTATATGTACCAATAATATAGAAAGTAGAAATGAATTGAATAAAAAAAAGATATATGACGTATTAAATTCTATAGAAGTTAATCCAACACTTGGCAAACACTAATATTTTTAAGAAATTATTTACATTAATTATATATAATTTGTAAACTTGATATATATAATCAGTGTATTTGACATTAAATTATTTTTGTGTGAAATCACATATTACAAACGTAATTTTGATTGCAATGAAATGAAAAATAATTTGCAGACATCAACATGTATTTATACTGATTATTGATAATTTATGTATTTAAAAATTATTATTTACATAGAATATATTTGTATATAAAAAATTATATTTTTAAATAAAAAATATTTTATTTATAATAAAAACTATAAATAATAATTCCTTTTAGCTTTTAACATATATACTTTCTTGAAGTTAAAACATAAATATTCAAAAATATTAAATTTGAAATTTAAGAATAAAATTTTATTCAATCAAAGAAATCTTTATTAAATTTGTATAAAATATATTTATAGATATCATCTTATTATTAACAAATCATAGAGTCTTAACATTTTCTTAATTATAAAATTTTGTATTATTTGTAGTACATATAATATATTTATAGATTTAATATTCTATTTTTTGATAATTATGATATATAATTTATATTAATATCATGATAATATTATTTTTTGTTGAAAGTTTCTTATTTAGAACATTCTGTTAAATTTTATCATAAAAATCAACCAAAAAATAATAACATAATAATTTTAAAAATTTAAATATATATTTATAATTTTTAATAAATAAAAATAAATAAAAATATTTTTCAATTTTATATTAATTTTAGTTGAAAATATATTCCAGATATTTAAAATTTTTTTAAGTTTATTAGTCAAAACTTTAAAGTATAATTGAAAGTTTTAATACATGTTATCTTGTCAAAAAAATATTTTATACTGAAAATCTGTTCATCAAAGATAAATAAATAAATAAATAAGTTATTAATAAATAATTTTATGCATTATGGGTTAATTTTTATAAAAATATATAATATATATATTTAATTCAATATTTATTTTAATATTTTTTAAATTATATGTATCAAATATGTATTAAAGTTTATAACGTTGTCTCATTTGTATTTACAAATTTTTATTTTCAACATATTTTACTTCATAAATTCATAAAATGTTCAACTTTATTTTTATCAAATATTAAAAAATAAAATTATCATAAATTTAAAGAAATTATTTGAAAATTTGATAAAATAAAATGTTAATATTTAAACAAGATTAGCAATCAGATATTTCGAGTGTATAATTAGAAATTAAATAATAATATTTAAAAAATATAATCCACATGTTTAATGAAAGAAAAAAATTTATGTTCAAAAATATATTTATTTGATTTTTTACATAAATATAAATTTTTTCCAGATGATATTTAAATAATTTTTTTAAAATTTTTGATCAATAAATAATAAAAATTACGTAAAGTTTTCTGTTTTTTTGTTTTACGATGTTATGTTGATAATTTTTCAATATAAGAAAAAAATATGAATTTTATTATTAAAATATTATTAAGATTAATATGATATTATTGACATGAATTTTTATTTTGATTTTATTAAAATTCAATGCATTTAATTTAATGTTTGTTGAGAGTATAAAATCTCAACAAACATTCTAAGACAATAATTATTCTAATATTCCACCTCTTCAATTAAAGAATAAGCGAATTTTGCTATATTTCTAATATTGTGTATGATACATTTATTAAATTCATAATATTAATGTAACTATGATACATTTTCATGTCTCCCTTTTTTTCTCCTGATGGACGTATCACATTCTTTAAGTAGACATTTAGAGGAACTGTTGGATTTTATATCTCATTTGCGTTAAAGTGAATTGACAGTGAATATTTCATGTTTTTTTTCCAGCATTGTTATTTTATCCCAGAATTGTCGTGATAGAATAGAGACCGTTTGAACCCTTGGGACGCTAACAAGACAGAATGCATTTATTTATGACAAGTTAATCTGATGGAAATGATATTGCAACCTTCACAAGACATAATCATACAACATTTGGTTAATTTTTTCTTGGAATTGTCGAAAAGAGTAAGCACGAGACCAGAATCTGGCAACCTGTCATCCACTTTCTCACTACGGTAAACCTCTACACAAAAGGGATATTGTGTTTCGTCCGATGGGATCGAGTCAAAAGTTGACTATATTACGCAACCCTGGTCATGATCAAAACCTGACCCCGGTTACTGGTCTAAAGATGGGCAGAAACGGCGACGCCATATGATCACACAAGTCACATTGCAAACCCTAATGTCTCCAGAGCGTGACGCTGAATATATCTTCCACGAATTGCTCATTGTGCAGAACAGAGGAAGAGTTTGGAAGTTTCACTCTGAAGATCTCAGTCATCATCTTCAGCCGTCCTGTCTTCCAAAGGCTACGTCACGAGTATGAGACTCAGCTCCTATCCTACTTTCATCTCTACGTGAAAAACGTTGTCTCGGCTAGTGGAATCGCTGACGCAGAGGGTTGGATCTTAAAGACCGAGGGATGTGAGCTGTTCGTGGTCTCGTTTATTCTCCGACATTTTGTCAAGTTGGCTGTCGCCCACATTTTGATTGCTCTGGTGATTTCTGCTTAGAATGCATACTGGTCTCTGGTAACATATTAGGGTTAGAGCTTCTTTATGTTGGCCATGAGTTTATCTCTAGCTTTCTGGCCCGTTCCCTAGAAGCTAGAACGAAGCCAGCACTCGCTATGCCAATCTCGGAAATTTGTACGATACATGGTACACTGTGTTGGGACATTCATCACTGAATCCTCCAGAATGGAGCCAATATGATATTACAGCGCTGTAGAGGGGTGACTGTTTTCTCTTGAGAAAGGACGCGGATCCCTTCCTACAGAGGAAACAGTGATCATCCTCTGGATTGAGTTGTACTTCACAGGTTCACTTCTGGATATCGCGGTGATGATAGCATTTCTAGTCTGAGCGCAAGCTGACTGAAACTCTTAATTACAGAACATCTCAGGGGCTGAGCGATATCCAGCGAATATTATGGATACCTGTACTTGTGTTTTCGAAACCCTAGCACATATATTGTCACGGCTAAGACTGGTTTCCATTCCTAACATTAGCCCCTCAAAGTGTGCGAGACTCATGCATTCATGTTGTGACGGGCCCTGATTGTTGGGTCCAAGTCAACTCTCGGTGCTAAATCTTGAAGCATTGCACGTTTCATCTACCCAGTGTAAGTTGTACTCATCTATCTTCAGTTTTCATAGGACTCGACTGTGTAGGTCTGATTGCCTGAAGTATGTCAACTGTGGACAGCATAGGAACAGACTGTATTTTAGGACACTGGACTTTTCCTTCATTCTGTCCTGCGACAGTAGTGAACCACAGATCTGGGAAGAAGTCTCCACTTTCTCATTTCCCTGATACAATCGATGTGCATCGGCTCTTCCTGATCTAAAAGGCAGTGCATGTATATTTCCGACCAATAGTAATCTCTTCGAAATAAATTTCTTTCATCGTCAGTTGCCTCTGCAATCCAAACATATACCCGTGCTTGTGTTGAGATGTTTGTTATTGTTTCGCATGCACATGGTAGTGAAGTAACTGAAAAAAAAATATTTTTCTGTTGACTTAAAATATATTACCGTGAATGCTGATCATACATAAATGTGGAACAAAAAAAATATGTCAAAATAAACGTCAAGGTGAACAAATTTTGGGGTTGCACTTACGACACCAGTTGTACGCAATTAAAAAATGCCGATGAGTAAATACCTTGATGTGGACAGATACATCAACTGTACACTTACATTTATTTCTTCCAGTTCATAAATTTAAAATGCCAAATGATGAATGTCTAGACTGTCGGTCATATTGTAAAGAACCTTGTCAATATGATCTACCAGTCTAATCCAATGTCTTTAGCGTTGAAAAGGTCGTCAACATATTGCACTACCGGTTCAGCACACGTCACAAAAATCTGAACATACTGTTTTGCTGATGACTCTGTACAGGAAAACCACACGACACTCGTATACGTTAGTTCAATGCGAAACTGCACGTGTAAATTTCACGAGTATCCCATATTACACTTCACACTTCTCTGATATACAAGATTCATGAGACGCAGGGACAGCAAAGCAAGTCTCTGCAAGCAGCTCAAGCGGGGTAGAAGAGGAGATGACTATAGCTAACGATCTTTTCACCTAATATGTAGATAGATGACTTAATGACCCTGCGATTAGAATGACACATTGCTCACCGGTCGATCTGGAATCAAGTGATTCCTGGCGTACATAGTAGGCTCACAGTCTGCATGTCGGAAGCTAGTTTGAACCAACAAATGCCCGAGAGAATATTTACCATCCAGAATCTCACAAGCTATACATGTGCAGAACAAGTCTTCTGAAAAGCACGAAAATACCTAGAGGTCGCGAGGAAATCGGGGATATTACATCAACAAACAACGCGGAGACCCTTGCATCTGGTCAAATTTCCTCAACAGTCAAGATGATATCCTAACTGTAAACAGCATGTACCTTTTTCATTGAGTTTCGCCAGATATGCTGACTTGGTTGGTATGACATACATTCCAGCTGCAACAGCTTTCCTGATGGGCCAACTATGATAAGGTGCGAAGACCTGATCGTAAGCCTTGGTTGCTGGCTCCTTCAGCGAGTTTCCTCTGCAAAGTCATTATGACTCACGTTAAATCTATAAGAACAACACCCTTTGGAGCCAATCTCTTCCATTTAAGTTTCTGCATTGTTTTAGACGTTTTGTACAGTCATAGAAAGCAAGACCACACGCCCTTTTGCTGAGAATTCCATGCTTGCCAAGTCCAATAAACACTCCTTTCACTTCAGTGACAATGTTTTGATTGGCATCTGTGAGTTACTGTATGAAAACTTGTGTATGAGATGTATTTGAATTTGCATATATCATGATCCATGCAACAACATAGGTGGAGAGGTTCTAGCGACTCACTCAGTAGTCAGAACGTGCTGGAAAAGAAGTCGGACCATGTCAATTCCTCGTTTGACACGAAGCAGGTTACGCGTGTGACTGCCACCTTGTTTAACCTTGTCAGCCTGGATATCGGAATCTACCATTGCTGCTATATTGTCAAACTCCTTAGATGCATCCAACAGATCCTTAACCTAAATACAGAGGAGAACACTTAAACCATCAGATCAGAGTACGTACTTCAAAACTTCAAATACAATAGTTGAGAGATTTATGTTCATACATTCTTGTTACTACGTGTTCTCAAGTCTACAATGCTTAGACGGAATTGAATAATTAGCTGCTTGGCGTCGTAACGTTACATATCAGGTCTTTATCCTCTGAAACGAGTCTAGGAGTGCTATCTCAACCCTGTCGCATATTGAAAAAGGTAATAAAACTGACAATATAGAAGAGGATACTGATGATCAAACGACATCCACTCTGTAACACAAGACACAATTGAAAAGAACAATGATTGGCGAAGGCTCGATGTCAATGTCGCGAAGGGTTCACGTTGTATACGCTCAGGTTCCAATTTGAACATACCCTCTTAAACCCACATCCCAAAGAGTGCAGCTTTCAATGATCATCATTGTTAAATCGTTTAGTTGGACATTATGCGCTCACTGATGACCTGCCAAATCAAAAGACTTGATACAAGCCAGGAGGACTTCTAATTGTTGATTTTTTGAATCTCAAAATCAACTGACAAAAAGGTAGCAAACTACTCAGAGTTACAAGATTGCAAATTGGTGCTTTCGTACACTAGACTAAGATACGCAAACTCAGACAGGTATACAGGAGTTCCACTACGAGGCCCTCCCATATGGAATACGTCATAGTTCGCTCAATTCGGAGCACCTCTCTGACTGAGCCTCACACATACTGCTCTTTGAATGATATCGACAACCAGCTGCTTGAGCACAGCAAATTCAGATGAGTGAAGAGAAAGAATTCCACTTCTGAAGTTCTAAAATGGACTTACCGAAAAAATATGCAAATCCAGTGGACGAAAAGGTTTCACATAGCAAGGCGTACGAGCAAAGAGACGAAAAGAACCAGAAAACCAACCATGGTACCTTTGAAGTAACTGAATTGTATCATTCAATGGGATTTACTTCCTGCCAAAAACTCGCATTGAGGATCCTAAATGCCAATTAATAACAAACAGAATTTGTTCTAATATTATCCGTGTTGCGATCGAGTATGTTGGAAAGGATGCAGACAAATATGGAGATTTTATCACTTCCACATTGAAATCAAGGTCTAGAGAAGTTGAATTAGTCACAATCAGCTGATCGCAAGCAAAAAGGACGTAAGAAACCAAATAACTTGACACGAGGCACCATCAGTTCTAGTGTCGCCAGTGTCATATACTCCACATATGATCAATCAAGAGATAGAAACATAGGGTTGAGAGAGACAACCACCTTGGAGACATAGTCCTTCTCGGCGAACTTGAAGGCGATTCCCAACGAACTGAAAAGTATGGAGATAAGATCACAGGCTCGAGCAAAAATCGCGATATCAACTCCAGATTCTTGCCCGTTTTTCACATTATCAGCCAAGACAGAAAACGCCTCCGCAATTTCTTTCAGAGGTCTTTTCCCATCTTCCTCCATCTCCCCTCTCTGACAACTTCTCTCCCTTCCGTCAGAGGTCAAAAACAGGTCTGCTCCTCATTCCTCGACCATCTTCAAGGAAATGCTGTCATCCCGTGCACTGTAATCCTTTCCAGCGCACAAGGACCACAGCAAGTGATAGTCGACGAAAATTGCGTCGTCTTGTCCTCGTGTTCGACGTCGCGCAAATTGGGAACGTCGGAAGACTCGGATAAATTCCAGAAGCTATTGCGGTGAATGATTCTTGCATGTATCAATCGATCATCGAGGCAGGGATGCCAATTCTGTTGTTCAGGCAGTTAGCAGCATGATCAGGTTCCACAGATCTGGCATTGCAGCGACTCGCAAAAGCTATTCCGACAAATATTTCTCTCGACGCTAAAGGGCGTCACATTGCGTGAAGATCCTTGTCATTTCAATGGTCACGGTTGCCTGTACCCACAATGGTAATGCGCGAGTAAGAGAGCAAAAAAGACATCAAGTCTTACAGTGATAAAACCAAGTTGGTAGGATGGGGCTAGGCCCCAATACCATCAGAATAGTAAATATGTACTACTCCATCCAACTAAGATATCGTAACTATCTATACCAAACTCTCTACATACTAGTGTACCATCCGAAGAATCATCACCTAACCATTTCTATCCTATGCATTGCACTAATTGATACATAATAACAAAAAGAAATTTATACCCCTCTACAATAGTATCCGAAGAATCATCACCTAACAATTTTTATCCTATGCATTGCACTAATTGATACATAATAACAAAAAAAAATTTATACCCCTCTACAATAGTATGGTAGGCTTTCACACACTCCATCCACCTAAGAGATTCTTAACTATCTATACCAAACTTTCTATATACTAGTGTGCATCATAAGAATCATCACCTAACCATTGCCATCCTATAGATTGCACTAATTGATACATAATCTTTTACTATATAGATCTATTGCTATAAAATTAGTATTAGCTTTAGAGAATGAAGAAGTAAAATTGCTAAGTGGGCAAATGGAGAGCAGTACTAAAGAAATAGAGTTGAACGTTGGGCAATATAATAAATAGTTGGAAGTGAGAGTAATTGGATTAGTTTGCTATGATACTATTTTTGGATATACTTTGGATGGAAAAACATAATTAGGATGTGGACCGGCAAAGGAAGATAATGAAAATTACTAGTTGAAGTATCTTTGAAGATTGACTTAGATTAGAATAAAAAAACTTAGTTCTATATGTGATAGGAAGAATTATTATCAATCACAAAGATGTATATTTTTTGGGATTAATAAGAGATATAAGTATTCAAAAAGGGGAATCTTTTATACGTGAGGAGTTAACTTGTATCTTGAACGAGTTTCAAGATGTTTTTCTAGATGATCAACCTCAAGGCTTACCACCAAGAAGGAGAGTGGATCATAAGATAGAGATCTTATCACAAAGTTTTACTCATTGTAAAAGTTCCTATCGACTTGCATCAAATGAGTTGGAAGAACACAAGTCACAATTGGAAGAAATGATGGAGAAAGAGTTTATCCAACCTAGTGTGTTACCATACATAGCTCTAGTGTTGTTGTGAAGAAGAAGGATGGTTTCATTTGGATGTGCATCAATTATCGTGCCCTAAATCAACAAGCAGTGAAATAAGTTAGGTGTACATTATTGAATGTACGACTTGTTTGATCAACTTCATGAAGCTAACTATTTCACCAAAGTTAAACTTAAAAGTGGATACAATCAGATTAGAATAGCTTATGAAGATATAGAGAAGACAACTTTTAGAACTAGATATGCACACTTTGAGTATCTAGTTATGTCATTTGGTTTAACCAATGCACTTCCATATTTATGGGACTTATGAATGATATATTTTGTAAATCACTATATAAATTAATGATTGTGTTTTTATGTGGTATCTTGATATATAGCAAATCCTTACAAGATCATAAGAAACATCTATGAGAAGTCCTCCAACTATTGAAAAAAAAATAAATTGTATGATAAGATGTCAAAATGTGAGTTTGGCAAAAGCGAAATAGATTACTTAGGCCATAGAGTTAGTGCACATGATATCCAAGTCATGAGTGATAAAGTGATAGCCATTCAAAATTGAAGTGCTCTAGAGAATCAAACTCAACTAGTGAGTTTCTTGGGTTTAACTAGCTTATATAGAAAGTTTGTGGAAGCTTTTCCTAGTATTGCTCAATCTTTAATAAATCTCTTAGGCTAAGGGCATAAATGACAATGGGGTACTACTTAGGAGATCACATTTCAATCATTGAAAGATGGGTTCTTACATGCATCAATTCTTAAATGGTATGTAGACCCACAAAACTTGCTAAGAATGCATTGCAAAGGCATTGATGCTCAATTGCACTTCTCATACGTTCTCTTTGCTATCTCCTTTTGGTGCATCCTCATTGCTTCCTAGCATTCATGTCTCATGATCTTAAACATCTACTTATGCTTGTATTTGAAATCACAAAAATTCTCCATGATTTTGGCAAATAGCTCAAGTTGCTTAGTTTCTACTTTGTTGCACCAGACAAAGAGATAATGAGTGCACATCCTCACACGAATGTCCACCTTTGAAGGTTGTTCCACATCCATCTGGTTGATGTGTCGCTTCAACCTTTGCACCTCATCCTAAAGTCGCTCGTGCTCAAAATCTACAAACTTGATCTTAGCACTCTTGATTTTGCAGATCTTAGCATAGGCAATCTTCATCTCATGTGCTTCCTTCTACTTCTCTACCTTCTGTTTTGTAAGGCGGTTGATGCTTTCAATAAATTGTTTGATCGTATGAGTTTAATTCTTTTTTCCTATGGTCATTCAATTCATCATCCAAATCACCTTCATGTAACCATTTTCTAAGAAATCCAACCTATAAATGTAGTCCGGAGCCATCTCATTGAGCTCCATTAACACCGGAAAGGTCACATTTTCCAATTTTTTAGCAAGCTACAAGATTGAAGAGATCAATTCACCTACATCAATCTTTGTTGTCTTCACCTTTGATCTTGATCCCCTTAGTTAGCATTGGACTCCCTACGGGCTCTTTTGTCTTCAGCTTCCGTCTCTTTGACGAAGGCTCTTTCACAATCTCCACACTTGAACTACATGTTCTCTTGCCCAAGATACCCATAAAGTTGTCTCATTTGAAGACTTCTTCTTGATGCCTCCAATTACTCGATCCAACTCCTCTAAAGACATCTTCAACAACTCTACTCTAGTCACTTCCTCCAATGTTGGTGAGGTGATTTCATCTCTTATAGACTTCGAAAGGCTCCTCGTCAATCCATTACTAGCCTATTGAAAGTCCATCTCAATGTTAAAAAATCTCGACTCTTGATACTCCCTTCTCTCCCTTGGAGTCAGCTAGTCCATCTTTGAATACATGTGCATATAAAACGAAGATAAATACACTACACATTTACCAAATCTTTTTTGTCATGGCTTGCACATTCATGGCAAAGATTTCTCTCCAATTAATTTTGATCAAACTGCCGACTAATCCTTTCATTATTCTCACCTTTTGCATACTTAAATACATTGTGCACTAGGGTAAAAACAATTGGTTCAATGATTACATTTTCTTACTTCTGAAGTAGTTTTTGATCAAATCAATCTTATACCCATTTGTCTATTTGCACTCTCCTGGGTCAAAGCACTTTGCTTTATTGAAATCAAATCAAGTGTACAAAGTTGAACTTTCTCAATCAATGACATCCTTTTCTTTTTTGTAGTCTCAAGAGGGCAGCTTTATCCACATTGTTACATCTCACAGCTCTGGTCGTCCTCTTGTTCCCGCTACTAAGATTATACAAAGACTTCCTTTTGAGAACTTCTTCACAAAGCTCCAGGAAAATATAAATTTATTACCATATAAGAATGGTTCTTTTCAAGTTCTTCAATCTCAAAACGTCCTCTGGTGTTCACTATGGTGATGACAGTGAAGGTCAAAATGACCCCGATGACAGCTTCTTGATGAGCAGACGCTTGTTAATTTCTTGAGCTCATGACCTCTTCTGCAATTTCTTCCTTATGTTGATGATTGCTTTGACTCAGTGATTTAATACACCTTCAATTTCAACTATTTTTTGAGTTTTCTTGACACTCTTGATTGCTGACACTAATGTTGATTTCATTTGCAAAATACACTTTTTCTTCTTCTCATCTCCAAGTCCAAACCCTGAAGGATTCTCTCTCAATTCTCTCAAGTTGACTCTTTCTTTCTTTCTTTTAAACACATCTTTGGTGCTTCACAATAAACTTCTTATTCATATTTGGAGCAATCCAAGTGAGGCAAACACTTATTAATTAATCACAAAAAAAAAACAAAATATACCTAAAACTTGCTACTATGCTTCTACATGCTCACATAGATCAAACCATTTTTCCTTATTGAAGTGTAGAAAATTAAAACCTCCCAATCAATATCATCTTTATTGCTCTCATAATCTCAACCAAGTGCCTTTGTCCACATCAATATATCCCATAGCTGTGGTCACCCTTTGTTTCTCACTTGATGCAAACTCTTTATGTTACAAACTTTCTCACAAAGCTATGGACAAATGTTATTCCATGGCCACAATAGAAATCCTCCTACCAAGATCTTGAATCGTAATATGTCCTCAAGTGTACATTCTGGCGACGACATTCTAGCAATATCACTAAAGTTTTGAAAGACCCAACTCCAATAGCTTGATAATCTCCCAAGCTCATGAATATATGGTGATCCACATTATAAGAAGTATTGCCTTTAAGTTCAAAGAATGTATCATATTGGACCAAAATCATGTGAACAATGTAAGATGATTAATCTATGTTTTTATATCCATCCATAATTACAATTAGCAAGAGTTGCCATGATGGTTCTTGAAAGAGGACGATGTGGTTTTTTGTAGTAAGAAATACTGATATTCAAAGTAGTTGTGATTATGACGAAGATGGATTCGACGGCTAGGGACGAAGTTAAAAGTAGGAGAAGTATAAACAAAGGACGATGTGAAGCGCGAAAAATATCGGTGGAAGTTTTGAAAGAGTGAAAGAGGGAAAAATAGTACTGTGTATATAAATAGGATCAAGATAGTGAGATGTAATATTTTCAATTTCCAAGAGTTGTAATAGGAATTGACCCTCATTGGCCAGGGTAAACGGAATCTCTTGAAACCGGATGGAGATCTAACTGGCCTACCATAACACTGCTTGGATTCATGTGAAGATAATGAGGAATTTGACCCACAAGCTTTGGTCATCAGTGATTTCTTTGAGAGGAGTACTTCTACGAGCTTGTGTATGATGCATGATGAATGGTTGAACTCTTTAGACTAAAATGTCCATAGTATGCTAAAGAAGCTTAAACTAGCAGTTTGGCATTCCTTGTATTCATTTGACAACTCACTCATATAGGAATAAATCTAAAGCAATACAAAGTACTTGTCTGGACAAGTCACACATAAGGAATGTACAAAGACAAGGTTCAGTTACAATCAGGGTACGGAACAGCGCACCCTGATTGCACATGCACTCATTGTAGTTGTCTTGATATGTCTGACCCCGTACTGATCGGGCTGACTGCTTGTATTCATTTGATACACCTCTAAAAAGGGTCGCGGGGGGTCTAGTCCGGTACAGTTTGAGCATCTTCCCTCGGAGGAAAGCAGCAGCATTGTGCCTCTTATCATCAGGCTCACCCAACAGAATGGATACAATCACTCCACTGATCCGATCCAGTTCAGTGATAAGCTTCCTCTTTCCTTCAGAGTTCGGACAGCCTTCCTTCTACCTTTGGACATAACTTCTACCTCCCTCGCCTGTGCTCTCTCTACTGGCTGAGACTCAACTCATTCGGTTTCGTGATTGTGACCCCGTTAGTGCCACATGTCAATCTCGGATCCGAAATGGTAATGACTTTGCCAAACCACTCCAGATGAAACCATGGTAGTTTTTAGCTATCAACAATGACTCTCCTATGAGTCCTGACTACCTCAGAACGAGAGATCTTCCACCAACTGATGTCTCTGACCGTTCCACCACTCTTGCTCTCTTGCCACTGTCTTGGATCATCATCGTCGATAGAACTATCTTCCTGAGTCCGATCGATGTCCTCGTCGTCTATGTCTGTCTGTAGGTTGTATTTCGGACTCCTGCTCGTCTCCATCTGCGCCTACAAATGCCCGCTGTCCGTTTGAGTCCTCTACGGGTCCGAGAACCTTCTCCCCTCCCCACTTTAGAAGTTGGGTGAGTGACTCTCTATGTGCCAAAATTTGTGTCGTGGATGCTCCGTTACAATCGATCCATACTGGGTGACCCAAGGTCGAATGCGTCTTCTAAACTTGCACTCATAATCACCGAAGTCACCAAAATCTGGAGTGTGTGGAAGTCTCCAGCCAAGAACGCCAGGACCCTCCTTAGAGGCACTGTTATCCCTGTACATGGACACTTTCAGACAGAGCCTCGGGAGGGCATTCACTGCACTCAATCTAAGCTCACCGGACATTCATTGACTCGGTTACTCCTCAGCAAATGTGTTGAAACCACCCCAAAAACAATCATCTGTTTCCATGACCTCTGCAACCCGACCAGACCGAGGCCGCAGACTCCACTAGGACCTGTCTGCAGACAATGATCATCTTGTGATCACTACAAGGGTCATTTGCGAATCATGAAGGCCTCGAGACAACGAGGCTATAGAGACGTGCTTTCTAGCAGGTGTACGGGTCTTTTCCCACGACCGTCAGCATCGATATCAAGGTTAGCTTGCTGGCTGGCTGATGGCCGAGGAACGTACTTGACGATGGACCATCGATGACTAGCTCTACTCCCCACACCACACCACTCATCGACACCTTTCCACGCAAGACACTTATCCACAGAGCAGGGAAGGACATTCCGTAAAACAAACATTGATCCAAGTGTGTTACTGATGTTTTTCTACCTTCACTGCACACGACACATGCTTTAATAGGAAACGTTCTCTATGTCAGATGTTTAAATAATAAACTGGAGGTGCCGATCCTCGACCATAAAAGAGATGTTTTATGACGGTGGGCAGTAGCGCTGATTGCAGTGGCACCCAAAGAATTCTTTGGGTGCCACTGCAATCACAAGGAGGGAGTGTAGGAAAATTTCTCTCTACAGATTTGATACTTCTAGTACCACAGTTTTCAGTCCTTTCATTTGCCCCAAATTTGTCCGGCTGCCACCAATGTCCTTTTCGAGACTTTCGGAAATGTCCAAACATATCGGTTGTTACGTGACGGCCGAACCCCGTGGAAGTCCGCAATGAGCTCAATCCTCAAAATGTGCTTCCCTTCAGGTACTTCACTTCCACAGACCAGAAGTTCCTGCAAACGGTCATGGGGCAATCCTAAAGTCACAACGGGCTGTGCAGTTAAAAAGGCCAGCTTCAAACCATCCGCACCTTTTTCTTTCCTGATCGTAGAGTTACGAAAAAAAGGTCCCCAATGAGTGCATTCATTTTTCACCATCCATCTAGACGGTCCAGTTTTACGATGGAAGCTATGAGAGCAAATGAATAAGAACTGTCTCTGTTTCGGTCAATCATTGTTCCATGAGTCTAAAGGGGGCTGCAGACTAAGATGAAGAGTGGTTCCTATATGACAGATATATCTGGCTTCATCAACCGATCAGTTGTTGTTCACTACGTACACCTTTCTCCACACTATGATCTTGACATACGCACCTTCAATTGCCGGTGGCCACGATGATGAGCAGTGGACCATCTGAATAAGTTCATCATCATACCTTGTTCTGATATGTGTTGTACTCCCCACATCTCAACCCCTGGACTTTTAACTACTTGTAGGTACATTCAGCTTACAGGGGACCAGATCTACTTAGAATACACTCATCCCTGTTGACTCTCTTTTCTTGAACATGGGATGTCAACGAGCATGAAGGGTGCTAGAGTGTAACTTCAAGCAACCGCATAGAAGAACAATAAAAACTCACTTGGAAATCCAGTAAACAATGAGAAATATAGTGCAGGCGGCAATGACGGCAGAGAGAATGTAGGTATCCTTCGATCGCTTCCGCTTGATAGATCCTGCGTTTTCAACACCGTGCAAAACTCCGTTACTACTAAGTTAAAACATTGACCATGGTCACGGAGTTACAAGCACTCCTGCTGAGACATCATAACGATATCTGCCGATCAATCTCTCAAAAGGCTCTCATGTTCACAAAACTCGTCCTCTTGAAAACACGTTTTCGATGAAAGGCCTGTGAACCACCACACTCTCCATAGATTTCTTGCTTGTATCCCTGTGAATAACCACAGTGGAGGGAAGAAGTACGTGCTTAAGAGTTCCCGAATGATTGGGAATCTGTCTCCCAACTGCCTTAATTTGCTTTGTATTTCCGTGAGAGTAGACCGTTGTGCAGCTAATGCACCCTTATTTGATTGGGCCTGATTAATCACCTCGTCGAGCTATAGACGTTCATAGACAGCCGAGGTATGCCGAAAGTCACCTCCCTCCATGAAAAACGATCATCTCCACATCTGAAGTAAATGGTGTGATGGAATTTGCATTACCTTTACATTAATTTGATGGATAGCTCCCCGCTCCCTAAGTATACGAGGCCCTGAACTTCCTGAAGCCTGCAATTACACGCCAGTTTATCTTTGATAAATGTCCAGCACCTGGACAGACAGGCATGACAGATGCCGAGGAAGAAAGACAGAAACAAGCGTAAAATTACCTCGACAGGTAGAGTCCTGCAGGTTTTGAACGAGTGAACAAGGAAAATGAGACATTAGTGTTCCTGACGTAGAAATGACATTTCTACGTCAGGAACACTTGATTGATACTTAATTGACAAGGGAAAAGTCATTGCCCTTGTCAATAAGGATATGAGGTTTTTGGAGGAAATTGAATAAGTAAATGTATAATCATCCAGCAAGGAACAATGAAGAAGAAAGTGCAAGAAGGTCTTGTGTGAGTGAGACTATTCGGATGACTAGTGCCAAGAAGTTACCATTGGGTCGAGTAAGACCTTCAATACATATGCCGGAGTGGACGTGGGAAGACGCCTTCTGCTTAAAAAACTTGGGAAGTGTGTTCTTGTCGTGGCTATGGAATTAAGTATGTCTTGCGCTGTGCAAGGAAGTTTGTAGGAGGAAGGCAATACATCAGATTTGGACAAGAGAGTGACCTGAATTATGGGATGCAAGGACATGGGCAAAGGTATAAGGGCAAAATTATTGGGCAGAAAAGGATGGCTAAATGAAAGTAATTCAGATCATGAATTGGATGGCTACAAGAAAGCAGGACCAATTGAGGATGATTGGGCATATTACAAAAAGTGTGGATAGCGGAGAGGGAGAAGGAAGAAGCCGAGAAGAAGATGTCATATGCTAAATCCGTAGGATTAAAGGGGCAAAGATCAAATTTGTTGAACATGAAAATGAGCGGCTGAAGGACGAGGTATGAAAACTAAAGATGTGTTTGAATTAGGTGGATTTCGAGAGACTTGCGTGGCTAGAGTCCCTTGCGAGCCGATGTGCCAAGTAGCTCTTTGTCCAATGCGACAAGGTGAAAATATAGCGATTGGAGAAGTTGGTTCACGCAATGGAGAACCAAGGTGACTCAAAGGAGAAACGTAAGGAGATGTACAAGGCTATCGGGAAGAAGCACAAGGAGGCAATGTGGGTGCATCGGCTCCCTTTGCAAATAAAAAAAAAACCAATATGAAATTAGACATAAGGTTCTGGCTCAAAATCTTGTTGACTGGGGTTGGCAGGAGACTCAATCAATATTCAAAGAGATGTGACTTGAAATCAACGTATTCAATCGAGAGATTGAGTCACGATTGGACTTCTAAAAGATCGACCAAATTTAAAGGAGGGAGGTATCAGTGTAGGTGACAGTGAGAGTAGTTAGGAGTAGGAGTATTATAAAAGGCCAACTATCATAGAAGCAAGGATTTCTATCTCAAGTTATTCTGGGAAGATCATGATTGTGTAGTCACGATAGAATCAATTTTCTCAAAGTTGGTGGTGTACGCAAGATTGACACGAGGAATTGACTATCTATTCTTATGAAATTAGCTAGGAATTTGGCCTAAGCATGTTGTGTGTTGTTGTACCCCTAGGAAAACTTCAGAGCTATTTTCCTGATAACATCTTTGACCCCTATAAATGGAGACACTCTCTCTTAGTAAAAAAAAATATCTTTGAACTTTCCACATTAATTGTTGGGATTGAGTTTGAATGTTTGATAGTGTGTGTGAAAGTTGTATTTGTGTATGTGGGAAGAATGCAACAACTTCATTGTTCTTCAGACTTTGATATCTAGAGTTATAAAGAAGTCTACACTCAAGTATTGCCTTACAATCAGGTTTGTTCAACAACTCATTGCCTTGGGAACTAATGTAAAGTGTTGCAATGTACCCAAAGCTGATGTAACTAGTACATTACATACGAGGAGTTCAAGGTGAGAGGGGTGGTGGTAAAGGATCAACCCTTATTCAAGTGGTAGCCCATGAGCCTAACCATGAGATCAACATGACATCTCAAATGGAGTTATTAGCAGTTATTAGCATCTACACATGGCTCAACCATGTGTAGATGTTGTGACTTGTAGTGCAACAAAGAGTTTTGAGCGTTAGTGAAGTTGGATCCATAATAAGAGAAGATTGACCAACAAGTTAGACTTCCTCAATCTTTCACATTTCATAAGCATTGAGTATCTCATCCATGACTCATAAACAACCTATAGGAGAGATGAGTGTGGAAGATTATGTTGATATATTTGAAGATGGA
This sequence comes from Marchantia paleacea, assembly GCA_014180765.2. NCBI lineage: Eukaryota > Viridiplantae > Streptophyta > Marchantiopsida > Marchantiales > Marchantiaceae > Marchantia > Marchantia paleacea. The sequence goes on from MUAA02000018.1 coordinate 5,112,275, forward strand.
GTAAGTAGGGTCCAACCATCCTCTTTGTATAAGGTAACATCTATCATAGTATTGAAGACATAGACTCTTGTTCTTTCTCTGTTTTGTTAGCCAAGGATTTATTGATGCTGGGTTGTCATCATCTCATGCATTACAATTGAGCGCCATGCTTTGTGATTACAAAAATGATATGGTGGTTGCTTTTTGTACTCACAACACAAGTATTATTGATCATGGGATCAAAACCACAATTAGTGGAACTTGACAAGCCATCACCACTAGACTGATGGAGTAATTAGGAAGGTTGGCATATAGACGTACCAAGATGTCACCAAATGCATTGAAGTGAAATAACATGAGTGGTGTCTTCTGTTTGGTTAAACACTCAACAAAACTAATTATCATTCATAATGAGTGTTGTTGGATTCTAGTGCACATCCCTTATGTTGGATGAGCATGGATTTCTTGATCTTGGTTTGCAAAAGAATGATGTTCAAAGATATCCAATTTTAGATATAGATATCTCTTGGAGGTTTAAATGATGGATCAACACCATACATCATTTGTATGGAATTCACAATGCAAGTTTAATTAAATCATGTCACGGATAAATCTATGATGCAAGCACATGTTGTTGCTACACTTGCAAAGTCATATCATGTATTTGTTGATGCAACAATGTTATATCCAATGAGGTTTAGCATCAATTATTGCATGAGAGGGTGGACCATAGTTATATAACCATAAGTCTTATATCTATCCATAGACCAAGATTTCAATCCGTCCTCGGAGTGAAAGAATTTGATCGTTGTCACGACTTATGTAGCGGCATCTCTAGTTAGGTAGGTGGATGTATGCAGAAGTAGATACAACAGTTAGAGCCGGTTATGCAGTTAGCGCCGTTCGCATTGGAACTGCCAATAGGGCCGACAGCGCTGAGTCATAGGGCTCAAGGGGTAGAGTTCGAATTAGGGCTCCTTGGAGGGCAGTTTTCAAAGTTGAGCCTTTGAGAGTGTGGCTATAGTGGATAATAGCTAGTGCGGGAACCTGGAGTCTTTGAAGCACAAAGTGGGTTTGGCTAGACAGTAATCAATCTTTTATGTTATGGTTATGAGCGGAGTGTCCTTGTGGATGGTTTGAGAGTAGAAAAGATTACTTCAAAAAATAAATTGGATTCTGTGGTGAGAACTATGAGTTCTTGGAATGTTGAAGGTATTTTGGTGAGTTTGGGACTGATGGTAGCTTCGATATGTTGGCTGTTGAGTGTGCAAGACATTGATGGAGTGAAGCCCGTGGTAGTGATTTAGAAGTAGAGTGGATTCGAAGTAGATGTGATTGATTTCAAATTTATGTATTTTATATTTTGTATAAATCCGAATCAAGAACTTTCAAGGGCGGAAGCACTACTAGAAATTGACAAAGTGGGTGGATCCTTATAGTTTTCTTGGGGCATTAAATCGAGATTGGCCAAAAAATATTTCAGACAGAAGTGCTTAAAGTCCAAGATCTTGTGTTTCAAAGTTTTCGGGTCAAAAATAGGAGCAGCAAGCTATATTTTCACGGTCAAAATTAGCTATAGCTAACTTTGACCGTGAAAATTCTAGGAACCACCCAAATCAATCTGAACCACCCAGGGGGCTCCCTCCTCCACCTTCCTACCGCTACCTTTCTGTTCAGATACACACATGCTGAGTTCCAAAGAGTGATGGATAGGATCCTAGCCATACTTGATTGTGTTTGAGCCTATATCAATGATATTCTAGTGTACAATGCTACAAGGAGGGAGCATGAGATACATTTGCAAGAGGTATTTGAGCGACTGATTGCTCATGGCCTCAAGTTGCACTCTACGGAAGAGTTCTGCGCTTTGAGAACACACCCTAACCCAAACATCAGGATTATCCAAGTCCAAGACCTCACCTGAATCTCAACAGATAGCTGCAAGTAAGTATGGATCTCTACCATATAATAAAAAGTATGATGAGAATGACGCTAGAGATGCTTGCCGGCTAAATCGATAACCCATGACCAACCATGGTAGCTGGATGTCCCAGTCTCCCAGATGACCTTTCTCCAAGCTAAACTTTCATAGTCCTCTCTTCACCGTTTGAACAACTCTCTCTGCTAGACCATCAGCCTCGGGATGATCTCTTGAGGTGGTACAATGATCGATCAACGTTTGATCACATAAAGCCTGAAACTCACCCAAAAACTTAGTACCCTGATTAGTCAACACTTCTGATGGTGCACCAAATCGGCTAAACACTGCAACTAAGAAACACATAAGCTGTTCCCCCACTTGACTTGTCAGGCAAGGCCACCAACTCATTCCAGTTGGAGAAATGCTCCATCATGACCAACACATATCTATGATGTCGTATAGTCAATGACAAAGGTCCTGCAAAATCCAAGCTCTAGCGATAACCAAGTTCCATAATCAGTAGAGGATGTAGTTGTAGTGTAGGGGCATTGAATGATGCTCGAACACGATCACATACCATACATCTGGCCACAAACTGTTGCACCTCAGTTTGCATACCTCTCCACCAATAGTGACTTTGAAGTAAGCTATATGTCCGCTGTCGCATAGGACAATTCTTTGCTCTGAGAACGCCCGAGCGCCTGGCTGTAAAAGAACACTCTAGAACCTTGTGTGAGTTGACAATCTCTTCTTCTTCTCCTCCGCACTCCATATTACAACTGGTAAAACTTCAACGGAATAAGATTATGATATCTGATGATTCAACCAATAACTCTTGCTTAAAATTCACAGAAAATTGCTCCACAACCCTTTTAATCACTCAGAAAAGTTTCAGATGTTTTTCTCCTCTAGATCTCTCAAAACAATTGTTGATTTCCAAACCGTATCACAAAGAAATATGCAGACCCCTGTGTACAAAACCCATCACACATCCCAATCCTTGACTTCAATTGCTCTCAAATTTCATGAGAAGGTCAATCATTATCCGAACTTCAAATCTGTAAAGTTTTATTGACAAAACTTTTTGATATCAAAAGATATGATTGATGTACTAACTTTGTGATAGTCAGTGCAATCCTGGACTATATACACAAACCTCAACCTATCACTCCGTACTAAAAACTCGTCCAATCGAGTCAAAACTTCAATCAAAACACAAGCCCAAGTCGTAAATTTTCTCTCTATTGACTCAGATCTCCCAAAACCCTTGTAAGATTCTCAGAAACACTCCAAATACACTCAAAGGCCTAAATTTCTCTCTCTAACTTCGAATCACTGTTTGAGAGTGACAAATCCTTCAAATCCATCCATTCTTGTGCCCACGTTGTAGCTCGTCCCGTCAGCTTTCCAACCCTATCCTCAGATCTTTGAATCTCTTCCTGGAAGGTCTCCAAAATCCCTAAAAACCTCGAAAAGTTGCCCTAGTGCCCTCATTGGTCAAAACTCCTAGACCAATGGGAATGGAGAATGCTATTTTGACCTCTAGTGTGGCCAAATTAGCTCCATTGAAACTTAGAGCTTTATCACTCCTAAACACACTACTTAGACATCCTATACACATTATGAATTTTCACTAATAAGAGTTAAAATGACAACTTGAAACCGGCTAAGTATACCCAAAAGCGATCACGATAAAGACACCGGATGTTGATGACAAATGGACTCGACAATGGTACATCTCGAGGATCATGTTGTCCCCTATCCATGTCCTACATTGACTTCACTTCAATCAGATAAGCTCCTTAGTCATCAAGGTGATGTCTCTAGATCTCCCTAGCTCTTTACAGCCTTACAATGCCATCTGTTACCCTAACCTAAAGTATTGTTGTCATGACAACAACTCTAAAGATGACACATGTCATCATCTTCTCATAGTAGCCGCGTCACAACACGACACCGCTTTATTTCAAAATGACCTAACTCCTCATGAGCATGTTTGATCAACTGTGCTCTCTGAGATGGAAGTGGCACAACACGAACGCTGTCATCTCCCCATACTCGAAGAAGCTGTCTACCTTCCCATCTGAACCGTCGAGCTCTCTGTAAAACTCGATCCCGCTCCTTTGCACTCAAGGTACCCACCAAAGCACCTATACAAAGATACTCCAACATTAGTATGTCATCATGAATGTCTCGGTTTACCATCAAACCATCCTCAGTCTCAGCGTCCAAGGCTAACATATCTGCTCTTTGACCCAAGAGAGATATCATATAACTCTCAAGCACCAACATACTCAAACAAGCATATGCATGGCAACCCGACACCATCTCCTCATCAGTATCACCATGCTATCGAGCCCCGGTTTCGTCAACTTGATTTGTACATGGGTTTCGACTTAACCCATCCGCATCACAGTTCACCACTCCAGGTCTATGAACAACCGTGAAATCATACTCTTGTAGGATAAGGGCCCATCGTGCAAGCTTTCCTATAAGCTTGTCTGATTCCATCAACCATTTCAATGGTTGATGATCAATGATGAGAGTGAAGGAGTTTCCAAACAAATAACATCTGAAATGTGCCACCACCCAAACAGCCGCTAAACATTCTCCTTCATAAGAACTATACTTCGACTGCGCTGCATTATTGGAACAACTTGCATAAGCCACAAAAACTCCTTCGCCTCATCATCATGTTGGGTGAGCACTGCTACCAAACCCAACATACTCCAATCAGTATGTACTTGAATCGGACGACCTCTCACATGTCTCCTCAAAATAGGGGCAGATGTCAACCTTCCCTTGAGCTCAACAAAAGCTCTCTCATGTTCATCTCCCCAACTCCACTCTTGATCTAGCTTTGTCACCTTTGTCAAGGCTTTGGCAATAGTGCTAAATCCTCGTACATATCGACGATAGAAGTTTGCAAGTCCAAGGAAGGCTCGCACCCTACTCACATATGAGGGTTGTGGAATACGAAAGATTGCCTCCACCTTGGTTTGCTTAACTCCCAATCCTCCTGGGTATATGGTATGACCCAAGTACTCTACCTACTCCTGAAAGAACTTGCACTTTCCAGGATGCAACTTGAGGCCACGAGCAATCAGTCGCTCAAATACCTCATGCACTCATTGTAGCACTATACACTAGAATATCATTGATGTAAGCTCAGGCGCAATCAAGTCCGGCTAGGATCCTATCCATCACTCTTTGGAACTCAGCAGGTGCATTCTTCAACCCAAATGGTAAGAACTTCCACTGATACAACACATCCTTGCCATGTGAATCAATTGCCCAAAAGGTTGTCTTGGCCTTATCCTCATCTCGAATCCACAATTGATGATATCCTACTCGTAAATCCAATGTACTGAAAACTTTTGCATGCTCAACTGCATCAAAGATCTCCTCAGGTGTATGCATAGCATATCGATCAGATTTTGTCTGTCAATTGATAGATCGGTAGTCACCACACATGTGTCTATCTGTATAATTGCCATGTATATCCTTCTTGACTAGCATCACCACATCAGAGGCATACTCTCCATATGATATCTCTACTAATCCAGCCTCAAGAAGATCTTGACACCTACTTTGGATCAGATCTCTCTCCATATCACTGTATCGATAGGGACGACGGAAGACTGATGCATTTGTTGTCAAGTCAATCCGTATACCAGGTCCCTTCAAACAGCCTAAATCCTTCATACTGAAGGCAAAACAGTTTCTGAAACTCCTCAAAAACCTCCACACCATACGTCTTTCTTCTCTTGTCACTTTGGGACCAATCTCAATATCCCAAATCTCCTCTCCATCAACACTAGAGATAGAAGATGTAGTATATGGTTGCTAAATGACAACCTCTTGAGCAGAAAGCTTTCTCTGCTCTCTCATACCATGCTCCACTATCTCAGTGTGAACAACTCATGCTGTTGTAACTGTAACCTCTTGTGTTGTATCACCAAGGTCTAAAGTGGTAACCACCACTTGCAACGCGTAAAAAACTCCAACGATACTCAAAGAAGACCCTAGATCTCCTTCTCTAACATCTCCATAAGACCAAGGATGAGATCTTGGGCACTTCTCGCCCCCTGTTTTTGCCTCCACCGTCTTGGTAGGCAAAGAGCTTACTAATGATCTTGCAGTCATACATGTGGATCGCATGCGTCTCTGCTCAGCCAATCCAAGACTCACAATCCATGTCAAATAGTTCAGATCCATAGCATGATCCAACACCTGACGTCGTGATGCCTCTAACAATGTAGGTACTGATTTTCCATCCTATATTTTAGGATATGTAGGTAGAAAATCCCATAGCTCGTTCTTTCTCTTCAGCGTTGGGTTCCACCAACTTATGTGTGAAATCCCATACAAGTCAGGTCCTCCTCTCTGTAAGCATGGGAAGGCTGGGTAACTCAACAATGTGGGTAATGCCGCTCTTGGCTGACCCACAAGATTCACCACTGCCATGGGTGACTTGTCAGCATAAACCACTGCCTGGGAGTGTCTATCCACATCCAAAATACTCTTCACTGTGAGATGTGAGGGCCTCTCCACTCTGTCATATGCTTGCAATAAAACCTCCCTTGGAAGAAAGTTTGTCCACCATAGACGTGGACAGTGTGCACAAGATCCTACTCTCGCTGCATCCAACAATACCGCTAGTACAATCCATGACCGCACGTGATGTGCACTCGTCATCACCTGTGCATGTGGATCATCCAACAAGGGAACATTCTCCAAAATGTATGCCAGAGAATAGGTTTGTTGTGACTAGAGAGAACGTAACACACGTAACATCTCCCAAAACATGCTAGAACGTGAATCATGTAACCCATGACCATTACCAGCACGTGTGTGTCCCTGACATGGCCATCCATCAATAACCAAATGTATGGTGCCATGTCGAGCAAGGTCTTGCGCCCCCAACAACAAAATATCGGCGGCAAGGCTGGCGATATCCTTGAACTGCCAACACTGGTAGAAGATCTGGGTATCTCCGCACCAACTGTGCCACATGGCATAATGAGACGCACCTTGCAATCTCATCTGGCTCTACATACAAGTATCGATGTACTCGTTTGTCAAACTGCAAAACAACAGCCAAACCTATGCTAATCCCTCCAAACAGATCCAGCACACATATAACCTCCTCTAGATACTGCCAAGCAATAGCCGTTATATCTAAAAGTGATAACATAGTGGAAGTGGGAATAATTTCCTTTGTCTTCTCCCTCTCCGGAGTAAAAGATTCACTCCAAGCCTGATGTATGAGCTGATCAGCCATGTGTTGTAGCTGCATACATGAAGTATCTAGTGTTCCATCCAGCGTGGATGACATTACTCCACTAAGACTTGGCATGATAGCCACATCCTCTCCACCATGACTATCATGAGCATCCATATTACCCTCCAACAAATCACCAGGCCAAGTAACACAAGTACTGAAGGCTGCAACATACGCCAAACCTCCACTTGGTAAAGGCCTAGAACCGGTAATGAATCGTACATGTAATCGACTCACTCGGCCCTCACCAGATTGCCAATCTGGCCAATAAGAGGCTATCTCCTTCCAATAATCAATGCTAAACGCCATTGGGTATAGCACTGCTACACCCACCAATACATCATAGGACTTTGCAAGTGTAACCACATCACGTGCTCGTGTTGTAGAGCTATCCGTGACATGATCCGGTTGCACTTTGCCTGCGATCCAACCCCACCGGGTGATGTATGGTGTCGGGGCATCACTAGAACCTCCAAGAGATATCTGAATCAGGAATGGACATCTCTCCACATCGGTCTTTTGCAAACCAAGACCAAGTAGTGCATCCTTATGCAACATAATGGGTTGTGCATCAGAATCCAACAACACACGTTGAGGTCGATAATGTAGGTCCAAAACAACAATACACGGAGAAACCCACATGCAATCAAGAGTCGACACAGGAAATACGTGGTTAACCTCACTAAGGTTACGTCCACGGAACACACAAAGTCACTTTACTAAACAACCCTAATTTGTGTCATATAAAGCTTCTGCGAGCCCTCTTATATAGTAGTACCAGCCCTAGCCCTAGTCTAACTAAATATAGTCAAACTATCCAGAGTTACTCAAGACCTGAGTTAACTCTTAACAATCTCCCCCTTGACTCATGTCTTGGGGTCTCTAACTCTTGTTATCCATATACATACTCCGCGGGAAGTCATAGAAGGAAACTTGAAGCATAGTCCCTCATGTATACAAGGATTAACTAGAACTAAGCCGTAGTCTAACTAGGAAGGAGTAAAGCATATACAAGAATCAAACAATTGCTAGAGTAACTCTACTAGTGCTTCTTGTGCAAAACCTGTATAGTAGCACAATGCCTCGTGAAACTCTCTAAAGGAATAACTTTGGTCAAAGCATCATCTTGATTGAGTATACCGTCATTCAACTACTCGTCAATGCAAGCCACATGAAAGTTGTGTGTGCATGGCAAGCCTCACACCTGAGTTCCAAAATCCACAACCTGTGATCTCTTTCCAGTTAGAAATTTGCACGCACTCACTTCCTTCCACGCCTCCAAAAAGCTCAAGATCTTGATTCTCAGCCCTGACAATTAAACTTCCTTCCTCACACCAAATCCTTAGACCCTGAACGTCTGCACTTCCGCAATGATTCGGGCTCCCATATCTGCACCCGAACACTCCCAAACTCCGAGGCAACACTTACGCGATCCGTCCAAAATACGCTACGTTACGTCGGGAGCTCCTCGTGCGTAAAACGCCCTCCATCCAAGTTGTCTTCACAAACAGCGACACTCCACCACTGCTCCAATTCTCTTTTCTGATACCAATTGTAGGTCCGAAACAACAATACACGGAGAAACACACATGCAAACAAGAGTTGACATAGGAAATACGTGGTTCACCTCATTGAGGCTACGTCCACGGAACATACAGAGTCACTTTATTAAACAACCCTAATTTATGTCACAGAGAGCTTTTGCCAGCCCTCTTATATAGTAGTACCAGCCTTAGCCATAGTCTAACTAAATATAATCAAACTAACCAGAGTTACTCAAGACATGAGTTAACTCCTAACAGATGAACCTTTCTTGAAGGTCCGACCAAACAGAAGACACCACTTCTATTATCCAACATCACCGCACTTGTGACACCTTGGTATGTTCGTATGACGGTCTCGCTGATAACTCCATCATTTGAGCGGCAACAACTTGCCAAGTTCCACTAGTAGTTGTCATGATCCCATGATCAACACTACTAATGTTCACACTACTAGAAGCAAGCAACACATCCTCTTTGCTTTTGCAAAGTGTGGCTGTCAATCGTAGTACATGGGATGATGACACCCCCAACGCCAATAAATCCTTGGCTGAGAAAACAGTACAATGAACAAGAGTCTTTTCCTCCCCCAACATTGCGCTGGATGCTACCTCAGACGTTGTTGATGGCTGGTCCCTACTTGCTCCATCTCCAAGTACATCCACATTGGCTTGCACCCTCATCTCTCCAATAGGTTGTCTAGGAGCCATGGATGAGGTGTTCAATGCCTCTCACAATGTGAAAGACTGAGGAAGTCTAACTTGTCGGCTAGCCTCCCCTCTTTGTGGATCCAACTCCACTTACGCTCCTCTTGACTCAGTAGTATGTATTGCACTACGAGTCATAGCAACTGCACATGGTTGTGCATTTGCAAGACATGTACTCCACAACATCTCCATCATATGATGTAGAGGCACCAGCTCCAGAATCTGATCTTTGTTGGGCTATAGCCATACTTGCTATCTTTTGCTCCAACTGCTCCAATCAAGATGCCATGTTCATCTCATGACTAGCCTCATGGACTAACACTTGAGTAGGGACTGGTCCTGTATCACCACCCCTGTCACCTTGAACTCCTCGTCCTCTTCCAGGGACTGTCATGGCAACTATTGTTGATCGTAAGTCTAGATGGAGATCAAAACATCGATCCATCTTATGACCATGTTTGTGACAATGCTCACATGATTTTGATCCAACAGGATCCATCCTTCGACCTTGAAGGCAATCCTTCTTGTGATGAGGTCCACCACATGTCCAACACACCATCCCAACAACTGATTGTTGACCTGAAAAGGATGGCAATGGTCTAGATGTTGCACCTTCACCACTTTAATGCGGATGGTCGAGGCGTCCCACATGTCTACCATAACCACTCCGGGTTTGTGTTGTAGGCGGTAACGTGAAGAAGTTGATGAAGATGGTGAATCCTTCTTTGAACCCGGCCGATCACCACCCTCTCTTCTTGCATTTGAGCTCAATACGCTCAGCAAGACAAAACACAATGGCCAACGTAGGTGATGTCTCTTGTATTAAGGTAGCATCTCTCACTCTATGTCTCAACTCTCTATCCAATATCCCATACCAATATTGGATAGCTTGTGCCTCTATCACCCCATGGGTAACACTGATCAACTGACACATTCGGATATACGCCTCTCGAAGACTCTCCCCAGTCTTCCGTTGAAACTCATGCAAGCCTCGTAGCTTGTCAGTTCTTACCCCTTGGTAGTCTCTCCTCAACCGTGCGAAGAACTCCAGAATAGGGTTAAATGTTGGGACCTCTAAACTCTTCCCAACTCTACTAGCTCCAATCGTATCATCAGTGCCAAATCTGGAGGATGAACTTCGCCACCTCAAACTTTGTCGACCAGTAATAGAGATGTAGTTTGGAGACCAGTATTGTTTCGAGAACTCTATCTCCTCAAGGTAAGAATGCCGGAACTCATGATAATCATCCATTGGCGGACCCTCCAAATGTTGGAATAATCCCTTCCAAGCCATAAACAGACTAAACAACATAGAGTTGTGCATCCGTTGTAAATCACACCATGAGTCAAACTCCTTGATGAAGTCATCCAACTCAATAGTGCCAACTGTACCCGAATATCGTCTAGGACCCTTGGTGGCCCTATAGATATCGTCCATGTCCCACAACAACGGTGTGGATACACACTCCAAGTTATCACCAAGCTCAGCTTCGTCACTCTATGAAACCAAATCAGAGTCTTCTGTGAACCTCAAAAACCAAGGTTGGTACCGCACTCTGCTACAGGTGCACCCACTGCTAATCCGAGCAGTCTCTCCTCTGGAACCTCCAAAGAACTCCACTGTGACACTAATGTATCACCTCCAAAACCGTACAAAACCAGGTCCTCAACTAGAACCAAAAACATCAACTAAAACTAGAAACCGCAACAAAGGTACCCGAGGCATCACAAGGTGCTAACACAAGAGCAACCTGAAACCTGCCATCACCAAAGGCAGTCACCTAGTCTATAGGTCCGCAAGTCCTATCTCACTGGGGAGAAACATGGATAGTCTGATTGGTCCGCAAATCCAGTTTCACTATTGACAGCACACATGAGCTCCAACACTCCAAACAACAAAACACCAACACAAATAAACGTGGTGCACAAACAGGAGCAGAGATGGAGGTATATCAATCACGAGAAACATAAAGAACAATACTCCATATCAAAAATATCCATCAAAGGGGTTAAACCAACCCAACCCGGACTGCATAGCCTCAGCATGTCATTTAAAAACACAAAAACTTGATTTTGGAGGTCTTCTGCTCTCCAGATCGATAATCTGACATTGGTAATCTGGCCTTGTTGGGCGTTGCCTTCAACTAGCCTTTTTCAATTTGCTACCTAATGCAATTTTTTTTTTCACAAACGGACACCGTTTGAAACTTTTGCATATAACTTTGAAAATCTTCAACTTCAATTTCAAACCCCTAAACGTTCAAACGGACATTATATGATAATCTGATAGCTTGCTGCTCCTATTTTCGACCCGAAAACTTCGAAACACCAAATCTTGGACTTCAAACACTTATGTCCCAAATATTTTTCGGCCAATCTCAAATTAATGCTCCAAGACAACTATAAGCATCAACCCACTTCGTCAATTTCCAGCAGCGCTTCCGCCCTCGAAAATTCCTGATTCGGATTAACACTAAAACATAAAATCCAAAAATTCAAAATTGATCACATCTACTTCAAATCGACTCTACTTCTAGATCACCACTATAGGCTGCACTCCATCAACGCCCTACACACTCAAAAGCCAACAGATCGAAGCTACCATCGATCCAAACTTACCAAAATATCTTTAGCGCTCCAAGAACTCACAGTTCTCACCACAAAATTCAATTTGAGTTTTCGAAGTAATCTTTTCTACTCTCAAAACATCCACAAGGACACTCCGCTCATAACCATAGCATAAAAGAGAGATTACAATCAAGCCAAATCCACTTTGTGCTTCAAAGACTCAAGGTTCCTGCACTAGCTACTATCCACCATAGCCACACTCTCAAAGGCTCAACCCAGAAAACCGCGCAAAGGAGCCCTAATTCGAACTCTACCCCTTGAGCCCTAGAACTCCCTACTTGGCTGTCGGCCCTAAGCGCAATTCGATGCATTTAACGGCGCTAACTGCAAAACCGGCTCTAACAGATGTATACGCTCATGCATACGCACACCTACCTAACTAAAGATGCCACTACATAAGTCGTGACAGCACCGACCATCTTGGATGTTACGGTTGGTCGCTTGATTCTACGAGTACATGAGGTTTTACTTTCTAGAGTTTTGGTATTGGAGGGTCGTGATGGTGTGATTTGGAAAGATCATGTGCGTAATTGTGCGTCATGTCAACTTCCAAACATTGATGGTACTATAGATCCAAGCCTGGCAGTTGTGCGTGTAGGCTTGAGATGTATGTTATGTGGATCAGCTGGTGGAACAACAAATATGTTGATTTTTGATTCTTATTCGAGAGGATGACATATGTCTTGTTTGACACCTCCTCTCAATGCGGTGCCCAATGGAAGGTGGAGATGTCCTCCATGCGTTTACCAAGCAAGCAGGTCTGACTATTACGTGGTATGGATTGCAGAGAAACAACTAACGATGGGCATTGTAGCACCCGGCCTCCTAATCCTAGTCCCACGAATCGCATATCATGTTATGGAATAGATGGCTATCTGGTGTTAGAGGGACCTAACCGCTCGTTAGGGTCTAGGGCGATTGTGGTACACTTGTGTTGGTGTATGACGATCTATGTACTGTGATATTTGATATGATAACGATGTATGTTGTGATGTGATATATATATATATATATATATGCACGACAATTGTCACGACTTATGTAGTGGCATCTCTAGTTAGGTAGGTGGGCATATGCAAAGTAGATACAACAATTAAAGCCGGTTGTGCAATTAGCGCCATTTGCACTAGAATTGCCGTTAGAGCCGACAACGCCGTTAATTCGAACCCGTTAATAGGGGTCCTAAGACTTCTTGGAAATCAATTTTCAAAATTGAAACTTTGAGAATGTGACTATAGTGGATAATAGCTAATGTGAGAATCTTTGAAACACAAAATTTGGGTTTGGCCTGACTGGAATCTCTTTTTATGCTATGATCTTTGAAACCAAGATATACCTCACATTTTCATCCCTCTTTTGCTGTGATCTTTGAAACCGAGATATACATATGACCTCACATTTTCAGGTACACAGGATAAGTAATCATAATCAATTTGAATTCCAGTCACGTTTTCTTTCGTGCAGATTAAAATTTCTTTTTATTCAGTGTTATTATTAACGTATCCCGTCAGGTTTTCGTGCAGGTTAAAATAGCGAAATCTGAGATATTCATAATCAGACGATGAATTACTTACTGCTCTCGCACAAAATGCAAGAAGGTTACTATATACACGGTGTGCACGATGTCCATTCGGACTCCGTGGTTTCTTTCCGTTGGTATATCTCATCACGTATCAATGGTGTTTGGGTGCCACAAATGAAATGAGTGACATCAAATGCAGACGCAGTCACGTGTCAGTTCGTTAATTTGATATGTACTGAAAATGGTTTACTCGAACACCTATAAGTCCTGTTCAAGACAAGGAGCAAGGTTTATCAAGTCCTTTGATCCGAATATCTCACCACGATACGTCAAATTTTGCTATTTTAACCTGCACGAAAACGTGACTGGAATCCAAAATCCTCGCAGAAATGTGTACCTCAAAGGTACATTTCTGACAACAGTGGCTGTTCATAGAAATTCTGAGTTAAGGAGAGGGAAAACTTTTACTGGATGTCCATAAGTACAAACGAATCGCCTGGAATGGCAGTCATGGTGCTCCTGAATAATACCATCTGACCACAGGCCATGACAAGAAGAACGTCTTCATTAGTCTTACTCTTAAATACAAGCCAGGGCAGGCTTGGTTCGAGAAAGTCCGCCAAGACGAGGGAGGGGAGGGTTGGGCATCTGGAACAGAAGTGGGTCGGCGTGGTCCCAGCGATCGTCCAGTTCTCAGTCCATGTCACAGAACACATGCAAGAGTTTGATGAACACTTTCCCAATTCCCAGTGTCAAAAGAGGCAAGATCGTCCCTCTAACCGCATCACGGAGAGATAGAGAAGCCTGATCATAACGCTGTGGATTCTACAAACCATGCACAACGAAAGTGGCCGAAAGAGTGACAGACCCGTGGCTGACGGTATGGATCAATATGGTGCAAATATGGTACATGATGTTTGCTGGCTTGACGTACCAGTGTACGTTTGCCCGCACAAAAAGGTGGAAATTTACACTGCTAGAAAATGGCTTCTTTGAAACGCAAGGCGCTGTTCCAGAATCTGGTGATGAATATCTCAAAAGCCATGTCGGATCCGCCCAGATGAGCACTGGCGTCCAGCATGTGCAGCTCGACCTCCTGGCGAGTTTTCTGCGACTTGAAGTGGTTCTTGCCTCGAGTCCGACCTTCCCACTCGGTCACATTCAGAATCTTGACAATCAGGCAGTCCTTCCGGCTCAGCCATATCTCCTTGCGCACCTTTCTCACGAAGCTCACCATCCCGTGGAAGGCAGCTCCCACTCTGATCCCCTCCCCGCCCGTGCTCCCGGAGCTGTCGAACTCGAGGACTGGATGCCGCCGCACTCTGACTCGCAGCTCGCCTTCCTCTATCACCTGCCTCCCGTTCCGAATGATAAAACGCACACAGTTAGGTCGGTGCTGCTGGCTCATACTGTCCGACGAGATCTGATCATGAGCCTTGGACTCCTCTCTCTCGAATACCAGAGAGCCCGACAGCCAGCGGACGGTTCGCAGACTCAGAGAAATGAACTTGAGATCAGAAGTCAAACGGACTTTGTACTCCATCGGTGCACACAAAGTAACCAGGTACTTCTCAGAAGCCTGGTCCAACCTTCTGAACCCCTCGTTTTGCAGCCTGATCCGCAGGTGGTCCAGTGAGCCATGTACCTGCAACCACAGTCCACATCCGGGCAGATCAACTCCAATCATAGGATAGTATAAGACGTCCTCCTCTGAGAAAGATGAGTACCAGACATTAGAAATTGGGCCATTGGAGAGACACCTCTTGGCACAAATCAGTTTGGAGAGTCGGTGGAAAACTCTCGACAGAACTTTTCCTGCAGAGAAGATGAAAACTGGTTTTCAACTTACATGCGGAAAGAGGGATTGAGAAGCACCGGGTCGGCTCTCCTTCGGCTTTTTCCTCCGTTCTGGTCCGCGAGCGTTTTGATGATGGTGGAAGTCTTGGTCGACCTCGCCGTAGTCTTCTTCTTTGCCTGGGTGATCACCCGCAGCAGGGCCGCGTTTCGTCTCCACTTCAGCTGGTTTTGAGCTGTAGCGCGCAGAAATGTTGTCCGGATGCAGGTACTTCTTGCCGCGAATGGTGTAATCTTCGAGCTCGGCGATGGACACTGAGCCGATGGACTGCTGCTCTCCGAGGTCGAAGGGCACGTTTGTGACATACAGGGTCCCGAAACGGACTAGAGCAGTGACAGGAGTGGCGGATGACATCGAGTCCGAGCGGAGAAGACACTGCCTCTGGCGCCAGAGCGAGCTTCTGAGTCTCGAGAAGGCATGGGCCTGCCAGGTCGAGCTGCCGACTTTGGCCACCAGAACAGGCACATGCAGATCCGCGTACACATGCTGCAGATGGGCCTGACCCCAGTACTTGACGAATCCCACCCTGTCCTGGTCACTCAACGAGGCCCTCGAAGAGCAGAAACGATGCCCCCTTGACGAAGACGCGGTGCTCCGTCGTGGGCAGCCAGCACCGGCCGTTGTTCAGATCCCGGAGAGCTTGATCGATTTGCTGCACTGCTGCAGGATCGCCCAGAATCTCCACGAGCAGGATCCCGCTACGAGACCGTTCGCTGGTGCCGGAAGCTTTGGAGTTGCTTAGAGGCGAGATGCGCACGCTTGCTTTTCCATCGATGAGAGAGCGAAGCCTCTGGGCGTAGAACTCCTCCGCTCCTCTGATGACGGCGCTCTGGAATCTGCTCAGTCTCAAGCACACATGCAGCTGCGCCAGGACGTACAGGGCTTTCACATTTCTCGTTCGCGTCAGAGCATGCCAGGCCTGCAGACATCTGTTCCGAAACACCGTGAAGGACTCGAGATTCAGGTCCACACACGGCCGTTTACTTTCCTCCAGAGGATTCGGCAGACGAAATGGGGACGAGCTCGTAGCACCTGACAGACTCTTGGTACTCAGGTCTGCATAGTGCCGGAAGAAGGCTAGCAGAACCTCACCAGGAAGCTGACCTCCCAAAAACCTGCAGGAAGATCATACGTGCTCAGTAGTTGCTGAAGAAACTCAAAAGAGAAGATGAGATTAGCAAGTGATCTGTGTGCAGTTTCGACATCGAAAAGCTCACCCCTTTTGTGAGTTGTGAACTGGGTCCAGGACTTCTTCAATGACGGAATTCAAGGTTGAATATGAAGAGGATCTGGTTCTTATCTGGGCCTCTTCAAAAGCAATATACGGCACGTATCCTTCTTCCAGGCAGAACTGTATGAATAGCCATGCGATGCTGAATGGCGTGAATTGCCCCCTGGATTGTGAAGCGATCAATCCCACATTACGTGCCCATTTGACAACTACTGTCAGTGCCAACAGTAAGCTCGGATACAATGAGATGTACCTCAGAACCATTTCGCTCTTTCTCAGACCGGAGCCGTCGGCAGTGATGTCGAATGCCAGTGTTCCTGAGTCATTTTTGAGGATGGGAACTACTGCATCTTTCATTGCACAGGTTCCAGGAAAGTCTTGTCGGAGGCACGGTAAGAGCTTATCGAGCACTTGTATCTGAGACAGCCTCTTGGCGGGTACGTTCTCGACCTCTACACAGATATCTACATCAGATACACTGGGCTCGAAGAGGAAATTGCAAGAGGACCCAAACATTTTCACAGAGGCATTCTTGAATCTTGCTCTTACGCAAACCTCCACTTTTTCCAGCAAGTCCCGACGTTCCAAGAGGGATGCAAATTTACTGGGTTGCTGCTCGATGAAGTCTGCCCTCATGCTGTGATAAACAGCCTCTTCCAAAGATTGGCCATGGATTACTCTGTCCTTCATGAAGACCATACCCTCCCCCAGCTTGTTGTGCTTGATCTCTGCTAAGACGTCTGAGATCACCCATGGGAAACTTAAGCATCTCATATTCTCGTCATCGTCAGTGTATGCAACCATGTACCATGCCGAGGCCAACCGATATTTTTGTTCAGGCGTAGAGACACTGCCAAAGAACCGGGCACGGAAAGTCTTCACGAGCTCCTGAAATTGCTGCTTGACAACTTGAGTCCACTGAAACAGTTCAGAACGGAGGTGATTATGCATGTAAACAATACACCCTGTGACAATTTCCGCTTCCTGTTCCACCCCATAGCACTGCATCAAGCCTCGTAATAAAGTGCAGTAGTCCCTGTAGGTCTCTTTCGATTCATCACTGTGGCCAATGTAGCCCTCAAACATGAGCTGACTGTCGGGCTGTAACCGGACATTCACGTGGCGTTTGAGATCATCCCCAAATAGACATTTGGCTCTCCTGTAGAGTCGACCTATGACCTTCTGTGATGGATATGAAGGTCGTTCGGGTTTCTCCATGAAATCCGGAAACTTGGTGGGGAGAAGATCCTTTCTTACCACGACCTGCTGGCCAGTTTTGGGGAAATCAACCGCTTTCGCATGAAGTTTTGCAAGCTCTATGCAGTCTGGGTCCCGGGCACCGTCAGGTCTGGTAATTCGATAAAACAAAGTCAACTCACAAATAGGACTTGCCGACCGCAAAAAATGGTACCAGCCAATCCCGTTTACGTGCAGTAAATGACAAAGTCATTCAAAAGGAAGACCATTCTTGTTCCGGGCATAACACACTAGAGCAAATTGTTTAGAAGATTGCAGGAAGAGTACACAAGCACAAAACTCTTCAAGTCCACTGGAACTAACGAGAGGTACTGCAGAACTTTTCTTAATAGAGAACCTTTGATAGTTCAACTAACAGATATTCCGCAACAAAACATGCAACGAGGAGAACCTGAAACTATTTTGGTGAGGGGAGCATTGGTCTCTCACTTGCTGTCACTGAAGGCCAAGTGTGAGTTAGCAATCAGGCTCAGCTCAGCACTTTTCATTGTTTTGACGAAAAACTCGAACATGTCAGACTCTCTCACTTCTGGAACTTCTAAAGGTGGCCCTTCTTCATACAGCATTGGGGCATGGATTCTAGTTGGAATCAACTCTGGCATCCAGATGACAGTGTACAAGTCACCATCAAGATCAGAGCCTGACATTTCATTGGTATGTGGTCTCGGACCCTTCGCTGGAAATACCACACAATTGACGAGATCCCGTAGTTCATCAAAGTCTCTCGCCCGAAGCACACGAACATCACCTGCAAGAGGAACAGCATAAGGAAATGAACAGATGAGTAGGACACATGGTAGTCTCTATAAATGAAAAGAATAGTCAACGCAGTCCCCATGAAGTCGTATGCATGATCTCCTTCGTTCTGTCGCGAAGACTAGCTGGGCGTTTGTTCTCATGTTGAAACAACTGAAACTGCACTTACCTGGGTGAAAGCACGGATTCTTATAAGTCGCACATCTACCGGTAACGATCTGTGGTTTCCAATTTGTGGCCGAATCACAGATTTGCACAAATATTTCTCCATAGTCCAGTGAATTTGTTTCATCCAGAACACCCATCAGAAGACGACCATCTGGTACAAATATGTGCGTTTTGGTCACAAGATTTTGAACCTGTGGAGAGCAAAGTAAAAATCGTTAGTCTCATGGTGTGCAGAGTTTCGACAAATGCGCTTTTCAATGAAACAGAAAGTGAAGTCGACTTGACCTTTTGAAAGTAAACGGCCGAAAGGATTTGCTGCAAAAAGGGTTCGGTACGAATGTCCATTCCAGCTCGTAAAAGTGGCTGCAGCTTTAGTGCTCTACAGTTCCTTGTGATTGCCTTCTCGGACTGATCCTCGGCGAAGAGTTCCAGTAGCGTCTGCAGCTGCTGCTCTTGAAGGGTCTCAAACGCGGAGTCTTGAACACCAAGACTCGACAACAGACCTATGCCTTGGCGATTGAGGTACAGCGGATGGCTTGTAGAGGTGTTAACGACTTCCAGCTTCCTATGTGATGAGGGAAACTTGCGCATACTTTCTCTGAACCTACATTGCGTGTCGGCGGATGTGAGCTTTGGATCCAGGGCAAGCACCCCCTTATAGCCTGCTACACGAATTTGGATTGCAGTGACGGTATGTAGCGAGTGATTTTCCCGTGTATGGAGACATTCCAGGACTCTTCTGAGACCGAGGCCGGATATCGTCCCAATACCATCAGAGAAGCAAAAGTTCCCTTGCTTGACGTCGACACTTGGGTTATCGACCTCCTCATCTTCCACGGTGATGGTCTCATCTGTACTTGACATACCCAATCCAACGCGAGCCATGTACTTGCCGACACAACTGTAGTCATAAACAAACCAGGAGCAGTGTAATATACCTTTCAATCAAACCAAAAACATGATACAATGACTTCCTGAATGTGGCGTTTGGAGCACTTCTAAGTGACTACGATTTGTACATTAACACTTGACAAAACTGAGCACAAAAAGTTGACACACAAAGCACAGTGTCACTAAGACATGCCTCACTATCTCAGCTATTTACCTCATTATACTAGAAGATGAAATTTCAACAAACTATACTGATTAGTATTTGCCTGTCGTAGCTTGAACACTGCATATCCTAAAAAGCTTGAAGCAGTTATCGTTTCCAGTGAGAAACAATTGCAGAAGGAGCAACTTATGTCCCAAACTACCGAGTGAAAATAGAGGAGATATCCAGACCTTATGTCATGAAAGTCTCCAAGCCAAGAGCGGACTTCGCTTGGATCTAAGCTAGTCATCCAGCACGAGTGGGAACGAAGCATGCTGGTGGAGCATCCCAGAAACCTGTACCAGCAACCTGCAACTCGCAATCCCTTCTCCAAAGTCCGAAATACACGACTCAGTAACTTATATTCCTTACCCGGTAGGAATCTCATATTCTCATCTCGAAACGAAACCTTCAGGAACTTCTCAGGATCGAAGTGCCGGAGCAATCTACTACTCTTCATCAGGAGGGGCTTGTAAAGTATGACACGCGAAGGAGTGATCGTGGCATGACGAACATAAATGTGATTCTTCGGCACCAAGTTTGTGTTCGGCTTCAAGTTCCGAACTGCTTGTTGCAGAAGCTTCAGAGGATTGCAGAACCAGTCAATTAAATTAATCATCTCTCGTAAGATGCACTCTTGCATGACCTGTTCGTGTTCATACAGTTCTTTATAGAAATCGTCAGGAACCGTTGTTCTAGGAAATTTGCAAGGATACTGACTGAAGATGCATTCCATCAGGTAAGAAGTTGAGAAGTAAGGACATCGTTGGATGTTCCCAATGGGAAGAATTGGTTGACATTCTGGTATATCAGCAGACTGTATGTCATTCTCAACCGGACAGTTTGGAGCATTTCCATCTTCCTGAAGACTTATTGAGCCTCCAAGACTACCAATGTCTTTCACAATAGTGTCATAGACGAGTATTCCACGGTTTTCAAAATATTCAAGAAGTTTATTAGAGACCATTTCCTCCTCTTTCCCTCCAGGCTTAAGGAGAAGCTCAAACGCAAGGCAGTCTCTCATGACATTCAGTAATGATGCCTGACGTCTTTTGCCATCCTCAACATCGGCGCAAAGTCGCTGATTACGAGGAATTGTTGATAATGAGTACACCTCTGGAGCTTGGCGTAAAGGTACGTAAAGTCTGTGACTGACAAGGTCCTTGTCGTGATGAAGTAAGACCCAGCCATGGATTGCTGCCAGAGCGAACTCGAGGTATATATCCTCCTCTGGAACGTATATGCACAAAATCTCTCCCTGTGAGTCCCAGCGAATCCAAGGTCCGTCCCTAGAGATCGCACGCTTCTGCTGACTGCTCCCGAGTTCTGGACCGTGAACTTGCACGAAGGTACTGGGATCTTTCAACACTCCGGCGTAAAGGCCCACGAGTTGGAGAGTTTTGGAGCCAGTGTGGTCACCATCGACAGATCTTGAACATATCCGAAACCAGATGTGCTCCCCTACAGATCGTTGATGAAGCTGGGGGATACCTTTCAAGCAGATGCTCTCATATGTGCTGATCGTGTCTTGTCCTTCCAAAGGACATAGGTGCACCAATGAGCATCTTAGATCGCACTTGAGAACATCGGCATATTTCCGCAACACAGCTTTCAAACTGCTCTCGGTGAGCCATTTGTCGTGAAACTTTACCTTAACAGCAAATGACTGTTGTGAAGGAAGTTCACTAGCCTCTTCCTCATCCTCCAGACCTGCTTTCTCAACTGACTGCACCTGATCTACCAAGTAATTGATAAGACGGGTGTGCGAAGTAGAGACGGGAGAAACCTTTCGGCTTATAGCTTCATGCATATTAGACTCCATGCGCTGAACTGTACGAGCTTTTTCCCTCTCTTCGTCGCTCAAGATCACTACAAATCTGCTTCCTCTCAGTCTTGCTCGACCTCGGCTCTGAACGGTACCTGTCAATGTCCCCATGCCATCAAAGCGAATGACGACATTGCAAGACGGCACATCTATACCCTCTTCTAAAACACTGGTGGAAATTAGCAGCTGAACAACGCCAGACCGAAATCTGTCCAAAATAGGTTTTTGCTCCTCCTCCCAAGTCATGCCATCAAATCCAGAGTGGCCCACCAGGCGACTAGGTCGGAGCTTTTCAATATCAGGGACTCGCTCCAGCACGTATTCTAGTGCACGAGCTGTGTATCTTGTTTGCACAAACACAAGTATTCGAGAAGATGCGTTATCCATGATAGCTGATCTGACCTCCTCGACAAGCACTTCCACTCTTGATGATAGCAGCTGACTGGAGACATCAGCTCTGCTCGCTAGGAGTCGCTCAAGCAACTGACAATCTCCTAAGTCTTCATTTCTCCAATGCTTAAGCATCTCTTGCTTTCTGCTGATCGAAGAAACTCCATGAACGGTGCTTTCGTCTATGAGAAGCAGAATCTCAAATATTCGCTCCACCAGAACCCTTGACGAATATCTCTCCATCTCACTACAAAACTTCCCGATAAGGTCTCGAAGATGACTCCGACAAGTGGACGACCAACAATTTTGTGGCTTCCTGGTGATGAAGTCGCGATAGTTATGATCATAACCACATTCTCTACGAGTTACGTACGATAATCCTCTGAACAGCACAGTCCACAGGAAAAAGAAGTAGTCCCACAAATCGGTATGCAGTTTAAGCTCAGCTCGTGTGCAACGAACAATGGAGTATTCTGTTCGAGCTTCGGAAAACGTAGCGTCAAGGTCCTCTTTCCACAAAACTGGCACCAAAAGCCTTGCAGAGCAGTAGATAGAAGACAAGTCATCAACCTTGCATAAGGTCAACTGGAAGTCAGCATCAGCAGCAGGAGATGCCGTCAGACCTAAAATGCGAGGACGTGACTCGAATGGGCAGAGAGACACCTGCTTCATGATTTGTGCGTATGGGTGACGTCCTACCGCATGGTGAGCTTCATCAAACACAATGCAGCAGCACTGTACCACTGGAAATCCCTTCAGGAGGAGATTCAAGAAGACTTGGGCAGTCAGAGCCAAAACTTCAAATTCTGAGCACATCATTTTCAACGTGGAAGGCTTTAATACCGACTGAGAACTCTCGCCCGTGACTGCCTGCAACAGGAGAGGGCAGATCAAGCCTTGGATTAGTCACACGTAAGGGAGCCAACTTGACCTCAGTAGTGGGCTTCAAACAATAGACGCTAGATGTGTCGCTATCCAACACAGTATGAAGTTCCTCCAGATTTGACACCTTCACATTTCCTAGACAGTTTAAAATCTGGAAGCCAAAAGTCTAGATAACAGAAAGCCAGCCCACGCATGGTTGAAAAGAAATTCCTTCCAACACTGTCCGCGATGGAGCGATTCCTTACGAGCTACAGCACCATGAGGTTCTTCCTCTGAAGGACTTTCACGAGCAGAACAATTCTCTTGTGCACACTTCACAGAGTTTTCCTCGAGGTTGTAGCACGGGCTACACCGCGCTGAGATCGACAAACCAGACTCCAAACCAGACTCCACGGAATTCATAGTCAGAAGATGGATTCAGGAGAGGTTGCTCGATTGCACGCTGGAAGGCTTAAACCAAGGCTGCATTGTGCTTTCCCACCCAGGGGTTGTAGGAGAATAGACAATGACATGAGTTTGAGACGAGGTCTGCTGTATTTGTTATCCAATTTCAGCAGGAATTGTGTGCGCAGAGGATGATATTATTGCAAACAACATACTCGCTGTCTACTTTCTATCTGCAGAACTTATGCATACTGCAGAACATGTGGGCTGTGAAATAATGGATGTCACAAAAGTCCACTGGGATCAAACGCCGCGATGCATATGGGCACAAGAATTTGACAATGGCTCTAATTGAAAGAAGAAATGCAGTTGATGATGTTATCTTACCTTAACTAGCAGGTTCCCTTCCTTCATTAGAACCTTCGCCTGCTGATTGACCAGAGGTATTCGGTCTCCAAGGAAGATGCCGATCTTGTCCTTGTTCAACTGTTTCAGAAATTTCACCATCATAACTGAAACCAGCGTCTTCCCAGTGCCCGTAGGTAGAAAAATGAGCGAGTCCGCCACGGAAGCTTGCACAAATAGCTCAATCTGATAGTTTCTAGGCCTAGAGCAAGTCAGAGTTGAGACGTGCAGATTCTCGAAATCAGCTGGCCCGGGTACACGAAGTGGATGCTGGTCGAAAGAACTGCTCAGAAAAACTCTCTCATCCGTCCAGGTTTCAATTTTCGTAAAACGACTTTTGACGTTAATCCATTTGGACGATTGACAGTTGGCCTCCAGATATACTGCTTTGTAATCGAAACAGAAGTAATATTCTTTGTGTGGACCAACATTACACTCCGCCCCGACTTTCCTCTTACACACTGAGCATACGAGTGCATTACGAGCATATCCATTCGAAGGAACCTTCGGAATCAAAGTCATCGAAGCACTGCTCTGGACTGCTTCCATCAACTCGGGTTTCACAATGAGATGGCAGGCACCAGACCCTGGAGCTGCTTCATAGAAACAGAGGCTCTCCCAACCACACAGCAAATGCTGGCCCATGCACCGTAGCACCTCCATTGGGACTGGTTTGCCAGCTCCGTTTAAATTAGTGCAATCGATCACTTCCAGTCAGTCGGGACCGACCCCCACCAGCTGCAGCTGTATATTATCCTGGATGTTCGCTCATACCATCTGCTTCCCTGTTCCTGCTCAGTTCAAGCATGCTCGCTGAGCTGACGTGCAAGTAAGAATCTGCCTTCACAAGATAGCCGACCACATGAACGACGAAACGAGTGCAGCCGCGTGGTGAGATTCCATCAGATCACAGCCTGTCAAACAATGGTCCAATTGTGAGATACCAAAACCTCGATCGAGGTTATGTATTCTCACGTCATCCACCCAGAACTTGCGCGGGCAGAACCTCCAACTGTCCGGATTTGCTTCCGACATATTCTGACAAGGACATGAACTCCGACAACATACACCAAATGTGCAGTCCCCTTAGGCCCTGCTACGCGCATGGCAGCCGCCTCAAAATGCAGGACAGCGTCTCTCTGCCCTGCTGGAAGCGAACCGCTCATCAGACTTACGCAGTCCCTCTCTCTTCCTACTCCCAGAGTGCCCTCCATTCCTCATGAGAAATAAACGAGGAATCAGACAGTAACTAACACCTTCTCTTATCAGTGCTCCCGCATCTTCCGACCGCAATTGACCGCTCTGCTCTGCCCATCGGTGACGACCACGGCACAGATCGAAGAGGATAAGGTGCCGTTACCTGGAGAACTCCTGCAGATCAAAGTGTATGTATATATATCGAGAGAGAGCTCGCGATTTTGGCATGAGAAAGTCGAGGGATTTACAGAAACTATGCACAAGGACCAGAGGCTCGTTGTGGCATCAATCCCGAACTGTGCGCTCAAGAAAGTTACTCCTCTGTCTTCACTCTGATTTTCCGCATGCTGTCGAGAACGTTTTCTGGCCGCAGATCGCGAATTTCCCGCCGCGCTGGTCCGACGGTGGCCGTGTCAGTGTACCTCATGTCATCATCGATGCGACTGTGCGACACTGCGGAAGGTACTCACGGCGATTCTCTCCAGATGCTGTCTTGACTTTATTGGAGCCCCATTTGGCTGAATATTGGCGGCTGTTGGCCACTTCGACAACCCTCACGTGAGACATGACGTGGTTCCTGTGGATGCCGGTTAGCCGGTATACTTCCTGTTACACCCATTTGATTCAGATTTCACTGAGTAAAGGTTGTCATTACAGTAAAGGTTGGACTATGGTATCCCATATTGATAACCACCGCAAGCTGCCTTCTTACTTGAAGGGGCTGCGGCCTTTCGCCTAGGCGCTAGACTTGTTGAAATTTATTGTCCAGAGATTCACAGAAAAACTTAAAAAATTAAATGAAAAAAACATAAGACATAATAAAATAACAAAAGGATGGGAATAATATCAAATTGTACAATGATGAAACCAATAAATTAAATCGACAGTTGGGATTGAGATAACCTCAAATATTGGAAGTTATTGACGGGGAGAAGTAAATAGTGGAAGTGTAAGTATATCGTTGAACCGAGAGTAAAGCAATTTGTTGTATACCAAATAAAGACTATGAGATTCTTTACGTGTTTCATTCTCCCGTGGGCCTCCATTCTGCAATTTAAATACAGCCGAGAATAATAAAAGGTTCAATACATGAAGCTTTTTAATAAGATGCCCATGTACTTACAGTTGTATATTGATTTTAACATTATTGTCGCGCTGTGTTATAATATTCAGTCAAAATACACAGTAAAATAATAAAAAGTATGGGAAGACTCCTTCAAGTCTTAGAAGGATGAAACCTAACCGGGAACACGGGGCTAGCCCCAATAGCATCAACGCAGGGAAATATATACTAAAGAACCTAAGATATTTAACTATCTACATCAATTAGTCTACAAACAACATGAGCATTCAAAGAATGTGATTGATATCATATGAACTATACCCGTTAGTGCTCTATCTAAAACAATGGAAATATGTTATCTAGAATAGCCTATACAATAACCTAAAGAGAGTGATACCTCTGCCGCATAGTATGGTAGGTTTCGCGTACTCCCTCATGAACATGTCAAAGTTGGCGTCCATAGCTCCATATAATTCCAAAGTTAGAGAAACAAAGAAATGAGCTCTATGCATACCCTTATAATTGGAGACCTTGGCTGCTCCCACTACATTCGCCATCCATCTTGGAGGATGGGTGATCACCCCCTCTGAAACTTTATCACGAGTAGGATCCGTTGTCGTGTTGTGACGGGGCTACTATAAGAAGATGATGACATGTGTCATCTTCAGAGCTGTTGTCATGACGGTGATACTTTAGGTTAGGATAACCGATGGCATTGTAAGGCTGTTAAGAACCCACCGTTGGATCAACTTTGTATGGCTTGGATGTTCATGCAGCTTGGATGAGTTTACTTATTTGTATTGCAATGACTATTAGAAATGTGTTATTTTTATTAACAAAATATCCCCTTTTTCAGTTATTTTCCAAAACCGCTCTCAAAATATGTGTTTTGTTAACATTATTTACTCTAGTCACCGGGGTAGGTGTTGTCATGTTGGATCATACAAAGTTATAAATAAAAACACCTCACATATTAGCAAGAATATATATTTTAGGTTCAATCTAAAAGAATCCATTTGAAATAAGTGATACATGTCTCACTTATTTGGACTCTAACATCATGAGATTGAAGTGGTTCCTTAGAGAACGTGGAAACACATGATGAAATCAAATGATTTCATGAACAAAAGGCATCCAAGAAGAAGCAACTGAAGGAGAAAATATAGCAGAAGGCACTGTGTGAAAAATAGGAGAAACATAAAATGCAGCAACAAAAAGAGGAGAAAAAACGAAAAAAGAAGTTACATACCAATGAGACAAAGACAAAAGAGCAACGTCAAACATCTAACGTTGAGAGGATTACATCAAGAGGGAAGGAGAAGACGAAAAAGAAATATGATTCTTCACCCTCCATAACTACATGGAACTGGTTGGCAATGAATGCCAACCTAGCTCCGACAAAAAACATGGATGAATACATGTATCAGTGAATACATGAACTATTGAAGAATTCTCCAAGATCATATCTTATCTACACAAAAAAAGAAGATTTGGTCATATGTACAATACTTGTTAAGTGGCAAAGAGCAAAAACATAGTAAACGTCACTTAGTTTTACTTTCTCAAAGCTCATGTGGAGAAGTTTGCTCCTGACACGTTCTTTAGGAATGTGAAAATTTGAGATAGTGATATGAGAGGATTCATGTAAAAAATATCAAGATCATGAAAAGGCAAAATTTATGATACCATTTGATGTCATTGTTGACCTTGAAGTCTGCAAGGATGTGACTCATTTTGAATTGGATAAGGCTTGTTTTGTTTACATGTGAGAAATGTCATTGTTCTTTTTGAGAAGTGATACATGTTTTGTTTTTCAGTTGATTTACGCTTCTCAAAATGATAGTGTATTACTTCTAGTCTCTGTTTCTGGTTTCTGCCACAAATATTAAATTAATGGAGGAAAACATGGAGCTTGTGATTACAAAGAGCTTTTCAAAGCATACGGGAGCCTAGACTTTTTGGAATGTGTTTGTTGTGTTTCTGTTAGCATTATATAGGAGGAAATTTGTACTCTTGCTTGGGAGAGCACAATATGATCAAGAGTACCAAAAAAATATGATGACAATTAACAAGATCATACATAAAACTTTCATGATTTGTGAAAAACAAAAGAAACATGATTCCGCTTAGCAATTTGAGTGTGCACATGATTGCATGCTTTTGAACTTTGTAGAAGGTGATAGAAAAAGTGTCTAGAAGTACGACAGAATTATCAAGATAGCATTTCGTCTTGATCATGTCTGATCCCTTCAAGATGTGATGATCATTATGCACATTGCCTTATGATTAAAATTGCACAAGATGACAACATCACCCTCTTAAATCCTCCAAGATGTTCCTCAAAGGATTATGAAGCTTATGGGTGACATTAAAGTTGTTGAGTGAAAGACACTCAAAGACATCTAGAAGGAAGTGGATGCTGTGAGACTTCTGAACCATGTCATTGAGAAGGAGGTGTCCTTCACCAAAATGGGGAAGAAGATCATGTGAATCAAGGACCTCTGATTAGTATTTTGTCCACATCTTTTTATGCACATCTGCAAGCTAGTCTTATGGCAACTCTCCCTTGAGACCTGAAAAAACTACAGTGTTTGCCACGAGAAATTACACCTCGAGTAAATATTATGTTAGATACATATTGATTCGAGTCCATACATCTGCAAGCTACTCTGAGTTAATGTTAATTGGGATTATATTAGATACTTATTGATTCTAGTCCACACACCTAAACATGATAGACATTAGAGTCTTGTCCTTGTCAGTTTCATGATAGAATCAAACTAATTTTTTTTTATCATTATGATAGCGCTAACAATGTCCATCCTTTTACCATGATCACAATGACAATTTAACGTTGGTCGCAGTTGGTGCTCCCCGATATCATTAGATATAACTAAATTATTTTCTGTAAGCAATTGAAGTTACTCCTTCCTCACTTCAACTCACACTCTCATTTTTCTCAGTGCAATTATAATTTTAGCTCTTTTTCATATGTTTCTCACTTCCTATCTACCCCATTCAATCTTGCAGGTACCTCAACAAGTAAATAACTTTGATTGCAGCTTGAATGTTCTTGAGTTACTTCGTGAAATATTATAGTCATCTTCAATGCTTCACGAGGTAATCAAAAGAGACTATTTAGAGCTTGGACATTTCTAAAAGCTGTAGAGGATTTGTATGCTTTCATTTCCCTATTTTTTTTATATAATCTTTTTTTTGATAAAGTGAAAAATTCTCCATCTCTCATTTAATGGTTTGGCAACGTTCAATAATTTCATGACGTTTCTCATAATGCATGACTTGAGTTTCGGATTGCGAGTCATTTCTTCCATTCTCTTGAAATCAGCTTTTAGTTTAAAAAAAGTTTACTTCAATGTATGTATAGAGGGTGGAACACAAACACTTATGAACTTAAGTATTAATGTATTGTTAAAGAAGGTGGTACAAAAACACATTATGTCCTCCATTATTGTGAACCGATGAAATGCATTCTTCTATACTTTTTGAGTCATGTAACTTGTGAAACAAAGTTTCATACAAAAATTTATTTTTGGTCATGTATTATGACATGATAATACATTGATTGGTTAACCCAACAATTTTCATGGTCCTTGCTAGCATCATGAAATTGTTTGCATTTATATCATCATGCATAAATTTCCAACCGTAGGTAACTAAATTCTTCCATTCATGTGAATGTGCAGTTGAAAGAGATTGAAAAATAAAATATTCTGCAATGTTTTACTTACCAAAAAGTTTTCAAAAAGTTGATTACTCTGGAATTTTTGTGGACTACCTTGCATTAATTACAACACAGTCAACTCTAATTTAACCCCCGTGAGTTATGTCATCTTCTAATGAATCCGAATGCCATAAGAATTATTATTTTTGTTTTTGTTTCCAACTCACCGCTGATTTTTAGAATTGAGGAGGAAATTATAAAAGAATTGGTCCATGTTTACATGTGGGTTCCATCACGCCTGTGAAAACATTCTCTCGTGTATCATTTTTTCACACACTTGAGAAAAGGGAGGTTAGTGACATTAACCGTCAAGTTGGTCACACTATTATAGGGAAAATTATTCTATGAACTTCTCAAGGAACCCCTCGGACAATATGGAATGATTGATAAAAGTTCCTGGCAGATGTTTTTGAACTTCGGCTCTGAAGATATTAAGAGTTTTGAGAAGATCATAAAAACAACTTACAAACCACGATATCTTCATCTATGCAATTAAGATATTGAATGAGCGCCAAATTGCTTTTGTAACCATAGAAAGCCTCTTCACATTTGCGTTGACGGTCATATGAGTATGTATCCTCACTTCAAAAACGGGTGGAGCATCTTTATTTCCTGGTGCTAATCCAGAGCACTTCCGAGCGAAGGAGGTATGTCTTGTAAAAGCTGTCACAGTGGCATCCTATAATCGCAGGAACAACACTAATACCTCTATGCACATAGTTGAGTCAAACATCAGGCATCCACTTTAGGTGTCATGAGCTACTTATTCATGGACAAAGACTGAACCTCCTGATCAGTCCCGCTATCCACAATACCTTCTCTCGAAATTTTAATCTGCCCCATCGGAAGATCTGGTTCTGAGTTGGCTGCGCTAAGAGAGTGCTGATTCGAAATAATCTTATACTTGAGCCAATAGGAGCCCGGAATATTCAGTAGATAGTCGTAGTTGCAGCCCTCCTCCTCGTTACTCTTCGAGCAGATGCATCCATATCCAGCCTGGTAGTAGCAACCATTGTCCCAATCACACCAACCTGAATTCCAATCAGTTGCCCTCAATGCAAAATCTCCATTGCGTTTCAGCACGGATGGCCCGTACGACCTGCAGCACACGCTTCCAGTATCATAACGACAGTCCTCGTCGTAGTTGTGACATCCATTGCAACGGCGTATGCATATATAATATCCAGTTGGTTGGGGCAGCAACTGAGTAGACTTCGCAACGAACATCTGTGCGTTGTTGTTACTCTCCCCAGTCGTAACTACCAGAGGGCAGGTAATTGCCTTCCATCCTTCATAGTAAGCCTGCAAATTACAACATAGAAGACAATATGAGTTAGAGATCTGGGTGGACGAGAGTATCACCTCTATATTAGTCAAGATTCAAACCATCACAAGAAAACCTGATCATTTTGTCTGTAAATTACCGATACCTGCAAACCGCGAGCCCTTCTTGCATCGTCTCCTTGCCCACTTCGGCCAAGTAGAAAGTCCCACACTGGTAGATACAGATATCTGACGGGCTGATCATCCACATTGTTCTCACTCAGAAACTTTCGTAGTAGATCTGGGGTGGCTAAACTAGTGGCGAGCTGAGTGTGAGTAGCGACGGTTCCACCTTTCACTCGTCTGGTATCAGTAGTCGTGAGAGTGGTTGATTCCTGTCTCTGAGATTCGCTTTAGCCTGCGCAAGCTTGCAAAGCAGTACCTTCGAGACCCTCGGCCTTGACACATGCCTTTGCTTCCATTTCCCACTGATTGTAGTTGTTGTCGCACCTGGAGCTGCTCCAGCTTTGAAACACGGCGCCCGTGTAAGCTACGTAAACAATATGTGAACCCCACTTGTTCATGAAATCTCGGAATGGCGACCAGGCCAAATCGTATTCTGGACTTTGTAGAAAAGTCGGAAAGTTATTGTAGTCGTTTAAGAAGTCACTCTTCAGGGGAAAGGTGAACAAGTCGGAACCCTTTTCGACATAAGTCTTGCTATAAAAGCTCATGGCATGTACTTCTGCAACCTTGACATCGGTTTCTTGCCCAGACACTCGTTTAAATTTTGAATTAACGCTGCAGCTGACTTCTCTGTAAGTTCCAGTAACGCCCATGTCGGCACTAATCTGCGCGTAAACAGAAAGAATGTCACCGATATGAACAGTAAGAACTTCCCGACTGGTTCAAGAGCTGATCATTCGTTGACATCAGAGAGATACTTGAACAAATATACGCTGTACACGTAATTGAAACTTACATTCCTATTCCCTTCTTCATATTACATAAGACTCATCGACATCTAAATCGCACTGCAGTAAAGTCCATCATCACTCCGCAGCTGCACATATCTACATGTAGGAATGAACACAATTGATAAGATGAGCTCCTACTTTTTATTTTCGACTGTTAAAGGAACATCTCACCAACATTGGATTGTACTTCATGAAATTAAATTAGTACATGCATTTGCAAGTGTGCAAATGCATGTACTAAAACGCTAACACTGATGGATCAGAAAGCAGATTCCAACTCACCGAGCTCGTGAAGGTCTCGCTATTCTCAAACCATTTGGATGTGAGGTCGGTATAAGGAGACGAGGATGTTTTGGCATTGCTGCTCAGATCTACAGCTTCAAAAATCATTGGTTCTGATTTGTGATCGCTTTCAAGAGTAACATCAGGCAGGTAGACAATCCTTCCGAAAGATTGGACCGCAGCGTTCTTAACCTCAGAACAATATTCCAATTGCAAACGGCCAGGATGACTGCCAGTGCACACTGCATCCTCAGGCCGGTTGACGCTCTGATATAGGGTAACAATTCACATGAAAAAAACTAGTGTCAATGATGTTAGCAAGTATTAAAGGTAGCAGAGTGCAGTCATCGCTTGCAGCACTTTCATCAACCGAGTTGAGGACAGTAAAGTTAAGAACGGCTCGGGAGCTTCTTGATTCGGCTTCGACTGAAGTTGTATCTTCCAAACTTGGCTTTATAATCCATGCGCATCGGTACATCAGAGGAGATGAAATATGATAATCCTGATCTCGATGAAGCTCCAGTACAGCTAGATACGAAGATACCCAGTGTTCCTTAACAGATGGGAAGCATACGAAACAATGTAATTGATTTAATGATTTCAGGAGGAGGGCTACACTTAAAACTCTTCTATCATGATCTCATGACAGAAGATCATGAGTACAGTACGAAGTACAGGTATAAGTCCGGAATCTTTCAAATTAAGGAGATGATCATTGAACAATGATCATCTCATTAATTTCACTATAATTACATCACTGAGCACAATTGTCAGTTAACTAGTCACAATGTCGTCCTTGAAACTTGCGGAAATTCCATATAAGTTTCAAGTCATACATGTATCATGTACCGAGAACATGCAAGCCGTCATTTTAACTGTCTTTCATATATGTTTAGTACATGCATTTGCAAGTGTGCAAATGCATGTACTAATTTAATTTCATGAAGTGCAGTCCAATGTCTGTGAGATGTCTCTTTAACAGTTGAAAATGAGAAAATAGGAGCTCATCTTATCAATTGTGTTCATTCCTAAATGTAGATATTTGCAGCTGCGGAGTGATGATGGACTTTACTGCAGTGCGATTTAGATGTCGATGAGTGTTATGTAATACGAAGAAGGGAATAGGAATCTAAGTTTCAGTTACGTGTCCAGCGTATATTTGTTCAAGTATCTCTCTGATGTCAACGAATGATTAGCTCTTGAACCAGTCGGGAAGTTCTTACTGTTCATATCGGTGACATTCTTTTACGCGCAGATTGGTGCCGACATGGGCGTTACTGGAACTTACAGAGGAGTCACTAGTAACAATGTCGTCCTTGAAACTTGCGAAAATTCCATATAAGTTTCAAGTCATACATGTACTAGTTCAGATATTTTAGGTGCCGTAGTACATATTTCCCTGTGTGATACTATTGGGGCTAGTCCCATGTTACCGGTTTCGTTACATCCTTGTACGATTTGATGGGGTCTTCCCATCCCTTTTGTTATTATACTTTCTCGGATCATGTACGAGAACATGCAAGCCGTCATTTTAACTGTCTTTCATATATGTTTGGACAGTAAACTAGATGAATTTTTGTCATTTGTGACATATAATACTTAAAGCTCAGACTTCAACACTGCAGTTCAGAAATTGAGATGTGCAAGGGGCCCCAAGCCGCTAGTTGTTTAAACTCGAGAATAACGTCCTCCAGGAGATTACTGTAAGCTAAGTGGGAGGCCTAACTGATAAGAAAGAATCAGTCAGCCAATGGTAACGTGTTAGACTACTGTCGCACGTTAAGGGTAGATTTCATCATGCTTTCAGCTAGAGCAAGTACACACTTTCCACTGTTGTTTCGACACTCCAGAATGCAGCCGGTGTTTCCGAGCACATATAATTTCAGGATATCATAAACGTTCCATGAAGATAATCTATATGCTAAGTACCTGAAAGTATTCGAAGTTGGAAAACAATCTGTCGTTTCTCAAAAATTCTTTCTATGGATGTCATGACGTCTTCTTTGGGACGTAAGTATGTAGAAAAGGTACTATTCTTCACATTACCTTTGTCTAGCCACCTGATGCATACTTCTATGGCGTTCTCTTACTAATGGAGAATAACGCTGCAAGTTGTAGGTTTTCTTCGGAAGTGATATGGATACTCCACAAAAACAACTAACAGTGTCTAAGAATCGTCATCGATTGAAGATATTCCCGAAGAACTAGGTCCAGGGCGAGACTCAAAAACTAAAAAAACATGGCTTCAACTTTCACTTGATTTACATGACGTATATATTCTCTAGAACATGGTTGGACGCTATGTACTGTCACTCGGGCACAAACATGGAAACTTCAAAAGCTTACAAAGCACTGAATGAAGTAAACATAGGTTCACTTTTGGAAGAACTCAAGTTTATTGAGGGACCTCTAGCTACAGGAACAAGACAGAAGACATATTGAGACATTCCGCACTTCAGATTCGTGGGAATTTTGTATTATATACGAAACACTTATGGTTTTGCGAGAGATCATTACCAGCTGTATTAAGCCGACTTCTGCCTAAAATGCTGTCTGCACGAGTTGTAGATAGGGATGGACTATTACCTTTGGTTACAAGTCTGCTGGGAAGTTTACAAGTCGGCCATTCTTTTTCCACATATCTAGATTCGAGATCATGAATC
The DNA here is from genome assembly GCA_014180765.2 of Marchantia paleacea. Classification (NCBI taxonomy): domain Eukaryota; kingdom Viridiplantae; phylum Streptophyta; class Marchantiopsida; order Marchantiales; family Marchantiaceae; genus Marchantia; species Marchantia paleacea. Next base: position 5,147,293 of record MUAA02000018.1, read on the forward strand.
ATGGTCGTGTAACGAAGTGCTTTATTGTAGGACCAGGACTTTGGTGGAGGACTTTCCTTATTATCCAGATAAGTAGCAAGTAAAATGACACGCGAATAGTCAGACACTGAATTGAGTGAGTCTACTTTTGACAGTTCTCAAAGGCACACTGGTGCCCGCTGATTAGCTAGCACACGTACGCATGACAAGAATACAATGGGTTCAACCGTGTGACCAACTAGACGGGTAGTGTGACCTAAAGAATATCATATCTGAACCGTCAATATTTAATACAAATTCATGTCTATGATACCCAAGTAAAGCAAGTCATTACATTGATAGCTTGGACTGGTTTTTGTAAACTTCTCAAAAATCTCATGGAGCTCCTCTTTGTCAACCATGCTCCACTGTTTTGTTGAGTGGAATAAGACCAAACGTAATAGTTTGGAAGATGTTGCATGTGCAAATTGCTCGATAAACGTGAAGAAATACTCTTCCTCAAATGACTCTCTTCGTGCTCGATCCGTGCAATCTAAAGCACTACGGGTTATAGCAATCCCCAATGTGTAGTGTAACTTTGGCATTAATTCCAAAAGGTGCATATAGTCTTTTTGAAAAATACCATAGGAGGTTTTCACCTTCCCACCATGTGAATGGAATTCTGAGAAAGAGATGACTCCTTAGACCTCTTTCCCCTTCAATTTCTAATCCCAATGCTCCATACCTGTCCAAACAAAATTATGAAAGTTTTCGGGAAGAATAGTTGCCAAGTCTGAAACTTTGTGTCCTTCTTTTTCCTCCTATTCATCATCACTGGTTTTCCTTTTCCTTCTACCACCCTTCTTTTGCATAATCCAAAGTATTCAGAAATGTCAATGAAATTGATACATGTATCACTCAATCAACAACAAAGCTAGCATTATGCAATGAAGGAAAACTAAACCTATGAAGTGATATATTTATCACAAAAAAAGACTTATGTGGTCCCGAAGAGAAGGTGTAAAAAATCCAGTTGCTCCAAAATCATCTCTTTTGGAAAATTCTTCTTGCATGTCACCCAATCGGGTTGTTAAAAAAAGAGGCATGAAGAAAATATTAATCTATATAAATATTTTATACTTTTTATTTGTATCACTTTAAATAACTTGTATTTTAATTTAATCTGAAAAATAATACATCCACATACAAATAAAATTGAATAATAATATCTATTTGAAATATTTGATTTCATTTCATTTGCAAATGAATGAGAACATAAAGCCTGGCAATTATTTGAAATGATTGTTTAACTTCTTAATTATTAATTTTATTATAATTTTTTATGATAATTTTATTTAATATTTTAACTCGTTAATTTTGAATAATTTTGTATGTTAATTTTAACATTTAATTTAAATTATATCAGAAATGTATGGATCAAGTGAAGAGTTGAATACATATTTAAGAGAAAAAATTCATAATAATAATAATGTAGGAATAAAAAAAATAAGAATATTTTTCAAAGTGTGAAAATTATTTTTCACTCATAAGGTATTTTTCACTTGTATATAGATGGGATTTATAAATTGAAATCCTACATCTACATTAAAATATATCGTCAATTTTGTACTCAAAATTTTAAATATTGAAAAAATTAATCAACTCACTTGATGACATTTTGGTAAGCTCATATGTCATCCTTGCTAGTAACTCCATTAGTCTATCAGCATATATTTGCCAAATAATAATAGTAGCAGTCTTGATCCCAATATCAATAGTAGGAGTGTTGTTAGTACTAGAATCAACCAATTTATTTTCTTTGTTTTCACAAAGTGCAGCTACCAATTATAATACATGAGATGATGACACACTCAATGCCAATAAATCTTTCGTTTAGAAAATAGTTGTATGAACAAGAATATTTACCGTTCTCAACATTACATTGGATGCTACCTCAAATGATGTCGATGGTCAGAACCTACTTGCTTCATCTCCAAGTATATCAACACTAGTTTCCACCTTCATCTTTTCAATGAGTCATTTAGCAGCCATGGAAGGCATGACAAACCTATTTTTGATTCGAAAACTTTGAAAAAAATAATCTTGAACTTCAATCACTTTTGTTTGAAATATTTTTTTGACCAATATTAGTTTTAAGTCCCAACATCACTTTAGTCATTGACCCACTTGGTCAATTTTCAGCCACACTTCCACCCTCCACGTTCTCAATTCATAAATAAAACACTCAACTTGAAATCAATCATAGACTCTGTGAATCTACTCTACTTTAGGATTGCCATCATAATCTTCACTCCAATCTATATCCTACACACTTAAGAGTAAAAAGATCAAAGCTATTGTTGATTAAAACTCACCAAAACACAACCAACGCTCCAAAAACTCACAATTCTAACATAGGAATCCAATTTGAGTTTTCAAAGTAATCTTTTCAACTCTCAAAACGTCCACAAGAACACTCAATTCATAACCATAGCATCAAAAAGCTATTATATACAAGCAAAATCCACTTTGAGCTTCAAAGATTCTATATTCATGCACTAGCTAATATTCACCAAGACCACACTCTCAAAGTTTCAAGTTCAAAAATTGCATCCCAAAAAGCCCTAATTTGAATTTATCCCTTAAGCTCTAAATCTACTAATGGTGTTATATAACCTAACAACACATCCAGTGCCAACATCATTAACTATACTATTTGCTGTACCTGATGTATCTACTCATGCTTGTGCGCAACTACCTAACTAGAGGTACCATTACATAAGTCTTGACATCTTTCTTTCATCTTGTTGTTTTACTTTACAATTTTATTGAAAAAATAACAATTCCTTTGTGTCAAATTTACCAGATCTCTTGATGATAAACTTAGAACTACAACCTCAATTTTGGAACTCAACAAGATTCACCTTGTTTGTCAATAATCAAAACATACTTTTGTATCCCAAATATCATCATGTATAATGACAAGTAATCTTTCACTCCCAGTTTCGAAGTTATCCACTCAAGACACATTTGAGGAACAAAGGGTTGAATAAGACAGTTTACACAATTCGGGGTCCATTCAAGTCAATAGTCCAAAATATATTGCATGCAGTATGAGGAAATAATAATATATTTCTTATTATGTCCCAAGTCTACAAGAGACTTGAAAATAACATATGACTACTATGATTTAACGTGACAAAGTTAGTTATACTTTGCACCATAATTCACACACATACCTATTTTATAAAGATTGATATTCGAAAATCCTTCTCAAACAAAATTGATATTTGGCAAAGGTTCTCTAATGATTTCTATACTAAGACTTTGGGTATACTCTCCACTAGATCCAACTCAGCAATCATAACCAAAGATCTATTCTTTGATATCTTGCATGATTATGTTTAGCTTTTCTGAAGGCATCTCCTCTCTGATTGTAGTCAAGACAATTTTCTCCCTCACAGATTTTGGCAAGTTTTTTTATCCTTGCCCTCTTCTCTCTTCCTATGAGAGTGGAGAGGGCACAACAATATAAATTTATTTATTTATTTATATTTTACCATCAGGTTGAGTCCTCCGGGTCTCTTTGTCTTTGCATCTCCGGATCCTTTTCTACTTTCAGCCATTCCACTCCACTACTCGTATCATCCACATCCAACTCCACATCTTACAATCTTGACTGTAATTGATACTCCTTCTTCGTCTTAGAATTTAAACAATCTATTTTTGAATATACTTGTATCAAGAAAGAGGACTAGTTTATTACTCCTTTATCCTCCTCTCAAAATTATTTTATCATTGTCTATAAATTCTTATTGAATATCTCTCTTCAATTGACTTTAATCAATCCCTTAACAAAGCTTTTAACTATCCTCAGCTTATGCATATTCACATAGGTAGTATGCTGAGGTGAAAATAATACATTCAATAAAGATAATTTTTTTTCTAAAATCATCTTTAATCATATCAAGCTTATATTTATTGATTCTCTTATGCTCCTCCATATCAAACCACTTTGGCTTATCAAAATTGAATTGACTTATAAAAGCTAAACCCTCCTAGTTGAGTACATTTTTCTCATTATTGTAGTCTTGACCTAGCTTTGCCCAAACTCGAGTTTTCCACAACTCAATTTGTACTCATGTTTCCACTTGATGCAAAGTTTTTTCCTTACTAACTTCTTTGCACATTTCCATGCATACATAATCTCACCGCGATGACAAAAATACTCCTTCTAAGTTCTTCAATCATAATGCATCTTTCAACTTCCATTATGGTATCAAAATCAAAGGACTCATGCATCGCGATGAGAATTTCTTGGTAGTCTAATAGCTTCTCTTTGAATTGATATGATTTGTACTTCTTTTTCATCGTTTTTCCTTGGTAGTTCACACTCTGTCAATTCAATTTTTCTTGGGATACAATATCATATTTTTTACATGTATAATATTTACTCTCTATTATTCCATTGTGTTAAAGGCTATAGGTTATGATCACTTGACTATTATGTAATGCTTAATTAATAATTCATTGAAGTTACTCAACATGTATTTTTCTTATCCATAAAATCTCAATTGCTTTAATCATTTGTTACTTCAAATTACTAGACTTGAGGTAGATAACAACTTCAACTTTGGATAGTTCATGAATGTGTCATGTTCTCTTAGCCACATATCAATATCCAAATTTTATGCATCACTTTGACCATGCATTGTATTCTATTAAATATGTTAGGAAACATTCAATTTGAACATGTGTCATATCATCACACCAATCATTATTATTGTATTTCATATCTTTTATGACATAGAGTTCAATATTATTGAATCAAATTTGATCATCTTTTTCTTCTATCTGTCCAAATAAGATTAAATTTTTCGTTTGAAACAAACATCATATTTTTGGATGTCATCATATTATCAAATATAATGTTGATTGATACATCTCTCATGTTTGGAATGATATCTTAAGAGGAATCTCTTATGAACACCACTTTTGAAATAACCAATTTTAATTTATTCCATTGAGTAAGAACTTCAAACAGCATATCAATATATTTCTTCATATAGTCCTTGATTTACAACCTTTGATGTTGCGATGATTATAAGATTGATTTTTGTAAACTAGTGTTGATTCTCTGTCACCACCTTTGCCACGTCTAAATGCATCATGGCTTCCTACCTCCAAATGAGTAATTTTATGCCCCACGTCAGCAGAATAACAGAAAAAGCTTAATATTCATTAAAAATACAAAATCCTTCTTCAACTATTATACAATATTAGAGCATGTCATCAAAAACATCAAATACCTAAAGTGTATAAACCGCGAACAACAAAAATATCTATTTTTGTTAAAAAAAATTCAAACAAATATTGAGTATGATTGTTGAAAGGACCTTCATGATCATCTCTACCCATGACAATCTACGTCTATCTATGTATGCTAGATAGACATGGTTTTGTTTATTGCTATAATTATTATAATTGCTAGCACACATGTCTATTTTATTTTTTTAGTCATTAGCAAATATATTAATTTTTTATATATGAAAAAATTCATGAATTATATTAATCAAAGTTTAAAATCATAATATTGATATCGTAGTCTATTTAATGTGACTATGATAAGTATATTATCTTCAACATTTCTAAGTTTATGCTACCTTTGTCTAGTATTGCAATGGATTTATTTCATAATCTTTGCTTCAATACCAAGTTAAAAAAATTTAATATCACTTAAGAGAGAGAAATAGATATGTAAGCTCACTATGAAGCAATTTGATGTAAAACTCAAAATCAGAGGTAGAGAATCCCAATTCAAAACATATGAATCATGGATAAGAGAAGCAATCCCTAAAGATGTTAAATGTGTAAGAGGGTTTAAAGATTATAACCTACATATGTGGCATACAGTCAAGATAAATAAAATTTCTACTAATTATTGTAATTATTCAAAACAAAAATATCACCATACGTGGTTATGTGTGGTAAGAATGAAGATGTATTTAAAAAATACAAAGGAATTTATTGATAAGTAATAAAAAATTACCTATAAGGGAGAAAAATTACATATTGTACAAGTGTAGATTGGGAGTCCATTATTGTGTTGAGTAGATTAATGCTTGATGATACAAACTGGAACAGTGTATGGGATATTTGTAGAATAGTTACTTATTGTTGGGATGTACCTAAAGTTAAAAGTAATTGCATACATGTTTTATGAAATGGCGTAGGAGGATGACTATGTGTCATATATATTTTGACTTAATATTTGTAGTTGAAATGACTTAATAAGTGGGGTACCCTTTGTTGGTGGTTGCTTCACTCCGTTAGCTTTTTGCAAGTTGGTGAATCACATTTTTTTTCTCAATGGTTATGCATGGAGTATGTTTTACCTTCATGGATTTGAACGTCCTCTCTTGCCTCTACTACACTTATATATGGGGTGGTTGGGGTTGGATGACAATCTTGTTTTATCTCTCTTTTTTGAGTTGTGTGTCTAATAATGATTTGCGTCAAGTTTATGTGTATGAAGTTTCAACCAATATTTTTCATTTCATACATCTGATTTTAACCTATAAAAATAAAATTGGATCATTCTCGCTTGAAGCCTTACTAGAAATCGTATTTTTGCTTTGTAGGAGCTTAAGTATAAAAAATGATGTTAATTTTTTTTTATGTATATCCTTTATTCACACATATATAAAAATCTTCTTTCATACCATTGCAAACTCTTTAGGTCCTCTAGATCAGACTTCATGTAGATTCAATTGATCAATTTATATTAATTATATTAATTATTTTTAATTTATAATAAAAAATATGAGAAAAATTATAGTAATCCAAAATAAATAGAAATAAATTATTCTTTACTTTTAATTCAAAATTTTCATAATATTTTACATATGATGATGAAACTTACATAAAAAAAATTTAATTTATTATACTATTTAAATCAAACATTAAGATCGTTTGTGTAAAATCTTAAAGACAAAACTAGAAAAATGTAATAATTAAAAAAATCATCTATTTATTTATGATTGTTTTTTTTATCTGGTCAAGTAATACAGATTTAGCTCTTAATGCAATGTATATAAAAACTGAATTATGTTTTTGTGATCTCTTCCTCCATTCAAAAATTTGATCTAAAATATATTTTAAATATATTCTTTGTCTTAAAGATCAATAACAATGCTTCAAATCTTACATCCAACTACTTAAACTTCCCATCCTTTTTTCTATATAGTTCTTACACTTATGTGAAACATAATTATGATATTTATAATTAAATTAATAATAAATTATTGTATAAAAATTTTAATTAATATATTTGAAAATTAAAATATTAAACCTATATACATTTTATATGTTACATTATATATTTAATCATATAATATTACATTCAAAATATAATAAATAAATAAATAAATAAATATATTTATTTATAATATTATTTAGGATATTGATAAATACAAGATCATAGTCATGAGACTCAATGTATGATTTTATTCAAAAGCCGTAAATTTTAAGCCATAAATTTTTATAATCTTGTGTTAAATTGATAATCCAAAGCTTATGCTCAAATATTTAAATTTTTATAAGTAAATAAATAAATTTTTAAGCCAAAAGATAAAATTATTATTTAAAAAAATACAAATTTTGATAATATATTTATCTTTATGTTATTTTTTATTTTGAACATGTTAATATTTGTTAATTGGTAAAACCAATATCATTTCATTTACAACACTTTTTGTCTTCAATTTTATGTATAAACTACTTTTATTAATATGACCTTCATTCCTTGTAAACATGTTGGTATTAATCAATAGTTATAAAAGCAAGATGACTCATTAAGAAAACTTTTTGCTTTCTATTGTCTAGAATAAAATATCTTTCATGTGACATTTACTCGGCTATAACCATACTAGCTATCTTCTACTCCAAGTATCTAGTCGAGATGTCGTGTTTACCTCATCATTAGCCTCATTGGCTAGCATTTGACTAAAGCTAGTCCACTACCACCACCATATCATCTTGAACTCATCATCCTCTTCTAGGTACTGCTATGGTCACTCTCACTCATAGTAATTATGGATGGAGATCAAAACTTTGATCAATCAGGTGATCTTGTATGTGACAATGCTCACATGATTTTGATCCAATAGTATAATATTTTGATGGATAGGGTTTAGTTCCTAAAGCCTATTCATCCCATCAACTAATTGTTGACATGAAAATGATGGCAATAATCTACATCCGTCACCTTCACCATTAAGTGAAAATGGTCGAGATTGTCCCACATGTCTAACATAACCACTCAAAGTTTGAATATATGAAGTTGATGAATCCTTGCTAAACCTAATAGCCACCTCTCTCTCCTCTTGCATGTTGAGCTCAATACGCTCATCAAGACAAAACAAAATGGCCGAAGTAGATGATGTCTCATGTAGTAAGATGACTTCTATCATTATACGTCTCAACTCCATGTCCAATATCCCATACCAATATTGGACAGCTTGTGTCTTTCTCACGGCATGGGTTACACTAATTAACTAATGCATCTGAGTATATGCATCAAGCTAACTATAAACATCAACTCATTTTGTCAATTTTTAGTAGTGATTTCGCACTCCAAATTCTTGATTCGGATTTTAAGCATAAAAACAAAAAATTCAAAAATACAAAATCGATCACATCAACTTTGAATTGATTTTTGTTCTAGATCACCATCCCAAACTTCACTCCATCAACTCCATGCACACTCTACATCAAAAAGATCAAAGTTACCATTGATCAAAACTAGCCAAAACACCTTCAGCGCTTCAAAAACTCATAGTTGTCATGACAAGATTCAATTTTTGTAACTACTAGAGCTCATCTACGCTCTTGCTCTGGCAAGGTTATAGGCTCGTGGATCTTCCGGATTGGGTTGTACATGCAGTACAACCTAATCTGGATGGATATCTAGAAGTGCTCTAATGCCTAACGATACCGCCTCACAGCCTCATGGTGTGACGACTCCAAATTGATGTGGACAAAGATGCTCTGGAAGTGTGAGCGATGATGCAAGACAACGGTACGATTGACTAATCGCAATAAGACCTCTCCAATAACAATCGGTCTGATGCCCCAAATATCCTTCTCTATCGTGAGAAACCGACTAGCACCTAGAACTTGACTAACTGATAACGGAATCTCCCCTCTCGTAACTAATGCAGTCACCTGGAACAACTCAGTGAAACCACTAGAGGTATCATCTGCCCGAAAGTAATCTTGAAGTTCTCATATACCATCCTTGTGAGAATGAAAGTGATCTTAAAGTAAGAAGGTGGTTTGCAGCTTGTGGAGATTATCAATCCGGATGCCATAGTCCAACCTTTAGTGTAATCACAACGTTTACTTAGTGAAATCTGAATCAAATGGGTGGAACAGGAAGTATACCGGCTAACCGGCATCCACAGGAACCACGTCATGTCTCACGTGCGGATTGTCGAAGTGGCCAACAGCCGCCAATATTCAGCCAAATGGGACTCCAATAAAGTCAAGACAGCATCTATAGAGAAACGTCGTGAGTACCTTCCGCAGTGTCGCACAGTCGCATCGATGATGACATGAGGTACACTGACACAGCCACCGTCGGACCAGCGCGGCGGGAAATTCGCGATCTGCAGCCAGAAAACGTTCTTGACAGCATGCGGAAAATCAGAGTGAAGACAGACGAGTAACTTTCTTGAGCGCGCAGTTTGGGATTGATGCCACAACGACCCTCTGGTCCTTGTGCATAGTTTCTGTAAATCCCTCGACTTTCTCATGCCAAAATCGCGAGCTCTCTCTGTGTGTCTCTCTCGATATATAAATATAAATATATATATATACAAAGTGGATATATATATATATATATATATATATATACACTTTGATCTGCAGGAGTTCTCCAGGTAACGGCACCTTATCCTCTTCGATCTGTGCTCCGGTCGGAAGATGCGGGAGCACTGATAAGAGAAGGTGTTAGTTACTGTCTGATTCCTGTTTATTTCTCATGAGGAATGGAGGGCACTCTGGGAGTAGGAAGAGAGAGGGACTGCGTGAGTCTGATGAGCAGTTCGCTTCCAGCAGGGCAGAGAGACGCTGTCCTGCATTTTGAGGCGGCTGCCATGCGCGTAGCAGGGGCTAAGGGGACTGCACATTTAGTGTATGTTGTCGGAGTTCATGTCCTTGTCAGAATATGTCGGAAGAAAATCCGGACAGTGGATGACGTGAGAATACATAACCTCGATCGAGGTTATGGTATCTCACAGTTGGACCATTGTTTGACAGGCTGAGATCTGATGGAATCTCACCACGCGGCTGCATTCGTTCCGTCGTTCATGTGGTCGGCTATCTTGTGAAGGCAGATTCTTACTTGCACGTCAGCTCAGCGAGCATGCTTGAACTGAGCAGGAACAGGGAAGCGGATGGTATGAGCGAACATCCAGGATAATATACAGCTGCAGCTGGTGGGGGTCGGTCCCGACTCACTGGAATGATCGATTGCACTAATTTAAACGGAGCTGGCAAACCAGTCCCAATGGAGGTGCTACGGTGCATGGGCCAGCATTTTCTGTGTGGTTGGGAGAGCCTCTGCTTCTATGAAGCAGCTCCAGGGTCCGGTGCCTGCCATCTCATTGTGAAACCCGAGTTGATGGAAGCAGTCCAGAGCAGTGCTTCGATGACTTTGATTCTGAAGGTTTCTTCGAATGGATATGCTCGTAATGCACTCGTATGCTCAGTGTGTAAGAGGAAAGTCGGGGCGGAGTGTAATGTCGGTCCACACAAAGAATATTACTTCTGTTTCGATTACAAAGCAGTATATCTGGAGGCCAACTGGAGCAGTGTAATGTCAATCGTCCAAATGGATTAACGTCAAAAGTCGTTTTACGAAAATTGAAACCTGGACGGATGAGAGAGTTTTTCTGAGCAGTTCTTTCGACCAGCATCCACTTCGTGTACCCGGGCCAGCTGATTTCGAGAATCTGCACGTCTCAACTCTGACTTGCTCTAGGCCTAGAAACTATCAGATCGAGCTCTTTGTGAAAGCTGCCTTGGAGAACTCGCTAATCTTTCTACCTACGGGCACTGGGAAGACGCTGGTTTCAGTTATGATGGTGAAATTTCTGAAACAGCTGAACAAGGACAAGATCGGCATCTTCCTTGGAGACCGAATACCTCTGGTCAATCAGCAGGCAAAGGTTCTAATGAAGGAAGGGAACCTGCTAGTTAAGGTAAGATAATATCATCAACTGTATTTCTTCTTTCAATTAGAGCCATTGTCAGATTCTTGTGCCCATATGCATCGCGGCGTTTGATCCCAGTGGACTTTTGTGACATCCATTATTTCACAGCCCACATGTTCTGCGTCTGCATAAGTTCTGCAGATAGAAAGTAGACAGCGAGTATGTTGTTTGCAATAATATCATCCTCTGCGCACACAATTCCTGCTGAAGTTGGATAACAAACACAGCAGACCTCGTCTCAAACTCATGTCATTGTCTATACAACCTACAATCCCTGGGTGGGAAAGCACAATGCAGCCTTGGTTTAAGCCTTCCAGCGTGCAATCGAGCAACCTCTCCTGAATCCATCTTCTGACTATGAATTCCGTGGAGTGTGGTTTGTCAATCTCAGCGCGGTGTAGCCCGTGCTACAACCTCGAGGAAAACTCTGTGAAGTGTGCACAAGAGAATTGTTCTTCTCGTGAAAGTCCTTCAGAGGAAGAACCTCATGGTGCTGTAGCTCGTAAGGAATCGCTCCATCGCGGACAGTGTTGGAAGGAATTTCTTTTCAACCATGCTGGGGCTGGCTTTCTGTTATCTAGACTTTTGGCTTCCAGATCTTAAACTGTCTAGGAAATGTGAAGGTGTCAAATCTGGAGGAACTTCATACTGTGTTGGACAGCGACACATCTAGCGTCTATTGTTTGAAGCCCACTACTGAGGTCAAGTTGGCTCCCTTACGTGTGACTAATCCAAGGCTTGATCTGCCCTCTCCTGTTACAGTATATCACGGGCGAGAGTTCTCAGGCGGTATTAAAGCCTTCCACGTTGAAAATGATGTGCTCAGAATGTGATGTTTTGGCTCTGACCGCACAAGTTTTCTTGAATCTCCTGCTGAACGGATTCCCAGTGGCACGATGCTGTTGCATTGTGTTTGATGAAGCTCACCATGCAGTAGGACGTCACCCATACGCACGAATCATGAAGCAGGTGTCTCTCTGCCCATTCGAGTCACGTCCTCGCATTTTGGGTTTGACAGCATCTCCTGCTGCTGATGCTGACTTCCAGTTGACCTTATGCAAGGTTGATGACTTGTCTTCTATCTACTGCTCTGCAAGTCTTTTGGTGCCAGTTTTGTGGAAAGAGGACCTTGACGCTACGTTTTCCGAAGCTCGAACAGAATACTCCATTGTTCGTTGCACACGAGCTGAGCTTAAACTGCATACCGATTTGTGGGACTACTTCTTTTTCCTGTGGACTGTGCTGTTCAGAGGATTATCGTACGTAACTCGTAGAGAATGTGGTTATGATCATAACTATCGCGACTTCATCACCAGGAAGCCACAAAATTGTTGGTCGTCCACTTGTCGGAGTCATCTTCGAGACCTTATCGGGAAGTTTCGTAGTGAGATGGAGAGATATTCGTCAAGGGTTCTGGTGGAGCGAATATTTGAGATTCTGCTTCTCATAGACGAAAGCACCGTTCATGGAGTTTCTTCCATCAACAGAAAGCAAGAGATGCTTAAGCATTGGAGAAATGAAGACGGAGATTGTCAGTTGCTCGAGCGACTCCTAGCGAGCAGAGCTGATGTCTCCAGTCAGCTGCTATCATCAAGAGTGGAAGTGCTTGTCGAGGAGGTCAGGTCAGCTATCATGGATAACGCATCTTCTCGAATACTTGTGTTTGTGCAAACAAGATACACAGCTCGTGCACTAGAATACGTGCTGGAGCGAGTCCCTGATATTGAAAAGCTCCGACCTAGTCGCCTGGTGGGCCACTCTGGATTTGATGGCATGACTTGGGAGGAGGAGCAAAAACCTATTTTGGACAGATTTCGGTCTGGCGTTGTTCAGCTGCTAATTTCCACCAGTGTTTTAGAAGAGGGTATAGATGTGCCGTCTTGCAATGTCGTCATTCGCTTTGATGGCATGGGGACATTGACAGGTACCGTTCAGAGCCGAGGTCGAGCAAGACTGAGAGGAAGCAGATTTGTAGTGATCTTGAGCGACGAAGAGAGGGAAAAAGCTCGTACAGTTCAGCGCATGGAGTCTAATATGCATGAAGCTATAAGCCGAAAGGTTTCTCCCGTCTCTACTTCGCACACCCGTCTTATCAATTACTTGGTAGATCAGGTGCAGTCAGTTGAGAAAGCAGGTCTGGAGGATGAGGAAGAGGCTAGTGAACTTCCTTCACAACAATCATTTGTTGTGAAGGTGAAGTTTCACGAGGAATGGCTCACCGAAAGCATTTTGAAATCTACATTGCGGAAATATGCCTGTGTTCTCAAGTGCGACATGAGATGCTCATTGGTGCACCTATGTCCTTTGGAAGGACAAGACACGATCAGCACATATGAGAGCATCTGCTTGAAAGGTATCCCCCAGCTTCATCAACGATCTGTAGAGGAGCACATCTGGTTTCGGATATGTTCAAGATCTGTCGATGGTGACCACACTGGCTCCAAAACTCTCCAACTCGTGGACCTTTACGCCGGAGTGTTGAAAGATCCCAGTACCTTCGTGCAAGTTCACGGTCCAGAACTCGGGAGCAGTCAGCAGAAGCGTGCGATCTCTAGGGACGGACCTTGGATTCGCTGGGACTCACAGGAAGAGATTTTGTGCATATACGTTCCAGAGGAGGGTATATACTTCAAGTTTGCTCTGGCAGCAATCCATGGCTGGGTCTTACTTCATCACGACAAGGACCTTGCCAGTCACAGACTTTACGTACCTTTACGTCAAGCTCCAGAGGTGTACTCATTATCAACAATTCCTCGTAATCAGCGACTTTGCGCCGATGTTGAGGATGGCAAAAGACGTCAGGCATCATTACTGAATGTCATGAGAGACTGCCTTGCGTTTGAGCTTCTCCTTAAGCCTGGAGGGAAAGAGGAGGAAATGGTCTGTAATCAACTTCTTGAATACTTTGAAAACCGTGGAATCCTCGTCTATGACACTATTGTGAAAGACATTGTAAGTCTTGGAGGCTGAATAAGTCTTCAGGAAGATGGAAATGCTCCAAACTGTCCGGTTGAGAATGACATACAGTCTGCTGATATACCAGAATGTCAACCAATTCTTCCCATTGGGAACATCCAACGATGTCCTTACTTCTCAACTTCTTACCTGATGGAATGCATCTTCAGTCAGTATCCTTGCAAATTTCCTAGAACAACGGTTCCTGACGATTTCTATAAAGAACTGTATGAACACGAACAGGACATGCAAGAGCGCATCTTACAGGCGATGGCTAATTCAATTGACTGGTTCTGCAATCCTCTGAAGCTTCTGCAACAAGCAGTTCGGAACTTGAAACCGAATACAAACTTGGTGCCGAAGAATCACATTTATGTTCGTCATGCCACGATCACTCCTTCGCGTGTCATACTTTACAAGCCCCTCCTGATGAAGAGTAGTAGATTGCTCCGGCATTTCGATCCTGAGAAGTTCCTGAAGGTTTCGTTTCGAGATGAGAATATGAGATTCCTACCGGGTAAGGAATATAAGTTACTGAGTCGTGTATTTCGGACTTTGGAGAAGGGATTGCGAGTTGCAGATCGTCGGTACATGTTTCTGGGATGCTCCTCCAGCATGCTTCGTTCCCACTCTTGCTGGATGACCAGCCTAGATCCAAGCGAAGTCCGCTCTTGGATCGGAGACTTTCATGACATAAGGTCTGGATATCTCCTCTATTTTCACTCGGTACTTTGGGACATAAGTCGCTCCTTCTGCGATTGTTTCTCACTGGAAACGATAACTGTTTCAAGCTTTTTAGGATATGCAGTGTTCAAGCTACGACAGGCAAATACTATTCAGTATAGTTTGTTGAAATTTCATCTTCTAGTATAGTGAGGTAAATAGCTGAGATAGTGAGGCATGTCTTAGTGATACTGTGCTTTGTGTGTCAACTTTTTGTGCTCAGTTTTGTCAAGTGTTAATGTACAAATCGTAGTCACTTAGAAGTGCTCCAAAAACCACATTCAGGAAGTCATTGTATCATGTTTTTGGTTTGATTGAAAGGTATATTACACTGCTTCTGGTTTGTTTATGATTACAGTTGTGTCGGCAAGTACATGGCTCGCGTCGGATTGGGTATGTCAAGTACAGATGAGACCATCACCGTGGAAGATGAGGAGGTCGATAACCCAAGTCCCGACGTCAAGCAAGGGAACTTTTGCTTCTCTGATGGTATTGGGACGATATCCAGCCTCACCCTCAGAAGGGTTCTGGAATGTCTCCAGCCAAAGGAGACTCACTGGCTGGATACTGTCACAGCAATCCAAATTCGTGTTGCAGGATATAAGGGGGTGCTTGCCCTGGATCCAACGCTCACATCCGCCGACACGCAATGTAGGTTCAGAGAAAGTATGCGCAAGTTTCCCTCATCACATAGGAAGCTGGAAGTCGTTAACACCTCTACAAGCCATCCGCTGTCCCTTAATCGCCAAGGTATAGTTCTGTTGTCCTGTCTTGGTGTTCAAGATTCAACGTTTGAGAGGCTTCAGGAGAAACAGTTGCAGGAACTACTGGAACTCTTCTCCGAGGATCAGTCCGTGAAGGCAATCACAAGGAACTGTAGAGCACTAAAGCTGCAGCCACTTTTACGAGCTGGAATGGACATTCGTACCGAACCCTTTTTGCAGCAAATCCTCTCGGCCGTTTACTTTCAAAAGGTCAAGTCGACTTCACTTTCTGTTTCATTGAAAAGCGCATTTGTCGAAACTCTGCACACCATGAGACTAACGATTTTTACTTTGCTCTCCACAGGTTCAAAATCTTGTGACCAAAACGCACATATTTGTACCAGATGGTCGTCTTCTGATGGGTGTTCTGGATGAAACAAATTCACTGGACTATGGAGAAATATTTGTGCAAATCTGTGATTCGGCCACAAATTGGAAACCACAGATCGTTACCGGTAGATGTGCGACTTATAAGAATCCGTGCTTTCACCCAGGTAAGTGCAGTTTCAGTTGTTTCAACATGAGAACAAACGCCCAGCTAGTCTTAGCGACAGAACGAAGGAGATCATGCATACGACTTTATGGGGACTGCGTTGACTATTCTTTTCATTTATAGAGACTACCATGTGTCCTACTCATCTGTTCATTTCCTTATGCTGTTCCTCTTGCAGGTGATGTTCGTGTGCTTCGGGCGAGAGATATCGAAAAACTACGGCATCTCGTCAATTGTGTGGTATTTCCAGCGAAGGGTCCCAGACCACATACCAATGAAATGTCAGGCTCTGATCTTGATGGTGACTTGTACACTGTCATCTGGATGCCAGAGTTGATTCCAGCTGACATGCATGACCCAATGTTGTTTGACGAAGAGCCACCTTTAGAAGTTTCAGAAGTACGAGAAACTGACATGTTCGCGTTCTTCGTCAAAGTGATCGAAAGTGCTGAGCTGAGCCTGATTGCTAACTCACACTTGGCCTTCAGTGACAGCAAGTGAGAGACCAATGCTCCCCTCACCAAAATAGTTTCAGATTTTCCTCGTTGCATGTTTTGTTGCGGAATATCTGTTAGTTGAACTATCAAAGGTTCTCTATTAAGTTCTGCAGTACCTCTCGTTAGTTCCAGTGGACTTGAAGAGTTTTGTGCTTGTGTACTCTTCCTGCAATCTTCTAAACAATTTGCTCTAGTGTGTTATGCCCGGAACAAGAATGGTCTTCCTTTTGAATGACTTTGTCATTTACTGCACGTAAACGGGATTGGCTGGTACCATTTTTTGCGGTCGGCAAGTCCTATTTGTGAGTTGACTTTGTTTTATCGAATTACCAGACCTGACGGTGCCCGGGACCCAGACTGCATAGAGCTTGCAAAACTTCATGCGAAAGCGGTTGATTTCCCCAAAACTGGCCAGCAGGTCGTGGTAAGAAAGGATCTTCTCCCCACCAAGTTTCCGGATTTCATGGAGAAACCCAAACGACCTTCATATCCATCACAGAAGGTCATAGGTCGACTCTACAGGAGAGCCAAATGTCTATTTGGGGATGATCTCAAACGCCACGTGAATGTCCGGTTACAGCCCGACAGTCAGCTCATGTTTGAGGGCTACATTGGCCACAGTGATGAATCGAAAGAGACCTACAGGGACTACTGCACTTTATTACGAGGCTTGATGCAGTGCTATGGGGTGGAACAGGAAGCGGAAATTGTCACAGGGTGTATAGTAAGCATGCATGATCACCTGACCTCTGAACTGTTTCAGTGGACTCAAGTTGTCAAGCAGCAATTTCAGGAGCTGGTGCAGACGTTCCGTAACCGCTTTTTTGACAGTGTCTCGTGTCCTGAACAAAGATATTCCTTGGCCTCGGCATGGTACATGGTTGCATACACTGACGATGACGAGAATATGAGATGCTTAAGTTTCCCATGGGTGATCTCAGACGTCTTAGCAGAGATCAAGCACAACAAGCTGGGGGAGGGTATGGTCTTCATGAAGGACAGAGTAATCCATGGCCAATCTTTGGAAGAGGCTGTTTATCACAGCATGAGGGCAGACTTCATCGAGCAGCAACCCAGTAAATTTGCATCCCTCTTGGAACGTCGGGACTTGCTGGAAAAAGTGGAGGTTTGCGTAAGAGCAAGATTCAAGAATGCCTCTGTGAAAATGTTTGGGTCCTCTTGCAATTTCCTCTTCGAGCCCAGTGTATCTGATGTAGATATCTGTGTAGAGGTCGAGAACGTACCCGCCAAGAGGCTGTCTCAGATACAAGTGCTCGATAAGCTCTTACCGTGCCTCCGACAAGACTTTCCTGGAACCTGTGCAATGAAAGATGCAGTAGTTCCCATCCTCAAAAATGACTCAGGAACACTGGCATTCGACATCACTGCCGACGGCTCCGGTCTGAGAAAGAGCGAAATGGTTCTGAGGTACATGTCATCGCATCCGAGCTTACTTCTGGTACTGACAGTACTCGTCAAATGGGCACGTAATGTCGGATTGATCGCCTCAAGTTCCATGGGGCAATTCACGCCATTCACCATGGCATGGCTATTCATACAGTTCTGCCTGGAAGAAGGATACGTGCCGTATATTGCTTTTGAAGAGGCCCAGATAAGAACCAGATCCTCTTCATATTCAACCTTGAATTCCGTCATTGAAGAAGTCCTGGACCCAGTTCACAACTCACAAAAAGGGTGAGCTTTTCGCTGTCGAAACTGCACACAGATCACTTGCTATTCTCATCTTGTCTTTGAGTTTCTTCAGCAACGACTGAGCACGTATGATCTTCCTGCAGGTTTGTGGGAGGTCAGCTTCCTGGTGAGGTTCTGCTAGCCTTCTTCCGGCACTATGCAGACCTGAGTACAAAGAGTCTGTCAGGTGCTACGAGCTCGTCCCCATTTCGTCTGCCGAATCCTCTGGAGGAAAGTAAACGGCCGTGTGTGGACCTGAATCTCGAGTCCTTCACGGTGTTTCGGAACAGATGTCTGCAGGCCTGGCATGCTCTGACGCGAACGAGAAATGTGAAAGCCCTGTACGTCCTGGCGCAGCTGCATGTGTGCTTGAGACTGAGCAGATTCCAGAGCGCCGTCATCAGAGGAGCGGAGGAGTTCTACGCCCAGAGGCTTCGCTCTCTCACCGATGGAAAAGCAAGCGTGCGCATCTCGCCTCTAAGCAACTCCAAAGCTTCCGGCACCAGCGAACGGTCTCGTAGCGGGATCCTGCTCGTGGAGATTCTGGGCGATCCTGCAGCAGTGCAGCAAATCGATCAAGCTCTCCGGGATCTGAACAACGGCCGGTGCTGGCTGCCCACGACGGAGCACCGCGTCTTCGTCAAGGGGGCATCGTTTCTGCTCTTCGAGGGCTCGTTGAGTGACCAGGACAGGGTGGGATTCGTCAAGTACTGGGGTCAGGCCCATCTGCAGCATGTGTACGCGGATCTGCATGTGCCTGTTCTGGTGGCCAAAGTCGGCAGCTCGACCTGGCAGGCCCATGCCTTCTCGAGACTCAGAAGCTCGCTCTGGCGCCAGAGGCAGTGTCTTCTCCGCTCGGACTCGATGTCATCCGCCACTCCTGTCACTGCTCTAGTCCGTTTCGGGACCCTGTATGTCACAAACGTGCCCTTCGACCTCGGAGAGCAGCAGTCCATCGGCTCAGTGTCCATCGCCGAGCTCGAAGATTACACCATTCGCGGCAAGAAGTACCTGCATCCGGACAACATTTCTGCGCGCTACAGCTCAAAACCAGCTGAAGTGGAGACGAAACGCGGCCCTGCTGCGGGTGATCACCCAGGCAAAGAAGAAGACTACGGCGAGGTCGACCAAGACTTCCACCATCATCAAAACGCTCGCGGACCAGAACGGAGGAAAAAGCCGAAGGAGAGCCGACCCGGTGCTTCTCAATCCCTCTTTCCGCATGTAAGTTGAAAACCAGTTTTCATCTTCTCTGCAGGAAAGTTCTGTCGAGAGTTTTCCACCGACTCCTCCAAACTGATTTGTGCCAAGAGGTGTCTCTCCAATGGCCCAATTTCTAATGTCTGGTACTCATCTTTCTCAGAGGAGGACGTCTTATACTATCCTATGATTGGAGTTGATCTGCCCGGATGTGGACTGTGGTTGCAGGTACATGGCTCACTGGACCACCTGCGGATCAGGCTGCAAAACGAGGGGTTCAGAAGGTTGGACCAGGCTTCTGAGAAGTACCTGGTTACTTTGTGTGCACCGATGGAGTACAAAGTCCGTTTGACTTCTGATCTCAAGTTCATTTCTCTGAGTCTGCGAACCGTCCGCTGGCTGTCGGGCTCTCTGGTATTCGAGAGAGAGGAGTCCAAGGCTCATGATCAGATCTCGTCGGACAGTATGAGCCAGCAGCACCGACCTAACTGTGTGCGTTTTATCATTCGGAACGGGAGGCAGGTGATAGAGGAAGGCGAGCTGCGAGTCAGAGTGCGGCGGCATCCAGTCCTCGAGTTCGACAGCTCCGGGAGCACGGGCGGGGAGGGGATCAGAGTGGGAGCTGCCTTCCACGGGATGGTGAGCTTCGTGAGAAAGGTGCGCAAGGAGATATGGCTGAGCCGGAAGGACTGCCTGATCGTCAAGCTTCTGGATGTGACCGAGTGGGAAGGTCGGACTCGAGGCAAGAACCACTTCAAGTCGCAGAAAACTCGCCAGGAGGTCGAGCTGCACATGCTGGACGCCAGTGCTCATCTGGGCGGATCCGACATGGCTTTTGAGATATTCATCACCAGATTCTGGAACAGCGCCTTGCGTTTCAAAGAAGCCATTTTCTAGCAGTGTAAATTTCCACCTTTTTGTGCGGGCAAACGTACACTGGTACGTCAAGCCAGCAAACATCATGTACCATATTTGCACCATATTGATCCATACCGTCAGCCACGGGTCTGACACTCCGTGATGCGGTTAGAGGGACGATCTTGCCTCGTTTGACACTGGGAATTGGGAAAGTGTTCATGAAACTCTTGCATGTGTTCTGTCACGTGGACCGAGAACTGGACGAACGCTGGGGCCACGCCGACCCACTTCTGTTCCAGATGCCCAACCCTCCCCTCCCTCGTCTTGGCGGACTTTCTCGAACCAAGCCTGCCCTGGCTTGTATTTAAGACGAGGAAAGACGAAGTAAAATATCAAAAGAGTGTATTTAAGACTAAGACCAACGAAGACGTTCTTGTCACGGCCTGTGGTCAGATGGTATTATTCAGGAGCACCATGACTGCCATTCCAGGCGATGCGTTTGTACTTAAGGAGAGGGAAAACTTTTACTGGATGTCCATAACTCAGAATTTCTATGAACAGGCACTGTTGTCAGAAATGTGCCTTTGAGGTACACATTTCTGCGAGGATTTTGGATTCTAGTCACGTTTTCGTGTAGGTTAAAATAGCAAAATTTGACGTATCGTGGTGAGATATTCGGATCAAAGGAAACGACTTCCTTGCTCTTTGTCTTGAACAGGACCTATATGTGTTCGAGTAACCATTTTCAGTACATATCAAATTTACGCATTGACACGTGACTGCGTCTGCATTTCATGTCACTCATTTCATTTCTGTGGCACCCAAACACCATTGATACGTGATGAGATATACCAATGGAAAGAAACTACAGACAATTTGAATGGACATCGTGCACTACACCGTATATATAGTAACCTTTCTGCATTTTGTGCAAGAGCAGTAAGTAATTCATCGTCTGATTATGAATATCTCAAATTTCGCTATTTTAACCTGCACGAAACCGTGACTGAAATCATGATACGTTAATGATCAAAACTGAATAAATAGAAATTTTAACCTGCACGAACGTAAGCGTGACTGGAATCATGATACGTTAATAATCAAAACTAAAGAAATAGAAATGAGCGAAAAAACTAATGCCGATAGACATGACTTGTTTAAAACCCTGAACCTAAACCCTAATAGTCAAATATTCTAAGAGTTATTTGTGAAACATAATAATTATTCTTCATTCTTTTTACATTAAACAAAATAATGATTTTTTATAAAGTGAATTACCTGAATGTTATTACAATGTGATATCAGAGGTGATGTTTCCCTGCCAGCTGTGAGTTACTCGAGTTGAGCGGAATCAATGACGTCGTTGAAACTCAGATACACATTTAAGGAAAGTGAAAAGGTGGAGGCAGCTGAAGAAGTTTTTTATTCTTCCCTTACACAATTTGCATGGATGCACTAGATGCACTAGACTCCGATAGAATTCAAAGCGATGAAGAATCAGAATGGTGATACGGATGAAAGCACTTGGCCGCACATCCAAAAATCTGGCTCACTTAGTTGACTGGATGCGTCTCCCTTATACTGCATGCGTCTCCCTTCGCGGAGTTGACTGGATGACTGACAAACGGACATCCAAATTATAGGGAGCTTCAAAACTCGGTGATCTGAAAAGTCTTTCTTCCTCCTATGCATGAATAATCGATTAGATATTCGGATGCACTATTCTGCCGCTGATATTCCAACGAAAATCACGCATTATCCAGCTGACGGATTCGTTGGCAAAGTTCGAATCTAAAAAGATGGATGCCTACAAAAGCCTGGTCTAAGCTTGGACGTCGACCATAAGCTTCATTCCGTTCTGGCAGTGCAAGCCGATGCTGCAGGCGTAGTATCTGGGACCCACTTCTGCCATGACCACATTGCTGAAGCCGCTGGCTCTGTTCTTCTTCGGAGTGGTGAAGTCGCACGAGTCGAACTCCTCCTTCGTGTTCAGGCTCGTCACGGTGTGGCTCGTGTTGTCATACTTGAACACTGACAAAACATGTATTGGCCACATTACATCAGATTCCTCCATTTGCATAACGTACGCGATTTTCCTTCGATGCCAGGATGGATACATTGATTCAATTTAGAAGGGAATTCATCTTATCCATCCATGAATTCTTTACTAAACTAGGAGCTTTTATGCATCAAAGTTAGAAAACTCGCTGTAAAAGAGGAAGTTCAGGATTCTCAAACAGAAGAGAGTGTGTAGCTTTTCAAGAGCAGCGAGCGATTGCGATCGAGTTTATAGAGCTCTTCTGTACTAACCGAGAATGTCTGAGACTCGGACTGGATTGGCTGCAGCCCAGGCACTGTAATCAAAACCCAGTGTCCAGCCAGCCTCATCTCCGACCACCAAGCGCTTGGGCTCAATGACAGCGCCTTGTACCATGACATCGCCATGAAAAACAGTTGCAAGCAGCAGACATGCTGCTGCTGCAGCTGCAAGCTGGAAGATCATTCTAGTCGAGGACAATGAGGCTCAGGCGACTTCTGAAAGAGTCCAGACTGAGTCCGAAGAATGGAAGGATGGATGCACGCAGTCTGGCTCTTGAGTTGCGCGCTGAGGGAGAGGGAGGAGGTGAGTAGGACTCCGGGTTCTCGTTCATTATATACACTGTCGGCCATTCTACACTTTGGTGCTGAAATCCAACGAGCTCTCGTTCGGATCGGCCTTGTGCCATCGCCACCTGCTCGTGTCCAAACACTTGAGGACAATGATCAGCTGCAGCAGTTTCCTAATTCGGCGTTTCGAACTTAAGTGTTCACGCCAAGGGTCCATTCCAGTCTTAGGATGGGAACCGCACTGTCCAAATGCATACCCTTGGGATGTCGATCATGCTCATGCAGTCCTGTATTTTCTCTCGTCAGCTGCTTGCGGAAGACTTTTGTTTTGGCTGCTTGCAGGTAGAAACCATTTCAGACTTGGGCTTTGTCATCGACAGATGTCAGCCTTATGGGAGTAACATGAGTAGGAAGATTTAGGAATCAGGATCTTCGACATCCCTAGGCAAGAAGTTCTGGTTCTGTGCACAGTTCGAAATTCCTTGTGCTCGAGCTCTAGATTTCAAAGAGAGAAACTATCAGTATTTCGTTCATTCTCTAATTGATGGATTTCGGTGAGCGCATGACCTGGAGCTGCTACAGCTCAAGGAGGTCGGTAACTTGGGATCTTCTGCAGTCAACAAACTGCTTCATCCACTTAATATTTACATTTACACTCAAATCCAGAGATTGCAGACAATCCATTGCAGTTTACGAATTTTCTCAGCGCACTGGTAGATATGAAAGAGAAAATACTAGTATTTAATATTCTTTTCTTCAGGATTTATTTCAGTATTTTAAATTTTTATACATCTGAAGTACATTAAGTTGTAACTGGATATCTATCCATAGAGAACTTTATTTGATTTCTAAAACTTTTTTAAACATGACAATGTGTCTTTCTCCACCAATTTTTTTTTTTTTCCAGTCTTAGGGTTTATGAGTTTAGGGTATATGGGTTTATATTAAATTTTTAGAAATCAAATAAAATTCTCTATGGATAGATATCCATAGAGATTGTATCATAAAAGTATTGACATGTCACAACAATGTTTCTATTTGGTGAAGCACATTCTATCTCAAAACGAGCTGTAGTGAGGCTCTATGAATAATAAGTTACATCAAACGAAAGACAAAAAATATAATTCTCTTGATTTATTGTATCACATTATAATGTGTATCAATTTCGAAACCAGTTACTCTCTTAGATGGAAGGCTACCTGAATGTCGGAGTTAAAATTATATGGGGAAGAATCGTTGTAGTTGCCAGAAGATAAAAACAATCTTTACTGTATGTGGTGCTGATTATTCTTGTTTGTAAAAAATATATATTATATTCTAACATAATTCATAACTATTATGAACTAAAAAAACAGAACAAAAATACGAAAATAAAAACATGAACTGAAATTCAAGCAATCTCAGTCATGAGAGATCATTGGAGAAGTCTTCAACCCAGCCGCAGGCCAACAAGCAAACTCGGTTGAATCCCCCGTCGAACATGTACAGAACTAGATCTGCATTCAGCGGAGCCGATCCGAGACATGAAGGAAAGGAGCTATAGGTTGCCATGCAATTCAAGGGATGATGATCTCGCTTTGTTTTTGCATGGTGTCTGACACTAATCGGACGCCGCGATTTCTCTCTTGAGACTCCTCCACGTTCTGTCTCAGATGGACTCAAATCCGAACCACTACAACTGCGACCACGAGCGTCCACAGCTGCAGCTCTTGAACATGTTAAAACGTCCCCTTCATCTTTATTTAATTCCTTCAATCAAACCTTCCGCCGCATTATCACTACTCATCAAGCTCTTACTTAACCCACTCGTCATGTCATACACAGGGTGTCACAATGATTATCACAAATTCCAGCACGCGTATTCACAGCTGTGTGTTCCCTAAATCTCCAGATTGTTCAGGCTAGAAGCTCAAAACCATGGCTCACAGATGCAATACAATGTGCGAGGATTTCGGAATCTAGTCCCCATGACTTCATGTAGAATAAATTTACAAATCTCCAGATTGTTCAGGCTAGAAGCTCAAAACCATGGCTCACAGATGCAATACAATTTGCGAGGATTTCGGAATCTAGTCACGTATCCATCCATGCAAGTACAGCATGAAGGAAACGAAGAAGAACATCATCAGCTACTTAACCATTCATACACTATCAGCTGTGTGTCTGAAATTCGACGAGGTGATTGACTTCAATTACCGACTAGGTTACCGAAAGTGGAAGACGTGGTACGTAGCATATGAAGCATATAAACTCGTGATCTTGGTGACACTTTTCTCTGATTCATTTCATTCGTATACGATGTCGTACTTAAAGCGGATAGTACCCCAACCAGTGCAGTATCAGAAATGCGGCAGTCTTGAGAAAAGTCCTCCTTGTATTAAGCATGTGCTTATGATTTCGCTTGTACTACTAAATTAAATATATCACCAAAATTCATCGTCCAGCAGACGGATTCTTGGGCAGAGGTCGGATCTAAGGTGAAGTGATCTGAAGGAAAGAAGCTTAAGCTTGAACGTCGACCATGAGCTTCATTCCGTTCTGGCAGTGCAAGCCGATGCTGCAGGCGTCGTACCTGGGACCCACTTCAGCCATGACCACATTGCTGAAGCCGCTGGCTCTGTTCTTCTTCGGAGTGGTGAAATCGTACGAGTCGAACTACTCCTTCGTGTTCAAGCTCGTCAACGTGTGGCTCGTGTTGTCATACTTAAACACTAACACAAACATGTACTGGACTCAGAACATTAGACCCCTCCAGTCACCCTGCGTACTAAATCTTCGTGCTGGTACATTTACCATAAACATTTACCTCATTCAGTCATCCCTCCTTCCATTGATCCAAAGCAAAATTTAGTATATCTGATGTCCAGCTAAAATTGCAAATTCTTCAGAGAGAAGATAGGTTGCAACATTGAGCCAAGAGTGAGAGACTAGAATCAAATAAATGGAGGAAGAAGTTTTTGTGCCACCCGTGAACTCTCCACGGAGTCTCGTTCTTTCTTACACTGATGCAAAACAATTTACTGACCTCGTCCCCCAAAAGTGCAGGCAGTTTATTGAGCAAAAAGAGCGTGCAAAGGAGTCAGTGATTGCGATCAAGTTCATCAGTGCAGAAGCTATTTTACTGACCGAGAATATCCGAAAGTCGGACTGGATTGGCTGCAGCCCATGCACTGTAATCAAAACCCAGTGTCCAGCCAGCCTCATCTCCGACCAGCAAGCGCTTGGGCTCGCTCACAGCACCTTGTACCATGAAACCACCGTTGAAAACAGCTGCAAACAGCAGGAAAGCTGCAGCTGTAAGCTGAAAGATGATTTTCGTGGACTCCGTGGATACTTAGCTCGGAAGAAAATGTTTTGCACTCTGATGGAGGGGGACAGTGAGGCGAAGCTTTCAAGAGCCTAGACGGCGAACGAAATGGATATATTCACTATGGCTCTTGAACTGCGTGCTGAGTGAAGAGATAATTAGCAATCCCGGTTCTGGTTCCTTAGATGCACTATCGTTCACTTGGTGCTGAAATCAAACCAGCTCACGTCCAAACATGAAGGACAACGATCAGATTGAGCGGTTTCCCAATTCAGCGTTTCGGACTTCAGTAATAACGCCAAGGTCCATTCCACTCCTTTCCATATCTTAAATAAAATGGAATTCCAATAAAAACTCGTTGTCTGTATACAAAAGGTTGCTCACCACAGCCCCGTTGATTCATTTCCCTTGTCCCTGATGTTCAGATAGTCAGTACTGCACTGAGTCTTATGAACTGCGTGTAGAAGACTCTTGAGAAGTCGGCTTCCAGTTTAAATTTGGTCGGCTTAATTTGGTCATCCAGAGACATGAGGGGAGGCTTTTCGTAAAACCTCCAGTCGACAAAAGTTGGAGTATGAGTAGGAACACGAGTTGACCATATGATTATACTAAAACCATATGATATATATGGTCAAGTCCAAGCAGGGCCCTCAATAGTTACAGAGTTAGACTATGTCCGACCAACGGGAAAAGTTAGAGGTGGTTTACGGTCCACGGATTTATTTCGACGTTATCTTTGGATGAGGTTTTTACTGTTGTCGAGGGGCCTTTGATAAATCTTTCTAAAAAGTCTGTTTTGGATTTTGAGGGTCGACGAGACACTCGACCAAAGGGAGAGGGAAATGCTGGTAAAGGGATGATTTTGCAATATGATCTTGCTTCCTTGTTTGAATTATGATTGTACTGGACGTTACACCATCTTTCTTGAAACTCCTGCATTCGATAATTGTCTCAGGTGGACTCGATTAGATTAAAACAACAGCTTCGAACACGCTGATCCACAGAATCTGATGTTGTCGCTGTTGCTGAAGAAGAAGAGGATACTGGACCCCTCAATGACATGTTGAAGAAGTTTCTTGCATCAAACTTGCCTCATATTTTTCTGATAAAGGAATTTACAACATACAGGGTCTGACGCTCTTCTGAGCATGACATGTGTCCAACTCATACTAATATTCAGCAGTGCAGCCGATCGATCGGAACGCCTGCACTTCCAGGTGCTGCATTTTCATCTTCACTTGAAGACACTTCTGTCCCATTGTGTGCAGATCCGACGATGTTCATAATGTGGAACTCCGTTCAAACAAGAAGCTGAGAACCGATATTTCAGATCCATTACATACACCTTCGGAAGATTTAGGGATCTCGTCACGCGTCCATGAAATTGAAGGATATTGGGAAGGAAATTAGCTCCGATGCGAAGAGGCTTGTTGGTGACACTTTGCACTAATTTATTGAGCTCGGGTAGCATTCATATTAACTGGACCAGTATTAGAATGTACACAATGATGTTGATCTTGCACGCACATCCAAACTACTCGATCAGTAATTATTGACATAGAACATTGAACGAAGCTTCAAAACTCGTTGATGTGAAGAGTTATTCTTACATCAAGCAGATGATTCTAATTAATGTAGCATTCCATAACCGGATGCACTACTGCTGTACTACCATTGCTCTCAGACCAGTCCATCGTCCAGCTGACGGAATCGTGGACAAAGTTGGGATCTGAAGTGATGGACGCCTACTCTTGGACGTCGACCATGAGCTTCATTCCGTTCTGGCAGTGCAAGCCGATGCTGCAGGCGTAGTATCTGGGACCCACTTCTGCCATGACCACATTGCTGAAGCCGCTGGCTCTGTTCTTCTTCGGAGTGGTGAAGTCGCACGAGTCGAACTCCTCCTTCGTGTTCAGGCTCGCCACGGTGTGGCTCGCGTTGTCATACTTGAACACTGAAGAAAACATTTAATGGACTCAGAACATCAGATTCCTCGCAAATCACACAACAACAATATGTCCTGGTGATCCACCTCACGCCCCTCCCTTCCATTCAGACGGGAAATTCATCCATTTATTCATCCCTGCTTTTAAATCAGACTAGCCTAGCTCTAGAAACTGTCGTGCATCTGACGGCGCAGAAGCCTCTAACATAATTGCCCTCTCTCTCTCTCTCTGTTTTACTCAAGTTCCAGGAGTTAGAGCGAGATTTTGAAATCAACTTCATGAATAAGAAGAAGCATTTGTACTCACCGAGAATGTCCGAAACTCGGACTGGATTGGCTGCAGCCCATGCAGCATAATCAAAACCCAGTCTCCATCCAGAATCATCTCCGACTATCAAGCGCTTCGGCTCACTGACAACAGCTTGTACCATGGCACCACCACTGGAAAGAGCAGCAAGCAGCAGAAATGCTGCTGCAGCTGTAAGGTGGAAGATCACTTTCGTGGACTCCATGGATGACTTCTGAGCTGCTATCTTGGACGAAAATATTATGCTCTCTGGTCTGGGAGAGTGAGCCTCAGCAGGATTTCTCCAAGAGTCTACACGGATGGATGGATGGATGCACGCAGTGTGACTCTTGGATTGCGTGCTAAGGGAGGAGGAGGTGATTAGAACTCTGGCTTCTGGTTCATTATATACACTGCCAACTACTTCGGTGGTGGTGCTGAAACCGAACCAGATCTCGTTCTTAATCGCCTTTGGTCCCTTCGTGCTCATGTCCAAACATTCAAGACAAAAATCAGCTCTAGTAGCTTCCCAGTCATTCGTATCACACTCAAGTCTTATCGCCAAGGGTCTATTCTATTCCGTGTCTTCAAACTAGAACACCGGCCAGATGCAAACGGGTCCAGACTCAGCCGTGCCGTTTCACTCATTGCGTCCTCGTGATCATGTCCTTACCAGATTCATATGATGAGCTGCTCGTAGAAGACCTTTGTCTTGGCGGCTGAAAGGGAGAAACTGCTTCGTCACCCAAAGAGAGACATGAGAAGAGTAACAGGACTTTAGGTCCTCGGCGTAGATCCAGGCTTCGGGACCATCATCATCCCGAGACAAGAACCCGCGACACAATATAATAACAAAAGGGATGGGAAGACCCCATCAAATTGTATAATGATGGAACCAAACCCGTAGGGCTATTCCCCAATCTCACATTCGGAAATATGCCCTACAACACCTAAGATATCCAAACTATCTAGGTCAAATGATATTCAAACAACATGAGCATCCTAAGAATCATCACCTAACGTGATTGCTCTCCTATGGATTATACCAACTAGAGTTCTATGAAGAGCAATGGAAACACGTTGTCTAAAATAGGCTATACAGTAAACTAAAGAGAGTGATACCCTATGCCGCCTAGTATGGTAGGCTCTCGTGCATTTCCTCACGAACATGTCGAAGTTAGTATCCATAGTTGCATATAACTCCAAAGCTAGAGGAACAAAGAGATGACTTCTCTATATACCCATATACTTGGAGACCTTGGCTGCTACCACTCCACTTGCCGCCTGGAGGATGGATGATCACCCCCTCTGAAACTCTGTCTCTACTACGATCCGTAACCACCACAGTGACCAAGTCCTCCCGAACCAAGCACATGTCTTCCCTAACCTTGGTCGACTGCAAGGCAATGCTCTCTCCATGTGAGGTATCCATCCTCTCGCACCATAGCAAACACCACATCCCTAATGGCATCATGGGTAGTTATCCTCTGCCATCCGAATGTGCAACGAATCATATGAACACATGCTTCATTACTCACATGTGAGTAATGAAGATGTAGATGGATGGATGAAGCCAAGATTGAACCTCATCGCTGTGGAGAAAGTAGTTGGTGCGAGTCGGAAAGCCCTGATGCATGGTCGAGCCAAGATCTACGAACATGCACCCTTGCCCGAGCAAGAGCGTAGATGAGCTCTAGTAGTACGAGGAATGGCAGGATCCACTAAGAGTGAATGTAGAGTCTCCTGAAACTGTCGGTCCATCAAGATAGACTATAGATCCCTAGTCCAATCGGTAGTCAAAGAGGAAAAAGACGGAAATTCATGTCGTATCTCCCGTGGTAGAGCATCTCTTGTATGTCGCAATAATAACTGTAAATGAAATGATCTCGTATCCACGTTCCTCGCATATATCTCCAAGATAGGTCTATCTGCGATCACAAATCGAGAAGATAACAAAGGTGCTACAAGCGTCCAACTAGCCAAGAATGACGTAGGTGCAGTCTACTCCATTGATAATAACCCTATCACTTCACACGAAATATGCAAAGATGTTTGTCTCATTGCCAAATCTCTGCTCACACACTCGAATGTCCCTGGTCTGATGATGTCACGAAAGACACCCATGATCCTCATATCAAAGGCTCTCAAAACATGATATGAATGTAGGTGAAGGAGGAACCGTGCGAAGAACTTAAGTAGGTCGATGAGCAATACTAGATGATAGTATATCAAACGCCACTTGCAGATCCCCTAGTAGAGGAAGGTCATCTACATGTAAAACATACTCGGCAAATGCAATGTCTAGGTAGCGTTGTTGTATGGACATTTCTTTGCTTTGAGAACGCATGAGCGCCTGGCTGTAGAAGAACCCTCTTGAACCTCTATCTTTGAATCATCATTTCATAGTGACAGACCCTTCAAATCCAATAATTCTTGAGCTCACATCGTAGCTCGTCCCGTCAGCTCTCCAACCCTATCTTCAAATCTTCGAATGTCCCCCTGGAAGGTCTCCAAAATCCCTAAACACCTGAAAAAAGTTGTGCTAGTGCCCTCATTGGCCAAATTCCTAGACCAATGGGAATGTAGAGTGTTATTTTGATCTCTAATGTGACCAAATTAGCTACATTTTAACTTAGAGCTTTAAAACTATACTAAACACAATACTTAGAGATCATATACACAATATGAATTGTCACTAATAAAAGTTAAAATGACAACTCGAAACCGGTTAAGTATACCCGAAAATGATCACGATAAAGACACCGGATGTTGATCACAAATGGACTCGGCATTGGTACATCAGGAGGATCATGTTGTGCTCTATCCATATCATACATCGACTCCACTTCGATCAGATAAGCTCCTTAGTTAGCAATGTGATGTGTCTAGATCTCTCTCGCTCTTAACAACCTTACAATGCCGTCGGTTATCTAACCTAAAATATCGCCGTCATGACAACAACTCTGAAGATGACATATATCATCATCTTCTCATAGTAGCCACGTCACAACACAACAACGTGAGACAAAATCCTCGGACACTAATGACACTCCTAGAATACGTAAACTGTCTGTCGATATTGTACATCCCTCTGGAAGCTGGAGATAAAGGAGAAATGTCCAAAGGAGACCAAGCCCTACACTTTGACACATTGACTCTCAAGCTTACAAGATGAAGCTTGGTAATCAAGTAATCAAAGGCATGCATAATGTTTCTACAAGGCCCACAATGTGTGTATTATCCGCTAAAGAGTGCAACACACAACCTGACATGCCCAAAGCAATAGACAAAAGAGCTCTATAATGAGCCATGGCAAATAGAGGTCATCCCAAAGGATATCCCTATCGAGTGCTAGCGGCGGACTGTAGAACGGTGACTCACTCCTCGGAAAAGTCATGCTGATAAAAAAGAGAAGAATGTAAATCGTAGAAAGACCGTACGAAATGTATGAGGCTTGATAGAGGTCCACCAGCCTCTCTAAGCTCTCTAAAAATGGATGCACGCGAGATGTTGTTAAACGCGTTCTAACGTCCACATGCAAGACAACCCAATCCGGGTGTGGCTGATACTCCAAAACCTATAATGGTATCTCCTCGCCCATGGGTGGATGTAGAAGGCGTAAAGAGGAAATCGTCTCCTCAGTATGACTAGCCATGGACAAAGGATGAAGGGGCCGTGCGACCCTGCTATACTCCCCGGCCTTCCCCAAGATCGTACACCGTCGCAATCGCATCAAATCAGAAGTATCATGTGACTGAACCCGACTCTTAACTGTGTGACCCGAACAGACTCCTCCTGCAATGTAGCCCTATCCCATGCTCGGAATCTCCAAAATCTAGCTGCCAACTCTCTATATCTAGCACGTACTCCTCTAGTATAACGTATACACCATTGCGGAAATAATAGAAATAAAAACCAACCGATCGAACGTTAAGCGAAAAGCACGTCTAGCCTCGTCATGAAGTGCACGAACGAGCCTATGGAATAAACGTGAATATGAAAACCTATTCTCAAAATGCCATAGAATTGAACCTGCATGGAAAATTAACCACTCCCACGACCTGATCGGTAAACCTCGAATGATCAACGAATGAATCGATGTGATCTGCGTGTTCCCCGAAGCGACAAATACCGATATCGATGTGATTGTCATCCTCATGCGCGCATCCCAAATGGTCCAATCATAATCTTTGTACATCTTTCCCACTTGTGATGTAAAGAGACGATGACACATCGGACATAATGTATCACACATCGCTTTTGACGGTACCATGAGAAAAAATGAAACTATAGCTAGCACAAAGAGAACGATAAAGACACCGAGCACTCTATCATCTATCTCATCTCACATACAGAATCACAATCCACTAACATCACACCTTATATGAGAAAATGCAAACTATAAAAACCTTAAAATCTAACAACACTTTTAATTTTTTATTTTGATTATTTTATAACAAGGTCCCTAAAGAACCAATACAGGAAAAAGAAAAAATTAGAATAAAAAAAAATCCGATCGATATGTCTAATTTAAAAAAAATCACTCAAAACCTTAAAAAAACAAAAACATTCATATTTCATTATCATTTTCCATAATGTTCAATTTAGTCACCAATGGAACCTAAATTGAAAGACGAAAAAAATATACTATTAATCATCCATATTAGTCAAAGTGTTAACACAGAATATGCAAGGAAATATAGTACACTATTGTACTCTCCACACCCTCATACTCTCGCGGATTACCAAAACTCAAAATAAACTCGTATCCACTTGGAGATATATTGCATATATCTCCAAGACTCAACCCCATCCGGAGACTAGGTATTCAGGTAATGTGCTAGTTTCGAAACCCCTTGTTCCATAGTTCGATAGAAAAGATAAAAATGATTTGACTCATAGATGGAGTGCATCTCCGTCCTCGAGGTTTCGCTACACCTGAACCTGCTACATCGAACCAGGGTCAAGAAGTGGAGTGTTCTTCTTCGTCTGTCGTGTATGGATCCAATGAGAAGACGACAATGTGTCGTGGGACGGAGGATGATGCTTCAAGAGTTTCCACTTGTCATTCACAGACGACGGGAGAGCATAGGAGGTCAATTCTTCCAATCATAGAAGTACCGTGATCTGGCCCTTGACAGCTTCCAAAGAGCGTCTAATGGAGGACAACGATGCAATACAGCACAGAGCCGGATCCTTCCCTTGTCCTCAGGTTCACCTTCCACATATAAGTTTGGCACAAAACCTGTAGAGTCTCAGCTCTTTCCAGCACACTGCTCGATGTAGCAAGAGCGTACGCCAAGGCACCATTTCCTCTTTGTTGCTGAAGCGGCCGTCGTTAGTTCCTTAGAAGCAGATTGTGTTCTGGCGGAAAACTGAATGGTTGTGTTGATTACCAACCTTCAACTCACGTGTTTTAGCCAGGAGATGGTGGTGGTGGTAATACCTTGTCATAATCCTTGTTTCTTTTCAGATTTTCTCCACAGGATTCAACTTTCACCATAATGTACAGAATGATAGCACTGATGTATTAACCAGGGTCCAATGCTTTCTTATTGAAAAAGATCATAGTACAAGGAGGATAAGCTTGCAGTATAGCCTACACGTCCAGCGACTTCCAAACTTCTTGTGGTTTTGTGCACGGTTGTGCCCTCCGGTCACTGTGAGAGTGTGAATTAAGGGAAAAGCAAGAAGTTGTGAGTTCCAGTAGGATTCAACCATTCACTGCCTCTATCACCATTTTGATCACATTAAGCGAACTTCGGAAAACCCGAAGTTGGAGTTTCGAAGATGGATTATAATGCATACAGTGCTCTGCTCTGAACTGAATCTTCGCGGGAGCTTCTGTATGTTATCGACTTGTCCATCACCACCAGCACTACCAATGTCTTTCAAAGCTTGATCACTTACTTCGCTAGAACGAAGTAAGACAGGCCCAAGCTTTCAAAGTACCCTTTACTCGTCCACATGTACTGTACACGTCAAACTAAACCCTTGTAACCTCATGGTTCAATGACACGGCCGTTTCCATTTACATATCTGGATATGAATTCCTCTAGATTGTTCGTCCTCCATGCCTACGAAGACGGAAACCAAGGCTTTCAGTTCCTCCATGCAAAAGTAAAGTCCAGAGTCAAAATTACTTTTATCTTTCGTCCCTTTCCAAGATTGACTGGACCATGAAATGAATGGATAAATGCAACAACTTCTTTCGAATGTTTAGGGTTTAGTTTAGTTTAAGGCAGGCGGGCAGGCAGGCAGGCAGAAAGCAACACCAGCATACCCGATCCAGCGGCATATCTGCTCACGTGTAAAAAAGAAGGCCTTCGCTCTCTTTACCATCACGACGAATTGAAAGGTTTGGGAAGAAGAGGAAAGGAAAGGAATGTACCTCATAATCCCAATCCCCGTAGAGACTTTTATCCTCGGCGTTGGCCCACACGTACAGGTACGCTTGCACAGGTAATGCGATAGAAATGTTCACATCGTCCGTGACTTTGTCCTACAGAACGAATACAACTAATCAGTGTGAAATATTGTGACCTTCTAATTCTTTTCACTACTAGTTAGCTACTTAGGGTTTAGGGTTTAGGGTTTATCGATGTCACATCATTGATATAATCACATGGAAAGTAACACTATCAGGTTCATTATTCTCTTCCAGTTCATAGTTATGGTACCCTCGAGCTCTCAGATTCAAGTGTATTCACAGAAGGCAATATGTGCGCGCTCCTTACCTGGACGGTGGTCTCGACCAACTGTCTCGTATACTCGACATCCTCGAAATCGTCCAGCATCTTAAGTTCTTCGTGAGTTAAGTCGAAGAGTATCTGCTCATTAGGTGAACAATGTC
Source organism: Marchantia paleacea (assembly GCA_014180765.2). Taxonomy (NCBI): domain Eukaryota; kingdom Viridiplantae; phylum Streptophyta; class Marchantiopsida; order Marchantiales; family Marchantiaceae; genus Marchantia; species Marchantia paleacea. Next base: position 5,182,707 of record MUAA02000018.1, read on the forward strand.
CATGTCAATAAGTCACAAAGCTTGTGTATTGGTCCTGAACATACCAATAGATATCAACACATTTTAATGCCGCCAGTTAGCAGATGCAACGCCCGAAGATGTGACCTCCTTCAAACTCACTAAGAATGGTATCAAGCAAGAGGACAAGCTGGCCTGGCTGACCTTGCCTGTAACGTTGCCGCCAGCGAGAGGAAGAACTGCTGGATAGAGACGGTTCCGAATGCTGTACCGATGACTGCCAGGAAAAATGAAAACAGAGATTAGAAGCCTTCAAAGAATTGCGAGGATTCGTTACGAAATGGGTCGAGAAGGAATTTTATTCACTTTGCCCAAGAGAAGAGGGAATTTTATCAAACCGGTTCTGAAAAGATGAACGCCTAGATTGTTCAAGTCGAGAGAGGATTGAATGATAGACTCGCGCCAAGATAATCGCTACGTTGCATTTTAGGTCACATGGTCGTTCGGAAGACTCAGCTTGCTGGAGTTTCCCATTCCAAATGAACCTTATTTCGATCTATGTCAAACATCTACAGCTCGGAGAACTCAAAAGCAACGAATCAAGCTCGTCTTCAACTCGATTGCTTCTTCGGTTGCACGTGTATATTCATCTAATTAGTGTTATTCATTCTAGAATAAATATGCCTTAAAATCAGATACTGCAGACCGTGCTGTGAAAGCAGAGGTGAGGTAACTTACAAATTATCAACAACAGCTGTCGCTTGGAGAGGGACGCGACGAATGACTGCTGTCAGAACCTCCGGTGCCATTAAGGAGCCATAAACGAAGACGTTACGCACAGCTCCTGCTGCTGCTACCCCGGCCATTCTCACTTCAATCCCTTCTTTGCTTGTGATACGACACTCTCTGGACACAAGGGTGAAAGTCTAGCTTCACACCATACTATTGCCAGAATAATCAACCCATGTACTACTGACCTGGAACCGTGGCTATCCTCTCGTTGCTTTAAGCCATTTCTGCCCTCAGGTTAGTGATTACGTGTATGGAATCGAGAAAGAATCTTTGCTCTGGCTTTTCTCGATTCAAATTGCAGAGTACATTTCACTGCTACTAAGAACTGAGCTAGTGGGGAACGTCACATCCCCTTTTTGTCATGTGAAAGCAAGCAATTTAGCTACAGCAGGCGAGATACCCTAAAAAGAGATCGAAATTGGCACCACTATAAGCTAGGAAGTGACTGACGTTATCACGATCGGAGTCTATAACTGTTTGTTTGATGGCTCTTGTCAGTTCGCAAAAGTTGAGTAACCATCCATCACCAGTTTCAACGCAGAGACTCAAAGCTCATCCTCCTTACTTCATATCTCCTCCTCCACTCTCAGGGCCAGTGTTTGTCACGATGGACGTGCGGTCAGTGTTCCGTTTATTTACATATGTAGGTTTTCTTGAACTACTTTTCGAGCTGTTGTTCAAAGAACTCTAAGAATCGCTGAGCTAGTAAACAGGAAGGGAGACAGTTCCCTCAACGACTTGAGACATTGCTGGCGTCCTTACACTCACGGCAATGGAATCTTTGACCCCACAGATATCAGCAGGATTTTGTCGTCACAAGACTGCATGTCACATGTGTTCTCTGGAGACCCAGATGTCATATGATAGGCATTGATCTACAGCTTGTCGAGTTCTCATCTTCAGCAAATGGAGAACTCATAATTGCAGTTAGAGTTGAGTACCCGGTGAGTGCAGTATCTATCTGGTTAATCTGATCACATGAATGTAACCTACTGATAGTCGATCTCTAACAGGTTAACTCGATGGACAACGTATACTGCCCTTTTCATATATTGGGGCCTAGACCCATGTTACCTATTTGGTTCCATCCTTGTACGATTTGATGGGGTCTTCCCATCTTTTGTTATTTTACTGCGTCGCCTTTTTCTCTTTTCATACGTCGTGAGAGAATACTTATCCTGAAGCTCTGTGCTGAGAGCAAATGCTGTTTGAAGAGACATCAATGCCCTCTAGTAGAAAGCTATGAGACAATGCACCCTTGTACGAACAGGCAGCCAGTTTACAAGTTTGCTTTGTGGAGCGCGAGAAGGTGACCCGTCACAGGAGCTTCTCCGTCCAACTTACTAAACGGCGGGCTGAAGACACAGAGGGCGAGGAGGACCTGTTTATTGAAATTATCTTGAATAAGAAGTTAGTGAAGGTGAATGACAAATATGATATTCATTTTACAGAAATAAACAAGAAATACATACCTGTAAACTGATACAATCCATAAATATCAATGACAGAATCGTCATGACTTCTTTCTCTTGCTTCTGAATACCTCCATTAATTACCTCCATTAGTTACGTTTCAAGACAAAGCTCGTCTCTGCGTCCGAATTCTAAGACAGTCTCCTTACCACCACAGTGATAGTCGTTCACGATCACGGTGGCTGTGATGTTCGTGTCATAGTCCTCACGTACAGTAGGTCGACCGGTCTTTCAGTGCACCTTTCATACATGCGGTAACTTTAATACATACAAGCCGGTCCTGTCTCCACTTTTTTTGCGGTTTTACGTACAACCACTTCACAAGTGCCCCATCATAAGCTTATGCCAGGGGGTTGGACTTGCACTCAGAGTTCACTAAACTTGGAACAAACTAGTCGCACTCCAATCCAGTAACCAGACAGTTTTCAACTCACGTGTTCAGTCCTTGTTGTGTACCGTGTCTTCATGATTAGAAATCTTCATTATATTGAGAGACGGGGGACGTGTTTGAAAGTCTTTCGATGTAGTTTGCTACGGTGTTTGTATATTGTCTTCGAACACATGCTCACATGACCACATGCAAGCAGCTTCACTCTAATTCCACGTCAAAATTTCGCAATTATGACATTGTCAGCCTTGGGCTTGACATTTTTATCCTAGCGCTACAACTTTATATCTTCTATCACTCCACCAAATTTCATATCAAATTTATATTATATGATAGTTTGATGCTTCTATTTTTTACACGAAAACTTTGAAATACCAAATCTTTGATTTCAATCACTTTTGTCTGAAATATTTTTTGGTCAATCTCAAATTAATGTCTCAAGACAACTATAAGTATCTATCCACTTTGTCAATTTTCAACTGAGGTTCTGCCCTCAAAAATTCTTGATTCGGTTTTACACTAAAACAGAAAATATAAAAATTGAAAATTAATAAAATCAACTTCAAATCCACTCTACTTCTAGATCACCACCTGGGGCTGCACTCCATCTACACCCTGCATACTCAATAGTCAACAGATCGAAGCTACCATCGATCCAAACTCGCCAAAATATCTTCAGTGCTCCAAGAACTCACAGTTCTCACCACAGAATCCAATTTGAGTTTTCAAAGTAATCTTTTCTACTTTCAAAACGTCGGCAAGGACACTCCGTTCATAACTATTGCATAAAAGAGAGATTACAGTCAAGCCAAACCCATTTTGTGCTTCAAAGACTCCAGGTTCCCGCACTATCTACTATCCACATACCCACACTCTCAAAGGCTCAACTTCAAAAATTGCCCTCCAAGGAGCCCTAATTCGAACTCTACCCATTGAGCCATAGGACCCCTAACTGCGTTGTCAACCCTAACGGCAGTTCCAGTTCGAACGCCAATCGCTTGCATAAGCGGCTCTAATTCTTCGTATCGCTCTCCGCATACGGCGCACCTTCCTAACTAGAGATGCCACTACATAAGTTGTGACACACAAGATTTTACAATGCAAGCTGCATTATACACTCATCATCAATATATTGCTGGTTTTATGATGACAGGTGCTTTTGCTCATGGAGCTATTTTTTTTATTAGAGATTATAATAAAGATAATGTATTAGCTAAAATGTTAGAATAGAGACTTTCCTTATCTCATTACATTGAGTAATCTTCTTCAAGGGACCAAGACAATGTTCAGAGTGAGTGTTATATCGATCGAGTTGTTTTGGTTTCCTCCGCGTTCTCATCTTTGAGCTCTACAATGGCTACACCGGTGAGAAGTTTGACAGTGGCAATGCTAGTAGTCTCTTTGTTATTGATGCTCTTGCAGTGCATGGTAACTCAAATTTCCATGAAAAATCCATCTCAAAAACAAAAATATTACCGCCCACAATCTGATGCACAATTTATCATCCATCCACTAGCAGTGGGTATCAGAGTCAGATTCAAGTGACTCATCATCCAAAGACGCTAGAAAAGTGATATGCATATTATTATTTACTTTTGTGACCAAACCATATGAATTGCCTTGGCTCTTTTCATTGTTATCACTTTCCTTTGAAGATGAGTCAACATCCTTTAAAATAGAGTAAGACTTAGCCTAATACAAAATCCTCGGCTTAAATATCTTAGAAGGTGAAACATAAAAAATGTATTTAGAATTTGAAGAAAGTTGCAACCGCCTTCAAAGTGAATTTTGCAGTTGCCTCTAAAGAAATATTCATGTAGACGGTTGTGCAAAGCATTCATGTAGACAGTTCAACACTTCTTTTAAAATAGTGAAACTATGATTTGAAAACGGTGAAGTAGAGAGGGTTAGATGAGAACTGCATCAGTTCTCATATAAATCTCATGCAAGCTCAATCACAGTTTTTGGCTCTTCAGACTTGCATCTTTTATATATTTTTTGGGTCACAAAATTGATAAACCTTATTTTTTAATTGTGATTGTCAATATGGAATATATGTTGTGCAGCTATAATGACATCCGTACCACTATGTTGTATGGATGGTTTGATCAGATTCTGACTTTGACGGAGATGGTCACTATTTCTTGCTCTTAAGTCATACATGAATTATGACTAGGGCTATATGTTTTTCATCATTAATGTATGTTACTTTCTTGGATGAACTGCAGTTAGATTTACTCCCGGATGAACTGCAGTTAGATTTTCTCATAGTATGGTCACATCTACGTGCTTTAATTAACAGGTCACTATCGTGATCATCTCTAATCATAGCTTTTTACTGTAAAATAATGGGAGCTCCTCTTCACATTGGACAGTGATACATATATCATTTTTTCTTTGAAAATTTTTCAAGTGTTAAGTTGAGCCATTAGGAATTTTGAGAAGTGATACATGTATAAAAAAATTTGATGTTCAGATTTGCTGCCTAAAGAATACATATTGCTTCTACATTGAGAGCAGGGATTTCTTTGGTCTTACTCCTCAAATTTTCCAATATTTCATAGGAATCTCACATTTGTGTGAGAAGAGATTATTTTAGATGTTGACTCTAAGATTGCGGTAAGCGCGAGCCAAAAACAATGATAGGTATGAGACAGTTCAAGAAAAAATATTGTTTGGGTGAAAATGTATGACAAATTTTAATCATTTTCAAGCTATCTCTAATTTCATGGTGACATTACATGTTTAGTTACATCCGTGACTGTGATCTATACCTTATTTGACTCTTTACAATAATGAAAACTGGTGTTAACTTGCTCCTTTCTATGATGGTAAGGAAATCCTCCTATGCAGCCCACTCCCAAACATGGTAAGGTTTATAAAGAAACAAGAAATGATAATAAGAAACGGTAAGGTTACTCTCATTAATCAACACCGGACTTGGAAAATATTTTGGTAGACTAAATACGTTATCAGTAAATGGAAGCTACATCTATCATAGTGATATAGGGTTTCTGCTCCGTACCCTCATGCCGATTGGCGAGAAACTGCGGCTTTCCGATGTTCCAATGTATATTCTCTAAGCCAGAATATTGACACTCTTTATCTCCAGATTCAGGACGTGTGTGTATTTTTCAACCATTCAAAATATTCATATCAAGCATTAAAAAGTACAAGAGATTTCCGATATTGGATAAAATACCTTCAAAAAATGGGCACAACCTAAACTTCAACAATGGAATCTAAAGTTCATCAGAAAGTGCAAATGATCTCCACATTAAGCACTTGAATGCGAAGATTATCATCCTTAGCAGCATCATCATCAATTCTACTGCGCACAAGAACCAGACTCATGAATCAGAGAAAGGCCACCAAAGTCATCGTCCACGATGGATACGTTGGTGCCCGCGATGAAAAACTGTTTGGTGATGATCTCCAACGTTTTCAGGTTGACGATCTTGAACAGATTTTGATTATCGCTGGAAATATTGTCAAATAGCCCCTTCTACCCACTGCCAGTGGGTCGATGATCAGATTCTGCGTCAGATCTTCGACGCTGATATTTTTGTTCTGAGATCGGTTTTCCACGAAAATTTGAGCTACCGTGCACTGCAGGAGCATCAATAACATGGAGACTACTAGCACTGCCACTGTCAAATTCCTCACAGGTGTAGCCATTGTAGAGCTCGAAGATGAAAACGTCGAGGAAACCGAAACCACTCGATCGATATAGCACTCAACTCTGAAGATCGTCTCGGTCCCTCGAAGAAGATTACTGATAAGGAAAGTCTCAATATTTTACGCCAACTACCAATCACTGAAGTGAACCAAGCTTCGACTAGATCTCGAGCAATGGGTCTGCCTCTGTTGTACGTCGTACAAGCTACAGAACGCACAACAATTGCCAAAACCAAGCAACTAAGTTCCATGTTTGAAATACTGATGTTTCCGAAATTTATAGTGCTGGCGACACTCAACTGACGTTTTGATTCTAAAACGTGATAGAACGGATGTGCTAATGAGATGCCACTTGTCAAGAAACCAAAGGCAAAACTACACGACTAGCAGAAGGGAAAAGTAGGTTCAGGATATCTTTGTTCATAGAATCAGATCTGCTCAAGAGATTCATCTCATAAGTTACAGTCGAATTTCATTCTTCCGCTTATACATGTTTCCAACAACTCAATAGCTCCGAGGTTTTTTGGATCTTTGTTTGGTCATTAATCAGTTTCTCTGAACCGAACCAAACCGGTAACCTAAAGGTGAAGTGATGAAATCTGCATGCTGGGATATGCTTCAAGAATCAGATACTCAGACTCTGCAAATAGTCATGCTCAAAGGCACCGGACAACACTTCAAAAGCAGATATATTCTTCTCTTGTCATTGACAGTACAAGTCATGTTCTAAATTGAGTATGATTTAAGAACTGTGTTTGCGCATTTTTATGTTTACTAACTTTAAGGAAACTTGTGTAGAATAGTGGTGATCAGAGAGTAGAGATTTGTCCCTTATTCTTTAAATTGTTCCTGTTTTAATTGTTTGACAACCATCTGTCAATCGCTCTTAAGAAGTTCGCATGTTTCTCGTTTTTCAAGTACATTAGGCCACAATATGAAGAATAATGCTAGTTAGTAACATCTTATTCCAGAGACTGGTCCGGCTTTCGCAGAAATAAGTGAATGGAGTTTTTAAAAAGGACGTCTATGACAGACGCGGCTGCTATGAGATTCGTTACGGAAACGTTCGTGGCTTTGTCAATGACTGGTCTTGAAAAAATGTCCGAGTTCTTCATCCTTGGTGATGAGAACCAGATTTCTAGCTCCAATCCCAGAGTTATTGAGACCGTCTGAGCAATTAAGAGACGTCACTATGCTCCTCGAAAATCATTTTTGTTTGACGACAATTTTCGAGGAGCAATCTTCACAAAGTAGGTATGTGTGTGTGCATTATGGTGCGAAGTAATACTAATTGTGCCACGTTAAAGCGTAACAGTAGTACGGTAATCTTAAGTCTCTTGTAGACTTGGGACACAATTAGTAGTAGATTTTTATTTCCTCGTACACCATACAACATATTTTGAGCTACTGACTTGAGTGGACCCCAATTGTGTAGATGGTCTTATTCCTACCTTTGATCTTCAAAGTGTCTTGAGTGGATCGCCTTCGCAACTCGTAGTGGAATGTCACTTGTCATTATACTGGGGATGATGCTTGGGATACAAAAGCATGTTCTGATTATTGACAAACAAGGTGAATCTTGTTGAGTTCCAAAGCTGAGGTTGCACTTATCTCTTTATGCCCGGGAGGTCCGGTGGAGCTGACATATACGAATTGCTATTCCTTCAACAAAATTGTGTCATGAAACAACGAGATGAAAGCAATATGTCACTACTTATATAAGGGCAACCCTAGTTAGGTAAGTGCAAGTATATATATACATTAGTTAGAGACTGGAGTGTAGTTAGCACGGTCAAGTGGACAGGGCGTCAAGGCAGACAGCGCCATTAATAGACCTATGGGTCAAGGGTGTACTTAGAATAAGGGCTACTTGGTATGCAATTTTTCAAGTTGAGACTTTGAGAACATGACTTTCTTGGATATTACCTAGTGCCTGAATGTTGGATCTTTGAAGCTCAAAGTGGATTTGGCTTGGATGTAATCTCTTTTTGATGTTATGGTTATGAGCAGACTGTTATTGTGGACGTTTTGAGAGTATAAAATATAACTTTGAAAATTAAAATTAGATTTTATGATGAGAATTGTGAATTCTTGGAGCAATGAAGGTGTTTTAGTGAGTTTTAATGGATATAAGCTTTGATCTTTTTACTATTGAGTGTGTATGGTGCTTATTATAATGAAGATCATGGTGGCAATGCTAAAGTAGAATAGATTTGAAGTTTCTATGATTGATTTTAAGTTTTTTTGTTTTTTTTTGAGTTGAGTGTTTTATTTTTTAATTGAGAACTTAGAGGGCTGAAGCTCTACTAAAAATTGACCTAAGTGGGTAAGTACCTAAACTGATGTTGGAGCTTAAAATTTATATTGGTAAAAAAAGATTTGAAACTATAGTCATTGAAGTCTAGGATTTGTTGTTTTGATATTTTTGAATCATAAATATGAGCGACATGCTCATATTTGAAATCAAATTTTACTTATTCATATCATAGAGTGTATGTTTGATCTAAAATTTGATAAAGTCATAGAAGATCTAAGGTTGTTGCAGTGATACAAATATGTCCAACATATGACTAGCAGTGTCAGAATTATGAAATATTCATATTTGGGGGTATGAATTTAGAGTCAAAGATTTTAAAAATCCCGTAGATATAACAAAAGATGTGTTAATATACTTTCAGATAACTTGTGTCAGATTATAGATTTACAGAGAAAAAAAACTTTTTGAACTGAGTTTTAGTATTTTTTACTACTCTCCTAAGGCTATGTTAGTCCAAGTTGGATGGGTTTGGCCCCTTTGATGGAGCATTGTTATTTATGTTTCTTGTGATTGATATATTTTCATCTTGACTTCATTTTTATGAACCACGTTTATTTGTGTTGGTGCTTTGTTATTTGGAGTGTTAGTGCTCATATATGCTAACAATATTAAGGTTGAATTTGCAGACCAATCAGACTATCTTTTTTTTTTTCAGTGAGATAAGACCTGCGGACGTGTTGTTGAGGTATAGTAAGAATTTTTTAGTAGAATTTTTTGGATTTGACAAGAAAATGAGCATATTTGGCTTGTTATATTTGCACCAAATAGCAATTCGGTGAATTAGTGAAGAATGGATATGAAAAACTAATGACGGCTTGAGCATGACCATGGAAAGATACCGTTTAGGGTTTGAATAAAAATAAAAATAAAACTGCATTTTTAACTAAGGAAGTGATGTTTGTGTTAACAATCCACAAAATAGATGATAAGATAAATATATCATTGTAAAATATGTTTCATATAAATGTTGAAATTATGTCAGTAGTCAATCACTTATTAGTATAATTGTTGTGTTAGATTAAGAAACCTCATGGTTTGCAAAACAAGTTTTTCTTTACTCCATCATATAGAGGAAGTAGCTCATGTTGTCATTACTATACTTGTACAAAATATCATTTTATATGGTAACTTGAGTGTAAGATCATGATACGTTTGAACTCTCCAAGAGATTAGTTCTTTAGCAAAGTATAGCTAATATCTAGTCCATGTGATCAAGTAGAAGTAGAAGAGATCCAACAAGTTTGAGATCTAAGACCCATGATTGTACTTATAAAATTTAATCTGATTATATGTGATGTTATTTATTACTAGATTTAAACATCAAGTTTAGCTTAATTATGATTATATTTCAATATTATAATTAAATTGGAGAAATAAATAATATATTTTTAGATATAGTAAAATAAAGGATGAAAAAATTATTTTGTTGTTTTGTAAAAATCAAGGGTCATATTCAATCACATTGCTACCTCGACTTTCCTTGACATGATTAGTATTTGATTGAATTGACTTGGCAAGAAGCTTTATATTAAGAGATAAGATTTATTTGATACACCAAAGTCAATGAGATTATAGTTGGGCTTTTAGAAGGTCTTTGTGTATCAATGACATGTTATCATGTAATTATTTTCATGAAAAGTTTTGATCTTAAACTTGATAAGAGAAAGTTATATGGTAGATATTTTTAGTTACTCATGTAAAATTTTAGTTTTAGTAAAATTTTAAATAATATAATTAAAAAGGTAAAGAAGCATCTTTCAAGCCTTGTTTTAAGGAAATATCTTAAACATCAATAAATTTTTTTGACATTTTGAGTGATATCTGAGTTCTTTGTGAGATTTCTTAGATAAGAGAGTTGTCATGAAAATTTGATATGAATTTTGAATATTAAGAGTTTATGTGAGAAGTTGCAACAAGATTTTGATTTTTTAGATTTAAACTATACTTTTAGATTTATGATTAACTTTCAAAGAGAGCTATCAAAAGTAAACCTAAATGAAAGTTAGCCGGAGTTCGCACAATTCACTTCAACTTGCAAGTTTGAGTATTTCATAACCCATAATGATATCATATAGGGTTAAATATCTTGTGAAGAGATTGATATATGAGTATTTTTAGATGTTAGATTATGTGTATATCATGAAGATAGATAAGGAGAAGGAGACATCAAATTGTATAAGAGTTATGAAGAATGTAAGAAAAAATTGCAATAGATATAGAATTTGATCAAAGTTCCATAAGATAAATGTGTTCTTGATTGTAAACGGATTTACAAAATCAAAAGGATATCAAATGGGAGCATAAGTAAGTACAAAACCAAACATGCATCAAAAGGCTTTTTTCAAATTTATGGGATTATCTATGACAAGACATTGACTCATGTATCCAATATATTACACATAGTAATAATAAGGATTTTTTAAATGGATATGAAGAATATATTTTTTAATGGTGATTTAAAAGAAATAATATACATGGTTCAACTATATGGATATTAGAAACTAGACATCTTAGTTGGGTATGTTAGTTATAGAAGACATTCTACAAGTTGAAGCAAACACCAAGGTCATTATACAAGAGGATAAATATGTTTCTAGAAAGATTTAGATAAAGGTTTAGATTTTTTCTTAATTCTAAGATTATTTATATTGAAGAACATACTTAGATGATGCAAAGACAATATGCATTAAATAAGTTAATACAATTGAAAATAATGGATTATAAATCAATCTATATGTCTTTGGAGTAAAATTTGGAATTTTTATTAGATCTATGAATATGTAAGTGGTTCAGCTACATAGATATTCAAAATGTATCAAAAAATAATAGAAAATTTGAAATATATATGTTACATGCTAAAATTTATTTAAATTACTTAGTTGAACAGGTTAGTCAATTTATGCAGACTTCAAAAAAGCCTCACCTTGATACATGAGGAGAATTTTTAAATATGTGGAATACATTATTTAGTTTGGATTTCACTTCATATTCATTAGTTTCATCTTTAGAACTTATAGTTTTAAAGATTTAGATCGGACAGCTAAAGTGCATGACAAATATTATATATCATACTATGTCCTCAACCTTACAAGTGTAGCTATTTGTTGGGGGCATCCAAGAAATTACATACGGTAGCTTTGTCATCTATAAATATAAAATATAAAATTATACAAATAAACTATAAAAGAGCTACCAATGCAACATGCAATGCAGCATGATTGGAGCAACTACTAGTTAATATGGATTAGCCACTATCCAGCTCAAAAAATGGAGTTAAATTAGCTTCGTTTGGCAATTAATCTTATGTTTCATGCAAAGACTAAACACATTGATGTGCACTATCAATTTAATCATGTGAAAGTTTTTGTAGGTAAAATATATTGAAAATATGCAAACATTACAAATCAGATTGATAATGTGTTCAAAAAGGTCTTATCAATGGACAAGTTTGAGTATTCTAGTTTCGAGTTAGTTGTACATGATTCAATGAGTAGCATTGAGTAGATGTATAACAAGCTTCATAGAGTATGAACTTGAGGAGTGGTGTTGATATATTTGCTAAATATTATGTATAGTTATTTTAGTCTATCTACCATAAGTAAGTGAGAACTTTAGCTCTTTTGGGTTGGTTTGTCTTTCTTGAGTTTATATGTCTCAAGTTGGGGCTTTTCTTCTAAGATTTTGAGTTTTACTTCAGAGTATTCCATAATGAGCTTATATGTTGGTAATCCGATTTGAGAATGACATGATCTGAATGTTGGTGATCTGATTTATAACATAAGTGACAATGGGGAATCAAAAGTTGTGTGGCGGGAAGGACATAAATAAGAACCCTAGCAAGAGAGGAAACAAGAAGGTAAGGTGTGAGAAAAAAGATAAGAACATGCATCCACAAAACTGGTATACCAATGTTGTGAGATCATTCTAAAGACAACTTGTAGAGCATACATATTTTAATACGCTAAGAACACCGCTGTAAGCTAATAGTATGTAGTTGGTGAAGAGTAAACAGATTAGAGAGATGGCAAAGACATATGAATTATAATAGGAGGGAGATGGTGAAGACGACAATAGTTTTGGTGACCAAAAGTCCCTCGATGAAGTTGCTAGGCCTAGCACTGGCAATAGGCGAGGAGTTCGGAAAAGTGTGTAGGAAAGATGTTGTAGCAATAGACGACCGTAGAAGATGGAATATGAAAGATTGTGGAAAATTTTGTGCTCGCGATGAAAAACTGTTTGTTTTCTTCGTGTCGATAGTGGAAGATGAGTTACGTGACTACCTAGATAGTTCGGATATTTTAGGTACTGGAGTACATATTTTCCACTATGATACGATTGGAGCCTAGCCCCATATTAACGTGTTGGTTCAATCCTTGTACAATTTGATTGGGTCTTTCCATCCTTTTTATTATTTTACTGCGTCTCTTCTCGTACTTTGATGGCCTTTATGTGATTCATGAGTTTGGTTCTTGTGCGCAGTAGAATTGATGATGATGATGCCAAGGATAATTATCTTCGCACTCAAGTGCTTAATGTGGAGATCATTTGCACTTTCTCATGAACAATAGATTCAATTGTTGAAGTTTATGTTGTGCCCATTTTTCAAAAGGTATTTTATCCAATATCGGAAATCTCTTGTGTTTTTTAATGCTTGATATGAATATTTTGAATGGTTGAAGAACCTCCACACATCTTGAATATGGATATAAATAGTGTCAACATTCTGGCTTACAAAATATATATGGGAATCCCGGAAAGCTGCAGTTGCTCGCCATTTCTCGGGCAATGCTACTAATTCAATCCACTTGGAGAAATGCTCCATCATGGCTACCACATATCAATGATATCGTATAGTCAATGGTAGAGGTCTTGCAAAATCCAAGCTCCAATGATAACCAAGTTCCATAATTGGTAGAGGATGAACCTATGGTGTAGGGGCATTGAGTGATGTTCAAACACGATCACATACCATACATCTAGCCACAAATTGCTGCACTTTAGTTTGCATACTTCTCCACCAATAGTGATTTTGAAGTAAGCTAAATGACCAAACTCCTCATGAACATGTTTGACCAATTGTGCTCTCTAAGATGAAAGTGACATAACACAAAGGCTGCCATCTTTCCATACTCGAAGAAGGTGTCTACCTCTCCATCTCAACTGCCGATTTCTCTCTAAAACTCAATCCTGCTTCTTGGCATCCAAAATGCCCCCCAAAATACATGTACAAAAATATTCCAACACCATCATGTCATCATGGATGTCTCGGCTGACCACCAAACCGTCCTTAGTCTCAATGTCCAAGGATAACATATCCATTTTTTGATCCAAGAGAGATATCACATAGCTCTCAAACACCAATATACTCAAAAGTACATACGGTTGACAACATGACATCATCTTGTCAACAGTATCACCATGCCATCGAGCCCCGGTTTCATCAACATGACTTGTACATGGATTTCGACTTAACCCATCTGCATCTTGATTAATCACTCTAGGTCTGTGTACAATTGTGAAATCATACTCTTGTAGCATAAGATCCCATCGTGCAAGCTTTTCTATAAGCTTGTTTGATTCCATCAACCATTTCAATGATTGATGATTGGTGATGAGAATGAAAGATTTTCCAAACAAATAACATCTGAAATGTATCACCGTCCAACAATTATCAAACATTCTCATTCATAAAAACTATACTTTGACTCCGTTGCATTGTTCGAGTAACTTGCATAAGCTACTTCAATCTTCTTTCCCTCATCATCATGTTGGTTAAGCCTTGCTCCCAAACCCAACATACTCCAATCAATATGTACTTGAAAGGGATGACCTCTCACTAGCCTCCTCAAAACAGAGGCAGATGTCAACCTTACCTTGAGCTCAACAAAAACTATCTTTTGTTCATCTCCCCAACGCCACTCTAGATCTAGCTTTTCCAAAATATATGTCGGTGAATAGGCTTGTTGTGATTGGAGAGATCGTAACACATCTAACATCTCCCAAAACATGCAAGAACATGAATCCTTTAGTCCATGACCATTATGAGCCCGTGTGTGTCCCTAACATGACCATCCATCAATAATCAAACATGTCAAGCAAGGTATTGCGTCCCCAACAATAAAATATCTGATGTCAAGACTTGCTGATATACTTCAATTGCCAACAATGAAAGAAGATATGGGTATCGTTGCATCAATTGTACCATATGGCGTAATGAAATATGTCTTGCAATCACGCTTTACATACAAGTATCAATGTACTCATACCCGTGATTTCAAAACAACAGCCAAATTTGTGTTTATCGCTCCAAACAAATCCAACACAAATATGACCTCCTCTAGATACTGCTAAACAATATGCACTTTATCTTAAGATGACAACATAGTGGAAGTGGTAATAACTTTCTTCATCTCTAGAGCAAAAGACTCACTCCAAGCCTCATATATCAATTGATATGCCATCAATTCTAGCTGCATACATGAAGTATCTAGTGATTCATCCAACATGGATGACACAACTCCACTAACACTTAGCATGATGATATCATCCTCTAGACATGTATTGTCATATGGATCCATGATTCCCTCCAACAAATCATCAGGCCAAGGAACAAAAGTACTAAAGGCCGCAACATACGTCAAACCTCCACTTGGTAAAGGGCTAGAATTGATAATAAACCATACTTATAATTGACTCACTCATCACTCACCAAATTGCCAACTTGGTTGATAAGACAAAGTCTCTTTCCAAAAATCAATATTAAACTCCATCAGGTATAACACTGCCACATCCACCAAACATCATAGGACTCTACAAGTGTAACTATAGCACATGCTCACATTGTAGAGCTATAAATGACATGATCTTGTTGCACTTATGTAAAGTCAACTCCATCCGGATGATGTATGATGGCAATATATCACTAGAAGCTCCAAGAGATGTCTAAATCTAAAATGGACATCTCTCCACATCAGTGTTTTGCAAACCAAGACCAAACAATGCATCCTTATCCAACATAAGGAGTTGTGCATCATAATCCAACAACACCTGTTGAGGTTAATAAACTTTTTTTGAAGGTCCGACTAAAAACAAGACATCATTTCTATTATCCAACATCATCGAACTTGGTGACACACTGGTACACTAGTATGGCAGCCTTGTTGGTAACTCCATCATTCGAGTGGCAACAACTTGTCAAGTTTCACTTTTAGCTGTCATGATCCTTGAATCAACGCTACTAATGTTGTCAATACAAGAAGCAACCAATACATCCTTTTTACTTTGGCAAAATGGCTGCCAATCATAATACATGGGATGATCACACCCTCAATGCTAATAACTTGATTGAGAAAACATGAGAATGAACAAGAGTCTTTATTGTCCCCAATATTGCACTCGATGGGCCCTACTTGCCCATCTTTAAGTACATCAACATTGACTTACACCTTAATCGTTCTAGTAGGTCGTCTATGAGCTATGGATGAGGTATTTAGTCTCTTGGACAGTGTGAATGATTGAGGAAGTTTTAACTTGTCAGCTAGCCTTCCTTCTTTGTGGATCCAACTCCACGGATGTTCCTCTAGACTCAACAGTATGTGTTGCACTACAAGTCACAACAAGTGCACATGGTTGTGCCCCTATGCACATATACTCTACAACATCTCCATCATATGATGTAGAGGCATTAACTCCAGAATCTAACAATTGCTAGACTATAGCCATACTTGCTATCTTATGCTCTAACTGCTCCAATCAAGATTCTATGTTCACCTCATGACTAGTTTTATGGGCTAACACTTAACTAGGGACTTCCCTCTGCCACCTTAAACTTCTCGTCCTCTTCTATGGACTAACAAGGTAACTCTAGCTGATCATAATTCTGAATGGAGATCAAAACATCAATCAACATGTGACAATGCTCACATTGATCCAATTTGGATCCATCCCAATCGTTCTTGTGATGTGGTCCACCACATCATCCCATCAACCTATTGTTGACATGAAAACGATGGCAATGGTTTTGATCCTTCTCCTTCGCCACTAAGCCATATGGTCAAAATTGTCTTACATGTCTACCATAATCACTCTAGGTTTGTGTTGTAGATAGATAACATGAAGGAGTTGAAGTTAGTGAATCCTTGCTAAACGCATTAGTCTTCACTCTCTCCTTCTGCATGTTGAGCTCAATACAGTCAGCAAGACAAAACATAACGATCAGCGTAGGTGATTGTAAGGGCATGTTAGAAGGATTATTAAGATTTTGTTTGTGTTTTCATAATAAAGTGTTATATACGGGGGAATAAGAAGTGTATTCTTATGAATATAATGAATTAGAAAGTGTATGAATAATATTAATAAGTCACATGAGCGGAAGAGTGAGTTAGGGTTGGCAGAGCGTTGGGTGATTGCGGAGAAGAACCTCGACATGTTGAATAATTATGTGTCAAGAACTTGCAAAGCCAGAATGTATCGAGAGCAAGTAAGAATCTGAGGTCAAGGCGAAGAATGATGCGAGTATCTATAGTGCGCAAGGCGTCGACCAATCAAGGAATGAACAAGAATAGAGATTTTAAGTGCAATAAAAAAAAAAGCTGTAACCATAGTTTGAAACTGTTTTGACGTAATACTAAAACTATGGCAAAAGCATTAATGGTCATTAAGAAATCTATGGATGGGACACACTTCAAGATATCACCAATCTCAACTCCGTCACTCTCTAACACCAAATTAGAATTCTCTATGAACCTCATAGACCAAGGTTGGTACTGCACTCTGCTACAGGTGCATCCACTGCTAATCCTAACAGTCTCTCTTTTAGAACATCTAGAGAACCTCACTATGACATCAATGTATCACCTCCATAACCATACAACAATAGATCCCCAATTGGAACCAAAAACCGCAACATAAGATATATGAGTCACCAAAAGATACTAACACAAGGGTAACCTAAAACCTGCCATCATCAAAGTCACTCACCCAGTCTATAGGTCTATAAGTTTTGTTTCATTGAGGAGAAACATGTATAGTCTGATTGGTATGCAAATTGGCTACCTCACAATCGGCAGCATACATGAGCACAAACATTCCAAACAAACATGATGCACAAATAGAGAGCCAAGATGGAGGTATATCAATCATAAGAAACATAAATAACAATACTCCATTTCAAAAACATCCATCCAAGGGATCAAACCAACCTAACCCGAACTGACATATACTTACGAGGGCATTTAAAAATACTAAAACTTAGTTTTGGAGGCCGGTAAAGCATAAGGCCTCCAAAACTCACTAACCTTGGAGCTTTAAATCATTGCCGAAAAAGATTTTTGACAAAAGTTTTCGAAGTCCAAGATTTGTTTTTTCAAAATTTTGGAGTAAAAAATAAGAGGGCTAGCCTATAAGATTATCATATAGTGTTTCATTTGATCTGAAATTTGGTAAGGTCATAGGAGATATAAAGTATCTTCGATAGTGGAAAAGATGTTATGCATAAGGCCGAAAATGTTAGAATTGTGAAATTTTGATGTTTAGGGGTTTGAAATTAAAATCAAAGATTTTCAAAATCTTGCAGAAGCTTCAAACGGTATCTGTTTGCAGAAAGTAAACTCACAATTCTTATCATAAAATCCAATTTGAGTTTTAGAACTTATCTTTTTTACTTTCAAAGCATCCACAAGAATATTCCGATCATAACCATAGCATAAAAAAAGCTTACAGTCAAGCCAAATCCACTTTGTACCTTCAAAGATTCCACGTTCAAGCACTAGCTACTATTCATCATAGCCACACTCTCAAAGTCTCATTTTTAAAAACTGCACCCCAAAGAATCCTCATTCAAACTCTACCCTTTGAGCCCTAGGTGTACTAACAAAACTCTAGGCCCAAACGGCAATTCCAGTGCAAAAGGCATTAATTGCACTATCGGCTCTAACTGTTATATCAACTCTTGCATGCACGCATCTACCTAACCAAGGAATATCACTGCATAAATTATGACAAATTAAATATTGAAAATAATTTGTCACGTTTGTACAATAATTTGACATGTGTTTGAGGATTATGATGTTATTTTGAAATTTTATAGTGCATTCAATTTTAATAAGAAAAAGAACAAGATCTAATATTTTAAAATACACACTTGAATATGTAAATTTTATTTTTTTTAAATTGCAAGATTTTTTATGCAGAATGTAAATAATTTTTGGTGAAAATTATAAATAATTTGGAACAAAAATAATTTTTTTCAATGAATAATCATAAATTGTCTTGATTGAAAGAAAAAAATGTATATACACATCTTAAGCCTCATGACCCATGTTTTACAACAAAAGTGCAATGCATATTTTTTTATGAATTTATTAATATCTTTTGATGTATTTGAATTGCTCATCATGTTCATTTTTGATGTTGTAAATCTATTTTTTGTTAAAAATTTCAAATAACGTTCTTCAATATTTTTGTTACAAAGAAAGATACATGTATTTATTTCTTCACATAACACTTCTATGCCAATGAAATAAGAAGTCATACATGTATCATTTTTCTTTCCAATAACAAAGAAGTGCTACCTGCATCACTTCTCTCCAAAATAACTTAAAAATCATACGTATATCACTTCTTTTTGGAACAATGAAGAAGTTTAAGGTGCATCATTTCCTACAAAGTACTTCTTTGGAGTGTGTGATTTGATTTAATACTTTACATAAGTATCATTCCTCTCAACGCTTCATTACAAGCACCACATTACTAACATGTCTAAGTTGACAAGTTTGGTCTCAAAACAGAGATTGTTTGAAAAATAATTCATGCCTTATGATGTTCTGTGCAAGCATTTTATTTCATTCAAAATTTCCAAGCATGAACTTTAACTTCAAAATCCACATTTTTTATCACCCGGTAGTGTATTCTCTCAATCTAAGATAGCTTTCTTTAAAAACTTGGGTGTATTTTATAATAATTGATCTGCTATTGTTTAAGATTATGTTATAGCCAAAAATTATTGTTTCCAAAAGATTCATCTCATTTAAGTTGATCCTACTTTTCTTTTTTTCACTAAGCTTCTCGGCATTATGAGATTTTTTACACAAATCTGTCATCGCAATTGTGTAATAGACTATATTCAACCTCTCTTGGGTGTCTTTAATGCGTGTTAGAATCCTAAAACCTAAATCTTGAACATTTTTGCTAACCAAAATGGTTGGTTATTAACATCCTCACATGAATCATAATGAAATTATTTCTTTGGAGATTCTTGAAATTGTGAGGTGCATCCACGACTGGCTTAGCATGCCTTTTGCTAACAAATATGCCACAAAACAACAACGAAATCCGCGATTCCGGAGCCGCCACAACCACCTTATTCACAAAAATCGAGATTGGCTACTGGCGAAAAGGCTAAAGGAGTTAGTCATCTTTGACCGGTAAGATTCTGGTCTGGTATACTGAGCATGCAAGAACCGCTCTCAAGAACACGAGGCGATAACAGTTTACTGCGTCTGCCTCTAAAACCTTCCTATCGTCATTTGGCCACTACCTTTTAACCTGACAAAGCGGAAAGCCACATTGGTGGCGGAATTGACGCGACAAAGAAGGTGAGACGCAGCAGACTCGAATGCGCGTCAGTAAGTGGGACTGGGCTACGTTGTGACAAGAACCTCTGCTTTCACTAAGATGTACAGACAAAAACCTGTGCTGGGTAGAACTACATGACCCTAAAGTCTAACGGAAAGGACAACAAAACTGGCTCATTGGAGGACTTGCTCTGTGTCTGCTTCGTACTTTTGTCAACTCTCTCTTGCAACAAAACCTCAATACGGTCCTCTACAATCTTTGAAAACTTCCTCTCATCCTCCAGCTGAAGCAACTGAACTTAAGGTTGAAGACAATGATATATCGCACGCCGCTCCATACCCATGAAGCATACGCCTGTCCTAAATATCTATAATTACATTTGAGGAAGCAAAATCAATTATTTGAATGAGGCTTTATTACAACTATTCTCTATGCATCACATCCATCACTGAGGATTCCATTGTTGACCCTTCTTTCTGGGTCGTCTTTGTCCCAGTCGTGGAAAAAGTAGCTGATCAAGAAATTTCTCAGCCGAATCTTCACATGTTGCCTACACAAACAAGGAAAACATGACATTTATACGATCATTACACACAGAACAATATATGATGCTCATATCCAGTAAGACTAAAAGGTGAATATACAATTATATGAAAACCAGAACCAGTAAAAACCTAGAGAAGTTGATTAAGCTATGCACGGACGGAAAAACTGACCTTTTTATTGGACCATTTAATACAAAACGTTATGACGAGTGATGGAAAGGTCAAAAGTTGTATGAGTAGGAGGAGAAAGAACGAAAGTTCTTTTCACATACCCGCCGGCTGAACGGTACTCGTATAGTCTGTACTTCAATTCCACACTGGACTCGGAGGTCTACCCCAAGACAGTCAATGCCGACAAGCGATACTTCCTGTTTAAAGGTTGAAGATAAACAAAAATCCTCATTACAGATGTGCTTCAAATAACCAAAAAATAACTACGAAAACTAATTTGCACCTATCACGAGCATCCATGACAAGAATTTACACAAAGAGACAACTTTGCAATCGACTTCGGCTGAGTGGATCTCACCTCGGCTTCAAGACCTTTACATCGCAGGACAAGTGCCTTCAGTGCCGTTTCTACCTTGCTTCCACCAGAATTTACTTTCTCGATGATGGCAGTAGAAAAATGTGCCAGGACATCTGGTTCGGCGAAGGCAAAATCACGAACTTCGATGTTTGACTACAAAGAGACAACGTACATGTCAGTCGGACGAATCTGGAAGTCCTCGAGACGACTCTTCATGCAGAATAAAGGACAGACTCGAAAAGGCTGTCCGGTAAATACCTGCCCACCAGTACCCCGGTCCAGCCGAATGCTGAGAATTTCCAGCTTGTAGAAGGTTGCTCCTCCGCCTGGTGACTTAGTCCTCTCTGACCACTCCCCCACAATGGCATCACCTTCAATGGTAGTGCCAGGTGGCAAAACAATTTCTGTGGAATACTCTACTTCCACATTTTCATCCAACACTTCAGAACCCTCAAATAGTGAACCTAATTGCTTGTTTTTATCCTTATTTGCAGGAGGTTCCCACGAAATTATAGCTCCCTCTTGACTCTCATGTCCTTCCCTATTGACATCCTTACGCGCACCTAAGTTCTCTGCTGGATTGCCAGCACTATTCCCAACCTCAATCAAAGGTCCGTCATTCATTGACCTCTCAGCACCATCCGTGACGATATTCTGCCACACGTTTTCAGCAAGCACAAGAGGATCAGGCCTTTTCTTAAGATCCCCGGAACTGGAAAGTTTGGCAGTACCATTTAAGGACTTGCCAAATATTATCCCATTATGTGTGCCTTCCGTCCCTCCAGCCTTTAATCTGTTTGTTCTCCCACCGTCCTGGCGACCACTTCGAGCAGCTTGTGAACTCGTTGACCCTAAATCATCACCATCGTGATTATGTGCTTCATCCCCCACCACCTCAGTAACATCATCGTCACCACTTTCTTCCCCATCGTCATCACTGTCATCGTCAGCCATGAGAAATCGATCATACCATATGCCTTGTACATATGGTTCTTCATCCTCAGTGACGGGACGAGCAACCCCAGTGATGGTGAGGCGCCTAGCAGGCTTGCCTAGATCAGATGCGTAATCGGCGGTAACAGCCTGTGTACGCCACAAGCCACAACGTCAGAGAAAACGATGGAGACCACAATGACGTATTACTTACGCCAAATATCGGACGAGGAGAAAATGAGACATGCCAATCAGGAGTATTGGAGATAGTCCCCATACCTCAGAGACTTTGTAAGCAAACTCCATAGGATGAACTTCATCTAGAGTTTTGTGACCACCCCAACCACCCAAAGAGCTGAAAGACTCTTCAGGCGTCGAGTCTTCAATCATAGCCTCTATCTCCTCCACGGCCTCCCAAAACTGCACACACCAACCTCGTCAGTACACGACAAACTATGGGGCCATGAAGACTACGTTGGGCACAAAGATGGGTGAATCAGGAGAGCCTCGAAACGACCCGCATGTTTGCTGTTGGAAACCTAACAGATACTAAAACCTTCGAAGGGTCTTAAGACCTCAAACGACTTGGCTCATTTTGCGTGCTTACGATCTCGATGTCTTCACTGTCGAGTTCAATAGATTCGTCGTCTGAGTCACTGTCGTCATCGTCCACTCCACCTAATGCTCCTTCAATTAACTCCGAAAAATGCAGACCGTCCACGTTACCATATCCAATCAAAACCTGCATTCATAACATTGAGCGAAGAATAAGAGAAATTTCTACAACTCCAGACGCTTGCAGGAGTTCAAGCAAAGGAACCGCCGCAAACATACTATCGCACTGCGACTTTTAAAGACCAATCAAAAGTGAAAGAAACGACTATGGACGACACTATATCACTGTACCGTGTATACTTGTTCCGAAGAAAGGTTATGCAGAAACTCATATTCATCTTCTACTTCGAAGTAGAAATCTGAAAAAAATCAAACTGCTTCTGTCAGTTCACAATGGGCACATCTTGTTCCATACAAAGATTTGGTTTTCGAGCACATCCTGCACCGACATGATGAAAAGACTGATAGAAATATACATCGGAAGAGAACATACACACCTCCTTGATCATCTATTAAGAATTGTACTTCTGTTCCAAACACGGCATCTTCATCCGAAACAACTGTAGAGAAAACGACTGCACTCCAATTTACCTGCAGGCGCACCACGAGTCGACTGGTACCATGTCAGACCTTATCGCCTCAACGAGCATGAATCACTGGCAGGCTGGAACATATACAACTGCTTTCTACCTTTGAATATTCAACATACAGCACGTATAAAGTACCTGCATGACCACGACAGTTTAACCCACTCACCTCCGAAATAGTACGAGCGACCTCTGCATCTGTCAGTTTCCCATCACCAGCTTGATCTATTTCTTCTTTCTCCACCTTGGAGAGTTCTTCAAGTGGGTGGTAGCCCCATTTTCCGCGGCGCTTATTAGAAGAATCCGGTTTGGAGTCAGAGAAATCCGCAGCTACCCGAACCTCTACTGACCTCTTATTGACCAGAGAATGTTCCAGCGATGGAGCACAAATTCCGAGAAATCGGCAACTGCAAGGAGAAAAGGGAGGTTTCATCAGTTCCAATTTGCAGAGCGTCCAACCTCTTACCACAGTTCACAGCAAATACCTTCAGAACACCACATACATTGTGAGTTGATGCAGGACATACATTATGAATTGATCAAATCACAAGAAGGCGTAAATGTAATAAAACTATTTAGAACACACGAAAGAGGGAACGTCTCCTTTAATCAACAGAGAGGTACTCAATAAGGAGGACAACAAAAGAGAAAATGTGTCAACATATACTTGACATCTGCTATGTCAAACAACTTGAGATGAGTCTCGGGGTTTCTGTTTCGTGCAAAAAGAAATATACTCAGAAGTTTTAACATTACATGCCGATACTAAACACCGCCTCCATCGACAGTTGTATCCGTGAATTCAATTTCGCAGATGAAAATGAAAATCACAAATGAACTTCAAAATGTACTCAAGCTACGTGAGTTGAAGCTATCTAAGCGATGCGATGCACAGTGCCTTATGTCCCTCTTGACTCGGTTCAAAGGCGGGTTTGAAGTAGTGTGCTCAGTCTAAAACATCTTATCCACCACGCATAATCAGCTTTCGTATTTCAGGCCGTAATTACCCCCATGATGATGTTTTGATCCCATTTCAAATGCTAGGTTATCGAGGCAGACACCTCTAAACTCACCGAGCCAGGTGCGCAAATGACAGACTCACACCCCTCGTCCTCTCAATTACAATACATAATACGCTCTAGAACAAGGTCTGGACGTGAGGAATGCGGACAGAGGAGAGAATTCAATCGAACGAACGTTGAAAACCTACACATGCTTCCGGTGTCAAATCCGTGCTTCACTACCAGTCAACGAGACCAATACTCCTGAGTCAACAAAGGTACCTAGGAAGTCGAAAGCACGAGAAGCACATCAACGAAGGCCACAACTCACACACAAAACTCCAGTTGTGATCTTGAAATAAACTGACCACCGACGCACAGCGGAGAAAACTCACCTATGTCGTCCGAAAGGATCATGACTAAGATTAAATTGCGAAGGCCTCGGCCTCGGATGCTTCCACACGGCAGCAGTAGCAAATCTATCACCACCCCCAACACAGCCCACAAGGGCCGCCATGTCTGCTCCCACTTCAAAGGAAAGACGAACCTACACTCACTCCATTCGCGCAAAATTCACACCCCAATCCTCCCTAATTAGATACTCGCTACACTTCCACAGCTCCACAATCTCCTCACCCTAGTCTTCAAATCAAACCTCCTCCTCCAGTCCCAGTTGTCTCCAGCAGGGCTCTAGTCGGGCTGGCTCGAGTCGGGGTCGGGCCCACTCGCGCTCCCCCTCCTAAGAGCTCGTTCGGACGCGCTCTATCTCCACTACACGAAAATCACCAAGCGAGGGCGAGACTGAATCAGTCGGTGGACGAAGAAGGACGAGGAGCACGAGCAAATTCGTCTCCTCTTTCCATGGGCTGGGAGGAAGGGGAAGCCGAAGCCGAAGGCGAGGAAGATCCGAACACGATCACAAGATAAGCTCGCGACGGACAGACGGCAAACAGAGCTGTCGGGCTGCTGCGCTCCCAATGCTCGTCGTCGAACGCTCGCTCCGTCGAGACAAAACAACACAACGCAACGCCAAGCGAAGAGGGTCGAGGCGACGCAACGCACGCACGCACACGTTGGCTCGCAGTATTGGCGAGGCTCGTCTTTCTTTGGGCAGGTGGGGCAGATGCTGCGTCCTTTTTTGCTCCTGCCAAGCTCTTCTGTCCTGTCTGGCCGAGGCCAATTTCCTTCTACTCCATCATCGTCCGAGAAAAAGAAGGAATGAAAAAATCTTCCGCTACCGCCAGCGCTCGAGACTTGCAGCACTAGACACACGAGTCACAGGCAGGGGCAATTCTCTTTCTCGTCGTCACTGGGGCGCTTTGCGGCAGCACCAATCGCGGCGCACGCGCTGTCCCCAATCCATTCATTGCGAGCGGCAGATCGCGCACCCTGCTCCCCTGCTCTCAGATGCTCGCGTAGGGATTACAGGCAGCACAACGAAATTGTTCTCTGCAGAATATGCCTTCATTCCCAATCCTCTCCCTTTATCTCCTCGCGTCTGCGTCCAACCATTTTTCCTTCCCTTCTGCTCTGGTCTTTTATTATACACCTTCGGGAAGGAGGAGCAAGGCAGGCTGCTGTCGTAGCGTTCCGTTAACGGTTTCGGTATATAACCATTAATTAGATCATTTCGTGATGATAATAAAGCTGGCTTTGAGATGACGAGACTTCTTGTTTATGGGGTTGCATCTTTAGTGCCTAAGTGTTCAATCCAGGGTCTCCAAGGTTTTATGTTGTTGTTACGTGCCTTGGACACGCTTGAAACAAGTCATGAAACCTCGGGGTAAAGTGCATCGACCAGAAAACATTAATAATCCTCAGGAATAATATGTTCATACATAGTTTGGGACCACAAATTTACAATTAGCATTAATGAAAATTCCGACTTCATGATCAAAAAGAGGGCCATGTGTACCTCCGGGGTTTGCTTTATTTTGCTACATCCGGGGCTTTTTTTTCTTTCATCCCATGATATGCATGGGTGATAAAGCCTGAATATGTATAGGGCTCTTGCCTTCTTGGGATCTTTTCACATAAATCA
This sequence comes from Marchantia paleacea, assembly GCA_014180765.2. NCBI lineage: Eukaryota > Viridiplantae > Streptophyta > Marchantiopsida > Marchantiales > Marchantiaceae > Marchantia > Marchantia paleacea. The sequence goes on from MUAA02000018.1 coordinate 5,209,137, forward strand.
GAGGGCCTTGCGTAAAAGTATGTTAGAGGGAACCAAGTAATAAAGCAAAAAGGATGGGAATACCCCATCATACATGGATGAAACCCAAGGGGTAAGATGGGGCTAGACCCCAATAGTATCACAATGAGAAAAGGTACATGGTAAGGTACTTAATTATATTCAATGAGGTTATCTTTATACTCGAATTAGCTTGTGGAAGATTGACACTAATTTTAAATTAAAATCAGAAACTACATTTCATTGAGATTTAGATTGAAGTGGGGTGTGCAATAAAAATGGACGTGAAGTACATATTGATTGGTTTTTATCACTAAATATTCGTGTATTGTTCCTTACGGTTAACTTTTTAAATTATATTTGAGATAATTGTGGTTGTTGAACTCAAAACAACGTGAATTAATCCAGGTGGGCTTATACATTTAAATACATCAAATATCATCATTCATGCATGTAAAATTTCATTTATAATGGTTTTGATACATTCACACACACTTTAACATGTGTCAAAGTGACATGGATAGATACACAAACAATTATAGATAATGTTCGTTTTTAAAAAAACATGTAAATATCAGTTTCTAAGCTTTAATCAAGATTCTAGATTTTTTATGAATGAGAAATAATTGTTTTTTTTCTAATTTTTTATATTTCATTTATAATTAATTATCCAATTATCTATGTATATGATTTTTTTACTCTAAATCTGTTTTTAAACTTTTTATTTCAAGTTTAAGATAATGTCCACTTTCAATGATATTCAAAGAAATTTCTATTATGATTTATCAATGAGAATTTATATTTTTAAAAAAAAAATTTAAAAAAAATTTGGCAAGATTAAAGATAGTTTCATAAAAATATTTATGGCTTAAAGAAATATAAATGAATCATATATCAAAAACATTTGCAGTAGGAATTCAAAATGAATTAACATCTTTTCAAGAAAAGAATAGACATATGAAGTGCTATCCAGAGTGAATCTAGAACTCACTACGAAAAGTTGATGAGTAATGGCCAAGTAAAACAACAAAAAGGATGGGAAGACCCCGTCAAGTCATACTTGGATGAAATCAAAAAAATAACAAGGGGCTAGGCCCCAATAGCTTCGCAATGGAAAATATGTCATACAACACTTGAGATATCAAAACTATTAAGTTGAAACGGTGTACAAACAACATGAGCATAGTTAGAAGCATCATCTCACCTACCTCGATTGCTCTCATACATATTGCACTGGTTAATGTTTTATGTAGAGTAATGTAAACTAGTTGCATAAAATAGTCCAAACAATAAACTAAAAAAAATGATACATAGTATGGTAGGTTACTGCAATGTTGATGAGTGCATCTTATCTAGCTAAAAACCTCTATTTATGGACAGAGAGGGCCAAACGCCTCGTATCATGTGTACAAAAACAAGTTGAGGGAACAACTCGATACAATAACTATTATGATGAGTGGAAAGAGTACATCATCATGTGCTATACATTTGTTGCCCCGGTGATATTGTCAAACCGAAGTCAAAAAGTGTGTCTACATTGAAAGCGTACCAACCCAACCGGATAAGGCTCACCGGACATTGAGTCACGAGGAAGAAGAGGAGGAAGAGGCAGAGGAGAAGAAACTGGAAAGAGATATCACAAGAATAAACTCGTGGAGAATTTTGCATGTTCGAAACGGCATCATTACCCCCGGGCTCTTCCCATGCGCATCTACCTTTCATCGGAGCAGAACAGTCCAACACTGTTCTGTCCGGTCACTGGTCGTCGCGACGTCGTCCGCTTCGTCGGAAACGTGGGAAAAGATCCCGACAGTCCATTCCAGTCCCCAGCGGCGCTTGCTGATCGGGACCTGCATCCCTGGGATCAAGGTCCGCCTATCCTCTTATCCCCTTGTCTTGTCCCCGTCCCTGAATCTTCCTCGTCCTTCCTTCGCTCTCTCGCTCGGCAATGGACGAGCGAGGAGCACGAGACTGGTGAAATTCAGCTCCTCGCCGGGCCTCACATTGCGCTCTGTTTCCGAATGCTGCTGCCCATGTCCCAGGCTCCCAGCTCAGCTCCTTCTCCTGCGGCAGCCGTTAGTTCATCTTTTGGGAGGCCGGAGGGATTATTGATAGTGCCTTGAATTCTATCATTCTCCCTCACCCGAAGGCGTCTTAGCTTTGTCGGAGAGAGGGAGGGAGAGAGATGCAGCAACTATCTGTCAGAGATCACAGTGCACTTTGTGCGAGTCCGTTCACAGGGTAAAGTTCATTCTCTCTCACGACCGTGATTTCGGTTTTTTCGGGTTGCATTGGAGGAGAGGGGGAAGATACGGTTTTGCTTGTGAGGCTGGGACGCGATTTCGTTGTTGCTCTGCTGGCGGTGTCGGTTGGAGTTGTGAATTTCATTATGATTCTGACCTTATATAATATCAGAATTGCAGTTTTACGTGGCGCGTTCTGCTGACGCACAATTGCTGCGATTTGTGCAGATGGAGGGGTGGATGGAATTTGTTCCATGGGAGTTCCGGAAGCGGCCGTGTTTTGTTTACTGGAAGTAACTTCGACAAAGCACTCAGCATTGGCAAGTCAGGCACCTGCTTGTCTCTGAGCTGGAGCGACCCTGGCCCGACAGCCCCGGCTGTGAAAACGAAACCGAAGAAGAAAAGCTGGAACAGGTTGGTGTGGGGCACGGAACTTACTTTAGATTTTCTTGCCTGCAAACCGGCCAGTTCAGTTGCCCTTGGACCCTAGCACGGAGCTTGCTGTTGAATTCATGAATTTTATTTTTTTTGAAAGGAGGGGGTTTTTTGTTGTTCTAGGAAGCCTCTGTGTCCCTGAATCTGCACCTCTTTCCTCGTGGGAAAAATCGCCTATCAGGAATTTTTATCTTTCATACATGGCCCTAGTGTTGTAATAGCCGTACCCTAGGATGGCCGTTGTTGTTAGTTTGGTGCTGTCGAACTTGTGACAATTTGTTACCAACATGACCGACCTCATTATTTTTCTCCCTGTAGCACAGGAAAGTCCAGACGAGGTTATGGATGGAACACCGAACAGGGGAAGTCAAGCGTATTCCAAATCATGAGCCCCGCTGCAGCCGAGCTTGTTCGTTTTCTCCAGAAACAGAAAGACGTTAACGGATTGTGGGATTCATTGGATTCTCTACCTTCAGGACGGGAAAGCTGGTCGGACCTCACCGATTGTGTTATGGAAATTCGGAACCAACAAAACTGGCTACTTGTTATACAGGTAAAATTCGACGTTCTTTTTTTGGATGCAGTAGATGTGAGAAGTATGCCTAATTCATGAACGTAAGATTTATGCAGGGAGTCCAATCTGACCTTCGTATGTCCCGTATGCATGTTCTCTCGGCCTCCAGCGTTTGTCAAATTCATTAGGGAGGTTTATTGTTCGAACCAGTGGAAGGACCAAGGCATGCTTTTTTTAACGAATTTTTCTAACGTGTCTATCTGGACTCGATCCAAATGTGCAGATACTGGAGTGGATGTTGCAGAGCAAGCAGTTTCGTGCAGATGTCGTATGCTACAACCTTCTGATTGAAGCCTATGGGAAGATCGGCCAGTACACTGAAGCGGAGAAGACATTCTTTCTTTTGAGGAAGTCCTTTGTTGCCCCTACCGAGATGAGTTACAATATGCTCATGAGTGCCTACTCCAAAGCCGGTTTCCTCGACAAAGCTGAGAGACTGTTTGATCATATGAAGGAGGACAAGTATACCCCTGGTAATGTCGCCACTTTTCTGGGATCGTGTGAAGCTGAGTCGCTCGTTATCAAAAGCTTCTACATTTTCTAGTTGGGGACATCTTGAATTCTGAGTATTCGTCTTCTGCATCATACTCAGGCACAGTAAAGAGACGATGGAAATATACTGGTTTGGTTGTGTCTGACGTTCAATCCCTCTCGCGTTCTGGATGCAGACCTTTCAACATACAACATTTTTCTCGAAGTACTCGCTAAGGCAGGCAAATACAAGAAGGCCGAGCGAGTATTCTTAGAGATGAAAGCGAATTGCAATCCGTCCGCAGCCACGTACACCTCGATGATAAACATATACGGTAGAGTAAGTGTTTTTCTCTATTTGATTACTTCTCAGATCTTTACGGTGTTCGAAAGACACTTCACATAGACTTTTGTGAGTCACAGCCGAAATACGTTTTATCCTTCAACAAGCTTCACATGAATTAGATTTTGTTTCACCAGGAATCCAGCTATGTGTTGGCAGCCGTTCATTGTGTGTATGGGAAAACTCCTCGAGCTGCCCTCGTTTATAGTTTTAAACCTGCCGCAGGCTAGGCTCCCGGACATGGCACAAAAGCTGTTTTCTAGTATGAAGGACTCGGGTTGTCCACCGACTCTGTACACCATGACTGCCATGATCAATGCCTACGCCAAAGAAGGATTATGCGAGAAAGCCGAGGAAGCCTTTTACAACATCAAAGCTCTTGGTCTTGAACCTGATGTGTACAGCTACAACGCCCTGATGGGAGCCTACAGGTTTGTGTTGCAGTCGTGCACTTTTCATTCCACTACCCCGGCAATGCATTCATCACTCGGACGCTATTTAACTCAATTTCTAGCTTGGAGTAGGTGTGGAATGTTGTGACTTAGGATCTAGGTGATGGAGTTGTATCTGTTTTCTCTTGACCAATTGATATAGTGTATCTGTTCGAAAGCAACCCTGCAGTGTATTTGACACGTGCCCTTGATGCAGCTATGGAGGTTACCCAGCGGGTGCTTCTGAAGTGTTTGACGCCATGAGGGATGATGGAATAGAACCGGATCAAGTATCGTACAACATTCTCATAGACGCTTTCAGTCGGGCTGGTCAAAGTGAAGGTGAGGAACCATTGCCCTGTTTTGTGTAATCTTTCGTGGGTTAGTCTCTTTACTCTCTGTTGCTAGAATGGCCTTGTCTACCACTGGCTCTCAGGGAGAAAGCTGATAATTTCAGCTTTTGGTGTATATGTGCAGAGGCAGAGAGGGTTTTCAAGATTATGAAGGATCATGGGTTCCAGCCAACTTCAAGGTCCTACATGTTGCTCCTGAAAGGGTTGTTAAGAGCAGGGCAGGTGATGAAAGCTGAGAATCTAATTAAAGGCATGGAAGCTGATGGTCGCAAACCTGATACATTCATGTACAATTCGTTGTTACACGCGAAGGGGACCCGCGGAAATTTTGTAGAAGTTGAACGTTTATTTAATGTAATGAAAAGTGGTTCTAGGAGTCGGCCTGATATTTCTACTTATAACATACTCATAAACATCAATGCCCAGGCAGGGTTTATAGATAAAGCTGAGAATATTTTCAATAATCTAGAACGGGAAGGGCTTGTGCCCAATGTCACCACTTGGACTTCTCTCATGGGCGCTTATTCCAAGAGAAAGCTGTTCAAGAAGTGCTTGAATGTGTGGGATAGAATGATAAGAGCTCGCTGTGTACCAGATGCAGCAACTTGGAAGGTTTTTCTTGCTTCTTGCAATACCCAGGAAGAAATTGACGAAGCCACAGCATTGACCCAGCAATATCAGTCTGAAGGACTTAGAAAAGCTCGTAATAAAGACCATAATTATCAGTGAGCACTCTGACCTATTACACGTGCCATACATGAGTATCATTCTGACGCATCTGTTCTTTTGGGCTGTACAAGAGTGTCCATCTGTGTCGAGCTTTTTGGGACCCACTAGTCCAGCGAGGCACGCGTAGTCTTTCGAGTTCTGGTGGTCAGCTGCTCAGCTCAAGAGGTAAGTTTCTTTACCTGGACATCAGGGAGACCTCCGACTGATTGTGTAAATGAGTTTGCACGAGTATGCCGTTAAACAAATATGACACCGTAACACATTTTGTCAACACGACAAAATCTTGCCATGATGATGACGGTTGTGTGGCATCCATGGCAAGCTTTCAGAATCTTGCCGCGGTGGTAAATAGTACCCCAGTGCCACGATTCTTCGATGAAGGGTATATCCAGTTGATCCGTGCACGAATGTCCACACCCAGAGTGCTAACCATGCAAATACATGGCCCTCAAATTGCAGCATCTTCCGTTTTGAGATCAGTACCTGCGAAATAACTTGACGGACCAAGAAAGAAGCATGTTTTTCGAAATTTCTTAGCCCAGATCGCAGCAATAATGTAAATTGATTTCAGATTCAGCTGAACCAAAGTGATTTTCCAGAGGTTTTTGGAAATTTTGCATCATCACCACAACCGTAAGCCTGACACTTTTCTTATCAGATGTACTTAGATCCTTAGCAGAATGTCACAAAACCATTAGAATGGAAGTCGTGGAGACGTTCAGAGACACCTTAAAAGTACGATACACATGAACAGTTGAATGTACGTGCCAGGCAAGTCAAATCTGCTTCTTGACAATGTACTTCCCCACTGCTCCTGTCCTCCGAGCTTTTGCCACCAACTAATCTGTTAGCAGCTGGATACGGAAATCACATTCGACCCATAGATTGCTTGGAGAACACAATGCTGTTAGCTTGCCATCCACACACTAAAAAACTGTCTTCAGTTTCAGCGACTTACGTGGGTCTGGGCAACGTCTCGTCTTTATTCACTAGTACTTCAACTTGAAAATGAACTTCAAACATTGACTGACTCAGCTCAAGCGTCCATAACAAAACAATCAGTAGTGGGTTGTAAGGAATAAGCTCGACAAAAGCTTTGTATTAACTCATGAGTAAAACAAGTAGCAACCGAAGCGAACACCAAAGGGATCCAAAGCTTTTAGTCTGAAACTCCAGCTTAACACGAAGGTAGAGAATGACAGCATAAAATGTCTTCTTTATTGCAAGTTACAAATATGCACACAACAACGACAACAAAGCAACGGCTTGTAGCCCCCAACAGTTGACACTTTAGCCTGAAAATGCATTCACCACCGTAAATAGCTCTTATAATCAAGCTACATAACACGGGTACCGTGGATACACAAGTTTTGGACGACAAACCTACTCGCTTAGAGCCCTGAACGGATATTCGACGGGACGTCGAAATGGAGAAATTTTCAAAGCCCTCCTGTGAAACTAATCGCAGCCCTGATCCTCTACACTGTGAATATCAAATTTTTTTCAGTCACACAATTCGGGCTTAGAATTTCTGCGAGGGAAAAAGATGGCAGGTCTGATGACAGATGCACTCCTTGGTGTGAAACTGTTTGAATTCTCTATGATAGCTAGAGTGATGATCGTTAGGATGCCATGATGACACTCTCCATGCAGCATTTCAAACAGGCCTGGTCGATTAGGTGCTACTTCCTGTACTCATTCCTGTACTTCCTGTAATCTCAAAGTGGCAACATGATATTCATAAATTTCCTCTTTGCAAACGCCAGCCACCATTTGTTAGGCCTACCATTTGGCCTGTAAACACGTTCTATGAGTCTACCGCTGGTTTCCTCCCTTGCTTGCTTCAAATAGCTACGAAACAACTCTGCGCTCAAACAAAGCCCCGTTTAGCTGTCAACACCTTCACCCTAAAGATTAGCTTCTTCTTTAGGGGAACCGAGAAACAGATTACATACATCCCTTCGTCTTGATTGAAAAACCCACTACTGGCACAAGGCTGGATTCTCTCAACATACCCCGTAGTTGTCTAGGAGGTCATTTACCTCGGTGCTCCATCCATTTGCAAAGGCACAAAAACTACCATGATAGACCAACACGCTAGCCTAAACTTCGATATGGTGACTAGGACATACCTGCTTCTTCTCTTGACTGAGGGGGAGTGAGGAGGCCGCCCAAAGGAAACCCTCCTTCTCCTGGTATGGGGAATTTCTCTAGACCAAGACTGATAATTGCTTTTATACCATCTGCTTCTGTCTTGCACGCCTCGATTCTTTTCAAAGCCATGTTTATGTACAAAGTCAAGTAGATCAAGAGCTTGTCTGCAGAGCTTTTGACCTCAAACTTTCTAAAGAGAACATTAGCTCTGAAGAAGTTAATAGCCTCATCGATAATGTCTACTCCAACTGTCACATCAACCAAGTGTGAACGTAAGGAAGAAGTTCTCACTAAGTTCTGCAACCAAGCTGCATATTCTGAAGACCAACTGTTTGGGTGTAGCAAACGATAATGGAAAACTTTCAGTACTCTTTCTAGCTCCTCTACACAGTTCTGCCGATTGGATTCGTAGACAGACAGAGTACTTCATCAAGAACCTCGTACCTACTTTCTGCCATAACAGATATTTGTCATTCTAGAGAAAACGGATTTAGGGTTAGCTAGAACTTTTGCAAGCTAGAAAAGTTGGGCTTGTTAACCTGCAGCCGAATCCAGCACTGGGGCTGGACCCTTGATATGACTTCTAAGGGGCAGCAATGGGCATCCGCATGCTTGTGTGTACTGTCCTTCATCTTTGAATGATGAATGGTATACCTGAGAAACACAACTTTGTGGATTACTCATAAGCAGCTAACTGTTCCTCCAAAAAATAACTCTACAAAGATACCTGGGAACCGTATTTCAAATATCTGAAGAAGTAAAGCAAAATACAAAACGAGAATGATGCATATGATATCCCAATAAACTTGAAGACATCGAGAGGCAGCACTCCAAGTCCAGACAAGCACGTCTTCATTCAATTGCATACAACCATTTCTTATCAGCAATTAAAGCTGCTCGCACAAAATACTGTCACAGAAGAGTTTTGGTGGGAGGATCTGTGTAGGCTGAGAAAAAATCTCCAAATCATAACAATCAAGCCTCTCCAAATTTCTAGCATTCTGGATAGGGTGAAAGGTTCTCCCCCTTAACAATCAATAAACAAAACAACTGGCATTCCAGTTGCTAAAAAATCCCTGAAAATGGATACAAAATGCCGCCAATTACGACAATTTCGCAACAAATACACAAAGAGTTCACATTATGCACAAACTCACCATCGCGCTGAATCTGGAAGCTGATCCCAACTTTAAATTTGAAGCACCGGATTCTGAATCGCGAAACTACCGAGGTTCGAAAACTCGAGTATGCACGCCCGGCGCCCACAGCCTCTGACCGACCGACTGACTAATAGACGGGAGTTGCCGCCTGTCTCTCTTCACCGGCTCCCGCAGCGCCGCTGTCTATTGCTGTCCCTGCTTTTTCTTCCTGGTCACTTCACTTTCCATTTTAAATGTCACGAGCAAGTTTATTTTATTTTCTCGTCATCGGGTAATGGCGCTATGATTACATATTGTGGTGGGAAGCCCACCAGACTTCATTTTAAACTGGAGGTGTCCCGGAGACCGACCAAGTGGTCTGTAAATCATCGCGAAGAGATGTAGATCTCAAGGGAAACTCCGGTTCAAAATTCCCCAAACAGTACCGTGTCCACTTCAATTTACTTCTCTTTTTCAGGAGGCCAAAATCTAGCCCTTGCTCTTAAGTTTATTAATTGGTCCACTTTTATCGCTCAAGTTCATAAACTTTCTTAGGTTTCAAGTTGCAAGATAGACCCCATTTCGTTTTGTTAAGAGTGACTTGCATATGTGATCCCATGTTGGGAATATGCATTACGTCAATTTTAGTGCAACAGGTAAAGGGAAAATGAACATGATGCAACCAAACCAAAAACAACTACGATATGTATTTGAAAATATTGAAATACTTTCACACCAAGCACACCGATGGATGTGAGTTTGGTGCGATTGTAAGACAGCACTTTAATGGCACACATGGTAGAGAATCAAGTTTTCAGCAGGACTGGAACATGCAAACAAAAAGTTCATCCGAATGACTTCATTTTCTACTGTCAAATCAAATCTTGCATTTATATACGTGTAAATATTTTATGTATAATTGTAAGCAATATGTATAACAACAACAACAACAATATATATATATATATATATATATAATACAACAACAAGAAACTTAAAATTTTGAATTCAAAATGCAATCTGTTATTAGAATTTTTGTATCACCTAGATGTAGAACAAAAAGTTCGCTCATGGCACTGAGTTTGAGATCTGTTCTTGATGCTCTTAAAAATAATGCAATGTCAAAGGAAACAAACGATAAGATGAAGATATGCCTTTCCAACCATTTTACCCATCTCACCCCCTAGGATTCATCCTTGTACGACTTGATGGGGTACCCCATCAAGTCGTACAAGGATCCTAGGGGTCCCATCCTTTTTGCTATATTACTTGGTGTCCCTTTCCAACCATTAGAAAAGTGGGGACCACCTACGATGGCCTGTGCATGTCTAAAGCCCTTAAAAAACGAAGAATGAGCGAACATAAAAACAAAAACAAAAACAAAAGAAACATGTAGCAACCCTAAAGTTCCCTTCCAGCTTGGTGAAATTCTTTTTTAGGTGACCTAGTAAGACAAATTAGATATGAGAACTTCCAAATTATTCATATTTATTTCTGCCATGTTTGGTACACCACTTAAAAGAACCCTTGAGAATTTTGAGTCACCACACCCTCAAGATTCAATTCCTGGTGTCAAACCCCTTTGCTTCTCTGGGGTACATTTTAAGAGTTTTTCTTGGCCCTCCATATCTCTAAGGATAAATTGCATACTAGGTGGAGCATTTTGTGATACCACCTGAGTTTAATGCAGTCTTGCTAAACATTCCACAGGATGTTCACATAGCGCCTGTTTGTCATGACATTTAGTATAAAATCGTAGATTCGGGGAAGAAACAATAATATAATAAAACCAGCTACACTACGTCTTTGAGCTGTAGTTGTAGGATATCTCTATCCTCATCACTTTCCCTGCATGCTACTTCCTAGGTCCTTTGCTTCGAATGTAGGTTATGGGGTTTGGGCAAGTATTCTTTGAAACATGTTTCTTATTTCACCATATTCTAAATGCTTCCTCGGGCTTTCCTCAACTCCTACCGGGGTTTTACCGGTAATCTCGCAAGTATTAGCCCCTACCCCGTTGCGCCCGTCCTCCAAGTTTGTCTCTTTCATAATTTTTTTCTTCAAAATAGTCCGAGACTTTTGAGTATGAAGATGATGGCATTGGCCTAAGGAATTCCAATTGGTGAAAAGATGATAGGACTGAAGCAACTCGAATCAAAGCGATCAAAGTTTAAAAAGGTGCGCCACTTCACACATCATTTCCGCAGCTTTTTGAGCAATAATGGATATGACGACCTGTTAATGCGACCCGACAGAAAAAATTTGGGTTTCTACCGTCAGATGCGCTTAGCGATTTCGAAATGCTCTGATCGTAATTCGCGGAGGGTCACGAAACAGCTTCAATGGCAAACCGGCGGACGGTGAAGTTTTAATGCAATCAGACAAGAGGAACAATTGGGACCCCCATACGCTACAGTACTTTTCCCATGCTTGCCATCCTCTAGCAGGCAAAAAGCATTTTGACAGCTCCGAGCAAATCTGTGAATCACTCACAATTAACTCCACGAAACAGGATGAATGTGAGCTTCAAGTAATTGGAGTAACTCCAGTGACCCAATGCTAGAGGATTGATTCCTTGCACGTAACTTCTCGTCGGCAGCGGTCCTTGACAGTTCCTCGACAATTAACGCAGAATCTATGCAGACATATTCAAGTATCAAATAGAATAGCCTTACCAATTTGGTCGCTTATTAGAGATACCTGAAGACCAAACGCAAGCACTGTCCGCCCTCATCTGTACCAGAAAAGAAGATGAATTTAGGGTCGTCATATCCATTATTTGGGATAAGAGTTCTTTGTGAATTTTGCCGTCAACTGGCATCACCGACAGAGCTAATATTAGGGACCAGGTGTAGCGAGTGATTCGGGTGATGGGAGTTCGCTGACGAGTCGACAAGCTGCTACAGGGCGTGCAGTAGCAGGTCTAGGAGAAATCAATACGCCATATTGGATACCGTTGCAGACACCAAAAGTCAGTTCAGATGAGGCTTACGAGGGAATAAGGGTTGTGGTCGGACACGATCAGTACTCCATGCATAATAAAAAAAGGACACTCGTTTGGACATGTCTCCTCCTGTTCGAAGATTATGCATTGTTTACAGAATAATCTATAGCCTTATTCGGCTAACGCCGTGGACCAAATACGCTTCTCGTATCACTCAGGCACTGCATGCTGGTTTCTTTGGGCTGGATTCTGGTGAGCTGTAGTAAGTTTTGTGCATCATCCCCAATTTCCCCCTTGCTGTCGAACCCAGACACCTAAAACATCCCAGTGAGAATCAAGTTACCAATATGTTTACTTTGACAGCCGCCGGCCCGAAATCAATCAGAGACGCAATATGCGGCAGAAAGTCCGCCGCATGAATCTCAGGGCTCCGAGCTAATTCATGTTCAGTACAAACCATTGGTTAAAAAATGGACAACCACCACAAGACAAAGCATGATCGCCTTACAAAATTAAACAAAGCTTGAGAGGATAAAGATTGATGGAAAACCATATCTACATACGCGGCAGTTTAGTGAGCTCAAAAAGATAAGAGAGATAAGCAAGAAACATCCACAAGATAATATATTTCCGGTTGCGAATAACTAAACAAGATATAATGTTCGTCAACAATTTGATTCTGATATCCAGCACAGGAGAAGACGAGGGCACAATACTCAAGGAAAGTCGCGAGCCCGACAAGGACCGACACTATCAAGAAACAAGATAACCACATGATTTAGACTCGGTAAGCTATAGAGCAAAAACGGCAGTCTGGCAACTGCACATGTATCTGAATGGAACAAGCCACGGCAGTACTTGACTCAAGACGCTACATACAGCCGTCCACAAACCCTAATCATGAGGTTCCTCTGGCACAACACGAGATCGAGTACAGGAGAGCATCTTGTTTCGCAAATGAAATGAGACAACTTTGGAGAGGCAGGACAGTGACCTACACAAACTTGCATACTCCGAAAAAGTTACACTACACGTGGAGGCGGTGATGATAATTCATCAGTGCGCTGTTGGAGTTCATGACAGTGCAGCAAAGTGAACGTGATCACATCATCAGGCAGCCTGAAATTCCGAAGAGATAAAACCATACAAAAAGTTTATTTGTGATTATGTACACGCGAACAAGAACGTAACAACATTTACATACTTATTACGGAAGAAACTAACCGAGCAGAGCTTGATGTACAGTTTCGTGACAAGGATGCTCCCCCTACAAATTTTCCTATATATAAATAACTCAACATCTACTCAAAGACAGAGCTGCTGCCAATATGGTTAAGCAAAGGGAGGGGTAATTGAACTTGAGGCCAGGCGTGTGCAGCTTCAGCACCCCCGAAATAATAAAAAGACCAATTTGGTAAGATTAGAAGACTGTCCACTGTTGGTGGAAGATTGAAGCTCTAACAACTGTACACAGTAGCTATGTAAGCCTCCTGGAAGAAGGAAAATTTCTTCAACCCTCTCTGCTAACTCTGGAAACTAGGAAAAAACCATCTCATTGGACATGTCATTCGTGTGCAAAATTTTCATCCCTCGTTCACTCCTCACATCCAAAAGATTACGCAGCACTTCCTGCCCCAAATCACATCAAATCTTGGGTCTGGCCTTCTGCATGTATGATTGCTTCCATTCTCTTGCACTTGCATCTTTGAACAGACGAAAGGAAAAAGGACTACTATATTCGACAACTTTCGCACTAACAGAACGGGAAAAAGGAGCACGGACAAAGAGCTCTCTAGATTCTCTTGGCGAACGCACCACGTCCATCGATTTGGTCAATGGTCTCTGCCAAGCAACCAGTATATTACACCACAACAACCTGACATAGACTTTTGCTCCATGTGAGGTCTCAAATTACTAGCCACAATCTGCGAAGCGAGAACCACGAGTCAGATTCCAATCTTCCCTAAACCAGGAATCGCGAATCAAGAAAAGATGCAGATGGAGGCTTGAGAAAAGGATGAATGGATCAAACTAAGACACATGCCAGCTTCATCTTTTCCTTCATTACGTCTCGGCAGCGTTGTGATTGATCCGTGAGAGCAGATGTGGATGCATGAAGCCAAAATTGTGAATTGGAACATAGTCCTAAAACCCGTGTACACACCACAGCAAAGTTCAAGAACAACAGCTTTGTAACTAACCCCATTCTTAATCGCAGCCGGTTGATTTGTGTCGACGGTAAGATGACTCTCTTCAACGACGGCTTGCTGCTGCTCCGCTTGATCTGATGACGGTGCTAAGGGTTTTAATGTTACTTGGTCCACGATCAATTCCGTTTGATCTCCTGAAGAGGCTTTGGACTCGTGGATCCTTACGGCGGACTCAAATTCTGGAACGTCAGCGCTTAATTTCTTCGACTCCTCTGTCTCTGTGCTCGTAGACGCAGCTTCCTTATCTTCGCCGGCAGTTGCGGTGGCTGCCGAAGGTTCAACATAAGCGATGCTCTCGGTCTCCTTGTGCTTTCCATCAGAGGGTAAAGATGCCACTTCCTTATCTTCGCTTAAAACGTTTTCTCCGGCATCTAAAATACTAGAGCCGATAGTCTTTCCACCACTTACCGCTGCTTCAAGCCATACTTTCTCGTCCTCTCCTGGTCGGTTGACATTATCACTAGGAATTCTACTCTCTTCCGTCAGAGACAGAACCTCCTTGTCCTCGTCAAGCGCTTCCCCCATGGTGGAAGGGGTTTCGACGGGAATGTCCAGAGGAGTGTCCACCTCGCTTATGTCCTTGGCAGCCGATGCAGTGATCTCCTTCTCTTCCATGGGACTAGCAGCTGATATTGTTTCGACGGCAGTCTTCCCCTCGTCTGCTGTCTCGTCCGCTTCCGGGGGAAGAACCCCGAATGTGGAGGCCGGCGGTTTCGCATCGACGACAAGATCATCGGCTGCGGCCTTCCCTTCCCTTTCTCGATCTTCACTGATGTCTGCTACTGTTGGCGCCTTGGGTTTTGTATCGTCGGAGCTCATAGCCTCGTCGACCTTCATCTCTTTCTCTTCCGGCACGCTGTCGTCGGCTTTCGATGAAGATTTTTGACCTTCATGTACGACCTCCTTCTCTACGGGATCTCCGTTCGATTTAACAATCTCTTTATCATCCTCCTGCTCGACGTCGTCGGCAGCATGTGCAACAGATTCGTAGGTAGGAGGAGGAACCTCGCTTGACTCACCACCAGCCGAACTGGTGGCGACGAGGGGCTTAGAATGTGCGTCAGAACTGCTGCTGCTGCTGCTACTGCTAGAACTGCTAGAACTGTCGCTTCTAACGCTCCTTCTGTCAATATCGGAGTCCTTCTCCTGTATAGATTGTGGCAACGACAAATGCGTGAAGCTTTCGCTAGAGTGTCCTGATGCCCCTTCGGGAGCACTCTCCTCAACCTCAACTTTGGATTGCTCCTCCTCTAGACTGTTAGTGGATCCATCTTTTGCTTCCGGAGTATTGTCCCCGGATACACTCTCCCATTCGGCCAATTTATCGAGCGATCTTCTGACAGTGCTTATATCGGCGTCTTCGAATAGTGGCTCATTTTCCCCTGTTTGTGACGTGGGCGTCCCCACATCAAAATTTGACACTCGAACCCATTCCTCCGTTTGGGAAGAGACGGCATCTTTGTCGTCAAAAGTTGGACGGGCACGACAATCGCCCGGCTTCTCGAGAGTAGGAGTGTCGACATCGTCGACATCGAGCTCGTCAACATCCATCGATCCGCTGATGGACAGACCTTCCGTCTCACTGTATGCTTCCAGCAAAAAGCACACGACTTCCTTTCAGACCAACTGAGACTCGTCGCGACCGACACAAAGAACACTGCGCACCGCAACCCTCCTCCTAACCTCTTCTTCGTCACTTCACTCATCATCCTCTCGAGCCGCCGCACTACTACGAAAGACACCTCTCCGCGACCTACACTCACTACCGTAACGCTTGCAGTCCTCTCAAGAAGCAAAACTAAACCACTTTGAGAAACAGAAACACAAAGCACGAGCAACCGACCATCATCCGGTATGGAGACAGAAGAAGAGGAAAGGCGGAAGCGCGCAAAATCAAACATACCCAAATTTGCATCTGTCGCAGGAGATCCTTGTTTCTTCCTCCTGAGTTTCATCCGCTTCTTCGGTCCGGACGGCATGGCTGCTGGCTGCCTCCTTCCTCCCGCTAAACCAGAGCGATCAATCGATAGAAATCTTCGCTTTTATCCTCGTCCTCTGACCTCCCTCCGCCCGTCTGTTTCTATACCCAAATCGTTCCACGCGAACCCTCTGGATACAAATCGCCCCTTGCACTGGCCTAGCCTCGCTTCACTTCGCTTCCTCCTCTCCCGTCGCCTCCAGTAGCACCATGCAAGGAAGGATGAGGTGCTGACAGATTTCTCCGGATGTTGTTTGGATGGATCGACAGTAGAGGAGGCAGAAGGAGGGCAGGAAGGCAGGCATGCAGGCCCGGAGGAAGTCAAACCAGAGAAGATATGTGGTTATAGCTGTGTAGCTTTCGGGGTCAAATTACGATGATGTGCGGCAAATTTTGGAATCTTCGGATTACTTAGAGGAAGAGGAGGTAGAAGGCAGTGGGCCGCTGCTCACATGCTTGTGGTGATGGCAATGTAACAAAAGCATATGGCGGGGCCAAGGGGAGAGGACACAGAGGAGAGGAGAGAGAGAGGAGGGCCGGGTAAGTATTGGGGGAGCGGAGGGGAGGGAGTCGCTGGAATCGGTTGCGAGCGGGAGGGACGGCCAGGGCACAAAGAAAAATGAGCCTGAGAAAAAGGGCCAAGAGTGGCTGGCTCTCAAGATTTCGGGCGACGAACTCCAGATCGAGAGTGGATGGCGCGTGTGTGAAACTGTCCTGCCTGCCCCCCGGTCAAAAGACATTCGCGAAAACAGCTCCGCGCAACGGAGTTCGGCCATGGTGGAGGCCAGTTTACGTTGACGGTTCCGCGGGCAGCGCCC
Organism: Marchantia paleacea; assembly: GCA_014180765.2. Lineage (NCBI taxonomy): Eukaryota > Viridiplantae > Streptophyta > Marchantiopsida > Marchantiales > Marchantiaceae > Marchantia > Marchantia paleacea. The sequence goes on from MUAA02000018.1 coordinate 5,225,956, forward strand.
CGAGGGCACCTCAGAGTCTCTGACCTGCCGTAGACCGTCGACCGGACCCCGCTACCGGACTGCAGAGTGCAGATTCTTGCACCATATGACAGCGGGGTACTTCTACTGCGGTACCCTGATGCACGGCTACGGGAGAAGTCGGGCCTCCCTCCATCCCCGTGACCCCGTCCCACCTTGGCCAGATGGGGTTCATTGGATTCCGGGGAGATTCCCTCCGCCGAAGGGGTTTAGTCCCATGTGAATCTCCCTAATGGGACAGACGATCCGTTCTGAAGGGGGTAAAGTGGTGGTACTGTACTGTGGTTAACGCTAATCACTACGGTCCATGTAATTCGGAAGTATGTGTCGTGGCGGTGGTTGTATCATCATGACAGTTGACTGTGATACTGCCTGTTTGGTGCCAAGTTTTGACATGTATTGCCAAACCTCAGTAAGTAACTATGCTGTTCTCTACGCAGATTCGCGGTCCAGGATGTGGTAGGGCCCGCGTGCCCGGAAGGGTCGTTCATCATCGTTTCCTAGGATTTGGCCAGGTTAAGTGGGTTAAGGTTAAGGTTAAGTCCTGTACTCGGTGCACTGTGGCTGTGCAGGACTTGATGGTTGTCCACATGAATGGAATACAAGTAACTGTGACCGGGAGAACTGTGCGCCGTTAAATCAGTACGATGTTCTGGATTAAAACTACTCGTTAGCAAGAAACGACAAATTCCTTGCTGCCCAGATTCTGAATAAAACATAATTCTGCAGCGGTTCTTCGCGTTACATGCCCCGCACAAATATTCAGTCTGCAACTAATCGTGATTTTGCCTTACCCGGGATGACCGCGCAGTGACCCGCGAATCATCAGCGAGACATCATAGTTACCCGACTGGGAGATGCAGTTTGCACTAAATTATATAAGTAACGTTTCTCTAATTTAATAAATGTCAACTGCGCAATTCACGGATGCGCGCAGTAACATCCGTTTAATTATGCGAAACGCTAATTATACGATCATGCTAATCATTTATGATGGGGAATCTAGGGACCAGGTTGCGAGACACTTGGGGGCCCATCTCACACTCTCAAGGACTAGAACCAACGCTCTCTTTTCTCCTTTCCAATTTCTCTTTCTTTCTCTTCCTTTTTCAAAGGAAAATAATAATTTACTTGCATTTGCAGACCACCTGTCAGTTTTGCCCTCGTCCTCATGAGGGCTACTGAGTTCCACTTCGGCCGATGACCCTGACTGATATTTGATGATAACTCGGTTTCTTCCGTTGTTTCTTCCTTCGCCTTTTTGATATCGGCGACTGTATCCTCTACTGTACAAGATCCTACAATCTGCCCAATTCGACCTCGTAGCGCAAACTCCTATGGGCAGTAAAGTAAGTCTGCGATCTGTACCGCGTTGGACCTTCAGCGGCCACGTACTATAGTTCAGGAAAGCGGTTGATCAAGCCTACTATATTGTGCATATCCTTTATGTGAGAGACACAGTAAAATAAAAAAAAGGGATGGGAAGGCCCATCAAATCTTACAAGGATGGAACCAAAACGGGAACATGGGGCCAGGTCCCAATAGCATCACATTGGGAAATATGTCCTACAACAACTGCCATATCCGAACTATCTAGTCAAACGGTATACAAACAACACATTATCCCAAGAAGTATCAACTACCATGATTGCTCTCATATGGATTGCACCACATAGTATTCTCTGTAGAGCAATGGAAACATATTATCTAAAATAGACTATATAGTAAGCTAAAGAAAGAGATATTCCATGCCGCCTAGTATGATAGGCTCTCGCGCACTCCCTCACGAACATGTTGAAGTCGGTGTCCATAGCTCCATATAACTCCAAAGCTAGAAGAACAAAGGGGTGACCTCTCTGCATACCCCTATACTTGGAGACATTGGCTGCTACCGCTCCACTAATATATTTTCTTATCATTATGGCTTTTCACATGATTGAGTCCCCGTTACATAGTCCTCAATTGGTACCCTTTGAGATCCCATATTTATCATGGTTTATTATAGAATTATTATGTCTACTGATTTTGCAATGCCACGTTGTGTGTTCCACTCCTTAGCAGATGTTAAACACATTGTGATCCCGTAGACCATATTAGGCAAGATTTTGATTACTTGACTACCGAGAGTCAATGTATCAAAGTGTATGGAGGGCATGGTCTCTTTTGGGCATTCCTCCTCATCTCCAGCTTTCACAGGAATATATAACATCGACAAATGGCTTATGCATTCTAGGAGTGCCAATAGGATCCGAGGATTTTATCTCACTCTACCTAGACGCTACACTTGCCAAGGATGTATTGCATGTAGATGACCTTCCTTTACTAGGGGATCTATAGGCGGCGTTTGGTATATTTTTCTCTAATATTGATCGTTGATCCACCTATCTTCTTCGCACAATTCCTCCTTCACCTCCATTCATATCACGCTTGGCAGTCTTATTCTCGATGGAGTAGACGACACCTGTAGCATTTTTGGCTAGTTGGGCACTCTTGGCATCTCTGTTATCTTCCCGATTTGTGATTGCAAATAGACCCATCTTTGAGATGTATGCGAGGGATATGGATACTTGATCATTTCTTTTACCAATAATATTACGAGATATGAGAGATGTTTTACCCCCTAGATATGACATGAACTCCCGTCTTTTTCCTCTTTGTCTACAAATTGGACTAAAGGTCTACAGTCTACCTTGATGGACCGACAATTTCAGTATATTCTACATTCACTTTTAGTAGATCGGGCCATTCCTTGTATTACTAGAGCTCGTCTACGCTCTTGCTCCAGCAAGAGTGCAAGCTTGTGAATCTTGGCTCAACCATGCATAAGGACTTTCCAACTCGCAACAGCTATTTTTTCTAGAATGATGAGGTTTTGTCTTGGCTTGGTCCATCCATCTACATAGTGTGGTACTACCTTAGATGCTGCATGTGTCCATATGACTTCTTGCCCATTCGGAGTGCAGAGTATAACTACCCATGATGCCATTAGGATGTGGTGTTTGCTATGGCTAGAGAGTGTGGATACCTCACATTGATGGAGCTTTGGTATGCCTTGCGACTAGGGGTAATGCATACCTATACTTGGTTCGGGAGCACAATGTGATTGTTACAACATGTTTCCATTGCTATCAAGAGAGGACTAGTTGGTACACATTACGTGATGTTTCTCTGGATGCTCATGTTGTTTGTAGACTTGGATAGTTGAGATATCTTAGGTGCAGTAGTACATTTCTCCAAGTGGGATGCTAGCCACATGTTTCCCATTTGATTTCATCTCCTCACGACTTGATGGGGTCTTCCCCTCCTTTATGTTATTTTACTTTGTACCTTCGTTTGAATGTTTTGCATACTTCGTTTCGTTTCTTTTCTTTTCTTTTCTTGTTTAGGGATCTAACAACGTTTCGTTTCGTTTCTTTTCTTTTCTTGGTTAGGGATCTAACAACGAAGCGAGCGTTGTTTATTTTCGTGTCCCAACAGCTAAATTTGAGCTTAATATTTGCGGTGGTCATATCCGGCTAAATTCAGGTATCTGGGTCGGGATTTATTCAATGCGTTTGCAATTTTCCTTTCTATTCAGGTGAAAATGAATTGATGGACATGAAGGCTCGTGGACAGTCAGTCCATTGATGGCACAGAAACGGACTGTAGAGGGAAAAAGCCGTGTCATTTGCAGACTCCAGTCGATGTTTCTCAGGACATCGGACACTTTAATGGGTTGCTGTGGTGTTTAGAAAGTGGAATTAAATTTCTGGAGCACTTGTGCATCAAATGAAATCGAGTTCCTGGCTTTCGGGACAATGTGTCAGCACGATAGCAAAAGTACGTTAGTTTTGGGATTGTGATACGACGGTGAGGGGAGGGTGCTAACTAACAGCAATACATGGACATTAGCTTGGCATGAGGCGGAAACCTCGCCCTATTTCGCTCGTAACGAAATGCATTTGAGGGGAAATGTTTTGGGCTCCCATAATCCGACAGCGGAATAGGTCTCGCGCGAGAGCGTAGTGGCACCACTCACTGTGACACCTCGAGGAACCACGATGCATGACACGACCTGCGGAATTCCCCTCCCGTGATGGCATGAATCATTGAAACCTTTGTCTCTTCCCGGTTCCTGTAGCTTGATTTGGCTGCGTCTACCTTATCTGCCCTCGATTTTTTATGGAGTGTTCGGGTATGCCAGGCTGTTGGTGTTCTTTGTCCTCTACAGCTCAGGAGCCAGAAAGGTGTCTTTGCCAATTCTGGCAGAAATTTCCCAACACCTACAACCCTAAACGCAGAATCATGCAGCCCCCTTGAGGGCGGTCATGCAACGCTGCTGGCAGTGAAGCGAACACTATACGTCTTGCCTGCTGCCCATTTGGAAAGAGAAAGACCACTTGACCAGTGCCCATGGCATTGAAGCCTGTCAGGACATCATCAAAGAGAGAAGGCGGGGCGGGGCGGACGAGCGTCAGAGAGAAAGGCGCAGCTGTTTGGAGCCTGCTGAGTGGCAAGAAGAAGCCCGGAAGAGAAGAGTTTGCAGAGAGAGGGCCAGGGTTTCTCTGTCAGCACTGCAGTTTGACTTGACAGGGCCTGCAGTACAAGTCGCCGTCTTTGAAGGGCTGCTGATCACCAGTTGGGAGGCCAGGGCTGCGAATTCCAGTACCCAGAATTCCATATTTAGGTAGCACTTCTACCTAAATATTTATACCTTACCCGAGTTGTGAAATTGTGAATCTCCCAGATTCCTGATTCTCCACCTGACCTGACCTGACCTCGACCGGAACCCTTCTCGAACCTACGAGCCATCCCGTCCCGGGGGGAGGCGTAGGGCTTCTTCCCATGGAGTATGGCCCATACATACCACCACCCTCTGCTGACTGTGTTCGCGAGTGAGTTATTTGGGGGTGTCAAACTTGCGGTCCGCAGTGACGAAGCGGGATTCAAGAACATTGTGGATATGGATTCCTGGTTCTCTACGTAGCTCAGGGCTTTAAATTTGTCTCAGTGTACAATCAAAAGCATGGAGGCTAGTAAATTATTTATGCGGAAATCTTGGTGAAGGAATGAAGCGAGCAATTTATGGCCATCGAGCGAATGTAGTGAAATTCAGTAATTTCACTACATTCGCTCGATGGCTCCAGTTTGTCGCCGGGGGGTTAGTCCAGACTACAGATAGAAAGTGCCCGGACACGGGATAGAACGACGCGAGATTTGCCCTGTCAATCATCCGCGATAAGTTTGACACGCACGCCCACACAAATTGATTTATATGGCATCCATGATGCCCGCTTATGGAAATGAACCGGCAAGCTGGCAAAAGCCCATGGACATGACGCCCTCCATCGCTCTCTTCCTCCTCGGAATTGCCAAGTGCAACTGCGGCGTTCCGCCAAGTGTGCTCTACCATAAAGTAAGTAGGGTTCAACCCCCTTGAAAAGTTCGTGACTGATGCGAACAAAAAGGTGTGTCGTACTAGACCCAACTTTTCTAGCGAGCAGGAGGTTGATTATTTAGCAAGTTGTCTTAAAGTTTACCACTTTATATTCAAGATTCTTACCGTCTGCGTTACCAACGGGAACCGGACGTAGTCCCTCGACACGTGAGTGCGTGGCTGCCGTGCGATTTGAATTTTGTACAGATAGTTGCATCTGCCATGGCATGCCATCCTTGAGAAGGTGCAACGGTAAGAAGAGTCTTCGCTCCCTCTCTACCTCGAAAGCTGTTCGAAATGTCCGAAAAGATCAGATATATTAGATTGGAAAACGATGCGATCGAATTAGATAGGTCCTGGCCAATGAATGCCTGAGAACAGTTCTCTGTGACCCGTTGTCTCATCTTTGAATTCCCCATCCTGTCCTCCTTTTTGTTTCCATACTTGCCAATGAATCTCTTGAGACTGACTGTGCCTGCCTGCCTTCTGTAGCCTGCTTCATAGCAAATTTTCCGCTTTTATTCCTTCCACACAAGTAGACAAGCATACTAGAGACTGCTGTCCTCAAGAAAGCTCCGCCCTCCTTCTATCACTTCCACCTCTTCCGAGTTTAATTCATTCTTCATGCAGACTGAGTGCTTATAATTTTTATAATTCGAAAGATTTTAAAAATTTGGCATGTGCTCCACAGAGGCAGGTCACTGTTGTATCTGTGGACTGGATCTGGTAGTCCTCTCATGCTGGATGTGAATGATTGGGACGGTGCCGCTTGTTGTCGACAAGACGTTCGGAGTTTGCCCTTGTACAGAAAGGAAGCCACTATGGAGGGTCAGTCAGGTCAGGCCATGATTGGAGACACCATATGCAATTGATAGTAACTCGGTATCACTTCAGCACACCACATCAGACTTCCCCCGTATCTTCATTTATCGTTGTCAAAGCAGTGCTACAGGACTCATAGTCACCACATAGCATCCAGCTCCAAGAGACTCTATAAAGCCAATTGGAAAGGCAACAGATTTCCTATTGAAAAGCCACACAAGTAGATTAAAATACGCCAATCGAAATGTACTTCATATTTAACAATGTATTTCTGGGTGAATCGACTCACCGGTTCTATCTTAGTACTAACATCCTCAATGAGTGCCCGCTTCTTCTCCTTTATCATGTATGACAGGAGAACTTGGAGTTATGCTCCTTGAACATACATATCCATGCCGCTCCAGGTCACCTTCAGTGATCTTTCTGCCCTTGAGGCCAGTTTTAAATGAGGTATGAATCCTCCTTACACCTAACATTACAAGTTTCCCCCGCTGTCCAGCTCTAACTGGTCCCCTGTACTTGCCTGGAACAACAGATCGTCATTTTCTTTGAAAGTGCATGGGTAGATGTGAACGGATTCCTCGCTGTCATGTATCATTGATATTTATCATGAGCACAACTCGCCCATCTGGAATGTGTCTCTGAAAACTCGAGTACTTCTGTGGTATAAATTTCACATCCACCTCTCTTGGATGTCGTTTCTTTTTCGCTCAATAAAATCAGTATTTCATGATTTTCACTCTAGAATCGCTATGAGTTTGAAAGAGGGTTCAGCATTGTTGTTGTTTGGTAATCATGAAGCAAGTAAATGTTTAATAAGCACTTGGTTGAAGTCCTATAGAACCATACGATAGATCTTTCAATTTTCGAAAACTCTTCGACTTTGGTTCTCTGCTCCCATTGTACATATCATGACACACTACTTTATGTTCGTTCATCAGTTGTGAAAGTAAATAGCTAGCGGTCGCATCCACAATTTGAATAATCACACCATCATAGACAAACCCGATCAATATCAACAGCCCTTGCGAGCCATATAATAACACGACAGTTTTTCATCATCATATGGAAACACTTCATATGATGATGTTCAAGTAGAAGACTTTGATGCTATCAATCTACTTCCTAGACCATGGGTGATAAATGATCTTGATAAGATGGAGATAATTGAAAAGTAGATTACTTGATAACTCTCCACTCTCAAGTTGGGTCCTAAGGTTACTATGGAGTAGAAAATAATGTTCTTATATATATATTCCAAATATATACTTTTCTTTACCTTAGCTGCAATGATTTGATGCAAATAATTTAAGAAACTCATCACATTGAGGTTAGAGGAGAGGCTCCTCTAGTTCGTAAAAAAAAACATCACATTAATCCACCTAGAGTCCTATGATGTATTGGTGGGTGCATTAGTGTTATAGCACATGGGGTTTAGCATTGATTATTGGAAGGAGAAAGCCTCTTGTTGGCCAATTTGGCCATATGATGAGGGCCAAGGGAGTCCATTATTGATACGGTTCATTATCGGTTCTAACCCTTTATCAAGTGGAGGTTTGGCGTATGTTGGGGCCTTTAATACTTGTGTTACTTTGCCTTGTGATTTGTTAGAGGACAGCATGGATGCACATGACCGTCCTTCTTCATAGAATGTTACTATCATGCCAAATATTAGTGGAGTAGTGTAACCACGTTGAATAAATCACTATGTACATCATGTATGTACCTACAAGAAATGGAATATCAACTAATACATTACGCTTGGAGTGTGTCTTTTGCTCCAAAGATGTAGGAGATGAAGGAAGTTACTCCCATTTCCACTAAATTGTCATCTTTAGAAAGAACACATATTGTTTGTTAGTATCCATAGGAGGGTATATGTTTGCTTGATCTGTTTGTACGGATTAGCACGGGTTTGTATGATATTTTGCAATCTAGCATACAAGATGTTTGATACTTGTATGTGGAGCAATATGAGATTGCGAGATGTGTTTCATTACGCCATGTATCATAGTTCATGCTATGATATCCAGATCTTCTACCATTGTTGGTGGTTCAAGGATATTAGCTATCTTGCTATCTGATATTTTATTGATGGGATCGCAAGACCTTGCTCAGCATGACACCATACATTTGGTTATTGATGGATGGCCATATCATATACACACACGGGCTGATAATGGTCATGGGCTATAGTTTTCACATTCTAGCATATTTTGGGAGATGTTACGTGTGTTACGATTTCTCCAATCACATCAGACCTATTCACTAGCATACATTTGGGAGAATGTTTCCTTGTTGGGTGATGCACGTGCATAAATGATGACAAGTGAACATCACGTGTAGTCATGGATTGGACCAACAGTATTGTTGGATGCAAAGAGAGTAGGATCTCGTGCACGTCTATGGTGGACAAACCTTCTTCCAATGGAGGTTGTATTATGAGCAAATGACTGAGTGCAGAGGCCTCACATCTTACAGTGGAGAGTAATTTGGATGTGGATAAACACTTCCAAGCAGTGGTCTATGCAGACTGATCACCCATGACAATGGTGAACGTTGTGGATTAGCCAAGAGCTAAATTATTCACATTGTTGAATTATCCAGCTTCCCATGTCTATAGAGAGGGAGGATCTGGACTTGTATGGGATTCTCGCTTGCAATGGTTGATGGAACCCAACGATGAAGAGAGAGAGCGAGCTATGGGATTTTATGTAGGTACTACAACAATAACTTTATTGTAGGAGGCATCATGATATAGGTATTGGGTTAGGCTATGGACCTGAACTGTTTGACATGGATTGTGAGCCTTGGATTGATTGAACAAATACACATGCGATCCACATGTGTGACTGCAAGACCATTGGTAAGCTCTTTGCCTACCAAGACAGTAGAGGCAAAAGCTAGGGATGAAAATTATCCAAGATCTCATCCTTGGTCTTATGGGGATGTTAGAGAAGGAGAGGTAGAGCCTTCTTTCAATATGGTTGGAGTTTTTTGTTTGGAGAAAGTGATGGTTACCACTACAGACCTTTATGATACAACTCAAAAGGTTATAGCTAGAGTTATTGACACCGAGATAAATGAGACTATTATGAGAGAGCAAAAAAAGCTTTCTATTCAAAGGATTGTCGTTTAGCAAACAAATACTACATCTTCTATCTCTAGGTCAATGGAGAGGAGATTTGGGATATTGAGATTGGTCTCAAATTGATAAGAGGAGAAAGACATAACATGTGAAGATTTCTGAGGAGTTTTTGAAATTGTTTTGATTTCATTATGAAGGATTTAGATTGTTTGAAGGCACATGGTATACGGATTGACTTGACAAATGATGCATCAATATTTTGTCATTCTTATCGATATAGCAATATGGAAAGAGATTTGTTCAAAAGTAAGTGCCAAGACCTTCTTGATGATATATTTGTGGAGATATCATATGAAGAGTTTGACTCTGTTGTGGTGATGCCAATCAAGAAGTACATACATGGCAATTATATAGATAGACACATATGTGATGACTACCAATCTATCAATCGACACACAAAATCTGATTGATATGTTATGTCTACACATGAGGAGATCTTTAATGAGGTTGGGCATGCAAAGATTTTCAGTACATTGGATTTATGAGAAGTATATCATCAGTTGTGGATTCGAGATGACGATAAGATCAAGACACCCTTTTGGGCAATTGATTCGCATGGAACTGCTAAGTTCCAAAGAGTGATGGATATGATCATAGCCATAGTTGATTGGGTTCGAGCATACATCGATGATATTCTAGTATATAGTACTACATAGGTGGAGCATGAGAAACATTTGCATGAGGTATTGGGCAATTGATTCGCATGCCAAGGATGTGTTGTAACAATAAAGGTTCTTACCATTTGGATTGAAGACTTCACCTGTGTTGTCCGAAACAGGAATACACGAAGAAACACATGCAATCAAGAGTCGACACAGGAAATATGTGGTTCACCTCACTGAGGCTACGTCCACGAAACACACAGAGTCACTTTACAGAATAACCCTAATTGTGTCACATAGAGCTTCTACCAGCCCTCTTATATAGTAGTACCAGCCCTAGCCCTAGTCTAACTCTCTCTCTCTCTCTCTCTAAATCAAACAATCTCCAGTCCGGTTTCAACCACACTTGATCTCTGCAACTTGGATCTTAGCTGCCTAAGCCGACATCCGATATAAGGGGAATATCCAAGATACATCAGCAGAGGAGTCGTCAGCTTATGATGAGCCTGATTGGTCCCAAACTTTGGTGGATCAACAAGTCCAAGATGTCGGTGGGGAAGGGTGGAACATCTTGGCTGCCAAGTTCTGGTTGAATCTGTTGGGCAACAACGAGGAGGAGGGGTGGCTAAAGAGAACTCAAATTTGAAAGGGGAACAGTCAGTATTACAACTCCTAGTGTACCTGAAGAAGCTAGCAACAAGCTGGCGAGTCGAGAAAGTACCTCTAAAGAGAGCGCTTGATTGGATGGAAGTCCTCGACTCCTCACTAGACCGTGTAGGGGTCCTTTAGAAACGGCGTTGTTGCACTATATCGCTCGATGAAGTAGCTATCCTATCGTGATACGCATCACGTCCGTCGAACATCATTGTGGATTCATTTACGTCTTGCTCGGAAGCAGATTGACCGAAGATGCACTCCGACTCCGACTAATCTCCCCTGTCAATCAGCCGTGCCACAGCTTGGAGCCTGCTCCTCTGCCCTACTTGGTGATGGTCGAACTGTACTGCTCTTGCTGCTCCTTCTCAGTTGAAATCAATTGATGCGCTCTCCAGATTCTTGCATGTACATCCTCCGTCGTCGGGAAAGAAAAAACCACAACAAGCATAAATTTTTATCGCAAATCTTGATCTGCGTCAAGAAGATTTCGCTCTAATACCAATTATTGTCCGAATTAGGAATACACGGAGAAACACATGCAATCAAGATTCGACACATGAAATACGTGGTTCACCTCACTGAGACTACGTCCACTGAACACACAGAGTCACTTTACTGGAAAACCCTAATTGTGAGACATAGAGCTTCTGCCAGCCCTCTTATATAGTAGTATCAGCCCTAGCCCTAGTCTAACTAAATATAGTCAAACTAACCAAAGTTACTCAAGAAATGAGTTAACTCCTAACAACCTACTGAGTTCCAAAGAGTGATGGATACGATCATAGCCAGACTTGATTGGATTCAAGCATACATCGATGATTTTAGTATATAGTATTACAAAGGTGGAGCATGAGAAACATTTGCATGAGGTATTGGGCAATTGATTCGCATGCCAAGAATATGTTGTAACAGTAAAGGTTCATACCATTGGGTTGAAGACCTCACATGTTGAGTTCCAAAAAGTGATGGATATGATCATAGCCAGACTTGATTGGGTTTGAGCATACATTGATGATATTCTAGTATACAGTGCTACAGAGGTGGAGCATGAGAAACATTTGCAGGAGGTATTTGAGCCATTGATTGCTCATGGCCTCAAGTTGCATCCTGAAAAGTGTAACTTCTTTTAGGAACAAATAGAGTACTTTGGTCATACCATATACCCAAGAGGTTGGGAGTTCAGTAAACCAAGATGAAGGCAATCTTGCATATTTCACGACCCTTAGATGTGAGTAGGGTGCGAGCTTTCCTTATGCAAGTTTTTTGGTAAGTCTATTTGATCCTATAAACCACTTCAATAACTAAAAATATAACATCTAAAATGTGTCATTATCCAGACAATTGTTAGAGATTTTCCATTGTATAAACTATATATGAACTTTGTTGCATTGTTAGAGCGACTTTCATAGGTTGACACACATTTCTTCCTCATCATCAGGATGGATGAGCACTTGCACCTAACATATATGAATCAATATGTTCTAAAATAGATAACCTTTCATCCATTAATTCAAAATATGATAGATATGAATCTCTCCTTGAGCTCAAGAAAAAATCTTTATTTTTTTGTAAACTCAAGCATGTATATATAGTTGTTAAGCCTAATTATGCATAAAATATGGTTTTCATTTAAAAAATTTAACAACTAAATTTGGATTAGCTATGAATGTGTCTAGCTAGTTATGAATAATTGAAAGCAAATATTTTATAGTTTGTGATAAAGTAGAAAGATTAATATTTTATTGTTTTATGGAATCAAAAATCAATATAGATATTTGATGATAAGGCTATCTTCACTTCACTAGTTTTGAATTGGTTTGATTTGATAAAAATATTTAAATCTAGAAGCACAATTGACTTGGTACACCAAAGTTAATCACATATATATCTATATCTTTTAAATTTATAATATGTGCATCCCTAAACACTTTGATTTTATAAGCATCAACTAATGATGTTGTTATTGGAATATGAGATCCTTCTTGGCGTTATATAGACCACATCAACGAACGTAATTCAAGAAAATCTTGAATTAATCGGTTCTATCAACATTTCATGTACATTCATTCAAACCACCTCCAGCCCCCAAGTGGGAAAAGTAGAAAACCGGAAGCCCACATATAGCGCATTGTCTTGGTCAAGAAATCAACTCCAATAGATCAAAAGCTAGGCTCCTTGCTGCAACCTGGAGTGCACTCACAGATTCGTCATGCTCCACTCTTACCCCTCTCTACACTTCCGACGAGGAACCCTTCAAGAATGATGCGATTTGCGTGCGCTCTTGTAAGTTCTTGTGGGGTCGGATGGATCTGGAGTCGGCCTAGGGAGTATGGCTACATAAGAAATATTGTCTCCAGTTAGTTGGTCCTAATCATAGATACCATGGTGGTACCTCCCTCAACTGGGTTGGTAGATGCAACTTCAATCTACATTATGATCTCCATTTAATGAAATGATTTAGGTAAACTATTAATCATATTTTATATTATAATTATTAAATTATATAATTACATGTTTTCCTATTGTATAATATATTTTAGCAAAATTATATTTATTATTTTACAAAAATCATTAATTGATGCAAAACATAAAATAATAATCATGTTATATAATTTCTTTTGGATTCTCCAAAGAGCACGGGTTGTGCAATCCATAATCACATTACGTGATTTTCTTTGTATTCTCTCGTGGTATGCAAATCATTTGAATGATCATTTTTAGGATATCTTAGTTGCAATAGAATATATTTTGCATTGTGATGTTATTGATGCGTTAGATAGTACGTAGGTGCAATAAGATATATTTTACATTATTGATGCCATCCAAGTCTTAACCTCTCGGTTTCATCCCATACGATTTTGATGGTTTTCCTTCCTTTTTGCTATATTACTTGCTCTTCTTCTCCTGCGATATCGTACCACCCTTAATTTCCTTTCAATTATTTGGCGGGCTCTTCTGACGTGAGTTCGTTGAAAAAAAAAACCAGATCGATCTCCATAGGAAGGTTGATTGGTTCTTTAAAGACCTCATGCAAATCACTCCAACGAACTTTTAAGGTCTAACTGAAATACAATGTATCAAAGAAGCTTATCTTTGAATACAAATTGGTGTTACGCCAAAATCTATAATTTCTGTGAGGTGTACTTTGGGGAGGTATCATATTCTTTGCACTTCATGATTAAGCGATCGAAGACATGCAGAATGAGTGCGAAGACTACTCCACCTGAACGTGGGCGGACTCTTACTCGAGTGCAGGAATACCGCGCGTTTCTGTGAAGGGCAGTAGGCAAAACAAAATTTCTCTATTGTCTACCATCTACAACCTTTCTTGACTCCTCCTGAGAAGTCATCATGCTGTCCGTTCGATTTTCTCTCTTGTTTCCCTTTTCCCTTTTAGGCCCCACTCAACAAGAATACTTCACTACGAAGGCGAAGAGATCAATGGCAATGATTCTCTACTGCGTATGTTCTTCGGCACACGACTCGTGGCGGATGAAATCACCGATTGGCCATCTGCCGATTCCAGTCTGGATGTAGCAAAGATTAGTGTTTGTTCGAAGACATGGATCTTTTGAGAACTACTTCACTGGAATAGCTGGACTAATGTCAAGAATTACGTCAACGACCCTTCTTGACGGCCTTCGGGCCCATACACGACAGAGAACCTGCCCACTTTGTGAACAGGGCCCTGTACTGTGGAAGTATCTGTCAAACGAGAGAAGCTTAATGTAAGACGCGTGCCTCGCGTTCCTGGTTTCAGTCGTGTTGATGTTGTGGGATGATGCGGACCACGTCGACGTCTTTCACACATCTGACAGCGAAAGGACGAAACCACGTGCCGGTTTCTATCGTTGATGTACTTCAGATTGAGTTGCTGAGCATCCCAACATGAAATAAGTTGAGCTCAAAACTGAACGTGGAATTTGGACTCTAGTTTGGCGCACTATCTATAGAGGTACAGAACGTTGCGGGCAGAAAACTGTTTTGCGACAGACGACAACAACGAATAATGAGAAGACATATTTGATCTGCTAATAAGACATGACAGAACAAATATGAATGCACGTATGACACTGTGGACCTATTCACGCGGTACTGGGACAAGATCTGGGATACCAGGTTATCGATACATAAGAATTTACTTGAATCTTGACGACTCCGTGGGAACAACTACAAGGGATTTTGCCAAAGTTGTTATGTATCGTCTACAAACCCCCAGTGTTTTATTAACCGAATAACCCGCCTGTTCGCGGGTTCGTCAATGTCCATTCAATGAAACCTCAGATCGTCTCTTCTTCTCCTTACAAAATCTGTGTGAGAATACACGTTTGCGGGAATTCTCTCGTCCAACCCAATGGCCCGGAGCCTAGAGGAGGAGTAAAAATCTACAACAGCCGATAGTCAAAACTGAAAGAGCACCCAAAGCCTTCCACAGTGTAGCTGATGATTTCAGCGAAGCCACGTCCGGTCGTCTGCATGAGGAACTGCCGAGGTAAGACATCTACTACGCTGACTGCACGATTTAGATCTCAGACGATAGAGGTCGAAACTCTTTCACCAGCTTGCTGTGGAGTAACAATAGGTTGCCAAAAAAAGAAACCTGCTGCGAGCAGGAAGACGCCCATAACTTTCATAAACCTCGACTACACCGACTAAGCTGAACTGCACATCCAGATTCTGGCTGTAGTATCGGCCGTTAAGCATCCGAGCTAACTTTTGGGCTGAAGAAACAGCGGTGAACCCCAGATGCTTCCTATGAAACCTTGTACTGAAGGTGGAATGAGCTACATTCCAAAAAATAGAGCCATCTCGTACTTCAGCTCAGAACCAAGCCTGCACACCAATCAAATAAAGCAATGACAATGAGAACAGCCAATTCAGACCTAGTCACAACTTTTTCACGAGGCCGACCAATCCATAACTCGCTGGCCATGTGCATTTCCAAAACAACTTGTCTACTAAACTGAAAGGCACGGACAAGCCACACGTAAAAGTACATAAGGTTTAGAGATGGAACCTGAAGGATAAATGTTCAGGGTAAAATGCTTAACGCAAGAGTTTTGACGAATTGCATGGGCGCAGCGATGGCCTTCCACCAACAGAAAGGTGTGACATTTACAGATGTAGAGCATTCAACCTCACCAGTAACCTGAACCGAGAATGAGACGCGTCAGACCACCGAGCTCGATGTCAAAATCAAAAGCATTCCTCAAAGACGCATGACATGTAAAATATAAAACTTGGGTTGCACACAAACCTGATGAAGATACTGCCAGAGTAAAAATGCAACCCGTCGTCCGGACGGAGACAGTTAATCAACCCCTTCAGTCAAGTAATTCTCCAGCAAATCTCTGCAAGAACCGCTGTTCCATGGTGCTAATATGCGCTTGGCGTATTGCCGGTGGATTATGCACATTCAATGCAGGCTGCTGAAGCAGTCCTATCAGGATGTTGACTCTCGCTTCATCCCCGGCCTTTGCATGCATATTCACTAGAAGTTCCAATATAGGAACCTGGCGACGAACGAGAGGTTGGAGCAAGTCAGTACATTCTTCAGTTGAAGCATGATATTTCGAGGCAGTATGTCCTCGACATAGGCAACGGCCAATCAAGACGCGTCTTTGACTTCGCCTACTGGGTCAACAGGAAAGCTCAATGGACCAGATGCAAATAGTAGATGACCGATATGCATGACAATTGGCCTACAACAAGCTAACCAGTAGAAGAAAGGCAACAACAGAAATAGTAACAATCTACATGCAAGGGCCTTCTATTAACCAGGACTTCCAATAAAGAATGCTAACGTTGTCAGCAAGAAGAAGAAAGATAAATACCTCCCATAGACACTCGAAGTACGCAGATGCATCCCTATCAACGATCAGTGTATTCTCTTGCAATATTCGAAACGCGGTTTCGTGCTCAGGAGTGTTTGGACACTGACACAGAACAGCAGCCTGCACACCGGCTCCTATCGCTCGGCATGCAGCCACCATTCTCTGTATCTGGACAAGATCACAAGTGGTCAAAATTCAAATAAGATATCTGAAATAACCGCAACGGGATACTCTCCTGTCATAAACCATAGGAGAGGAAGAAAAATGCCCAGCTCTCGGGCCCCACAAACATAAGAACAATACATCGTTCGGACAAGATTACATACAGCTTATAGAAACACTATGTTATCAAAGCACAATAAAGCTGGCAGACACATACCACCCAACGAGTGAATATGTCACGGCACATTGACGAGGAGCGATCACAGTAGTGAGCACTTCGAACAGCACCAGCCTACACAACCAAGATAAAACCACGGTTCAGACAGGACAAAATTACACTATGAAAAGTTCATCTACGTTGATCTCATAACTCACGAGTCCTCTGCTTGCGGATAAAAATGTTAGGATCTTAGCAAAGATACATGAGCACATGAGCGCATGAGAACAATTAATCCCCAAAGAGCCACTATTGAAGATGATGATGAAAATATGAGAGCAATTCCTCAAAAAGAGAGAATAACACATGATTCCATTGCACATAACACGAACCTGCAGATACAAGCGCAACGCTCTGACGTGTGCCTCATCTTCGAAAGCCAGGTCAGCCAATCCTTGGAGCCAACGATGTCCCTTCTCTCTATCTCCTTCAACAACGCCAGGAATGCTGACAATAGCCTCCAATAAAACTCCGAACAGATCTCTCCCACAATCGGGTGGAACTCGAGGAGGCACTGGTCGTAGTACCGAGGTTGAATAAGGTAATGAACCAGGGGGGGGGGGAAGAGCAGCGCCGGCTGTAACGCCTGCTAGAACCCCGTACCTTTCCACAGCAAGGGGCCACGTTGACAAGCCAGCAACATGACATCGATGAAGCCAACCAGCTGTCAAGCTTGCGAGGGCCATAAGTGCACGAGGATTAGCGACTTTCGAGATTAGAGGAGCTCCTGCAGCACCAGTGTAGAGAGGTGGAAGGTTCAGTCCGGAATGAGTTGCTCTCCAGTCCGGAGCATGATCGCTTCCTTGACTCTGTCCATCGGTCTCAACACCTATGAGTAAGCACATAAAGTCCTCAAACAGCTGTGACAATTTTGATCCAAGGCGTGCCACATCTTCATTGAAGTGATTCCGTGAAGCTTCTGCTTGAAGAGATATGCAAAGAGGCAACAGATCGCTTAAAATAGTGCCCAGTTTGACAGTCTGTAGTAGCCTTCGGTGCTTTTGCTGCCCAAGTACTGTTGCCGTCTTTGTACTGCTCTCACTGCGAGTCCCATTGGTTTCAGGACCTCCAGTACCCGAATCGCTTCCGCTCTTCGTGTTCAGCTCACTCTCTCTAGATGTGGTCTCTTTCATTAAGGACAACACCCACTTACAGAGCTCGGACAAAAAGTGCCACAGCTCCTTTTCGATCAGAAAGAGGATAGCGAAGTCCAAAAGCTCGGAACTTGGTAATAACGCTCTTTCACTTTTCATTGGTAAAGATCTGCTCCACTGGCTGCTCGCTGGTAAACTTCGTCCCTGAGACAATGCCTCCGATCTTCCCTCTGTATCGGCGGTCCTCTCCAAAAGCCACAACATCATACAAGAGTCGATGTCGTCGGGTACAAGTCCCAAAGACAATTCGTAGAATCGCGTTGCCGCTTGTGTCTCCCTGGAGACTTCCACTACAGTAAAAGCTTGACGTTTCAAGACAGTAGCCACATCATCCTCAAAATGTGGAACGTTGTCCACAGTATAAGGTGTAGATACACTACGGATTTCGTCGTCGGTCAGCATTAATCCAGAATTGGTATCTTGTACCTGGTGACTACCAGTGGGCTGCGAATGGGTTTTTGGCTGCGGTGGTGGAAACAGACTACGCTCATGAGTACTGACAGTGTCAACAAGCTTTTTCTCGGATATAAGTTTAGGTGAACCCTGCTCTACGTCTGTAGATACTTCCTTCGATGTAGCACCTCTTCCTTCCGACCGAATCCTTTCAACAAAAGCTTCAATGTCGGTGAGATCCTCGAGTTGCAAAAGACACATGAGGATGTCACTCTGCGACATTAACTTCATTTCCTCCATTTTCTTAGAACCCGACTCTATGTAGCCGTTCGATGCAGAAGCTGTATTTACAAAAGTCACTGATGTTTTCAATGGTTTGAAACAATGAGAAGGAATTGGGCTAGTGAACATAGGAAGATCTGTCTTTCTTGCCAACCGATGTTTAACAGCACATTCCCAACACCAAGGTTCGTCAATTACAGAACAAACGTACATGGCAAGATCATGCACGCGTTGCAGAACTAGAGAACTGGTTTCGCCTGACCCTTGGGCAATCTGCACCTGTTTAAAAAAGCCCAGCTTGTTGAGTCGCTCTTTTATTCTGCAGTCTACTGCATAAGATCCAGTCGATGGAGACAGATTACCTTCCTCCACTACCTTGATAGCCTGCAAAAGTCGCATTAGGAATCCAACAGCGTCCCTGCTATCTTCAAGTTGGTCACTTATTCTTAAGAATATCTCAACCGAAGCTCCCTCGAGAACGGACCTCACTACATTACAGGCAGCAACTTTCAAACGATCCAGTTTTGACAGTGTGGAGTCTTTCTCCACAGAAAGGCAGTAAGCCCACGAGAGATGACCTCTGAGAACGTCTTCACAAAAGTTCTGGGACAAAAGTCCTTGAGTCGAACGCCTCTCTGTATCTGTGGCCTTCACTACATTGTTCGGATCATACTGTGAATCTTCAGCTGATTCGCCCTCCAGATCCACGATCAATCTAAACTGTGCACCATAACCTGCGTCAGACATAACTTGTTCCTTCTCTCGAGAAACAAACTGCTTCATTTGACTGTTACTGCTATCAATCGCAAATCTTTCCTCTTTGCCATGCGCAGCTGTCTGTTCCGTCTTTGTCCCATTTACTTGTAAAGTTTTTGTCTCATGAGCATCCGTATCTGATCCATTCGTAAAATTCTCCTTCACCGCAACTCCACTGTCTCCACCACGCTGCAGTTCCTGCGGATCTGGCTTTAGACCATGATGTCGCTTAGCTTGAACTTCAGTTTCGTTACGAAGAGTTTGTACATTCTCAACATCGAAGTCTTTTGGTCCCGAATTACCGTTAAGATCTCCAGTGTATTTAGAACTCCTGCTCCTTTTATTCTGCCGATATGATGCACCATCGTCGCTCATCCTAACCCCGTTGTTTGCATACACCCCTTCATCCCTCGTCACTTCTGAGTTCTCTCTTTTGGGCAAAGCTTCCCTGCAAACTACACCGTCACTACCAGGTCCACTATGAGGACTGTCAACCCTGCTATAGCTCCTAGACATCCACCGACTCTTCTCACAAGTAATGACAGACAGCTGTTCGATAGATGGAGCACCAAAACTTGGGTCAAGTTCATTAAATGTTGAGACATTTAATGAAACTTCAGCCGCTGTTTTGGTCAGTGTGGCACTCTCACTCAGTGAAGCACCAGATAGTAGCATCCTACATGCCACAATAAATCCGGCAAGTCTATCCTCGGGTACGGGCATTTCCTGATGAGAAGAGTTCGTGGAGGAGGTGGTCATCGAGGTTAAAGAATTATCTTCGCCGACTTGCTTCCCCGGTGTTCCCTCACGAGAACTCAAGAAGGTCAACGATTCTCTACATCTATTGAAAAACTCATAAGCTTGCCTAATTCGACCTCTCATAAAATGTACCTCTGCAACGTCAAACAGGACCTGGCATTTACAAGCGGTACTTAAAAGCTGTTCCTTAGCGGATCCCCCGTTTTCACATGATTGAGGAGAATTCGATTTCGTGCGCGACTTTGCAGACACCTGGATGGGTACTCCTTCCTCCACTTGAACCACCTGCTCTATAAAGTCCTCGTTTTTTAACACCTGCTCTAGAAACTCCAAAGACGGTCGTTCCTCCTCAATGCGGCTTTCTCCAGCCCCGCAAAACAAGGACGTGTCTCCATTACCATTCACGATATTGTGGAAAACTTCACCCAGATCGTCTCCAGCCGTCCAATATCCCAGACGAGGGGTCGGGGAAGCTGCATTAGGTGCAGCGGACCCGACAGGATGACACTGAAGAGCTTTATGAAGCAACCAACGGTGGAGGTTGCATTGATGCAGTAATGACCTACCTTCATCGTGCTTAATTAACGTCTTCAGCAGCACGAACTGATGCTGCTGAGATGCTAACGACAGCTCAATTTCAGACAATGTCATCTGCGCAACTACTGCCACCCGAGCTGCTCTTTCGCAGAGTACAGAGGCCGTCTTACTCGCGACTTTGATGGAGCCTTGTGTTTCCTACACGGCCATGCAAAATTGACACACCACAAAGGCTCTCAGGTCTACGCTGCTTGGAATGAACAAAACATGAACATGGCTGAGAAACTTGAAAACTCTGTCAAACCGTAACAATTTGCAAAGGCCTAGAAACCATGTGAACTTGACAAGAATTCATGACGGTGATTCACAAATTGCGAGACCTACAAGTGGTTCACTACTTGTTATCATGAATCAAGTCTCCACGTGTTGCTAATGAAAACATGCCTGGTCCACGCTCCATTGACATCCAGAGCCGACAGCATATATGTTGGCATCAACATTACATATTTTCAAAAAACGGGATAAAATCGAGAGGGAAAGAAGAGAAAACTGCAGCTCAGTAGCTACCACATTCCAATTTGGACTTGAATGTTCAATAATGACGACTATCAGCCCACCAAGTATCCCTTTCAAGACTGATTCCGTTAGAATCATCACAACACAACTCACACACCATGTACGACTCTGAATTTCTGACAAAAAAGTTCACAAAGCAATCCTTGTTCGGCCAAAAAACATGTAAAGTAGAAACCTAAGTTTAAACATTTGCTAATGAGTCATGTTTTTTGTTTTTGGTTGAACAAGCCAACGGACGAAAATGATCCATTAAAAAACATGATTGATGATTTTTGTCTAACGTCACAGCCATTTTACGTTCTTTGTATTATGGATGTTGGTTCGCGCTTTATGGCATTTTCACTGTAAAATTATCCAATTCCAGAAAGGATTGTTCATGGAACTACTATAGAAATTATTTGGAGGGCAACCGTTCTACCATAAAACCTAAAGAATGCACTAAATTCGCGGTTGTCCCTGTGGAACGGCTTCAAGTAAGAATTGCAGAAAAGTGTCGAAAATAGAGGAGATTAGCTCCAATTTTTAGAAGTACAGTTGAATGGGTAAAATTCACTCGAAAGATCAGGGACGAGAAGGCGCCACTGCTTTAAGTGCTTCAGTCAGATAGTCAACAGAAAAAGTTTGCAAACGTGTAAAAATTATCTCAGAATAAAAATTTAATGGGGCAGAGTACAAGCACGAGATTTACCGCATCTTTGCTGGCAATGTTGCCCGACGAACCACCGTTGAGCGCCTTCTGATTCAAAAGAGCCTGCTCCAAAAACATAGAAATAAGATCGGGAGGAGTGGGGATCGCCGCAGGACCCGCCGCCAGGTGCTCTTCCAGCTTGGGTGGCAGAAGTAAAAAATCGATCCAGAGTGAGGCCGCATCGCTGCGCGCCCCAACCCTTTCCCTTTCTCTCTCGCGATCCATGACACCTTCTCCTCTCTACATACTTGTCTACATCCCTCCTCTTCTTCCTCCTGCCTCCTCCTCGCATTCATCCTTCACACAAAATCTGGCTCCTCCATCATGCCCGTCCCACCCTTCCCACGCCCTCTCCATTACTCACTCCCCCCTCCTCTCTCCCCCTTCTTCATGAACCAACAAGAAGCAACTCCCCCAACCCCTGCAGTATAGATAATAAACCGGATAAGAAACTTCTCCCTCACTGCTCCTCCCCGCCTCTTCCTTCGTCTCTAGTCCTACGTCCCTCCGTGCCTTCGCCTTCTAATCAGCTACGAGCAATTCTCTCTACATCATTCGATTCCCCTCCCCTCCCTCTCTCCCTGCCTGGACAAGACCACAGCACCTACAGGCCCACAGTGGTCGTTGAAATGGTCTTCAAGAAAAGAAACCCAACCCCACGCCAAAACTGGACTCTGGACCTCCTCCTCCTCCTCATGCTCCTCCTCTCCTCGGCCCCCTTCCCTCTCTCGCTTCTTCTTCATCTCCATTCTTCTCCTCCTCCTTTTCCTTCTCAATTCTCATCTCCCCTTCCATCGCCTGCATGCGTCACAAAACTCACTTCGCTTGGCTTTCTCTGCTCTCTCTCCGCCTCGCAGCCTCTCTCTGCAGGCGCTGCCCCGGGCGCCCTCTTGTATTTATCGTCTGGCCCCCTTTCCCCTGCGTTCTCCCTGGAATTCTCCCCTGGGAATCCCGGCCTTGCGTCGGACTTTCTTTCGATGGCAAGCCAGAGACTGCGTGACATCACAGCATCGGACAGATGGATGGCCTGGCGCGGGACGGACGGACGGACCTCGTCGGACGATGTTCGATCTCGAAACGTGGTCAGACAAAAAGAGATGGAGCCGTTATGAGCGAGAGCGGGACGTCTGTTGCGCTTTTACTGTAGGGAGGGATGATGGATGTGACTGCGTTAACATTTGATTGCTTTCGGCATCCTCGCGTGCGTGCGCCCTTTGCCGTGCAGTTCAGTTCAGTGCAGGCAGTGCAGCGTAGAAGAGGACAACGGCCGAGGAGGCGAGAATCCGCCAGATGCAGTACGCGAGGATGCTGTACATGTACACGTCCAGTAGTTTTTGAAGAAAATGTATGTATTTTTAGACGGAGTATGATGTCGAGCGACACGTTGGGAAAAAGATAAAATACTATACCGTACACATAGCAGGACTTAGGTCGAAGCCAGGCCCCTCGGCCTAGCTGGGTTCCAGGTTCGGGTTGGTTCCGACGTGGTGGGACTTCCCGGGGCGAGTGCTGTGTCACCCTAACCGGTCAGGTTATCGATTCAGGTTACTGCATATACTGTATGTCGGGGTCAGCTCGTTGTCTACTAAGGGTGCGACCAGATACTGGACAGCCAACGTAAAGGTGCTATTCTGCTGAAAGGCCTGAGAGTATCTGTTTCGTTCAAACTCCAGATAGGGAATCGGTCATTGGTTGCGTAGAAAGAAATATTTACTTCTTTCCTTTGTCTCCCCCGCAAGTTCCCGCTTTGTTTCGTATGTTTAGGACATGTCTCATAAGTGCTGGTTTCTTGTTTTTACATGGTAGCATTTATTTGTTCAAGGTGCCAGCAAAGATCATCATCTTGCCCTCACGTAACACCCTTCTAGAACAAGGGTATTGAAGAGGCTAAGAGTATCCAAAATAACGGCCAAGTAAAATAACAAAAAGGATGGGAAGACCCCATCAAGGGCAACATGGATGAAACCAAAAAGGTAACACAAGGCTAGCCACAATAGCATAGCAATGGGAAATATTTCATCCTCCACCTTAGATATCCTGATATAAGAGCATTACAATAAACATAATCTAAATTATTGCTTTCATATGGATTGCACTAGTTTGTGCTCTATGTAGAGCAATGGAAACACATAGACTAAAATAGTCTATACAATAAATTAAAAAGAGTGATACCCCACACAGTCTAGTATGATAGACTCTCACGAACATATCAAAGTTTGTGTCCATAGCTCCATATAACTCCAAAGTTATAGGAACAAAGAGGTGATATTTTTGCATACCTCTATACGTGGAAACCTTTGATGATGCCGTACCACCCGTCGTCCATCCAGGAGGATGGGTAATCATCCCCTCTCAAATTGTATCACACGTAGGATTGGTAATCACCACATCTGCAATAGTTACCGTTTTGGTTCCATTCTTGTACGATTTGATGGGGTCTTCCCATCCCTTTTGTTATTATACTTTATTTTCTCTAATTTGGTCCTCCCAAACCAAGTATAGCTTTGTCCTAATCCTAATCGACTTTAAGTCATACCAATGTTCATTCCATGTGAGTTATCTATCCTCTCGAACCATAGCAAACACCACATCCCTAATGACATCATGGGTAACTATCCTCTACCTTCCGAATGATCAACTAGTCATATGGACATCTTTTGCATCTAAAGCAGTACCACACTCACATGTGAATGATGAAGATGTGGATGGATGGATCAAGTCAAGGCAGAACCTTATCGATGTAGAAAAAGTAATTGGTTTGAGTCAGAAAGCCATGATGCATGGTAGAGGCAAGATCCACGAGTCTGCACCCTTGAAAGAGCAAGAATATAGACGAGCCCTAGTTGTACAAGGAATGGTCGAATTCACTAAGAGTGAATGTAGAGCTTGTTGTAATTGTCAGTCTATCAAGGTAGACTGTAGATATCTAGTCCAACTGGTGTGCAAAGAGGAAAAAAAAGGAGCTCTTGCCGTACCTCCAAGGTAAAGTATCTCTTGTATGTCATGATAGTACATGTGAAGTAAATGATCATGTATTCATGTCTCTCATATACATCCCAAGGATGGGTCTATCTCTAATTATAAATCTAGAAGATAATAAAGGTGATTGATAACAAAGATATCCACAAATCATTATGATTGATAATTTAAAATCTTCACGCGTATGCAATATTTGAATGGTGAGTCTATGGAATCATATATGAGTTGATGTTGTACATGGACTAAGACATCAAAATCAATTTTGAGACAATTCAAATAAGATGGTGACTAGTAGTAACGTGACTTTACACATGATCCAACATTGATTTTTGATAAGAGATAAATATTCAGTTCATGTGTAAAGTAAGCACTGTCGTGTTGTGACGTGGCTACTAAGAGAAGATGATGACATGTGTCATCTTCATAGATGTTGTCATGACGGCGATATTTTAGGTTAGAATAACCGATGGCACATTGTAAGGCTGTTAAGAGCCCATGGTTGGATCGACTTTGTAGGACCATGATGTTGAAAAGGTTACAAGAGATATTATCTTGGACCTTTTCAGATATAAAGTGCAGTGAGGGTGGCAAGGGTATGGGAGAGATCTAGAGACATCATTTTGCTGACTAAGGAGCTTATCTGATTGAAGTGGAGCCGATGTAGGACATGGATAAAGGACAACATGATCATTTACATGTATTGATGCCCAATCCATTTGTGATCAACATCAAGTATCTTCATCGTGATCACTTTTGAGCGTGATTAGTATATCACTTTGGAGATAACTTCAACAAGTGATAAACTCTCTCTACCCGATTATTCTTCCAGTTATTTTCTACGACGCGATTTGGAATTTAATAATATTTGGGCCCTATGGATCTTAACTTACTAGTAGTGGTAGCTTCCAACACGTGGGTTCCAATCCATCACTATTGTTTACCGAAAACAAGTTGATTGTTAGGAATTTTGGCGAGGAGTATTATTCTCAAATTATAAACTCTCCGGTTCTGTTTCTAGTTCTGTTCATACTTAGCTAGTTTCAAGTTGTCATTTTGACTCTTTATTAGTGGCAACTCATATTATATAAATGATGACTAAGTAGAGTGTTTAGGATAGTTGTAAAGCTTTAATTTAATATGGAGCTAATTTGACCACACAAGAGGTCAAAATGACACACTTCATTCTCATTGGTCTTGGAGTTTGGGCCAATGAGGGCACTTGGGCAAGTTTTTTGAGGTTTAGAGGAGTCTTGGAAGTCTTCTAGAAAAACATTTGAAGATTTGGGGACAAGGTTGGAGAGCTGACGAGAAGAGCTACGACGTGGATCCAAGAATGGTTGCATTTGAGGGGTTTGGCACTCTGATATGATGATTCAAAAATAGAGAGAGAAATTTAGACTTTTGAGTATATTTGGGGTGTTTCTCGGAATCTTATAAGGATTTTGAGAGATCTCATTCAATTGAGATATATTTTACGATTCAGGCTTGTGCTTGGATTGAAATTTTAACTCAATTGGATGAGTTTTGAGTATGGAGTGATAGCTTGAAGTTTGTGTATACAGTGAGAATTGCATGATTGCACTAACTGTCACGAAGTGAGTACAACGATCATATCTTTTGCTTTCATAAAGTTTCATCAATAAAGCTTTCCACAATTGAGGTTTAGATGATAAACGACCTTCTGATGAAATTTGAGAGCAATTGGAGTCAAGGATTGGGATGTGTGATGTTTTTAATACACAGGATTTTGCATATCGTCTTGTGATACAGTGTGTAACTCGACAATTTTTCTGAGAGATCTAGATGAGAAAAACATATGAAACTTTTCCGAGAGAATAAAAAGGTTGTAGAGCAATTTTGTGGGAAGTTTAAGTGAGATTAATTATTCCAATCGTTGGATATTATAATCTTCTAATCTGAAGTTCTACCGGTTGTAATGAACTCGAATGTGCAGTGGTGAGAAGAAGAAGAAGAGATTGTCAACTCAAACAAGGTTGAGGGAGGTTTCTATAGCCAGACATTCAGACATTCTTTGAGGGAAGAAATGTCCATGTGACAGTACTTAAAACACAAAGAGAGGTAAATGATAATTTTAAGATGGAGATTATGCATGAAAATAATAATAGTGTTGATGGTAACTTATATGTTTTTGAAATCAAAAGTTTGCTTAAACATCAAGAAGATGAGGAGGATAATTCTAAATCTTGGACTTGTATCTATGCATCTCGAACATCTTTGATGCTGAAGAAATCTTTCAAGAGATATGGATATGACAAAGTAATAGCATGTGTGTAGGTAATGGAGTAAAGAGATCAGTCAATATCTCAAGAGGATATAGAGAGCATAGAGAAACAATAGTAGAAAGTGATGAATGTTTGGAAGAGATAAAGTCATTTGAGAAGAACCAAATGTGAGATCTTGTGACGTTCTTAATTGATAAAACATATTACTGTCTTTGAATGGATGTTAAAAAAAAATCAATAAGTGGAGCTTCAAGTCTCTTAAGCTATAAGTATAAGGCAAGATTGATAGCTAAACGATATTCACAAAATAAGAGAATCAATTCCACAAAGATCTTTTTGGCAATAGTGAAACAAACCTCCATTCAAGAAACAAACATCATTCAAACACAATGGCTATGGTGGCAAAGGATTTAAAGTTTGAGCAACTTGATGTTGTGATTGCATTTTTCTATGGAGATTTGGACAATAAGATCTACGTATAATATCTTTAGGTTTTTTGAAAGGAGAAAATATGTGCAAACTTCAAAAATCTTGTTATAAACTTGTCAAGACAATGAAATAAATGTAACAAGGATACACAAGATGAAAATTTGATTCTTGTGTTTACTTTCAAAGTTGTATGAGGAGATGAACATACATGTCATTTCTCATTTAGATTGATGATATGCTAAAAGCTTCTTAGAGCATGATAGTGTGACTCAATCTATTACTCATATAGAAGTTCGTAATGAAGGATCTTGGAGAAGATTCAATGGGGTTAGAGAAAGGAAGATTTGGCTATTTCATAATGCTATGAAGGATCATATAGAAGATCCTTCAAAGGTCTAGCATGGAGAAAGCAACCTTGATTAATAGACCTCTTGCATCACATTTTTTTTTATGAGACTTGTCCAAGTGCAAAAAAGTTGAAGGAGACAAGAGTGAGATGTTGAGAAGGAAGTCTTATGTACATCATGATGAATAGTCAACCAGATATTTGAGATGCAATGAGTGTTGTTAGGAACATCCGAGTTGGAAACATTGACAAGCAATAAAATCGATATTTTGTTTCAATGAATACACTACTGGACATCTAAGAGCATAATGTGTTGTTAAAAAATTCAAGGTGAAATTGAGTTGGAGATATTGGCAAGTAGTGAAGTGGATACTTTTTTATTTGAAACATACATAAGCATTGACCATTGTTTTGTAAAGTTTGATCACAGAGTGTGATGGGATACTTTGATGCAAACTATGTATTAGATTTTTAAAGTCAACAATGTGTTTACAATGGTTGATGGATAAGAATGTTGGAGATCTATGTAGCATTATCAACAACCAAGATATGCTACATCACATCATCAAATGCAAAAAAAGAATGAACTTTGATTGTGAAAGTTGATCCAAAAACAAATCATTCACTTGAGATCATTGAAAAGCTATATTTTTTATTTGAAAAGTGATTGAGATTGGCAAGTTATATCTTAAGAATATCATAAATGAAAATAACATAGCTTATATGATGAGTTACATGTTGAGAATATAAATACTACAAATAACATATTTGATATGCTGACTTAGAGATTTGCATGATGAGTTTTGCATGCCATGACATGTGTTGAAAAGTTTAAGTGCTATTATTTCATGAAGATTGAACTCCATCGTGATGCTTTAAAATTTTATGCGAGAACAAAAGATGCAACAAAGGTAAACATAATATCAAATGGAAAATATTGATTGATTCATATAATTCATAACTACGTCAATGACTATTGTTAGCTCAAGATGGACGTAATGATATGTCAATTAAGTTTATTGGTTTACATGGTTTGATAAAAAACCAAGTACAAGGTATGAAACATATTTAGCACAATTTGATGGTTAGCAAAGTTGATTAGTAAGTAAAAGTAAAATTGATTTTGATTTTATTGACAAACTTAGAGTTGGAATTCAAATGGTAAGACTTTGAACTTGATTTCATATGGTGAGATTTGTATCTTGAATTCAAATGAAGCGATTTTAAATTTGAGTGAATTTAATCGACAAGTCAGAAAAAATCTAATTAGTCAAAGGAATACATATTGAAGATCAAATGGGCTTAATCATAATTTGATGTTCATATGTGAGCTCATGAATATGAAGTGTTGAAAGATCAATTTCACTCTCAAACTTAGAGTTTCATTTTTTTTAAATTGAAGGAGAATAAAAAAGTTCATCATAAGAGAAAAGCGATCATGTTTGAGTGAATATGGTAACATAGAGGTTTTAAGCTTGGATAACCCATGTAGATAGATTCAAGCTTCATGTGTTTGCTCAATAGGAAAAGATAACTTTTGAAATAAACATTTTTGTAAATTGATTAAAACAAGTATAAAATTACAGAGGAGTATTTTATCGATGAATTAGTCTTGATTTGAGATCAATCGTATGTTTATGTGGTTGTTAGAATCCTGAATTTTGGAATGGTGTTCAAATTGGATCTTGGAAGTTTTGTTTCAAAAAGTTATAAGTTTGAAAATCCCGATTTCGTATTGATTTTTTTTGAATTTTGGCTTTTTCGACTCTTTGCAATATATCATATACAAAAAAATACATGAATATTTTAGGTAAAATATTTTGAGATTTATTTAAATCTAAGAAGAAAGTCCTCAACTTCAAACATATCAATCCTATAATGATAAACTTAAAGATATTAAACTATTGTCATGCATAGATATATTGCATCAGAACATACATCGCTTTCATATCAAACATCAAACTACACATACCGTCATACATCAACACAAGTCTATCTCATTAACTGGCAATTAGATCCCTCTAATCCCAGATAGCCATCTAGTCCATAACATGATATGAGCTTTATGGGGCTAAGATTAAGAGGCTGGGTGCTACAATGCCCCATTCGTAAATGACTTTTCTAAGGTTTTATTATACATCAAAATATCATCCTTAAAGACAAAAATAAATTTGTCTTAATAAGGAAGAAAAATATTGTTCATCAAGCCTATGAATATTGTAGTTGTGTAAGTGAAACCAAAAATCATCACTAGATATTCAAAGTGATCATTCATAGTAAACAAAATTAAATTGTAAACATCTTCATCATCAATTTGAATTAGGTTCTACTCGCTTCTCAAATCTTGTTTGATGAAGCATTTCGTCCCTTGAAGTTAATCAAAGAAATCATCCATTCAAAGCAATAAAAACTTGTCTTTCATCATTTGTTGATTCAACCCAAAGTAATCAATGCATCATCTCATACTACTATCCTTCTTATTCACAAACAACATGAGTGTTCTATAAGATGAAATGCTTAGTTGTATGAACCCCTTTCTCAACATCTATTCCACTTGAGCTTTACATTCCTTTAAGTCATTTGACTATTGATTCAACCCACGATAATCAATTCATAATATCATATTCACATTTTTCTTTTTCACAAATAACACAAATGTCTCATAAAGTGAAATGTTTGGTTGTATAAACCCCTTTCTCAACATCTCCTCTAATAAAGCCTTACATTCTTCCAACTCGTTTGGAGTCAAATGATATAGAGCTTTGTAAGTTGCTATTAAGTATCACCTCAATCTTGTGATCTACATGCATCTTAGGTGACAATCATGCAAGTAGATCATCTAGTATATATCTTTATATTTAGTCATAATATTATGAATGAGTCTAGAATGTAAAGATTGTTTAAAGAACCAAAAACATTTCTTGTAAGTCCCAAAAAATATACATCAACTCTAGAAATGGTAATTTTATCAATTACAAAGAGAGATAAACTTCTATTTTGAGATTTAATTCTAACTCTCTATACATTTTCTATCTACTACTCTTTACCACTTTGATTCTTCACTCTAACTCTAATTTATATTGCTCCATTCATGACATTCATATGATGACATCATATCAAACTAATATGATTACTTTCCATTTAATCTCTTCCTTGTATCCTCGTATGATTAGTTGTACACTCAATGCTAATGTTTCTATTTATTTGGTTTGTATGTATGGTAATTCCATGTCCTCCACTTCCTCCTTGATATTCTTCATCCAAGTTAATCCTAATTTTATTGCAATAGATTATGAAATTTATTTTTTTAATGCTCATAGATTAATTAATACTCTCACCTTGTGTACTTCCATTATCCTATTTGTGACAATCAATCTTGATTCTTTTGTGCTCTTCCTATGAACTTCCCATTGTTGTCTTCGGTCACCCTTAACTTTTTTTCATTTAGTGGAATCAATAAAAAATTGATGCAAGTTTAATGGTTATATTCATTTCCTTACAAGATCTCATCTTCATATTCTCCTTCTTCCACATTGTTGAAAGGATGTCACACCATGGATCTTCCTCCTTGTGATCCGGATGGAGTTTTATAGAACTTGATAATGCTTTATCCTCCCACATATATAGCAATGATCAGTGCCACAAACTCTCATTCCTCCTCAATTTACCATTCTTTGCAAGAAGATTCAGCAAATTTGGAATAGATGATTGACGATTATCACCTTCATACCTCGATGATGGTCTTTGTGGCATTGCATATCCTTCATTACTATAAAAATTTCCAAACTCCATTGATGTAGGGTTCAGTAGATTAACATTACTAGATGATTCATCGTGTGTGATCTCATAAGCATCTTTAATCATATGAAAAATTAAAATTAATTAATTCATTATAGATAAATTACTCACCATTATCTACTTTAGCGCCCTCTCGTTCAAGCCTCATTTTATGATATCCAAGGCTTTTTCTCCACTCATATCTACAATGGATTCTTGAAGATCACTAGATTCTTCAATATATTCATATATAATTCCATTTGATTTTAAATTCCACAACTTCATTCTTGAGATTTGAAGTGAATAAATTACTTGAAAGTTCTAAAGAAGGTTCTTTTGCATCTCACTTCATGAAATAAAAGCATCTTGTTCTAAAAATATTTGTTTTGAGGTAATGTATCATGTAAAAATCTTATCCATGAGATAAAACAACATGAATATGATAGATGTATATTTATCATCATTAACAATGCCTTTAAAACTCCCATGACTCTTCTATCCTTGTAGACCTCTACATAAAATGAGTTTTTCATATAAAGCAAAAGATTGGTTTGACTTTCATCCCTTAAAATCGTCTTCTATTTATCTTTTTGTTATCAATATGAGTTGATTGCGATTGGATTTCAATTTCTTGTATTGAAATTTTCAATTCCATCTCACAAACTCTTTCTCTCCTTACATTTTCACTCTCTTATGCATAGATCTTGTATTTTGTACCTAGTTGGTTTGTTTTATCCTCTACAATAAGTTTTCTTAACTCTTTCATTTCTATCATGATAGAATTTAGAATTTCACTGATAGCTATTGGGTCTCCATGCTTATCAACCACTCAAACTAATATAATGAAAGTATAATAACAATCAAATCTTCCAAAGTAGAAATTACAAAAACTAAGATGATTTTATAACAACTATAAAGTACTATGAATCATAATTTATTACAATAAAATCCCTCCGCACTCTGTTTTGACGGTAAATTATTTCAATTTCAACATATGTGTTGAATGGAAGTGATGTAAATGATTCATGATTCAAATCCATAAAACATTTAATATAGAATATAAACGGTATAATTTCATAGAAATATTATTGACATGGGTAATGTCATCACTCAAATCATAAAATATGCACTCCAATTGACTACAAGGTACATTAAAAAAAATTATTTTTCCATGAATCAAATTTGAATGTTGAACAAATTGGGAAATGAAAAGTTTGGTATATGTTTCACTTTAGCACATCCATATTTACAATCGATATTTTTTTCTTTCCCAATTACTCTACATGCAAAACAATTATCTTTGCTAGTGTTTGTATAACTCCCAAGTAGTTAAAACTATAATGATGAAGAAGAGAGACAAAGTATAATAACAAAAGGGATGGGAAGATCCCATGAAATCGTACAATGATGGAACCAAACTTGTAACTATCAAGCTATAATCACCTTCTTGCTTTTCAAAAAGGGGTAATCCACACTAAAATAAAAAGTAAATTAGTCATAATATCATTGTAAAAATAAGAAAGTTAGTAGATACCAATCGAATAGCTCAAGAACTTCAAAGTTGAGAGATTATTCCAATGGTTTTTCTTTCTCCAAAATATAGTCTTCCAAAACACAATATAGAAAAGGTCCCACAACCACCATCCATTCAACTCCTCGTGGATTGATGACGTGATATACATCACCATGAGCATACATAAAGATGATATGTAATTCTGACTAACATACTAACTAATACATTAGAAATTCCGACTAACATACTAACTAATTCCGACTAACATACTAACTAAACATGGATTGTTCATGTGTCATCTTTAAAAAATCCACTAATAGTCATTTCAAGACTATATATTTTTCAATTTATGTAACCTCTATTTCAACTGTCGCTAACTTAAGATGGTTATAAAATCATAGTTCAAGTTATACACATGTGATTTTATTTTTAATGATAAATTTAGTAAGAAAAAAATTTCAAAACTTATAATTAAATTATTATAATGTTAAAAATATGAAATCTTTATATGTAATGAAAGCTTGAATCATCTTTCATCAGTCATATTCTATTGGTTTGTCTTCAATACCTTGCTCTTTATGGGAGAGTTATGAAATTTATGGTATGAAAAACTAGAAGTGAAAAAATTGAAATAAAATAAACACGATATAATGTTATATAATTGTAGAGCCATGCCATGAGTTCATGTCAATATTTAGAGAGTAGAAACTCCTTGTAATGAAATTTGAAGAATGATTTAGATTTTGATAAGTTTAGTTTTAAAAACATAATAGATTATACCAATGCCTTTTGTAGTTCTATAATGACCTCCATCAAAGCTATTGATAACAATATGGATCTACAAACCCCATTAACTTTCAAGACCTAATAGCTAATTGAGAAGCAATTGTAATACATATGACGATTGTGATACATTTCCGTTATTGTATGGCAATTTATATTTTATGATGTATTGATTGATTCATTATATATACAACTAAATGTAATTTTAGTTAGATACACACATGAAATTAAAAATAATTGATAATATAATTTGTATCATTTGCACTAAAAGGGGTGTTTGATTAAGAAAAAATGTTAGATTTGATAACAAAAAGAACAATTTTGAATTAGATTTGTTGGTATTGTAATTTTTGGAGTCAAATCTTGGACTATGTAATTATGAACATTAATTAATGTATAAACTTGGATTTTAAGAAACATATATTGAGTTTGGTTTGATTGTAATCTCTTGTTAATGCGATGGTGATGAGCAAAGGAGCCATGTAGATAATTTTAAAATGAAAAAATTGAATTGTTGTACATTTTTGTTAGTGTTTGAAAATTTATATTTTGTAATATTATGTATGACAATGATGAATGTTATGATAGAATATGTATATACATAAAATATTTTCAACTCAACCTTACAAGGCAACTAAAGTTTATATATGACTAACACTAGCTTCCTTGTAACTATATACAACAAATACATCAACACGATCAAGATGGTAGATTTAACTAACATGCCAAGTTGGATGATTTAAAACATAGATCGAAGCAAATAATGTATGCTATAGTTTCAAATCTAACAATTAACATCAACTTGGATAATTGGAAGAACACAAATCTTAGCACAACATTTATTTACATTTTGAATAGATATGAAAAGAATCAACTCATTTAATTCAAACAAAAGTGATGTATAATTTTTAAGTAGAAATATTGTAAATGAGTTTGTAATGTAGGTAATAATAATGATTATGATGAAATGTTGACATCTTTTATTTCTTGATGTACATATTATAAGAAATGAGATGGGTAGAAAGTATAAGAATCATGTGAAGGGAGTATATTTCATGAAAGTTTTTAATACTAACCAATCATGATACAAATTTTTTTCTCTAAATAGCTTGGAATTGGTCAAATAACTAGATGTATATATGTAATATTAAATTAGAAAATTTTTTATTATAATTAAACAATTTACGAGGAAGGTATTACTTTGATAAATTCTTATATTTCAAAAAAATAACATAAATTAATAGTTTATCTTATTATATTGGATATGATTTTAAAGTTTTGTTTATTTATTTTTTAATTTGATTATCAAAAGATTTCAACTCATTGCACAAAATAGTTTAAGTAAGCTAAATGTACTCGGTCTTATAGCATTAAACAATTGACAAATCATCTTTTAAAAATTATTTGTTAACGCTAATTAATTCATATTTACAAAGATAAGACTTGTCAATTTTGTTGGATAGATTAGTATGGATGAAATGTTAGATACTGAATTTTAAAGAAAATATACTATATATAGCCAATTATATACTTTAATATTATATTTTTGAATTTAAATTTAGTAAAATTTCAAATGAATGAAGCACTTATTATATGTATTGCTATGTTTTTTTATATATAGTTTTATGATGACTCTATTCTTCTAAACTGAACATCCAAACTCTCACAGTTGGAGAACTCTATATAAACGTATTTAGATCTAGCGTTGTTACCGGTGATTAGTTGATGAGATAATAGTTAATGTTAACAGCTTACGACTACAACTTATTATTAAAAAATGCACTTTATAGTATATTTCTTGCTCCTTTGAGAAGTTTCAAGTTCATTTGTTCACTTACTCTGTTTTATTTTGGAGTGTTCAGGATAGTGAAGTATATAGTGATACATTCTATGATGATGAAGTACTCATCATCATTGTCATACCATAAATACTTCATTTTTTTTCAAATATACATTTCAATTTGACTCTTCTATAGTTAAAATATCAAATAATACTTAAATCTAAAATCAAGATTGATTTAGTACACTAAATTCAATTGAAGGATAGATTTTTTTTTAAATAGATCAATGACATGTTTCCATGTTATCATGCTCATTGGATGTTTTTATCTCTATCTTGATTCAATTTGGTAAGAAGAAATACATTGTACTTAATTTTAGTTATTACATTAAAAATACTAAGAAGTATAAATAGAGAGATTGATAACAATATTACAAACCTTATTTTTTGAATGTCTTGAACATTAATTAAAGATATCAATCTTTTGAATGATATTTGTATAGTTTGTGACATTTTTTACATGGAAGACATTTTAATATCAAATCCGATGGCAATCCACATTCCACTTATTAGATAGGGACTGAAAAAAATTAAGCTTATGTTTTCTCTTATTTGTGTGATGTTGAAAGATTAGGTCCACACCAAAATATTTTATTAGATGGACAAAGTATGCAGCTATATCAAAAATATGATTCTTGAATTGTCAAAAAAATCTAATATGAAGTTTTGATATTGAAAGTTTGTGTGAGAGGGCAATAATTGGTTATGATTATCATGTATCAAATACTTTAATAGGTTAATGATAAGGTTATAAAAAATCCTCGGAGGTCATCACAAAGATCTTAGTACAGATTTTTAATTTGTATCGCATGCAATATAAATTTGATTTTTTTCTTTATTATCAAGATTTTTTTCTACAGTCGGATGTGCAATTGTTTGAGTCAAACTAAATGAACAATATCAAATTCTTGTGCAACTCCAAAACATGTCAAACTAACTTCAATGTAGCAATAGCTCTGATGTTAATCATCACACAAACATATATAATTCAGACTTTCTTATAAAAAGTATTATTCATCACATAAAGTATCTTTTGATAGTTCACAAATCTTTCCCTCTTGACACACAAATGCCACATATAGGCAATGTCCAACAACCAAACTTTGTTGAGAAATCAATATTGAGAAATATTGTTCAAGACAAAAATCTCAAACTTATATGATGGTCTAGCAACACTTGTCTAATCTAGACCTCAAATTTTCATTTCTCTTACAACATTTACTCCTTAAGTACTTAGGTTCATTTTTATAAAATCATTTTAGTGTAAAATGATTTTATAACAATCCCTCCTTATATGTCTTGGTTTGTTGTTGTAAAAACATCTTAGAGATTCCTTTATTTGTCTTGACTTGGATGAGGACTTTCCTCTCCAGCAATTGGAATCTCTCTTGATATCTTATTCAAACATAGAGGTCATCTCCATTTGTTTTGTTATCACACAAAGTCTTCTTCCTTAGGTCAAATTTAAGCAAGTTTGTTATCATCTCCTCAAACCTTATAATATCTTTATCATGTAATAATGGTAACAAAATATTTGAACATTGTGGATAGCTAATTCAGAAAAAGAAGAGCATTATCTTCCTTGTTGAGTACATCAATATTCACTATAACATTGATCATCTCGTTGAACATATTCAAACACTCCTTGAACTCCCTTCTTGCAAAGGTGATATAGCCAATGCTTCGTGTACAATTAGTTTGTAAGTGATTCTATCATGTAAAGATTTTCAAGCTTTGTCCATAATGTTATGACATACTCTTTGATATATCATTGTATCATACCTTATTCTCAAAACACAACCGATCATGTTTGTCTTTTTCATATCAAGCTATCACTTTTAAATACGTCTAGAGGTTTTGTCGTCATCATCTTTTGTTGACCTTGATGCATCAAAAGATCTCATAACTTCATCTTTCAAAGCCTAAAGTAGCTCATCCCATCAAACTTTTAAATGTCAACCTTGGTAATTGAAAAAAATATTTGTTATTTTTTAGACTAACAATCAAATCAATTTCCAAATTTTTTGATTTAAAAAACTGTATACATAGGTTGAAAATTAATAAAAAAATGGATCAATAATTTGCCTCCTCCTCAAACTTTGACATTTCAGCAATATATCGTAATGTTTCAAGAACTTTATTCCATCCTCAACTCTTGGATTTTTTAACAACCCTTCAAACTTTTTTTACAATTATCGAGTTATGCATTGATACTTCTAGCTTTTTTTATTCTTGTTTGCAACAAGTAATATCAAATGTCTTTGATTTTGATGGAAGGTATGTTTAGTTAGAATTTTTGAATTGTGACATGATTTGTTCAAAAGTAAATTTTTAAGATTTGAGAAATTTTTTGACATTTGTGGAAGATTGATATTCAGATGACGATTTTTGCCTAGAAAATTATATCACCACATTCATTGTGACTATACAAAAGTCAAGTAAAGTATAAACCACCTTAGAGTAAACTATGTAAATATCAATAATCAAACCAATTAAATTTATTATAACTTATCCTTACATATTAAATGCATTCAAATTCTTTTCAAATCGCACATTTTTTTAAAAGATTTGTATTCAATATATGAACATTGGATTGAAAAATATAACATATTTATGGAATTTATGTAAAATATGCATGTCAAATATTCCACTTTTCATATTTAAATCTTAATAAAATTGAAATTTTAAATATTTTGATAAAACTCATAATTAAATTTTAATATAATTAAATTATTTTTTTTTCATTTGGCTTATTTTTATGATACTTAAATTTAATTTTTTGTGTAATTATTTTTTTTTAAATATGAAAATTTTAATATAATAAAATTTATGATTAATTTAATTAATATGAATTTTTATTAGTTAATGTCAATCACATTACTTTTTGGTGTGAATCTTTTTTGAAAAAATATATATCAATCCAATCAATAAAAAAATTTATTTTTAATTTTATTCAATAATTTTTTATTATATATTAAATTTATTCTAAAATCATTATTTATGTCAAGAATAATCAGGTATGGAGAGTTTATCACTTGTTTCATAAAGTTATATCCAAAGTGATATACTAACCACGCCTGAAAGTGAACACGATGAAGACACCAAATATTGATCACAAATGGATTAGACATTAGTACATATGGAAGATCAGGTTGTACTCTATCCATATCATATGTAGACCATTTTAAGACTTGTGTTGAATTTTTAGGTAAACCAATGGAGTTCACATCATATTCATAACAATGTGATGTACACAAAAAATAATTTTAAATTAAATTAAACTAAATTATAATTTGAATTTACAATAATAATAATAATATAAAAATATTTTTTATTATAAAATTTATAATTCATACAATATACATACAAATAAAACTTCATATCATCATATGTTATTTGAGTCAAATGATCTAATAATCTAAACTCATGGAGCTTTGTTGTATAGTAAAGCTAACCATTTCTTTTTTATATTATAAAATTAAAAATTAAAAATTAAAAATTTATTGCACACAATAAAAATATTTGAATTTATTATAAATAAAATTGTTAAAATATCATATTATTATTAAAAAAATTGTGTATTTTTTAGTATAATTTGTAATATTTTTAATTTTGAAAAAAATTTTCATTTTAAATTTTTTAAATATACATTTTTAATTAAATATACACAATTAAAATCATGTTATGTGATTTCAAATTTAAACATTATTTTTATTTTCAAA
This sequence comes from Marchantia paleacea, assembly GCA_014180765.2. Taxonomy (NCBI): domain Eukaryota; kingdom Viridiplantae; phylum Streptophyta; class Marchantiopsida; order Marchantiales; family Marchantiaceae; genus Marchantia; species Marchantia paleacea. Next base: position 5,265,609 of record MUAA02000018.1, read on the forward strand.
ATGATATTCAAATTATTTAAAACCGTTGTCATGTGATGTTAGAAATATTAGATTAATTTGATTATGTCACTTTCATAATTTATTATAATATAAATATGATAGTGATAATAATTATGTTATAAATAAATAATAGAATAATTAAGTGAGTAGTTTGTAAATAAGATTTATGTCAAATGAGCAAGATACATCAACAAAATTAAATTAAATTGTATATATTTTTTCATAATAGGCTTATGTTAAAATCTTTATCTATTCATCACAATCAAATATAAAAATAACTAAAATATAATTTGAAGCTGAATTTTTTATTTTTTATATGTGTAAAAATTACATTATTTTTATTAAAATAAATTAAATGAGATGTCATTATATATATAATTAGAAAATAAATTTTAATGATTTTTATTCACATATACAAATTTTTTTATTTTATTTCAATAAAATTAAATTTTGAAGTTTTGAATTTGATTTATCATAATAATTGAAAAACTGAAATAAAATTTTATTATAATTTGAAATTGAAATACTTATATATTAGGAAATGTATATAAAAAATTTATTACATTTAAAGATTCATTTGAATATTCGATTTTATATACACCAAACATTTATAACAAAATTACCTGAAAGTTGAATATTTGATTGTAATCCAATTGAATTTAATTATGATAATATAATTTGAAAATGATTTCTAATTAGTAATGTTTAAACTTTGCTTTGAAATTCAAAATATTAGCTTGGAACTATATGTTACAAATGCAAAAAAAATATTTCAATGCTTACAATGTAATGATGTATGTTTTAAAACTTTTATTGAATGCAAGAAATTTTAAAATAAAATGGACTCAAATATCAATAAACTATCCCTAAATTTTATTGTGTATTCATTATTTGACTTGCAATAAATTTATAACAAATACATCACATTTCAAGAGTTCTGTAAACTTGTTGTTACCCTTTTAAAATATCAATATCATTAAATCTAGCCATAAAAATAGATTTATGTTAAAAAAATAGAATAATTTTTATAAAAAATATACCACATTTCAAGAGTTCTGTAAACTTATTGTTATCCCTTAAAAATATCAATAAAAAAGATTAATTATCTTTTAAATCATTAAATCCAGCCATAAAAATAGATTTATGAAAAAAATAGAATTTAAAAAAATGAAATTATTTTTAATATCTAATAATTATATTATTATTATTTAAAATATATTAAAAAATATATTTTATAAATTATTATTTTAAAAAATATAAAAAAAAATATTTTTTTTATTAATTGATGAATATATATTATAAAAATTTGATTTAAAATATAATTAGAGTGTTTCATTTTTTCGATTTTATATATATATTGTTAATCAATCTTATAAATTTTTCAACGTATTATGAAAACCATTTACATGTTCGTAATATGTTACAACAAAAAATTGTATTACAGTTTACTATTTTTATTTATCTATTTCTTTAATGAAATTTTTTTCATCTATAAGCTTATCTTTGATTTTAAATAGAAAAATAAATGAATGAAAAATATTTATAATTTTTTTTATCATTTATGTAAATTATCACTTATATTTCTTTTCAATTTGAAATATTTATAGAATTAAAATAATTTTTATTTGAAATTGTAATTTTTTTGAAATGTTGGTTAAATATTTATTGAAAATTATACTTGTTTTTTTACATTTAAAAATTTCATATATTATGTCTATAATTTTTTTTACAATCAATACTATCTGCTTATTTTGCAAAAGTATTAATTTAAATGATTAAATAAATAAATAAATAAATAAAAATATTTAAATTTGAATGTGTTTTTGTGAACTATTGTATTATATTAATGTGTTGAGTATATGATTAACTATTTTTTTGAGTTATATAAAAAACTAAAAATTATTTACATCACAGGCATGAACATACAGCCATATGATCTGAAGCGCGGACAAAGGCCATGGAGGCACAAACGGGAGTAAAGCACCGGGACCCGGGTGTCTGGCTCGCGGCAGTTTTCATGAAGAGCGCTTCCCTCGGAGGGGACAAATCCGGGCAGGTAAAAGAGCAGAGCACTGAGCAGAGAAGTTGGATCATCGAAGTGAGGCGCAATTTCGGCCCTCGAAAAGCGTAAGCAGCATCGGGGCCGTACAGAAATCACGCGTGACGGCTGTCTCCCTGGTTGGCCCAATCGCGGGTCACTGATGCGGGCGTGCGTAATGTCTACGGAATCTCATAGCATATCCTATCGGCTGTATGCTATATACTGTACCGTCACCGTGCTACATTCGATCGATCACGGATGGATGGATGTGCATGTTCCGCCCTATGCCTGCTCATGGGCTCTGGCCTTGTGGAACGAGAGGTGAGGTGCTTGCAATCACTCCTCTCACGTGCTCCTGCAGCCCCGCGCCTCCTTTGTTTCCACAGCAAGGGAATGCGAATGCAAGGAGCCACTAGTGCCCAGGGAAGGGGAAAGGGAAAGGCAAGCCCGAGCCCAAGCCCAAGTGCAGGAGGGCACTAGTCTCCCACACACTGATACACTGGACGGACGGATCGACCAGATCGACATCAGATTCTTGAGAGCGCAATTCGGGAGCAGCGTCGAGGGTGGATCTGATCCGAGACGGCCAGTGTGACACAGGCCTCTCGCAATGGCCGTCGACTTAGGTGCGTCTGTGTGATGAATCCGAGGCCAGTCAGAGAATGCGATTCCGCATTGACGTTTTTTTCTTCTTGTGCGCTTGTTGTAAGGAAGGAATTCTAGTGAATTTGGAGCCCGTCTCATAGAGATAGGGAGAGATGGGTGGAGATTCTCGATGCGACGCTGGTACTGTATGTTTTGCTTGTTGTAGCTAGGCGAGGGCATTGACTTGTGGAAATTCGACTCGTTTGGTTTGGTTTGGTTGTTAATTGGATGGATGTGGGCTTTGCAATTGAGTGGAGCATTTTATGTGGGGGGTTCTCCTGCTGTGAACTTTTCGCTGGGCCAGGGAAGGAATGATGAGGAGAATCCATCTTCACGGGCTGAAAGATTTATCGGAAGTTTGTGTGGTAGAAGTTGCAATTTTGGCTAAATTCTCAGAGGTTTTAGCTTAATTTGTGCAGAAATGCTCAACAAGTATGTCGCCGTGGCTGAAGAGGCTGCGGTCATGGCTGGAAAGGTCTCTCTCTCTCTCTCTCTGTGTCTGTGTGTTTACAATATAGAAATTATTGCAATACACTTACAACATGGGAGCTCAATTTGCGCAAGATCTTCTGCAGTGAATGCGGTGACGATTACGAATGAATGACATTTACCGTTCAGAGGAGCCCATGTCAGCTCTCGGTGATAAAAATTCCGAGTTCAGTTTCAATTCCAGTCGTCATACCTGTGATTCCATTTCTTGGTTTGCGCGTTCGAGAACAGAGGCTGAAGACGTCATCTTCCGATTTTGCAGTTGATTCAGGTCAGCTTCTACAAACATAAAGCGGTGGAACACAAGGGAAAGGTGCGTTGACCCTTCATTCTGAATGCACAAGTGTCAATCTCGTTTGCGTCTCCAGAAGGAGCTGCATGAGCTGGTCATGTGCAAGTTGATGGGGGAAGAGTAGAAAATATCTCCAGAAATCACAAGTTGGATGCTTTTGGCACGCACTTCCGATTGGAGCTGAGCTGAAGTCGGTGAGATTGACTCGATTACGACTGCGCAGGTCGATTTAGTAACAGAAACCGACAAAGCTTGTGAGAAGATAATTTTCGAGCATCTGTCAAAGGCATTTCCTTCCCACAAGGTAAATGCCGTGAGCAGAAGCGCTTTGCAGTTTTCCTTATCGGTGGATATTCTCTCTCTGATTTTGTGCGTTCCATGGATTATACGAATTTCCTGCTTTTGCTGCCTTACCGATTCGTCTAGAATCTTCCAGTTTGGAATATTTACTGTCAGTGCTGGTGACCATATCTGATTTCAATTTTTGTTTAAATGCTGCGGTCTCAGATTAGATTCGTTGTATTTACATTGATTTGGTACTTGGTGCTGGCGGCTGAGTGGAAAGAAGCTAATGATATATTTGCAATTTTCAGCTTTTGGGGGAAGAGGCGTCATCATTAAGCGGGAAGATTGACGCTATCACAGATGAACCGACTTGGATTGTGGATCCTTTAGACGGGACCACCAATTTTGTTCACAGGTTTGAGCCTGCTCAACGCGTTGTGCTGTTGCCTGTGATTCTTCTTGACCTGGGTCGGGTCTTGCACTAGCAATTAGCCACAATCTAAATAGGGCTTACCTCGTCAGCAATCATAAGGTAGACGAGGAAAGAAAGTTCTTTCTCAGCAGAATCTGTTGTTGTTGAAAGTTTCATTAACCGTTGAATTCGTATGGTGAACAGCTTTCCCTTCGTTTGCGTATCGATTGGACTCACCATCGGAAAGGTTCCTGTCGTTGGAGTTGTATACAATCCAATTCTCGATGAGGTACCAGAAGATTTGTACACCTGTTCCATTTCACCGTACTGCACTGCGATGCAATGGCATGCTGAGAGACGTACAGCTGGTTCCTGCCTTTTGATACACTTGCTGCAAATAGATAATCTCTTGTGCGTGAAACAAACGGAGGTTCACACCTCAAGCCTCAAGCATCGCTGAGAGGATTCACACATTCTGCTGCTAGCATCTTAAAATTCTTAAAATTCGCCCGCAGTTGTACACGGCCACAAAGGGAGGTGGAGCCTTTTTGAACGGTCAGCTCATCAGCGGTAAGTCTTCACTTCCATGGTTGCAGTTACATAGATTTCCGGCCTTGATTTCGAAAGTTTAGTAATCACCTTCTCCCATCCCTCGAGGGGTAATCTCTCGTTTAGTTTCAGTGGCGATCGGCTTCTCCATGTTTCACCAGCATCTTTCTTCTACGCTAGCTTGCTCACCATTCGTGGGGCTAAGCTTACGATCATGCTCTTGATCAGATCTAAACTAAGATCAGTCATAGTAAGCGTTGGTACATATCAAACTTGGGATGAAGTTTGGCGAGTCTCCACAACTCTGATGGGTTTCATGCCTCGTTGTTGTTGCAGCCTCTGATCAGACGGATATTGGAAACGCTCTCCTCGCTACAGAAGTATGTTGCAGGTTCCAAGCATCGTGACGTAGTCCACATTGGGAGGGTAGCTCGAAAGTCACACCATCACTACTAATGCTGCTGCTCAGTTAGATTACCTTCTACCTCGTGCAGAGGGAGTCTTGATGTGCATGACCATCTCCACTCATCGCATGAAAAGAGCATCCGTACACGTCCGTAGACACTCGAGCACTCTTCTGGCAGTGTCGTGTGATGAGCTCCCATTTGATTAGAGGTCACGCATCATGCTCGCCCCATGGCATTGCACTGAACTGAAGGACGGTGCAGTACAGTCTAGGGCTAACTTCTCCCCTTCACCTCCATGGTCGATCGATCGATCCATCGTCCCTCCTTCCCTCCCTCCCAGTGGGGGATAGTCTAGAGAGGTCGGTCATGGTCATGGTAGTGGGTGCCGGTGATTGGAAGCTTTGCAGACTTTTGTTCCTCTCTTCCTCTTCTTCTTTTTTTGGGACAAGAGGATCAACAAACTGGCCGTGGCAGGTTGGCACGGCGCGGGACGCTCAAACGGTCGATGCATCGACGAATAGGATAAATGCAATGCTTTTCAAGGTCGGTACTGATTCATTTCCTCGTCCATTCTCCTCGTTCGTCGGTCGGTTGGTTTGTTGGTCTGCGTCTCATTTGCTCATTCGTGCCATCGCTGAACCGTGCACTTTGGCGGAGGAGAGCGAGACCTGCCGTGCCATCATCAGCGCTGACATTTCAGACGTGTCCTTTGTGGCCATTTTTTCGTCTTGCTTTCTCGTGTGCACAGGTTCGATCTCTCCGAATGTCCGGGTCTTGTGCCATGAATCTGTGCGGAGTTGCTTGCGGGAGGTTGGACATCTTTTACGAAATCGGATTCGGGGGTCCTTGGTAAGTTAGGTCAGCGATCATCTGCTTCGTTCGTGAGCGAGAAAGATCATCCACGCCGCTGCACGTTTCTCAAATTCCGAATCTCCTTGCCACTTACAAACGATTCTTGTTGGCATGAGAGCAGGGATGTTGCCGCAGGAGCCCTCATCGTCCAAGAAGCCGGTGGACATGTATTTGATCCGTGTGTACACGCAAGCCATAGCTCGGGAATCATGCTTCGTGCTGTTGAATCTATGTGTCTGTAGGACGTAAGCTTATCTTTGCTTGCTTGATTGCTTTGCCTTCCTTTCAATCTGTTACAATCCAGGACTAATTGGGTAGTGGCTGATGTTGGTGTGCAGATCCGGAAACCCGTTTGATATTATGTCGCACCGAGTGTGCTCGACCAACAGCCATTTGAAGGAAGCCGTGCTGGATGCTCTGAAAGGACACTGCTAGAACTTTTTCCTCACATTATTCTTCGGACGTTCATCATCCACGTAAAGTAGATATTTTCCATTGTATTCTCTTCTGATCGATAGCTGCTCACATGTGCTCGTCCGACTCTACGGTTCGAGTCGGGCGATCCTATCGTCATCCAGGACGTCGAGGATTAGATGCACCACCATAGCTGGCGGATGGTGTATGAAGCGGCATGATGGTGTGCGTGCCAATTGTGGGTTTTGCCGGCGTAATACAACATCAGCGTAATCATGAAAAGAATATTTGTTCAATAATTTTCCAGGAAAATTATAACACACTATAATCTGAGAGTTTCGGAAAAAGTCATCATCATCTCCTCCCTTTCGCCAGCCTTGGCGTGTGATCTGAATGGTGTGCATTGCGTGCAATTGCTCCAGCTTTGTCCTCTGGGGTGAAATTAATCTTCGGGTCATTCCGATTCCTGCACCACATGGTCTGCTGCGCACACGATGTGCCAAGAGATCGTCCACTTCTGCATTCGAAATACTATCTACGATATAGTGTGATGCTATAAGAATATTCCACCTTCGTAATCAGTCAATGATCGTCGAAGGTTCTTTCTTGAGATGTCCTCCAACCGTGTATCAATATTCTATTCGCTCGTTCCCGGATTAAAAATCTGAAACGCAGCATCTTCCACTAGATACACATTTTTTCCCAACAATTACTAGGTCGAGAATGCTGGATGAGTTGTCCTCTCTAACCGGGAACAGGGTAACGTTTGAATATAAGTAGTCAAACTCACGTCACATTATCCACACGTGAAGATACTGCAAACGTACAACTACATCTATGATATGAAAAATTCTCGGTGGGGCACAATACTCTGTTTCCTTACTCCCCTCTGTCCTCGAGGACCCAACTTGATGCTTCATCAAGTACGGTATCGTACTGATCGGCAACGAGTTAATTCATCATCCGAATCGATACACAGTGAGCATCCAAAAACTAATCACTCCCTATCCATCTCTTCAATCCTTGATGAAAAGGAAGTCGCGGCACGTACATGCAGCGCCTTGCTTTTCATCAATCCCTCTCCATCTCCCCCATTCTTAATGAAAAGGAAGGCCCAGCACGTACATGCTGCGCCTGCTTTTCATCCAGGACGACCAGGCGGAGGAAAGATACCATGTGTCCAATCGAGTGCTATGGATGGAACGGGAACCCCCTAGCCATGCAGGTCATGTCATACACTCACTCCTCTTGACCGTCCGAGTGCCCGAGGATCCAGCTCAAAAAGAGAGGCTCGGCCCGACCACCGTCTGTTTTCTCCACACGAAAACCGACTGACCGTCCACGATACCCTTGTTGATGTCTTATCGAGGCATATAGCTCGACAGATGATGCACGTGGTCGACAGGCGAGGAAAGATTATCAAGTAGCTTCACAGTACTCTCTGAATCACCTGGAAATTCTGCAAGATGTACTCCTGCTTGTTTGTCCACGTGCACTTCCAATTGTGCAAGCAGACCAGTGCACAGCTTGACAAACAAAGGACATTGTAGGGGGGAGAGAGAGAGAGAGAGCTCAAAAGGCATCAGACATCCATCACCACGGACAGACGTGTTGGGGGGAGTCTTGAATGCATTGAAATTCGTCAGAAGTCATACGAACGAGTTCTCAACAGAAGTGAGGGTCAATCATCATGATTAAAAATTTCGCTCCATCCTAGCCGACAACAAATGTAAGTTCACGAAGCTACTGAGAGGGAAGGTAGGCACCACCACGTTCAGGAACCCAGCCTCGCAACAACAAAGAAAAGAGAGCCAGTCACAACCTCTGTCCAGCTCTTCTACACCACACTTGACAACGACATGTGAATAAGGTCCAGGAAACTGAATGCAACAGCGCGGTGCCAGCAAACCGGATCTAGGTCTGTCTGTTTGTACAAAAATCTCTCAACAACTAGTGAAAAGTGCCCTCCGAAGACTTAACGTCCACTCTCCGTCAGCTCCAACGACGGAGCATCGACGTTATGCACAGCGAGGCCTTCTGTTTCTCCGCAACACATTTGATAATGCTCACAGGCAGTCATCTCATTTCCCATACATTTCAGGACCTAAGCCAGCAGCAGAACAGGCACCAGGCGTTGACAAATCCAGGAGGTACACTACGGAAGGGTAGACAAAACGTCCTAGGATGGAAAAGAGAGCGCGGAGCTCTGGGGAACCTACTAACCCTAGAGTTCGGGTGGGGGACGTCTTCGACCGGGGTCGTCCATGAAGAAGGCAGAATCGCTGCGTCGCCGCCGGCCAATTAAATGCCGGAAGAGAATCTCGAGGTCGGAAGAACAATACGCGCGACTTGAAGATGTTCTCCGGTGAATTGCTGCTGATCTAAGAAGTGGAGATTGGCATGTCAAAGATTACATCGCTTTCTTCGTTTCTTCCTCGAGTTGCTTCTTATCTCTGGTGCCGTAGAATTTGATCAATCCCACCCACAGTTTGTACACCCACATCAGGCTCCCAAAGATACCAAACGATATCTTGAACATCCAGCAATATGCCAACCACCTGGGCACCACGGCGTCGGCTTTCCCGAACAGGTAAAATCTCCCGAGCTCGTATATCAAATACGGCCCAAAAATCCCGCGCACGAGAGTGAAGTAGAAGGTGAAAAACGGAGACAGGGAAGTGTAGATTCGCTTGGCCCGCGGAGACTCGGTGCGGGCCATTCTTGCGAGAGTCCAGACATTCTGCACGGGGCTGGTGGCTTCGCCAGCGGCAATGAGGCACATGACGGAGGTGGCACCATGGCCCGTGATGTAGTGGCAGGTGTACATGTAAGTGAAGGTGGCGATGTGGTGCCCGATGAAGAGGAAGTCGTCGGGCGCGGCGTACATGTAATTCAACAGGTCCACGATGAAGTAGGCCATGCTATACTCCATGATCTTGTTCTGCATGTCGGTGTTGGGCGCATCAAGCTTCCATTCCGTCGTGAAAATGTCTTGGCCCGCCAAAATAGCCACCAGCGTCCCGTGCAGCAGCGAGATGCCGCAACTCGCTGCATCGTACCTCGGTCTGCCCTTCCAGTTCCTAAACACCACGAAATACCCGAACGAATACACCGCGATGAACAAATACACCGACCTCCATAACAGCGGAGAATCGTTCCACATCAGCGTCAAACTCGCGGGACTTTCCATCTCGACGAATCTCTATACGAACTCCTCTCCTCCTTCTCTTCTTCTTCTTCCTCCTCCTCCGCCTTTCACTTCCTCCCCCTTCTCTGTCTCTGTGTCTGTCTCTCTACCTGTCACACCGCTTCTGCGCTTGGGGATCGTCCTCGTCCCACCCTTCTACTTTCGCTTTCGCTTTCACTTTCCCCGTGGCCGCATTCGTGCCCACCGTCGGGTCTTAGTACTTACACGCTGCCCCTCGCTCGGATCTCGGCCCGTTTTCCATCTTGTCTAGTGCTGATACTTGATGCTCCGGCGAGCGTGCTTCGATTATTTGATCGAACCCAACCGACGACTTAACTTCGCGCGGACACGTACAATTAAGGAGCCCACCTACAAAATTGCGATTCTGCCTTGCGTTTCTCCTGCTCGTCAATCCTCGGTCGCGAACAATAAATGGACCGCCGGTGCTGGCGTCCTCTTGAACGCGAGCCCAGAGGAGACGACCACGAAGCAGCCCCTGCAGCGCACGTTCTGGGCGTCGGAGCCCCAGCACAAGCAAGCCCAAGCCCTCACCTCCTCTCCAGCCCCCTGCCTCCCTGAGTCCCTGCCCTGCCCTTCGTGCCTGCCTCCCGCAGCAGGAGTACCAAACCGCCCCTATCCTTCACGTCCTGGGTTCTGGATTTCCTGCGTCCCGACGACGACGACGACAGGGCACCCGACTGACTAGAAGGCGCGGGCTAACTAACAGGCCCGCTAATTTTCCCTGCTAAGGGAAATTCCCGCGGTCGTTCACAAAAACCCGATTTGGCACGCATCCGTCGGCCTTTATTCCGCGGCGCGGATAAGTCGTCGTTGGGTTTGATTCCCCTCGCTCCCGTCGTCGCATTGTTGACGTCGTCAATCGAGGCGACGACGCGGGCCTGCCGCCTTTCAACACCTTCCGGCATATTGCGTAGGATTCGAAGATCCCCCTGCATTATCGCATATGCTGTCCTTTGAACCAGTTCTATAGCCGTACCGGAGATGTACTCCTCCGCTCTTTCTTCCTCCGCGCGCTTCGTTGTTTGCCGTACTGTTGGTGGCGCCACCTCGATCTTCCGAGCTTGCACTTTTGTGGCTTTTAAGAATTTTTTTTTGCAGCCCAAGTTAGAAAATCGGAAAACTCCTTGTCTTTTTTAATATCAATTTCTTTCGAACACGCTCATCATGAGTTCCGTTCCTTCCATGCCTCACTTAATTGAGGGCTTTTATTGTCGAATCCTTGGGATCTTTACCTGTTTCAACTCAATCCGCAAGAAAACAGGTAACAGGGATCCAAGTGCATCCAGGAAGAAATGAACATCAACATTTTAAAGTTGAATGAAATTGGGGTCAGACAAATTTGTGACAATTATACGTGCCTATAAATCAAGGCATACCACAATGTCTATCGAGGGGAGTCAACATGAGATTGAAACTGTTAAATTTTTTAACATCCTTTCGGTTTGAACTTTTCACCACGCGACGAAATGGGTAGCGAAGAGTGATTTGTGCTTTCACCAGCAATGGTAATATGAAAGTACATTAGTAACATCCTACTATTTGCTAGTTCTAATTAAGTTTCCAAATCAACATTTAGTTCATGGATGATCAATAAGATGAAGTCTATGAAATATTTACACAAAATGCTCCACAGTGCGATAGTGACGACCTAGCGGTAAGCGCAGCTCTATTCGTTGAATAATTTTCTTGACTAGAAAGTTATTAAAGCCTTGATTTTTACATTTTTGAGAGTGCGAGAAGAAGGGTAAAAAAGTCGAATAATTAATTATAGAAAAACATAAACTATTTGCTAAATCGCATTGCATACATTCTTGTGCAAGAATCGTGCCAAGATCCGGTTTCGATCGTAGATCATCCTCCAGCTAACCAATCATTTTTTGCAACAAAGATGTTTAGCTTTGCATGGTTTTAAATTCTCTAAGTCTACCTTTTTCTTTCGTTCGAAAAGAAGAGATGGCTAAAAAAGGGCGGGGCTGGGGGAGGGTACTGTGAAATCGCTTATTCTACTCCTCGAAGCTCGAGAAGGTTTTAATCTGCTGCAGACAAACCTTGCAAACAAGTCCTGCACTTCGACTGTCCAAAACAAGGAAGTTCACATATTCGTCTCTCTGTGTCTCTACGGCAGTCGTCGGTCAATCGTCCTGGGGTGTTAATTGCAGTACGGAGCAAAGCTTCTTCCTAATTTTTTTTTGAAAATCGCGCTCTGCTTTGCGCTGGGTCAGTTTCTTGCGCAGAACCTAAAGTGGATGAGTTTTCACTGTCAGGTCATTCGGAGTTTGAACTCATGTTCGTGAGAAGTGTTGTGATGCCAGGTGTATGCGATGCACTTGTCATTATGGAGAGTGGAAGCAGAGGCGATCGTTGTGTTCTTGTGTTTCCCACGCGATGACAGTGTCGAACGGGGGAGCTCGGGATTGCTTCAAGGGGATGGGTTGGGATGTGATCAGATGGGATGCGGGAAAGCAGATGTTATCAGGTTCCGTACAATTCATGGCTGGTGGCACGAGAGTTAAGCTGAAGGTTTTGGAGGATTGGAGGAGCCTTGCTGTTATGCAATGAGTATATCGGGGGGCAGTGCTTCTTTCGTGAGTGGCCGAGCACGTGGGAGGATGTGAGAGAATGCAGCGTTTGTGTGCAATTTGTCTTTGAAAGATGGAGCCCGAGAATCCCCCGACTGTGCCCCCGAGTGTGAAGCCCCAAGATGTGCTTGATAAGTTGATGTACGACGGCACCTTTGATAATCTGCGCAGCTCTTTGATTACTGTGTTGAAATCAAATGTGAGTTCTCTTTGCTGTGGTCTTGTACGTCGTCTCACTCTCTATGAGCAAATTCATTGTCAACATTTTGTAATGGCGGCGCAGTTCTTTGACTAAGGTGTTTATAAGTTCCTTTCTCGCATGATCGTGGCAACGGAAGTCGTTTATCTCTTATGAGAAATTCTAATTTGATGAAAGTCCTAGCTGGATGGAATGGAGAGAGATACGCTTGGCGCAACACCGTTTAGAAGCTGGGTGTTTTTCCCAAGCATTATTCGGACGGCAGGAAAGAGGCCTTTGGATGGTCCAGAGACATGGTCCAGTTCTCGATCGGTGATTAGGGTTCCTTACTTCTTGCAGCAAGCAAGATTCTGATCTCACAACCTCTCGCATAAGCAGAGGTTTCAGATTTGTGTCCGGGATGTTGTTTGTGAAATAATTCTCCGTGGACTCCACCATTGCTCATGGAGGAAATTCACCCCGCAACAAATTTATTATTAAAATGACACGTGTTTTGTTTACCGCATTGCTATTTGGTTGCATTGTCGTACACGGAACATAATAATACTCTTATTAATGTTCTTAAGAGTGATAATTTGATTTATGTGCTATATCTATTCAACGCTATTGTGACACTCTTAGTCAATGTTGAAGTGCGCCTCTGTTCCAGTGTTCATGTCTTTCTTGTTCACTTGGACTGCCACGTTTGCTATTATTATCTTTTTCCTGGTCAAATTCTCGCTGTAATTTTTCTCTCTTTTCGGTCTAATTGTCATCAGCTCGTCGTTATTCCTCCGAATCCGTTGTCATATCTATCGTGTCTGGCATCACAATTGTGACACTGTTTTTCAATGCTGAAATGCTTCTCTCTTCCAGTCGTCGTGTTTTTCTGATTCACTACCGTTTTCTCATCGTGTCTTCCTTTTCGGCCAAATCCTCGCCTTATTTTACCACCTGTCGGTCCAGTTTCCACCCGTCAGTCTTCATTCCTCGGGCTCTGTTGCCCGTTCTTCGTCTGTTGCTAAACAACTATAACCAACACTCATTTCTGATCAAATACAAGCAATGTTAGGTCGGATTCCTGTCAAAGATGATGAAAGAATTCCGGAAGCCACGATGCTACTTCCCTGACGGTTCTGTTAGTGCATTATATACATGCAGTGTTTATTCAACGTCTGAGCAGTGGTTGTGATTTACTTTGCGCATGAACGAAGAGTTTCACATGCAGCGGATTGTCACCTCTTCCAGCTAGGACAAGATAATTCGTTTACTGATTTATCTTACCATGTCAGTATTGCTGAAATGTGATACTTTTGGAGGCGGATTGTTTAGAAGATTCATTTGGCTCCTTATTAGTGGTCAGAAGTATTGAACCTGGAGTCACGGCAAAGGGATCAAATTTGATCGTCTCTTTCAAAGTATAAGACATGTCTGAGTTGTGCCCACTCCTTCAATTGATCATCTCATTGAGATGATCAACTTTAGGTGCAGGTGAGGCCTTACATTTCTCTGATTACACATGGTTTGATAGAAATATTTTTTACCTACCGGAAGGTCAGTGTCTTATTACAGATCTGCTCCAAGAAAAAATTGTCATAGGGTTAATGGTTTGTAGTTCAACGGACAAGTATATGCTGGAACTAACTTTGTGAATCAACTGTGCATTCACTCGGATGAATCTTCGGGTTTCAGCTGGGGATTATACATAACTGTGTGTTCGACGATTTATACTTTGTTCATGAAGCTTTTGTTGGCTGTTTGTGACTCGTAGCGAATACTTTTTGATATAGAGAGAGACTGGTGAATCCTTGACTTGTTTTCTCCTCGCTGAGCTCTTCACTGATGTTCCATCACTGTCTCCATTACTCTTTCTTTCTTGCCCATCTACTTTTGCAGCTCTCAACGAACATGCTTTGTCTTTTAGCTCCATTTTCGTTTTTCTCATCGGCGGAAGCCGATCAGAATTCAAAATCAGACATACTGTAAAATTTCACAGCAATATACTAGCACATACAATGCTGGCAGGAGTCTTATAAATGGCAAAGGCATTTCTTCAATGGCACCTTTAGCCGCTTGTCCTCAGGGTCCTCCAAACATTTAACATAACGTCGTGGAAGATTTTGAGTATTTTCTAGGGACTGCGCATGGGTGGTTTCCTTTTGAGCTCACAAAAAGGGCCAGAGTCTTGTCCATAGTTGAACAGAAAAATATGAATTGATATGTACGAAGATATTCATGTTTAGGAATGTATGTACGTTTTTCATCGTGATATTGATGGAATTCATTGTGTTGGCAGGATGATCTTAAAAGTTATATTCTAACTTTGGTTGAGAATAGTGAGGTGCTTCGCAATTCGGATGTTGAGACCAAAAGCAGAAGACAGCTTATGGAGGAACTTCGTAATGAACTTAGGTATTGGCTCCCTTTCCACGTATAAATCATTTCGGTTTTATTTTCTTATTTATGTTTGTTGTTCCGGTCCGTTATTGAATGACTTCAATAAAACTGGAGTTTCTGCGGAGATCTTACGAGTGACTGACCATGTTATGTGGACCGCAGTTCTTCCGTCTTGGAGAAAGTGTCAACTGCAGCTTGGGAATTAATGTTGTCTACAGAAGGATTGGGAATGGAAATAACAGAGAAGGTGGATGATACATTTTGCGATTTGACGGAGTCTTCAACTTTGGGGTGCGATTGCCATCCAGGAGTTGGGTCATCTTTAAAAAAATTAGGATCCTTAGATTGTGACAGCAGTGCTGCTGTAAATACGAAAGTAGTTAGTGAACAGACGTCGGTGGGATCCAAAAGGCTAAGAGAGGAAGAGGTAGAGAAACCTATTACAAGTTCATCCATAGAGCCTGAGAGTGCCATCGGGACTGTTGCTGTTGACTGTAAGGTGGTCGTCAAGGAGGAGCATGAACCAGCCTCTTGCAATGGCTCGACAACTGAGATGCCACCACAATTGAAACATCCAAAAGGAAATTGGGATGTGTGGGTGGGTTCCTCCGACAGTATAAATGACCCACACAAACACGATTCTGTAGGACAGGTATTTTTCACATGCCTGTTGACTTGATTGCCTTTTAAAGCGTAGTTGAGGAAAGTTGTCCTTCAAAATTCTCTGCACACCAGTGTGGTAAATATCAGCTGGCTGCATTATTTCTTTAAGCTTGATTTCATTGATCAAGGAAACCATGTACCTGTGTGCAGTCATCTCAAGGAAAACCCGAAGAAAGAGTGCGAGAGAACGGTCATATGTCAAGGGAGCAGCCGTCAGGAGCGACTGAAAGACCTTCAGAATCTTGCCACTCGGATTCATATGATGACAATATGTCCAAACCCAGGGGACCAAAGGTGGTGTGATTCTGAAGAGCACGCGTGTTTGAATCGACTTTAGATCACAGCCAAGCATGGCTGGAGGTGTGTTAGTTTACCATGTTTTTGCTCCTAGTTGTTGCAGAATGCTTAAAGTTTTTGTAAGTCCTTAGCAGTTCTTATATCAGTAGAAATATCCTAATATTGAAACTGTACTTGCTGTTGTTGCGTGATACCGAAAGTTTTTTTAAGTCCTTAGAAGTTCTAGCATCAGGAGCAATATCTCAAGACTTTGTCTGGCAGTGTGGAAATTTTCTTACCCGTGTATGGTTTCTGTTGCAGAGGCGTCGAAGTTGGTTGCAGTAAGACTATCTTCATAACCTTCTGAAGCAAGATCTTGTTGGATAGTCTTCACGAAGACTCTTATTTCTGCAGGTTAATTAGACTTAGTTGAAGAGTCTCTAAAAGACTCTTGCTTCTTCTGGTTACACGGACGGGTCTACATCAAGCTCGGGGGCGGATCTGTTGCAAATCTTTGATCTGGATTTGAAGAACATATCTGTTATCTGTACACTGTCGTTGTATGGATTCGAGCGCACTCGGCAGTGAACCCACATTTGCGACTAACATTGAGAGTAGTTCGTGGTGCCGCTCGAGTAGTTGGAACATGGGTACACTCTGGGCGACAGAAAGAGTTGGAAATCTATCAGTATCACGACCTGGTTTTTCTTTTCCTGGATGGTCCGGATCCTCGGAAATGTAATCAATGACACTGAAAGAAATGTAGCGGTATGGTTGTTTTTCATTTCGCTTCCCGTTCCGTGTGTCGCGTCAATTTGTTGGCCTAGGACAGATTATAACTATCTTGGCTCGAGTGGGCAACAACAGTATTCGTGGTGTGAATCGATACTTGTATACAGAAACTTCATTGTACACTGCCTTGTCATCAAGCAAGATGCATGGAGAACGAGTCGTTGGAAAAGTTAATCGACTGTCTTTGAACAGGGGCTATTGCAAAATCGACAAATGCGGCAGCAATGCGTTCATCCTGATTAGTATGAGGAGTGGATTAGCTAACTGATAGACTGCGAGGACTGGTGCAGTGCATGACGTCCGTATGGTTTGCCTTAAGTTGAACGCCAGAAGAAAGCACTAGTTCTCGCCAAAAGGTACGACACAAACACATGTTCTGAGTCTTGCGAATCACCGAATGGGATGCATGACATGAACTGCAGTATTCGCCTTCATTGTTTCCAAGTTTCTGTACTGTTACTGGGTCATGCTGCGAACTTGAATAGAAAAACCTAAAAGGGATGTTCCCTGGATGTTCACATGGTAGTGCTCTTCATAGTCTACACGGGTTATACATCAGCGAGCAGGAGTCCGCCCAAGAAGTAATGATGTTTTAAAGGGATTAAAAGGCCAGGCATGGAAGACAGGGAGGGATGTGAACGGCCAGCAACCTAGCATGGGGTTCGATATGACAGAGGCCGCTCGCACGAAGGCCGCCTTCACTGCACAATTGGGAAAAGCTCCAAAACCCGACCCTGCTGCGGAGATGAAACTGGAGGCAAGCTTTAAGGGTCCACCCACAGGGTCTGCGTATGTGACGAAGACAATCCTATTGCTCTCATCGCTATCTCTGATCGTATAAATGATGGACTCTCCGTTCAAGTACATACCTGTTGGAGCAAACGCATGCTCATACAGCAATCACTAGACTGCACACACCCTCCAGCCTTCCCTCGACTGAAATCCACGAGCAGCAAGAAACATGCTGACTATTTCTGCAGGGGCTTGGTCCTCCAAGAGCAAGCCCGAACCCCACCCTCGCCAGGCCGACATTATATCTCTGCATAGTTCGTTTGGCCTCTTGTCAATCGTTTTGCTTCTGTCGTGGATTGCTCATACTACTGCATCACAGACGTATCAGAACGCGCTATCCAAGTCTCCGCACACACAGACAGACCGGGTCTCAAAAACCATCCGAAGAATATGAAGAAACGGAGAAGGAAAAGGGGTGACAGAGGCCAATAAAACGCACGGACAAAGTAAGAGGAAAGACAAAAATGCTCATCCTCTCGTGACATTACGCATCTCCCAAGAGTCCAGCGCTTCTGGAATGTGTGCCGAATGAGAACCATAAGAACGACATTTAATGCAGTACGAGAGAAATTGATATCTTGTTAAGTTCTTGGGTGTATTATCTTAGGCGTACATAAACGATGGACCCGCTAGGCGCGGGTCCGGTGGGGCCCAGTTCCTTTTCCATCCCGGCTTCTCGTCCGTCAGCCTCTGAGTGCCCGCGCCTATGCTCTATCCACAAACGCAGGAATATTGCCAGCAATTGCTTCTTGGCCGGTTCTTGATTCCTTCGTCGCCGGTTGCAGTTTTGAGGAAGTGGAAGCGAGTGGAATGTGTTAGACATCGAATCGTGGGGGTTTAAGAGTGTCTGGGCTTTTGTGATTGGAGCCTGTGGTCTGAGCGAGTGGTGGAAACGCTGCACCGAACGAGCTCGGGGCAATGGCAGCGGGAGGACTGAGAGGAGGAAGTAGACTTTCTGCTCCCTGTAACCCCAAGGAGAATTTTTCTATCTCAGCGGTTGTGAAGGTCATTGTAATTTGAGGTTTTAAAGTTCAGCTGCAGGGCCGAGGGTGAAGAATCTCTGGTTTTAGTGAACCTTGGGGATTGACAGATGATTATGATGGTTTGTTAGTTAGTACTGGAGGTTTTATAAGATGGCCGGAGGAGCGGTGACAATTGCTTGCACGGTTACCATGCGCGCAGTGCCGTTTTGGTGTTTGAATTCTCCTGCAACAAATGTCTTACTCTCGCAATTCCCAGCTGGTTTACGTGGAGAAGTATTAGGGTTGAGATTGGGGCGGAACAAATGTCTTTGGCGAGTCCCCCATGGAGAAAAGAAGTGCGGTTCGAATTGGAGACTGCCCGAATTGTCCTGCGCATTAGGTAGTGATGGAAAAGACTCTGCTCCAAGTGCACCTAAAAAGCCCGTCGGGATTCCCGTGTTAGACAGGGATGAGAAAGGCAATGTAGTTATCAGAACAGCAAGGGTAGGTGAAAGTATTAGTTTTGGACCAATCGGAAATGGCGGTCCTAGCTTTATGCCCAGCAGCACAAGGTCCAGTAGTTCGAATTCGAGCAGGCCTCTTTCGACCAGTTCCAATTCAAATACTTCTAAGCAAAGTCGATTGTCTGCTAAAGCTCTTTCGAGTAATGTTAAACCCCGGGTGGATGCTGTGAAAGGCGGTGATCGTACTAGGCCTAAACCTGTAAAATCTTCGTCCTCCCCATCATCTAAAGAAGTTTCAACAAATCTTAGGAGAGGAGGCCCTGCAGCGAAAGCGCCATCAGGACCGCCGCAGTATTCTAAAGCAGCCAGAAGATTCTACAATGAGAAATTTCGACAGCCCGAGAGGCTCGCGAAAGTACTCGCCGCTGCCGGAGGTAGCCTCTTAAGAGTTGCTGTGCTGTTTTGAATAGTTGTGAGAGAGCAACGCTTGTCGAGCATCTTTAGAGGAGCTTGAACTCTAAATCTAGTAGTTTGAAATTCTGATAACTAAGCCGATGTTCTGCCACCATCTCTTGATTCATTACTATCTTTTACATCCAGTGGCCTCCAGAAGGGCCAGCGAAGCGATAGTATTTGAAGGGCGTGTGTCCGTCAATGGAAAAGTCTGCACCGTACCACAGGTTTGTCCAGGTTTAGGTTTTGACTATTTACTCCTGTAAGTCAAATTTGCTGTCCAGAACGTTTTGCCTTCGGACTAAGACCGTGAGAATGTCAAAAGTGCCATCGTCTCGGCAATAAAATCTCTTATTAAACTTCTGCTCAACTGTCAGAATCTTAAATGCTTGAAGCTAGTTTACTCCCGTTTCAGTCTGCTGGTCCCGAAATCCAAAGGAACTGTAAATTTATACGAAGGTGATCTTATATGATTGTGTATTTAGTCTTCAATCTTACATGTACGGTCACGCAATTCCTCTTCTTTTCTCTGTGGATCCATCACCTAACTTGTTTTGCTGTCTTGGGGTGATTGTTAGACTCCTGTGGATCCGCTGAAAGACATCATATATGTGGACGGCAATTCCCTCCCCAAGAAGATGGCAACGAAAATGTATTTTGTTCTTAACAAGCCTAAGGGGTATGTCAAACTGCACTTTTCTTCTGTTGCTATTTCCTATTGCGAGTACTTCTGATAGGAGCTACTTTTGTTTGTTGGTACACATCCTTTGAGAAGGAGAGTCCTTGATATGAGTGGTCAAGACATGCATCTTTTCAGAGTGTTAGATGAGTAAGACCGGGACATTAAACTAATGAGCTAGTTGAACAGGTACATCTGCTCGAGTGTAGAGGAAGGAATGAAACCAGTGTTATCTCTTTTTGACGATTATTTCAAAGTTTGGGTGAGTCGCATTTTTTTATTCTAAAACTGTAGTTTTGATTTTAAGAGAATTGTCTACTGTCAGTTTCCGCCTTCGGGTGTTGATATGTACATCCCTTAAACTGAGAAATGGATCTTACTTGACTCATCTTAATTACATTACTCGGGACTATTTTTTTGTTATGCAAGTTTCAAGATATCCGTGAGTGCCTTTCGTAGCACCTGAAGTTTGACTGGATCGGATTATTTCCTTCGACTTTCGCTTTCAATGGTGATTTCGTTACACATATGCAGGCTCAAAGGAATCCGGGATTATCTCGGCCTCGGATGTTCACGGTTGGACGACTTGATGTTGCAACCTCCGGACTCTTGCTCGTGACGAATGATGGTAAACCATATTGATTGTACGTTCTGTTCTGTTCTGGCATTACAAAGGATAGTGTTTTAAGCAGAATTTAGCAAAGTTTGAGCTAGTTTTATATTTCCCACCGAATGTTGATTGTTTGTTGTCTTCTTATCAGGAGAATTCGCAAACAAGGTGTCTCACCCATCGTCCGGGTTAACCAAGGAGTAAGTTCTCGTTTAGATCAGAGACGTACAAAGGCATGGAATGTTGGACAACGTGGATCTGACGTGGTGCATGGAACCTGCTTGTTTGGCCTTCAATGTTTACAAAACGTAAACACCAGTCTGTTGTAAAGCTGTTTCATCTGTTTCATCAGACGAGATGCGTATTTCTAGGTTAGCACCTGGGTTCAAAGCAACACACAAATGGTTTTTGTGGGTTGCTTTGAAAGCTTGTTCGTAGCCTTGTCGGAAGTGATTATTTCATTTTAGAAGTAAATACTTAGCAGTAAACTTTCTAGTGGCACAACCTAACATAAAGTTTGTAGCCAGTCCTTTAACTGATTGGAAATTTGATGCGTAGGTACATTGTCACAGTTAACGATAAAGTGAGTAGAAGGCAACTCGCAGCAATCGGTGAAGGGACTTTGGTCCAGGGAGTTAAGTGCGTGCCTACACTCGTTGAACCGATGGACATGGAACCTGGTGAAACCCGCCAAAGGATCAAGATAGTGGTTTGTCACTGGAACTTAATGTTTCACCCTTTTGTAATTGGTTATTTTTTTTACCCTGTCGAAGTCGCAGATCAATAAGAGTTGTTTGAAGTATAGGTTCGAATTTTCTTGAAGTTGTAACGTTCGTTGAGAACTTTTCAGTTGCCCGTAACATGTTGACATGTGATGCGAAATTGTGTAGGTGAGTGAAGGGCGTAATCATGAAGTTCGTCATCTCGTTGAAGACGCAGGTTTGCAGGTATTTTTCATCCCGATAACCTTTTTAAGGCAGTCAAGATATATACCTGATGGCGCATCATGCTAATGACCGAGGTTCTGAACCCAAATGCTTCAGAATGCGTTGGTTGTCGTTTCCATCTCGTTTGATTGAACGGTTTGTTGCAGGTCCTTGCATTGAAACGAGTTCGCATCGGTGGATTGAGGCTTGCTCGCAAACTAGGGTAAGGACCGCTGTATCAATTGGAATATGGAGTTAGTTTGTTTGGATGCATCACATAAATTGTAATTGTTTTTGGGGTTTATTCTCACTGCGTCTAGTTCTGTTGAATGCCCTAGGTGTGAAATGTTTTGATACACAATATTTTATCATTGGCCTTGTTTTCTCAGTTCGCTTGATCAAATAAGTCAAAAATATGGGAGCCTTAAGTTCGCGTGTCGATGGAGTAAACTCTCTCTTTCCAAGAAAGTTGCATAGTTTCCCGCTAGATTCGCTTGGGTTGAGAGAGTTGTTGACTCGATTCACGATAAGACAAGTGACACCTGCAATTCGCAAGATAATGTCGGCGTGGTGTATTTCGCTTGATCAAGTATTTTATTTTGCCTAACAATTTTCCTTGCCCGCAACAGGATAGGGAAGTTCGATGAGCTCACAGAAGCACAAATTGCCAAGGTTCTAGACAAGAACCTACAGAATATTGTCTAGAGAAGTGACTACAGGCAAGAATGACTGGTTTTGGCACCAATTTTGTAGATTATCATTCAGTAAGTGTAGGATGAAAGCTCTAGCCGGGAAGAAATTAACCTATATGTCACCAAAATGAGATTGTTTGTCAACTAATGTCTACGAGACTTTTACGAGTTTGTTAGACGCTGTCCAAGTTTGTGTTTCAGTGTCTGATTGACGTGATCTTCCTCATGTGATTGATAAACGTGTTTTATTACCGATAATTGCAAGGCGAACGTTTAAGAGTCGTTGCATGGCGATAATACTAGTGACGTCCACTCTGTATGCTGTCGTGCTGACTGCAACTACTGAACCACGTGAATGATATCCACTTTCAGGATCGAAAAGTTGGAATTGTAGTACCAACATTGGGGTTGCTTGGAAGTCAACCTTTTTGCCGTACCTACAGAATGCTTTTCAGGAGGGATTTATATTGGTGTGTTATTAAAGTTTCATGCATGGTTTTTGTCTGGAGACAACCATTGCTGTTAGGTTTTGTGAAGAGTTTCCTCGAGAGGATGGCGCTTATTCGAGCCTCTGGCAGCGTATGATCTATTGGGAATGGAATGATCAAAAGTCTGCTGAATAGTCCTCGTCCACCTGATCATCTGATTGTACTACTCAGCACCTCGTTGTCTTATAAGGATGTACACCCCAGCATCCATGTGTCCAATTCAGTGCATGTTTTTTATTTGGTCAGGCCCACCCCTTCCAGGAATCGGCAGTTACAGTCGTTTGAGGTGCCGTTGATTATCATTTCATGCTGACCAAAGAATTTGTAACATCTCGGGAGAAAATGAAGAGTTATGAATGTGCCAATTTCACCACGCCATTCATATGATGTACTTTCAGCACAATGTTCCATTTACTCCATGCGTCTCCTTTGTGCGCTTTCACCACAATGTTATAATGCACTCTTTCCTTGCAAAGTATGGATTTCTCTGAATACGAAAAAAGCTGTTTTCTGAATTAAAAGATGAATTTTTTAAATTTTAAGATGAGACGGGATAGTTGACTTGAGTTAGACAGCTTCAGTTGGTCTGCTCGTGTGACCTTACCCATCGCGTTTTATGCTTTGGATCCATGCGTCCCCGTTTTTCCTATGACCGGCCGTATGAACAGGTGCCAAATGTAACAAATGAGATGGTTATGTTTTCGATTTTCTCAATTGGTAGTAAAGTGAAACAAAATTTTGGATTTGATGTTCGCTTCCAACTTTATTACTTTCAAATATGCCGTCTAGTGTACTCTCCACCCAGCCGCCATTGAAAACACAAAATATCCTTACTTGAAATAAGTTATCCATATCGTCAAGTTGATCAATCACAGTTAATTAGATAGAGGAAGTTCATTTCAAGTGATTTTTCTCCAGGGCACATGCCGACAATATACCGACTCGATCAATTGAATCATAATTAAAACTTCCATTATTCTAATCGAAAATTCATGCCTTTGCAACGAACAATATCTATACTATCACGTGACACCCCCGCTTTGAAACACAAAATGGAAGTTCATGCATTTGCAAAGATTTTCTTTTATTTCCTCACATGACTAGAAAAATGTGAGAAGTTATGGGCCAGTGAAGAATTTCTTTACAACATTCTGTGATTAGAAACACTCTTAGAAAATTGAAGAAAGTGAATGACATACATGTTCAAATAGTTGATAAGAAATTCCACGTTATGGTATAACATAGAAAGAAAAATTCGACTTTTCCAAACGTGTCAGAGTCTAAGGGAAAGCCCGACGCTGGCGAAAGCGGAAACACTTAAAAGAAGAGAATGCGCAGTAAGGAAGGGATAAACGCAAACGAACAAATGAAATTCTAAATGCATCTGACATTTACGTGGTTTGGGTGAAGAAAACTCAGTTCCGTGAGATCCAAAGGCACCTGAGCTCGACATCTCTAAACTCTTCAGCTACTCCCAAAAGCAAAAGCGTTAATACGTTTTGTAAGTTGACCGACTTTGCTTAGAGATTGAAAAGTGGCATAACTTTGTACTTCTTTTACAAATGTACGCGAAAATCATTCCCATTGCCGACGAAGCCAAGCACAAAGTCAAATCTGGAGAAAACTGTATCTCATATCAAAACTTAATATTAGTTTCTGGTCTCGTATTCTCTTTTGCATTAGGGCTTGCTTTAGCCTTTTGAGTGGGGATGGTTGTTCTAGAACTTCTGTTATCACCCGTACCAACAATGTGCATGTAAGAGACATCACAGTCGCAGTTGGAGACTAGTGATTTATCACAACAGAGATTAGCTCTCTCCTTTTCTTTTGTCACTCCGGTTGGATCTTTTCTTAGCCTGCTTTGGATTTTCTTTTGTACCTGAGTCTATGATTTTTCATCTCGCTTTTTATTGCATGGGTCTCGCGTTTTCTTTTCTTTTTTTCTCTTTAGGAGGCTCATTGTCTTACCGCCATTCTCAAATCTGAGTATCATCGATTCTAGGTGGATATGTTCTAAGAGGTCCACTCTAGACAAGTTCGCTTCGCTTTTTACGGAATGGGTCAATGACCCCTGCCTGGAAAAACGCCAACAGCTGGAACAGCAATAGTGGAATGAATTGAGGAATGTTTTCACAAACCTTAGAAAACACCGGAGCAGCCGAACTGATTTATAACAAAGAAAGGGCAACGCACGGAATACAAAGAAATATGGCGAAACCACCGCATAGAAAACAAAGCCGAGACCAAAAATGGCCAAGGGAAGTCCAGCCCGCAGTCACAAGGTAAAACAAGGTCCTAATCTCTTTCATAGAAAATCCTTATCTCGCAAACCGTTACTCTGATATATCATGCAAGTAAATCTTATAGCTTACCATAGAACTCTGCAGCTAGTGCGTGCTCCAATGAGATGCTAATTCGCAAGTCCCAAAAATCATAACTGATTGGCACTCAGCATTAATCAGTAGTGACCACCTCAAGCCCATCCTAGTTGTTGACACTTGTGTTCCCCATGGATGAGACGAGGTCAAAAGGAAGATCCATCCTTTGTGTTGAGTCGCGACGCTCGTCGTGGATAAGTCTATGATAATGGTTTGCGAGATAAGGATTTTCGTTGGTTTCGTTGGGCTTCCCTTGGCCATTTATGGTCAAGGGAAGCCCAACGAAACCAACCAATGGTACAATGAAATGAATGCATTGGCTAAGAAGAATGCGGATCGAGCTCAATTCCAAAAACCTTACATTGGAATTGAAACAAACAAAAAAGGAAATCATTTCGTTTCATCAATTGTTTGAGTGTGAAGTGATTTATTCCTTCCTATAATGTTGTGATCTGATATGGATATGTATGTGCATGACAGCTATCACGACTTGCGTCAGCGACATCTCTAGTTAGGTAGGTACGTGTATGCACGAGCATATACAATAGTGAGAGCCGATTGTGCAATTAGTTTCATTCGCATTGGAACTGTCGTTAGGGCCAATAATGCCGTTCGGGCTCAAAGGGTAGAGTTTGAATTAGGGTTCATTGGAGTACAGTTTTCGAAGTTGAAAGTGTGACTATGGTGGATAGTAACTAGTGCGGAACCTAGAGTTCCAAAGTACAAAGTGGTTTTGGGTTAACTCCAATCTCTCTTTTATGCTATGGTTATGAGTGTCCTTGTGCACCTGATGAAAATAGAAAAGATTATATCATTCTCATCTTCGTATTGTACTATAGTGCAAAAGATTATATCATTCTGATCTTCGTATTGTACTACAGTGCAATACGATGCGGAAGGGAAGGATAGTTTTGGGCAGAGGCGGAGAATTTGTGATTCGACATCTCGTGATCTAGTATGGGGCCGGAATTGCTGACATTTTGAGCTTTGAGAAAGAGGGCTGACTTTCAGCACATTGCGTTTGGCCACATTAGGGACCGAAGGGTACACATGGAGTAACCGTCGAACTTGAAAAATTCTGCGCGAAGTCCTCGTGCTTGTGAGACTAGGACTTTACGGGTTCCAGTCAACACCAGGAATTCAAAGAAGATGAAGAACAGGTGCGACAAACTGGCTGCCTGCATGCCGTGGAACTGAATAACGTGAACCAGATGAATATCTCTCACTGTAACGAGGACCATTGCGGTCCTACGATCCCATCCGATCCCGAAAAGAAGAAGAGCTGCTGAATCCAAGATTCCAACTTCCAAGTCAGTCAGGGATTCAGGGCTCAGGGGGGTGGGAGCAACTGTTGTAGTAGTGTTCACTGGACTCAGGACTGTGGACAGCAGCACTTCCTCTTTGAACTCGAGAATCTGACCGGGAAACTAGACTGGTCACCGGCTGTGGGGCTTGGGCTGGGGTTGCCAAATTAGACGAGATCGGTGTCGTGTACTGTCTGTCCGAGCCCCGTCTGCCTTGGACAAGAAACGCGTCAAGCGGACCCACTTGAACCGTTGTCGCTAGCGGAGCTGCTTTTCAAGAATATAATGTCTGGTTTGACCGGACGCGCCATCATCAGCCCATCACTGGAAGGAAGGATGTATATTGGCACGAGCCAGATGCCGACATCTGCCGCATCTGCCGCATCTGCCATTCGATCGTTGAATCTTGACCAGTCAGTGCCATCTTTCCTTCCTCGCCCACCATACCCACGTCCCGGGGACTCCCACCCTTCCTTCCGAGAATCGGCGATTTGCACTTCCCGTTCCTACTACAGTACGTGGTCTCATCGTGTACGGGTCGCCCGTCGCTCCCCGTCTTGAACTACAGGGAAGTATGGTACAGAACACCGTAACTGCATGCACGTGGTTCTGGTTCTTCCCTTTCTTCATCGTCAGGTCGACTCACGTCCAGCGCGCCACGCGGCCACTGGGATTCTTTCGCGTTACATTTCAATGGATCTTCAGAAGGACACAAATTTACGCTTCATGAAAGGTTCAGTGATCAGGTTTTTGGTTTGTTTGGTTGTGTGTTGGTGAACGAAATTATGTTTGATGGTTCTAGTACTTGACGGTTATTTTAAAGTACGCAACGTTGGCAATGGTCTTGCAGAACGAACGAAGGTCAGGAAAACACAATTCACAATTTTGTAAACGTCGGTAATTCTTCCTCTGGTTCCCAACATTGTGCAAGATAAAGAACCTGTTTATGGTACAGATATCGCAAATGCAATTGAAGTGTTGCATTTGCTGCGATAATAGAGTACAAATTGTAGATCAACATAAATATCATCGCTACCGTGAGAGTCTATGTATATATGTCTGTCTACATATACATACATACATACATAGCCGAATCTAATCTATTCAGAATAATTTTCCTGCGGTACACAATTTCCTGAGTACACAATTTAATTATTAGGGTACATAATGGTTGTACCTCCATACTAAATAAGTGTACACCTTGGTAGTTTGGACAGGTAAACATAAACATGGAAAACATGAAATCTACATCTAGGTAGCGTGTAGAGTCATAATTTAGTTAGACTTTCCAAGAAAAAGATTGATTATAAACAAGTGTTGGAGGGAATAAAAAATAATCAGATTGTTTTATCTTGTAGCATATGAAAGAAGAATAATAAAAGAAAAAATAACAATCCTACAGTACTAGATAACACTTGTTTTATAAACCTAAGTTAGTGTGGATCACTCTAAATTAATCTCCATCCAGAATATATGATGAAGGTTGTAGAGAAGTACGAATTTCTCTAACAAACTCCATTCAACACGAAAACAGAAAAATATATATCTATGTTGAATTTTTTTTTGTGTCAACAGATATCCAAGACCTTACAACGATCTCAAGATTTGGCTATTCTTCAGAAATACTCCTCAAGATCGGCCATATAAGTTCACACTAGGTCACATAAGGGTACCACGTTAGATTTACTAGATATCTTATACACATACATACATGTTATTGACCACTTCCATTTCATCACAAGGGTTACAATTTTTATGTCTTTTAGTTAGGGTCTCCATTTCTCTAGGGGTCTTTGACTTTTGTTCTTATGCATTCTTCGTTGTTGTACTTTTCCATCTCACTTGTATATATTTGTCTGCCTTTCGCCATTTGTAATGTAGTAATAAATCTTAATACATACAGTTCTTTCAGAAAATAGAAAATCTGATTTTTGTATTAGGAGATTGCAAGTAGATGCAGGGGTCATTGTGGAAATAGAAAATCACAAGATGCGATGTGCAAATGAATTTGCCCCATCTGAGAAAAGGTTAGCGACTTACTTACTACCTTCGTAGACGTACTGTACCAGGTTGCCCGTCGGAGAAAGTGTACAAGGGAAAGGAAGGATGGGAAGGGTGCGAATCATGGGACGGGAGGGCTCGGGGCAGTCCGGGCCGGCGGAGGAAAGAGGGAGGAGGGGGATGTTCTTGGGTTACGCACGTAGGACCGAGATGGCCAAGCGCCTCTTCTTGACGTGCTGAGCGTGCACCGAGCGACAAGCAAGGAAACGAGGGACGAAGCCAGAAGAGGAGGAAGCCGAAGAAGAAGAAGAAGAAGAAGAAGAGAAAAGAGAGAGAGAGGGAGGGAGGAGCGCGGACAAAATCAGCCCCGGGGGTGCTGAGTCGGGAGAAAACGAGAAGAGGAGGTTGTCGTCGTTGCTGAAGCAGAAGCAGGAGCTGCAGCAGCGGAAACGAGGAGGAGAAGATCGTGAGGCGGGAGCTGCCGCACGAGTGTAAAACTAAAGTACGAGGTTAATTATGCTGTTTGTAGAGAAATTAATCGACGACCAGCCCTGGAGATTTTGTTGACAATTGGGATCGGCTCTTTTTCCTTCTGCTGTCTGGAGGATTTTCCCCCCCCTTTTTATCGTTTTTGGATGCTTCGGGAATTTTGTTCGTGTCCCGGAACGAGGATGATCTTGTCAGTGGCACCTTCTTTATAGATCGCTGCTGCTGAGACTGCTCTCGATCCTTTCCTTACCGCTTCGCTTTCTCGAACGAAGAGCTTCGCCCGATTATGAGATCGTCTTTCTGCCGGGTGAGAGATAAGCGAGAGCAGAAGAATTTCGGGTCAATTTAAATTGTAGAGGACGAATTGGTGCCATCCATTTTAGAAGTTTCTTCATGACTGACGCTGGAAAGCGGCTATCTGTGTCATCCTCAACTGATT
Source organism: Marchantia paleacea (assembly GCA_014180765.2). Lineage (NCBI taxonomy): Eukaryota > Viridiplantae > Streptophyta > Marchantiopsida > Marchantiales > Marchantiaceae > Marchantia > Marchantia paleacea. The sequence continues at coordinate 5,294,765 of MUAA02000018.1, forward strand.
GAGAGCCGATCTTCCGAAGCATTCTGTAGTTGTGGTGGCGTGTAGTGGTTTTTATTCCTCGGATTGAAGTTCTAGCGCAATGACAGCCAAGGCAGATGGCAAGTCCACGACGGCATTTGTGGTCATCGGATATGCGCTTTGTTCTAGTCTGCTGGCGGTGATCAACAAATACGCGATCACGGATTTTCCATACCCCGGTTTGTTGACAGCCCTCCAGTATGCTACCAGTGTGGCAGGAGTTGTGGTAGCTGGGAAAGCAGGTTGGGTGTACCATGATCCACTGGTATGGGACACGGTGAAGAAGTTTCTTCCCGCAGCGATGGTATTTTATCTGGCCATTTTCACAAACACCAATCTTCTGAAGCACGCCAATGTGGATACGTTCATCGTCTTTCGTTCCTCCACTCCGATCATCGTCGCTTTGGCGGATACCTTGTTCAGAAAGCAGCCATGGCCTTCTCAGTACACCTTCGGCGCTCTTCTGGTGATTTTGGGAGGAGCGGTGGGGTACGTAATGACGGATTCCACTTTCAGCGTCACGGCTTACTCTTGGGCGGCTGCGTATCTGGTGGTCATCACCACCGAGATGGTGTACATCAAGCACATGGTTACGAATCTTGGTTTGAACACTTGGGGCTTCGTATACTACAACAACTTGCTATCTTTGATCATCGCCCCATTTTTCTTCATGATCACGGGAGAGTATTCTGACTTCTACCAAGCCTCCTCGGAGAAGTTCCTCCATCCTTCTGCAATAATTTCCGTCAGTCTCTCTTGTCTGTTTGGGTTGGCCATCAGCTTCTTCGGCTTCGCTGCCAGAAGAGCCATTTCTGCCACAGCGTTTACGGTAACCGGAGTCGTGAACAAGCTGCTCACTGTCGTCATCAATGTGCTGATCTGGGACAAGCATGCGAGCAACAGCGGTCTTGTCTGTCTTCTTTTCACCATCATCGGGGGAGTTCTTTACCAGCAGTCGATCACCGTCAGCAAGCCTAACCCGCCTGCTTCATCGCAAGAGAGCACGAAGGATGTGGAGGCAGCAAAGGAGGCCATGGAAACAGACGATCAAGACGAGGGCATTCCGTTGGTGAAACCTGCACGGTAAGGTCCTAGCAGTGGGGCTCGAGTCAATTAGGGATTGAGATGTTCTGTAACGTGCTCAGTTACGTGCTAGTTGAATTACTTATAGACTCGAAACACAACTATGTGGAATCTAGTTTATCTTGCTGTTGATATTATCACCTTTGTAGAGGCAGCTTGTACAGTAAGCATCGAAAAGTCAGATCAAGTCACCTCATGATTCATACACTCACTCTACTTAAAGCCAGAGAAAGGACCCTTAGCAAAGGTTCACCTATCACACGGCGTCTTGACGCTTTCCATTCTTTGGGTCTTTGGTGGAAATTCACCTCTGCCCTCGAAACTCCTCCATTCTTTAGTACATGAAATAATAGGAGTGGGAAGAACTACTCTGAGCGACCCAAAGCTCCTCCTAAATCGGCAGATTGCAAGTGCTTTGAGCCGCATCGTCTGTGCTCGTCGAAGATGTACCCCTAGATGGTAAAAAGCGGTTGCATGATTTATCCTCCTGAACACAGTGACCCCCTTGACAACTTTGTCACCAGCCGTTCGTGAGCTGATGCCCCGGATATGGTTTGATTTGTAGACGTTACTCGCGCTTTCCACCATGCTATGTGGAACTCTGCTTTTTGCGTTCTACTCGTGTATGCTTGGAAATTGTCGAATGACTACTTTTTGTACTTTCCGGGTTCCGTTCGATCCTTTCTTTCTGCCGATGAGATGAATTCCTCTTCACGTTGTGACGCTCAAATATGGACAGCGTGGAGGTGTTATGATTCGTCTGCCGTAATGTCGTTGCTTATCTCCATTCATGGAGTGAGTCGAATCATTTTGTGAATTTTTCATCTCTTTACATCACTCTGTAAGAGTGCAGAGACTCGTCCACCAGCTACCTGAGCTGGATCGAAAGTTGTCAGACGTGTTTAAGTTTCCACTACTCATATCGCCTGTCGATGATGATGTTGCATACATATAATTTCAATTTCAATCTCCCGTAAATGAATGGCAGATTGCTCGAGCTCATCGAGCAACTATAATATACATCTGACTTCAACCTGTATGGGTGAATCACTTTGAACTGGATACTTTCTTTCTTCGCCTAGCAGAAATGATCTGAACTTGTATAAGTTCTGATGATCATATGCTCTTTGTAGCTACTGAGAGTTAGGAGCACACGTTCCTTGCACTTCTGCAGCACTAGCTATAGTTGAACGCTCGAATTTGACGGCTCGTGACCTTCCCTTTGCTATTCCGCTCTTTTTGTCAATAATCCAGCTCCTTGCAACTCTTTCACTCTTTGCATTCCAACTTTGGCCTTCATATACAGTCCTATATAATATGAGGAGCCAATTGTTTTCTCAGAAGCAGTCATTCATAAAGCTCTAAATCGGAATAGTGTAGCAGCCTCCATACTCACCGCTATTACATTACTTTCTTGGAAGTTTTGTCATCTATCCTACCTCGGCTGTTTGACATGCAAGTTATGGTAGATGAGCAACCATAAAGCTGAACACAATCGTTTGAAGAACTTACGGGTGAATGTTTTGTCGTTGAGAGCCTGACAGCTTGGCCTCGAGGAAAGGTTTACGTATGTTCTATGAATCCTACCTCTGAAGTATAATGAGTCGACTAAGTTACCTCATTCCCTGTCCAGAAAAAGGACCCACATGATCTGCATTGTTAGGTCCTAGGATGATGTTTCCTTTCCAATAGATGACATCATGAAAGACTGGTAAAAGCCAAGTAATGTTCCATTAGTCAAAGACAGTCTTAAGTAGGACTTATTCTATGGTTCCTCACTTTCACATGTGGTTAAATTTTCTTCTGTGAATTTACCATCGATCGGGTTCAGCGTTTCTTCTTTACAGATTCTGAATCTATTGTGACATGTGAAGCTCTTGGGTCTAGAGCAACTGTTCAAATGTTTTGTCTCTTAATCTGGTTGTTACTGTTGATGCTCGTGGCTTGGTTACGAGCATCGACAGGTAGTTATGGCTTGCCCACACGCGGACATCAATCAGTGCAATTCTCGTGGCTAAAGGACTCTCCCAGCGTATTTCTAGATGCATCGAATGGGTCATCTAATCGAGTTCTTGTTTGCAGACTACTTGTGTGACCGGTTCACCATTGCAAGCCAGTTCTTCACTCAAATCTCCAGTGTTGTTCACCTGCCACCACGTGCTGAGGGCCACCCCCCCGCTAACCTCAAGAAAGGTACTCTTGCTTTCCATATCCAGCAGTCAACTTCAAACGTTGCCTTTACAATTCGACTTGTTTGAACGCAAATAAGATTGGGGGACCGGAAGGTCAGAGTGTCACCTTGAAGTACATATTCTGGCAAAAGAGCACCCTGAATTGTTGCGAGTATTGAATTGCCATCAAATGACAACGATGCTGTACGAGGTGAATTCACTGGTTGTTAATGTGAACTTACATCTCCAGATTTTTTCACATGTCTGCATCTTCCTCATCCATCGGCGTAAGCAGAGCCTCCTACGATCCTTGCTGGTGTCGCGGAGATAACTGAACTATGTTTCCCTGAATTCGTTGGCAGAATTTTCTCATCTTGCGAAGAACTTTTCCAAAGTTGCTAGTTAAAGGAGTTCTCAAACTTTGCATGTGAAAACCTGAATTCACGATTCACTTTTGGTGTCACTTGTAGTACTAAAATGATTGGAGAAGAATCTCCAGTTCAAGGAAAACTCTCAGGTGGTTCACTGTAGAATTCGCCTGAAATCGGGGGACAGGGTGCGGTCATCGACACCAATCGTCTAGAGTGGCCATCTGTAACAGGAAACCAGAGAGATTCCTTTTCTGAGAATATCCTTATCAAGCTCACATGTTCAGGCAGTTGTGCCTTGATGTGACGAAGTTGGTCCAGGCTCGCATCTTTGTTCCCAATGAACTGTTGCACTGGGCCTTGCGACAAGCCGGTGCTGCACTGGTAGCAAATGCAAGTTCGGTTGAGTCGACATCTCACTTGTGCTCAAAGACGTATGATGTTGATGCAAGAATTACAGCGCATGTGTTGTGGGAGTCGGGAGAGGATACCATAGAGCAGCTTTACAGTCCTCGTTCTGCCGGAATTTGACGAATCTGACATGAAAAGGAAGCGGCTGAACCACAGGTCATACATCTAGATACGGGTTGAGCTGAAGTCTGATGTAGATACTTCACGGTCTGCAAATCTGGTGACATGTCTCTGCATTCCTAGCGTTTTCAGATCTACTGACGAAGCTCTGGAGAGATTCCCTGGGCCAAATCATCCAGTATGACAAGTATTTCTTCAATCCTTCAATCTGCCACACCTCATGGTTGCGGAGAATTCCAAAAAATAGCCTCATCTTGATTGAGGGTGACAGCGAAGGCTCACGGCCCTTTTGAATCATTCAAACTATCCATTATTTCATGGGTGCACGCCAAATCATCAGAAAGCTGTCTTCAAGTGAACCCTCAAAGAGTGAAAGTTTTTCGTCCTGATCTTTTTTGGGGTTGAATCCGAGAACGAAAGAAGAAGCTCTAAGGTCGCATTCGAGACATCCTTTCAACTGCCCACCATTAGAAACTGTACTTTCAAAAGTCTCTTTCCTTATCCCGGAGCGTTCTCCATCACTAGTACAGGTAACAGGAGTAACGCAAACAAGCGTAAGTGTTAAGAGTTTTCTTGAGTAGTCGGGAGCTGGGACAAGCTGGAGTAGCAATTTGATGCACTCATGGTGCACGTCTACAAGTGTGCTGCGTTACAACCTCGACCCAAAGATAACGCCCGTCGTAACTCAAAGAAGGACGGCGCAACGTCTTCACCCGGTGAGTGCGATGAACATGCAGACGCGCCAGATTAGATCCTGTTATCAGTCGCAGAATCTAATTTACATGTACCGAGGAAAGTTGAACGTCTGATTTGTAGGGCGGGAAGTTACCCCAGTACTCATGGCGGCGCTGCAAGACACCAGCGCCTCCTCTAAAAGGACATGCCTCTGCCCCGCGACACAAATCCGGGACATGCAGGACCCGAACGAGGAGAGCGACTCGCTCAATTCCAGGACCTCGAGAATCTTTCGGATGACGCTTTGACCCCATTTTCCCTTTTCCCCTTTCCCCCCATCATCTCCTCCCGAGCCCTTGACTAATAAGCGATGCAGCTTGCTGTGTTGCGGGGCCGCGCGTGCTTCGCTTTGCGTGCCACGCCCCTCACTGAAACCCCGCATCTTTTAGTATAGTAGCAGACCGCAAGATAGCGGAGACGGACATGCAGTGAACGCTATATTGTGGTGTCCACATTCTACCCCTTTCATGTAGAAAATTTTATCCTTTTTTTCTCGGTAACAGTCATCTGGAGGATTCTTTTCCCGTAAACTGCGAAGCGTAACAGATCACCCTGTAAAATATATTCAGATGATTGCTTTCAACTGTAAAATATATTCACAAGATTGCTTTCAACTGAGCCCGGTACACGTTGGGTGCAATTGAGGTAGATTGCCCACCAAGCGATCACGAATTCAGCAATTCAATGCTGAATTGTGGTAGGAGCTTATATAAAGAATAGGAACATATAAATATAATAAATTGCAGAAAACAACTCTTCCTGATGGAGCTGACTTGTTTGTGCTCGAGTACGTTCCAGAGAGTGAGCGGTAGCCAAATTTCTCTAGGTCAAGACTCAAGAGATGTATAACGTCCATCGTCCGTCTATGATCCCGAAGCCATGGACGGAAGTCCAAACAGGCGGTCCGCGGAAGGAAGGGAGGGTTTAGGAAAGGAGGCGCGGGAACCAGGCCCAGCGCCTGAGCAGCGTCGTCCTAGAGCGCGGTACAGCGGAACCCCCTTTCTTCATAAGCAGTTCATTAGGTAATACGACTTTCATTTACCCCTTTTCCCGCCTCCGCTCCTCGATTCCCTCCCTTCGCTGCCCTGCCCCCTCTCCCCGTTGTACGCTGCTGTGTCTGCTGTCTTTGCCGCTGCTTCTTCATCGTAAGCCCTGAAGGGTCTTCACTTCACCGCCTCTACTTTCCCTCCCTTCTTCCTTCCAGCAGAGACTAGAGTAGGAGAACGAGGTTTTTGAGCACGGCGAGAGTGGACCGGTGGGAGTGGGAGTGGGGGTCGGGGTGCGTGCGCAGGAGGAGGAGGAAATTGGGGCGAGTAGAGGAGTGGTGGGAAGGGATTAGAAAGGGGCGGGAGAAACCGCAGGCGAGGGTTTGGGTGGCGAAGCGATTTTTGACAGGGCTGGGGAGGACGGGGTGGTGTTGCGGAGCGCGCAGGATTGCGGGGAGGAGGAGGAGGAGGAGGAATTATGGCGGATTCGAGGAATGGAGATGCCAAGGGGGGCAGTTCGAGCAAGGGAGGCGGGGGTGGGGATGGAGGGGGTGGAGGCGGAGGTGTGCAGATTAACATGGACATGTATTCCAAGAGGTTGAAGGCTCTGTATGGATCGTGGAACGACAATAAGGAGGGGTGGGGAAACGTCGATGCAATTGCTGTGGTGAGCGCGCCGTCCAGCGAAGATTTGCGCTACCTTAAGTCGTCGGCGTTGCACATTTGGCTGCTAGGGTACGAGTTTCCGGAAACGGTGATGATGTTTTTGCCCGGCCAGTTGCACATTCTTTGCAGCCAAAAGAAGGCCCAAATCCTGGACGACTTGCGCAAGAGCTCGAAGAAGCTCACCTCCATAGAGGTCGTCTTGCACTCCAAAGCTAGGTCTGATGATGGCAGCACGCAGATGCGCTCTATTCTAGATGCCGTCAAGACCAAGACAAAGGGCACGCCCTCTGTCGGGGTGCTGTCCAAGGAAGCTCCCGAAGGCGCGCTCATGGAGCGTTGGGCCAACATGTTGAATGGCTACGACTACAAGCTCGTGGATGTCTCGGGTGGCTTCTCGGACGTGTTCGCCGTGAAGGATGAGTCCGAAATTACCAACATAAAGAAGGCCTCGTTTCTGAGCTGGTCCGTGCTAAAAAATTATGTGGTTCCGAAGCTGGAGGTAGTCATAGACGAGGAGAAGTCCATAACGCATGCTGAGCTGATGGAGAGTACAGAGGAAGTGATTGTGGATCCTTCCAAGGCCAAGGTGAGACTAAAAGCCGAGAACGTGGACATTTGCTATCCTCCTGTTTTTCAGAGCGGGGGCACCTTCGATCTGAAGCCGAGTGCCGTCAGTGATGAGGAGCCTCTGTATTACGACGCAATGGGTGTAATCATTTGCGCTATCGGTGCTCGTTACACTTCCTACTGCTCGAATATCGCTAGAACGTATTTGATTGATGCTGACAAAGTCCAAGAAAAGGCCTACAAGGTGCTTTTGAAAGCGCACGAAGCTGCCATCAATGCGCTCAGGCCGGGTAAGCCCATGTCCGCTGTATACAAAGCCGCGTTAGGGATTGTGGAAAAAGAGGGGCCGGAGTTTATCCCTCATCTCACCAAGAATGCTGGGACAGGAATTGGGATTGAGTTCCGTGAGTCAGGGCTGACGTTGTCGGGGAAGAACGAGCGAACTTTGAGAGCCGGAATGGTCTTCAACATCGCTCTCGGGTTTCAGGGTTTGCAAGCTGAAACCTCGACTGACCCTAAAACTCAAAATTTCTCACTGTTGCTTGCCGACACGGTCATCGTGCAAGAAAAGGGCCCTGAAATTGCAACTGGGCAGTGTTCCAAATCCTTTACCGACATAGCCTACTCGTTCAAAGACGAGGAGGAGGACGAAGAACGGGAAGAGAAGAAGCCCAAGGTGAAGGTGGAAACAAATGGGGCGGAGGCCCCAGGCGTTAGAATGGCTACCCTGAGGTCTGACAATCAAGAAATGACGAAAGAGGAGCTTCGACGGCAGAACCAAGCCGAGCTCGCGCGAGCTAAGAATGAGGAGACTGCCAGAAGGTTGGCATCGGGAGGCTCTGGAGCCGGAGACGGTGGCAACTCGGTGAAAGCAGGAGGAGAAATTGTTGCCTACAAAGATGTAAACGATATTCCGACCTCTCGGGAACTGATGATTCAGGTTGATCAAAAGAGGGAGGCTGTATTGTTGCCTGTTTACGGCTTACTGGTCCCCTTTCACATCGCCACTGTGAAGAGCGTTACCAGTCAACAGGACGGTGGCCACTGCTACATTCGTATCATCTTCAATGTTCCAGGGGCAGGGTTTGGAGCCAACGATCTTCCCACGCAGAAGTTTCCGAGGTCGATATTCGTTAAGGAAGTTTCATTCAGGTCCAGCGATGTTCGCCATGCGACTCAGGTGGTCCAGTTGATTAAAACCATGAGGCGGCACGTTGCTCAACGAGAATCTGAAAGGGCAGAACGAGCCACGCTCGTGACTCAAGAGAAGTTACAACTTTCTAAAGGTAGACCGGTCAGGTTATCAGACCTGTGGATTAGACCTGCGTTCGGAGGCAGGGGGAGAAAGATGAGTGGCTCTTTGGAGGCCCACACCAATGGTTTCCGGTACTCGACCATGAAGCAGGATGAACGTGTGGATATCATGTACCGGAACATCAAGCATGCTTTTTTCCAGCCTGCAGAGAAAGAGATGATCACGCTTCTTCACTTTCACCTCCATAATTTCATCATGGTGGGTACGAAGAAGACGAAGGATGTGCAGTTTTACGTGGAGGTTATGGAAGTAGTACAAACTTTAGGTGGAAACCGGAGATCTATGTACGACCCGGATGAGATAGAGGAAGAGCAACAGGAAAGGGACAGGAGGAACAAAATCAACAAGGAGTTTGAAGTGTTTGTAAAGAGGATAGCGGAGCTCTGGGACCAGCCTCCTTGGAGGGAGATGGACATGGAGTTCGATATCCCTTTCAGAGAGCTTGGATTTCATGGAGTTCCGAATAAGTCATCTGCCTTTATCGTGCCTACTGTCAACTGCCTAGTTGAACTCGTCGAGACACCGTTCCTTGTCATAACTCTGAATGACATTGAGATTGTGAACTTGGAAAGGGTCGGACTGGGGCAGAAAGCATTTGATATGGCTATTGTGTTCAAAGACTTCAAAAGAGATGTGATGAGGATCGATGCGATACCGTCGCAATCTCTGGATGGTATCAAAGAGTGGTTGAACTCCATGAATATCAAGTATTACGAGAGCCGGATGAATTTGAACTGGCGACCGATACTGAAGACGATTCTGGATGATCCAGAGAAGTTTATCGTTGACGGAGGATGGGAGTTTTTGAACATGGAAGGCAGTGACTCAGATTCTGAGAAGTCGGAGGAATCTGATGAAGGCTACGAGCCCTCAGATGCGGAGGAGCCCTCCGAGGAGTCGGAGGACGACTCTGATGATGAGTCGGTAGTTGAGTCTGATGACGAAGAGGAGGAGGACGAGGATTCGGAAGAAGAAGAAGGCCTGACGTGGGATGAGTTGGAGGCTAAAGCCAAGAGGGAGGATAAGGAGAAGGGTGATGAATCAGATAGTGAAGATGAGAGAAAGCGGAGGAAAGCCAAGGCTGCTGGCAAATCTCGGGCGCCAGAAGTGAGGAAAGACTCCAGGGGCATGCAAAGTAAGAGACCGAAAGTTAGGCGGTAGATGAAGGATCTTCTGCAGTCATTGTCAGTCATATGACAAATCAAGCGCAGCACTGAGGCTCAAAGTCTACTGGAGTCGCATGCGTTGATCCTTGGCAGTGGACCATCGCATGGTACCCGTCACTCGAAGCTATCTCAAGCTGATCTTCAGTTGGACTTCGCACAAGCTTCCTCGTCGAAGACACAGTTTGAGTGCTATCCGTGCTCAGTCATTTGAAGACTTGCATGTTGCGCATGTTGCTGAGGCGAGCTTGAGCTGCGCAGCACATGCCAACCGGTACAGAGCTTGTCTGAATTTGAGGGTGCAATTTTTGAGACGCAATCCGGAAGCTGGGTTGTACAGTCTTTCGACTCAGAAAAGACTAGTGTTTTACTACTCTCGTGTCACAGACCCTTGTGCAGGGATATTAAGAGGAGTGAGGGAGAATTGATTGTGGGCTTTTCTCTGAAGCCGTGCATTGTACACAAGCTACTTTAGAGTGTTCCTACTACTATAAATCGAACAGAGAGGTTACCGGAATTGTCACAGTCGCAAGGAGTGCACGGAATGGGCGTGTGGTCATCATCAACATGTCGGGCAGCAGAGTCTTCTGCCCAAGAAAGGGCAGCCTGAACTTGGAGGCCTATTCCGTCGATATCCATCACTACAAGGTCTTGCTGTACTTGTCTAGCTCTCGGCATGTCTTGATTGATAATTATTCCACTAAGAAGAGAAAAAGTATTAGGCGGTGGAACTTTGTACATGTGAAGCTACTACTCAACCAAGTACATAGCCAAAATATGCATGTATCGAACTCACAAACTCCACCACCTGTAGTAGGAAGGAGCACTTGTGAAGTATGAATACGAACGAGGTGGACATTTAAGAGAATCTGAGTACCACCGGGCCGGATCACGAGCTTTGTATGGATGTACTTCCAGAGGACGCATTTGGGATGGGACTGGGTTGTGTGGAAGCCTGTTATGTGGCCTCGGTGGCTTCATTGGAATGCGGTTACTGACGTTTTCTGAGGCTTCCTGTTGCAGCTGTCATTGTGGGGGTGTTGCCCTTCGATCTAGTGATCTACTTCGTGCTTACTTGCCTTCATGGCCCGCTACTGTTCGTAGTCTACTGCCAGCCTACCAGCCTTGTTGAGATATACTTGCCGGTGTATCTTGATCGTGGGTGATGTACGTGGTGTCCGCATGTGTTTGGAGCAAGCAACGAGGATCTGTGGTACCTCGTGCAGTAGCTCCCTTGCAAAAAAGGCCGCCATTTGCAGGCATTCCCAGGATTAGGAATGTTGTCCATCATAATTTTGTTCTCGCCTGACGAAACCATGGAAAGCTTGATGATCTTCATGTGGGTGGTTCTCCAGATCCTTTTTGTGTCGAAGTGACGGAGTTGTGGTGACCCTCGACTTTCACCTTCATCAGGAATCAAAATGCCGGTCAGATTGACATAGCAAGTGATATACCTCTTCATCCATACTCAATCCGGGGTTGTAGATGCAAACCGACCGAGTGATTTATATTTTGAAAGGACATGAAGATTGAAGGCAAGGACTAATTGGAACCGAGGCTACGGATAAGGAGGGGAGTCAAGTTCATGATTCTGAGTGAGTAGATATATTAAACATCAAATCAAGGTGAAGATTAAACATTAATAAAATATCCCTGTATCAATCCTTTCTATTCACGTCTTTTTAAGACAGGAAACATACTTTTCAGGACCGGAAACATACATGATAGAAACTTGTTTCAATGGAGGTTAGTAATTTCCACAGTAGAAACATGCTCAATGTAATTGCATCCACTTTCAATTGAGGTTAGTGTTTTTTCCATGATAGAAACTTGCTTAATGTAATTGCATCCACTTTCAATTGAGGTTAGTATTTTTTCCTTGACAGGTGAATTTTCAATTAAAAAAAACATACATATACAAGATACTAATATAATTTAGAATGATTAGTTATAATAGATCTAATTATTTTATAAATGAATAATGAAATGATTATTATTAATTTTTTTATTATATATATTTTATCACAAAATTCATTATTGTTATATCATAATACATGTATAAATTTAATTGTTTTATATTTATTTCAAAAATATTTATAATGATATTTTATTTATATTAACGAAGATAAAAAAAATTCCAATCTAATCAAATATATTTTGAATTACAAAATTCAATATCCTATTAGTAGCTAATTTTCATTATAATCATATTTTCAAAAATTGAATTTCAAAAACAATACACTAATGAATCATAATTCGAATTTCATCCAACTAACTATAAATTCTTTAATTATAATATCAACACTAATGTCCAATATGAAGATGGATAATTGCACTATCGCTTCTAATTGGTATATATGATGTGCATGTATTTATCTATTTAACTAGGATGTTAATACATATCGTACCACAACACATGTCATTATCATATCAAACATCTCAATACATAGATCATACACAACCACAAGTGTATTACAATCACCCATAATTAATGATTACGTCATATATGAACTTCGTGAAGCTAAGATTATGATGTGTAACACTAGAAAAATGAAAAGATACCACTCGAATACCTCAAAAAATTTTGTAGTTGGGAGATATTCAAAAGTTTATCTTTATTCTTATATAGTTTAAAAAAAATATAAACTAGATAAAGTTACACACACACTATCTATTCAATTCCTTCGATAACCTCTACTGTAGAAGAGGTTATCGATGATGTGGTCGTCATCCCTATGAGCACAAGGATTGCTAATGTGACACCTTTAGATACTTCATTAATAGTCAACTCAAGACTATTTATCTCCTCCATACGTAACCTCTACTTCAGTCCTCACTAACAAAAGATAATTACAAACCTCCATCCTTTTACAATGTCCTCGTTGTTCACACGTTCAAACTCTTGAACGATCAAATGTGCATTGACTAAGTTCTTTGCTGGTTCCCAAGTGGATTCATTTGATGTATATCCTTTCCATTGAACCAAATACTCCGTTTTTGGGTATTTGTGATCCCAAATCCGTTTTTTGAGAATATTGTCAACCTCAAATTCTGCATGATATGCTATCATAGTAGGTAAAGGAGGAGGGGTTGATGGATTTGTGAACTGCTTAGGACATGGTACATGTTTTTGTAATCATGACACATGAAATGCGGGATGTATTTTCATATGCAACAGGAGCTCTAACTTGTAAGACACCTCGCCAACACGTTTCAACACCACAAAAGGACCGATGAATCGAGGGTTAACTTTTGGTGTTCCTACAAGTGACAAATTGGTCGTGGATAGCTAAACTTGATCTCCTTACTGAAAATTCACCTTCCTGTGATGAGCATATGTATATTGATTTTGTCGATTTTGAGCAATTACCAACTTCTCCTTTGTTTGATGCAATCCTTTGTGTATGTGCTCCACGAAATCATTGACTGGCGCAACTTTGGTTGAAAACTCCTGCCCTTTAGGAATTCTCAACAAACTAGACGGTGTCAAAGGATGAGCACCATACATAAGATAAAATGGAGACACTTTTTTGGATGCATTAACATAATTGTTATATGCAAATTCCACAAGAGGCAGAAGAGTGTCCCACTCTTGTTGTTACTCCAAGGTGAATGCTCGTAGCATATCCTCTATTGTTCTATTGGCCTTCTCTGTTTGACCATCAGTTTGAGGATGATAGGCTGTAGACATTGCTAGCTTTGTTTTGAATAAACCAAACAAGATTTTCCAAAACAAACTAGTAAAATGAGTGCCTCTATCTATGATTAAGACTTTGCTTAATCCGCGATTCACAAAAACTTCATCTAGATACAGATGAGCAATTTATGGTGCCGTCACTGTCTTTGTGGTATGTCAGATATGTATCATCTTACTCAATTTATCCACAAAGACCACGACTGAATCATGTCCTAAGAGGTTTTTGATAACTCACATACTAGATCCATAATAACATCTTCCCATCGTTGTTTGGGAATGGGAAGGGGTTGTAATAAACCTACTAGTTTTTTATTCCTCGCCTTATTTTGTTACATGCGACACAACTTCAAACATATGCCTCCACATCTTCCCGCATCCTTGGCCAATAATGTACTTGTTGTATGTTCTCCAAAGTCTTTTCAGCTCCCACGTGCCCTGCAATGGCTGTATCGTGGTCTGACAATAGCATTGTGCGTAAATCTGGATCTTGTGGGATCCATATACGCTGCTCCTGAAATGCTAGACCTCGAACCTTCTTTGCCGTTTTTGCATGAAGTGCTTTCATGATCTCCTCATCCTTCTTTGTTGCAGTCATCATTTGAGACCACCAATCAACTTGGATTTTCACCTCTATGATGTTATTGATACACGTCATTCTCGTGAGAGCATCTGCAAGTTGTTTTTTGCCCTTCACATACACTTTGTTCATGTTGAACTGTTGACGCCATTCTGCCCATCGAATTTTTTGTTTGGAGAGATCTTTCTCAATTTCCAAATACACCAATGGTTTGTGGTCGGTTTCTATCACAAACTCCTTGTCTCCCAAGTAGTGCTTCCAATGTTTGGTGTTTAGAACAATGGCTAACTCCTCTCGTTCAGTTGTGTGATAGTTTTGCTTTGCTGCCACCAACTTTCGGGAAAAATGCAACCGGATTGCAACCATCCTCCCATTCCTGTTGAAGAATTCCACCCACTATTGTACTTGATGCATCATTAACCAACTTGATTGGCCGATTAGATTCATACCACTTGAGAATAGGTGCATGCAAGAGAGCATCTTTCAATGCTTGAAAGCCTAACTCTTGTGCGGTTTCTCATCTCCATTTTTGACCCTTTCCTAGCATAGATGTTAAGGCTTGGGCAAGACGCGCAAAAGCTTTAACAAATCTGCGATAAAATCCGGTAAGATCTAAAAAACTCTTCAACTAAGTTTGATCCTATGGAGCTGTCCATTTCTGTATGGCTTCCTTCTATCTTCTCACTCATCACTTGGATTCCCTCCGTTGTGACTCGATGGCCTAAATAATCTAATTCTGATTTGCCAAATTTATATTTTGAAGCTTTGGCATATAACGCATTCTCTCGCAAAACCTGAAGTACCTCTCGTAAATGTCGCATATGATCTTCTAAGGTTGTAATATATACCAAAATATCATCCAGAAAGACAATAACAGATTTGTCTAAATAAGGACGAAAAATATCATTCATTAATCCCATGAATGTAGCAAGTGCGTTAGGGAGACCAAAAGTCATCACTAGATACTCAAAGTGACCATACTTAGTACGAAAAGCTGTCTTCTGAATATCTTCATCAGCAATTCAAATCTGGTTGTACCCTTTCCTCAAATCCAGTTTGGTGAAGTACTTCGCCCCTTGAAGTTGGTCAAACAAATTATCCATTCGAGGTAATGAATACTTGTTTTTCACCGTTTGTTGATTCAATCCACGATAGTCAATGCACAATCTCATACTCCCATCCTTCTTCTTTACAAATAGCACAGGGGCTCCATAAGATGAAATGCTTGGTTGTATGAACCCCTTTCTCAACATCTTCTCCACTTGAGCTTTACATTCCTCCAACTCATTTGGAGCCAAACGATATGGAGCTTTGCAAGTTGGAGTACTTCCGGATATCACCTCGATCTTGTGATCTACACGCCTCTTAGCTGGCAATCTTGTAGGTAAATCATCTAGGAAGACATCCTTATACTCAGTAATAATATCATTCAATGAGTCTGGAATGTAAAGATTGTCCTTAGAACCAGCAACATCTCTTATAAGTCCCAAGAAACATACATCATCTCTAGAAATGGCAATCTTACCCATCACAAAGAGAGATAAGCTTATATTCTGAGATCTTCTTCTATCTCCGTAAATCTTTCATCTATTACTTTTTACTACTTTCTTTCTCCAATCTACCTTAGGATTATATTGCTCCATCCATTGCATTCCTAGGATGACATCATATTGAGCTAATCGGATTACTCTCCATTCAATCTCTTCATGGTACCCACCTATGGCTAGTTGTATACTCCGTGCTAATGTCTCAATTGGTTCAGTTTGCTCATTTGACAACTCCACTTCTTCACTCACATCCTTCATCAAAGTCAATCCTAATTTCATTGCAACAAAGCGTGATAAAAAAATTTCTGTTGCTCTAGGATCAATTAGGACTCTCACCTTGTGTCATTCCATCATCCCATCTCTGACAATCAATCGTGCTTGTTTCTTGCTCCCTCCATGAGCTTCCAATCGTTGTATTCTTTCAACCCTGCCTTTTCTTCGTTTAGTGGAACCAGTAAGGCCGCGAGACAAGTTTAATGGTGATCTTCGTTTCCCTACAAGATCTCATCTTCATTGTTGTATTCCCCTCCTTCCATATTGTTGAAAGACCTTTGCAACATAGGTCTTCCTCCGGATGGTCCTAATCGAGTTCTATAGAAATTGGCAATATGACATATTCTCCCACATGTATAACATTGACGATTGTCACGAACCCCATTACTCCTTAATTAACCGTTCCATTATTTGCAGGAAGATCCGGAAAATTTGGAATCAATGATCGACGATTATCACCTCCATACCTAGGCGGTGGTCCTCGTGGTGATGCATATCCTTTCCTACGTCGAAGGTTTCCCAACTCCATGGGTGTTGGGCCAAGTGGATCTCGAACATTGCTTGATGGTTTACTGTGTGTGATCCCATAAGCATCCAAAATCCTTTGAGCAATTACGATTGCTTCATTCACTGTGGATGGATTAATCACAATCATCTCCTTTCGCACTCTCTCCTTCAGACCTTGTTTGAAGACATCTAAGGCTTATGTTCCACTCATATCCATAATGGATACTTGAAGATCATGAAATTCTTCAATGTATTCATGTATGGCTACTTTTTACTTCAAATCCTACAACTTCATTCTTGCGGTTTGAAGGGAATCCACTGCTTGAAAGTTCTGAAGAAGCCCCTCTTGCATCCTTCTCCATGAAATAGAAGCACATCATTCTGAGAGTATTTGTTCCTAGATAGTGTACCATGTAAGAGCCTTATACTATGACATTACCAAATTTCAGATAAAAAATACACTTTATGATAATACTATGGCCTACAATTCTTATTTTTGACTAGAAATTTTGAAACACCAAATCTTGGACTTCAAGCACTTTTGCCAAAAATATTTTTGGTCAATCTTGATTATAAGAACCAATAAAATTATAAACATTGACCAACTTGGTCACTTTTCAGCAATGGTACCATACTCCAAATTCTTTTTCTGGATTTTAAGCACTAAAAAGACTAATATAGAAATTCAAAATTGATTACACCAACTTCAAATCTACTATAGTTCTAGATCACTATCACAATCTTCACTTCATCCATGCCTTGCATAATGTATTACAAAAAGATTGAACCTACCATCGATCAAGACTTGCCAAAATAACTTCAACGTTTTAAGAACTTATTGGTTTTAATCATAGAATCCAATTTGAATTTTTGAAATAATATTTTCTACTCTCAAAAAGTCCACAAGTACACTCTGCTCATAACTATAGCATAAAAGAGTCATTACAATTGAGCCAAATCCACTTTGAACTACAAAGATTGTATGTTCCAACACTAGGTAAGATCCACCATAGATACACTCTCAAAGGCTCAACTTCAAAAACTACACACCAAGTAACATTAATTTGACCTCTTAAGTCTTATGTCTCATAACATCAATATCTGTCCTCATGGCAGGTCTAGTGTGAATCACAATAAATACAATATCAGCTCTAACGGTTGTATTTGCTCTTGCATGCATGGAGCTACCTTATTAACTAAGGGTGCTGCTACATTTTTCATGAAAAATTATTCAATATAAATATGCGATCAATATGAAAAAAAATATTACAAAATAATCAATATTTTATATTGATCATCATATTATCCTAAAATATACTTCTAATGTCATATGTTACTTTTGATCCACACACACACACATATATATAATCTATTAAATGATCAATATAATTCATGTATCCACTAAGATGGTTGTGTTTGTCTAGAGTTTTGGTGAGATCATAAAATACAAAGTTAGATGTATATATATCTTTCATGTAGTTGGTAATAATGTTATAAATGTCATATATCTTGAAAACAATATGGAATATTATTTTCAAGTGTTGGTTGTGAGAATATTTTATCACAATCAATTTTGTATTTATGGAATTACATTTTTGTTACAAATCTAAAAATTTGTGTACAATTAGTTGTCACATGAGATACTTTTGTATATCCATTTGCAATTAGATTTATTTTTACATTGTGGAAATTCATTTAAGTTTCATGTGAGTGCTTGATTTAATGTTGTAATCCATTCTCATGTAGCTTGTTGTCATTAAATCTTGTTTATAATTTTTTCTCTCACTCAATTACATGGATCATATATATAATATAAATCTAATAAAACCTCATGCTTCAGTATGTTCACATGATTTTTATTATGTATGATCCCCTGAAAAATTGTTAAAATTTTGAATTTGCCCATTATGATGAATTTTTTGAGATTTGTTGGGCATCCTTCCGTTAGATGTATTAGATATATCATGAAGTTTGCTACTTCATAATTATCATGATCCTTTGCTACATAATGAAATAACATCTTCTCTAATAATTACAATCAGTATCTTATTTACATGATAGATCAATGAAAAAATTGATTTTGCAAATCACAATTTCACTTCATCAAAAATATATCTTCTAGTCAATTCTTTTTTAGTAACTGAATCCTAACATTTATATACCTTTGAATAAGATTATACTATACAAATATACAACTTTGTATTTTATCATCTATCTTCTTCATCTTATTTCATGAAAAAATTATAAAAAACACTTCAAAAATATTGAGATACACATAATCAAATTTTGTTTTTGTAGAAATTTATGATGTTCCACATCAATTTTAGTTGTAAGTTTGTTCCTTAGGCATACAACACAAGCTATTGCTTTAGCCCAACAGTAACTAACCATGAAACAATAATTGGATATTACTTCTGAAAACTATGTAATATCCAATTACATACTTGATGAACCAAAATTTTTGTTTCTCCACATGACATTTTAACATTTCAACTATTCACAAGATTTTTTTTTTATTTGTGTTAGAATTACACTCATTTTATTTTAGAATAAATATCAACAAAGGATACCAAATAACATTTCTCACTCAAAGTAGTTTTAGATTACCTTTTTTATATATTTATATATATATAAATATACTAGCTGGACATTTGCTTGATATAACTTGTCAAATCAAGCAAGTCAATTGGGGTGCAAGGTTTTTCTCATTAGAAAGCTCCATAGTGATAACTGTCTCCTCCTTTGCAGTCTCAACACATTTTACTAAGTTGCCACGTTTTAGGAGAGTCATTGTTGACTCATGACTGCGTCAAGAATTTTGCAAATCTCTTCCAAGCTATACATGAGATATGGTCGACCACCGTAATTTGCGCGGAACTGGTCTGATAGTTGTGTTAGCACCTTCTGTCGTAACGCCGCCCTGCAACTCTTCCTCTGATGCTGCGCAAAATGAAATCAGCAAAAACTGATCCGATTTGGATGATTCTGGAGTGGAATCACCTGATGGGGGCTGGAATGATGGTGGTCTAGAAGACATGGGTGAACTAGACGTCGCTGCTTGAGGTAGATTGCAGGCGGCATTTGCTAAGACAACGTCCAAACTTCGGACGCGCATCTTCGGAGATGATGCGGGATTGGTTGCCTCTGAGTAACATGTCTAAACAGGGTCTTTTCGAGACGTCCGTCGTGAGCCCTGGCGATGGTGGTTCCGTCCTCTTTCTGGTGATCACGCTAGCAGGAGTGCGAATATTTAGTGGCGTTACCCTAGTTTGGATGGAGATGGATTGGAGTGTACTCCAGGACGTGAGGCCTTGGGCATCACACGAAGTTACAAATCGAACTTCGTGTGATGCCCAAGGCCTCGTTTAGTAGATGCTCTTCGGCAGTGGATTTTGGAGAAGAAATAATGACATAGCTCCCGCTGTCTCTGAATAATAATAATAATAATAATTTATATAATAATGGATTAGTTGATTTATCGAATATCAACCGATAGTCACAACAATATAATTCGTAAATAAGAATCATAGATTGGTTGATGGTCTCCAGATGAGTTCTATTCTTAAGAATTGTTAGAACCATTTGCGGTTCAAAAGATTTCAAATGTAAACTCTTTATGTTAGGTTTTTATATTTACACTGTTTCTACCTGATTAACATTGCAGATCATGAACATTTAAGTGGATGCTATTCACTTGAAGGCACATCATCGAGGACTTGTGATTTATTCCATCATCAAGACTCTGTGAACAATTTCAGGGTATTTTTTACGAGGACTAAAACGGCTGAATGGACCCAAGGCCAGTAGACAAAGAAGGCACCATAAAAAACGAGGAGAAAGTGAGAGGGCAAAAAAGGCAGAAAGAAAGAAGACACAAATCCAGCCGACAAAGTCAATGATCAATTATAAAGATAAGGTTGGCCAAAGCTTGAACTCTGAACCATCCCCATGTGAGGAATGGTTCATAGTGTAGAAAAGCCTTTTGAGCGTAGACATATCGTTCAATGATTGTTGGAGCTGCTATGAAGGAAGACAAAATCGTATCTGCGTACTCCGTCTGCTTACTTTCCGTGCTTGTGTGATGCTCTCATCGACCAGACCAGGCCGACATCAAGATGACACCTTGTCGTGATAACATGTAAGAATGACATCTCAACGGAATGTCCTTCGGCCCGCAAATATGCACATCTTTAGATTCCACACGCCTTTCTCTCTTTACTTCTCTCTCTAGTAGACAATAGCCTCGAAAAAGATGCAAGACAGAAGACGAACATCTCGGAACTCGACGCTTCATTTTTGTATCATTGAAACGGGTGTTACATTACCCAGTATGAATACATGGGTGTCTTATATGATCAGAAGAAAGTCTCTTTCCCCACAGAACATGCTTGCGCTTGTCAATTTCTAACCCTGTAATCACCTGAACTTCAGAAACTGTGTAAGAGAAACTGTGTTTCTTACGACCTAAGATCTGTCAGCTGGTGACGCCATTGCAGAAAACTATGGAGATTATATATATTGAGTAGGTTCACTATCAGATTGATCTCTAGGCGACAGTTGCCAGTGTCTGATGATCATGTAGAAACAGAATGTCAAGTATCGTTCTAAACATTCGTCGCCTTTGCGTGCAACTTACTCCAATGTGAACTTTCATCATGTTGTTCAAAGTCACTTCTCCACAATGCACAACACTGCTTTGAATATGCATGGTCCGGGTTATGACAATGCATGTATCTCTTTGGGCAACTCTATCCTCGGAGGAGCTCATAACTATTGATAGCTCTTACTACCGATTGCTTTCTCTCCGAGAGCCTTCCATTCGTGACGTGTTTTTTCTCCGAGTACTTTCAGTTGATGATTTGTCATATACCCAAGTCCTTTCAGTTGATGGCCTGTAAATTCTCCACATTCTTTCACCTTGGTCTGAAGCTGCTGCAGAATTACCTGACGATTTCGAACAGCCTGCACTATGCCATCGGCAGCGCGATTTGCCTGCAACAGCATTCCACGAAAGTGATTTTGAACAACATCTCCGAGTAGACCTTAAAAAATGACCGAAACTTATGCCATGAAGGAAACGTTGGAGAAGGAACAAGTACATCAATTAGGTATCTGTGAGTCAGAAAAGTCTGTTTAAGACATATTTTACTGAGCGAACACCTAAATACGACCGCAGTGCACATTGATCTCACCATATAAATAGTTCCGTCCAAAGTAGAGGCGGTGAGAGGCACCAGCGAGAACCTGTGGGCATATGAGGATTCATATTTGCGTAAGTTCTCCTCAAACCCCGTTCAGGAACCTGAATCCATTTGAAATTACTCTATAGATGTAAGGCTGACCTAGATGACAGAAAGAAACAATCTCCTGATATCTATGTCTACGAACTAGTCAGCACCAATGCCATTGCGGCAACCAACATTTGAAACACATTATAGAGGAATGAAATTGATTCACGACTTATAAGCAACCACTAATGGATTCAACACGGCTCCTTAAATGTCAGCTATCAAAAAAAACTATGCGAGCAAGAACATTAGCATCCAAACCACAAAGTGACTCACATTCCTCTACCTCCGATATTCGCGACTTCGATGGGGTCAGTCCACTGCTCGTAGCTGTATCAGAATTCAGAGTTTCGAGTCAGACAACACGAATTTGAGGGTCCTGAAGTCGCATCCAGCAAAACAGGAGTTGCAACACATATCAAATTACTGCTCAGGCGTTGTGTCAAAGAAGGAACTCCGAAAACTCAATTCTAATCGTCCACAACGCTGTATTGAAACGTACACCCATCCATAACGTCGATCAAAGAGCAGCTGCTTTTGGCGATTTGCTGCAACAGGCGAGGGCGACGCCGATGACTTCATTTTCCGCGAAAAGAAAATGCTGCAGTCCCCCAATCCTCCGAATTCCTCACTCCATGACCACAATCGAATCGTCGGATACCTTCCCGGAAGAGATCGACTCTTCTTTCCCTGGATTCCTCGGTCTAAGGACGAATTTCACACCCTTAGGGTTGTTCAAATCCTCTCCGATTTAAGAACATTCTCCCTTCTGCTCCTTGTTACAAGAGCCCTTAGCGCCACTGCAGCATCTCCACATTTCGTGGTTTATAGACAAGATTAAAAAAAAAAAAAAAAACACTTGCCCGGCAACTTGTACAAATACTTCGAGTTGTACATTTACGGTAAGCCTGCTTCTTTCTTTCTTTACTTATTGGTGGGTGAGCATTCTTATTTCGCTCATCTTCTCTGGTATTTTACAATCAAGTAGTGAGCGGCTTACTAGCTTGCATAAAGCCACCAGTAATGGGAGACCCATGGAATAAAAAAAGCGATTAAATCACATCTACTAAGGTACAAAGCCAAAGCAATCTAGAAAAGAAAAAACCGGGAATCAAAAGAAAAGGAAACAACTAATCTCTCTCTTGATAAATTATTATTTCTCCAACCGCGACTATGATGTTTATTATATCCAGATCATCCGCGGAGGTGATTTCATGACGTCCCAATCAAATCTATCTTTCTCTCAATAGGAGAGATAAAAAAACCCAGCACAGTTTGTAACAAAATTGTACATATCTATTCTAGGCGCTCCGAGCATCTCCAAGTCGAGTGGAATGAAGTTATGTCTACCTCACGCAGTCCTCGGTACTTGCAAATCTTAGCGGCAAGTTTACTCTTTGCAGCTTCTCCAACTAATGTCCGAGGACATCATATTGGATGAAGTTTGTGGCAATAGTGTCTTCAGTCGGATCAGTAACCACAACATCAGCCACAACACCTCAATCTTTCCTTGACATGTAGAGATCAACACTTAAGGTTGTTTGAAATGTGAGGGTGTATCATTGCTCCAAACTCCATGACCACTCTTTGGATGAAGTTTGTGGCAATAGTGTCTCAACTCAGATCAGTAACCACAACATCTTGGTCCTTCCTTGACATGTAGAGATCAACACTAAGATTGTATGGGATGTGAGGGTGTACCATCCCTCGAAACTGCATGATCACTCTTTCAAGCAATGGTGTAAATGATATTGTGAATGAGCTTGTGTATAGCAGTCTTGTGACTTCCAAAGGATAACATGTCAAATGTGTTCCATATGCATCTATATATTGATCATACTCACATGTCATCATGCTCTAGCATGTTGAAGTCTAAAAACTGAGCTTGAAGACTAGATAAATCCAATTGGAAGTGCATCACTATAATAAAAGTGAAATATGTGATGTAGAAAGATGGAATAAAGGATCTCACAATTAACCATAAGATTCATCCCTTGCCAAATGGAAGCAAAGGATAGATGTGAGCTATAGATGCAAAGAAAAGAGAATCGTTATGCATAATAAATTAGAATGTAATCTCATGGTGTGTCTCCATGAATGACGCAATTACTCTGAATGCATTAGTAATTGCTAGACTCTCGGAAGATGTATGTTCATATCTAGCCAAAGATGATAAACCATCATATGTAACACGTAAAGAGACTGCAAAGGATAAGGATTGCACTCAACTTATGACACATACTCTTATAACAAAAATCTATCGCAAATACAAAATTGAAAGCCCAATTTAGAAACCATCAAGATCATATTTTCTAGAAAAGCAAATGGAGCACAATTTTTCATAAGAAATATATCCATGCCTTCAAAAATAAATGGTAATTGAGTTTGACGGTGTCGTGTTGTGACACGACTACTATAAAAAGATGATGACATATGTTATCTTCAAGTTGTTTGTTGAGATAATGATATTTTAGGTCAAGATAATTTTCCACTAATGGTGACTTTCAACATATGGGTTCCAGTCCATCACTATTGTGGCCCATGAATGCCCAAAGTTCCCGGATGTTGCATGGCGGCTCGAGCGCAACAATAACCCGGATCTTATCTACGTCTACTTCAATGCCCCACGCTGAAACCCGGTGCCCAAGCAAGATGACTTCTGCCATCATGAAGTAGCACTTCTTGAGGTGCAAAGCAAGTTGACTCTCCCTACATTTCTGAAAAGTCTGCTCCAATTGCTGTAGGTGCTCTTCCTTAGACCCGAATACATAGAAGTCATCTATGAAAATTTCCATGAACTTCCTCATATAATCTTGGAAGATATGCGTCATCATCCTCTTGAAGGTAGCTGGTGCATTACACAACCCAAATGGCATTTTGTGATAGGCATAAGTACCCCAGTCTGTAATGAAGGTGGTTTTATCCTTATACTCTTCACGTATCGATACCTGGTTATACCCCAAGAACCCATCCAAGAAATTGTAGCATTCATGTCCCGTTACATGATCCAAGATTGCATCGGTAAATGGCAGAGGGTGATGATCTTTCTTGATAGTCGCATTCAACTTCCTAAAATCTTGGCATACTTTTATCTTTCCTGAGTTCTTTTTAGGTACAATGACAATTGGAGCAACCCATTCACTGCTCAACACGGGGTAAATAATGCATGCTTGCATGTATTTATCAATTTCCTCTTTTACCAACAAGGAGTATTTTGGATTTAACCGGTATTGTCTTTGCCTTATTGGGACTACTCCCTCTATGAGGTCTATTCGGTGCTCGTCCCATTGGCAAGGTATGCCTTTCATATCCGCAATCTTTCAGACGAATACATCTTCATAGGCCGTGAGGACTTGGAGCAATCGAATCAAGGTGGCGTTTCCCATGGACTTGCCTACTCTTAGAATTCACTCAAGCATAATACTAACTTTCCTATACGCATTGGGTTCCACCACTCCGTCATTGTGGTTGGTTTCACTCCGGCCCACACTGATCTGTAATTGCTATAGCTCCTCCTCTTGCAGGTCCTCGTCCATCTCATAACACTCCAAGTACCAGACGTCCATCAAAGCGGTGCATTCCGACTCAACTTCGGCACATCTAACTGCCCTACTCAAGAAGGAAACGGAGTATGAGTGGACGACAGTGCATCAACAGATATTTGAGAGTATGAAGCAAGAGTTGGTTCAAGCGTCAACGTTGGTTCCACCAGATTGGGCGAAAACTTTTCATGTAAATGTAGATACATCCTCCATAGCTATAGGAGTAGTTTTAGGACATCGTGATGTGCAAGGGAAGGATCATCCCATTTACTTCACAGGCCACATGCTTATAGCAGCCGAGAGTAATTATTCTACCACCGAGAGGGAAGCTCTTGGGATGGTATATGCCGTCAGGAAATTTGGGCACTATCTTCTGGGGTATGAATTTGTATTTCATGTGGACCATTATCCACTTAAGTACTTGGTCCATAAAATATATTTATCACGACGAATCGCAAGATGGATGTTGTTATTGTAGGAATTTGTATTCACAGTGCAGACAAAAAAAGCTATCCACCACACGAATGTGGATTTTTTGTCTCGACTGGAGACTCACATTCCGGGCAATACAGTGGCCTACGATTTTCCAGATGAACAATTGTTCCACCTCACAGAGTACAAGGAGATACAGTATTATGATATGTATCATTACTTGCGTTCCTCGAAAATGCTAGATGGAATGACTCCTAAGCAACGATTTTATTCTTCCACAGAGTTGCTTCGTATCAGTTGGAAAAAGGGTTGTTGTTCAGAATGGGGGCGGACGAAGTACTTCTGAGATGTTTGGAACCGTACGAAGTCAGAAGAGTGGTGCGTTCCATGCACGAAGAAGCGGCCGGAGGTCATTATCCTCTGAGAAATATAGTGAAAAAGATCCTCGTTGCAGGATATTGGTGGCCAACCATGTACAAGGATGTCCACCAATTCATCCAAAAATGCGATGCGTGGCAACAAACGGAAAGGCCAACATCAACCACTCGATGGCCGTTAAAACCTATCATACCCTTAGCACCTTTTGAGAAGTGGGGGATAGATTTTGTGGGATCCATTTCACCGGCTAGTTTAGGCACCCGGAAGAAGTATATTCTCATTGCGTCCAGAATATATGGTAGTTAGTTATGTAAGAATATAACTAGCGAGTTCACAAGGCGAGTCGAGAGGAAATTAGATTGTGCAAATCGGTCGGCAAATTGTAGAAACTTCGCGTAAGGAGGTCAATGCCAAGAACCTGCGAAACTAGAGAGGCCTGAGAGAAAAACTGATGCAATGTCGAAGCATCGATCGTGAGAGTACGGGTATGGTGAAGTGCGACCATGAGAAGAATTTGACCGTTCATTTTGATGGCAGATTAGACTCTGGCAGAATTGTTGAGACTGAAGAATTTGGGCAGCGTATTTCTGTCATGGCGATGGGACTATGTGTGCCTAGAGCTGTGCGATGAAGTGCGACAAGGAAGCCAACACCATCAATCGAGAGTAGGGCAAAGCTAGAGAAGTGGGATGCAAAGTTGTGGATGAAGGCGCTGGGACGGACCTATGAGGAGGACAAAGGTGGGGTTGATTGGAAGGGATTAGCAGTGCACACGACCTTCACGTTTGACGAGGCTAAGTGGTTTAATCCCAGAGAGTGGAAGGGGACGAATGGATATAAGATCAACTTGATCAAAGATGTCTTCAGGAAGGAAGGTTGCTTTTACGTTGAACGAGTTGTCTTCAGGAAGGAAGGTTGCTTTTACGTTGAACGAGTTGTTTTCACCACAACGCACAACGTACGTCAGCATGCATAAGATGCGGATCGTGGAAGGTTTCGTGGGAGGAACCATTCGGGTTAATTGGGGAGAAATCTTCGCCAAGAATGTACAAGTGATGGCCACAAAGATGAGAAAGGATGACAAGAGTGTGATGTATCTCTCATTTTACTTGGTGCATCTGTATGCGAAGATAAAGTGGCTGACTCCCAGGGAACGGCAGCTATACCGATTGGAGTCTGGACTCTTAGACCTCAAAATAGACATCGATGATGCTAGGTGTGGGTCTACGAGGAGCTTGGGGATTAGTGTGTCACCCGCACCGAGACAAACTGGAGAAGTCAAGATAGTCATACAGGAGAAACCTGACTCGGATTCAGATCTAGAAGTGATTTGCTCGTCTAGAAAGAGGAAGCGTGTAGTAGAAGAAGATAGTCCTCCTCGCATTTCGACGGTCAAGAAGAGGGAGTTAGGGAAGAAGAAAGTGGAGAAAGTAGCGCTCCCTAAGCCGTCTTGACCGAAGGTGAAAGCGACGAAGGAGATTGATGAACCCTTGACCTCTATTTTGCAGTTTTCGCAAAAACTAGAGACAATGATGGTCCCGGTGTTGTTGGAGTTGAACGAGATGGGGCCAATGTACATGTCCGGATGGGACTCTCAAGCATATGGTTACATGGATTTGGTCCATATGATGAATTGACTAGCCATTGGGAAAGAGGACCAGACTACCACTGTTCGGCAATTGACGGAGAATGTGGACAAGATGTCCAAGCAGAAAGCCGAATTGGAGCAGAAGGTTCAATAGGCAAAGACGACATATGCAAAGATTTTCTGTATTCATGGTGCAGAAATCAGCTTCATGGAGAAGAAGAACTCACATCTTTGGGAGGCAATGCAGGATTTGAAGAGGCGGTTTAATCAGGTTGACGTGGAAGCACCTACGAGATTGGAGACTTTGATGAATCGGTATGCACATATTTGTTTGCTCGGTGTGATAGAGTAGAGAAGTAGCACTTAGAGCAGTTGGTGGCCGTAATGGAGAATCCGGGAGATTCAACGATCAAAGGAAGGAGATGTATAAAGCCTTGGGTTGAGATTTCGAAGAAGCCATGGCTCTTCATCGACAAGAGATCACGGCATATATACATGAGATGCAGAATCGACGCCCTCAAGCGAGAAGCGGAGGTGCGATCGAGCGGCTTAGATAGTCAGAGGAGACTTAGGAGAGAGCGATCTGTGTAGAAAGCAGTTAAAAGTAAAAGATAGAAAATTTTGTATAAATAGTCGTATGAATAAAGAGGTGGGATCTTCTTTCTTTGCAAGTGTTGAATTAATTGAACCGCAATTGTAGTCATGATAGAACGAGCTTTAAGAAGCTAGCATGATTATCGTGTTGTTGGCCTCGATTGGTGTCTGACGCTTGTGAAGATAACCAAACGTTTATCCAAGAGCCAGCATTTTCTAGTATCGCCCAGAAACACTTCGCTGAGAGCATCGCATCAACTTCAGCTTGTAATGAAGAGATCCCCATCACTCAATAAACGTTGATTGCATCAATTCAGGAAACTATTGAGCACCGATGTCACTTGTGTGTGTCTTTGTTTGGATGGGAATGATATTGTCGATGGAACAGGATATGTGATAGTCCTACCATCTCACTCTTCGGACTGTGAGGTCGAAAGCCACTAAAGAAGTCTAAACTCACATTCACTTCCCTGAAAGTTTATTTGTATCCCTTATTCCCTTGGGAACGAATCAGAAGACTACATTCTCGCTCATATTCAGATTTCCGTGTCACTACAGTTACACACTATATCACAAGGCGATATGCAGACCCCTATGTACTAAAACCATCACACATCCCAATCCTTGCCTCTGTTGGTCCGAAAGACAAGAAATACACCAAGAAGCCACATTCAATCAAGAGATGAGACAGGAAATATGTGGTTCACCTCAC
This sequence comes from Marchantia paleacea, assembly GCA_014180765.2. Classification (NCBI taxonomy): domain Eukaryota; kingdom Viridiplantae; phylum Streptophyta; class Marchantiopsida; order Marchantiales; family Marchantiaceae; genus Marchantia; species Marchantia paleacea. The sequence continues at coordinate 5,323,503 of MUAA02000018.1, forward strand.
TGAGGCTACGTCCACGGAACACACAGAGTCATTTTACTAAATACCCTAATTTATGTTACAAAGAGCTTCTGCCAGCCCTCTTATATAGTAGTACCAGCCCTAGCCCTAGTCTAATTAAAAATAGTCAAACTAACCAAAGTTACTCAAGACCTGAGTTAACTCCTAACAATTTTCCCCCGACTCATGTCTTAAGGTCTCTAACTCTTGTTATCCATATACATACTCTGCGGGAAGTCCTAGAAGGAAACCTAAAGCATAGGCTCTCATGTAAACAAGGATTAACTAGAACTAAGATGTAGCCCAACTAGGAAGGAGTAAAGCATATACAAGAATCAAACAATTGCTAGCGTAACTCTACTAGTGCTCCTTGTGCAAAACCTGCATAGTACCACAATGCCTCTTGAAATTCTCTAAAGGAATAACTTTGTTCAAAGAATCAGCTGGATTGAGTTTACCGTCAATCTTGACTAGCTCAATCTTCCTATCAGAAACTGCATCTCTGATAAAGTGATAGATGACGTCGATGTGCTTCACACTGCTATCCATCATCTAATTTGCTGCAAGATGTAAGGCACTCTGACTATCACAATGGAGATTTACAACATCATGTTTCAATCCCATCTCAGTGATAAGTCTATTCAACCAAATAGCCTCCTTTGCTGCTTCCGCTGCTGCTACATATTCGGCTTCTATAGTTGACTGAGCTACACACTTCTGCAAGGTAGACCTCCAACTAACGCATCCACCTCCAAGTGTAAACAAATACCCAGTTGTAGACTTCCTCTTGTCCAGATCTTGTCCATAGTCAGCATCAACATAACCCAACAAGGATTTGGCATTGTCCGATCAAACATCAAACAAAAGACCATAATCCTTAGTACTCTTGAAGTACCTGAGAATCCACTTCACAGCTTCCCAATGCACCTTCCCTGGATTTGACATGTACCTGCTCACCTTGCCCATAGCTAGAGCAATATCAGATCTAGTGCACACCATCAAACACATGAGGCTGCCCACTGCCTTGTCATAGGGAATTGACGACATCTTTCCTCTCTGAGTTGCATCAATTGGACATTGAGCTGCTGAGAGCTTAAAATGTGCCGCCAAAGGAGTCCACACTCCTTGAGAGTCTGCCATGTTAAACCAGACGAATTGTAGCATACTTTGCTACAGGTGAGAAGACTTCGTTGTAGTCCACACCTTTCTCTTGTGTGAAGCCCTTAGCCATCAACCTGGCTTTTAAGATTCTCTTCTCTTCATCTGCTGGATTATCCTTCAACTTGTACACCCACTTGCTATCAACCAAAGGTTGACCCTTTGGAAGCTCCACCAGCTCCCAAGTCTTGTTCTCAACAAGCGATTGCATCTCACTCTCCATAGCAATATCCCACTCAAGCTTATTGATAGAGGCTTGAGCTTCTCTATATGAACAAGGTTCTCCTTCTTCCAAGATCAACGCATTGCCGTCATCATTCTAAGCTTCAATATCATGATCCTCAAGAATAGATGAATTAGCCCATGTTCCATACCTTTCTGGAGCTCTACTAATCCGATTTGATGATCTCCTAGTAGATGGTCCTGGTTGATCTCCATTGTTTTTTGCTCTGTCTTGAGGCTCAGCAACGACAACTTGCTCCTCCAATTCCTGTTGTTCAGGAATTTGCTCCATATGTTATGGAGTTTCTCCTTGCGGCGCATCATTAAACCCATAATGATCAATCTCCCCCTCAACAACATCCGTGAGTGGAGATTTGCCCTTGTCAGTACGGGGAGCCTGAGATATCTCCCCCTCTTTAAATGATCTGGGCTCATCAAAAGAAACATCCCTACTGACAATCACCTTACAAGCTACAAGATCCCATAGCCTATAACCTTTCACACCACTTGCATATCCAAGAAAACAACACTTCTTGGATGTAGGATCCAACTTGGTCCTATTCTCCTTAGGTATGAGAGGATAAGCAATACAACCAAAAATTCTCAGACGATTATAATCAGCCCTCCGTTTGTGCCTCAATTCAAACGGTGTCAAGAAATCGATTGCACTTGAAGGAGACAGATTTACCAAATACACTGCGGTATTTACATCTTCAGCCCAAAACTCATATGGTAAACCAGATTGGCTCAACATACTACGCACCTTCTCCAATATTGTTTGGTTGAGCCTCTCAGAAACAGCATTTTGTTGCGGAGTATAAACCGTGGTGAGATGACGAGTGATCCCCTCCTCTTTGCAGTAACTTCTAAACTCCTCTGAAGTATACTCCCCGCCATTATCCGAACGTAGATATCTCACCTTGTGACGAGTCTAAGTCTCAACTTGGGCTCTCCAACTTTTGAAAGTTGCAAAGACTTCATACTTGTGTGTGAGAAAATAGACCCACATAAATCTTGAGTAATCATCAATAAACGATACATAGTACCACTTCCTCGGAATGTGAGGCTTTAGGAGAGGGTCCCCACACATCACTATGTACATACTCAAGTAACTCTTTGGAACTATGAGTTCCAACACCAAAGGCTTTTCTATGTTGCTTGCCCATAACACAATGCTCACAAAATTCCATGTCAACTTTACCTAAACCAGGTAACAAGCCCCTATCTCGAAGAAAGGTCAAGTACATGTTACTCATGTGTCACATTCTAGAATGCCAAACATGAGCCATTTCAGGCCGAGATCTGGTAAGATTGACTTCACCACAAATGGTATTGCCCTCTAGCACATACAGATTTCTATGCTTGTATCCTCTCAAGATAATCTTATCACCTACTCTCACCTCAATTACTCCTTGTTAAGAACTCCACTCAAGGCCTTTTGAATCTAACATTCCAAGAGAGATAAGATTCTTTCTCATTTCAGGTATAAATCTGACGTGAGTCAATGTACGTTTGACTCCATCAAACATGTGAATATGTACAGATCCAACACCTTAAATTCTACAGGGTTGATCATTTCCCATAAAAACTAAACCGTTTGATATTGAGAAAGTATGAAAAAACTCTCTAATGTAACAAATGTGATAAGAACAAGCACTATCCATAATCCATACATCATCAACGTCCTTTGGTGAGTTGCATAGGGCATATCTCTGGCTTCATAGTCCATCTTTGAGCAAGTCATCCTCCTCATCAAAATCTTGAGCCACATTGGCGAAAGGAGGATCAGTAGCCTTGGTCTTCACTCGGCAGTCCTTCTTAAAGTGGCCACTCTTGCCACATTTCCAACAGACCACCGTCTTTCTGTCTTGGGATTTACCCCTAGACATGGATCTACCTCTAGATCCAAACTTCTTGCCATCCTTCTCGTTCCTTGATTGTGATCGTCCACAAGTCACATTCAGTGTCGTACCAGATGAAGAGGATGGAGTAGAGATCATCATCTTCTACTGTAGGTCATCAGTCAGGAGAGCACTTACAACCTCATTGTAAGTGATCGTTTGTCTATCACGATGGAGCAACACTCGTGACAATGACCGATATGATGATGGGTAATGAACTTAACAAATGAAGGGCCTTCCTCTCATCAGTTATCTCCTCTCCCAGATTCTGAAGATCAATAACAAGATCACCAAAGGCATCAATGTGATCTTGGATCTTCGTACTTGTATCTTTCATCTTGAAACTCATCAGCTTCAAGGAGGTGTACAACTTGTTTGACAATTCTTTGCGATGAAACCGTCGCTGAAGAGCCTCAAACAACAACATACAATTGTCATACTCATCAACTTGCTTCAGAACTAAAGGTTGTAGATGGAGTATAACAATACTCAGTGCTTGCTCTTGAAGGTCCTTCCAGTCTTCATCATCGAATGTAGAGGATTTAGGCCTCAATGACTTGCCCAAACCGGAAGACTTCAACTTGCCTTTGACTTGCCTCTCCCACAAAAGATAGTCACCACGCCCATCGTATTTGACAATGTCAAATCTGGCTCCTCCTGTCTTCATGACTAACATCTCGCTACGTCTAGGCGTTGAACTCGTCCTTTGTGTTGTTCGGTTGTCAAAAGGAACCTCCAAAGTTAATTTCTTTCCACTCATATGAGTACAAAAGGAAATTTATGGTGGGATAAAAACCTTATACCACAAGGGATACCTCTGCTAAGCTTACTGCTCTACTGCTACTCATGCCCAGTCTGCAGTTCCAATCTACATGTGACGCTCCTCAGTCCACTCTTATCACGACATGCATCGAAGTTACTCGATTTCTTCTGTCTCTAGAGACATTTTCATCAAGAGGTAATCGAGTTCCTGAACATGTCATCACGCCGAGGGCTCAAGGGCTGCGAAGGATATACATACAACCACCGAACTCCTCCGGCTTGAAGTCATGGTTTCCAAGAATGATCTCACGTTGGTTACGAGCACATTAAATCCTTCACAACATTTAGGCGAGAAACTGTTTACACCTGCAATCCATGCTACTTGAGGTTCCACGTTTGCGCTGTAGCCAGAAGTCATTCCGTAAGTGGTCTACACAACCGTTCACAGTAAAAAGGTTCAGAGAAATGAGGTCCACTCAAAACCTGAGAGAGTCCATGCCCATAATATCGGTTGCACCGCTTACTCCTTCCCGACAACATCACTTGTATGACTCTTCTCCGCGGAAATATACTTCGCTACGAGATAATTGCCTTGAGAATGAATTGATTTTGCATCCCACAGCTGGAGTCCCCTACTTTTGGGAAACTGCACATCCTCATCTATGACATTCACATTGGCGTTGGTCCTCCTACTCTCGCTTCTGTCGGGCCGGCCATGCCACAAGTCTCCACCCGTGTAATGGTGCCCCCAGGCTAAACTCCAGAGTACCTCCTCTTGCTCTTCCGTTCTCGATCCAATTACGTCCCGATTCAAGAAGTTAAGTCTAGCTAAATCCAAGGCAATGTGCACAGCCTTGGCAATTGCGTTGTGGCGTGCCCACGATACAGTGCTCCATTTCTCCAATCAATCAAACGATCAATCAACACCATGTAGCTCTTGCGACAGCAAACATCCTCCAGCCCATGCTCTTCGCATCTCCCGAAGAAGGAATTCAGTGCTCCCATTTTCGATTTCGACTAACAAGCAATCTCACGCACGCTCTGTCAGAAATCTGATATGAAGTTACAAATCTGTTCACCTCCACTGTTGTCAAGTGGATTTGCTTTCGATCGATTCCAACACTACAACAAATTTTTAATCGTCGTCGAATTTATCGTTGTCGCATCAATTAGACAATTTGCAGTCGGAACCGTGCATCTGGATGTCGAATCGCTACACAGGCACCGACAGCTTGCTACTGAATTCACTCTAATTCGTTGAAAAACACATTGGGAAACTCCATTCTGCACTCCTGAGCTACCCCAAATGTGACGTCGCCTCTGAACTGATCACTGCCGGGTTTAGAATCCAATTTTCACAAGAAGTTTAGCTGCTCCTTCAAACACATGACAGTTTGTTGCGCTTCATTTGCTCTCATGCAACGCGAATTAGTTCGAAGTATCTCCCACTAGACATATCGTCAATCGATTTGTCCCAACGCAAATCCTGCTCCCCGGATGCAATTCAATTCTGCACTCTTCCAGATTCCACGATGACAATCACAGCAAGAAACTTCCTACTCCTGATTGCCACTTGGCAGCCAATTCCTCATCCACGGCCCAATCAATCAATCAATCACTCAACATGACGACCCAATCGCTCTGATACCAATTGTTGGTCCGAAAGACAGAAAATACACCAAGAAGCCACATTCAATCAAGAGACGAGACATGAAATACGTGGTTCACCTCACTGAGACTACGTCCACGGAACACACAGAGTCATTTTACTAAATATCCTAATTTGTGTTACAGAGAGCTTCTGTCAGCCCTTTTATATAGTAGTACCAGCCCTAGCCCTAGTCTAACTAAAAATAGTCAAACTAACCAGAGTTACTCAAGACCTAAGTTAACTCCTAACAGCCTCCAATTGCTCTCTAATTTCATGAGAATATCACTTATCATCCAAACTTCAACTGTGAAAAGTTTTATTGATGAAACTTTTGGATAGCAAAAGATATGATCGTTGTACTAACTTCATGACAGTCAGTGTAATCCTGTAATTTTGACTGTGTACACAAACTTCAAGCTATCATTCCATACTCAAAACTCATCCAATTGAGTCGAAATTTCAATCCAAGCACAAGTCTAAGATGTAAACTATATTTCAATTGAACCAAATCTCTCAAAACCTTTGTAGGATTCTAAGAAACACCCCAAATACACTCAAAGGTCTAAATTTCTCTTTCTATCTTTGAATCGCCATATCAAAGTACCAAACCCCTCAATTGTTGTAACACTAGGGAAGTGAGGAGAGACCACTCGAATAGCTTAAGAAATTCTGAAGTTGAGAGATACCTCAATGGTCTCTCTTTCTCCATATATAGCCCTCAAAAAGGTACAAACTAGATAAGGTTACACAACCACCATCCACTCAATTACTCGTGGATCGATGACATGACGGACATTCCTATGAGCACACGGATTGCTAACATGTACTCCAACTAAAACACGAACTAACACACAAGAAACATCACCTAAATTGCTGATGTGACACCTTTAGATACTCCACTAATAATCAACTCAAGACTATCTATCTCCTCCTTGCGTAACCTCTACTTTGGTTCTCACTAACTAAAGATGGTAACAAATCTCCCTCCTTTTAAGATGCAACGTCCTCGTTGCTCACACGTTCAAACTCTTGAACGATCAAAGGTGCATTTGCTAAATTCTTTGCCGGTTCCCAAGTTGATTCATATGATGGATATCACTTCCATTGAACCAAATACTCCGTTTTTGGGTATATGTGACCCCGAATCCATTTTTTGAGAATCTTGTCAACCTCAAATTCTTTCTGATCTACTACCATAGTAGATAAAGGAGGAGGGGTTGATGGATTTGTAAACTGCTTGGGACGTGGTACATATTTTCGCAATTGTGACACATGAAATACGGGATGTATTTTCATATGCAACGGGAGCTCTAACTTGTAAGACACCTCGCCAACCCGTCTCAACACCACAAAAGGACCGATGAATCGAGGGTTCAATTTTGGTGTTCCTACAAGTGACAAATTGGTCGTGGATAGCCAAACTTGATATCCTTCCTGAAAATTCATCTCTCTGCGATGAGCATTTGCATATTGATTTTGTCGATTTTGAGCAATTATCAATTTTTCCTTTGCTTGATGAAGTCCTTTGTGTATGTGCTTGTAACCAATCTTGGTTAGTCATAGTTAGTTTAGCCAAAGCGTAGAGTGGTCACTAGATCACAAAAAGACAAGATAGTGGTGTGCACTATCCAAAAAGTAAAAGGGTAAATGACGAGGTGGCTACCATGCATTGGTGGATGAGATTGTGTGCTAGACGTCTGTTAGGAATTGGTTAGGATAAGATAACAAAACATGCAACCTACGCATGTTAGCCATGTGGCATATAGTTTGGATTTCGGACTCCTCTAGTCCTACAAAGATATAAAGCAAGGAGAGGTCTTGAGAAGACCATCTCTCATCTTGGAAGTCATTCCGGAGTCATTGCCTTCAGTGTTACAATGGTATCGGAGCAGGCTTATTGTTCCTATGAGTGTGGATCACCCCTCTTGGAAGAATAGTCTGGGTTGGTACAATTATTTGAGGAGAGAGAGTGTTTGTTAGAGGGTGGCAGTGGCCATTGAGTTGCAAGTAGTGGAAGGGGGTTATTGTGGGTGCAGGTTATGGATGGGGGAGATAGAATAGTACCGAGATTCCCATTTCTTAATCCTTTTCATGTCAAACTGTTTTACATTGAGAGAGCAAGGTTGACTCAGTATTTGGTTTATCATTTTGGTGGCAACTTCATGGACCAAGTGATGAGATCTCGAGATCCTGTTATCTTACCTATAAATACCTACGATGTTACTTGGGATCTCACGATTTACATTTTAGTTTAGAGATGGACATCAATAGACCACCACCGGTGAGATTCAACACACGGTGTGAAATATATTGTGTGTATCATCCTAAAGCTATGTTTCGGAGCCTAGTTATTAGAAACTTTGGAGAGGAGTATTACCATGAGGTTATAGCATCACCTATTCCTTTTGTGTTGCCAATCTTGAGAAATTGGAGAGTGTTCATCTTAACCCTATACTGAGAGAGAGTGGACGGAAACGAATCATGGAGGACACTTTGAGAGAAATGATTCAGGAGTTGAGAGATTTGAGAAACCCATTTGAACAAAGTCAGACTCAAGTACAAGAGTTAGCTCAAGAATTAACAGCAGTCAAAGCGAAAGGAATGGAAAATGAGAGAATGAGAGAAACTCCAATGGAGATGGAGACGTCACCATCCATGGTGGAAAGTGAAGAAACAGTGAGAGCCCGTGCTCTTGAAGCCCAAGCAAAGACAACGAGCAAGAGAGCTAGATCTTGAGACATCCATGATTCAAGATGACAAAAGCTTGTAAGATAGAACCTTACCGAGGTAGTCGAACCATGGGAGTTTTGGAAGGTTGGATTGAGAGAATGGAGTATCATCTTGCTTTGTTCAATATCAATGATCACATTGCAGGTCTTTTTGTTCGTATTTTGTTGTTGGAGAAAGCATCTACTTGGTTTCAAGGTTGGATGATGGAGCTCAATGAGTCAAAGCCAACAAGTTACTTGGAGTGCAATGAAGCGAGGTCTTCTTCAGAATTTTCAAGTTGATCCCATCATCACGGCACGGATGAGGTTATGGAAACTTGAACAGAAGGGAAGTGTGGAGGAGTACATTGAGGAATTTTGAGATCTTCGAATTCAGATACGAGATATGAGTGGAGCTGAAGCCCTTGATTTATTCAAGAAAGGGTTGAAGAAAAAGATTCAACAGGAGGTGATTCGGGACAATCCAAGCAACTTGAACGAGGCTATTGCTTGTGCACAACGAATGTCCAACGTTTATCACAACGATGGAGAGGTATCAGTTCCCTCGAATCAATACTATGGACCCATGCCTATGGAGTTGGGCAACATAAGGAGGAGAGAAGATTTCATTCCAAGGGGAGTGAACGCACAAGGAGGAGATCGTCGCAACTCGAATCCTCATCGAGAAGCAAATTCAAGAGGAGGAGACGGAGTGGAGGGAAGATGAGAAATGAGGCAGTGCTATAATTGTGGAAGATTTGGTCACATTGCCATGAATTTCCGTACCCGAATTCTGGCAAGAGGAGCTAGACCCCCCTATCGACGAGCTCTCAACAATCTTGAAGGTGGAGACGAAGTGACCGATGGAAACCTGGGAAACGACGAGCACCAGTAACCTTGCCTCGTGGCCTTACTAGTTCGATGAAAAGGAGGAAGGGCAAGGAAAGGAAGCACAAACATGAGGTAAATGGTTTGAGAAAGAAGGAAACATGTTTGATTGTGACGGATGGCGAGATAGAAGGAGTAAAAATGAGAGTATTGATTGATCCATGAGCTACAGAAAATTTCCTATCTCGATCTATTGCTATAAAGTTGGGATTAGCTTTAGAGAAAGATGAGAGTGAAAAGGTAGAGTTGCCAAACGGGCAAACAGAGAGCATTGAGAGCATTCCTAGGAAAGTGGAGTTGAAGATTGGGCAATACAAGGAATCGTTGGAGTGGAGAGTAATTCGATTAGCTCGCTATGATGCTATTTTGGGTATGTCTTGGATGGAAAAATATAATCCTGAGGTAGATTGGCGAAGGAAGATAATAAAAACTATGAGTTGGAGGATCTTTGGAGATAGACTTAGATCAGGACACAAAACTTACCTCTCTATGTGATAGGAAGAACCGCTATCAGTCACAAAGATGTATGTTTTTGGGCCTAATAAGAGATGTAAGCGCCAAAAAGAGCAATCTTTTTATACATGAGGAGTTAACTTGTATCTTGAATGAGTTTCAAGATGTTTTTCTAGATGATTTGCCCCCCGGGTTTACCACCAAGAAGGAGAGTGGATCACAAGATAGAGATCTTACGGGAAGTTCACCTCCTTGTAAAAGTCCCTATCGACTTGCACCGAGGCAGTGGAGGAATGCAAGGCACAATTGGAAGAGTTGTTGGAGAAAGGGTTTATCAAACCTAGTGTGTCACCATATGGAGCTCGTATTATTGTTTGTGAAGAAGAAGGACGGCTCCATGCGGATGTGCATGGACTATCGTGCTCTAAATCAACAAACGGTGAAAAACAAGTATCCATTACCGCTGAATGGATGACTTGTTTGATCAACTTCATGGAGCTAAGTATTTCACCAAACTTCATCTTAGAAGCGGATACAATCAGATCGAGTGGCGGATGAAGACATACAAAAGACGACTTTTAGAACTAGATATGGTCATTTTGAAAGATCTAGTTATGCCATTTGGTTTTAACCAATGCCCCTGCCACATTCATGGGACCGATGAATGATATTTTTCGTAAATATCTAGATAAATCAGTGATTGTGTTTTTAGATGATATCTTGATATATAGCAAGTCCTTACAAGATCATCAAAAACATCTACGGAGAAATACTCAAGTGTTGAGAAAAAAATAAGCTCTATGCTAAGATGTCAAAATGTGAGTTTGGCAAAAACGAAGTAGATTACTTAGGCCATAGAGTTAGCGCTGATGGCATCCAAGTCATGAGTGACAGAGTGGAAGCCATTCAAAATTGGACTGCCCCAGAGAATCAGACTCAACTATGTAGTTTTTTGGGTTTAACCGGCTTTTATAGAAGGTTTGTGGAAGCTTTTGCTCGTATTGCTCAAGCTTTAACAAGTCTCTTAGGCCAAGGGCAGAAATGGCAATGGGGTACAGCTCAAGAGATTGCATTTCAAGCTTTGAAAGATGCGCTCTTTACATGCACCAATCCTTAAATGGTACGAGCCTGGTAGACCAACAAAACTTGCTACGGATGCATCAGGTGTGGCAATTGGAGGAGTGTTACAACAGGAGTGGAAAGATGGATGGCACCCAATTGCTTTCTTTTCACGGAAACTTTTGCCGGCGGAGCAAAATTATCATATCACAGAGAGGGAGGAGTTAGCCATTGTCTTGACTACTAAACATTGGAAGCACTATCTCGGAGATAAGGAGTTTGTGGTTGAGACAGACCACAAGCCTTTGGTTTATTTAGAAACTCAAAAGGACCTCTCCAAGCGGTAGATTCGTTGGGCTGAATGGCGACAGCGTTTCAACATGAAGATCGTGTATGTGGAGGGGAAGAAGCAGCTTGCCGATGCATTGACACGAATGTCATGCATTAATCACATCACTGAGTTGAAGATTCACTCTAAATGGTGGGAGAACCTGAATCGAGCTACCAAGGAGGATGAGGAGATTGCACAAGCCCTTCAGCAAGGTCGAGCACATTTGGAACGGGGATTGGCGTTCTACAAGGGAAAGATCTGGATATCCTCAAATGTTGCCCTTTGTACAACAGTGTTAGAGGAGGCACATGATTCAGCTATTGCGGGCCATGTAGGAGTGGAGAAGACCATTGAAGGCGTCCAAAGGGTATACTTTTGGCCAAAACTAAGAGAGGACATCGCCATCTATGTTCGAAGTTGTGTGGCTTGTCAACAAAATAAGGCTAGCAATCAGATACCAGCAGTTCTACTACAACCTCTACCAACACCGACTAGATGATGGGAGCACGTCAGTATGGACATCGTATGTGAGTTACCAATGACGTCTATGGGTCATGATTCAATAGTCATTTTTGTGGATAAATAGAGCAAGATGATCCATATTAGGCCCACAACAAAGAAAGATTCGCACTTTTGAACTTGCTCGAATTTATATGGATGCAGTTTTTGCTCAACATGGCTTAGCTAGAGTGCTCATCACCGATAGGGGCACTCAATTTACTAGCATGTTTTGGAAAACCCTATTTGGGCTATTCAAAACAAAACTAGCCATGTCCACAGCTTATCATCCTCAAGCAGATGGGCAAACTGAAAGAGCAAATAGGACTATTGAGGACATGCTTAGAGCTTTCACTTTGGAAGAGCAAGACGGTTGGGATGCACTTTTACCCTTGATTGAGTTTGCTTATAATAACTCAATCAATGCATCCACAAAAGTCAGCCCTTTCTTCTTGATGTATGGAGAACACCCTATCACACCATCTAGCTTGGTGAGGGTAGGTCACATGCAGGAACCATCAACCCAAGTTGAAGCAGTGAACGAGTTTGTGGCACGAGTCCAACGAGGAGTACATCAGGCAAAGCACAAATTAGCCATTGCCCAAAATCGGCAAAAAAAATATGCTGATGCTCATCGACGACATGTGGAGTTTCAAAAAGGCGATCAGGTGTGGTTGTCTACTACCAATTTGTCATTAATAGGGGTTTGAAAGTTCAGTCCACGGTTTATTGGACCTTTCTTGATTGTCCAACGGATTGGAGAAGTTGCCTACAAGTTAGAGTTGCCAATACACATGAAAATACATCCCGTTTTTCATGTGTCTCTCTTGAGGAAGTATACCCCACGATCTCATTCCTTTGGCAACCCACATCAACCTCCTCCTTTACTAGCCATGATTGATGGTGTAGAGGAATATGAGGTTGAGAGAATCCTCAAGAAACGGACAAGAGGGCAGCGGAACACCAAAGTGGAATATCTAGTCCAATGGAAAGGTTATCCACTTTATGAAGCTACTTGGGAACCATTGGCAAATCTTACAAATGCCAAGATACTTGTAGAGACTTTTGAGTCTTCTTGCAACGAGGAGGTTGCGACTTAAATGGGGGGAGGTTTGTAACCAATCTTGGTTAGTCATAGTTAGTTTAGCCAAAGCGTAGAGTGGTCACTAGATCACAAAAAGACAAGATAGTGGTGTGCACTATCCAAAAAGTAAAAGGGTAAATGACGAGGTGGCTACCATGCATTGGTGGATGAGATTGTGTGCTAGACGTCTGTTAGGAATTGGTTAGGATAAGATAACAAAACATGCAACCTACGCATGTTAGCCATGTGGCATAGTTTGGATTTCGGACTCCTCTAGTCCTACAGTATATAAAGCAAGGAGAGGTCTTGAGAAGACCATCTCTCATCTTGGAAGTCATTCCGGAGTCATTGACTTCAGTGTTACAGTGCTCCACAAAATCATTGATTGCCGCAACTTTGGTTGAAAACTAATGTCCCTTAGGAATTCTCAACAAACTAGAAGGTGTCAAAGGATGAGCATCATACATCAGATAAAATGGAGACACTTTTGTGGATGCATTAACATAATTGTTATATGCAAATTCCACTACAAGCAAAAGAGTATCCCACTCTTGTTGTTCCTCCAAGGTGAATGCTCGCATCATATCCTCTATTGTTCTATTGGCCCTCTCTGTTTGACCATCAATTTGAGGATGATAGGCTGTAGACATTGCTAGCTTTGTTTTGAATAAACTAAACAAGGTTTTCCAAAACAAACTAATAAAATGAGTTCCTCTATCTGTGATCAAGACTTTGCTTAATCCGTGATTCACAAAAACTACATCTAGATATAGATGAGCAAGTTCTTGTGCCGTCATTGTCTTTGTGGTAGGTCGGATGTGTATCATCTTACTCAATTTATCAACAAATAACACAATTGAATCATGTCCTAAAGAGGTTTTTGGTAACTCACATACTAGATCCATAGGAATATGTTCCCATAGTTGTTCGGGAATGGGAAGGTGTTGTAGTAAACCTGCTGGTTTTTTATTTTGACATGCAATGCAGCTTCGAACATATGCTTCCACATCTTCGGCCAATAGTACACTCGTTGTATGCTCTCCAAAGTCTTTTCAGGTCCCACTTGCCTCGGAAATATCATGGAGTATTCCCCTCCTTTTTGTTATATAAATCGGTTTCACTCTAAAAAAACAAAAAGTTTTGATTAGCGGTGGAGGTTCTTGAGCTGGGGGTCATTGCACCTTTGCAGCGTCAGACCGAAGGAGCGGTTGCGAGACAGCAATGCACGCAGCAGTCCGAACGGTCAACGTCAGCAGCTTTTCAACCATCTATTATTATTATGTACGTAAGTAAGAAAGGTGCCCGACATCTGCCTTCAATAGCAGTTGAAGGCGTCGCGTTTAGATCCAAATCGCGTTTTGCGTGGGTCTAAATTGAAATAATGCGGGCTTTAAACCGTTGCGACCGGCTCGACTCTTGGTCCAGAGAGATTATGACTAGTCTTTCCAAGAATGTCGACTAAAGTTCAGACTAGGATTTTCAATTTCTTCCACAGAAGTTAAGATTCGTTGAATTTATCTCTAGCAGGAACCTCTCCAGTCGCATATGCTCGCATTTGTGTCGGACCATACCTACATGCTACAGTCGATTTCCCGCCCATAAATTTCAATTTCTCGATAATACTTTCCGGTCTTCTTCCATTCAGAGATATTGAGAAAAGAAGTCCAACATCAACTATAGGCATTTACCATTTTGTAAGTTTCGGCTGCATGCCTTCGAGCAGGTCTTCGAGGTCTTTTCCTCGAACTAAGCTGGGTCTTGCCGGGATCTGCAGTAGTTGAAACCCCTCCTCCCAGGAATATTCCAGACGATTAGTCTGAGCTTTTGATTTTTGTAATTTCTTGGTGCTTTATTCTCGTTTTTTCCCTTGTCAGCTACAGTAACTGTAGTTTGGGTCCTTGTGTGTCTTCCTTTAAGCTTATTCTTTCACATTTGTTCCCTGTGCCTTTGTGCACCACGGACGTTCATGGTCCTTATTCAGTCGATCTGGCCAACAAGACTAAACTTGAGACGGAATAGGAGTACCGTACCGGTGATTGATAAATAACGCAAGGAGACATGAAACTGAGCTTCCAGTACGAGGAAGTGCATAAATTCAATCGACAGGATCACAGAAGGTCCAAGATTTGCTAATCGAATGGTATCTATCTACCGTACCTAATACGTTATAATCACGTGGTGCAGCCATCTGTCAAAGACGAGCACCACTGTGGCATTTGCATCAGCGCTCATCGAGAGCACAGCGAATCTTGTCAAGTTACTTCATGGAGTCCGGTCTCAGAGTGTGACTTTTGTGTACATTTGGTCATAAAGTTTTATGCCCGGGTCCGCACCTTCACCATCACGGTTCAAATTAATCAGATCTTCGAAAATCAAAATCAGATTGTACCTGACGCAGAAACCATGCGATCCTTCTGATGCCTTCAACCTGATGCTATTTAAATTAGTAGATGGGGCAGCTTTGATTGAACTGCAGAGAACTTTCGGCGTCTTCCACGGCTGTACTTTTCGGAATTTGTGAAGTCCTCAGAATATCTCAAATAAGAAGTATCATATGCTGAAAAAGCCGATTCTGTTTTGTGAGGTCCGGGCAAGGGAAGGGAATTCAGCTTGCTGTGAAGAGCAAGAAGAAACTGACTTTTACTAAGCAGTTTAAGAGGAGACTTTCATGTGATTACATGTTTAATCAAAACACTTGAGCAGAAGAAGCTTCTAGGAGCCTGCGTGAAGACGCAGGCTCCCTCTTCAGGTCTACCACCTCGTGATTCTGAGAGAGACCTGCCAAATCGAGCCTGTTAGAGCTATTCAAGCTTTATTTGCTGACCTCGGAGCCAGAGGATGGAGCAGTTGATCGAAGCGCAAGAGTTGAGTCTTCAGAATCCACGAAACACACAACTGATCGTATCTTTTAGATGCAGGAAGGTTTCATAGCACCGAACAAGGAGAGAAACGATATCCATAAAAATACTGAGGCGGGGAGCTGAGCAGCCATAAATTTGTCCCTTTCGGTCCAGTGACTTTACCTCTGACCCTTTACAAGCGTCCATTTTTTTGATCTAGATCAAAGAGAGCCATCAGTCGTGGGAAAATAAGACATAGTCTTCGGATTAAGTGAGTCTTATGCCATTTCGCCTGAGCTACATCGGGATCTCAAACCGTGGCTCGCCTCCCGATTATAAATTTCTCGTTCCTGGACTACTGGATTCCTTGCTCGGATTCCTTCTCAGCCAAGGCAAAACTGAGGGAGGTCGCAACCAATTGAACTGGGATAAGTCGTAAAGCCAATCTACTGCTGATAAGCCTCATCAGCTCCTGACGCCGGACATATATCGACAGGAGAGCGTAAGTCTTTGCAGCACAGTGACTCAGTCCAATAGACCTCATGAAGTCCGAGAGGGGTCCAACGAGGCCAGAAGCTGCATCCGATCCGGCGCGGAGAGAATAGTCTTATGTAGGTGTATATAAGCAGCAGCTTCATTGCGGCGGTGGAAACACAATCAATCCTGTTATACGTTAGCTACAAACTGAGAACAACAAGCGTCGCGCTGCGGGAGACTATCAATCCATGCAGTTCATGCTGAGTTTTGCCATTGTGTGATCATCTGCAGGTGTGAGAGACCCTGAGGTTTAACAGGGGCATCTTTGATCTATGGAGACCATACGCATCGTACGCCATCTGCTGACAGTTCTGGGTATCACCCTCGCAGCTGTTGTTCTTGCTGTAGACCCGGTGGCGGAGGTCAAAATCGATAGCCTGTACGCGGATCCGAGTGAAGCTTTCACGGCGATCGACGACTCCAGCACTCTCTACTCAGCGGCGGGGTTCTTGAAATGCACATCGGATGTGCACGCCGAGCCTGCCGATACGCAGGAAGTTAGTGATCTAATCCGCGGACTGTACGAGGCCGGAAGGCCTTTCAAGGTGCGCGCGACGCGCAGAGGCGCGCATACGCCCAACCGGCTCGCTTGCCCGGGCACCAGCGCCAGCGCCAGGCTGCCCAGCGGGGAGAATGTGGGAGTGGGCAATGGCGCCCCCGCGGCAGCGCAGTCCGTCACCGTGCTCACGCATCTGATGAACGACGTCGTGGCGGTCGACCACGAAGCCCTGCGGATCACTGTGCAAGCGGGCATGACCGTGCAGAACCTCGCGGACGCCGCGGTGCGGAACGGCATGTCGGTGCCAGTGGGGGTGTTCCCGGTTTACGGTAATCTCACTCTCAGCGGCCTGATCGCCTCGTCCGCTCATGGCACCGGCGCGGGAGTTGCTAGCTCGCTGGGTGACATTCTCACCGGCATGAAGTGGGTCGACGGGACGGGCGCAATAATCGCCAGCGACGTCGCGGACGAGACGGGGCTAGCGGAAATTCGAGCTCATATCGGCGGCCTGGGCCTGCTGGGAGTGATCACCGAGCTCACCTTCCAGCTGCTGCCCGCGGGATCGTTGGCGCAGGTGGAGTCGTGGTGGAGGGACGATTCGAACTTCGCCGCGGACATTCGCGAGCAATTGAAATCGTCCACTCCCCACATCCTCTTCTCCTGGCGGCCCGATCTGCACTACTACAAAGCCTACCACTACAAGCCTCTCGAGGAGGGGGACACCCCGCGGCATCCTTATCGTCCCAACGGCCGGGGCGGCATACTGGAGCCTGTCCCTCAGCAGACGGCCACCGAATTGAAGGAGCACATGGCTGCTTACACGGCAGATTTCGACGAGTCCGGGCCCGAGTCTGATTTCCTCAATGCGCGGGGCTGCACCCTGTCCGATATCACGATGAACGATCCGGCGTTCATAGATGGGAGTACGTTTCTGTACAACGCCACCATCCCGAGCTCGTATGCCATGATTGCCAACGAGTGCTCACCGTACTGTATTTGGGAGCTGAAGTACCACGCGTCCACTGTGGAGGACAACGAGCTGCACATTGGGCTCAATCAGCTGGAGGATTGGGTCGACGAGGTGAGAGGCATCATCAAGGCCGAGGAGCAGGAGAGGCAAGATCATCTGGACAGAAGGTACGGGAAGGGGAAGGTTAGACTCTGCATGCCTCCAGGATTTTTCTGGCTTCGGTTTGGGAGGGGGAGTCAGAATTTGTTGGCTACTACGGCCGGTTTTGAGGAGCCCGTGCTGTACTTCATGACGACGTTCTCTGCTTCGGCTTACCATTCTTATCTTCCCACGAAGATCGATCACATCTCGGAGGTCATTGAGCAGGTGGGACTCTGCAAGTATGGAGCCCGGCCCCACTACGGGAAGAACTTCGATCGTTTGTTCTCGCATCCCAAGTGCCATGTGCGGGACAATTTTCCGCCCGAGAATTTCCCCAAGATGCTGGAGCTGCAGAAGAAGCACGACCCCAACAAGGTTTTCGAGTCTGAGCTCGTGAATCGCATGGTGGAGAGACGGGGGCCTGTGTACGGAGACAAATGTGCACTTCGCCACGAGTGCTACTGCAAAGAGGATTCGCATTGTGCAGACGGCTTCAAGTGCCAACCTTCTGCTTCATACCCCGAGTTCAAAGTCTGCAAGGTCCAGTACCCACAGCAGAAGGAAGAGCAGCACTCTCAGCTGAAAGAAGAGCTTTAGGCTCCCTATCATAACCAAAATAATTGTCCTGCAAAGCTGGCTCTACATCGCATTTAAGTATACATATACACAAGAACAAAGCCCTCTTGGCAGAAGTGCTCTTATATATGGTTGACTGAAGGGAATTTAATGGTCTGATATGCTATCAGACCATTAAAATTTGCAGAGCCCTACAGCTTTGTACATGGAGTTACCCGAGTCACTCACCCTGAGCCGTGATCGACGAAGAAGAGCGAGGATTTGGTGAAGGTCTCCTGAAACCTGGCCAATGCAGCTCATAACAAACACCGGCCAAAGAATACTCAGAGCCAGAACGGGAGATTCTGAAGCTTTTGTTACATGTAAAGTTTGCATCGAGTTTCACATAAGAAAGGATAGATAGGTTCCAAAATCTGTCCTGACAGCCGTCCATAATGCCTTCAAGTTGGAAAAACGTGAACCTTGTTGCTCGTAGTCCGATATTGGAATTTGATTGCAAACTTGTCTCCTCCGCGACACGACCTCAAGAGGACTGATACAAATTATTCCCTCTGATTTGTCGAATCCAAGTAGACGGACCTCTGATCAGTGCGTCTGATATTTTCAATGAATTGCGTCCTAGAAAACTTTTATGACAAACAGTGAGAAAAGCTTTTTGTCAAGCCTTGGAATATGGATGCTGCCGACACAACGCCAGGCTTAATAATTGCATGCTACGTTCTCTTAGTAACTTCATCTCATTCATGTGGCACGAGTAGGCACAGAAGTTTCACTCATCGTAGGGGTTTCCCAGTTGTCGTGGCAACCTCTCACACATGCTAAAATTCTAACTTCCCAGTGTCGTAGTTCACTTCGGGCGTGTTGAGCGCGACCAGTATGTACACTATCCGTTGAGATTATCTAAACACCACAAAAGTTTGATTTACCATGGATCGTGATGTCCTCTTTATGAGCTCCCAATATTTTACTATGGATCGTGATGTCCCCTTTTATGAGCTCCTAGTCTTTTTACTCTTTGGCTATCGATTTGACGGAGTTCTGAAGTCTACCTTGATGGACCTACAATTTCACCTCGTAGTGGTTCTGGCAATGGTTCTGGCAATTCCTTGTACTACTAGGGCTCATCTACGCTCTTGCTCTGGCAATGGTGCATGCTTGTGGATCTTAGCTTGACCATGCATCAAGGCTTTCCGACTCGCACCAGCTACTTTCTCTACATCGAGGATGCTCCGACTTGGCTTGGTCCATCCATCTACATCTGCATTACTCACACTCATGCAGCATGTGTTCATATGACTCTCAGCTCATTCGGAGTATAGAGGATAGTTACCCATGATGTCATTAGGGGTGTGATGTTTGTTGTGGCACTAGAAGGTGAATACCTCACATGGAGGGAGTGTTGGTATGCCTTGTAGTTGACTAGGGTTAGGGCAGACCTATACTTGGTTCGGGAGGATCAAATTACTATGGCAGACGTGGTGGTTACCTATCCTACTCGTGACATACTTTCAGAGGGGGTGATCACCCATTCTTTATGATGGGCGACGAGTAGAGTGATGTCACATGAACATTGCTTTTCTCTTAGAACGCATGAGCGTCTGGTTGTAGAAGAACTCTCCTGACCCTTGTGTGAGTGCCACGAAAGTACTTCTACAGTCATGGGCTCTCTTTCTCTTCCTCACCACTCCACATTCGAATTCATTGCAACCGGTAAAATCTAGCAGAAGAAGATTATGGTATTCAGCAAATGTGCCTTTAACTCTTTCCCAAACTTCACATATAATTGCTCTACAACTTTCTTGTACTCTCGAGAAATTTTCATATGTTTCTCTATCTCTCGGCACAACTGTCGGATTATACACTAAATCACTAGGCGATATGCAGACCCTTGTGTACTAAAACCATCACAAATCTCAATGCTTCACTCCAATTGACCTCAAATTTCATGAGAAGGTCACTCATCATCCAAGCTTCAACTTTGTAAATTTTATTGATCAAGCCTTTTGATTGTCATACTAACTTAGTGACAGTCAGTGCAATCCTACAACTCAGACTGTATACACAAATTTCAAACTATCACTCTGTACTCAAAACTCATCAAATCAAGTTGAAATTTCCATCTAAACATAAATCCGAGTTGTAAACTACATCTCCATTGAACCTAATTTGTCAAAACCCCGTGAAACACCCAAATATTCTATATGGTCTGAATTTCACTCTCTTATTTCAAATCATAACAATAGAGTGACAATCTACTTAATTGCCCCATTCTTAAGCCCACATCGTAGCTCTTCCCGTCATCTCCCCAACCATGTTCTCCAATCTCAAAATCTCCCCTTCAAAGGCTTCCGAAACTCCTCAAAACCCCGAAGATTTTGACCAAGTGTTCTCATTGGTCCAAATTCCAAGACCAATAAGAATGAAGAGTGACATTTTGACCTCTAGTGGGGCCAAATTAGCAACATACTAACTTAGAGCTTCACAACTATCCTTAACACACTACTTAGCCATCATATAAACAATATGAGTTGTCATTAATAAAGAGTCAAAATAATAACTCGAAACCGGCTAAGTATGAACGGAACAACAAAAGGGACTGGGGAGTTTATAACTTGAGAATAATGTAACATTAGGGAAGTGAGGAGAGACCACTCGAATAGCTCAAGAAATTCTGAAGTTGAGAGATACCTCAACGGTTTCTCTTTCTCCCTATATAGTACTCAAAAAGATACAATCTAGATAAGGTTACATAACCACCATCCATTCAATTCCTCGTGGATCGATGATATGACAGCCATCACTATGATCACACAGATTGCTGACGTGGCATCTTTAGATACTCCACTAAGAGCCAACTCAATACTATCTATCTCCGCCTTGCATAACCTCTACTTTAGTCCTCACTAACTAAAGATAGTTACAAATCTCACTCCTTTTAAGATGCAACGTCTTCGTTGTGCCCACGTTCAAACTCTTGAACAATCAAAGGTGCATTGGCTAAATTCTTCAATAGTTCCCAAGTTGATTCATATGATGGATATACCTTCCATTGAACAAAATACTCATTTCTGCCTGTACCTAGTCTTTTTTTGTCATGAGATTCATATTGGATTTCCTTCATCGTTTTGCATGTCTTTTAGGACCTAAAAGTGATGGTGGAAGCAACGGATGATCGCCTTGTTATCATTCTGAATCCCAGACTAAAGGTCTGAATGCTCACTTTCCTTATCTTCCTTGGGTATTTGTGACCCCAAATCCGTTTTTTGAGAATCAGATTTTGAGATCAACCTCAAATTCTGCGTGATCTTCTACCATAGTAGATAAAGGAGGATGGGTTGATCGATTTGTGAACTGCTTGGGACTTTTTCGCATGGACATTTCTTTGCTTTGAGAACGCCCGAGCGCCTAGCTGTAGAAGAACCCTCTAGAACCTCTCGTGAGTTGACAATTTCTTCTTCTTCTCCTCAGCACTCCACATTCGAGTTCGTTATAAACCGGTAGAACTTCAGCTGAAGAAGATTATGATAGCCAAAGATTTGACCAATAACTCTCGCTTAAACTTTACACAAAATTTTTCCACTACCCTTTCAATCTCTCAGAAAAGTTTTAGATGTTTTACTCTTCTAGATCTCTGAGAACAATTGTTGATTTGCACAGTGTATCACAAGGTGATATGCAGACCCCTGTGTACAAAACCCATCACACATCCCAATCCTTGACTTCAATTGCTCCCAGATTTCATAAGAAGGTCACTTATTATCAGAACTTGAACTGTACAAAGTTTTATTGACATAACTTTCTAATATCAAAAGATATGATCTCCGTACTAACTTCTTGACAATCAGTGCAGTCTTGCAACTCTGACTATATACACAAACTTCAAGTTATCACTCCACACTCAAAACTCATCCAATTGAGTCAAATACACTCAAAGGTCTAATTTTCTCACTCTATCTTTGAATTACCATTTCAGAGTGACAAATCCTTCAAATCCATCCATTCTTGAGCCCATGTCGTAGCTCGTCCTGTCAGCTCTCCAACCCAACCCTCAGATCTCCGAAAGTCCCCCTTGAAGGTCTCCAAAACGCCTCAAAACCTCGAAGAAGTTGCCCAAGTGCCCTCATTGGCCCAAACTCCAAGACCAATGAGAATGAAGAGTGTTATTTTGACCTCTAGTGTGGCCAAATTAGCTCCATTTTAACTTAGAGCTTTACAACTATCCTAAACACACTACTTAGCCATCCTATACACAATACGAGTTGCCACTAATAAAGAGTCAAAATGACAACTCGAAACCGGCTAAGTATGAACGGAACTACAAACGGAACCGGGGAGTTTATAACTTGAGAATAATACTCCTCACCAAAGTTCCTAACAATCAACTCCCTATGGCTTGTTTTCGGTAAGCAATAGTGATGGATTGGAACCCATGTGTTGAAAGCCACCACTACTGTTAAGTTCAGATCCATAGCGACCAAACTAAATCAAAACGTACATTGTTACGTCCCAAATTGTGCCGTAGGAAACAACTGGAAGAATAATCGGGTCTGGAGAATTTATCACTTGTTGCAGAAAGTTATCTCCAAAATGATACACTAACCACGCCCGAAAGTGATCACGATGAAGACACCGGATGTTGATCACAAATGGATTGGGAATCAGTACATCTGGAAGATCATGTTGTACTCTATCCATGTACTGCGTTGGCTCCACTTCGATCAGATATGCTCCTTAGTAAGCAAAGTGATGTGTCTAGCACTCTCCCATACCCTTTCCATCCTGACTGCGCTTTATATCTGATAAGGTCCAAGATAATAGCTCTTGGAGCCTTTTCAACATCCTGACCCTACAAAGTTGATCCAACGGTGGACTCTTAACAATCTTACAGTGCACCGTCGTTTATCCTAACCTAAAATATCGCCGTCATGACAACTGCTCTGAAGATGACACATGTCATCATCTTCTCATAGTAGCCGAGTCACAACACGACAATGTGGTACATATTTTTGCAATCATGACATATGAAATACAGGATGTATTTCCATATGCAATGGGAGCTTTAACTTGTAAGACACCTAGTCAACATGTTTCATCACCACAAAAGAACTGATAAATCAAGGGTTAAATTTTAGTGTTCTTACAAGTGACAAATTGGTCGTGGACAATCAAACTTGATCTTCATCTTGAAATTTCATCTCTTGCGATGAGCATATGCTTATTGCTTTTGTCAATTTTGAGCAATTACCAACTTCTCATTTGCTTGATGTTGTCCTTTGTGTATGTGCTCCACAAAATCATTGACTGCCGCAACTTTGGTTGAAAACTCCTGCCCTTTAGGACTTCTCAACAAACTCGAAGATGTCAAAGGATAAGCACCATACATCACATAAAATGGAGACACTTTTGTGGATGCATTAACAAAATTTTTATATACAAATTCCACTAGAGTTAAAAGAGATTCTCTGTTTGACCATCAATTTGAGGATGATAGACTGTAGACATTGCTAGCTTTATTTTGAATAAACCAAACAAGGTTTTCCAAAATAAACTAGTGAAATAAGTTCCTCTATCTGTGATTAAAACTTGGCTTAATCCGTGATTCACAAAAACTGCGTCTAGATACAAATGAGCAAGTTGTGGTGTCTTCATTATCTTTATGGTAGGTCGGATGTGTATCACCTTAGTCAATTTATCCACAAAAATCAGGACTGAATCATGTCCTAAAGAGGTTTTTGGTAACTCCCATACTAGATACATAGTAACATGTTCCCATCATTGTTAGGGAATGGGAAGTTGTTGTAATAAACCTGTCAATTTTTTATTCCCACCTTATTTTTTTGATATGCGGCACAACTTCAAACATATGCCTCCACATCTCCTAGCATCATTGGGCAATAGTACACTTGTTGTATGATCTCCAAAGTCTTTTCAGCTCCCACGTGCCACGCAATGGCTGAATCGTGGCCTTGTACGTAAATCTGGATATTGTGGGATCTATATACGCACCCCTAAAATGCTAGACCTCGAATCTTCTTTTCCGTCTTTGCTTGAAGTGCTTTCATGATCTCCTCATACTCCTTTGTTGCAGCCATCATTTGAGACCATCAATCAACTTGGATTTTCACCTTTGTGATGTTGTTGATGCATGGCATTCATGTGAGAACATCTGCAAGTTGTTTTTTGCCCTCCATATACACTATCTTCATGTTGAACTATTGACATCATTCTGCCCATCGAATTTGTTGTTTGGAGAAATCTTTCTGAGTTTCCAAATACACCAATGGTTTGTGGTCGGTTTCTACCACAAACTTTTTAACTCCCAAGTAGTGCTTCCAATGTTTGGTGGCTAGAACAATGGCAAACTCCTCTCGTTCAATTGTGTGATAGTTTTGCTCAACTGTCATCAAATTTCAGGAGAAAAATGCAACTAAATGCCAACCATCCTCCCATTTTTGTTGAAGAATTCCACCCGTTATTGTACATGATGCATCAATAGCCAACTTGATTGATCGATTTGGATCATACCATTTGAGAATAGGTGCATGAAGAGAGCATCATTCAATGCTTGAAAGGCTAACTCTTGTGCGGTTTCCTATCTCCATTTTTGACACTTTCCTAGCATAGATGTTAAGACTTGGACAATGTGTGCAAAAGTTTTAACAAATCTGCGATAAAATCCTATAAAACCTAAAAAACTCTTTAGTTGACTTTGATCCTCTGTTGCTATCCATTTCTGTATGGCTTCTATCTTCTCACTCATCACTTGGATTCCCTCTGCTGTGATTCGATGGCCTAAATAATCTACTTCTGATTTGCCAAATTCACATTTTGAAGGTTTGGCATATAATTCATTCTCTCGCAAAACCTGAAATATCTCTCGTAAATATTGTCTATGATTTTCTAAGGTTATACTATATATCAAAATATCATTCAAAAGATAATAACGGATTTGTCTAAATAAAGATAAAAAATATCATTTATTAATCCCATGAATGTAGCAAGTACATTAGTGAGACCAAAAGGCATCACTAGATACTCAAAGAGATCATAACTAGTACGAAAAGATGTCTTTTAAACATCTTCATCAGCAATTCGAATCTGGTTGTACCCGCTCCTTAAATCCAGTTTGGTAAAGTGTTTCGCCCCTTGAAGTTGGTCAAACAAATCATCCATTCGAGGTAATGGATACTTGTTTTTCATCATTTGTTGATTCAACGCACGATAGTCAATGCACAATCTCATACTCCCATCTTTTTTCTTCATAAACAGCACAGGGACTCCATAAAGTGAAATGTTTGGTTGTATGAACCACTTTCTTAACATCTACTCCACTTGAACTTTACATTTATCCAACTCATTTGGAGCCAAACGATATGGAACTTGGCAAGTTGGAGTGCTTCCGGGTATCACCTCGATCTTGTGATCTACTAGCCTTTTAGATGACAATACTACAAGTAGATCATCTCGGAATACATACTTATACTCCGTAATAATATTACTCAATGAGTCCGGAATGTAAAGATTGTACTTAGAACCAATAACATCTTTTATAAATTCCAAAAAACATACATCACCTCTAGAAATTCGAGTCTTACCAATCAATAAAATATTTATATTATTAAAATTGAAATCATTTGAAATACAACTATATTGTGGTTATTTTTTTATACAAAATCAAAAAATATGTTAGTTTAAAATTATACATGCCAAATTTAAAAAAACTTGTATTGAAAAACCTTTCAATTTTTATGTGCAAAAAATAAACATATCATAGTTTACATAAATATAAACATGTTAATCATTTATTTGTTGTAGAAATAACAAAAGCACCAAATTTTGCACATGCCAAAAGTGTTAACAATTTGCCATGATTATGCACATCAACTTTTTATTCTTTGACATTTGTATTGAACAGTAATGGATAAAATTTAAATATCATTTTGAAACAAAAAAAATATTAAAAAATAAAATCAAGTTTGATTTTCTTAAAAATACAAATATTGATACACATATATTTTTGTAAGAATTTTGAAATTTTTTATATTCTTTGATGTCATATAAGTAACATTTGACAAAATCTGATATATGGTTATGTAAAATATTTTTTATTTTTTTTTCATAACTTAATTGCAATATATTACAACTGATTTTCAAAGATACTTATCAATTCAATTATTTAGTAGGAATAATATAATTAATTGGTGTTGAATTGTTATTCCATTCTATGACAATGATTAGTATGAGATAAATCATACCCTTGAAATTTAATACAATGAATATTGTATATATTTAAAATTTCAAAAAATATATTCAAGTTAATTTACTTTGTTATGTTATTTTAGCAATTAAATATATTTCTTGCTACAAAATTCTGTATAAAATCTAAATGAAATCATAAACTTTGAATGTAAGAGATCATGAAAATGAGATAGATTTTTTTAGTATATAACAAGATATTTAATAAAAATGGATCTAAATTTTTTGTGTATTTTTATTATTGTTGATTTTTTTATATATAATTTATTCATCATAAAATTACACTTATAATCATATTTTTTTCTACATTTAAATATAAAAACTAAATTTTGTTCTTATAACATTTACATAACCGTACCCTTTGATGGAATATTCCCATCCCTTCCCAAAGTACAATGACAAAAGGGATGGGAATACCCCATCACTTTTGTCATTATACTTTGTCCCTTCCGTTTTTATAACATTTTCACATGTTTTATTGCATTTAAAAATATACAAGTAAGCCTTAAAAAAAAAATTCTAAAACTTCTTTGCTTGTCAGTGAGTGTGTATTATATGAGTAATTCAAGGTGAATATCTATATCAGTGCTATTTGTTGAAATCCAAGACAATGGTGTATATGATTTCGTGTTACGTTGCATTATCAAGAAATAAACGATGATTTAGTCGCCAGCGATGCCCAAATCTTGTTCATTGTTCTTACCTTGAACATTGCTTTTTATTCACAAGTATCGATCTAGTGAACTAACTCCCGTATTTTGAAGCTTCGGAGAAGTACTATCCAAGATAGAACTTACCAATGAGTTGGTTTTTCAATCAAAACGTCTTCAGTGTAAACTACAATGTTCAGCGTGGTATGTTTATACTTCCTTTCATTACAATATTTACGACAAACCGGGAGTGGAGAATGACTAGTCTATGTCGGCACATGACCCCACTACACTTTCGGGAGTGAGTCTTTACCTACTCATGTACTTTCCTGTAGTATTGAAGCAACAGGTGCGATGGAAATTAGTCAGAGACACAAACTACCATTTGTAGCTCTCTCACACCTTGGTTGACTATCTCTCTCAATTTCAAATCAGTTTCGCAGTTACATTATCGCGTGAGCCAGTGTTACTGCAACTCGTTACAGTATGACACGGGCAACATACACACCAGTCTTGGAACTTTCAGTAATAAAACTAAAACTGAGTAGCACATGTTTCTTGCCATTAATAGAATGTTTTAGAACGTTTCTTCTCGACGAGGGAAGGCATGTACAAAGTAAGTTGTGACAGCTTAAACATGGACTGCAATCCCACAAAACAAGGCTTGCATACCATCCCATGTGTCATTCTATATAGAAACATTACCATGTCGACTCAAAATCGCCAAAGAGTTGAGAGAACCTAGAAGACTTCTCAACGACCGAGCCGGAGAAAGAAAACACTTTGATGACCAATGAGAAATTGGCATGCACTGATGGTGGTCACAATATCAAAGATGAAGAGGCTGATGAGGACACCGAGCTCGAGGTGAATCAGCGGACTCTGATCACCCAAGTGAGGAGATCGTCTAGAGTCAAGAAACCGATGCATAGGTATGGCTTGATTCTGAATTACATCCTCCTCACCAATAGAGGAGAGCCGGAATGCTATGAAGAGGCTATGGAGGTCGACGCCTCAACCAAGTGGGAGCTCGCCATGAAGCACGAGATGGATTCGCTAATCACGAATCATACTTGGGAGCTGGCAGAGTTACCAGCTGGGAAGAAAGCACTGCACAACAAGTGGGTGTACCAGATCAAGGAGGAGAGCGATGGAAGCCAACGGTTCAAGGCAAGGCAAGTGGTGAAGGGTTTCCAGCAGAAGGAGGGGATCGATTTCACAAAAATCTTCTCTTCTGTCGTCAAGCTCGTGACAATTCGAACCGTGCTGGGGTTGGTTGCCAAGGAGAATCTCCATCTCCAGCAGATGGATGTGAAGACGACATTTCTTCACGGTAATCTCGACGAGGAGATCTACATGAGGCAGCCCGAAGGCTTCGAGGTGAAAGGAAAGGAGGAGCTAGTGTGCAAGCTCCAGAAAAGTCTCTATGGGCTGAAGGAAGCCCCATGGCATTGGTACAAGAAGTTCGACAACTTTATGAGATGAGCAAAGTTTGGCAGGTGTGAAGCCGACTACTGCTACTTCAAGAGACTTGAAGACTCCTATGTGATTCTTCTGTTGTACGTCGATGATATGCTGATCGTAGGTGCTGACCTACACGAGATCGACGAGCTAAAGAAAATACTGTCCGTAGAATTTGCGATGAAGGATCTAGGAGCCGCGAAGCAGATTCTCGGGATGAGGATCAAGAGGACGAGAGAGGGCATCAAGCTCTTGCAAGAGGAGTACATGAAAAAGGTACTCCAACGCTTCAAGATGGAGGACTTGAGGTCGGTGAGCACGCCGCTGGCCAGCCACTTCAAATTATCCAAGGAGCACTCGCCGGTGATGGAGGACGAGCTAGCCCACATGAAGAAGATCCCCTACTCTTCGGCTATTGGAAGTTTGATGTACGCAATGGTGTGTACAAGGCCGGACATTACTCATGCAGTGGGAGTTGTGAGCAGGTTCATGGAAAACCCGGGGAGAGAGCATTGGGAGGCTGTGAAGTGGATCCTCCGATATCTTAGAGGAAGCTCGAGCACGGCGTTGATATTTAGGAAGTCTGAAGTAGGACTCCAAGGGTATGTCGATGCGGACAATGGAGGCGACATTGATAGCAGGAAGAGTACGTCCGGTTATGTTTACACGTTTGGAGGGACGGCTATCTGCTGGGTGTCGAGGTTGCAAAAGATTGTCGCCTTGTCGAGGTGTGAAGTGAAGTTTGTGGCCATCACTGAGGCTACGAAGGAAATGATATGGCTGCAGACGTTTCTGCAAGAACTGGATCAAGACCATGACGGGAGTGTGTTGTATAGTGATAGCCAAAATGCCATTCAATTGGCAAAGGGGTCGAAGGGTAGTTTGGGAATTTTAGGCCTGTCCGAGATGCCCTAGTTTTTTTGCTATAAATACCCTCTATGCGCCGAATGTTCTTTGGTAGAGCGCAAGAGAACTATGAACACATCTCCCTACTTAGGGCTTATTGAAATCCGCAGCGGAAAGAGTGGACGTAGATCAATTTGGATCGAACCACTATAAATCTGTGTATGCTATTCATCGTTCTTTGCAATATCGTTTTGTATTTCCGCATTGACAAGCAAGACTCCCGTGAGGTAGAGTCCCAACATGAACAACTGATTTAGGATATAGCCTATCTTCCTTCTAAACACATCTTTGATCAAATCGATCTTGTATTCATTTGTGTCCTTCCACTACCTGGGATTGAACCACTTCTTCTCATTTAAGTTAAACCCGATGTGCAATGTTGATCCTTCCCAATCGACTCTGTCTTTATCTTCGTCATAATTTCCGGCCAGAACTTTGGCCCACAGTCTTGTATCCCATTGCTCGAATTGTACTCTTCTTCCTAATGAGAAGACCACTTTCCCTCGATGCACTTTCTTGCACAACTCTGGACAAAAGTAATCCCATTGCCACAACAAGAAAGCTTTTTCCAGTTTTCTTAATCTCAATAATTTCATTGGAGTCCAATAAAGATGAGTGAATGAATTCTCTCCATCAATGCCTTGCGCACTATAGGTACTCGCATCATTCTTCGCCTAAACATCAGATTCTTACTTGCTTTCGATACGTTCTGGCTTTGCAAGTTCTTGGCACACAATTATTCAACATGTCAAGGTTCTTCTCCGCAATCACCTCATGCTCTGCCAACTCTAACTCACTCTTCCGCTCATGTGACTTATTAATATTATTCATACACTTTCTAATTCATTCTATTCATAAGAATACACTTCTTATTCCCCCGTATATAACACTTTATTATGAAAACACAAACAAAATCTTAACAATCCTTCTAACATGCCCTTACAATCACCTACGTTGATCGTTATGTTTTGTCTTGCTGACTGTATTGAGCTCAACATGCAGAATGAGAGAGTGAAGACTAATGCGTTTAGCAAGGATTCACTAACTTCAACTCCTTCATGTTATCTATCTACAACACAAACCTAGAGTGGTTATGGTAGACATGTAAGATAATTTTGACCATCTGAACTTAGTGGTGAAGGAGAAGGATCGAGACCATTGCCATCCTTTTCATGTCAACAATAGATTGATGGGATGGTGTGGTGGACCACATCACAAGAACGATTGGGATGGATCCAAATTGGATCAATGTGAGCATTGTTACATGTTGATTGATGTTTTGATCTCCATTCAGAATTATGATAAGCTAGAGTTACCTTGTTAGTCCCTAGAGGAGGACGAGAAGTTTAAGGTGGCAGGGTGGTGGTAGAGGGAAGTCCCTAGTTAAGTGTAGCCCATAAGACTAGTCATGAGATGAACATAGAATCTTGATTGGAGCAGTTAGAGCATAAGATAGCAAGTATGGCTATAGTCTAGCAATTGTCAGATTCTGGAGTTAATGCCTCTACATCATATGATGGAGATGTTGTAGAGGTTATGTGCATAGGGGCACAACCATGTGCAATTGATGTGACTTGTAGTGCAACACATACTATTGAGTCTAGAGGAACATCCGTGGAGTTGGATTTACAAAGAAGGAAGGCTAGTTGACAAGTTAAACTTCCTCAATCATTCACATTGTCCTAAAAGTGGAACTTGGCAAGTTGCTGCCACTCGAATGATGGAGTTACCAACAAGGCTGCCATACTAATATACCAGTGTGTCATCAAGTTCGATGATGTTTGATAATAGAAATGATGTCTTGTTTTTAGTTGGACCTTCAATAAAAGTTTATTAACCTCAACAAGTGTTGTTGAATTATGATGCATAACTCCTTATGTTGGATAAGGATGCATTGTTTGGTCTTGGTTTGCAAAACACTGATGTAGAGAGATGTCTATTTCAGATTTAGACATCTCTTGGAGCTTCTAGTGATATATTGCCATCATACATCACCCGGATGGAGTTAACTTTACACAAGTGCAACGAGATCATGTCATTTATAGTTCTACAATGTGAGCATGTGCTATAGTGTAATGACATAGAGGGACATTACTGAAGTAAATTGTAGTGTAAAGTTTGTTCCTAAGGGAATGAGGTACTCAATTAACTTACCATGAAGAGGAATTATGCATTTAGTCATCTTTAAGTACTCTGGACTGCAGAGTCCGAAGAGCGTAAGGTATAGACTCTCATGAGATCTAATCCAAATGTCACAATCCCATTGATTCACAAGACACAAGTATGCATTGGCAAATTCGTTTACTAATAGATGAAGATCTCACCTCTACAAGTCTCAGACGAGACGAAACACTTGTTGAAGTTCTCCTGATTACGCTACACATACACATCTCATGGCCGAATACCAGGATATCTTCATAGGTATTCGGACCAATCTATGCCGATTCTTCGTTGCACTCAACAGCTCCAAGAATGTTCGTTCTATCCTGTCTACAGTTTGCAGTTCAATCAAATTGAACACTTGCAAAATAAAGAGATCCGCGACAAGTCTACCTACTCCTATTCATACATGAATTCCTAAATGCTAAGCTAACCGTCTCCTACACGGATTGCTCTCTCCAAAATCTACTCTGTCCTTCTAAGCCATGCGATCGCACTTCCGCTCCTCGCGTAAATGCGTCGATCCCCAACTGCATCTCTTGTACATCTGCCACGATGAAGAGCGAGGGCTTCCCTGAAATCTTGTCCTAGAGTTTGGTACATCTCCTTACGTCGCTCCTTTGAGTCTCCCGGGTTGTCCATCACCATCACCAACTGCTCCAACCACTGCACCTCCAAACTATCACAATGCGTGAACAGATGCTGCGGAGACCTGTTGGCAAGGGTCTCCAACCTGCTTAATGCCTTCACATCTACTTGATTCAACCACCGCTTCAGGTCTTGCACCGCTTCACGAAGTTGGGCATTTTCCTTCTCCACGAATTTCACTTCAGCATCCCAAATACGGCAGATTTCCGCATACTCCTTCTGGGATTGTTGTATCTTCTTCTCTAGCTCGCCTTTCTGTTTGGACAACTTGTCCACATTCTCAGTCAGTTGACGAATAGTGTTAGTCTGGTCATCCTTCCCTAACGCAAGCCTGTTCATCATCTGAATTAAGTCCATATATCCGTCGGCTTGAGGATCCCAACGTGGCATATACATGGGTCCCATCTCGTTCAACTCCAATAACACAGGTATCACCACAACTTCCAGCTTTTGAGACAATTATAGCACCAAAGCCATAGGCTCCGCAATCTCCTTTGAGGCTTTCGGCCTTGGTTTCACCGCCATCATCTTCGGTCAAGATGTCTTGGATGGAACCACCTCTACTATGCGTTTCCCCACATCCAATTTCTTCTTTGGGGAATTTGGCTAAGAACACACTTCTTCTACTTGTCTTTTCTTTATCCTTACGAATTCCAGCGGTATTGTGTCCGAGTCTGAATCCTCCAATAGAGCTGGTCCTTCTGGTGCAGGCGTAGCCAGGCCTCCAGTACTTCGCGTAGACCCATTACTGTCATTGTCACTTCCTGCTACAATGTTCGATAGACCGGACTCCAAGCGATATAGACGCCTTTCCTTCGGAATTAATCACTGCAGCCGGCCATATAAATTCACCAAAAAAGAAGAGATGTACACTACACTCTTCTCATCCTTCTTTACCTTGGCAGCCATTGTTTGAACATTCCGTACAAAGATCTCTCTCCAATTAACCCAAATGGACCCGAATACGAATCCTTCCATGATTCTCACCTTGTGCATACTTACGTACGTGGTCCGCTGGGGTGAGAACAATTGATTCAGGGTGAATGCAACTTTCCTCTGAAATCCGTCTTTGATGAGATCTAGCTTGTAGCCATTTGTTCCCTTCTCCTCTCTAGGATTGAACCACTTGCGTTCATCAAAGTTAAACCATGTATGCATCGCAGACCCTTCCCAGTCCACGCCATCCTTCTCTTCGTCATAGTTGCGTCCAAGTGCCTTGGTCCACAATCTGGCATCCGAGTGTTCTGGCTACGCGCATTTTCCGATCAAAGCAATTGCCTTTCCCCTACGAAGCTCCTCATATAACTCAAGGTACACATAATCCCACCACCATGATAGAAAAGCTCCTCCAAGTTCCCTCAACCTCAGTAACTCTGCCAGCGTCCAATCTGCCATTGGAATGAGAAGGTGAATCCTCCCCATAGCTGGTTTACGCATCATAGACACTCTCATCCTTCGTTGCCTTGACATCAAATTCTTGCTCAATTCCTCATTCTCACTGAGTCTGCAGGTTCTTGGTACTGTGACCTCGGGGCTGACTCTCACTCAGGTTTACCTCCGATGGCTTTTTGGAAGCTCATCATGAATCTAGAAGGACTTAGTCCCACCCTATGACCATGACCCTATTGCTCACTCTTACACAAACTCTCAAAATCCAAGCTCTATTATGCACATTATCACCATGAGTAAGATATCACTCAAAAGGAAAGGGATACTTTGGTAATCAAAGTCTTCATTGAATCAAGGCTCCACTCCGAACATGACGTCTCCAAGAACCAAGCTCCCCAAAACTAAGATCACCACACTATCTTCTCCCAAAACTAACTTCCATTGAAAAACTACTTGAGAGGTGCTTCTCAACCTCTCTATTTATACTACT
The DNA here is from genome assembly GCA_014180765.2 of Marchantia paleacea. Classification (NCBI taxonomy): domain Eukaryota; kingdom Viridiplantae; phylum Streptophyta; class Marchantiopsida; order Marchantiales; family Marchantiaceae; genus Marchantia; species Marchantia paleacea. Next base: position 5,357,738 of record MUAA02000018.1, read on the forward strand.
TAGAATCTTACCCTAGTAACTACAAGTAATCACCATGTAACTTCCTCTTACCAAGTTTAAACGAGGTAGAGATCACAAACCCCAATGAAAAGGGTACATGGCAACATGCAATTGGTCCACTTGGATCTTCTAGAAGCCCAACTACTCCCTAATTGACTTCTAGTGTACCAAGTCAATCTCGCCCTAGATTTAAGGGTCTTCACCAAGTCCAACCAATGAAAACTAGTCCAAGTCAAGGGAAGTCAAGATACCCATGTGATGGAATCTATTCCTTGACTCATACTAAACAACAAAATAGTAGTTCTCATCTACCACACCAAAAGTTACTCTATATTTGCCTCCAACTTAACCATAACTAGCTAAACATAGTCATGACTAAGATAAACTTAGACACAATTTAGATATACTTTCATTTTATCCTATATGTACAACCCTGGGTCTTACATTTACCCCCGGACCAAGATTTCACTCCGCCCCTGAGTGAAAGAATCTGATCATCGATGAAACGGCTTCAACTTGTCGTGATTCACCCGGTCAAAAAATGTCGCCCTCCCAACTCCTTCAAATCGTAAGTAAAGTTTCCCCCACACCTTGTGAACTATGAAAGGACCAAAGTACTTTGGAAGAAATTTCTTTCTTGCTCTCTTATATCTAATGGAGTAAGAAAGCATTACCCAATCACCTTCTTTGAACATCTTCATCTTCTTCGTCCCAAATCGATTATCATGATACTTCTTACGCAATTGTTGAGCCCGCTCCACACGTACCATGGCCACAACTCGAGCCTCCTCCGGCTCCAACAGGTTGTTGACGTCTTGATTTGATAGCTTTTACTCCATTCTTCCTCTTTAACTTCTGTTGGATAGTTAAGAAGGTCGTCAAATCAAATTGAATTGGAAGCTTTGACTTGACACCATATACCATACGGAAAGGTGAGTACCTGTTGATGTCTTCCAAGTCGTCCGATACTCCCACAAGATAGCATGCAGCCTCTCTTGTCCCAATTTTGCTTGCTCCCGTCCATGTCTGCATCCTTGGCCAACATCATGCAAAGCGTATAGTTGGTTCGCTTTCCGCCAACCCATTAGCATTTGGTTTGTAGGAAGTAGTCACCCTTGCCTTGATGGAGAAATGACCTAGCATGGCTTGTATAATGCTTCCAACAAACTCACCACCTCTATCGATACAATTTCTAGAGGGCATCCGAATCTAGTTATTATCCTCTCATATAGAAATCTACCCACTTCTTCCTCACTAGTAGATTTTAGAGGTCTAGCTTCTACCCACTTGGTTAGATAATCAGTAGCTACCACAATGAACTTGTTACCCGAGGAGTAAGATTCAAGGGTCCTACAAAATCTATTCCCCATTTTTCAAAAGGTCCTAAAATAGGAACCGATGTCAAAGGAGGGGTTTTCATGGACTTTTTAGCAAAAGCTTGACACACATCACAACTCTTGCAAAATTCCACATAATCTTTGAAAATGCCCTTCCAATGATAGCTTCGCATCTAGGATCTTAAATGCGCTTACCTTTCCCGCAAAGTGTCCTCCACATACCGAGCCTTCATGAAACTCCTTCATAAGTTGAATTGACTCCTCCCTTCCAACAACCCTTACGAGTAGTCCATCGCTCCTTGATGAAACAACACGTCCTCTATGATGGTATAAGGTTCACATCGCTTCACCAATGCATTCCTCTCCCGTGAATGCATGCCTTGGGGAAACTCTCCCTCCGAGATGAAATCCCATATCCCCTTGTATTCGGCCCGGCACCTTTGTTATGGTGTCCATCATCGGCAAATCCTCATCCGGAAATGTATCATCCACTGGTTGATCTCCTTCCTCATCGTATGCTCGAGACATCAAATCGGCATTGGCATGTTTCTTACGGGTCAATCCTTAATGATGTAATCAAACTCGCCAAGAACAACTTCCATCCGGCTATCCTACCCTCAAAGATTAGGCTTGTTGAAAATGTACTTCAAAGCCTTGTGGTCAATTGAACGATAGTAAACTTCCCTCCCAAAAGATAGTGTCGAAACTTCTTGAGTGAGAAGATCACAACTAAAGCCTCCCTTTTCGATCCTGAGAATAATAGTTTCTCTCATTTTTGCACCATCCGTCTACTAGCATAAGCAATTGGATGATCATGGCTATCTTCATCTAACCGGATTAGAGTGCATCCTATAGCAATGTTTGATGCATCCGTGTAGAGAATGAAAGGTTTACCCCAATTTGGTTTGGCTAAAATAGGAGCCGTTACCAACGCCTTCTTAAGAAGTTCGAACGCCACATTTGCCTCTCCATCCTTGAGGATTAAATCATAATCCGTCCCCCTTCTTCATGTAAACCGTCAAGGCATAAGCTTTGTTGGAGAAGGAAAATATGAACCGTCGATAGTATCCCACCATTCCAAGGAAGCTGCCTCAACTTGGTCAATGTCACGGAAAAGGTAAAGTCGAGGATGCGTTTCACCTTTTCGGATCCACCGCTATCCCATCCTTGGAGATGATGTGCCCTAACAACAAACCTTCCTCACATCCAAAAATGCATTTTTCTGGATTGAGTGAGGCCTTAACTTTCTCCAACCGTTGTAGAATTTTGATCAAATGATCAAAATGATCCTCCTTCTTCCCGTAAACACAAAAAATCGTCTATGAAATCTCGCACAAATTTCCCAATAAAAGGTTCAAACACCTTGTTCATGAACCTCTGAAAAGTTCTTTGGAGCATTACATAGACCAAAGGGCATTACCCTAAAGGCAAAAAGTTCCCCCATGGCGTGGTAAAAGTGGTCTTGAGCTGATCTTGAGAGCAATTTGAATTTGGTTATAACCACTATAACCATCTCCAAAACTATACCACTCATGCCTTGCCACCTCCTCTAGAATCTCATCTATGAAAGGTAAGAAATGATGAATCCTTCTTTGTGACAAAGATTCAACTTCTTGTAATCTACGCATACACGTAGCTTACCATTCTTCTTCTTGACTATCACAATAGGAGAAACCCATTCAGAATTCTCTACCTCATAGATGAAACCCGCATCCTTTAGCTTGTCGATCTCTCCTTGACCACCACGGCCGTTGGTGGATTTATCCGATGTTGCTTCGACGCATCGGGCCAGCCTTCTCCTCTAACTCAATGCGATGAGTTTCTAAGGTTACTTCCTTCAAATCCTTGTAGCTAAAGGCAAAGACATGGATATATTTTCGAAATATATCCAAGAACCTTGACTTCTCCTCCATAGTAACCTTGGGACCAAACTTGAGAGTGGAGAGCCGTCGAGTTATCTCATCTTCACTCATCTTCATCTTGTCGGGATCTTTCACCACCCCGGCCTAGGGAAGTAAATCCATTGCAGCAAGAACTTGAACTTGAACATCATCGTCCGAGGTATCTTCAGATGATGTCTCCTCATCGGTCGACATGTTGGTGTCAACCTGAAAAAACTGCCACTTTCTTCACTCTCGGACTACGAGTAATCACTCGTAGGTCTATCCGAAGTCCCGAGACAGCTCCTCCGCCACTTGTGAGAGGGACCTTCACTCGATGGTTTTTCGGCCCTATACGAAGGTAACCCTTATGCCACCGATCAGTTGTCCTCACAGCCCTCAACCAAGGTCTTCCTAACAACAAGTCGTAGCTAGCCTCCTCAAGCACTTGAAAGGACAACAAGGTTTAAACTCCCATCACACTTACCACCACCTTGTCCACCACTCCAATGGGTCGCACCTTTGCTTGTTGGCCATCCCAACAATGATGTTGGAAGGTCTTGAAAGCTTCATCCCCAACTTCTTCAACAAACGTTTTGACATGGCATTCACCGTAGATCCACCATCCACTAGTACATCCGAAACATCACGTCCATTAATGCGTACTTCAATCTTCGAAGCCTGAGTGCATACCTCCGAGGCAGCGGCATCCACCACTCCTACTCCAACATTCGCCATGGAAGCTTTCCCCTTGGATCGTCGCTTCTTGGTCCTTTTGGAGCTTAGGCCTCCCCTCAACTCCTTTCTTATCGTAGGATTTAGAGCAATCAATTGGCCAATAGTTATATTGGCTTTTTGATTCCCCACATCCTCCACCACGTCGTATTTGAGTTGGGTAGATGAAATGGAGAAATCATCCATTCCCAACTTCTTCCTCGGTGCTCTTGGTTGACTCACACCACTGGATCGAGTGCTCCGGCTTGGTTGATCTTCCATTGAGATGGACTCCTCTGCAAATTGGCCAGACAAAAGAAGGAGAAATGGTTAAAGTTTGGCGCGTAGTAGCGAGCAAAATTTGGCCATGGCTTAGTGTTGGTTAAAGGGCTAGTTGCTTTTTATAAACTTGTATAATCAATGCAAATCTTGCTCTCTTCTTCTCGTGTGCAAGAATATCAACTCTGGAACTTATAGAGCTCTCTCCCTTCTCAAACGTGCACTGATGAGGAAACACATCAATAGACGCTACTCCCTTATCCTTCGATTGACTTGGAGCAGGAGTAGAATTGTTGTGTCTAACTCCATCATGTTGTCGAGGATTAGGACAATTCCGTTGGAAATGAGGGCCTCCACAACTAAAGCATGAAATTGTGAAGTTCCCTTGTGGTGGATTTCCTTTTGGAGGATAATTCCCATACCCTCTAGATCCTCCTCCTACATTCTGATTCCTCCTCTCCCATAGTTGTACTACGTTAATCTTGAGATCAGCGAGTGTTTTACGTGATAGATTTCAACTCATGGTGCAAGTCTACCCATGGAGAATTTACTTTGGCGCAAAGAACAAAAGTAGGAGTTGCCATTCTAACCACAACGGTGGTGATGCTTCTCTAGCCACCAAGCTAGAATCATCGTCTTCTAGGCTCTCCTCCATTCGAATAGCAATGCGAATAGCCTCAACCTTAGAAGAGGGCTTTTCATATCTCACCTTGCTTTGAATCTGAGGCTTCAAACCTCCAATGAAGTTCTTTGTCAACATCGCCACAATCCCCACCATGGTTGGCTCGACCTCGTCTCCACTCTTTCTCAACACACACGAAAACGTGACTCCAGGCTTCTCCGTTCTCTCTACGTATGATCTCACCTTCTCACTCTCTCCTTGCTTCAAAAGGTGACTTCACACATCACTTCTCGTAACTTTCATCCGTAAGAAAGTTTTCAACAAGATTCTCCGTCAAACTCTCCCAAGTGTCTTCCTCCACATGCTCCTTCTTGTACTCATTGTACCACTTCAATGCGAGAATCCTCCAAGAAGTCGGGCAAAGGATAGCCCATTCGGGTTTCCTTCTCTCATTGTTTCCTATACATGCCCTCTTGAAGTCTCGACAAAAGATTCTACATCTTCTTTCTCTCTCCCATAGAACACGGAAGCTTCCCCATTTCCAACTCCTTTTGTCGTTGTTGTTGGAAATTTATACGGGACTCCCTAATACAACACAAACAAAACTAGCTCCATTCTAGAGTAATTCATCAATGGCAAAATGAACGGAATTGGTTGGTCCAAGATTGCCATGGCTCTCTCCTCTCCTAAACACACTATGAGCCTTACCCTCATCGACATCTTCTCGATCATTCTGAAAATGATCTCCATCTTCAGTTAGCACTTGAGCCACCCGGAGATTTCAACTTTTCGGTATCTGCACTCAATTTATCTTCAAAGCCCTCCACTAGTGACTCCAACAGAGCTTTCACGCCACTACACTCGTGTCCTAAAGGAAGTCCGGTCACTCCACAATTTTCACAATAGGTTCCACTCTTGGATTCATGGGGAGATGATGGTCCGAGATGAAGGTTTAGCTCTCCCACGTTTCGTCCCTCTCTCAACCTCCGATCTTTGGTCCTCAAAGGACAACTCACCAGCTTATGTCTCTCCTCTCCACAATAGAAACAAGTCTCACGTTTCGCTCTCGGGGAACTTTTTAGTGTCCTCTCTTCAAACTCCACTCTTAACTCCCTCGTGTTCGAATCCGCTGAAACAATCATGTCCAGCCCTTGAGGTATCTTAGATAACCAGATCTTCCAAAGAGGTTGATCTCCCATTTTCCAATGAGTGTCAAGTCATCCTCACTATGCAAAACACTCATGCACTCACTCTCTCGGAATGACCATAAACAAGGAAAAAGCAAATCTGAAAAGTAAAGCAGTTTTGCTCACTTTTATACCCCCCTATACTTCAGGTATCATAACTTTCTCTATAAAAATGATCTCTCAACGAAATTTGGACCCACATGTAGCTTAGCTCCTGATAAACAATTGTGCAAAGTTTCAAATCTTGATTCAATTCTTGCACGAATTGATAAGCTCTGTACACTTTTTTCCCGAGAGCTATCTTTCAAAACCCGTCAGGACCCTAGCAAATTCTAAACATCATAACTTTTGATCTAGACATGATATGACTGTTATTTTAAGTGCAAAACGTATCCTATCTAGTACTCTAAAATCAATAAAATTCTCGGAAAAACTTTGGAAAATAAAGTGTTCCCTCCAAATACGTACTATAGCACTCTCGCCTCATCCCAGACAATACTTAAGTAAACAAAATGTACAAAATAACTTCCAAGCTATCATATAACACTACCGGATACACAAATGGTACATTACTATGCATCATGATCTCGGTTCGCTCTTCCTCCACAGTCCTCTCCATATGAGTTCTCATCGTTGCGCTCTCACGGGCGAGAAATTGGATTCGAAACATCTCTGCTCCTTCTAGATTGAGGTCCCGGCAACGGAACCAAAAATGTGACCTCGGGGCTGACTCTCACTCAGGTTTACCTCCGATGGCTTTTTGGAAGCTCATCATGAATCTAGAAGGACTTAGTCCCACCCTATGACCATGACCCTATTGCTCACTCTTACACAAACTCTCAAAATCCAAGCTCTATTATGCACATTATCACCATGAGTAAGATATCACTCAAAAGGAAAGGGATACTTTGGTAATCAAAGTCTTCATTGAATCAAGGCTCCACTCCGAACATGACGTCTCCAAGAACCAAGCTCCCCAAAACTAAGATCACCACACTATCTTCTCCCAAAACTAACTTCCATTGAAAAACTACTTGAGAGGTGCTTCTCAACCTCTCTATTTATACTACTTAGAATCTTACCCTAGTAACTACAAGTAATCACCATGTAACTTCCTCTTACCAAGTTTAAACGAGGTAGAGATCACAAACCCCAATGAAAAGGGTACATGGCAACATGCAATTGGTCCACTTGGATCTTCTAGAAGCCCAACTACTCCCTAATTGACTTCTAGTGTACCAAGTCAATCTCGCCCCTAGATTTAAGGGTCTTCACCAAGTCCAACCAATGAAAACTAGTCCAAGTCAAGGGAAGTCAAGATACCCATGTGATGGAATCTCTTCCTTGACTCATACTAAAGAACAAAATAGTAGTTCTCATCTACCACACCAAAAGTTACTCTATATTTGCCTCCAACTTAACCATAACTAGCTAAACATAGTCATGACTAAGATAAACTTAGGCACAATTTAGATATACTTTCATTTTATCCTATATGTACAACCCTGGGTCTTACAGTACAAACCTATATGAGCTCTCGATCTTTACGACAAACCGTTCGCCGCCTTAACAATCCTAACACCCCGTATCTTGCAAGATCTCTCCGTTGTGACTTCAACTCATACTCGTACACTCTTAATACAATATATTTGTAAGAATACACTCCACATTCCTCCTTATATAACACTTTAGGGTTTAGGGTAAACCCTAAACCCTAAACCCTAAACCCAAAAAAAATCCTATCAATACGTCTAAGTACGTGTTAGGAGTTAACTCAGGTCTTGATTAACTTAGTTTGACTATGTTTAGTTAGACTAGGGCTAGGGCTGCTATTACTATATAACATGGCTGGCAGAAGCTCTTTGTAACACAAATTAGGGTTATTTAGTAAAGTGACTATGACTGTTCCATGGACGTAGCCTCAGTGAGGTGAACCACGTATTTTCTGTCTCGTCTCTTGATTGCATGAGTGTTTCTCTATGTATTCATAATTCAGACCAACAATACGCCGCTACATATAGTTACACTTGTAGAGTCCTACGATGTTTGGTGGATGTGGCAGTGTTATACTTGATGGAGTTTAATATTGATTTTTGGAAAGAGACTTCCTCTTATCAACCAAGTTGGCAATTTGGTGAGGTATGAGTGAGTCGATTATAAGTATGATTTATTACCAATTCTAGCTCTTTACCAAGTGGAGGTTTGACGTATGTTGCGATCTTTAATACTTTTGTTCCTTGGCCTGATGATTTATTGGAGGAAATCATGGATCCATATGACAATATATGTCTAGAGGATGTTATTATCATGCTAAGTGCTAGTGGAGTTGTGTCATCCACGTTGGATGAATCACTAGATACTTCATGTATGCAGCTAGAATTGATGGCATATAAATTGATATATGAGGCTTGGAGTGAGTCTTTTGCTCTAGAGATGAAGAAAGTTATTACCACTTCCACTATATTGTCATCTTAAGATAAAGTGCATATTGTTTGGCAGTATGTAGAGGAGGGCATATGTGTGTTGGATTTGTTTGGAGAGATAAACACAAATTTGGCCGTTGTTTTGAAGTCACGTATATGATACATTGATACTTGTATGTAAAGCGTGATAAGATTGTAAGACATATTTCATTACGCCATGTGGCACAATTGATGCAACGATACCCATATCTTCTATCATTGTTGGCAATTCAAGTATATCAGCAGGTCTTGACATCAGATATTTTGTTGTTGGGGACGCAATGCCTTGCTTGGCATGTTTGATTATTGATGGATGGTCATGTTAGGGACACACACGGGCTCATAATGGTCATGGACTAAAGGATTCATGTTCCTGCATATTTTGGGAGATGTTAGATGTGTTATGATCTCTCCAATCATAGCAAGCCTATTCACCGATATATATTTTGGAAAAGCTAGATCAAGAGTGGTGTTGGGGAGATGAATAAAATATAATTTTTGTTGAGCTCAAGGTAAGGTTGACATCTGCTTCTGTTTTGAGGAGGCTAGGCTAGTGAGAGATCATCCCTTTCAAGTACATATTGATTGGAGTATGTTGGGTTTGGGAGCAATGCTTAACCAACATGATGATGAGGGGAAGGAGATTGAAGTAGCTTATGCAAGTTACTCGAACAATGCAACGGAGTCAAAGTATAGTTCTTATGAATGAGAATGTTTGATAGTTGTTGGGCGGTGATACATTTCAAATGTTATTTGTTTGGAAAATCTTTCATTCTCATCATCAATCATCAATCATTGAAATGGTTGATGGAATCAAACAAGCTTATAGAAAAGCTTCCACGATGGGATCTTATGCTATAAGAGTATGATTTCACAATTGTACTCATATCTAGAGTGATTAATCGTGATGCAGATGAGATAAGTCAAAATCCATGTACAAGTCTTGTTGATGAAACCGGGGCTCCATGTTATGGTGATACTGTTGACAAGATGATGTCATGTTGTCAACATTATGTCCTTTTGAGTATATTGGTGTTTGAGTTATGTGATATCTCTCTTGGATCAAAAAATGGATATGTTATCTTTGGACGTTGAGACTAAGGACGGTTTGGTGGTCAGCCGAGACATCCATGATGACATGATGGTGTTGGAATATCTTTGTACATGTGTTTTGGGGGGCATTTTGAATGCCAAGAAGCAAGATTGAGTTTTACAGAGAAATCGGCAGTTGAGGTGGAAAGGTAGACACCTTCTTCGAGTATGGAAAGATGACAGCCTTTGTGTTGTGTCACTTCCATCTTAGAGAGCACAATTGGTCAAACATGCTCATGAGGAGTCTGGTCATTTAGCTTACTTCAAAATCACTATTGGTGGAGAAGTTTGCAAACTGAAGTGCAGCAATTTGTGGCCAGATGTATGGTATGTGATCGTGTTTGAACATCACTCAATGCCCATACACCATAGATTCATCCTCTACCAATTATGGAACTTGGTTATCATTGGAGCTTGGATTTTGCAAGACCTCTACCATTGACTATACGATATCATTGATATGTGGTAGCCATGATGGAGCATTTCTCCAAGTGGATTGAATTAGTGGCATTGCCTGAGAAATGGCGAGCAACTGTAGCTTTCCGGGGTTCCAATATATATTTTGTAAGCCAGAATGTTGACACTATTTATATCCAGATTCAAGATGTATGGGGGTTCTTCAACCATTCAAAATATTCATATCAAGCATTAAAAAATACAAGAGATTTCCGATATTGGATAAAATACCTTTTGAAAAATGGGCACAACATAAACTTCAACAATTAAATCTATAATTCATCAGAAAGTGCAAATGATCTCCACATTAAGCACTTGAGTGCGAAGATAATCATCCTTGGCAGCATCATCATCAATTCTACTGCACACAAGAACCAGACTCATGAATCACATAAAGTTCATCATAGTACGAGAAGAGACACAGTAAAATAATACAAAGGATGGAAAGACCCAATCAAATTGTACAAGGATCGAACCAACACGTTAACATGGGGCTAGGCTCCAATCCCATCATAGTTGAAAATATGTCCTCCCGTACCTAAAATATCCGAACTATCTAGGTAGTCACGTAACTCATCTTCCACTATGGACACGAAGAAAACAAACAGTTTTTCATCGCAAGCACAAAATTTTCCACAATCTTTCATATTCCATCTTCTACAGTCGTCTATTGCTACAGCATCTTTCCTATACACTTTTCCGAACTCCTCGCCTATTGCTAGTGCTAGGCCTAGCAACTTCATCAAGGGACTTTTGGTCACCAAAACTATTGTCGTCTTCACCATCTCCCTCCTATTATAATTCATATGTCTTTGCCGGCTCTCTAATCTGTTTACTCTTCACCAACTACATACTATTAGCTTACAGCGGTGTTCTTAGCGTATTAAAATGTGTATGCTCTACAAGTTGTCTTTTGAATGATCTCACAACATTGGTATACCAGTTCTGTGGATGCATGTTCTTATCTTTTTTCTCACACGTTACCTTCTTGTTTCCTCTCTTGCTAGGGTTCTTATTTATGTCCTTCCCGCCACACAACTTTTGATTCCCCATTGTCACTTATGTTACAAATCAGATCACCAAATCACCAACATTCTCAAATCGGATTACCGACATATAAGCTCATTATCGAATACTCTGAAGTAAACTCAAAATCTTAGAAGAAAAGCCCCAACTTGAGACATATAAACTGAAGAAAGACAAAACAACCCAAAAGTGCTAAAGTTCTCACTTACGTATGATAGATAGGCTAAAATAACTATACATAATATTTAGCAAATATATCAACACCACTCCTCAAGTTCATACTCTATGAAGCTTGTTATACATCTACTAAATGCTACTCATTGAATCATGTACAACTAATTCGAAACTAGAATACTCAAACTTGTCCAATGATAAGACCTTTTTGAACAAATTATCAATCTTATTTGTAATGTTTGCATATTTTCAATCTATTTTACCTACAAAAATTTTCACATGATTAAATTGATAGTGCACATCAATGTATTTAATCTTTGCATGAAACATAAGATTAATTGCCAAAGGAAGCTAATTTAACTCCACTTTTTGAGCTGGATAGTGGCTAATCCATATTACCTAATAGTTGCCCCAATCATGCTGCATTGCATGTTGCATTGGTAGCTCTTTTATAGTTTATTTGTATAATTTTATATTTTATATTTATAGATGACAAAGCTATCGTATGTAATTTCTTGGATGCCCCCAACAAATAGCTACACTTATAAAATTGAGGACATAGTATGTTATATAATATTTGTCATGCACTTTACCTGTCCGATCTAAATCTTTAAAACTATAAGTTCTAAAGATGAAACTAATGAATATGAAGTGAAATCCAAACTAAACAATGTATTCCACATATTTAAAAATTTTCCTCATGTATCAAGGTGAGGCTTTTTTGAAGTGTGCATAAATTGACTAACCAGTACAACTAAATAATTTAAATTAATTTTAGCATGTAACATGTATATTTCAAATTTCTCATTATTTGTTGATACATTTTGAATATGTATGTAGGTGAACCACTTGCATATTCATAGATCTAATAAAAATTCCAAATTTTACTCCAAAGACATATAGATTGATTTATAATCCATTATTTTCAATTATGTTAGCTTATTTAATGCATATGGTCTTTGCATCATCTAAGTATGTTCTTCAATATAAATAATCTTAAGATTAAGAAAGAATCTAAATCTTTCTAAAAATAAATTTATCCTCTTGTATATTGACCTTGGTGTTTGCTTCAACTTGTAGAATGTCATCTATAACTAACATACCCAACTAAGATGTCTAGTTTCTAATATCCATATAGTTGAACCATATATATTATTTCTTTTAAATCATCACTAAAAAATATATTCTTCATATCCATTTAAAAAATTCTTATTATTATTATGTGTAATATATTGGATACATGATTCAATGTCTTGTCATAGGTAATCCCATAAACTTGAAAATAGCCTTTTGATGCATGTTTGGCTTTGTACTTACTCATGATCCCATTTGATGTCCTTTTGATATTGTGAATCTGTTTACAATCAAGAGCATATTTATCTTATAGAACTTTGATCAAATTCTATATCTATTGTTGATTCATAGATGTAATTTTTTCTTACATTCTTCACAATTTTTACAAAATTTGATGTCTCCTTCTCCTTTTCTATCTTCATGATATACATATAATCTAACACCTAAAAATACTCATGCATCAATCTCTTCATAAGATATTTAACCCTATATGATATCATTGTGGGTTATGAAATACTCAAACTTGTAAGTTGAAGTGAATTGTGCGAACTCCAGCTAACTTTCATTTAGGTTTACTTTTGATAGCTCTCTTTGAAAGTTAATCATAAATCTAAAAATATAGTTTAAATCTAAAAAATCAAAGTCTTGTTGCAACTTCTCACACAAACTCTTAATATTCAAAATGCATATCAAATTTTCATGACAACTCTCCTATCTAAGAACTCTCAAAAAGAACTCAAATATCACTCAAAATGTCAAAAATTTTTATTGATGTTTAAGATACTTCCTTAAAACAAGACTTGAAAGATACTTCTTTACCTTTTTATTTATATTATTTAAAATTTTACTAAAGCTTAAATTTTACATGAGTTCCTAAAAATATCTACCATATAACTTTCTCTTATCAAGTTTAAGATCAAAATTTTTCATGAAAATGATTACATGATAACATGTCATTGGTACACAAACAACTTCTAAAAGCCCAACTTTAATCCAACTGACTTTGGTGTATCAAATAAATCTTGTCTCTTAATATAAAGCTACTTGCCTAGTCAATTCAATCAAATACTAATCATGTCAAGGAAAGTCAAGGTAGCAATGTGATTGAATATGGCCCTTGATTTTTACAAAACAAAAAAATAATTTTTTCATCTTTTATTTTACTATATCTAAAACTATATAATTTATTTCTCCAATTTTATTATAATTATTTAAACATAATCAAAATTAAGCTTAACTTGATGTTTAAATCTAGTAATAAATAACATCATATATAATCAGACTAAATTTTATAAGTACAATCATGGGTCTTAGATCTCAAACTTTTTGGATCTCCTCTACTTCTACTTGATCACATGGAGTAGATATTAGCTATACTTTGCTAAAGAACTAATCTCTTGGAGAGTTCAAACGTATCATGATCTTACACTAAAGTTATCATATAAAATGATATTTTGTACAAGTATAGTAATGACAACATGAACTACTTCCTCTATATGATGGAGTAAAGAAAAACTTGTTTTGTAAACCATGAGTTTTCTTAATCTAACACAATAATTATACTAATAAGTGATTGACTACTGACATAATTTCAACATTTATATGTTTTTAAATTAGAAACATATTTTACAATGATATATTTATCTTATCATCTAGTTTGTGAATTGTTAATAGAAACATCACTTCCTTAGTTAAAAATGCAGTTTTTTATTCTTTTTTTGATTCAAATCCTAAACGGCATCTTTTCATGGTCATGCTCAAGCCGTCATTAGTCTTTCATATCCAAACTTCTTCACTTATTCACCAAATTGCTATTTGGTGCAAACATAACAAGCCAAATATGCTCATTTTCTTGTCAAATCCAAAAAATTCTACTCAAAAATTCTTACTATGCCTCAACAACATGTCCGCAAGTTTTATCTCACTAAAAAGAAATAAAGATAGTCTGATTGATCTGCAAATCCAACCTCAATATTGATAGCATATATGAGCACTAACACTCCAAATAACAAAGCACGAACAGAAATAAACGTGGTGCATAAAATTGAAGTCAAGATGAAGATATATCAATCACAAGAAACATAAATAACAATGCTCCATCAAAGGGGCCAAACCCATCCAACTTGGACTAACATAGCCTTAGGAGAGTAGTAAAAAATACTAAAACTCAGTTCAAAAAGTTCTTTTTCTCTGTAAATCTATAATCTGACACAAGTAATCTGAAAGTATATTAACACATCTTTTGTTATGTCTACAGAATTTTTAAAATCTTTGACTCTAAATTCATATCCCTAAATATTAATATTTCATAATTCTGACACTACTAGCCATATGTTGGATATATTTGTACCACCGCAATAACCTTAGATCTTCTATGATTTTAGCAAATTTTAGATCAAACATACACTATATGATATGAATAAGTAAAATTTGATTTCAAATATGAGCATGTCGCTCATATTTATGATTCAAAAATGTTAAAACGATAAATCCTAGACTTCAATGATTATAGTTTGAAATCTTTTTTTATCAATATAAATTGTAAGCTCCAACATCAGTTTAGGTACTTACCCACTTAGGTCAATTTTTAGTAGAGCTTCTGCCCTCTAAGTTCTCAATTAAAAAATAAAACACTCAACTCAAAAAAAAAAACAAAAAAACTTAAAATCAATCATAGAAACTTCAAGTCTATTCTACTTTAGCATTGTCACCATGATCTTCATTCTAATAAGCGCCCTACACACTAAATAGTAAAAAGATCAAAGCTTATATCCATTAAAACTCAATAAAACACCTTCATCGCTCCAAGAATTCATAATTCTCATCATAAAATCCAATTTTAATTTTCAAAGTTATATTTTCTACTCTCAAAATGTCCACAATAACACTCCGCTCATAACCATAATATCAAAAAAAGATTACATCCAAGCCAAATCCACTTTGAGCTTCAAAGATCCAATATTCCGGCACTAGATAATATCCACGAAAGTCACATTCTCAAAGTCTCAACTTGAAAAATTGCATACCAAGTAGCCCTTATTCTAAGTACACCCTTGAGCCATAGGTCTACTAATGTCGCTATCTGCCTTGACTCCATGTCCAATTGACCGGTGCTAACTACACTCCGGTCTCTAACTAATGTATACTTGCACTTACCTAACTAGGGTTGCCCTTATATAAGTAGTGACATATTGCTTTCATCTCGTTGTTTCATGACACAATTTTGTTGAAGGAATAGCAATTCGTATATGTCAGCTCCACCGGACCTCCCGGGCATAAACATATAAGTGCAACCTCAGCTTTGGAACTCAACAAGATTCACCTTGTTTGTCAATAATCAGAACATGCTTTTGTATCCCAAGATCATCCCAGTATAATGACAAGTGACTTTCCACTACGAGTTGCGAAGGCGATCCACTCAAGACACTTTGAAGATCAAAGGTAGGAATAAGACCATCTACATAATTGGGGTCCACTCAAGTTAGTAGCTCAAAATATGTTGTATGGGGTACGAGGAAATAAAAATCTACTACTAATTGTGTCCCAAGTCTACAAGAGACTTAAGAGTGCCGTACTACTGTTACGCTTTAACGTGGCACAATTAGTATTACTTCGCACCATAATGCACACGCACATACCTACTTTGTGAAGATTGCTCCTCCAAAATTGTAGTCAAACAAAAATGATTTTCGAGGAGCATAGTGACGTCTCTTAATTGCTCAGACGGTCTCATTAACTCTGGGATTGGAGCTAGAAATCTGGTTCTCATCTCCAAGGATGAAGAACTCGGACATTTTTTCAAGACCAGTCATTGACAAAGCCAAGAACGTTTCCATAACGAATCTCATAGCAGCCGCGTCTGTCATAGACGTCCTTTTTAAAAACTCCATTCACTTATTTCTGCGAAAGCCGGACCAGTCTCTGGAATAAGATGTTACTAACTAGCATTATTCTTCATATTGTGGCCTAATGTGCTTGAAAAACGAGAAACATGCGAACTTCTTAAGAGCCATTGACAGATGGTTGTCAAACAATTAAAACAGGAACACTTTCAAGAATAAGGGACAAATCTCTACTCTCTGATCACCACTATTCTACACACGTTTCCTTAAAGTTAGTAAACATAAAAATGCGCAAACACAGTTCTTAAATCATACTCAATTTAGAACATGTCTTGTACGGTCAACGACAAGAGAAGAATATATCTGCTTTTGAAGTGTTGTCCGTGCCTTTGAACATGTCTATTTGCAGAGTCTGAGTATTTGATTCTTGAAGCATATCCCAGCATGCAGATTTCATCACTTCACCTTTAGGTTACCGGTTTGGTTCGGTTCAGAGAAACTGATTAATGACCAAACAAAGATCCAAAAAACCTCGGAGCTATTGAGTTGTTGGAAACGTGTATAAGCGGAAGAATGAAATTCGACTGTAACTTATGAGATGAATCTCTTGAGCAGATCTGAATCTATGAACAAAGATATCCTGAACCTACGTTTCCCTTCTGCTAGTCGTGTAGTTTTGCCTTTGGTTTCTTGACAAGTGGCATCTCATTAGCACATCCCTTCTATGACGTTTTAGAATCAAAACGTCAGTTGAGTGTCGCCAGCACTATAAATTTCTGAAACATCAGTATTTCAAACATGGAACTTAGTTGCTTGCTTTTGGCAATTGTTGTGCGTTCTGTAGCTTGTACGACGTACAACAGAGGCAGACCCATTGCTCGAGATCTAGTCGAAGCTTGGTTCACTTCAGTGATTGGTAGTTGGCGTAAAATATTGAGACTTTCCTTATCAGTAATCTTCT
Organism: Marchantia paleacea; assembly: GCA_014180765.2. Classification (NCBI taxonomy): domain Eukaryota; kingdom Viridiplantae; phylum Streptophyta; class Marchantiopsida; order Marchantiales; family Marchantiaceae; genus Marchantia; species Marchantia paleacea. The sequence goes on from MUAA02000018.1 coordinate 5,374,844, forward strand.
TCGAGGGACCGAGACGATCTTCAGAGTTGAGTGCTATATCGATCGAGTGGTTTCGGTTTCCTCGACGTTTTCATCTTCGAGCTCTACAATGGCTACACCTGTGAGGAATTTGACAGTGGCAGTGCTAGTAGTCTCCATGTTATTGATGCTCCTGCAGTGCACGGTAGCTCAAATTTTCGTGGAAAACCGATCTCAGAACAAAAATATCAGCGTCGAAGATCTGACGCAGAATCTGATCATCGACCCACTGGCAGTGGGTAGAAGGGGGCTATTTGACAATATTTCCAGCGATAATCAAAATCTGTTCAAGATCGTCAACCTGAAAACGTTGGAGATCATCACCAAACAGTTTTTCATCGCGGGCACCAACGTATCCATCGTGGACGATGACTTTGGTGGCCTTTCTCTGATTCATGAGTCTGGTTCTTGTGCGCAGTAGAATTGATGATGATGCTGCTAAGGATGATAATCTTCGCATTCAAGTGCTTAATGTGGAGATCATTTGCACTTTCTGATGAACTTTAGATTCCATTGTTGAAGTTTAGGTTGTGCCCAGTTTTTGAAGGTATTTTATCCAATATCGGAAATCTCTTGTACTTTTTAATGCTTGATATGAATATTTTGAATGGTTGAAAAATACACACACGTCCTGAATCTGGAGATAAAGAGTGTCAATATTCTGGCTTAGAGAATATACATTGGAACATCGGAAAGCCGCAGTTTCTCGCCAATCGGCATGAGGGTACGGAGCAGAAACCCTATATCACTATGATAGATGTAGCTTCCATTTACTGATAACGTATTTAGTCTACCAAAATATTTTCAAGTCCGGTGTTGATTAATGAGAGTAACCTTACCGTTTCTTATTATCATTTCTTTCCATGTTTGGGAGTGGGCTGCATAGGAGGATTTCCTTACCATCGTAGAAAGGAGCAAGTTAACACCAGTTTTCATTATTGGAAAGAGTCAAATAAGGTATAGATCACAGTCACGGATGAAACTAAACATGTAATGTCACCATGAAATTAGGGGTAGCTTGAAAATGATTAAAATTTGTCATACATTTTCACCCAAACAATATTTTTTCTTGAACTGTCTCATACCTATCATTGTGTTTGGCTAGCGCTTACCACAATTTTAGAGTAAACATCTAAAATAATCTCTTCTCCCACAAATGTGAGATTCCTATGAAATATTGGAAAATTTGAGGAGTAATGACTAGAGAAGACGAAAGGTTGAAATCCCTGCTCTCAATGTAGAAGCAATATGTATTCTTTAGGGAGCAAATCTAAAAATCAAATTTTTTGATACATGTATCACTTCTCGAAATTACTAATGGCTCAACTAAACACTTGAAAAATTTTCAAAGAAAAAGTGATATATGTATCACTATCCAATGTCAACAGGAGCTCCCATTTTTTTACAGTAAAAAGCCATGGTTAGAGATGATCACGATAGTGACCTGTTAATTAAAGTACGTAGATGTGACCATACTATGAGAAAATCTAACTTCAGCTCATCCGGGAGTAAAAATTCATCCAAGAAAGTAACATCCATTAATGATGAAAAACATATAGCCCTAGTCATCATTCATGTATGACTTAAGAGCAAGAAATAGTGACCATCTCCGTCAAAGTCAGAATCTGATCAAACCATCCATACAGCATAGTGGTACGGATGTCATTATAGCTGCACAACATATATTCCATATTGACAATCACAATTAAAAAATAAGGTTTATCAATTTTGTGACCCAACAAATATAAAAAAGATGCAAGTCTGAAGAGCCAAAAAGTGTGGTTGAGCTTGCATGAGATTTATATGAGAACTGATGGAGTTCTCATCTAACTCTCTCTACTTCACCGTTTTCAAGTCATAGTTTCACTGTTTTAAAAGAAGTGTTGAACTATCTACATGAATGCTTTGCACAACCGTCTACATGAATATTTCATTAGAGGCAAGTGCAAAATACACTTTGAAGGCGGTTGCAACTTTCTCCAAATTCTAAATACATTTTTCATGTTTCATCTTCTAAGATAATTAAGCCGAGGATTTTATATTGGGCTAAGTCTTACTGTATTTTAAAGGGTGTTGACTCATCTTCAAAGGAAAGTGATAACAATGAAAAGAGCCAAGGCAATTAATATGGTTTGGTCACAAAAGTAAATAATAATATGCATATCACTTTTCTAGCGTCTTTGGATGACGAGTCACTTGAATCTGACTCTGATCTTTGACCCACTGCTAGTGGATGGATGATAAATTGTGCATCAGATTGTGGGCGGTAATATTTTTGTTTTGAGATCGGTTTTCCACTGAAATTTGAACTACCGTGCACTGCAAGAGCATCAATAACAAAGAGACTACTAGCATTACCACTGTCAAATTTCACACAGGTGTAGCCATTGTAGAGCTCAAAGATGAGAATGTGAAGGAAACCAAAACAACTTGATCGATATAACATTCATTCTGAACATTGTCTTGGTCCCTTGAAGAAGATTACTCAGTGTAATGAGATAAGGAAAGTCTCTATTCTAACATTTATCTAATACATTATCTTTATTATAATCTCTAATAAAGAAAATACCTCCATGAGCAAAAGCACCTGTCATAATAAAACCAGCAATATATTGATGATGAGTGTATAATGCAGCTTGCGTTGTAAAATCTTGTGTGTCACAACTTATGTAGTGGCATCTCTAGTTAGGTAGGTACGCGTATGCATGAGCAGATACAGCAATTAGAACAAGTTATACAGTTAGCGCTGTTCGAATTAGAACTGCTGTTAGGATTGACAACGCCGTTAGGGGTCCTAGGGCTCAAGGGGTAGAGTTCGAATTAGGGCTCCTTGGAGTGCAGTTTTTGAAGTTGAGCCTTTGAGAGTGTGGGTATGTGGATAGTAGCTAGTGCGGGAACCTGGAGTCTTTGAAGCACAAAATGGGTTTGGTTTGACTGTAATTTTTCTTTTATGCAATGGTTATGAACGGAGTGTCCTTGTGGACCTTTTGAAAGTAGAAAAGATTACTTTGAAAACTCAAATTGGATTCTGTGGTGAGAACTGTGAGTTCTTGGAGCACTGAAGATATTTTGGTGAGTTTAGATCGATGGTAGCTTCGATCTATTGGCTATTGAGTATGCAGAGTGTTGATGGAGTGCAGCCCCTGGTGGTGATCTAGAAGTAGAGTCGATTTGAAGTTGATCTTATCAATTTTCAATTTCTATATTTTCTATTTTAGTGTAAATCCGAATCAAGAATTTTTGAGGGTAGAAGCGCTGCTGAAAATTGACAAAATGGGTAGATACTTATAGTTTTCTTGGGGCATTAATTTGAGATTGGCCAAAAAATATTTCGGACAAAAGTGCTTGAAGTCAAAGATTTGATGTTTCGAAGTTTTCGGGTCAAAAATAGGAGCAGCAAGCTATCAGATTATCATATAGTGTCCGTTTGATCTGAAATTTGGTGGAGTGATAGAAGATATAAAGTTGTAGTACAGGGATAGAAATATCAAGCCCAAGGCTAACAATGTCAGAATTGTGAAATTTTGATGTTTAGGGGTCTGAAATCAAAGTTGAAGATTTTCAAGTCTTGCAGAAGTTTCAAACGGTATCCGTTTGCAAAAAAAAATTGCATTAGGTAGCAAATTGAAAAAGGAAACACCTTATATATTTGAATAACCGGTGTCATATTATCGATCTGGAGAGCAGAAGACCTCCAAAATCGAGTTTTTGTGTTTTTAAATGCCCTTCTGAGGCTATGTCAGTCCGGGTTGGGTTGGGTTGGTTTGAGCCCTTTGATAAATATTTTTGAGATGGACTATTGTTCTTTATGTTTCTTGTGATTGATATAGCTCCATCTCTGCTTCCTGTTTATGCACCATATTTTTTTGTATTGGTGCTTTGTTGTTTAGAGTGTTGGAGCTCCTGTGTGCTGTCGATAGTGAGGCTGGATTTACGGCCCAATTAGACTATCCATGTTTCTCCCCAGTGAGACATGACTTGCAGACCTATAGACTGGGTGAGTGCCTGTGATGATGGCATGTTTCAAGTTGCCCTTGTGTTAGCACCTTGTGGTATCTCGGGTACCTTCTATTGTTGTTTCTTGTTCTAGTTGAGGACCTATTTTTGTACGATTACGGAGGTGATATATTAGTGTCACAGTGGAGATTCCGAAGGAGAGACTACTCGGGTTAGCATTGGATGCATCTGTAACGGAGTGCGGTACCAACCTTGCTTGGTGATATCTTGGAGTGTGTACCCACACCGTTGTTGTGGGACATGGCCGATATCTATGGGGCCACCAAGGGTCCCAGACGATATTCGGGTACAGTTGGCACTATTTAGTTGGATGACTTCATCCAAGAGTTTGACTCATGGTGTGATTTACAGTGGATGAACAATTCTACGTTGTTCAGTCCATTTATGGCTTGGAAGGGATTATTCCAACATTTGGAGGGTCCGCCGATGGATGATTATCATGAGTTCCGGCGTGAACACCTTGAGGAGTTAGAGTTCTGGAGACAATACTGTTCTCCAAACTACATCTCTATTACTTCAGATACGGTGTTTGGAGGTGCAAGTTCATCCTTTGGACATGACACTGATGATATGGTTGGAGCTAGTAGAGTTGGGAAGAGTTCAGAGGTCTCAACCTTTAACCCTATTCTGGAGTTCTTTGCAAGGTTGAGGAGAGACTACCAAGGGGTGGGAACTGACAAGCTACGAAGCTTGTAGGAGTTTCAACGGAAGACTCGGGAGAGTCTTTGAGAGGCGTATACCCGAATGCGTCGGTTGATCAGTGTTACCCATGGGATGACAGAGACACAAGTTGTCCAATATTGGTATGGGATATTGGATAGGGAGTTGAGACATAGAGTGAGAGATGCTATCTTACTACATGACACATCATCTATGTTGGCCATTGTGTTTTGTCTTGCTGAGGGTATTGAGATCAACATGCAAGAAGAGAGGGTGGTGACTATTGGATTCAACAAGGATTCACCATCTTCATCAACTTCTTCATGTAACCTGTCTACAACACAAATCCGGAATGGTTATGGTTGACATGTGGGACAGTCTCGACCATTCGGACAGAGTGGTGAAGGTGCAACATACATACCATTGCCATCCCTTTCAAGTCAATAATCAGTTGTTGTGATGGTGTGTTGGACATGTGGTGGACCTCATCACAAGAAGGATTGCCTTCAAGGCCAAAGGATGGATCCTATTGGATCAAAATCATGTGAGCATTGTCACAGACATGGTCACATGATGGATCGATATTTTGATCTCCATCTAGAATTACGAGCAACAAGAGTTGCCATGGTAGTCCCTGGAAGAGGACAAGGAGTTCAAGGTGACAAGGGTGGTGGTAGGGGTGGTGGTAGAGGACCAGTCCCTACTCAAGTGTTAGCCCATGAGGCTAGTCATGATGTGAACATTACATCTCAATTGGAGCAGTTGGAGCAAAAGATAGCAAGTATGGCTATGGCCCAACAAAGATCAGATTCTAGAGCTGGTGCCTCTACATCATATGATGGAGATATTATGAAGTACATGTGCGTAGCGGCACAACCATGTACAGTTGCTGTGACTCGTATTGCAACACATACTACTGAGTCTAGAGGAGCGTCCATGGAGTTGGATCCACAAAGAGGGGAGGCTAGCCAACAGGTTAGACTACATCAGTCTTTCACATTGTTAGAGGCATTGAACACCTCATCCATGGCTCCTAGACAACCTATTGGAGAGATGAGGGTGGAAGCCAATGTGGATGTACTTGGAGATGGAGCAAGTAAGGATTAGCAATCAACATCGTTTGAGGTACCATCCAGTGTAATGTTGGGGGCGGCAAAGACTCTTGTTCATTCTCTTGTTTTCTCAGCCAAGGATTTATTGGCGTTGGGGGTGTCATCATCCCAAGTATTATGATTGGTAGAGCCACTTTGCAAAAGCAAAGAAGATGTGTTGGTTGATTCTAGTAGTGTGAGCACTAGTAGTGTTGATCATGGGATCAGGACAACTACTAGTGGAACTTGGCAAGCTACTACCCCTTGAATGATGGAGTTACCAGCGAGGCTAGTAAACAATCGTACTAGGGTGTCATCAAGTGAGGTGATGTTGGATAACATAAAGGGTGTCTTCTGTTTGGTCGTACCTTCATGAAAGGTTAATCAACCTCAATGAGTGTTGTTGGATTCTGATGCATAACCCCTTATGTTGGATAAGGATGCGCTACTTGGTCTTGGTTTGCAAAAGACCGATGTGGAAAGATGTCCATTCCAGATTCAGACATCTCTTGGAGGTTCTAGTGATGCCCCGGCACCAGACACCTGGGAGGGATTGATTGTGCAAGTGCAACTGGATGATGTCACTGATAGCTCTACAACACGAGCATGTGTTGTGGTTACACTTGCAGAGTCCTATGATGTATTGGTGGGTGCAGCAGTGTTATACCCGATGGGGTTTAGCATTGATTATTAGGAGGAGACAACCTCTTATTGACCAGGGTGGCAATTTGGTGAGGGCTGAGTGAGTTGATTACCCGTACAATTCATTACCGTTTCTAGGCCTTTACCAAATGGAGGTTTGGCGTATGTTGCAGCCTTCAGTACTTGTGTTACTTGGCCTGGTGATTTATTGGAGGGTAACATGAATGCTCATGATAGTCATGGTCTAGAGGATATGGCTATCATGCCAAATCTTAATGGAGTAGTGTTATCCACGTTGGATGGATCACTAGGTACTTCATGTATGCAACTACAACAGATGGCGATCAGCTCATACATCAAGCTTGGAGTGAATCTTTTGCTCCAAAGAGGGAGAAGACGAAGAAAGTTATTCCCACTTTCACTATGTTGTCACCTTTAGATACAACTCCTATTGCTTGGCAGCATCCAGAGGATGGTATATGTGTGTTGGATCTGTTTGGAGGGATTAGCAGAGATTTGGCTGCTATTTTGACGTCTTGTATACGAGTACATCGATACTTGTATGTGGAGCGAGATGAGATTGCAAGACGCGTCTTATTGCGCCATATGGCACAGTTGGTGCAGAGATACCCAGATCTTCTATCAGTATTGGTAGTTCAAGGATATCAGCATGCCTTGCCATCATATATTTTGTTGCTAGGGGCGCAAGACCTTGCTCGGCATGGCAACATACATTTGATTATTGTTGGATGGTCATGTCAGGGACACACACGTACTAGTAATGGTCATGGGCTACAGGATTCATGTTCAGGCATGTTTTGGGAGATGTTACGTGTGTTACGTTCTCTCCAATCATAGTAGACCTATTCTCCGGCATACATTTTGGAGAATGTCCCTTGTTGGGTGATCCACGTGCACGGGTGATGACAAGTACACATCACGTGAGGTCATGGATTGGGCCAACGATATTGCTGGATGCAGCGAGAGTGGGATCTTCTGCACACCGTCCACGTCTATGGTGGACAAACCTTCTTCCGAGGGAGCTTTTATTGCGAGCATATGACGGAATGGAGAGGCCCTCACATCTCACAGTGGAGAGTATTTTGGATGTGGGTAGACACTCCCAGGTAGTGGTCTATGCTGACAGGTCACCCATGGCAGTAGTGAACCTTGTGGATCAGCCAAGAGCGGCATTACCCACATTGTTGAGTTACCCAACTTCCTATGCTTACAGAGAGGGAGGACCTAGACTTGTATGGGATTCTCGCTTGCATCAGTTGGTGAAACCCAACGCTGAAGAGAGAGAGCGAGCTATGGGAATTTGTACCGGTACTACAACAATACCTACATTGTCAGAGGCATCACGATATCATGTGTTGGGTCAGGCTATGGACCTGAACTGTTTGACATGGATTGTGAGCCTTGGATTGGCTGAGCATAGATGCATGCGATCCACATGTATGACTGCAATACCATTAGTAAGCTCTTTGCCTACCGAGATGATGGAGGCAAAAGCTTGGGGCTAGAAATGCCCAAGATCTAATCCTTGGTCTTATGGGGATGTTAGAGAAGGAAAGATAGGGTCTTCTTTGAGTATCGTTGGAGTTTTTTACGCGGAGCAAGCGGTGGTTACCACTTTAGACCTTTGTGATAAAACACAAGAGGTTATAGCTACAGTAGCAGGAGTTGTTCACTCTAAGATAGTGGAGCATGGTATGAGAGAGCAGAAAAAGCTTTTTGCTCAAGAGGTTGTCATTTAGCAACCATATGCTACGTCTTCTATCTCTAGTGTCGATGGAGAGGAGATTTGGGATATTGAGATTGGTCCCAAAGTGACATGACAAGAAAGACATAGGGTGTGGAGGTTTCTGAGGAGTTTCATAAACTGTATTGCCTTCAGTATGAAGGATTTAGGCTGTTTGAAGGGACCTGGTATACGGATTGACTTGACAACAGATGCACCAGTCTTCCATCATCCCTATCGATATAGTGATATGGAGAGAGATCTGATCCAAAGTAGGTGTCAAGACCTTCTTGAGGCTGGATTAGTGGAGATATCATATGAAGAGTATGCCTCCACTGTGGTCATGCCAATCAAGAAGGATATACATGGCAATTATACAGATAGACACATGTGTGGTGATTACCAATCTATCAATCGATAGACAAAATCTGATCGATATGCTATGCCTATACTTGAGGAGATTTTTGATGCAGTTGGGCATGCAAAGATTTTTCGTACATTGGATTTATGAGCAGGATATCATCAGTTGCGGACTCTTTTCTCTTCGGGGTATGTTTCCAATCCTCATATGAGGAGCTGGATTCTTCTTCTTCCGGCGTAGTGGACGCTTCACTACTAGAGGGACTCCTGCACTTCGGGTGTTTAGCCCGTCGTCCCTTGTGTGACAACCGATTCTCCTTTAATCGACTCCAATGAATATTGGAGAGCTCATAGGCTTCAACTGCCTATATGACAGCGTCCACCGTGGCAGGGTCTGCTCTTCTGCATAAGGTTTCTTGATTATGGTCGAATTTTCCCAACCCCAAAACATACCATTCGATGACCATGGCCGCCAAATAAGGCTTAGTATTAGCCGCAGTGGATGGCATACTATCTAACAAACTGAGAAACTGCTCCGTGTATTCTCGGAGCTTCTGATGTTTCTCTCTACGAATGGCACCAGTCTCCTCAACAGTACCTTGTCATAACCCATCTCCCGGAACCTTGCCAAGAACCGGGCCTTAAGCCCATCCCAAGAAGAGATTTCAGCCACATGACCCTCTTCTTGATTATTCATCCATACCCAAGCTCCTTTCCGCAGGAGTCCCGGGAAGATTCTTCTCCGATCCACGGGGTCATTTTCCTTGTTCGCCATGGAGATGGCTTCAAAGGTACGAATGTACGAGTCGGCATCATCTTCGACCGAAGTACCCTTAAAATGGGGTACTGTTGTTTGATGATTGGTGCTGCCATGTTGTCTTGGAAGACCTCAGTTAGGACTTGGAACGTAGGTTCGAGGTTAATTTTCAGGATCTTCAGTCCCTCACTTTGTCGAGTGAGGAACGCTCTTGGTCCTTCTTGGAAAGGCGACCACCTCTCTTCTTCGTCATTGGCTTTGTCACCCGAGGGTGTCACGCCCTTTGTGGACGTGTCGGTGCTTGAACTGCTATTCTCTTTTGAGGAATCCGATGTGTTGGGCCTTGGTTGGGCTTGGGTCTCCAATCTTCCAGGACTACTCGAACGGTTGGTTCTGGTGATCTTTGGACGACGCTCTGTTGGAGAGTTGGAATGCTCGTGACCCACGACCCGCCTAAGCAGGTCTGGTGCAGCCGGAGTTTTCTTCCTCCTTCGGCCTAGAGGCCAAATCCACCCTTGCTCTCTTTCTCTTCTTCTAGTTTCTTCTCTCGTTGTCGCTCATCTTGCTCGTGCCGAAGGTTCAGTAGTCTGACCGTAAGGCTGGTCTGGCTCATGATCTTTGTCTATCATTCATCCCGGCACCATATCTTCTTGTTTGGTCTAAGAATGAGGTTCTCAACCTTCAAGGTTCTTGAAGGTTAACAGATTCAATAGCACACAACAATAGGCTCATTCTTTCCTTCTTGGCCACCACTGTTGTCAACACGTTCTTAGCAAAGTTCTAGATATGTTGTACAATTCCCGCTGGCATATGAGAGGCAACTTCATTCCCCGGCAGAGACGCCAAGAAAAAGTTGGTCTAAACTTCCTTCTTTATGTAACAGACAAGTAACACAAAGGTTTTGCCATTTGTACAGAATTACAGTTCGTTCCCAAGGGAATGAGGTGTTAACTCTCTATCAGCGACTAATATGTGAGTTTACGCATCTTTTGAAGACTCTGGACATGCATAGTCCGAAGAGTACTACAATGAAGTTGTCCGTGACCACTTAGTCTGATTGACAAACCATTACCCATCCATTACATTGCACAGAATTACACATGTAATTGAAATTTCACTCCAGATTTACTGATGGGAGTTTGATCTGTGACCTCCGGGCTGACTCTCACTCAGGTTTACCTCCGATGGCTTTTTGGAAGCTCATCATGAATCTAGAAGGACTTAGTCCCACCCTATGATCATGACCCTATTGCTCACTCTTACACAAACTCTCAATGTCCAAGCTCCATTATACACATTATCACCAAGAGTAAGATATCACTCAAAAGGAAAGGGATACTTTGGTAATCAAAGTCTTCATTGAATCAAGGCTCCACTCCGAACATGACGTCTCCAAGAACCAAGCTCCCCAAAACTAAGATCACCACACTATCTTCTCCCAAAACTAACTTCCATTGAAAAACTACTTGAGAGGTGCTTCTCAACCTCTCTATTTATACTACTTAGAATATTACCCTAGTAACTACAAGTAATCACCATGTAACTTCCTCTTACCAAGTTTAAACGAGGTAGAGATCACAAACCCCAATGAAAAGGGTACATGGCAACATGCAATTGGTCCACTTGGATCTTCTAGAAGCCCAACTACTCCCTAATTGACTTCTAGTGTACCAAGTCAATCTCGCCCCTAGATTTAAGGGTCTTCACCAAGTCCAACCAATGAAAACTAGTCCAAGTCAAGGGAAGTCAAGATACCCATGTGATGGAATCTATTCCTTGATTCCTACTAAATAACAAAATAGTAGTTCTCATCTACCACACAAAAAATTACTCTATATTTTCCTCCAACTTAACCATAACTAGCTAAATATAGTCATGACTAAGATAAACTTAGGCACAATTTAGATATACTTACATTTTATCCTATATGTACAACCTTGGGTCTTACAGATCATTACTTTACAAACCGAAGTCGAGGTGATGTTCTCGATGAAGTTCTACTGCAAAGTGAATCCGACCATGGCTCATGGGCAAATATCCAGGTATCTTCACAGCTATCACGCACCAGTCTAGGCCGATTGAACGCAACATTCAACAGCTTCTTGAGCATTTTGTTCTACCCTGACTACACTTGCGATTCTCAATGAACACTTGCAAAGAAAGCGATAATCCTACTTTAACACTACTCCTATTTATACAATCTACTCGCACCTATTCCTTACTGTCACCTACACAGATCGCATTCGACTACTTCTTCGGAAATTTGCTGTCCCTTCGATGACGTCTCTTCCCTCAATGCGAAAGCATCCACGCTCATATGCAACTCTCTTATGTGCTTCTTCCGATGGACTTGCATCGCTTCATGGCATTCGCGTCCCATGGCCTTGTACATCTCCTTCCTTCGAATCACAAGGAGTGTTCATCGCCATAGTCAAACGTTCTAACCTTTTAGCCTCCACACCGTGACACCAGGCAAAAAGGTATTGTGAGCATCTACTCACCAAATCTTCTAATCTAGCTAGTCGTTCAATATCAACTTCATGCAATTGCTACTTTGCTCTCTTCAATTGCTGCTGAAGTCGCTCATTCTCCCTCTCCACGAATTTCACTTCCGCGATTCGAATCTTACAAACTTCACTATATGTCTGCTTCATGGTGATATCTTCATGAGTCGCCTCCTTCTTTTGCTTCTCCATACGCTCCACTGACTCTGTCAATTGCTTTATAGTTTCTGCCTGATCCTTCTTCCCTTGAGCGGTGCGATTCATCAACTAAATCAGCTCCATATAACCGTCTTCTTGGGGATTCCACCCTTGGATGAAACTGCCTCCCATCTTGTTCAGCTCCATCAGAACTGGCACCACCATGTTCTCTAGCTTCTGTGCCAACTGTAATACCGAGGAAAGCGGTTCCTCCACTTTTACCTTCGTTGCTTTTACCTTAGGCCGCGATGCCTTTGGTAGTAGACTTCTTGGCTGGGTGATTTCCTTCAGCTTCTGCTTCTTGTTGCTGGGTTCCGCAATTATCTCCACACTTGGACTCCTCTTCTTAGTGATCCCCACGGAGTCATCTTTCCCGAATACAGCTTCCTCTACATCCCGCATTGCTTAAGACCTCGCCTCTAAAGGCATCTCCTGTTGATTCGGCCTCACTGGCGATTGCACACCATCGTCTTGGTGGGGTCCCTCACTCCTTGTCGATCCACTGCTACCATTATTCATCACTGGTCTACCGAGAGTGCTGACCACATTCACTTGATATCTCCTTCTCTCTTGTGGTGTCAACCACCCCATGCGCGAATACATGTACACCAAGAATGAAGAGATGTAGATCACTCCCTTCTCTCCCACTCACAACCTATCGTTTGCACATTCTGAGCGAAGATCTCTCCCCAATTGACCTTCATTGATCCGTCGACCTATCTTGGAGATATATGTGAGGGACGTGGATACGGGATCATTTTCCTTACATGTATTATTACGACATACAAGAGATGCTTTACCACGGGAGGTACGACATGAGTTCCCATCTTTTTCCTCTTTGGCTACCGATTGGACTTGAGGTCTATAGTCTATCTTGATGGACCGACAATTTTAGGAGGCTCTACATTCACTGTTAGTGGATCCGGCCATTCCTCGTACTACTAGAGCTTGTGTACGCTCTTGCTCGGGCAAGGATGCAGGCTCGTGGATCTTGGCTCGATCATGCATCAAGACTTTCTGACTCGTACCAGCTATTTTCTCCACAGCAATCCGTCTTGGCTTGGTCCATCCATCTACATCTTCATTACTCACATGTGAGTGTGGTATCACTTTAGATGCAGCAGGTGTTCATGTGTCCATTCGGAGGGCCTATTTTAGACAACATGTTTCTATTGCTCTACAGAGAGCACTAGCTGGTGCAATCCATAGGACAACAATCATGTTAGGTGATGCTTCTTTGGATACTCCAGTTGTTTGTACACCTTTTGACCTAGATAGTTCATATATCTTAAGTACTGTAGGACATATTTTCCAGTGTGATACTATTGGGGCCTAGCCCCATATTACCGGTTTGGTTTCATCCTTGTACGCTTTGATGGGATCTTCCCATCCCTTTTGTTATTATACTTTGTCCTCCTTGGGACTTTTAGTAAGAAATACCTTCAACCCCATTTGCCAAATGATCACTGCAGTCGTGTCCGGTCACTGAACAGAAACTTCGTTGGAGACGAGAGTCATGAGTAGAACGTCACAAACACAAGCGAATGTTCATATAGTCGGTGTTGTCGTAGTTGAATCGGCTTGAGTCATCCAGACACATCTGTTTATATCCGTAAGTCAAATCTATTTTAGCGACACTCTCTAATCTACTTCATATGTATGTGGCAAAGCATGGGCGTGCCTGATGAAATCAACGAACATCATTTTCCCATGCGGATCATTGATCGGCGGTTTACCTTCGGGGCCTCGTGGCACACGTTTAGCTATCAAGCCTGTCAAATTTTCCAATCTCATTATCCAAGCATAGCAAACTAGTTTCATGGAGTCATAAACCAACATATGGTGTTGGAAGTTGGATGAACATTCTTCCCGTCAATATTTCACATTGCAATTAACATATGTAGTCTACCATGGTCATGCAAAATCTATGAGTTGCATCGACTTCCTGGGTCGAGCTCAAGCAGCCCTTGTCACCTTATTCTGACACATCCCTTAGAACCATTCTCGGAAATGCAGTAGATGGAGATATTCCGGTTGTGTTAACCCGCAATCACGGTCCAAAATCGACTTTGATTTTGTGCCCTCGTCACATTCAAGACTATGACACACCCAAGGAAGCTTGGGACGCGTTGTCACAGATGTTCCATTCGGGACATCTGTGATAGCTTTCAGCATGAGACAAACATCGGAGGAGGTCAACTTAGATAGAAACATAGTTTCCGCTTCTTAAGAAACTCTGTTTCTATCTAATCAATTTCATGACAAGGAAAACAATCACGGAAGGTGATGTTTCTTCGGACGCTCAGATATTTGTATACCTTTTGACCTTGATAGTCCTGATACATTAGTTGGAGTCCGTCATATTTCCCGCTGTGATGCTATTGGAGCCTATCCTCATGTTACTTGTTTGGTTCCATTCTTGTAGGATTTGATTAGGTCTTCCCATCCCTTTTGTAATTTTACTGTCTGTTTTTTTACTTCATGACAAGTTGGGTTATAAGTTTCATGAGAGAGAAGTCGTGTTGCATACTTAGTTAGCACTCTCTTCAGTCTTAAACAGTATCTGCTGAGTAAGTAATGGTCCATGATTATTTCAGGTGTTGGGGTCAAGAGTAGTGATGGAATCCCTACCCAAGGGCAGAATTGATGGAAGACTTCGAACTGAATCTCAACCTACAATTATTTGGAGTCAGTGTCGTTCTCTAAATCAAGAGAGCTAACAACGCCAAACAGATGAAAGCACAATGCCAACTCCTGAAAACGTCCATGAACCAACTACTGATCTGTGACTACACACTACATGGAACCTTTTACAAGATGCTTCTCGAATCCTGCAGAGGGAGAAAGCGATCATCATCTCTCTTGTTTGTGCCTGGCGACGCCTTTGTAAAGAAGTCCACCTGGTGCAAAAGTCCATCAGAGCTTTCGGTTTCTGGTTCCTTGTTCTCGATAAAGTACAATCATCGACCGCCTAGTTCCTTAGTTGCAGAATCTGTACTCGATGTCAAAGAACTGAAGTAAAGACACGGAGTGAAAGGATCTAAGGCGTTTAATCAAGCAGCGAGAATATGAAAAGTCGTCCCGAATAAGATCAATCTTGAAGCTGTTTGTGCCCTTCCTCTTGTAATAGCATGGGTATGCATTACCAAGTCCGAATTCGTATAGATTGATTCGTTCCCAAGGGAATGAGGGATCAAACCACACTAGCAAAGTAGAGAAACATGCATTTAGTCATCTTTCCAACTCTAGAGTGCAGAGTCCGAAGAGTACTCACAAAGAAGGCAATCGATCCAATCTCAATTCCTTCACAATCCCATCACAATATCAATTCCATAGACCACGGCAAGTAGATTTCAATGATTGCTTTACTTTGGGATGGAGATTTCTCTCGTTACAAGTTTGCGTCTCGGCAAAAACACTCTACGGACTACTTCTGATGGCTACAGGTAGGCTCAGCTTGTGGACGAATATCCGGGTAACTTCGCGGATATACAAATCAGTCAACACAATGTCAGCCTGCACACACCAGCTCCTCGAGTGCTCGTTCTACCCTGACTACAATTTGCAGCCCAATAGATTGGACACTTGCAAAGATGAAAAGCTCCCACCACTTTATTTCCTACGACTATTTATAATGAATGTTCTAACTGCTACTCCTAATTGCTCCTACACGGATTGCTCTCTCCTAAGTCTTCTACTCTGATCTGAGCCGCTCGATCGCACCTCCGCTGCTTGCGTGAAGGCGTCGATTCCTAACTGCATTTCTTGTACATCTACCGCGATCTCCTGTCGATGAAGAGCCATGGCTTCCCTGAAATCTCGACCCAACGCTTTATACATCTCCTTCCTTTTGTCTTTTGAGTCGCCGGGATTCTCCATCGCTGCCACCAACTGCTCTAATCGATGCACCTCAACTCGATCACACCGTGTGAATAGATGTTGCGCACATCTGTTAGCGAGGTTCTCCAACTTCGCAGGTGCCTCCACATCAGTCTTTGCTTTAGGTCCTGCACCTGAAGTTGGGCATTCTTCTTCTCCACAAAACGGATCTCCGCACCCCGAATACGGCAGATTTCTTCCTAGTCCTTCTTCGCCTCTTGGACCTTCTGCTCTTGGACAACTTGTCCACATTCTCCGTCAGCTCTCGAACTGTAATGGATTGGTCTTCCTTCCCCAAAGCTAGCCGGTTCATCATTTGAATCAAATCCATGTACCCATCGGCTTGAGGGTCCCACCCTGGCATATACATTGGTCCCATCTCGTTCAGCTCTAGCAATATCGGGACCACCACAGCTTCCAGCTTCTGCGACATCTGTAGTACCGAGGCCATAGGTTTTGCAATCTCCTTCTAGGCTTTCGGCCATGGCTTCACTGCCATCATTTTTGACCGAGAGGTCTTCGGTGGCCCTACTTCTTCCACCTTCTTCATCCCTACATCCTTCCTAATTGTTAGAGTGGCTGGTGGACTGTCCTCCACTACTCTCTTCCTCTTCCTTGATGTTCCAATCACTTCAAGGTCCGAATCCGAATCAGGCTTACTCTGCACAACCAGCCTGACTTCTTCCGTTCTCTTTGGTTCAAGAGGAGCACTCGTTCCTAAACTCCTCGTCGACTTGCTACTGGCACTGTTGATGTCCACGTCCAAGTCCGACAGTCCGCTCTCCAGTCCATACAATTGTCTCTCCCTATGCGTCAACCACTCCAGCTTTGCGTACAAATGCACCAAGAAAGACAAGAGATAGACTACACTCTTATCGTCTTTTATTAGATTAGTTGCCATCGCTGTACATTCTTTGCAAAGATCTCCCCCCAGTTCACCCAAATAAATCCGTCGATGAACCCTTCTACAATCCTCATCTTATGCATGCTTACGTACGTTGTTTTCTGCGGTGAGAAAAGCTGATTGAAGGTGAGAGCCACCTTCCTCTTGAAGACATCCTTGATCAAGTCGAGCTTGTAGCCATTCATCCCCTTCCTCTCTCTAGGGTTGAACCACTTCCGCTCATCGAAGGTGAATACAGTATACATCGTCGAGCCCTCCCAATCGATGCCGCCTTTGTCTTCTTCGTGGCTTTGTCCCAGAGCCTTCGCCCACAGCCTGACATCCCACTTCTCCGGCTGAGCTCTGCTTCCAAGTGTTGTCCCTCTCGGACTTCATCGCACATCTCCAGGCACACGTAGTCCCATTGCCATGACAGAAACGCTCCCCCGAGGTTCTTCAACCTCAGCAACTCCGCCGGAGTCCAATCTGCCATCAGAATAAGCGGTCGAATTCTCCCCATCGTTGCACTTCTTCCTGTTGGAACTCCTCCAATTCGACGCTTCGACATTGTAGCTAGCTTCTCCTGCTCCGGCCGCTCCGCAAGTTCTTGGCATCAACCTTCTCTTGACAATTCTTCAATCCACCGCCCAAGCGCGTGCTTTAATTCCCTCGCAATTCACTCATGTGAACTCCCTAATGGTATTCATGTCTAACCAACATATATTCGGACGAATAACCTCATGAGAACCCGAATATAACTCTTTATTCACAAAAACCAAAAAAAGTCCTACTTATCCTAAGAACTATGCTCCTACATCTCTCCCTAGGGTCAAACCACTTCGTCTCTTCGAAGTTGAAGCCCGTGTAAATCACCAACCCTTCCCAGTCGACACCATCCTTCTCTTTGGAATAATCTCTTCCTAGTGCTTTTGCTTGGAGAAGCGCATCCCACAAATCCGGATGCCCTCTCCATCCTATTGGGTTTGCCATTTTCTTTGCTCAAACTTCTTCACACAACTCTAGGCACACGTAGTCCCAATGCCATGCTAAGAATTCTCCGCCTAAGTTCTTCAATTGTAACAATTCTCATGCTGTCCAATCTAGCTTCGGCACCAAAGGTCGATATACTCCTATCAGCATCTTCTTCACTGGCAACTGAATAGCCTTATGAGCCCCCGATCGAATGATCGATTTCCTCTTCATTTCGTCTACTTGACTCTTCGGCTCGTTCTTGCTCCTCCGCAGCTCGTCGCACTTGTTAATATTGTTACTAACTGCCCTAATCCATTCGACACTTCAGACATTCCTTAACAACTCATTCGTCTTGGTCATATATGTACTTATTTCCCATATTCGTATTCGGCGGACTAGACTTCATCAGAATATTGTTCACTTTCATTCCAAAAATAAAAAAACAGTCTCAAAATCTCTAAGTAGGGTCCTACAGTTATCCTTGGATGCTGAGAATGAGGATGGTTTGATGTTAAACCGAGACATCCATGACGACATGATGTCGTTGGAGTATCTTCGTACATGTGCTTTGGTGGGCACTTTGAGTGCAAAGAAGTGGGATTGCGTTTTACAAAGAGCTCAACAGTTAAGATGGGAAGATAGACACCTTCTTCGAGTATAGGGAGATGGTAGCGTTCGTGTTGTGCCATTTCCATATGAGAGAACACAATTGGTCATATATGCTCATGAGGAGTTAAATCATTTTGGAGTAAAGCGGACATATAACTTACTTCAAAGTCACTATTGGTGGAGAGGTATGCAAATTGAGGTGTAACACTTTGTGGCCAAATGTATGGTATGTGATCGTCTTCGAGCATCATTCAATGCCCCTACACCACAATTTTATCATCTATCGATCATAGGACTTGGTTATCGTTGGAGCTTGGATTTTGCAGGACCTTTGCCATTGACTATACAACATCATTGATATGTGTTGGTCATGGTGGAGCATTTTTCCAAGTGGATTGAGTTGGTGGCATTGCCTGACAAGTCAAGTGAGGGAACAACTTATACGTCCTTAGCTGCGATGCTTAGCCAATTTGATGCAGCAATGGAAGTGTTGACTGATCAGGGTACTCAGATTTTGGGCGAGTTTCATGCTTTGTGTGATCAAGCATTGATCGATTATCATACCATCTCAAATAATCATTTCGAGGCTGATGGTCTAACAAAGAGAGTTGTTTATACACCGAAGAGAGGACTAAGAAAGTTTGGCTTGGAGAAAGGTTATCTCATAGATTGGGACATCCAGCTGCCATGATTAGTCATGGGTTATCAATTTAGCCACAACGTCATTCTCATCATTCTTTTTATTATATGGTAGAGATCCATACTTATCTACAGCAATTCGTCGAGAGTCAGCTGAAATTCTTGACTTGTATAACCATGATGTGTGGGTTTGGGTGTGTTCTCAAAGTGCAGAACTCTTCTGTAGAATAATGCCCATGGCATTTGAGAATCTGGCTATTGCTGAGCATAGAAATACTTTACGATATGCTACCATCCGAGGAGGTGGATATCGATCTTCAATATGCAAATTTCATGTTGATGATTACGTTTATTTGCAGCAAAGTGCACCGACCACATTGAATGTTACGGCTGATCGTACGATTCTACGAGTACATGAGATTTTATCTTTTGGAGTTTTGGTATTAGAGGGTCGTGATGGTGTGATTTGGAAGGATCATGTGCGTAATTGTGCACCATGTCACCTTCCAAACATTGTTGGTACTATTGATCCAAGCCTAGCAGTTGTGCATGTAGGCTTGAGACGTATGTTATGTGGATCAGCTTGTGGAGCAGCCAGTATGTTGATTTGTGATTCTTCTTTGAGAGGATGATATATGTCATGTTTGACACCTCCTCTCAATGTGGTACCCAATGGGTGGTGGAGATGTCCTCGATGCGTTTAGCAAGCAAATAAGTCTAACCGTTATATGATATGGATTGCAAATAGTCAACTAATGATGGGGCATTGTAGCACCCGGCCTCCTGATCTTAGCCCCACGAAGGGCATATCATGTTATGGACTAGATGTCTATTTGGTGTCAGAGGGACCTAACCGCCATTTAGGGGGACGATTGTGGTACACTTGTGTTGATGTATGACGCTCTATGTATTGTGATGTTTGATGTGACAACAATGTATGTTGTGATGCAATATGTATGTACACGATAATTGTCATGACTTATGTTGTGGCATCTCTAGTTAGGTATGTATGCATATGTAGGAGCAAATACACCAATTAGAGCCAATTGTGCAGGTAGTGCCATTCACATTGGAACTGACGATAGGACCGATAGTGCCATTCACAATCCTAGGGCTCAAGAGGTAGAGTTCAAATTAGGGCTCCTTGGAGAGCAGTAGTAGAATTTGAACCTTTGAGAGTGTGGCTATGGTGGATAGTAGCTAGTGCAAGAACCTAGAGTCTTTGAAGCACAAAGGTGGTTTGGTTTGACTGTAATCTCTCTTTTATGCTATGATTATGAGCGAGTATCCTTATGGACGTTTTAAGAATACAAAAGATTATTGTGGTACACTTGTATTGGTGTATGAAAATCTATGTATTGTGATGTTTGATGTGATATGTATGTGCATGACACACAAGACCTTGCAATGCACTATGAGATTGGATCTCTTATTAGCCTTCTTAAAAAATTAGTTGATTAGACCCAAGACTATATGCTTTGCAAGGTTGGCTTGTCTATTGAGTTATCCTAAAAGAATAGATCAAACAATCATGAGATCTCACGACAGGTGAGAGGTTTAAAAGCCTATTAGGCTTTAAAAAAATATTTGGTGGATCAGTCTCAAGATCTTGCTAGGTTTGACACCTATATTGACATCTCAAAAGTCAGGTTAAGATTAATGATCTTGTAACAGATCTCAAAAGTATTAGATAGGTAAATAGATAAGGAACTAGATAAGTAACCAGACTTCATGAGGCATAGAAAGATCCATGATCTTTGAACAAGCCCTAAGGATCAAATAAATATAGATTCAAATGATCCATTCTTTTTAGTATCATGTAAGTGCTCTTCATGTTTCACTTACAATATACATAGTAACTTATTCCATTTTTTTTTTGCAGCTTGGAGCCAGTTGAGATATATATATTAGCTTTCACCATACATGTCATGAAATTTTTTATCTTTTTTGAACTATGCTACATGGCATTTGGATCTATATTCTTAAGGCTCTTAGATGATACTTGAAAGAGTTCATGGAGGACTAGGCATAGTTTATATCAAGGATGTGTTCAATGCAACCCTTCATATCATTTTACATCTATGAGAGAAGATATTGTCTATGTAGAACACTTTGTGGAGTTTGGTATGATTTGAAGGTCATAGTAAATGCTAAAATCATGATGTTCAAGAAAAATTCCTTCATAAAAGGGGAGGAATTAATTTTTCCTAGAAGTTGCACATAGATTTTTTTTCTTTGATGGTAGAAAGGAATATGTTCAACAGATCACTCATCAGATTTGGAGCATCCATACCAAATACTATGAGATGGAATAGGTATAGGTTCAACTAGTTTAACATACAAGTTGTGTTGTTATGTCAAGACTCTAGGGTGACTTGGTGGAAGGATCTATTGTGTTTCCTCTGTGAACATCTAGTGTTGGCGTTGAATGCTTGGGAAGAATCATGTAGAACTTTTGCTCAGTGACAAATAATCTTGGTGAAATATTTGTAAGAAAAATCCCCAATCTTCATAAGCTTTCTGGCTCTACTTGTGAAGTGTTGAATTTTATGTTTGAGAGTTATTTTTGTTTACACACTTCTAAGCGACTTGTACTAAGATGTAATTAAAGTGGTTCAATCCTTGTTTCAACCTACTAGAAGGTATTCCATACAATTCCATACAACTCTACAAACAAGATTAAATGCCAAATAAGAAAAATACAAACACATGCAATGAAAAAAATATTCAAACATGTCCGAAATGAAGAAATTAACAAGGCGTCCTTAGTTGAATGTTGTCATTCAAAATATTGTTTCAAGGCCAACCAAAAAATGATCAAAGAAAAGAGATAATTATTTTATTATATGAGCTCCAATACTATAATAACATACATTTTCTTCAAGTTTGATGCTTGTAGTGTTGAGGATGTTAGCAATGATTGGATGATTTTGCAAAAGATGTCCATGTGCCCAAAAACATTTTACACAATCTTTGGATTTTGTAAGGTCATATTTTACAGGTATAATAATTTGTATAATAGAGAAGCCAAAGTGACATTTTATGGCAATATAGGGTTGAAGAAGTCAAACAAAATATATATCTCAAGATTGGTGCTTAACTTGAGGTATCCAGAAGTTCTCGTGCTCGTTTGAACGACATAGGTATCGTGCGATGAGGGATGCATTTGGCCCTCCACGATCATCGCACCATGGATTGTCTGTGAGCCTGCATAATTGATATCATAAGCAGCACGATGAAAACTGAACTTCTGAACGCATTCCTGTTCAAATTTAGATTCGTTAGTAGGCACTGAGTGAAAAACTGTTACAGGGTGCAAGTAGACGATGCTGGTATGTACGTTGCTTCAATTGTTGATACACACAATCTGAGACTTTTTCAGAGCTTCAGCGGTATTATGGTCTTCTCTTTGCCATATGAAACAAGTATCCTGAAGGGTGCCTTCAGTGCCAGAACTGTGTGTGAATGTAGGATGATAGATGTGTATCTGTTCTGGTTCATTTTCAAAGAGCTGACAATTCTTATCAAAGCAAGACTATGACATTCAATTTCCTCTACTAATCCACTGAATTAGCTATGGATCTGATCCATACTATTCAGTTGCGAGTACCTACGGGTTATATGCTACTACCATCTGATAGCTGTAGAATAAGGGTGATTTATGGGTAGACAGCAAGATAAACAGATCCAATCAGCTTGGTCCAGACCTTGGAAATAGCTAAGGTTAACGAGGTTCAATAGATTAAAACTTACAGTATAAAACCTGCCTGACTTTGCAGGAAATACTGCTGATCACTTTTTGTTGATGGTGCGTAAATGGTCAGGGTATCTAGATTTTCGATATCTAGAGGGATTATATTCCGAATGTTATTCCCCATCAAATGCACTTGGACTCTTGAAGCGTTTAAACTCTTTGTCTCTTTAACGGTCTCAAACCACGTTGTCAGATCCAACTCGTCAAACTGGTTTCTTGTCAGATCCCTGCATTCCCACAATTAAATCAATCAGAAGCTCAGGTTGATGTATGCGCGCTGTTTTTAAACCTGTCATGAAACTGCTCTGTCGCTTGTGCAAGAAATTTTGGTTGGTTAATTGGGTTTGATATCGGTGGGATGATGTTGAAGGTGGAGGTGTGATCTGTAAGGGGATGAGTGAAGGTTGTCTACAGGTTTACAATGTGAAGGTGCGAGTAGGAAGTGAGGATAATAAAAGATGGTTAATTTATTAATTAAAAAGAGTTTTTCTGCCATCGAAGATTGACATTGTGTATGATGTGGCTTGATACGAGGATTAAGTAGGTTGTGAATATTCTAAGCGACATAAAATTGTGCAACATTGTTCAATTTCAACAAGACAAAGTGGTTCAATCAAAGATGTGTTTAGAAGTAAGATCGCCTACATCCTGAATGAGTTATTCTCGCGTTGGCGCACTACATATGTATGTATGCATAAGGTGCAAATTGTGGAAGGATTAGTGGGAGTCTCCATTGGGTTCAACTAGGGAGAAATCTTTAAGAAGAATGTGCAAGCGATGTCCACCAACCTAAAAAATGATGAGAAGAGCCTGATGTATATTTCTTCTTTTTTGTAAACTTGTAGTGGAGTGGTTGACTCCCAAGGAATATCGGTTGGAGAATGGACTATCCAACATTAACAAAAATTAAATTCTAAGAACTCTAATTCAAACTACCCTTGAACTCTATATATGCAATGGTGTTATAGACCCTCATAATATGTCTAGCGTGAATATCATTAAATGCACTAAGTGGCTCTAACTGCTTTATATCTAAGCGTTACAGATTCTTGGGTCCAGCAACTCCAGCCCCACCGCAGAGATTTTGCTCTCGGTTTCTGGTATGTTGCAAAACCCATCGGTCGATTTGCCGATTTGTGAAGAACTTCTCGGTGCCCTGGAGTTGGATTGGAGCACGTGGAGAGCTGAGTGTTGAGAGGGCGAGAGCGGGTGCGGGAACTGATTTGTAGTTTCTGTGGCCATACTTTGGCAAACATGGAGAGTGAATAGTTCATTCTTTTTTCGCTTTCAATTTGGGTTCCATTGGTACCTAAATTGAAGACTATGGAGAATGATATTGTGAGATATGAGTATTTTTATTTTTTTAGGGTTTTGAGTGCATTTTGAGTGATTTTTCTTATACTAGACATATGGGTCGGGTTTTTTTTTTTCTCATCTCTTCTTTTTCCTGCATTGGTTCTATTGGAACCTAGTTGGAAAATTATGGAGACCTGAATAAAAAGTTATGAGTATTTTTAGATTTTAGGGTTTCCATAGTTAGCATTTTCCAATGTGAGGTGTTGTGTTAGGGGGGTTGTGGTTCTGCAGGTGGGGGGAGACACATGATGGAGTGATGGGTTTCTTTATCGTTCCCTTTGTGCTAGCTTTAGCTTGACTTTCTCTCATGGGACCGCCAAAAGCGGTGCGCGATACACCATGTCCGGTGTGTCATCGTCTCTTTACCTCGCAAGGGGTAAAGACCCACGTGGGAAAGATGCACAAAGATTATGATTGGACCACTTGGGATGCGCATGTGAGGAGGACGGTCACATCAACATCGGTTTTTGTCACTTCGGGGAACACGCACATTACATCGACTCCTTCGTTGAGCATTCCGTGTATACCGTTGGGGTCGTGGGAGTGGTTAGCTTCCCATGCAGGTTCGATTCTAGGGCTTTTTGAGACTAGATTTCCATGTCCACGTTTATTCCATAGGCTTCCTCGGGCTTTGCATGACGAGGCTAGACGTGCTTTTCGCTTACCGCTCGATCGGTTGGCGCGCGATCCCATGGACGAGTTAGCATGGTTTTTGTTTTTATTACTTCCGCGATGGTGTCTACGTTATACTAGAGGGGGACATGTGCTGGACATAGAGAGGTATAGCCTAGATTTCGGAGATTCCGAGCAGGGGATTGGGCTACATTGTAGGAGGAGTATGTTCGAGCCACACAGGTTAGGAGTCGAGTGCAGTCACATGATACTTCTGATTCGGCACGATTGCGACGGTGTAGGATCTTGGGGCAGGCCGGGGAGTATAGCAGTACGCACGGGCCCTTCATCCTTTGTCCATGGCTAGTCCTACCGAGGAGACGATTTCCTCTTTACGCCTTCTACATCCACCCATGGGCGAGGAGATACCATTAGAGGTCTTGGAGTATCAGCCGGAGGAGCCATTATGTCTTGATAAATCATTATTTGCTCATTCTCTATGCACAGCCCCATGTTTATCCTCTGGGGGTTTGTCGGGGATGGTATATGAGCATCTTCGAGATTGCTTTCAAAGTGCATGATCCTTCTAGTGGTTTCAATGGAGTTGTTCCTGTGTGGTCGCATTAGTTGTAGAGGGGAGATTCCGTTGTCGGGCTAGTAAGGCTCGGTGCTAGTCGGCTTTTTGCGATGGAGAAGGACATTGGGGGCATCGACCGATTGATATTGGAGAGGTCTTATTGCGACATTAGTCACCGCACCATTGTCTTAAAAGACGTCACACTTCCGTGAACATCTTTGTCCACATCGCTTGGAGTCGCCACACCATGAGTACTGTGAGGCAAAAGATTCAAGGCATTAGAGCACTTCTAGATATCCATCCGGATTGGGTTGTCTTTGTAGTAGACGTTGAAAACGCTTTTAACAAAGGCCTCATGCATCCATTTTTAGAAAGCTTAGAGAGGCTTGGTGGACCCCTATCAAGCCTCATTCCTTTTGTACGATCTTTCTACGGTTCTCATTCTTCTTTATTTTATCAAAGATGGCTTTTTCCGAGGAGGGAGTCACCGTTTCTGGTCCGGCACCAAGCACTCGACAGGAGATCCTTTGGGGACCCTTATTTACCATGGCTCATTATAGAGCTCTTGTGTCTATCGCTTTTGGTCGTGTCGGTTGTGTGTTCCCACCTTGGCGGATGATACACACATTGTGGGCCATGTAGACAAAGATTAGGCATGCCTTTGATTACTTGACTACCGAAGCTTCATCTTGTAGGCTTGAGAGTCAAGGTGTCAAAGTGTAGGGCTTTGGTCTCCTTTTGGGCATTCCATCTTCATCTTTCCAGAGGGATGTATGATATCGATGATGGCTTACGTATTCTAGGAGTGGTAGTAGGGCCCGAGGATTTTGTTTCACGCTACCTTGACGTTGCATTTACCGAGGATGTTTTGCATGTGTATCTAACCTTCCTCTACTAGGGGATCCGCAGTGGCGTTTGGTATACTATCATCTAGTATTGCTCGTCGAATCCACCTATCTTCTTTGCACATAATTCCTCCTTCACCTACATTCATATCACGCTTGACAAACCTTTGATAGGAGGATCATGGGCGCCTTTTGGTGACATCATCGACCAGTGGACATTCGAGTGTGTGACCGGAGATTTGGCAAGGAGACGTACATCTTTGCCAATCTCGTGTGGAGGCAGAGGCTTTATTATCGATGGAGGAGACGGCACCTGCGGCGTTTTGACGAAGGCCAAGACTTGTTGCACCTTTGTTATCTTCTCGATTTGTGATCGCAGATAGACCTATTTTGGAGATATATACGAGGGACGCCGATACGGGATCATTTCCCTTACATGTATTATTACGACATATAAGAGACGCTTTTACCATAGGAGGTACGACATGAGCTTCCCATCTTTTTCCTCTTTTTACTACCGATTGATTAGGTATCTACAGCCTATCTTGATGGACCGACAGATTCGGGGAGGCTCTACATTCACTCTTAGTGGATCCGGCCATCCTCGTACTACTAGAGCTCGCCCACGCCTTGCGGGCAAGCGTGTGCTCGTGATCTTGGCTCGACCATGCATCGGGCTTTCCGACTCGCACTGCCTACTTTCTCCAGCGATGAGGTTCCGCCTTGGCTTGGTCCATCCATCTACATCTTCATTACTCACATGTGAGTGTGGTATCACTTTAGATGCGGCAGTGTGTTCATATGACTCATTGTCCATTCGGAGTACAGAGGATAGCTACCCATGATGCCATTAGGGATGTGGTTTTTGCTATGGCACGGCAGTATGGATACCTCACATGGAGAGAGCGTTGGTATGCCTTGCAGTCGACTAGGGTTAGGGCAGACCTGCACTTGGTTCGGGAGGACCAGGTCACTGTGGCTGGTGTGGTGGTTACCGATCCTACTAGAGACACAGTTTCAGAGGGGGTGATCACCCATCCTCTAGGATGGGCGGCGAGTGGAGCGGCAACAGCCAAGGTCTCCAAGTATAGAGGTATGCAGAGAGGTCACCTCTTTGTTCCTCTAGCTTTGGAGTTATATGGAGCTATGGACACCGACTGCGACATGTTTGTGAGGGAGTGCGCGAGAGCCTACCATACTAGGCGACATGGGGTATCACTCTCTTTAGCTTATTGTATAGCCTATTTTAGGCAACGTGTTTCCATTGCTCTACAAAGAACACTAGCTGGTGTAATCCATAAGAGAGCAATCACGTTAACTGATGCTTCTTCGGATGCTCTGTTGTTTTAAGACCTTTTGACTTGGATAGTTAAGATATCTAGGTGTTGTAGGACATATTTCCCATTGTGATACTATTGGGGCCTAGCCCCATGTTAGGGGTTTGGTTCCTTCCTTGTACGATTTGATGGGGTCTTCCCATCTCTTTTGATATTTTACTTCGTCTTTCCACATCTAAGCGTTACAATTGTAAATGCATGTACATGACTAAGGCGAGGCTACAAAAATCGAGAAACACCTACTGTGGGTAGAGTACTAGAAGTAACCTGAAGAGGAATTTTTTTATACCTAGTTTGTTCATCTATATACGTTTAATTACTTTTATATTAGCTAGTCTTTTCGAACAAATAATAATAAATTACTCGTGGATTTCATTATGAACACACTGACAGAAATAAAATCCCGCCACCTAAAATCATTATGGATTAGAAAGAAATGTGACATATATATTACGGTGATTTACAATCTATGATATATACGAGTACGATTACACCTAATAACTGTAACCCGGAGAAGTGCAACGTGCTATTTACAGTCCATAAGTACAAGCCTTGATGTTACCCACGTACAACGTATATGTGTTGAGTACAATAATGCATACAAAGTACATTAGCCATTACTCCTGACACCTTTCTTTGCAGGATTATCTGCCATTGTGAAGGGTGAATTGATTAATAGTTCTCAACATGGTCGACATTCTCCGCGCGGAGTTAGTAGGAATTCATTGCACTTAAAGAAGACGGAAAGAAGACTCCATCAAGTCGTAGAGGGACAATCCAAAAGGTTACTATGGGGTAGCCCCAATAGCATCTTCCGCACCGAATATATCTTCTTTGATAAACCGTGTCCTTGCTACATAGCATCAAAGAAGCATCATCTCTAGAACAGTGGACACGTATAATATAGATCTAGATAAGGAGAGTTAAACTAGAGTTCCATAGAGGGGCAAGATGCACCGAATATATTCGCACTGCCTTGTAAAAGATTTGTCCTCCCTACCCAGATTCGATGCATCATCTTAACGTGATAGCTGTACTATGGATGGCATCGGCTATAGCTCTCTCTCTAGAGCAATGGGTACATATGATATATAGAGTTGAACTACTCTAGGATTACATAGCTCGGCGATCTGGCCCAGCTATGTAATCCTGACAAGAACATCTGGTCGTTGAAGAGTAGATACTTGAGTTACACCTACGAAAGTAATTCATCGTTTGAAGTCGACTGAGAAGAGCTTTGAACTACCATCCGAAGATAGCGCGTTTTAGATATCGATCACATTTAGCGTGCAGAGACTTTTACTCTAGTGCGAGGATGTTGTATGAATAGATGCCCAGAAAAAATACATTCTAGATTCCAGACAGGTACAGAATATATTCCCACATGCATTCAAGTCTGTCGCACAGTGGCTCCATCGACTTCACAAATCGGCTACTCCGGGAATGAATTCTACAAGATCATCGAGAGCTTTCTTCTTGGCTCCGCCATCTGCTGCAGCTGCTGCTGATATTCTCTTCAACTCCTGAACTCTCGATCTCAATGCGGATCCTTCTTCCGACATGATAAACCTTATTGCCTTTTCCAATTCCACATGTCCGACGAGTTTTCTACGACGTGGAATTACGATAACATCTTCGGAGTTCCTAGGATCGCAACAATGGCTATTAGCTCCTACTTCAACTGCAATCTTCAAAACATCTACAATGTGCCTGGTGATTAGGCCTTGATCGTTAGAGATCTGAGGCCAAGCTATCATTGGCACTCCAACACAGACAGCTTCTAGCACCGAATTCCAGCCGCTGTGTGTTAAGAAGGCACCTATAGACGAGTGCGATAAAATTTCATACTGTGCCACCCACCCCGTGCTAATCAACCCTCTGCCCTTCGTTCGTTCTTCAAAACCTGGAGGAAGAACGTCTTGCAGGGTCAGGTTTACAGGACTCGGCGGAATTGACAAAGCCCACAGGAACGCTTGATCACTGGCTTCCAGAGCTCGAGCGATCTCGAGTATCTGTTCCGGATCGACAAGATTTCCTGCGATGGTGCCAAAACAGATGTAAAGCACAGAAGCAGGTGCTTGACTATCGAGCCACAGCGACATGTTGGATTCCAGTCTGCGCGCGTTTGTTTCGAAGCACAAATTCACCTTCACGGTGGCCGGAGTCGAAAGAGGCCCCACAAGAAATATCTTTAAGGCCTTCCCTGGCACCTGTTCTTTCCGACACTGTCGGATGGATTCGATAATTGGCGCTTCCATCTCGTAAAACGTATTCACGATTAAAGCATCCGCTTGTTGGACAACGTGACCCGCTTCTAGAATGTGCTCCATCCCGAAAAAACCATCTAACATATATGGAAACCGTAATGGTGGAAAGCCATCGACGTTCAACTCACCCTCGAACTCTGTCAGCGAGTTTACAACTCTCCCCTTATCCCCACCGGGTTCGAGTAGAGCTGGTCTCATGGTGAGAGTTCCATCAGCAAACAGCGGCGGATAAGCTTGCAAAATTCGGGCAAAGTTTGCTCCGCAGCTGTAAAACTGGTAAAGAGGAATTTCCAGCAATTTCGCAGCATCCAGAGACAATGGCAGCAACCTATCGCCCACGATGCAGGTAGGGCCAGGACGTCCGGCCTGCTTATCCGCCAGTAACATGTCCAGAACTGGTTGAAATAGCTCCCTTGCACTAGCAACAAAGGAGAACACATTAAAGCCGGGCGAGGAGACGATTTGCTGTGAGGATGGATAGTCCTCAAAGGAGATCAGATTGATGTCAAGCCCTTTCACCTCTTCGTCTGTCCTCAACTTCGACACGTCTTTCTCCATACCCACGAAGGTGATTTTGACACCTCGTTGTGCCATTTCGATGGCATACTTCAGTATGCCGGCAACGTGAGCGTGCAGCGTCACAGAGACAAGCAGAGCATGTTTTTTCACGTCCTTGCGGCACTCTGGGCTGGTGTCGACGTCCATGTTCACGATAGAGAATGTCACTGAAACTGAAATGGGACTCGAAACTGCTGATTTCACTCACTTGCAGCTGCGCCAACGACTCCGCAACTACTCCGGCTACACGAGCGTTCTCACAGACTCCACATTCCCGACTTATGAGCTGTTTACGTTACGACAGGTCTCACATATGGGAAAAAAGTACGTGGCAATATTAGCATATTTAGTTGTCATGCAGGATACTGTCATTTCTCGCTATCAAACTCTTTCTTTTACGCTCGCTAGGCAATATCTTTACAAATTCAGAGTAGTACATATTATGGTTTCCGATGCAGGACAGCAAGACACAAGTTAGTAGTCGGCGCGAATTCGAGTGAATGCGCAATCACCTAAGTGATACACTTACCGTCTAGTGTGGCAGGCTCGCTTTATCCATGGATGAGTGGATGGAATCTTCCCATCGGTTTTGTTATTTTACTGTGTCTACCCTGTACGAGGCGCGCGAGTAAGACACAAATAGTGATGTAAAACACAAAAAATAATTGAAAACAAAAAGGAAAAAAAGTGACGTAAGACAAGTGAGTGAATACTGGACGCGCCACTTTATCACGACAGACCACACGCGTTCCAGTTTAGGTTCATTAGCCCACATGACAGAGGGTGAGGTGGACCTCGGCTGGTGAGCCGCATGTGGGGAGGCAGTGTCACTGATGTTTCTGGAGGTTGCCTTTTTAACATCAGTAGAAATGCAATATAGTTAGGAAACTTAAAAAGGACACAAGTTAGTAATGCGTTGTGGTCGGTCACTCGCATGTTAGTTTTACTTTGTGCGTTTATGATTCTATATCAACTCATGATGATGACTATTTTGATTTCTAAATTTCATTTTTAAAAGAATTCATATGATTACTTGCAGTTCTGAGTTAGTTACCCATGATACCATTAGGCGCAAGAGTGTCAATATTTTATATCGAATTAAACGTTAGTATGTTTTGAAGTCGACCAGGGTTGGGGATAAACCTCTACTTGGTACACTAAGACTAGATTATTGTGACAAATTAAACGTTAGTAAGTTTTGAAATCGACTAGGGTTGGGGATAAACCTCTACTTGGTACAGTAAGACTAGATTATTGTGACAAATATGGTGGTTATAGGATATACTCGTGACATAGTTTCATAGGGGATGATCATTATCCTTTAAGGATGGGTGGCAAGTGGAACGGCATCAACTAAAATCTCCAAGTATATGGGTATGCAGATAGATCATATCTTTGTTCGTCTAGCTTTGAAGTTATATGAAACTATATATACCAATTCCTACATATTTGTGAGTGAGTGCGCGAGAGCATATCATACTAAGCGGCAAGGGGTATCACTTTCTTTAGAATACTAATATCATATTTTAGTCAACATGTTTCTATTGCTCTAAAGAAAATACTAGTTGGTGCAATACAGAGGAGAGCAATCACATCATGTGATGTTTCTTCGGATATTCATGTTGTTTGTAGACCATTTGACCAAGATAGTTTGGATATCTTAGGTGTTGTATGATATATTTCTCATGTGATGCTATTGGGTTCTATCCCCATATTATTTGTTTGGTTCTATCCTTGTTCGATTTGATGGGGTCTTCCATCCCTTTTGCTATTTTACTCTGTCTCCACTCTCCTTTAGGACTTTGGGGAGAGCATTCATTATTAAGGAATTTCAAATACATAGTTCCTAAATGAAACAAACTGGTTTATGGTGTGGACATATGTTCCTAAAGTATACTTTGTGTTGCTATATATTTGACATTAAAAAATTATAAAAATATCGTTTCATGGAATCTTCACAATCTCTTGTACCTTCATGGATTTAAATTGTACTATTGAAAATCGAAATGGGAGACGCATGGATTAAAAAGCGCGACGAAACCTAAGGTACGAAGCAGGCTAGAAATGAACCAACTCGCCAACTATTGAAAACTAAATTGAGACCAGATCATAGGTCTCTGTTGAGTTGAACAGGTCACCTGATGACCTCGAGTTCAGGCCTTGAGTCCTGCGAAATTTCTTTTACGGTACATTCTCCAGATTGACATCTGAAGTGAAAAAGTAGAGTCTCTAAGGTCGGCGGGTGAACACTTCCCACAATTTCGTGTCCCAAGCTTCAGCTGCTGGTGGATTCGTTTTTCATTTTTCAGCATTCTCCGTCACACTCTCCAGCAGGTTCCATCCATACTCTGTTACCGAACGAAAAATTCGCTGCTAAGATGCAGCCTCTGAAGAAAAACCGGAGAAGTAATGAAGAATGTGACAAATCTAACAGCGACGACAAGAAATACACTTAGCTGAACTATATTAAGATGCACATGAAAACCCAGATGATGACCTTCTAGTGTAGGTCAAACCTTCCAGTTAACTTGCTAGAGACAGTAAATAATTGGTATTTGATACACAAACACGAATCACACCGAATTTTTAGGATGAATGGAAATTGGTCCCGGAAAACGGGGAGCTCAGGTACAGTATGTGAATCCACAGGATTCCCGGGTGCTGGAAAGCTCTTCCGTCAGGCAATTCTTCGTCGTCGCTAGCGATTCAGCAATGTTGTCCAAGTTCGTTACTCATTCAAATTGGTAATTTAGACTGTAGGAAAATATAATTCAATAGTTACAGAGTTTCTGACCATTTAGGGGAATATCCTAACTGGTAAGAGTGCTATAAATTCCTTTTGGGGCCACTGTCCCCTTTCACCAAAAGATAAAATAAAATAAAGTTCATAGTTTCTTTTGATGTACCTGTCAAGACTAAAGGTTTCAAATAATGCATCGGTCTCAAAGGCATGATGTGATCCTCGGTATTCATATGTTACTTTTTAGCGGTAGTCAAATGCCATTTAATGAGAAAGCGGGGAGTGCATTGGAGAGTAGAGGAGAGGGTTAGTTTTTCGCACATCTTGGGGTTATACTTTGCTGAATGTTGATGAACAAACAATTATCTTCGTTTTCCAATTTCAGTAGTGACTAAATTGAATAATACACAGAATTGTATAGAAAGATATAAGTCATATTATTATTTTAGAGTTTCGAGTAATTTTTTTAAAAATAGATAGATAGGTTTATTTTTTTATTCCAGTCTCTTCATTTTACTCCTTTGATTATTGGAACTTGGACAAGTTACACAAAGGATTATTCGAATATAAGGAATTAAAGTTTGATACCAAGAGAACAAGTGTTAATTCACTACCAATGATGAATAAATGAATTTATACATCTTTTTGCAGACTCTAGACAATCATAGAAAAATGATACGAATAAGTACAATTCAACCACTCTATTCAACTCAAATATCACTATCCATCCATTAGATTACATGGAATAACAAAATTAAATAAAATTTCACTCGTGTTTTACTGATGGATAATGATCTCTCTTATTTTTAGAATAAAAGAGAATGATATTCGGATGGAATATGTGAAATGAGTGTTACTTGTATGACATGCAAAATATTTATAATAGACATTATTAAACGTTTTACAAAAAATAAATCATAAAACTTAGTGCAACTATTAAGATTCATATGTAAAAAGTAATATAAAATATAATTATATATAATTGATTATAAAGATACATGGAGTATTAGGTCTAGCATTTTATTCATGATTTTGTGAGTGAGTGTACAATGTTATGTCTCCATCACAATAAATTACATATATTTTTATTAATTGTCATATTATAACTAATCTTGGTTACCTATAGTTAGTTTAGCCAAATTTTATATTGGTCATTAGATCACTAAAGAATAAGATAGTGGTATACATGATACAAAAAATAAAAGATAAACTTTGACTTGTATGGATAAATGATGATATGGCTATCATACATTGGTGGATTGGATTGGGTGTTAGATATTTTTTAGGAACTGGTTAGAAGAAGATAATAAAATATGTAACTTATGCATGTTAGCCGTGTGATATAGTTTGGATTTTGGACTATAATAGTCCTATAGTATTTAAAGCAAGAAGAGGTCTTGAGAATATAATAACAATCTTAAAGGTAAAGATGAAGTAATCGATGACAATCTGGAAAATGATAAACAACAATAACCTTGTCTCAAAGCCTTACGGGTTTGATGAAAAGAAGTAGAGTTGAAGATTGGGCAATACAAGGAATTGTTGGAGTCAAGATTAATTCGAGTAGCTCGCTATGATGATATTTTGGGTATGACTTGGATTGAACAATATTATCCTGATGTGGATTAGTGAAGCAAGATAGTGAAAACTACTTGTTGAAATATTTTTGCAGATACTTTTAGATCGGAATAAAAAAAATTACCTCTATATGTGATAAGAAGAATCGCTATCAGCCACAAAGATGTATGTTTTTTGGGATTAATAAGATATGCAAGCTCTCCAAAGGAGCAATCTTTTATACATGAGGAGTTAATCTATGTCTTGAATAAGTTTCAAGATGATTTTTCATATGATCTACTTCAAGGTTTACCACTAAGAATGAGATTGGATCATAAGATAGAGATCTTACCATGAAGTTCTCCTCATTGCAAAACTCCCTTTCGACTTGGATCAAATGAGATGGAGGAATGCAAGACACAATTGGAGGAATTATTGGAGAAAGGGTTTATCCAACATAGTGTGTCACCATGTGGAGCTCAAATACTGTTTGTGAAAAAAAAGAATGGCTCAATGCGGATGTGCATAGACTATAGTGCTCTAAATCATCAAATGGTGAAAAATAAATATCCATTATCAAAAATGGATGATTTGTTTTATCAACTTCAAGGAGTTAAACATTTCATCAAACTTGATCTGAAAAGCGGGTATAATCAGATTGGAATGACTGATGAAGATATACATAAGACAACTTTTAAAATGAGATATAGATATTTTGAATATCTAGTTATTACTTCTGATTTAACCAATTGGTTTGCCACATTCATGAGACGAAAGAATGATTTTTTTGTAATTATCTAATAAATTAGTGATTGTATTTTTAGATGATATCTTGATATATAGCAAGTTGTTACAAGATCATTAATTTCTCTCAACATTTGGAGTACGAGAAGTACTATAAGTGTAAAGAGAACATAAGCTGCATGATAAGATATCAACATGTGAGTTTGACAAAAATGAAGTAGATTTCTTAGGACATAGAGTTAGTGCAGAGTTTAGGGCATCCAACTCATGAGTGACAAAGTGAAAGTCATTCAAAACTAGAGTGCTTCGGAGAATCAAACTCAACTACATAATCTTTTGGATTTAATAAATTTTTATAGAAGGTTTGTGGAAGTTTTTGCTTGTAATGGCAATGAGGTTCAACTCAAGAAATCACATTTCACGCTTTGAATGATGTGCTCTTACATGCATCAATCCTTAAATGATTTAATCCAGGTAGACCAACAAAACTTGCTACAGATGCATCAAGTGTGGTAGTTGGAGGAGTGTTACAACATGAATGGAAAGATGGATGATATCAACTTGACTTTTTCTCACGATGAAGCAAAATTATCATACCACAGAAAAAGAGGAATTAGCCATTGATTTGGCTACCAAACATTGAAAGTATTATCTTGAACCTACAAAGTTTGTGGTTGAAATGGATCAAAAGCTTTTGGTTTATTTAGAAACTTAGAAGGATCTCTCAAAGCAATAGATTCGATGGGCTGAATGATGACAAAATTTCTATATGAAGATCGTGTATGTGGAGAGGAAAAAGCAACTTGCCAATGCATTGACACAGATGTCATACATTAATCACGTCATGAAGATGAAAATTCATTTTAAATGATGGGAGAAATTGAACCGAACTCCCAGGAAGGATGAGGAGATTGCACAAGCCCTTCAACATGATAAAGCACAGTTAGATCGTGGATTGATTTTCTATAAGTGAAAGATTAGGATATCCTAATATATTACTCTTCGTATAATAGTGTTAGAAGAGGCATATGATTCAGCTAATGCTAGCTATGTAGGAGTAAAAAAGATTATTGAAGGCATCCACAGGGTATATTTTTGGCCAAGACTAAGAAAGTACATCATCAGCTATGTATGAAGTTGTGTAGCATGTCAAAAGAACAAGGCTAGCAATCAGAAACAACCGGATCTACTATAACCTCTACCAACAACAAGCAAAAGATGACAGAATATCAGTGTGGACATTGTAAATGACTTAGCAATAATGTCTATTGGTTATGATTCCAAAGTCATTTTTTTGGATAAATTAGCAAGATGATTCATGTTATATTCACAACAAACATAATTACTACACCAAAACTTGCTCGCATTTATATGGATGTAGTTTTTGCTCAATATGATTTAGCTACAATTCTAATCACTAATATGGACACTCAATTTATTAGCATGTTTTGGAAAATCTTACTTGGGCTATTCAAAACAAAATTGATCATGTCCGCAGCTTATAATATTCAAATAGATGGACAAACCAAAAGAGCAATAGAACTATTGAGGACATACTTAGAGCTTTCACTTTGGAGAAGCAAAAAGGTTGGGATGCAATTTTTCCCTTGATTGAGTTTGCTTATAATAATTTAATCAATGCATCCGTAAAAGTAACTCTTTTCTTCATTATGTATGAAGAGTATCCTATCACACCTTCTATTTTGGTGAATGTGGATTACATAGAAGAACCATCAACTCTAGTCAAAGTTGTGAAGGAGTTTGTGGCACTAATCCAACAAGGAGTGCATCATGCAAAGTAAAAATTAGCTATTGTCCATAATAGTCAAAAATAATATCGACGATATGTGAAATTTATAGAAGAAGATCACATGTGATTGTCTACCACCAATTTGACATTGATATGGATTTGAAAGTTAAGTTTACAATTTATTGCATCCTTCTTGATCAGTTACCTACAAGTTAGAATTACCAACACATATGAAAATACATCCTTTTTTTTATGTGTCTCTCTTACAAAAATATATTTCATGATCTTCTTCCTTTGATGACCCACATCAACAACCTCATAGAGAAATATGAGATACAAAGTATCCTCAAGAAACAGACTAGAGTTCAGCAAAATCCAAAAGTGGAATATCTAGTCTAATGAAAAGGTTACACTCTTTATGAAGCTACTTGGAAACCTTTGGTAAATACTAAAAATGCCAAAATACTTGTAAAGACTTTTGATTCTTCTTGCAATGAGGATGGTGCGTCTTAAATGGGAGAAGGTTTGTAACCAATCTTGGTTAGCTATAGTTAGTTTACCCAAATTTTAGATTGGTCACTAGAGTACTAAAGTACAAGATAGTGGTATGCATGATTCAAAAAGCAAAAGGTAACCTTTGGCTTGTATGGATAAATGATGAGGTGGCTATCATGCATTAGTGTATTGAATTGAATTCTAGATATTTTTAACCAACTAGTTAGGATTAGATAACGAAACATGCAACCTACACATGTTAGCCATAGATTGAATTTCGGACTATCATAGTACTATAGTTTATAAAGCAAGGAGAGGTCTTGAGGATACATCTCATCTTAAAAGTCATCCTAGAGTCATTGACTTCAATGTTATACCAAATGTAAGATTATCAATAATGTCTTGCAATTGGCTTTAGTCTTGTTAAATTGTGGAGCAAAAATTATAAGATCATGATGACATATGTTATTTTTAAAATCAATTTGCATCAAAATTGGCAATTTTGAATTATGATAATTTTATGATTTCTTGTAAGATTGTTTAGAGTTATGATTTAAGTTTTTACTATCAAGATAAAGATATCAAAAAGGTTTCTTAGTCCTTATTATAAATAAATAATTATGTGAATGCAAAAAAGATATGTCGAATACGAATGTGTTTTGTAGTACGAATATGGATGCATCGAATAGGTTGTTAAAGAATAATGGAAATAGTAATTGGGATAAGGGTAATAAGAAGTTAGTAACAGTATCAATGAGTGAGATGAATACCTGTGCGAGAGAACTGAACGAGCCGACAAAATGATTAAGCATGATAAAGACAATTCGTTCAGGAGCTCGGGAGGCTATTCAATTATCATCAATACTGAAGATGCAAGTGGGAGTATTCAAGCTCGGGAGACTATTCAATTATCATCAATACTGAAGATGCAAGAGGGAGTATTCAGGCCTTTGGTGTCAAAGCCAGATTGGAAGGTGAAAGAGTTATTAAGATCAAACAACTTAGGCAATGCATTTTTAGCATGGCGGTGGGATTTTATGTGCCCAGAGCTGTGTGAGGAAGTTCAAGACAAGAAGGTTGCAAATCCGATTGAATTTAGAATACATCCCGATTCGTGCGATGCCATCTTATGGGTTGAAGCCTTAGGGAGAGATTACACTAAGAAGAAGGACGCCATCGACTAGGAAGGGTTTGCGCTGCATACAAGGTTTAATTTTGATGAGTCTAAATGATTCGACCCTCGGGGAAGAAAACGAATGAATGGATTCAAGATTGAACTCATCCAAAACGGCTTGAGGAGGAAGATTATGTACATACTGAATCAATTATTCTCATCATAAAGAACCACATATGTAAGTATGCACAAGGTGAGGATAGTCACAATCTGAGAGAATTCCTCAATTTTACAAGAAGAAGGGTCAATCTTTCTATTATAAGTTAGAATCCATGTGGTAAGCTCTAAGAAGTAAAACAAGTGTACCTAATTTTATAATAGCTCGTGGACGAATACTTGGATAACTTCACGATTATGCCAATCCAATCTAGTATGATCAAATCTAGCGACATACAACTTCTCAAGCTCGCGTTCTACCCTGATTACACTTGTGGTTCAACAATTGAACACTTGCAATAATATAAAATATGCCCTATCTAATTCTGCTCCTATTTATACAAGACTTTCCTAAGGTCCACTTCTAATTGTCATTTACATGGATCGCCCTCTCTAACTTCTCATAGTGAGATCATCATCCTTCGATGGCGATTCTACTTTCCATGCAAAGGCGTCGACATTCAACAGTAACTTTCAGATATCCTCTTCGATCTCCTTCCGATGAATCCGTATTGCCTCCTAGCATTCACTACCCATTTGCTTATACATCTTTTTCCGCTTCCTCAAATCGATGGAAGCATTCATCACCTCGTTGACTCGTTCCAACCGCTTGACCTCTGACTCATCACACATAGCAAAAAGGTATTACGAGCACAAACACTTCTAATCTCGCCCACCGTTCTACATCGACCTCATATAGCTCACTCTTCAGAATCTACTGCTGTTGGCATAGCTTCTCATTTGTTGCCTCCACGAAGTTGGTTTATGCACTCTTAATTTTACACAATTCCGCATAGGCTGTATTTTTCCCTTGCATCTCTTCCTCAGCCACTGCCTTATGCTTCTCCAAACGTTCGATAGATTCAATCAACTGTTGAATGGTTTCTGTCTGGTCCTTCTTCCGTTGAGCAATGTTGTGCATCACATAGATCATGTACATGTAGCCATCCTCCTGTGGATTCTACACTTGAATGTACTCAGTCCCCATCTCATTGAGCTGCATCAAGACTGACACCACCACATTATCCAGCTTTTGAAACAGCTGCAATACTGAGGAGATTGGTTCTCCGCCATCAACCTTTGATGCCTTTAACTTCGGTCTTGACGTCTTCGGCAATGGACTCAGGGAGTGAGTGATCTCTTTAACTTCCACTTATTTAACCAGCTCTGTTATTTCTTCCACGCTGGGGTTTCATTTTACCAATTCTTCCACCAAATCTTTCAACCCGAATACAGAGTCCTCAATCTCTCGCATTACCTCATCCAACTCATATGAAGGGACTTCATCTTGGTATCTTGCCACAAGTGACGACATGCTTCTACCTCCAATAGGCCCCAAACTTCTTGTCGATCCATTACTTGTATCTTCATTGTTGGGCCCACCCATTGGCTCTTCAACCTCGAGTTGATACTTCTTTCTCTCCACACGTGTCAGCCACCTCACTCTTGAGTACATATGCACCAAGAATGAGAAAATGTACATCACTTCTTTTTCGCAAGCCCCCAATTTCTCCCCAATGGCATGTACATTCCTTACGAAAATCTCTCCACAGTTCACCTTGATCGAGCTTGTCACAAGTACTTCCACTATTCTCACCTTATGCACACTCATATAAGTGGTCCTCTGCATAGGGAATAGCCTATTCAATGTGTACATGATCTTCCTCCTAAAGTCATCTTTGATGAGGTTGATCTTGTAGTCATTCTTCTCTTCCTCCCCCTCAAATCGAAGTTGAACCCTATATGCATTGCTGACCGTTCCCAATCACTTCCTTCTACTTCTTATAATCCCTACCTAGTGCTTCAGCCCACAAGATAGCATCCCATGAATCAAGGATAGACTTTCCATTCTATGGAGTTATTAGTATTCTTCATCCTAACTTCCTCACACAACTATGGGCATCGCCATGCTAGAAATGATACTACTAACTTATGCAATCTCTACACTTCTCCTGGCTCCCAATCTCTTAGGCACCAATGGCCTATATATTCCTATTGGCATCTTATGAGTAGGTGGCAATCCAATAACCTCTAGCGCTACTGACCGAATTAGCTACCGCTTCTTCATTGTGACAGCATGATCCATCAACATGCAGATGAATCTTCTAGAATGTATGGACAGTTGGTTTGTCACTGATCATGCACCTTCAACCGTAAAACTTCGGACAGCAAAACAAATTCATTACATCAACTTGAAAAGCTCACGTTGTTCCATCTATATTGACTGCGACTTGAGCGGGTCGAACTAATCCAAAATCAGAATTCTTTGCGTTGTAGTCCCTGTCCAGGAGAATGTTTTGAGATTTGATATCTCTGTGGGCCGGTTTGAGGAATCAGTATCCGTATACAAAGACGACCATTTAAAGACGAGGTGGATAACCTCTGACTTTGTGTTTAACCTCCATTGATGAGTCTTGGTATGAAATCTGCTCTTTCTACGTTAAGGTCACAATTTGATGAATCAGACAAAACGAGTAGAATGTGGCGGAAATCCTGTGAAATTAAGCGGGTCCTGAATCTTCTGACTTGTGAATCATCTTGGGCTGCAGTTCTTCAAGTACAACGAAAGTAAGCCTCCGGAGATGGGATTCACTATCTTACCTTTTTGACAATGGGACGAAGCCGGGTGTGCAAGTTGAAGAGAAGGAGCCCACGTCAGTCAAAGCCACTAACTTGTTATTCTGATCGCCAGTTCCTTCGCATGGTCTAGCTTGCCAAAGTAGTGATAAATGCAAGAAATCGACCGTTTGGGAACATCCTTGGGCGGTCTCTTACGAGCTGGATTGTTCTGCAACTGTGCAAGGTTCACACGGTTCCAGAACGTAGTGACTATCAGGTCCTGTAGCGATTTTGCGCATGAGCTTTTGATGGATACAGATACTAGTATTCACAAGCAGAGATATATATCCTGAAGCTCGTGTTCCCCCACACTAGCACCTTCGCTTTTCTACAGGTTTTTATACATGTCAGATATTAGAAAACTGCCACTGCCACCAGTCAAATATAGTCCACAGCTGAGCAGGTTAAGGTCGCTTCCTATCGCCCGGCTACTTTAATTTGAGAATGAACTCCGAAACTGGACCGAATGAAGACTGAGTAGCTTGATTGCGTAACGTGTAATATCTCAATGATCATCGTCATTGCTTTTGTGCCGTTGTGCAACTCATCAGCAGCAGCACCGTCTTCAGCTGCAATGTAGAAACGGCGCCTAGAGGCCTCTGAATTACAGTCTTAAAGTAATTATATTACTCCAAACAATGATACGAGGAGATTGAAACGTAATAATAGATGTGAAGTACAGAAATAATTTCTTCATTGATGGCAACAAACGGCTTGCCTGAAAAAACTATCTACTAGAGCAATTCACAACAGAGACTATAAACATGAATATATTCATCGACAACCTTGCACAACGAGTATTCAGCCTCATTTTCTTCTCCGCTAGCAATCTCAGTTGAAGGAAAACGGAGGTGTAGACAATGATCAGCATGCGAATGAACGAGTATATCCAAGCGACAATGACATGTGACTATGGCTAACCATAGTCACATGTCACATGGATATACTCGTTCATATCTGTGTTTTCCTCTTTCTATTAGAAATATATTCAGCAAAATCTAACACTGACCTTGATGAAACAGTGTCAACTAGAATATCTAAATCGTCGTGAGGCCTTGAAAATAACTTCATAGCATCAGCTCCAGTGTTAGTCTGGTTAGTTAGTTATCAGGAGGGAGTCTTAACTTAATAACGGAAGAGTCCGCAGAGTTCTGAGCATGAAAGTTGCATGAAGTTGAAGATCCTGGTCTAGAAACAAACTTGAATCGCTTGGAGAAATCCTTTGGAGAGTCTTTCAGTGCCCGGATCAGAACGAGTGTTCAAGCCTAGATTTCTTAACACCTGATCATGAAGGTTTGAGACGATCACTTTACAGTCACTTTACATCAATCGACAGTTCCACCATTCCAAGCTACGAAGTGTCTCGTGGGGATAAGGTCACTCATTGATTTGCGCATCTGCTGTGGGACCCCAGCAAACAGGCATGGCTGACAAAGTGTTCTGACCTTATCATGCCATGAAATAAAACAAGAATAATTTAATGGAAACCAGCATGATCCGCTTCTAGCATTTACTCCATCATCCGTTCCGCCTAGTGCTGTGCCTATGCGGCATTTGACTTTCATCTTTCTCGTGATCAGTTCACTCTCAGCGACCTAAAGCACTCCATCTCCGAGCCTTCGAGTCCCAGTTTTGGACTTCACGATACCCCAGACTTGTTATCCCATGTTGACATGCCGGTTCTGAACACTTGACAACTACGCTGAAATCTTGGGCACCACATCCCACCAAACACATGAATCTCTTCTTACAATTGTTCACTTTAATGTCAAATGTATTCAGGAATATAGAGCATTGCATTTCATCGTTACTGCTACCTGGACACTACAGTTAGAATCTCTATACATGAATTTAGGCAGATCTTCAACTTAGTGGCAATAATTGCATTAAGAGGAAATTTGACATGCAAATAATTAGAATGATTTGAAAAACAGCCAAAATTGTCAAATCAAGTCCGTTGGACCCAGAATTTTCACCTCGTAGGTGCATTGTCTTCAGTTTTTTCCCTAAACGTCATAATTTCTTTGCTGTTCTACCATTCTTTGAAATAGTTTTAGAATCAAGAATGGAAAGGATCCCGGAAAACTTAAAGTAGCTTGACTCAGGTTAGCCTTTGGCAAAGACACGGGGAACAAGACTTTTGTAACACAACTTTATTATTTATTAAAGAAAGATTCTCGTCGGTGGCTTTTAAGTACAGCTAGAAGAACTGGGCATTTAAGATGGCTGCGAGAGAATCTTACAGATGCCCTTCCAGCATGGATGTAGCAGATGCTTTACAAGCTGACATGCTGAATTGTTTTAAGATATTTGGAACATATGTCTTTTGGGTCATAAAAATTCCAGATCCTAAATGCATGAATTTTATTCTCAAGTAGTTACTCATATCTCCTAGATTTGACATATCTATGCTTTCTTGTAATTTTGCTATGAGTTGTTTAATCCTGGTCATGTGATTTCCTGTAATCAATAAATCATCCACATAAAGGACTAAAATGACCATTTTACTACCTTCCCGGTAATAATACAAGTTGCAGTATGTTGTGGATTGATGAAGGCCTTGGTTTTGGAGAAATATGTTGATTTTTGAATACTAAGCTCAAGGAGCCTGCTTGGGCCCGTACAACGATATTTTCAATTTGCAGACCATGCCTTCAAGATTGCCAGCTGCAAAGCCCTCTAGAAATGGCATGTACACTTCTTCTATTTCGTTAAAAATGCCGTGTTTACATCAAGATGGTACATTCTCCATCGACTTTGAGTAGCAAGTGCCAACAACGTCCTCAGTGTGTTCCACTTAATAACTGGGGTCAAATTCTCTTCATAATCTTCTCCCTCCTTCTGCTCAAAGCCACGTGCCACAAGTCGTGCTCTGTGCTTATCAGGTTGGCCTTCAACACCCTCCTTCAGTTTGTAATTTCATTTGCCATGGCTATGATAAGGCCTTAATCAGAAGAAAGAGAGACTTGATCTCAAAATTTAATTCTTTACGATTGAATCCATTTCTTCATGCATGGCAGCCTTCCATTTTGGTATTTGATTTGACTCTCTGAATGTTGATGGCTCCATTTTACTGAAATTGGCCTCATAATCTCTCAACTACAAAGTTTTATGTGCAATTTGAAGAGATGTTTTGGGTTGTACTATCATAGGTGGAATGGATATGGAAGGCACAGTGAAAAAAAATCTGAACTGGTGGAGACTAGTGAAACAAGGGATGAACAATTTAAACTTGATGGTACAAGAGGTGTATTTGCAAGAGAAAGATCAGGATTTACAGTTAAAGAGAACACATGAGTAACAGGGCTCTGAGGATTTGAGTTCCGCAGGTTTGTGTCTATGTCTTGTGGAGG
This sequence comes from Marchantia paleacea, assembly GCA_014180765.2. Classification (NCBI taxonomy): domain Eukaryota; kingdom Viridiplantae; phylum Streptophyta; class Marchantiopsida; order Marchantiales; family Marchantiaceae; genus Marchantia; species Marchantia paleacea. Next base: position 5,419,711 of record MUAA02000018.1, read on the forward strand.
TAAAGTAGTATTTTCTATTGTTTGTACAAGTTTAGAAGGAGAAACTTTGACTCCAGAAGATTGAGCTGAACTCCTATCGAGAGAAGCTTCCACTATGGGAAGAAATATATCAGAAGCCATAGCCAACAAATTTTTCTGGCTACACAAAGCTGTTGATGTTCTTGAAGAGCTTGACTGCGCATTTACCTTTACATCTCTGGTTTTCAGAATTTTCCTGAGAGAAGAACAATAATATCTATAACCTTTTGAATGAGCATCGTATCCAACAAAGAAACATTTAAGGGCTCCAGCATATAGCTTGGAACAAGATTGCTTGTCCAGATGAACAAAGGTTTCACAACCAAAGGCACGTATATGAGAAATATTTGGGTTTTCACCGGTGTATTTTTCGTTCAGAGTGAGGTTGAGCTGGCTTAGGTGGCTGATTTGTTCACCGAGTAGTTTGCGATTGCCAGAGTTTCTGTCCAAAGAAATGGTGAAAGTCGGCTGCTTAGAGCCATGCTTTGTACGCGATAAACCAAAATTTCAATTGTTCCGCTCTGCAACTCCATTTTGTTGCGATGAACCACTAGAATAATGAATTCACGTTGAATGTCCTTCTGGTCACAGTATGCAACAAACTCTTTGGAGAGAAATTTCCACCATCTATCTGTCCCAAGCATTCTATTTCTCAGGTTCATCTCATTCTCAACCCGGTTCTTGAATGCTACAAAGCGTTGGAAGACCACACTTTCTTCTTCAAGATATAGATCCAAGTGAAGCAAGAAAAATCATAAGTGAAAGTGAGAAAATAGGGTTCCAAGTTCAGGGTGAACTAAACCAAAGACATTTTTGATTAAAATATTAGAATTGGCTGGAATTTTGTCATTATTTAAGATTGTCCAAGTTTCATGTTGATAATTTGATGCATCCGGAATCTAAAATCTATTTTATCTTTGATTTCCAAATAGAACATTCTAATGTTGTGACTTGACTACTATAATAAAAAGATGACATGTCATCTTCAAAATCATTTGTCATGACGATGATATTTTAGGTCAAGATAATTCACAACTCATTGTAAGTCTCTTAAGAATACATAGTTGGATTGACTCTATAAGGTGATTATATTGATAAAGCTCTAAAAAATATTATTTTGAATATTATCAATTATAAAGAGTGATCATAAGGCAAAGTGAAAGGGTGAAATTATAAATTTTTTTCTTGACTCATAAGTTTATCTAATTGAACTGCAACCAAAGTGGAACATGGATAGAATATAAGATGTACAAATGCATAATCCATTTGTGATCAATATTTGATATCTTCATTACAAACACTTTTTATCTAACTTGACAAGAAATGTCATTTACGTAACGACATGTATAGGGATTGCGATTGAATTAAGTCCTCTTTTAAAATTTCAAATATATAGATTTGTATGATAAGTATATCATTTTAGATAAACTTAGTTTATAAGTGATAAAATTTTCAGAATCTTTTATTCTTCTAGTTATTTTATAGCATAATTTAGGATTTGATGATAAATATTTTGATGTAATTTGAATGTTATGAAACTGAAGTTTCTAGTGGTTGTGACAAGGTGAGTGCCTGTGGTGATGGCAAGTTTCAGGTTGCCCATGTGTTAGCACATTGTGGTATCTCCGGTATTTTCTATTGCGTATTCTGGATCCAGTTAGGGACATATTTTTGTACGGTTACAAAGGTGATACACTAGTGTCACAGTGGAGTTCTCTAGAGGTTCCCGAGGAGAGACTGCTCGGGTTAGCATTGGATGCACCCGTAGCGGAGTTTGATACCAACCTTGGCCTTTGAAGTTCACATAAGAGTCTGATTTGGTTTCAAAGAGTGACGAAGCTGAGCTTGATGATATCTTGAAGTGTGTACCCACATCGTTGTTGTGGGACATGGACGATATCTATGGGGCCACCAAGGATCCCAGATAATATTTGGGTACAGTTGGCACTATTGAGTTGGATGACTTCATCCAGGAGTTTGCCTCATGGTGTGATTTATAGCGGATGCGTAACTCTATGTTGTTCAGTCTGTTTATGGCTTGGAAGGGATTATTCCAGCATTTGGAGGGTCCGCCAATGGATGATTATCATGAGTTTTGGCCTGAACACCTTGAGGAAATAGAGTTCTGGAGACAATATTGATTTCCAAACTATATCTCTATTACTTCGGGTACAATGTTTGGAGGTTCGAGTTCATTCTCTATACCTGTCACTGATGATACGGTTGGAGCTAGTAGAGTTGGGAAAAGTTCAGAGGTCCCAATCTTTAATCCTATTCTGGAGTTCTTTGCATGGTTGAGGAGAGACTACCAATGGGTGAGAATTTACAAGCTACGAGGCTTACATGAGTTTCAACGGAAGGCTGGGAGAGTCTTCGAGAGGCGTCTACCCAAATGTGTCAGTTGATCATTATTAACCATGGGGGGACAGAGGCACAAGCTATCCAATATTGGTATAGGATATTGAATAGAGAGTTGAGATGTAGAGTGAGAGATGGTATCTTACTTTAGGAGACATCAACTACTTTGGCCACTGTGTTTGGTCTTGCTGAGCATATTGAGCTCAACATGCAAGAAGAGAGGGTGGTGATTGCTGGATTCAGCAAGGATTCAGCATCTTCATCAATTTCTTCACGTTACCAGTCTACAACACAAACCCGAAGTGGTTATGATAGACATGTGGGATAGTCTCGACCATTTGGATAGAGTGATGAAGGTGTAGCATCCAGACCATTGCCATCCTTTTCCAGTCAACAATTAGTTGTTGGGATGGTGTGTTGGACATGTGGTGGACCTCATCACAAGAAGGATTGCCTGTAAGGTCGAAGGATGGATCCTGTTGGATCAAAATCATGTGAGCATTGTCACATACATGGTCACATGATGGATTGATGTTTTGATCTTCATCTAGAATTACGATCAACAAGAGTTGCCATGGTAGTCCCTGGAAGAGGACGAGGAGTTCAAGGTGGCACGGGTGGTGGTAGGGGTGGTGATAGAGGACCAGCCCCTACTCAAATGTTGGCCCATGAGGCTAATCATGAGGTGAACATGGCATCTCGACTGGAGTAATTAGAGCAAAAGATAGCAAGTATAACTATAGCCCAACAAAGATTAGATTCTACATCTGGTGCCTCTACATCATATGATGGAGATGTTGTGGAGTACATGTTCGTAGCAGCACAACCATGTGAAGTTGCTATGACTCGTAGTGTAACACATACCACTGAGTCTAGAGGAGCGTATGTGGAGTTGGATCCACAAAGAGGGGAGGCTAGCCGATAGGTTAGACTTCCTCAATCTTTCATATTGTCTGAGGCATTGAATACCTCATCCATGGCTCCTAGATGACCTATTGAAGAGACGAGGATGTACTTGGAGATGGAGCAAGTAGGGACCAGCCATCAACATCATCTAAGGTATCATCCATCGCAATGTTAGGGGTGGCAAAGACTCTTCTTCATTCTCATGTTTTCTCAGCGAAGGATTTATTGACGTTGGGGATGTCGACATCCCATGTACTACGATTGACAGCCACACTTTGCGAAAGCAAAGAAGATGTGTTGGTTGCTTCTAGTAGTATTGATCATGGGATCAAAACAGCTACTAGTGGAACTAGGCAAGCTACTGCCGCTCAAATGATGGAGTAATCAGCAAGGCCGGCATACGAGCGTACCAGGTGTCACCAAGTGCGGTGATATTGGATAACAGAAGTGGTGTCTTCTGTTTGGTTGGACCTTCATGAAAGGTTTATCGACCTCAACGTGTGTTGTTGGATTTTGATGCGTAACCCCTTATGTTGGGTAAGGATGCAGTGCTTGATCTTGGTTTGCAAAAGACCGATATGGAGAGATGTCTATTTCAGATTTAGACATCTCTTCGAGGTTCTAGTGATGCCCCGACACCATACTTCATCCATATGGGATTGACTGTGCAAGTGCAATCGGATCATGTCACGGATAGCTCTATAACATGAGCACGTGCTGTAGTAACACTTGTAGAGCCCTATGATGTATTGGTGGGTGCAGTAATGTTATACCCGATGGGGTTTAGCATTGATTATTGGGAGGAGACAGCCTCTTATTGGCCAGGTTGGTAATCTGGTGAGGGCCGAGTGAGTCGATTATCTATACGATTCATTACCGGTTCTAGGCCTCTACCAAGTGAAGGTTTGGTGTATGTGGTAGCCTTTAGTACTTGTTTTTCTTGGCCTAGTGATTTGTTGGAAGGTAACATGGATGCTCATGATAGTCATGGTCCAGAGGATGTGGCTATCATGCCTAGATTTAGTGGAGTAGTGTCATCCACGTTGGATGGATCACTAGGTACTTCATGTATGCAGCTACAACAAATGGCAAATCAGCTCATACATCATGCTTGGAATGAGTCTTTTGCTCCGGAGAGGGAGGAGACGAGGGAAGTTATTCCCACTTCCACTATGTTATCACCTTTAGATACAACGCATATTGCTTGGCAGTATCCAAAGGAGGGTATATGTGTGCTGGATCTGTTTGGAGGAATTAGCACAGGTTTGACTGATGTTTTGCAGTCTAGCATACAAGTACATCGATAGTTATATATGGAGCAAGATGAGATTGCAAGGTGCATCTCATTACGCCATGTGGCATAGTTGATGCGGAGATACCCAGATCTTCTACTAGTGTTGATGGTTCAAAAATATCAGCAGGCCTTGCCATCAGATATTTTATGACTGGGGGTGCAAGACCTTGCTCGGCATGGCACCAAATATTTGGTTATTGTTGGATGGTCATGTCAGGGACACACACGTGCTGCAAATGGTCATGGGCTAGACGATTCATATTCTGGTATATTTTGGGAGATGTTACGTGTGTTACGTTCTCTCCAATCACATTAGACCTATTCTCCGGCATACATTTCGGAGAATGTTCCCTTGTTGGGTGATCCACATGCAAGGATGATGACGAGTGCACATCATGTGCGGTCATGGATTGGACTAGCGGTATTACTGGATGCAGCGAGAGTAGGATCTCGTGCACACCGTCCACGTCTATGGTGGACAAACCTTCTTCCAAGGGAGGTTTTATTGCGAGCATATGACGGAGTGGATAGGACCTCACATCTCACAGTGGAGAGTATTTTGGATGTGGGTAGACACTCCCATGCAGTGGTCTATGCTGACACTTAATCCATGGTAGTGGTGAACCTTGTGGGTAGGCCAAGAGGGGCATTACCCACATTATTGAGTTATCTAGCTTCCCATGCTTACAGAGAGTGAGTACCTTGACTTGTATGGGATTCTCACTTGTAGCGGTTGGTGGAACCCAACGTTGAAGAGAGAGAGCGAGCCAAGAGACTTAAGAGTACCGTAATCCTGTTCAGCTTTAACGTGGCACAATTAGTATTACTTCGAACCATAATGCACACACACATACCTACTTTGTGAAGATTGCTCATCGAAAATTGTCGTCAAACAAAAATGATTTTCGAGGAGCATAGTGACGTCTCTTAATTGCTCATACGGTCTCATTAACTCTAGGATTGGAGCTAGAAATCTGGTTCTCATCACCAAGGATGAAGAACTCGGACATTTTTTCAAGACCAGTCATTGACAAAGCCACGAACGTTTCCATAACGAATCTCATAGCAGACGCGTCTGTCGTAGACGTCCTTTTTAAAAACTCCATTCACTTATTTCTGCGAAAGCCGGACCAGTCTCTGTGGAATAAGATGTTACTAACTAGCATTATTCTTCATATTGTGACCTAATGTACTTGACAAACGAGAAACATGCGAACTTCTTAAGAGCGATTGACAGATGGTTGTCAAACAATTAAAACAGGAACAATTTAAAGAATAAGGGGCAAATCTCTACTCTCTAATCACCACTATTCTACACAAGTTTCCTTAAAGTTAGTAAACATAAACATGCGCAAACACAGTTCTTAAATCATACTCAATTTAGAACATGACTTGTACTGTCAATGACAAGAGAAGAATATATCTGCTTTTGAAGTGTTGTCCGGTGCCTTTGAGCATGACTATTTGCAGAGTCTGAGTATCTGATTCTTGAAGCATATCCCAGCATGCAGATTTCATCACTTCACCTTTAGGTTACCGGTTTGGTTCGGTTCAGAGAATCTGATTAATGACCAAACAAAGATCCAAAAAACCTCGGAGCTATTGAGTTGTTGGAAACATGTATAAGCGGAAGAATGAAATTCGACTGTAACTTATGAGATGAATCTCTTGAGCAGATCTGAATCTATGAACAAAGATATCCTGAACCTACGTTTCCCTTCTGCTAGTCGTGTAGTTTTGCCTTTGGTTTCTTGACAAGTGGCATCTCATTAGCACATCCCTTCTATGACGTTTTAGAATCAAAACGTCAGTTGAGTGTCGCCAGCACTATAAATTTCTGAAACATCAGTATTTCAAACATGGAACTTAGTTGCTTGCTTTTGGCAATTGTTGTGCGTTCTGTAGCTTGTACGACGTACACCAGAGGCAGACCCATTGCTCGAGATCTAGTCGAAGCTTGGTTCACTTCAGTGATTGGTAGTTAGCGTAAAATATTGAGACTTTCCTTATCAGTAATCTTCTTCGAGGGACCGAGACGATCTTCAGAGTTGAGTGCTATATCGATCGAGTGGTTTCGGTTTCCTCGACGTTTTCATCTTCGAGCTCTACAATGGCTACACCTGTGAGGAATTTGACAGTGGCAGTGCTAGTAGTCTCCATGTTATTGATGCTCCTGCAGTGCACGGTAGCTCAAATTTTCGTGGAAAACCGATCTCAGAACAAAAATATCAGCGTCGAAGATCTGACGCAGAATCTGATCATCGACCCACTGGCAGTGGGTAGAAGGGGGCGATTTGACAATATTTCCAGCGATAATCAAAATCTGTTCAAGATCGTCAACCTGAAAACGTTGGAGATCATCACCAAACAGTTTTTCATCGCGGGCACCAACGTATCCATCGTGGACGATGACTTTGGTGGCCTTTCTCTGATTCATGAGTCTGGTTCTTGTGCGCAGTAGAATTGATGATGATGCTGCCAAGGATGATTATCTTCGCATTCAAGTGCTTAATGTGGAGATCATTTCTGATGAACTTTAGATCCATTGTTGAAGTTTAGGTTGTGCCCATTTTTTGAAGGTATTTTATCCAATATCGGAAATCTCTTGTACTTTTTCATGCTTGATATGAATATTTTGAATGGTTGAAAAATACACACACGTCCTGAATCTGGAGATAAATAGTGTCAACATTCTGGCTTAGAGAATATACATTGGAACATCGGAAAGCTGCAGTTTCTCGCCAATCGGCATGAGGGTACGGAACAGAAACCCTATATCACTATGATAGATGTAGCTTCCATTTACTGATAACGTATTTAGTCTACCAAAATATTTTCCAAGTCCGGTGTTAATTAATGACAGTAACCTTACCGTTACCTATTATCATTTCTTTCCATGTTTGGGAGTGGGCTGCATAGGAGGATTTCCTTACCATCGTAGAAAGGAGCAAGTTAACACCAGTTTTCATTATTGGAAAGAGTCAAATAAGGTATAGATCACAGTCACGGATGTAACTAAACATGTAATGTCACCATGAAATTAGGGGTAGCTTGAAAATGATTAAAATTTGTCATACATTTTCACCCAAACAATATTTTTCCTTGAACTGTCTCATACCTATCATTGTTTTTGGCTAGCGCTTACCACAATTTTAGAGTAAACATCTAAAATAATCTCTTCTCCCACAAATGTGAGATTCCTATGAAATATTGGAAAATTTGAGGAGTAATGACTGGAGAAGACCAAAGGTTGAAATCCCTGCTCTCAATGTAGAAGCCATATGTATTCTTTAGGCAGAAAATCTAAAAATCAATTTTTTTGATACATGTATCACTTCTCAAAATTCCTAATGGCTCAACGAAACACTTGAAAAATTTTCAAAGAAAAAATGATATATGTATCACTATCCAATGTCAACAGGAGCACCCATTTTTTTACAGTAAAAAACTATGATTAGAGATGATCACGATAGTGACCTGTTAATTAAAATACGTAGATGTGACCATACTATGAGAAAATCTAACTGCAGTTCATCCAGGAGTAAAAATTCTTCCAAGAAGTAACATCCATTAATGATGAAAAACATATAGCCCTAGTCATCATTCATGTATGACTTAAGAGCCAGAAATAGTGACCATCTTCGTCAAAGTCAGAATCTGATCAAACCATCCATACAACATAGTGGTACGGATGTCATTATAGCTGCACAACATATATTCCACATTGATAATCATAATTAACAAATAAAGTTTATCAATTTTGTGACCTAAAAAGTATAAAAGAGATGCAAGGTTGAAGAGCCAGAAAGTGTGAATAGTGTAGTTGAGCTTGCATGAGATTTATATGAGAACTGATGCAGTTCTCATCTAACTCTCTCTCCTTCACCATTTTCAAGTCATAGTTTCACTGTTTTAAAAGAAGTGTTGAACTATCTACATGAATGCTTTGCACAACCATCTACAGGAATGTTTCTTTAGAGGCAAGTGCAAAATACACTTTGAAGGCGGTTGCAACTTTCTCCAAATTCTGAATACATTTTTCATATTTCACCTTTTAAAACATTTAAGCCGAGGATTTTGTATTGGGCCAAGGCAATTCATATGGTTTGGTCACAAAAGTAAATAATAATACACATATCACTTTCCTAGCGTCTTTGGATGATGAGTCACTTGAATCTGACTCTGATCTTCTACCCATTGCTAGTGGATGGATGATAGATTGTGCATCAGATTGTGGGTGGTAATATTTATGTTTTGAGATCGGTTTTTCACGGAAATTTGAGCTACCGTGCACTGCAGGAGCATCAATAACATAGAGACTACTAGCATTGCCACTATCAAATTCCTCACAAGTGTAGCCATTGTAGAGCTCGAAGATGAGAACGTCGAGGAAACCGAAACCACTCGATCGATATAGCACTCAACTCTGAAGATTGTCAAAGAGTGACGAAGCTGGAGGTAAACCTGAGTAAGATTCTAAGTAGTATAAATAGAGAGGTTGAGAAGCACCTCTCAAGTAGTTTTTCAATGGAAGTTAGTTTTGGGAGAAGATAGTGTGGTGATCTTAGTTTTGGGGAGCTTGGTTCTTGGAGACGTCATGTTCTGAGTGGAGCCTTGATTCAATGAAGACTTTGATTACCAAAGTATCCCTTTCCTTTTGAGTGATATCTTACTCATGGTGATAATGTGCATAATGGAGCTTGGACATTGAGAGTTTGTGTAAGAGTGAGCATAGGGTCATGGTCATAGGATGGGACTAAGTTCTTCTAGATTCATGATGAGCTTCCAAAAAGCCATCGGAGGTAAACCTGAGTGAAAGTCAGCCCGGAGGTCACATTTTTTGTTCCGTTGCCGGGACCTCAATCTAGAAGGAGCAGAGATGTTTCGAATCCAGTTTCTTGCCCGTGAGAGCGCAACGATGAGAACTCATATGGAGAGGACTGTGGGGGAAGAGCGAACCGAGATCATGGTGCATAGTAATGTACCATTTGTGTATCCGGTAGTGTTATATGATTGCTTGGAAGTTATTTTGTACATTTTTTTTACTTAAGTGTTGTTTGGGATGAGGTGAGAGTGCTATAGTGTGTATTTGGGGGGAACACTTTATTTTCCAAAGTTTTTCCGAGAATTTTATTGATTTTAGAGTAGTAGATGGGATACGTTTTGCACTTAAAATAACAGTCATATCATGTTTAGATCAAAAGTTATGATATTTAGAATTTGCTAGGGTCCTAACGGATTTTGAAAGATAGCTCTCGGGAAAAAGTGTACAGAGCTTATCAATTCGTGCAAGAATTGAATCAGTATTTGAAACTTTGCATGATTATTTATCAGGAGCTAAGCTACATGTGGGTTCAAATTTCGTTGAGAGATCATTTTTATAGAGAAAGTTATGATATCTGAAGTATAGGGGGGTATAAAAGTGAGCAAAACCGCTTTACTTTTCAGATTTGCTTTTTCCTTGTTTATGGTCATTTCGAGAGAGTTAGTGCATGGGTGTTTTGCATAGTGAGGATGACTTGACACTCATTGGAAAATGGGAGATCAACCTCTTTGGAAGATCCGGTTGTCTAAGATACCTCAAGGGCTGGACGTGATTATTTCAGCGGATTCGAACACGAGGGAGTTCAGAGTGGAGTTTGAAGAGAGGACACTAAAAAGTTCCCCGAGAGTGAAACGTGAGAGTTGCTTCTATTGTGGAGAGGAGGGACATAAGCTTGTGAGTTGTCCTTTGAGGACAAAAGATCGGAGGTTGAGAGAGAGACAAAACGTGGGAGAGCTAAACCTTCATATGGGACCATCATCTCCCCATGAATCCAAGAGTGGAACCTATTGTGAAAATTGTGGAGTGACCGGACTTCCCTTAGGACACGAGTGTAGTGGCGTGAAAGCTCTGTTGGAGTCACTAGTGGAGGGCTTTGAAGATAAATTGAGTGCAGATATCGAAAAGTTGAAATCTCCAGGTGGCTCAAGTTCTAACTGAAGATGGAGATCATTTTCAGAATGATCGAGAAGATGTCGATGAGGGTAAGGCTCATAGTGTGTTTAGGAGAGGAGAGAGCCATGGCAATCTTGGACCAACCAATTCCGTTCATTTTGCCATTGATGAATTACTCTAGAATGGAGCTAGTTTTGTTTGTGTTGTATTAGGGAGTCCCGTATAAATTTTCAACAACAACGACAAAAGGAGTTGGAAATGGGGAAGCTTCCGGTGTTCTATGGGAGAGAGAAAGAAGATGTAAAATCTTTTGTGAGAGACTTCAAGAGGGCATGTATAGGAAACAATGAGATAAGGAAACCCGAATGGGCTATCCTTTTGCCCGACTTCTTGGGGGATTCTGCATTGAAGTGGTACAATGAGTACAAGAAGGAGCATGTGGAGGAAGACACTTGGGAGAGTTTGACGGAGAATCTTGTTGAAAACTTTCTTCCGGATGAAAGTTACGAGAAGCTGATGTGTGAAGTCACCTTTTTGAAGCAAGGAGAGAGTGAGAAGGTGAGATCATACGTGGAGAGAACGGAGAAGCTGGAGTCACGTTTTTGTGTGGTGTTGAGAAAGAGTGGAGACGAGGTCGAGCCAACCATGGTGGGGATTGTGGCGATGTTGACAAAGAACTTCAGTGGAGGTTTGAAACTTCAGATTCGAAGCAAGGTGAGATATGAAAAGCCCTCTTCTAAGGTTGAGGCTATTCGCATTGCTATTCGAATGGAGGAGAGCCTAGAAGACGATGATTCTAGCTTGGTGGCTAGAGAAGCATCACCACCTGTTGTGGTTAGAATGGCAACTCCTACTGTTGTTGTCATGCCAGTAGTAAATTCTCCAGTGGTAGACTTGCACCATGAGTTGAAATCTATCACAGAAACACTCGCTGATCTCAAGATTAACGTAGTATAACTATCGGAGAGGAGGAATCAGAATGTAGGGGGAGGATATAGAGGGTATGGGAATTATCCTCCCAAAGGAAATCCACCACAAGGGAACTTCACAGTTTCATGCTTTAGTTGTGGATGCTCTCATTTCCAACAAAATTGTCCTAATTCTCGACAACATGATGGAGTTAGACACAACAATTCTACTCCTGCTCCAAGTCAATCGAAGGATAAGGGAATAGCGTCTATTGATGTGTTTCCTCATCACTGCACGTTTGAGAAGGGAGAGAGCTCTATAAGTTCCAAAGTTGATATTCTTGCACACGAGAAGAAGTGAGCAAGATTTGCAGAGGAGTCCATCTCAATGGAAGATCAACCAAGCCGGAGCACTCGATCCAGTGGTGTGAGTCAACCGAGAGCACCGAGGAAGAAGTTGGGAATGGATGATTTGTCCATTTCATCTACCCAGCTCAAATACGACATGGTGGAGGATGTGGGGAATTAAAAAGACAATATAACTGTTGGCCAATTGATTGCTCTAAATCCTACGATAAGAAAGGAGTTGAGGGGAGGCCTAAGCTCCAAAAAAAGGACCAAGAAGCGGCGATTCAAGGGAAAGCTTCCATGGCTTAATGTTGGAGTAGGAGTGGTGGATGCCGCTGCCTCGGAGGTATGCACTTAGGCTTCAAGATTGAAGTGCGCGATTAATGGACGTGATGTTTCAGATGTACTAGTGGATGGTGGATCTGCGGTGAATGCCATGTCAGAACGTTTGTTGAAGAAGTTGGGGATGAAGCTTTCAAGACCTTCCAACATCATTGTTGGGATGGCCAACAAGCAAAAAGTGCGACCCATTGGAGTGATGGACAAGGTGGTGGTAAGCGTGATGGGAGTTCAAACCTTGTTGTCCTTTCAAGTGCTTGAGGAGGCTAGCTACGACTTGTTGTTAGGAAGACCTTGGTTGAGGGTCGTGGAGGACAACTGATCGGTGGCATAAGGGTTATCTTCGTATAGGGCCGAAAAACCATCGAGTGAAGGTCCCTCTCACAAGTGGCGGAGGAGCAGTCTCATACTCGGATAGACCTACAAGTGATTACTCAGAGTCTGAGAGTGAAGAAAGTGGCAGTTTTTCAGAGGTTGACACCAACATGTCGACCAATGAGGAGACATCATCTGAAGATACCTCGGACGATGATGTTCAAGTTCAAGTTCTTCTTTGCAATGGATTTATTTCCTAGGCCAAGGGTGGTGAAAGATCCCGACAAGATGAAGATGAGTGAAGATGAGATAACTCGACGGCTCTCCACTCTCAAGTTTGGTCCCAAGGTTACTATGGAGGAGAAGTCAAGGTTCTTGGATATATTTCGAAAATATATCCATGTCTTTGCCTTTAGCTACAAGGATTTGAAGGAAGTAACTTTAGAAACTCATCGCATTGAGTTAGAAGAGAAGGCTCGTCCAGTACGTCAGAAGCAACGTCGGATAAATCCACCAATGGCTGTGGTGGTCAAGGAGGAGATCGACAAGCTAAAGGATGCGGGTTTCATCTATGAGGTAGAGAATTCTGAATGGGTTTCTCCTATTGTGATAGTCAAGAAGAAGAATGGTAAGCTACGTGTATGCGTAGATTACAAGAAGTTGAATGCTGTCACAAAGAAGGATTACTATCCTTTACCTTTCATAGATGAGACTCTAGAGGAGGTGGCAGGGCATGAGTGGTATAGTTTTGGAGATGCTTATAGTGGTTATAACCAAATTCAAATGGCTCCTGAAGATCAGCTCAAAACCACTTTTATCACGCCATGGGGAACTTTTGCCTTTAGGATAATGCCCTTTGGTCTATGTAATGCTCCGGCAACTTTTCAGAGGTTCATGAACAAGGTGTTTGAACCTTTTATTGGGAAATTTGTGCGAGATTTCAAAGATGATTTTTGTGTTTACAGGAAGAAGGAGGATCATTTTGATCATTTGATCAAAATTCTACAACGGTTGGAGAAAGCCAAGGCCTCGCTCAATCCAGAAAAATGCATTTTTGGATGTGAGGAAGGTTTGTTGTTAGGGCACATCATCTCCAAGGATGGGATAGCGGTGGATCCAGAAAAGGTGAAATGCATCCTCGACTTACCTTTTCCGGTGACGTTGACCAAGTTGAGGCAGTTCCTTGGAATGGTGGGATACTATCGATGGTTCATCTTTTCCTTCTCCAACAAAGCTTATGCCTTGACGGTTTACATGAAGAAGGGGACGGATTATGATTTAATCCTCAAGGATGGAGAGGCAGCTATGGCGTTCGAACTTCTTAAGAAGGCGTTGGTAACGGCTCCTATTTTAGCCAAACGAAATTGGGGTAAACCTTTCATTCTCTACACAGATGCATCAAACATTGCTATAGGATGCACTCTAAGCCGCTTAGATGAAGATAGTCATGATCATCCAATTGCTTATGCTAGTAGGCGGATGATGGTGCGAGAAAAACTATTCAAAGGACCGAAAGGGAGGCTTTAGTGCGTGATCTTCTCACTCAAGAAGTTTCAACACTATCCGTTTGGGAGGGAAGTTTACTATCGTTACTAACCACAAGGCTTTGAAGTACATTTTCAACAAGCCTAATGCTGAGGGTAGGATAGCCGGATGGAAGTCATTCTTGGCGGAGTTTGATTACATCATTGAGGATCGACACTGCGGTAAGAAACATTCCAATGATGATTTGATGTCTTGAAGATATGATGAGGAAGGAGATCGGCCAGTGGATGATACATTTCCAGATGAGGATTTTCTTGATGATGGACACCATAACAAAGGTACCGGTGAATACAGGGGATATGGGATTTCATCTCGGGAGGGAGAGTTTCCCCAAGGCATGCATTCACGGGAGAGGAATGCATTGGTGAAGCGATGTGAACCTTATACCATCATAGAGGACGTGTTGTTTCATCAAGGATGGATGGACTACTCGGAATAAGGTTGTAAGGGAGGAGTCAATTCAACTTATGAAGGAGTTTCATGAAGGCTCGGTATGTGGAGGACACTTTGCGGGGAAAGCAGAATCGCATTTAAGATTCTAGATGTGGCTATCATTGGAAGGGCATTTTCCAAGATTGTGTGGAATTTTGCAAGAGTTGTGATGTGTGTCAAGCTTTTGCTAAAAAGTCCATGAAAACCCTCCTTTGACATCGGTTCCTATTTTAGGACCTTTTGAAAAATGGGGAATAGACTTTGTAGGACCCTTGAATCTTACTCCGGGGTAACAAGTTCATTGTGGTAGCTACATATTATCTAACCAAGTGGGTAGAAGCTAGACCTCTAAAATCTACTAGTGAGGAAGAAGTGGGTAGATTTCTGTATGAGAGAATAATAACTAGATTCGGATGCCCTCTAGAAATTGTATCTGATATAGGTGGTGAGTTTGTTGGAAGTATTATACAAGCCATGCTAGGTCATTTCTCCATCAAAGGCACGGGTGACTACTTCCTACAAACCAAATGCTAATGGGTTGGCAGAGCGAACCAACTAGACGTTTTGCATGATGTTGGCCAAGGATGCAGACATGGACGGGAGCAAGCAAAATTGGGACAAGAGGCTGCATGCTATCTTGTGGGAGTATTGGACGACTTGGAAGACATCAACAGGGTACTCACCTTTCTGTATGGTATATAGTGTCGAGTCAAAGCTTCCAATTCAATTTGATTTGACGACCTTCTTAACTATCCAACGGAAGTTAAAGAGGACTAATGGAGTAGAAGCTATCAAATCAAGACGTCAACAACTGTTGGAGTTGGAGGAGGCTCGAGCTGTGGCCATGGTACGTGTGGAGCGGGCTCAACAATTGCAGAAGAAGTATCATGATAATCGACTTGGGACGAAGAAGATGAAGATTTTCAAAGAAAGTGATTGGGTAATGCTTTACAACTCCATTAGATATAAGAGAGCAAGAAAGAAATTTCTTCCAAAGTACTTTGGTCCTTTCATAGTTCACAAGCTGTGGGGAAACTTTACTTATGAGTTGAAGGAGTTGGGAGGACGACATTTTGACCGGGTGAATCACGACAAGTTGAAGTCGTTTCATCGACGATCAGATTCTTTCACTCCGAGGACGGAGTGAAATCTTGATCCGGGGGTAAATGTAAGACCCAGGGTTGTACATATAGGATAAAATGTAAGAATATATAAATTGTGCCTAAGTTTATCTTAGTCATGACTATGTTTAGCTAGTTATGATTAAGTTGGAGGAAAATATGGTGTAACTTTTGGTGTGGTAGATGAGAAAAACTATTTTGTTGTTTAGTAGGAATCAAGGAATAGATTCCATCACATGGGTATCTTGACTTTCCTAGACTTGGACTAGTTTTCATTGGTTGGACTTGGTGAAGACCCTTAAATCTAGGGGCGAGATTGATTGGCTTACTAGAAGTCAATTAGGGAGTAGTTGGGCTTCTAGATTATCCAAGTGGACCAATTGCATGTTGCCATGTACCCTTTTCATTGGGGTTTGTGATCTCTACCTTTTTGTTGATTATCATTTAAACTTGGTAAGTGGAAGTTACATGGTGATTACTTGTAGTTACTAGAGTAAGATTCTAAGTAGTATAAATAGAGAGGTTGAGAAGCAACTCTCAAGTAGTTTTTCAATGGAAGTTAGTTTTGGGAGAAGATAGTGTGGTGATAATAGGAGTTGTTTGTGGTTGGGGTTGAGTCTTTTATATTGGAGTCTCCACTGTCATCTCACAAAATCTATCTCTTTCTCTAGCTTCTTACTCTCTAATGCAAAAAATTTTGTCTACTATGATTTGCTGCTTTATATGACCCTCTACAATAGCTTTTCTAAACTCTTTCATGTCTATCATGATTGAGTTAATAATTTCACTCATAGCAATTGATGGCTCCACGCTTCTCAATCACACAAACTAATACATTGTAAGTATAATAACAATCCAATCTCTCAAAGTAGGAATCACAAAAGGCTGAGGTGATCCTATAACAGCTCTATAGTATTCTTCATTATAATTTCTATCAATAAAATCCATTCACACTCTCTTCTGTCTATAAATCGTTCTAATTTCTACAAACTCGTTGAACAAAACTGTTGTGGATGGTTCACGATTCAAATCCATCTAACATTTAGTATAAAATATAAATGGTACAATCCACGTTTTCTCCATAATTGATAATCGGAAATATCATTGGTATTAGTGATGTCATCACTCGAGCCATAAAATCTGCACTTTAATTGGTCACAAGGTACACTCTAAAAATATCTTTCTCCATGAATCGAATATGAATGTTGAACAAGTTAGGAAATGAAAAGTTTGGTATAAGATTTTCCTCTAGCACATCCATATCTACAGCCCACAATTTTCCCTTTCCTCATTACTCTACATACAATCAATGATCTCTATTAGTCTCTATACAACTCGCAAGAATTTTAAGTTATCATCAATATCTTGCTATTCCAAGAGGGGTAATCCACACTCAAGAAAAGAACAAGTTAGTTCTCATACCATTATAACACTAGAGAAGTGAGAGCAAACCACTTGAATAGCTCAAGAACTCTGAAGTTGAGAGATAATCTCAATGGTTTTTCTTTCTCCATATATAGGACCCAAAAAGATACAATGTAAGTAAGGTCCCACAATCATCATTCATACAATTCATCGTGGTTTGATGATATGGCAGACATCACTATGAGCACACAAATTCATGATGTGTAACTCCAACTAACATACTAGAAACACAACCTAATGAACATGCAGATTGATGATGTATCATCTACTAGTAGTCAACTCAAGACTATCTATCTCCACCTTGCTTAACCTCTATTTTAGTTCTCATTAACTAAAAATGGTTACAATGAGTTAATATGATTTTTGTTTCTCCTACTCCCACGATGATGTCTATGTTGTATTAAAGAGGTATGTTTGACATAAAGAGGTGGTACCTAGATTTCATAGATTTGGAGTAGGGAATTTAATTACATTGCAAGAGGAGTCCGTACATGGCGCATAAGGAGTCAGGTTGAGTCACATAATATTTTATATTTTGCTCAATTGCGACAATGTATAATCTTGGTGCATGCTAAAATATATAGCAAAGTAGCAAGGGTTCTTCATTCTTTGTCTATGATTAATCTTAATGAGAATACTATTTCCTCTTTATGACTATAACATCCACCCATGGACAAGGAAGTATCATTAGAGGTCTTGTAATATCAACTAGAGGAGCCATTATGTCCTGATAAATCTTTTTTGCCCATTCTCTATGCACAGTCCCACGCTTATTTTAAAGGTGCTTGTCATGAATGATTTATGATCATCTTAGAGATTGCTTTCATGTAGATGATCCCTCTAGTGATTTCATTGAGTTGTTCTAGGTGGATGCATCAATTGCGAGAGGGTAGATTCTGTTGTTAGTTAGCCATATGTTAGGTGTTAGTCAGCTTGACACAATGGAGAAAAACATTGGACCATTAGATAAATTGCTAATGAGGAGATCTAATTGAGACCTTGTTAGTCATATTGTGATCTTTCATCATCAGTCCCACTTCTAGCAACACCTTTGTCCATATTAGTTTGAAGTTGTCACATCATGAGGTTATGAAATGGTATCGATGTGCATTAGAGCACTCATAGATAGAATAGATTATCTTGCAGGTGAATGTTGAGAATGCTTTTAATAATGTCTCACATGAATCCATCCGATATAGCTTAGAGAGGCTGGTGTACCTTTTTTGGAACTCATTTTTTTTGTACAATCCTTCTATGATTCAACTTCTTCTCTCTTCTATTAACATGGCTTTTCATATGAGGGAGCCACTATTCTACATTCTATTATCGGTACTTGACAAGAAAATCCTTTGGGAAGGAACCTTATTTGACATGGTTCATTATAAAGCTCCTTTTTCTACTGCTTTGACCGTATTTGGTTATGTGTTCCCCTCCTTAGCATATGATACACACATTGTGGAGCATGTAGATCACATTAGATATGTATTTGACTACTTGACCACCGAACTTCATCTTGTAGACTTGAAAATCAAGGTATCAAAGTGTAGAGCATGATCTCTTATCAACATTCCTTCTCATCTTCAGCTTCCATAGGGATATATGACATTGACAAACATATTTCTACATTCTTAGAGTGCTAGTAGGGTCTTAGGACTTTGTGTCACCCACGTAAACACTACACTTCCGAGGATGTTTTGCATGTAAATGATCTTCCTTTACTAGGGGATCCGTAGATGATGTTGGATATACTATCCTTTAGTATTGCTCGTTGATCAATCTATCTATTTCACAAGATTCTTTCTTCATCTGCATTCCTATCACGATTTACAGTCTTTGATAGGAAGATCATGTGTGTCTTTGAAGACATAATCTGACCATAGACCTTTGAGTGTGTGACAAGAGATTTGACACTAATAAAAACATTTTTTCCGATTTTGTGTGAAGGTGTAGGCTTATCATCAATGGAGGAGATTCACTTGTAGCGTTTTTGGCTAGTTGGTACTCTTAACAACTTTGTTATCCTTTTGGTTTGTGATTGGAGATAGATCCATCTTTGAGATGTATGCAAGGGATGTGGATGGATCATTTCCCTTACATATACTATTACGGCACACAAGAGATGTTTTGTTCTCATAGGTACAACATGAGCTCCATTTCTTGTTTTTTTTGCCCACCAATTGGATTAGAGACATTCAGTCTATCTTGATGGATCAATAATTTCAATAGGCTTAACATTCTCTTTTAGTGGATCTGGTCATTCCTTGTACTACAAAGGTTTGTTTAGTCTTTTGTTCTAGCAAGGATGTGGGGTCAACCATGCATCAGGACTTTCCCGCTAATACGAACTACCTTTTATACATCAATGAGATTCCATCTTGGCTTGGTCCATCCATCGCATCTTCATTACTCAATTGTGAGTGTGGTACTACCTTAGATGCAGCAAGAATTCATAGGACTCTTTGTTCATTTAGAGGGGATAGGATAGCTACCATGATCGCATTAGGGATGTGGTGTTTGCTATGGCACGAGAAGATGAATACCTCACATGGAGGGAGCATTGTTATGCCTTGTAGTGGACTCTAGTTTGGGAAAATCTATATTTGATTCGAGATGACCAAATTTCTATTACGGATATTGTGGTTACAAATCCTACATGTGACATAATTTTTGAGAGGGTAATTACCCATCCATGAGAATGGATAATCAACCCTATGAAATTGTGGAGTGGAGTTAGCCAAGGTCTCCAAGTATACAGGTATGTGGAGATGTCATCTCTTTGTTCCTCTAACCTAGGAGTTATATGAAGCTATGGACGTCGACTACCACACATTCGTGAAAGATTGCTAGAGAGCCTATGATACTAGGCAAGAGGGATATGACTTTCAACATATTATAACATTGAAGGCAATGATTCCGAAATGGACTTGAAATAATCTATATTCCAAAAGTAAAATCTTTAAGATTTATCAAAAAAATTTTTTTGTATGAAATAGATGTCATTAAATTGATAACTAAAAAAATCAGCATGATGATTTAAAATTATTTTATGATGTATAAAAAATAAAAAAATCTATTCAATAGAGATTTTATTTTCAAAATAATTTTAATACACATCATTATAGGTTAGATATGAATCTATGATAAATCAATAAATGTATATGATAAATTTTTCAATTTTTTTTAAAAAAAAAAAAAAAATTTATTTCACATCACATCTCATTTTTTTATTAAATTAAAATCAATTTATTTATACATATAATCTCTAATATACAATGAAATTTAATCTTTTCATTCATTTTGACAACATTATGATATTTTGAATGTCTTTTATGACAACCTTCATCTCTAATTGAACTATTTAAATATATTTTTTCAAATAAAGGATTCATACAACAATATTAACCTTTGCATGTAATGATTTACCAATTATAAAAATATCACTTGACTTAAAAATATAATTTTTTATAAATTTATTGATTTCAATACAAAAAGTCTCAAATCATCTCAAAAAAATTCAATAAATTTTTTTATTTAGTTTTATCAAAATGTCATATTTGTAGTCATTGCAACCGCATAGTTTTACAAAGGGATTTCTTTTGAACTGAATCATCCCTTTCAGCTAGGAAGGGGATGATTTGATGCAATGATCTATATACAAAGTTTTTAAATAAGACAACAAAGTTGAAATTCACAATGATTTTATCTTGTGAATAAAATTTTTATTAAATACATTTAAATATTGATTTTAAATAGTTGTTCACATTGGTAGGTTAAATTGCATCCGTACAGCTTATTTGTTTTTATTAAGTGAAGGTTCTACTTTTTGACAATTACTAAGGTATAGTTTAAGGACAAGAAGGAGGGTGTGTCCAACAAAGTCTCATGAAGTATATATGGAGGATGTGATTTCTATAAATGCATTGAGTGCCATAATGCTCCTCTCAATCAAGTTTAGACAATATTAGTTAGTGGCTAGGTTGATGTTTGGAAAATAATAAACACAAACTCCGATCCAAGGGGTTTAAAGAGTTGGCTAGATCTAAACTTTAGAGTTTGGGTTTGAGACTCATGTTTAAAGGCAAGGATCAAAGGTTGGAAGTAAAAGTCAAGGTTGGAGCCTAGGATGAACCTTTGGTTAAGAATGAGCACTAGATAGAAGGATAGATACTAGACAGAACCATCATGTGTATGGAGCTAAGATCAAACTGGAAAACTTAGAACTAGACCTAGATGGACACTATGAGCAGATGGACTGCTAAGATAATATACTTCAAACTGAAGACTTTGAAATATATAGAAAGTTAACTCCAAGTTATCATGGATATGCTAATGTTGGGATCATGTGAGTTAAACTAAAGATTGAATCTAATATCCACGAATATAACCAAACAAGACCTAGAATGTGATCTTGTAGGTTAGAATGAATTGTTGTGGTCTAAGGTAAACTTGATATATGATGTCTTGAAGACTTTAGATTTGGAAGTATGCGACACAACTCACGTTTCCATGTGAGAGTGGGATTCCTTGCAAATATGTATGACACATTTTAGTTATGTGACTTTAAGCCCGGTTTGGGAGTATATGTTATGTTAAACATTGTTACTATCTTATTTTTTTTCAATAGTCTGATTTTTTTGGTTTTTACTGTTCATTGTAAAGGAGTTTTTGAATCATTTGCATGACACTTGGTCAAAATCCATTATACTATTAGTAATAATTGTATTTTAATGAGCTTTCTGCTGGTTGTATTCATAACGACCATGCACTTAATATATCTCAAATAATTGGATGAAATAGGAATGCTAGAAGCATCTAATATAAAAATAAGAATTGTTTTTTGAGCTAGGAAAGCTTACTATGTTTTAAATCAAAAGTGTAAAAGACTAGGTTGAATAGCGGTGTTAGAAAAAAAGCCAAAGTTATCTAAAACCCATTCCCTCAAGCAAAATTGCTACGCTCATGGAATACTTGTGTGTCAAACCTGAAAATCCCAAAGTTCGTGGTCAACATGGAATCAGCGAAATCATGTAAGCTCACATAATATCACAAATGCACATTTCTGATGTCAGCCACCATATACTTGTAATACTTTCCTTCCAATTACTCGAGAAATGAAAATAGAGAAGGTCAATAGTTGTGGACAGTTAAGGATATCAAAAGACACTGAATAGTCAACTTGGAAGGAAAGTGGTCTCCATCTGGATAGAATAAATCGAGGACCCTTGGTGAAGACATTTGGCATTCGTTTGACACCCGACCATGTATGCCAGTATGAGGATTCATACTGGCATAATTCTGACCCTCAACTGGGTAGTACCCTCGTGCACATCAGCATCACCCAGTAGCGGATCTACCCAGTTCAAATCTGCTGAACTGGTGATACCCGATGACCTCACTTGTGAATCTTGGACTCCATTTTTCTTTTGTTTTTGGAAATGTGAATCTTGGGAGATCTTTCTTTGATCTCGGGACGTGAATCTTGGACTAATGAATTGTTTCCTGCATGTCCTCGTAAAAGATTAAAGGACGGTAAAAGGAGGAAGCATCACAAGTGGGCCATGCTTGCGTGGGCATGGATGGTTCCACTACGCAGCTACGTCCCGTACTCTGTCACCCAACCCATCTCTTTCCTGCTCCTTCCTGCTGCTGAGTCTACTGTTTCTGGATTCTGGATTCTGCAAACAGGTAGTCTAGACAGGGACAAACAGTGGCTAGTTTGAGAGATTGGGGGATTGTCGGTTTGTTTTACTGTCGGACGCCCAGTGGACACGAGTATGATGTGCCGAGATGATTGTCAGCAGATCCTCCAAAAGAATGAGGATGGAGCTGTGGAGATCATATGTGCTCGGACTCCCCGTATGTGGTTATGTGTATGGGAGGCATGTCCATACACAATACAATAACAAAAAGGATGGAAAGACTCCATCAAGTAATAGAAGGATGAAACCAACCGGGTAACATGGGGTTACATGGGAGGCATTGAGGATAGAGGAACCTCAAGACTTACTCAAAATATCTAGACTACTCAAACTACTATATGTTGGGCATTAGATCACTCCTAGATAACCATCCGATTGGGTTGTATTGCATGTGGACGTTGAGTACACTTTTAACAGTGTATCACGTGCATTCATTTTTAGAGAGACTGGAGGACCTCTATCGAGCCTCATTCTTTTCGTTCAGTCTTTCTGCGGTTCACATTCTTCTCTTTTTTATCAGCATTATTTTTTCGAGAAGGGAGTCATTGTTCTACAATCCGTCGTTGGCATTCAACAGGGAGATCCTTTGGGAGTACCCCTATTTGCGATGGCTCATTATAGAGCTCTTTTGAAAAAAGAGCTCATGTAAGCTTTCATGTAAGCTTGTCTGATTCCATCAAACATCCTAAACTAAACTAAACTTGCACGATCGGCTCTTATCCTACAAGAGTATGATTTCATGGTTGTTCATAGACCTAGAGTGATGAACCGTGATGCAAATGGGTTAAGTCGAAACCCATGTCCAAGTCAAGTTGACGAAACCGGGGCTCGATGGCACAGCGATACTGATGAGGAGATGATGACGGGTTGGCATGCATCTGCCTTTTTGAGTATATTAGCGCTTGAGAGCTATGTGATATCTCTCCTGGATCAGAGAGCAAATATGTTTGCCTTGGACGTTGAGACTGAGGACGGTTTGATGGTAAACCGAGACATCCATGACGACATGGTGGTGTTGGAGTATCTTCGTACATGTGCTTTGGTGGGCACTTTGAGTGCAAAGAAGCGGGATCAACTTTTACAGAGAGCTCGACGGTTTAGATGGGAAGGTAGACACCTTCTTCGAGTATGGGAAGATCGCAGCATTCGTGTTGTGCCACTTCCACCTTAGAGAGCAGAGTTGGTCAGACATGCTCATGAGGAGCTGGGTCATTTTGGAGTAAAGCGGACATATAGCTTACTTCAAAGTCACTATTGGTGGAGAGGTATGCAAACTAAGATGCAATAATTTGTGGCCAGGTATATGGTATGTGATCGTGTTCGAGCATCATTCAATACCCCTACACCATAATTACATCCTCTAGCGATTATGGGACTTGGTTATCGTTGGAGCTTGGATTTTGCCAGACCTTTGTCATTGACTATACAACATCATCGATATGTGTTGATCATGTTGGAGCATTTCTCCAAGTGGATTGAGTTGGTGGTCTTGCTTGACAAGTTAAGTGAGGGAACAGCTTATGCGTTTTTAGCCAATTTGGTGCACCAGAAGAAGTGTTAACTGATCAAGCTATTGAGTTTTTGGACAAATTTCAGGCTTTATGTGATCGAGCATTGATCGATCATTGTACCACCTCAAGAGATCATCCCGAGGTTGATGGTCTAGCAGAGAGAGTTGTTCATATAGTGAAGAGAGGACTAAGAAAGTTTGGCTTGGAGAAAGGTCATTTGGGAGAGTGGGACATCCAGCTACCATGGTTGGCCATGGATTATGGATTCAGCTGGCAAGCATCTCTAGCGTCATATAGCGTCACCGTATTTTTTATTATATGGTAGAGATCCAGACTTACCTGCAGCTATTTATCGAGAGTCAGATAAAGTTTTGGACTTGGATAACCCTAATGTTTGGGTTAGGATGTGTTCTCAAAGGGCAGAACTCTTCCCTAGAGTAATACCCATGGCATTTGAGAACCTAGTTATTGCTCAACATAGAGATACTTTGCGTTATGTTACCATCCGAGGAGATGGATATCAACCTTCAATTCACAGATTCTAAAGGCAAATCATAGAGATTTGATTGTTATGAATTTCATCAATGATTATTACCTAGAGTAATAAATTCCTTAATTATTTGGTGTAATTTTTTTTATACTTTTTATATCAGTTTTAAATTTTTATTTATATTATGGTTGAAAAATATATTTAGGTTAGGTTTAAAGCTCTAAGTAAGAATGAAATTTCTTTGGTCACACTAGTTTACAAAAAAAGCAAATCTTGATTTTCATTATTCATGAAGTTTAGGCCAATAAAGACAACTTGGACAACATCTTTATTTGAAGGTTTCACGAATTTCAAAATATATCTTATGAACATTTTCAAATTGAAAGATAAGGTCGGAAAGCTTTTAAAAAAAAGGTATGAGATGGATTGAAAAATGCATAAATTAAGTAAACTGTTAATCTATTGTGATAATTTATAATTGAAAAGAAAAATTTAGACCTTAGAATGCATTTTAGAATTTAATTAAAAAATATAAATATTTTTAATGATCAAATTAAAAAACCATATGGTTTACAACTTAAGTGTATGTTTATATCAAAGTTTTGATTCAACTAGAATAGTTTTGATATTCAGTGAGAGCTTGAAGTTTGTTATACACCATGAGAGTTACACTAGCTATCATAAAATTAAGACAATGATTACAAATTTTACTTTCAAAAATTTTAATCAATAAAACTTTTTACAATTGAAATTTAGATCATAAAAAAAATTCTTATGAAATTTAAAAATTATAAATAATATAAAATAATTTTTATTTATTTTTTATATGAATATTTACATATTATCTTGTGATACAATGTTTTATTAGAAAAAAAATAATAAAAAAATAATAAATATTAAAAACTTTTATGAGAAAAAAAAATTTCAATGCAATTATTTGTGAAATTTACCTCTGAAATCTATCACAACGCTCGGATCCTTATCAAGATCTCTTGTTGTTGTATTTGTAAAATATTAGTTGAAGCATAGGGATTGTTTCCTCCGGATCGAGGAATTCTCATAAATCTTCACATTCTAGGATATTCTGGAAACGCCTTTTCCAGTTACTATGATTGTGTTGTCAATGTACATGCACACAATTTGTACTGATAGTGTAACAGTTACTTACCATAGAAGTTCGGAACTCGTTACCTAAACTGTCTCCTCTGACCTCCAAGATTGACTTGGAAGCTCTCACCATAGAGTCCCTAATCTCATCTCAACGAGTAGTCTCTAAACTTTTCTTGTGAACAAAGTCCCCTTGGGCTCTGGTACCATGTAAAGTGCCAAAGCACTTTATATGGCACGTGATAGGTGAATAAGTACCCAAGAATTGTCCGGTTGGAACACACCAGCATAACTGGACTATCATCTAAAGATGATAGAGGAATTTGCACTAATCTTCCACCCAAGCACCGCGTGTTACAGATTATCCTAATCATCATTTAATTTAAAGTCTAAGTATAAAACGCCCACTTGAGATACGTAAACAAACAGAGATGATATATATATAGAGAGAGTGACACCTGTCTAACACAATATAAATACTCAGTTTTTGTTACTTTTCGTCACAGGCAGTAAGATTGCACATGTTGACAATAACCCCTAGCTTTGTTTGTAATACACCCGTTTATACGCCTACAATAAAACAAATTTAACTAACCTGCATTATAGCTAAATTCATCGTTACATTTGGCTCCGACTGTCTAGGACTTTTGTTTTGCATGAGAAAATAAATCCATAAAATATAGAATTGTCTACAGAAGCCAAAATAGTATGGCGTTCTAGAATAAAAAGAATGCAATCTTACTGCTTTTCGTCAAATTTAAAGCAATATAAATTGCACGAGTTGAACATAACAAGTAACTCTGTTTGCACTATATCTGTATATACCCATATAATCATTTTTTCAAGACGAAATTGGTAAAAGAGTTAAAACCAGCACCCCGCCGACTGTCTAGAACTTGGGCACCAGAAAATTTAGCAATAAAAGCTTCTCCATAGATATGGAGTAAAAAATAGTAGAACCATACACCTTTCGGGAATTTGCCACAGAATTGAATGCGATTAAAGTTATCAACCATAAAAGTACACGTGCTTTCCATAAAAAAATTAATGTCGCACCACAAAATTCTACGTGCCAATCCTGAAATGTCTTAGTAGAACCATAAAGCTGACAGTATCTTACAATAGACCCTCGTGGAGGTGACCATAACTGGGTTACCGTATAATATTAACCAAAAAATTACCTATGCTCTCCATCAAAAGTTGTATGTCGCATCATAATTTTCACGGGCCTATCCTAAACGCCATATTGGAACTTAAAGTTCGTCAAATACTCACTGGATCATTCAGTGTGGTGCCACAGTGAGAAAGGATCCAAATGCTAAATGCTACACAACGTCGTTTGTTTCTACATTGGGGTGGACTCTACACAGAAAATGGAATAGAAACCTCGGGTATCAACTTGAGTATGACTCTCAGAACGCTCTAATGATCCTGATTTGAACAAAGGAAACTATCGTGCCTCAAGTGTGGCATGAGAACCACTCTCGATATGCACAGTTATCTTCTGAATTCCATGTGCAGATGGCATCTTCAATCATGGTATTTACAGATCGGTAGAAGCTCGAGCTCTCGACTCAAATTTTGACAATCAGTGGATCCCTCGATTTACAGTAAGGACCAGGTCTTGGCCTGTTCATGACTGTAAAAATCTACATCAAGGTTGTGCTGAATTCTACTTACCTAGGATGCATTTCCGTGAGCTCTATGAACTGTGAATTGGACTGACTACTAGAAATCAAGGTTCGCTCTTCACTTTCACGGGAGTAACTATTGGATCTCATATCATCTTCCAGTATACCCTCCAAGCTTGTCCTCTTGCCCCGGAGCTCTTTGACGATTTCGATAGCTACATCCGCATGTTTCATAAGCATGTTCACCACTTGAGACATGCTTGGACGTTTCTTGGGATCCATTTGAAGACATGACAGCGCCGTCTCCAGGACAAGCAAAACCTCCTCTACATCATATGCCCCCATGAGTTCCTTATCGACCAATTTCATCAGATTTCCTTCCTCGTACAACGTCATCGCCTGCACATGCACATGATAAAGAACACGATTTATCAGAAGATCAGTCTGCTAGGAATTTTAGTAGACTAAGTCTGTAAAGGCCGTGACTAGTTCCGTCAATCTGGTATGTTCTCCATATCTGAAGATATCAATCACAGGTAAATAATTTTTGGATTTTTGAGTAATAATATGTTCAACCCATACATTGTCATATTATATGTAAGACAATGTATCTATAAAGTGAGACATGCTTATGGACATTTTTCGTTAGTTCACTATAATTGGGAAACTCTTGTATGATGTAATTGTTAATCTCGGAGTAAGTTCCTTCTGCATTTAGAAGTAAAATAGTAATTGAAAAGAGTAAAAGTTAATTACTAACTCTTACCATATTTAACTAATAATTTATTTTATGGCTTAAATAGAGTTTGGCTGCCATAACCCATCCTAAGATTAGGTTTTCGGGTTAAGACCTCATGTTCAAGTTTGAGCCATGAACTCTGGATATGGCTAGACCACAGGTGAGAGTGCACACCTTGAAATTATCATTTCCTGATGTACTGAACATACCTTTGAGTGCTGGATTGATATCGGAATTTCAAGGTCGTCTCAATTCAATTGTGGGGAATGCAATCTAGAGTCTGATCATAGTGCTGCTGCTCATAGCCCACCTGAAGGTAAAGGAGAGTGGTAGCAGGCTAATCCAAGAAAGTCAAATGGTGAGTCGGCACTCCTGCTGATATCTAGAATATCAAAATTATATGTAACATCGAATATATTTAAGTATGACCCACCCAGCCTCGAAGATAAATTTGTTCGACAGGCATCTTATAATTGATACAAAGCCTCCCAGAAACAATCTCCAACAGAACAATGCCGAAGCTATAAATCTCCAGTTTCTCCGATACCACGCCCTCAGTTGCATACTCCGGTGAAAAGTAGCCCCTGCAAGTGTAGAGCAAAAGAACCAAACTATCACTGGATTGAACAACGGTGCCCGAATCAGAACTAGAAAAAGGATGAAGGGTAAACGTCCTATAGTAGAACAAATGAACAAATTTATCCGTAAGAACTTACCTTGTTCCACCGATATTGACTGTGACTAGAGTGTCGTCTGTATGAGCGGGTCGGACTAATCCAAAATCAGCAATCTTTGCATTATAGTCCTCGTCCAGAAGAATGTTCTGAGGTTTGATATCTCTGTGGTGCCAGTTCGAGGCGTCAGTATACTTTTATGTAGACTAATAAAACTCAATTGCTACTTAGAGATCTCAATCATGGCTAAAGATATATTCGGTTGCAAAGTCGGTGTGTAATCTCCATGTGTGACCTTTTCAGTACGAAATCTACTCTTTCTACTTGACGATCACTATTTGACTATAAGAATCAACGTAAACTAATGGAATCTAGTCCCCGGATATGAACCGGGTCCTGAATTGTCTGACCTGTGAATCATCTTCGGCTGCAACTCTTCATGTAAATAAGCAAGACCACGGGCTATTCCCAAGCATATGTTGAACCGTTGTTCCCAACTCAGGACGAAAAATTTGTCGTGACCTGCAAGTGAGTGTGGAGTGGACGTCAATAACGATTATCTATGTATTAAAACAAAAGTCTATGTCATACATGTCGTAAGAATGTCGCTGATCAATCCACCTTATGTCAGCTCAGCTCAGCAATAAGAACGAAATGGAAAACAAAAATTATAAATGGAAACTCTGAATAACGATGAAAGTTCTAACACACATTCAAGAGGAGTTCGAATCCAGAAAGACAGATGGAAGTCGATCTAATAACAGGAACTCTGAAGACTCCACTTCCTCTTTGTTTTTGACCTCGGGCTGATTCTGCTGGAGTGTTCTACAAGCATTTTTGACCCCTTGTACAACTAAAAGTTGTTGAGAGCACTTTCATAGTAAATTGACAGATGAGTGAAGAGATATACCCCACAGAGCTTCTGCAAGGCTCTTATTCTCTGCGAACTCGTAAACTAGCATGCGTTTTTGCTTCTCTCTTACACAACATCCCTTGAGTTGAATAAGATTTCTGTGTCTGATACCCGTAATGTTCACCATTTCTCTCAAGAACTAGGATGTATTTTGCTCTGTTGGATTGAGTTTCTTTACAGCTAGAATGCTTCCGTCTGTTAGATCTGCCTGTTCAAAGACATCCAATACCAACCGTACGTTTGAGAACCTACGTGTTCTCATCAGCAATCTTAGTTGATATGCATCAATTGTAATATTTTGAACGGTAGTTTTCATAAGATTCACATACCAAAATTGTGAGGCTCGTGGCCTTCAGCAGACGAGGGTGACAGACGGAAAAGCCGATCCCAAAGTAAATTATATTACAGCCGCAACTCTAACTAATGTTTATGGTCATGACTAGTACAGTACCTTATAAACAGTACCATATCCACCTTTTCCTAGGATATTCTCATTTGAGAAATTGCGTGTGGCCGCCTTGAGGTCATCGTAGCTGAAAAACGGTGGCTTTACGTGCTCTCTCTCTAGAGCTGCAAAGAGCAAGATTGTTTGCGCTCAGAATCAAAAGAATCGAAATCTTCTTCTTCTTCTACTTCCCAAGCTTGGGCTCGAAATAGAATTGCATTCAATATACGAATCCTGATGATTGCGTAAATATTGCGAGAGAACTAACCTTCCTGTATTTGGTGAAGTTCTCGAGTTCGTCTCCGCATTCTGAACAAGAAATATGCAACTAAGCAGGCCATGAACAATAACACCAGTCCACATAGTACGCCCACCATGATCAACGTTCTCGTATTGACGCCGCCATCACTAGCTGCAAAAATTTCAATTCCAAGGTCGTCATTTTGTGAGGATACACAATTGGCCTTCTCAGAGAGTCCAGTCATCAAACTGTGGATGAAACAAGGCCGGAACTTACTCTGGGGCTCCGGCCAGAAGTTATCGTGCTCGTTTGAACGACATAGATATCTTTCGACCAAGGTTAAATTTTGCCCTCCACGATCAATGCACCAAGGACTATTCGCGAGCCTGTTATGTCCATAAACAACAAGGCTCAGCTTAGATTTTCTTTTTGTCCTTCTCAATCTATCCACCTAAACTCACTTCTTTCAAATCTCAGACTTTTGCCAGAGGGTAGCGCATGGGACAAGCAAAATATAATTGAAAGTATACTTTTGAAACCTGTTTGAAGCTACCAAACATTGCAAGCGTAGAGAAGTGCACCACGTCATGAAATGAGCAGCTTGAAACTTACAAAATGAAACCGAGTGGACTTCGTAAAGAACGATGCTGTTCATTAGTTGACGGGGTTTGGATTATGCTCTCTAAAGCAATCAGATTTGCGGGTATAATTTCCTTGATTTGATTCCCCAGCAACTTGACCTCCCGAAGAACTGCAGGTGCATCCAAGCTTTTTGCATCCAGGACACCTTGATACCATGTTGTCAGATTCAACATCTCGAAGTAGTTATAACTCAGATCTCTGCATTGTGTAACCAGCACCTCACTGAGAACTCGGTTGGTGAGATACAACATAGAAATCAAGTGTGGTTCCGTGAAGAGCTTCATCTGGTATTTAGAACCTGTTCTAGATCTGGACCAGTAACATGGTACTAAATGTTTATGTTTCTCTTGCTATCAAATTGTTATAATCATTACGGTATCTACTAGATTTTGATGAGCTTCTCAAACAGGAAAGTACATATTCTTTTCTTCGTGAAGTACTACACTGTGAACAAGATAATGAAACTTTTTATGAACTCAAATCAGTTCAAGAATCTGGTCTCCTGTATCACAGTATTAGAACTTTCTCCTCCAGATATTTTCAAAACTGCATTCCTGGATCGATAGTTCATAAAGACACGAAATATCAATATAGGTTACAAGCTAAGAAGATTCAACATCATCAATTTTCAAATAAAGACATCTTGTTTCGGATGAGGATCAGAAACGGAAACTCACACCCGTTGAAGGCTGGGAGTGCTCCATATGGTGCTTGGAACTGTTCCGTTCAGACGGTTACTGCTCAGATTTCTGTACATACATATGCGCTCACGGCATTTAAACTTATAGCAACTCCTGCAGTCTTCGTCGACATTTACAACGATCTGAGAAAAAAGTCAAGATGAAGGACAGATTCAAGTTCAAGGGATTCTTAATACTTGAGTCTGTTGATGAGGATAACAGGATCCGTTACTGGTATAACAGAAGTTAAGCTTCACTTACAGTATTTGTAACTTTGAGAGTTTGTTGAGGTCAAAAGTCAGCTCCCCAGATAATTTGTTTCTTGAGAAGTCCAAATACTCCAAATTTCTGAGTTTCTCTATCTCCTTAGGCATGGCTCCGCTGAAGCTATTTCTACTGAGGTCCCTATATGACAAATGAGTGACGTAATTTACTCTCAATCTCTCACATCCAGATGTGATTAAATCGGGAATTTAGATCTTAGAAGTTAAGCACCAAGACGCATAATATGAAGCTTTCTATCACAGTCCAAGAAACTAGCAAAAATCAGTTCTCTATGTAGCTAACTGAGAAAGGAGTATGAAGTGACTATATTAGATAGAAACTCCACGTATTATTACTGTTTTGCGAACAAAATCTGGCACATTAAGTTCAGCTTTCTGCTTTCATGGCAGCATTGTGAGTCAAAAAATTAAGATGATTTTTTAGTGAATTGTACTTCTCGCAACTATGTCTGTGTAAGGCAGACATCATCACGCGCCAACGAACTCAGCTACTAGCGATAATGAGCTCCTATAGATTCCAGTAATATTTTCCAAAGAAAATTTTGAAGTAAGAGGAAAACCAAAGTAAATCAATAATTTATAGAACTTCTATACGAGTCACATATGCAATCATGTGAGGAAAAGATTTATCATAATTTTGTTAGTGAAAAGTGCTTCTCGCAACTATGTCTGTTAGGCAAACATCAGACAGCATAGAAATTGAGAGCATCTGTCTGATATTTGCCATGAAGATACAGCATCATCACAACCTCTTTCACTGTCTGAACCAAGAGTAGTGTTATGAGAAGATGACTGCACGTAAAAACAGCATAAGCTGGCTACTTACAGATAGGAAAGGGGTTCATCCAGTGCGTTGACGAGTGAGGATATGTTCCCTTTGAGCGTATTATCGGAGAAAGATCTGCAAGTGAATGGACAAGAGGTTCATCAATTTAATCCAATTCATAAAGAAATCAGAAGCGCAGAAGTCACAACTAGAATCAAACACTGGATGAATTCAGCTGGAAGATACAGAATCATGCTGTTGTGCGCCAACAGCTCCATCAAGTACTCCGAAACTACTGAAGCTAAGAATTACCATTCTGCCATCCTGCTTAGCATGAGAAAAGTTTTAATATACTTACAGTGTTTCCAGATTCTGAAATGCCAACGGGGTAAAGCCTGGAAGGTCACCCTCTAGCTTGTTCCCTCCTAGGTTCCTACAATTCACAAGGAAGATGCTTGAGATCCCTAAGCTACCATTAGATTAGTTCTTCGAATGCTACACTTGGTTACTATTTGGAGTAGTTGTGTAAAGTTTTGCCAAGTTAATCACGGCTGACCTGATGAACCAAAGAATCAATGAGAACTTTACTCTATAGACCACACAATTCAATATGGGAATCTTGACGAGAATAATGTACAAGTTCAAAATTATCATTATTACAGATCATGTCATCAGTAAGTGACCAAAAATAAGTAACTTCCAAGCAGTTCCGAGTTGCGATGTTACTTCTTACACTGCTCTTAGGGTTGTGACCTCCCCCAACGACGCCGGCACGCTACCACGAAATGAATTATTAGAGAAATCCAAAATAGTCAAACGATCCAACCTTCCAAATCCAGTGGGGATTTTTCCGTCCACGCCTCTGCTCGTAATATTTCTGCAAAAAATTGGAGTTTCGTCTCAATTGATTTGACCTAGTGCACTTTCCGCCCTGCATAACAGTTTTCTTCACTTCTCCCAGTGTTCTCCACAAGCTAGAAAGACGTCTTCTTGATGATGAGTATGGATGTTTGGATTGTCACTCTGCAGAATCAATATAAAGAGAGGGATTTCAAAGTGCTTGGACATGTTTTTTTGAGATGTACAAGAGTTGAGAGCCAACTTACATCTGTGTCACTCGAGGTGGCAATTCAATGCTGCAGACCACCCAGGCCCATGGGACCGGCAGGCAAGGGTCGCCGGCTGTATCCAGTAAACTGGAAGCGGTCGTGGAGAACTTTGTAATGGTGCGAGCTGAAAGTTACAACACAGATAAACAATTAACATCTTACAGCTGTAGAGTTCAAAATTTCCAGATCTTCAGAAGTTACAAACTGGGCACTTCAGATTCAGCGAGCAAGTGTGCTCTATTAAATTAGTATGGAAATCAACTTGCGAGCAGTTTCAAATGCTGGCAGGATTATTCATAAACTTATTAGTATATGAGCAAAAATACAGCAGACAACAGAGAGTCTGGCACTATTTTAGGGCGTTCTTACCATCGATTGCGAATGTCCTCATTGTCACAGCATCAAATTCACCATAAAACTCCGCTGCATTGATCAATCCGGGGTTTGGGCTGGTATCATTTGCTCTGATTTTGAATCTGGGAGAGCTCCCTGTAAAAGTCCACCTCCTACTATAAACTTGTAACCAGTTGTAGTTGTGAACTTCTGCGTCAGAGACAAACGTTTCGGTCCCTGAATTTTGTACTTCCTCCAAACAAATGTTGACAAACCGCGTGAGATTTTCAGTCTCCAGCATCTCGTAGAACAGCAGACTGAAATAGAAAGTAGGGACTGGTCGCAGTGTTCTTGCTGTCGTCAAATTTACTTCAAACGTCACGTTGTTCTTCAACTCTGTCGCAACCCATGCTGTGCTCATCACCTTATCCGGCATATCAATATATGAATTGGATGGATAGTGAACTCGCGAAACATTCGTTCGAGCGGTGAACTCCTTTTCACCGCTGGGAATCTTTGCTGGAACCCACATACGGTCGTACTTATCAGCGGGATATCTGTACAGAGCAAACGCTCTTGATAAGTCACAGCCATGGTGCAGCAGCTAAGTCAACTGAAGTTGTAGCCAGACATAGTTTAAAATGATGGCACCAACTTAGCGACTGTGGACTCGATGCAAATCATACCTGATTGAAGGCAACTGGGTATCGCCTCCGAAATTGAGTCGGGAGACGGTCAAGAAGTAGGTTGTGATGGACACTTTGCCCAGGATATCAACCACACCATCATCGAATCGAGGATACATGCCAGTGGCGAGAGGGCGCAGCTCCAGTGCCGAAATGGCTGGCATGGACGATCTGTCTTCGAGAGGGACGAGGCACACGTACACCTGCGCATCGAAAGCAGTGATGACGAGCTCGATGCTCTGAGGTTGGAGTGCATGCAACTCGATGGTGGATATGTACGTCGAGTCCACGGTGAAGTAGAAGCGCGTGCTGTAAGTGCTCAGGGAAATGTCGTTTCCTTGGACATCCTTGGCTACGGTGGTCAGATTGCGGCTCGGAAACGTTGCACGGAGGAGGTAGTTCTTCGAGTCCTCACTGGCATTGTAGTTTATGGGCAGACTATAGCAGAACTTCGATCGTGGTACGCGATCAGCGTTCACCGGGTAGAAAATCGTCGCATCCTTTAAGCTTTCCGCATTGTCTAAGGGACTTGTGCTGGGCTCGAGATGCACACTGGCGTTGATCAGGACATTCTGCGCACGCAGCTCATCGGCTGCTTGGAGATATTTTGCGTCGTTCTCCCATACCAAGGTCGTGACCGGGTCCGTGAAGGCCACACCCCCGCAGTTGATGCTCACAAAGCCTGCGCATCAAATCATCAGCTCTGAGAACTTTCAGTAACGACTTCACACAAATCTCAGAATCCCAGAACTTTTGCCCACAAGCTAGGCAGATCTAATCTCCCCTGCCAGAAACTCTGGTCAGGTACAGAGAGCATTTAATTTCTGATCGTACAGTTGCCTTTCAGAATCAGGACTTCAAGCACTTCCTTCCCTCTGCCTGAGTCTTGTCACCATGCGGAATCCTCACCACGGTCAACGTGGTAAGGAGTTTTCAGAATTCATATATCTTGCAGTACATCCATCACTCAGAACCTGAAGCATTTGCAGAAGAAGTATGGCGATTTTCCTTTCTTTGGCACGTACGCAAACGTTCTGATGTAATTTCAGAATCTCAAGTCGCAGAGGCACACGCATGAACTCTGGCCTGCGGAACTGTAGGAGCTCCACTGAGGCGAAGGGTGCATCCAAATATACAGAAAACAGATTCGGATATGAAATTGGCATGCATACCTGCTGTAGACTGAGACGAAACGGTGTAAGCAAGCAAGCTGAAAAGAAGAGTCGCAGCCCACAAAGTCGTCATTCTGAAGTCCAGCTCCTTCCCGTGCTCTATGTTGCGTGAGTAGTGATACCTGCGAGGATGTGATCGTTTGGGAATATCCTTCATCGAAGCCATGGGAGCTGGACTACTCTGCAACTGCGCATGGTTCACACGGCTTGGAAACTCAGAAGGGAAATTGCTTCCGCATGAGCTTTTGATGCGTACAACTGACTCTGACACAGACAAGCATAAGTCACGTCTGCTTCATGAAGTTCGTGTTCTCCCTGCGGAGACCTTCCCTTTTCTACAGGCTTTTCTTCAAAAATATGGAAGAATATGTTGACTGAGAACAGACAGTTACAGCTGAATTTGTCACCTTCCTCAGAAACTGCTACCGTTCGATGAAATGAACGATTCACATTGTGAGCGAGCCGCATAGGAATTCGTCACAGTTCTGCAATTTACACATGATAAGCAGAAGGAAATCTACAGATGCTGGTGTACTCGCTGAACTATTTTCTTCAGTTCAACCTTTTGCAGTTGCAGGTGCGGCCCACCATGCGCAAATCAGGCTGACGAATTCCACAAACTGCGAATACCATTACTTCATCATAAAAGCAATATCTAAGAAAAGAATTAACTCGAGGAACGAAACGCATCACCAAATTCCAAGACATCCTCCAACTCTGAAGCTGAGACACAAGTCCCTCACAAGCTGGACACTGGCTTCGGATTTTGGACAGATTCTTCCCCGCTAGAAATCTAACAAACTGAAAGGAAAAGGACGTGGGGACGATGATGTTGCGTAAGTGGATGAATGAGTGATTGCGACCGGCACTGTGGTGTGACTATAGTTATGATATTGCAGGAGCAGAACAATCCCAACATTTTTTTCAGAGCGTTTTTCACCATCATCTGACGCTGACCTTTATTAGCCTAGATATATGACGGCGGCTAAACAACCAAACGATCTTACGAGTCGTGCAGCCTTCGCTAGAAATATCCCAGGATCAGCGCGAGTGCTACCTCGCTACCAGTTCAAATTTTCCAGCTGCGTCCGCCCAGTTGGAAATCACCTTCTGCCATGGAACCTCAGGCATCCTGTCAGAGTCCTGCGCATCACGTTTGACTGAGGGGTACCGGTCTAAAGACAAACCTGAAGTGCTCTGATGAAACTTGTCGAGCGTCTTGCAGGGTCAATTCAGACAGGAGTCTTTAAAAGCTTAGTCCTGCAGAAAGCCTGAAGGTTTGGGACGATTCCTGTATTGCAACTTGACGCCTATCCACATTTCAGCATGCAAAGTTACGCTATATCATGTGGGGGTGCTTTGAGTTATTATTGTTCGCATCTTATGCGGGCCCCCGAGCATACACAGACTGAAGCATACACAGACAATGTGTTCTGACATCATCGGTCCGGAAATAAAATAGAGTATTCTTGAATGCATCAAGGATCCCAGTATTCATGATCGCTTTTGTTTCCCACCTTTTGACGACCAGAGGACCAGGACCTGATCGCGCTTGCATGCAAACGGACATTTTCGTCTCTAGCCTCTTTGGCAGTTTGGGATGTTGATATATTTTACCCGCGGAAAGACTGAGACTGAAGTTGCAACTGAATGAGTGAGCTGTTTGAGCTAATGCTAGAGCTCAGTCAATCTCCGAGTCTACTAATCACAAGGTTCCGAATATGTTCTGGTCTGGACTTTAATATCTCCTCCAACCAGCCAGCTTGGTGCAGAGCTCTAGATTTCTCAACAGCGGTACGAGGCGCTTTTCGTTTGCATTCAGCTTTAACTCGGGGAGAGGAACCCATGCTGCACTTGATCCGGGATCCGACCCCCTTGACCCCAACTGAAATACGAAAGCCCAGCGAGAACAAAGCGCCAGGTGACACAGTTTCACTCGGTAAGAGGGTACGGTGTGTCTTGGGACCCTTGGAATCTCTGTCATTTCCTTATTGGTCGTGAACTTGATCAGAACGACTAAATCCGTCCCGTTTGACCGGTGTCCGAGCAGTAAAATCTCCTGTTCGGTTGGAGACAGTCGGACTTCCAGTAAGGCACTAACTCCAACGAGCGTTTAAACACCACCTGCATCAGTCAAATAAAGCTTCAGAATCTAATTGTTGGAATCCTGCGTTCGGTCCCTCAGCTCAACTACTGTGCTTGTGTACACATTCTCGTGTGTGGCATGAAAACACCGCGTGCTTGAATTTTATGACCTCCCTCATGCGGATTCCACTTGTTGAGATTCTTGTCAAGCTCGTTGCATCTTTTCGTTCTCCTTTATTTCGACAATT
Source organism: Marchantia paleacea (assembly GCA_014180765.2). Lineage (NCBI taxonomy): Eukaryota > Viridiplantae > Streptophyta > Marchantiopsida > Marchantiales > Marchantiaceae > Marchantia > Marchantia paleacea. Next base: position 5,458,113 of record MUAA02000018.1, read on the forward strand.
TAAATTTACACGTATTTTTACCTGTAATATAGCTGTATGAAATCTGGACCTTTGTTTGGCCTAGTCTAGACGTTGAGGTTGTCCACGAGTTTCGTACTTATCAAGTTTATTAGCCGCAGACGAGTATTCGTTCAAATATTCTCATCAGCGTCATGCATAGGTCTGGCAATAAGGAAGGAATTGCTATGTCACTGCCGTATTTCTCCTTGGAAAACATTTTGCAGAGGACCGAGGTACTTTAAAATTTTCATCTAATCTTTGAACCATTTGTACCCCATATTGTTTTGAGATTGCATCCTTATCCAAGCGCTAAATATACCTCCGTACAACACGATGGCAAATATGATCATATGCTGACGCTCACAGTACATTCCCAACCTTTTTATAAAGTGAAACTGCATACTTCAGTAATTGCAAACTAGACTGCTCGCCCCTTTCAACATAAACCTGTCAAGTGTAAGGCTGTAATTTGGGCCTGGATCTCAGCAAAGGAGGTCGAAAATTTGCGAAGGCGTATTAGCCTGAACATCATCTAAATGGATATGCCACCCATTTCAGGACTTCTTCTTCTTGTTAAAGTCCATCCTCACTTCTGCAGACCAAAAGGGGTCTTCCCATCGTTTTTGCTATATTTCTTGCTTCCAAGAGAAAAAAAAAAAAAAAACTTCTGCAGACCAAAAGCGTGAGTTTTCTAGAAGAATATTGACAGAGAGGAGGGAACCAAGTAATACAGCAAAAATATTATGTAGACCTCAAAGGTAATTTTATAGTAAATAACATTAAGTATGGAAAGACCCCATCAAGTCTTACATGGATGAATCCGAGTAGGTAACTTGGGGCTAGGTCCCAATAGCATCACAATGGAAAATATATCTTACAAAACCTAAGATATATAAACTATCCAAGTCAAACGGTCTATAACTATATCACTTACTGTGATTGCTCTTTTATGGAATGCACCAACTAGTGTTATACAAAAAGCTTAAGATAGTGACATCCCCTACTGTCTAGTATAGTATGCTCTCATGCATTCCCTCACGAACATGTCAAAATGAGTGTCCATAGCTCCATATAACTTCAAAGCTAGAGGAACAAATAGATGACCTCTTTTGACATCCCTATAGTTGGAGACCTTGGTTTCTTTTGCTCCACTCATAGCCCATCCAGGAAGATGGGTGATTACCCCTTATCAAATTATGTCACGTGTAGGATCAGTAATCACCACGTCTGCCATAGTAACTTATTCCTCTTAAACCAAGTATAGGTCTGTCCTAACTCTAATCCGCTACAAGGCATATCAAAAATGTCATATATCCACCCTCTCACGTCATAGTGAACATCACATCCCTAATGACATCATGGGTAACTATACTCTGCCCTCCAAATGGGCAATAAGTCATATAAACACATATTGCATCTAAAGTGATACTATACTCACATGTGAGAATGAAGATGTAATGGATGGATGAAGTCAAGATGGAACCTCATTGATGTAGAGAAAGTAGTTGGTGCGAGTCGGAATCCCCTAAGACATGATTGAGCCAAAATCCATGAGCATGCATTCTTACCAAAGTAAGAATGTAGACGAGTTCTCTTTATACAAAGAATGGTTGGATCTACTAACAATGAATGTAGAGTATGTTGAAACTATCAATTCACCAAGGTAGAATGTAGAGCTCAAGTCCAATCATTAATCAAAGAGAAAAAAGACATAAGTCCATGCCAAATCTCGTGTAATATACTCAAAGGTCATTAATCCAATTATGTCACCAAAGACATCCATGATACTCCTATCAAATGTGATATGAATGTAAATGAAGGAATAACAGTGCGAAAAAGGTAGGTGGATCAATGAGCAATACAAGATAAGAGTAAACCAAACGTCACATGCGGATCCCCTAGTAGAGAAAGGTCATCTACATGCAAAATAACATCGGCAAGTGCAGCGTGTAGGTACCATGAGACAAAATCCTTGGATACTACTGGCACTTCTAGGAGCTCTAGAGGGATGTATGTTGATGTCATACATCCCTCTTGAAGCTAGATGTCAAATAATCAAAGGCATGTCTAATATGCTTTATATGGCCCACAATGTGTGTATCATCCGCTAAGGAGTGGAACACAGAATGTGACATGGCCAAAGCAGTAGAAAAAAGAGCTATGTAGTGAGCCATGGCAAATATGGGTCTTCCCAAAGGATCTCACTATCATTCTATCAGCTTCTCTAACCTCTCTAAAGATGGATGCACGTAAGATACTATTAAAAATATTCCCAATGTCCACGTGCAAAATAACCCAATCCGGATGGATATCTAGAAGTGCTCTAATGTTCAACGATATTACCTCACAACCTCCTTCTATGGCAACTCCAAACATGTGTGGACAAAGATGTTGCTGGAAATATGAATGATGTTGCATGACCATGGTATGACTAATTAGATGCAATAAGACCTCCCTAATACACAAGATATTCCATTATGTATTTACTCTTAACTGCAAAATCACAACCCCTTGACACCCCCCCCATGTCACATGTCAGCTCCAATTCAATGGAATAAGCTCCTTAGTCATCGACGTTCTAGACCTCATCACTCCCCTTGTCACTCTGACCACGCTCTATATCCGATAAGGTCCAAGATAATATACCTTGGATCCTTATCTACATCTTAGCCCTATGATGTCAATCTAATCGTGGACTCTTAACAGCCTCACAATGAGCCGTCGATCAACCTGACCTAAAATATCACTGTCATCTCAACAGCTCTGAAAATGACACATGTCATCATCTTCTCATAGTAGTCGTGTCACAACACCACAACGCATAACTCTAGGTTGCAAAATATTTATGTTTATTTTTTTTCACAATATATTATTATTTAACGTGGATATTTAGATGATTTTTTTTTATAAATCAGTATGATCTATCTTGATTACATAGAGATTTAATTTTTTGTGAAATGACTCCTTCAAACAAAAATCACAACCTTTACACATGTGACTACAAAGAAGAGGTTGAAAGAATTTTGCATCTTAATTGGAGAGTAGACAAACAACATGATTTTTCAGCAATGTATTCACATTCGACAATCTAATTCTTTCAATCATATGACCAACTCACATATCCCACATCTAATGATTCAATCTATTTGGATTCATATCAACAAAAATAACACTTGAAGAGTTCGTGAAGAAGATCTTCAATATTATAAAAATCATCCCTAGTTAGAAATATACATGATGAGTTGAAAGTTCATGTCGGTGTAGGAACATATCACTTAGTATGTCCCATATTCTTATGTTCCTGATGGTCAATACCACAAAAACCATCCCCAATAAGAGGGATACATGATGAATTGAAATTTCATGAACATATTACTTTGGGGAAAAAATGCATGTTAATGTAATTGAGCTTGCCATTGAATACTCCTAAGATTCTTATGTTCCTTAAGTAAGGTTCTTGAAAATATATGTGGTTGAGCTTGTCATTAGATGTATGATGAATTGTTGTGTCTTGCTTGTTACAATATCAATAAATAATACACATGAAAAAAATATATACGAATTCTCATTATTAGCACTAAACTGAGTTAAATTCAAAATCTGAGGTGTTTATGTCATATCATCAAGCATATAAATCTTAGAAGGAAAAGCAACCTTGAAGTTGATAAAGATACAACTATGATGATGTAAATCACATTCATGAACATAATCTACTATCCATATACCACCCAAAGTGATATATGAGGAGTTCAATGTAAGATAGGGTTAATCAAAGTTTATTGTTTGAAACACATCATTTAAAACTTATTTTCACTTGACCCATAGAAAGTAAACTTTTTATCACCAATATAAATCTCACGGTCATAAATTGATTTTAGATCTGAAACGGCCAATGGCACACTTCCACTTTCCATAGGTTTGTGTGGGATATATAAAGAGAGAGTGCAACCCTTTCAGTACTCATGATGTACTATTAAACTCTTTTAGGGAATTTTTTTCCTTCTGCGTAGACCTTTGCATGGTCTCAGATTCTTGTAGTTATCAGTTCTTATATTACCATAAAGATGAACTCTTTGTGGCATGGGTTATCTTGGCCGCGGTTGGCCCTTGCTTTGTGTTTTTAATTACAAGTTTTGCGAGAGCATCGTGTTTGTCAATTTGACTTGTAAAAGTGGACGAAAAACCAATGAAAACTTAGTGTAGAGATGTGATTTATGGTACATAGATGTGGCTAATCAAATTAGTTTCTGATATTGGGACATTGACTGATATGAAACCAATTTTATATTTTATACGATGTAAGACAGTGCCAAGTGGCGAATGTGCCGCTAAAACCAAAAGGCTTGCTACGATTCTTCCGTCAGTCCGTCTCGGTCTCTGGTAGTTATGTACAGAACAGAGCAGCGCAGAGCAGGATCTAACTCAAGGATCATGCTCCCTCCGATGCAGACGAAACATCTGTCGAAATCTGTATCGGAATGAAATCTCCGGACAGATGACTTGCTCGTGGGATCCCGAACCGTGGTGCCTATGACCTAGTCACCAGGTTCTTCTTGATTGATTTAGACAACCATCGCGGAGCAATTGGAAGTTGGGAGTTGCAAAAGTGATGGTGGGAATCGGGACGATGACGAGGGTGAGGACGAGCGGCAGCATGGCGGTGGCTTTGGGATTTTGGACGATGGTGGTTTTCACAGCTCTGCGAGGAGTCGCAGATGCGAAATCCGAGCTGCAGCTGATCAAGTACAAATTGCCACAACTGTATCCGGAGAGTTTCGATTGGGACAGGAAGCACGATCGGTTCATCGTCGGATCCACGGTGCTTGGCAAGCTCGTTACCCTGACCGACGCAGGCGCAGTGGAGGATTTTGTTTCGGATTCAGATCTCGAAGGCAAGTCTGAAGTCCACGGTGTCTTTGTGGATGCAAGAAGGAATCGCGTGCTGGCTGTAGTGGAGGCCGGTAGAGGAGAATTTGATCGTCAGATTGCCAGACTGGTTGCCTACGATTTGGATTCCAAGAAGAGAACCCTAATGGTGACCCTGGGCGAGGAAGTCGAGGAAGGAACGCAAACTTACTTTTTCAAGGATGTCTGTGCTGATAACCAGGGCAACACTTTCGTGACAGAAACTTTGAGCAACTCGGTCTGGAAGGTGACATCTTCTGGGGAGGCGAGCCTCTTTGTTACACTTCCGCAGTATGAAATTTTGCTGAGCGAGCCTATGTTCGCTCAGGCTGGTGTAAGTGGAATTGTGTTTGTGGATGGGTTCCTACTTGTGGGTCAGTTCAACTCCGGAGCGTTGATGAGAGTGAAGGTGTCTGACAGAAAGGTGGAGAAGGTGAAGGTTGCAGATGGTCTGACGATGTCTGAAGCGGATGGGATGGCAATACGGCAAGACGGAGCATTGGTGGTGGTGTCTTCGCATACTGCTTGGTTACTGAGTAGTAGGGATTTCTGGCACTCGGCTACCCTGGTGGACAAGGTAGTGCTGGAGAAAACGACCTACAGCACCAGCGTTGCTGTGAAGGATCTGCGAATCTACGTTCTTGCAAGTTACCTTCACGAAGACCTGGAAGGACTCAGTCGGGAAGATTTTCAAATTGAAGAGATCGAGTTTCCTGCCGATGTTGCTAATAATCCATTGTATCTGCTCGTAATTCTGGGTATGTTCGGGCTTCTAGTGCTGATCTGGAAGTTTCAGGTCAATCAGTTCAACAAGAGCTACACAAAGAAGAGAATGTGAGCGATTCTGGGCCCCATCTACTGACAGAAACTTTAGGCCATGAGACTGTTCCCATGGTGTCAAACTGAGACGCTTTGATGTCGCCCAAAATATGCTCAATGCTTGGAATATATGAGAAGGGTCTATCTCGACGATCTGAAGCGAACCATGTACAGGAAGTGATTTTTTAACAGCTCAAATGCTGAAAGTCTGTATGCAAGGGGCTCAGATTTTCATTCTAGTCAGAGAGATCGCGAGGGCTTTCGGAGATTGTGCACCTTATTTCTAAACCTCAACACCGTCGAGAAGTTCGATTGAAAAGATTTACCTGAAATTGCCAGCTCTAGACAGAGACAGCTAATGGAAAGTGTAGATATTTGTGAACGGAACTATTGTCATGTGAGAGCCAGACCGGGAGGACACGTGATATTGTCTGCCTCTTTGTTGGATGAGGTCTTCTTCATCATTATGATGGCAAACATTCAACGCTATACACGTTCCTTGCAGTACCTTGTACTGGACTGAGATCACGTATTTTTGAGACGGTGTGCCTTATCGGACCAGCCGCAAAGTTCATGGCTAAGATTTTCAGCTGAGTGTAGTTCCACGCATACTTTCTTCTTTTCAGGAAAGAGAGCCACTCAAGTCGTACTCATACCTGCACCAGTATCTGCTTATGAAACAGACCTGATTCTCACAACATACGCATATATGATAAGATCGTCTTGACAATGTAAGGGATTTAATTGATTCACTGGATGTTGTCTGGACATCGATGCAGATGTCCAAAAAAAATATGAACAATGTGCCAATAATTTCCATTTCCAACTTAATGTACACAGCTGTGTGACAATACAAAAAATTACAGACCCTGCACTACTGTCATGCCATCGAGTCAAGCACTTGGTCGTATTATTCAGAAAGCTTAAGCTTTCTGAATTAGAAAGGATGTGTCAGATTACAACTGTAAAATCTCGGATCACACTCAAAGGTTGATCTGTAACAAACTACGTACATGACAAGCATCGTGGTCTCACCCTTTTCAGCCAAAATTGCATATATGTTGTCCATCGACGTAAACTACTAAACACAACATTCCTCGATACAAGCTCCCGCCAACCCTTGCTTTTAATGACGCTAAATATATGCTTCTGAATAACGTGGTCTCTGATTCTAAACCCGAAGTAAAACTGAATAAGAGGTACCCAAAGCTAAGTCTAAGAGACTACTGACAAAGGCTCACCGTGCTGCCATGTAAAGGCCCCTTACACTCCAGTAATCTCCCTCAATACCAAACGCCTGTCTTGCTCCGTCCCCAAAATGAGAGGACTAACCTAGGCTATGATGGCAATTATCAGACAGGCAACAATTTCCCTGATCTCTTGGACGAGTCCAATCGGCTCTGCCCGAGTTTGAAACTTGGAACAGTTCAAGAGGGCCGAAGCATTAGCCATTTCAATTACATACTGGCCAAGCTCTGAACTGCTTGATCAAACAGAACAAACAGAAACCAAAATGCGCTGTCTACTTGACAATAATCTACAGTTCCCCATTCCCATGTAGGTGTACATCTGATTCAGCATGACCGACTGTCCAAAGGCCGCATGTTTTCTCATCGATGCATCAGTTTCATCGCTGCAAGTTCGTGGCTCGCTTAAATTTTTACAAGTAATCTGCGCGTATTTCCTGGAGGTCAACCTGCACCGCTGAGTGACGTAGCTTATCAATTTGACAGCTCTCGTAAGCTTTCATCAGACCATGTGTGTCCTGGGATCGCTCGCCAAGATCTAATTTAAAAATCTGCCAGGCATGTTTGGAGTAGACTTCTGCTACCAAATCAAGCCAGTACACCAGACCAGCTTTGGTCGTGAACGGCTGTATACAACGGTCTTCACGATGGCAACATGGGTCATCCCATTTTGCAGTTTAATAGGGGCCAACAATATTCGATTCCTTGATCTTCGCAGATTATGCTCTCCACAACAGAGGCTCCTTCAATGTTGAAAATGCTCACCACTTCAAGGTTCAGATTCACTGAAAGATAAAACCATCAATAAGATCCATCACCCTAAAAGAAGTAGCCGCGTGGTAGTTGTAAGTTCAATTAAAACAACTGAAACAGAGCCGCCAGGAGGTGTAAGTAGTGCCCAGTAGTGATTCAATTCTGATTATTCTGGTAAATGATGACGCATAAGATTTGATCATAACCTCTCCAGGATCTCGCTTTCCGGAAGCAACTGGAAAATGAGTGTGCATCATTCAGAGATTTCAGGCCTAGTTCATTCTAGAAAAGTTGTGCGGAAGCAATTTGGTGGGAGTAACCTAACTAGGCACATAGTTTGGTGTGGCAAAAGATTCCCTCTAACGATTGACAAAATTTGATGTCCTTAAACTGAACCGCGGGTGTTCAAAAACTTTCAGAATGAATTTTATAAAATGGATTCTCTTTATCAACAGCCGTTAATCTCACGACCACCTCATGAACATAGGATCAATCAAAAGAATATGATCCAAGACTTATGACCTTCGAACAACTGGATAGTTAATGATCTGACTTGTCTATCTGCTCTCCCAGTGGTTCACTTTGTGATGATATACACCTAGCTCTGAAAGTCCTATATAAATTCGTGAGCAAGGAAAGAAATGTCCAAGTACACGACGTGGATGATCAGAAAGCATGTAAGTACCGCCAGCAGTCGGAAATGTAAATAATCACTGAAGAGGACGTCATCATGCAACCTGGCATAATTACTTCGAGCTCCTCAATCAAGAGCGATGCATGCCAGTTTAATGATAACAAGATAATGATAAGTTTTCATATATTTGCAGTGATCGCACCTTCAAGAGTGTAGTCCGTCATCAGGGATAGCTCAATTGTCACGGGGACCTCTGCTGCTGGACTCTCCCTTCTTCTCCCGTTTCGGCGTTCCAGGTCTACTGGAAGACTCATCTTGGATATGAACTTCTTTCTTCTTTTTTTTCTTATCTGTGTCTTTCTCAGAAGCCTTTAAGACGTCCATCGCTGCTCCAGCAGTAGACGTCACGCCCTCTTTGTGCTTACCGAGCTCTTGTTGTTTATGAACGATGACCTCAGTTATGTTCTCTAAGTGACCTAGAACTCCTCTGATGTTCTCCTTGATAAAGCCCTGCATATCCTTATCCAAAAATTGAAATGGATTCTTCTTTTTGATCGCAATTAAGTCGTTCATAACATCGTAGGGATCTTCACCAGCAGCTATTCGCCTTCGGTACTCCGCCAACTCTTCAGCACTCAAACTCGCCTCGAATGCTGATAACTGCATGGCCTTCATGACATCTTTTGGATTTTCACCATCAGCTATACGCCTCTTATATTCTGCTAACTGCTCAGGAGTCAAAGTTGCCTGCCACTGCATCGATTTCATGACATCGACTGGGTTTTCACCAGCAGCTATACGCCTTCTGTACTCTGCCAACTGCTCCGGAGTCAAAGTTGCCTCCCAAGCTGCTCTCTTTGACGCTTGCTCAGCTTCTTTCTTGGCGGCCACCTCTTGGGCCATTCTCATCTTTACGTCATCTTCTGCCTTCTTCCTGAGTTCGGCCTCATGTACCTGCTCTTGCTGTTGCTTAGCAGCAGCACGAGCTGCCTTCTTCATAGACTTCATGATATCGTCTGGGTTTTCACCCGCCGCTATACGCCTACGGTACTCTGCCAACTCCTCCGGAGTCAAACCTGCCTCCCAAAGTGACCTCTCTGCCTTCTCCTGTTCTGCTCTACGCAATGTTTCCCTCTCAGCTTTTCTGACAGCCTCCTCCCTGGCTGCCATCTCCTCTTTGGTTCTCCGTGCCTCTTCTTTTTGTGCCTCAACTTCTGCTGCAACTCTCGTCCGCTCTGCCTCCTGCTCAGCCTCAGCTAAAGCTCTAGGCGAACCAGGATAGGGATGGTCTGAGGAACGTTTCAAGTTGATTTGTAAACTTAATCTTCCTGCCTTATCAGTCTTTATTTCGGTTTCAAATTCATCGCCTTGCAATCTCTCATGGTCGATGGAAAGATCAAGGTTACCCTGCTCAGCTAGGATTTTCAAGCGTCTAGAGGTTTCTTCCTCTATTTTCTGAGCAGAGAGCCTCCTTTCTTCGGCTAGTTCCTGAGCCAGTCTCTTAGCCTCTTGTTCCTGGGCAAGGAATCTCTCTTCTCTCTCCCTTAGAATTCTCTGTTCTTCACGTCTCCGTGCATCTGCAGCCTCCTTGGCTTTTATACGTTCTAAGTTCAACTTCGGAACCTTCCCTTTGCCTCCAACCATAGCCTCCACAGAGTCCATGAAGTCGTCTGCAGCAGATTCGACCCCCTCGTAGAAAGTTCCTTCAAGATCCTGTTCACGCTTTCTGTCTTCAGGAGACATGGGTAGAGTTGAAGATGACCCACCTGAAGAAGAAAGAAGAGTACCAGAAGCAGACCGAGGTCCGCCCAGAGAAGCAGAACCCGAACCGTAGCCACCAGATCCAGGTGAACTAGTATCAGAGTCAGCTCCGCCTTTCCCACCTTTACCTCCCTTTCCATCCTTGCCCACTTTGCCACCCTTCCCACCCTTACCTCCCTTGCCTCCTCCAGCAGATCCATCTTCACCTCCAGTACCATAACCTCCAGGGACCCCTCCAGCACCGTATCCTCCTGGACCTCCTGCGCCACCCGCTCCATACCCTCCTGGGCCTCCTGCAGCACCGAATCCTCCTGGGCCTCCTCCAGCACCGTATCCTCCTGGCCCTCCTGATCCACCAGGTCCAAAGGCGGAATCGAAGTCCCCTGAAGCACCTCCATAAGGCCCACCAGAGCCATAACCATGAGAACCAGGAGCTCCGGCTCCGGTAAGTGAGCGATTGATAACGTTGCCGTAGACATCTTTCTCCTGAGCAACGAAAGAGTGAGATGCCGTCTCCACTTTGCCGAGGAACGATAGTTTCCTCGCCTCAAATTCTTCAAGAGAGATAGCTGCACCATTACGAGGGGAATCGCCCATGGCGCTATCTGATGAAGACTCAGCGCTGGACTCTCCTCCATCTGCACTAGATGCTTCTACCGAGGCTTCTCCTTCTCCTTTTACAGGCTTACTCTTGGGCTGAAGCTTTTTCTTCTTCTTCTTCTTCTTCAAAAGCTCTGCTGCAGAGGAGAGTTGGTTCTTTTTCTGCTTGGCTTGATAATCTTTGTCCCATTCCCTCTTCTTGCTCGAGACGGCCTTTATTTTTTGCCCAATACGTCGCTTTTCGATTCTCTCTTTCTCAAGAAGCCCTTCTAAAACTGATGCGTGTTCTTGCAACTCCTTGATTTTCTTTCCATACTTTTTAGCCTCCAATTGTGACTCACTGGCCTTCGCCCGATAACCTGTGACTTCTTTGTTTGCCCTCTCTAGCGTTTTGTGAACAACCTGAGTGTATACACAAGCAAGCTTGATGTTAGTTCCACCCTGCAATCGCCTCAAATATGCTTATTGGAACAAGCCTCATTTGTGAGCTTTACATTTTAAGCCTAAATTACGTAAACACTACTAAAAAGACGCAATAGAGAGCTCAAAGCCGCATACGAAGTTGGTTGAAATGCATACTTAAAGTAATATTAGATATGTCAAACAGCATCTCGTTGCATCCCTTCATGGTAACAATTTCCTGTGACGTATTGACCAACGCATGCAGAGCAACTTGAAGTCTAATGCTCTTCATTGATCTCTACAGAAACGGAACTTCCCAAATCAGTGAGGACAGCAGTTGATGGTTACATTTGTAAGCTGATATTTACCTGCATATTCGGAATTTAATAACAATACACCACCACCGTGTTAAGCGATACTTACTGCGATACAACTCTCGAGCCGCTGGTTTGCGATTTCCAGACGAGCAGCTTTGTCTTTGAGACGTTGAAGTTCCCGGTTCTCAGCTGTGATGCGGGCAGACAGTACCCTCAATCGTCTCACAACCTTTTGCAACCGTCCTATCTCTCCAGCATAGATGTCACGTTCAACCTCGACCTCCTACAGAAGGTAAAAAGGAAATTTTAGTTCATCAACTTCAGTAATACCCAGCCACGAAAATTGGCTACTACGATGCACATGAATCGGCTCGAGAATGCAGATCTTACTCTTGTGCGCGTTACTCGTATATCTCTACGAAGTGCGCTAAGTTCATCATGCTGTAGATCACAAGTTGCTTGCAGATCCCCCAACCTTACCTTCAAGCCTGCACGAAGGTTATCCGAACCAACGTTAAGAATTCCGTCTTGAAGCGATGAGTATTGGCAAGAATATCAGATTCGAAAGTGACGTTAAGCACATACTTTTTACTTTTCCAAACTAGTTTTGGAGTAGGTCTGAAAAAAAAAAAGCATGCCCTGACACGGACTACAATTGACGATCTAATGCAGTACGGCAATAGGTGAAGGGAGAAAGTATAACCCTGAGCAGAATCGTTTACACACGTAATGTGCGAGCTTTCGCGAGGAAAAGAAGGTGCTTTAGATCACATCGCTTGAATAGCAATAAGAGCAAAGAACACATTGAGAAAAATTGGAACTTATGTTCAGCAGAGACTGGAGGTCAAAATTGCAGAGATGTTCTCTCCGTCGTGAGAAATAAGCCCGCGGCCGACTGCAGATAGTCCTCGAAGAACTAAATCCATATATCTAGCGGTGAAAAGTCCCTCCGAGAGAAATTGGCGTGAGTGATCTTGTCCGGAATTGTACATAGTTGGGCAATCCATACCAACTGTTTAGTTCTTGATAAAGAATGGTTAAAGGGAAAGGATCTGAGCCTTGTAGCTTGGAACGAAGTCTGGTCGGACCACCAGTACGTGGAGCTTCATAACTTCCAGACACTTCCAGGTCCTCAATATCTTTCTCCAATTTCCTGCGAAGGAGGATCTCTTCGAACTCTATGAATATTACTCCAGGATAGGAGTGAGGAAGGAAATCAGAAGCCTAACAGATGCCGGGGAGGAAAAAATTCAGTGGAAAAAGTAAAAAATAAAAATCTTGAAAACAAACAGGCAATCTATGTTTTCTCGAATTGCATCCGTGCTAACTGGCAATTCGAGATCTTCAAGAACCGGAGAAGGTTTTACGCACAAAAATCGAGCGAGACCAGAAGGAATTGACATATTACCTGTTCTCGATCTGCACGGCGGAGGCGTGAACTTTGTGAAGCCTCAGGTGATACGCTTGATCCGAGAGAGCCTTTTTCAGGTCGATAATTTCTTCCAGCAACGACTCCTTATCGCGGTTCGCCAGGATCATGCGTTTGTGCAGATTAGGACTGCGAGGCCGTGGAGAAGGGGGCTCATCAAACTCCACGCCCTGACCCCCAGAGGCAGGCGACGGGGAGCGTTGCCAGTTATTGCCGCCATTGGGGTTGCTCGACGCCCCGGGCACTTGAGGGAACGACTCATCTTTCTGCGCAGAAGAATCCCCCCAGGGCTCGAGCTTCAGGTTATTGCCGGGCATGGGAGGCACACGCTCGGGTGTGCTTAGTCGTTTTGTTCCGACGAAAAGTCAGTGCTATCGCGGAAATGACGAGCCCATGCGCCGGACCTAGAGCGATCAAGAGCAAGAAAATCGGCGACGATCGCAACCAGCGAATCTAAGGCCGCACCACCAGAATTTGCTGCCGCTGCTCGAGAGACTGGGCCGAGGAGATAGCGAGAGATACATTCATCAGCTTACATGGCGCTCCCAGCGTTCTCCACCTCATCGGTTTCCACTGACTTTTCATCTCGACCCAACCCCTGCCCTTCTGCCTCGTCCTGTCTTACGCTGTCCGAATCATCCACCTCCTTCAATCAAGAGTTCGCTGGTCGGCCACGGACGCCCGCCATCGTGGACCTCTCCATGAAGAGTTTCGTTCCAGCACCACCAGCAGGCAGGCCCCGGGCGTGTGCCTTTTGCCCTTTGGCTTTTCGCTCTCCCTGGTTAGGTTTACGCTTTGTCTTAACCTACCTCGTCGTACCTTACCTTAGCTGCCGCGGCAGTCGACGTCGTAGACTCGCGGTACTGCGTGCGATGCTCGCTGTCGTGACGTCGAGAGAGAGACGACGCAGAGTTGGCATCAGGACGTGCTCTGGTTTCGAGTGGCAGCGAGCGGGGCTCGGAAAGCGACGTCCGAGTCTCCGCCTTTTACCTCCGAGTGTGAACAGCTTTAATTTCTGGCCTTTTGCAGATTCAATGAGAAAGCAAGTGCCACATTTTGAATGGTTCCAGTTTTAATCTCGTGCTTCTCTTTCGTCTCTGTTCTTGTGCTTCAGCCTCAACTTTGACTTGCTCGCAAATTCATAACCAGTAGTAACCATTGACATGAGTCATCGTTGTAGTCTTCGTTGATTTCTCACTCTTCCTACTACTCTGCATGGTTGAATTCTTAGTTTCTAAGTCAGTATACCCTGGCTTCAAGTCAGGAGGTGTCGGCAGAGTTGTATTACGGGTGGACTTTTCCACTGCGTACAGAAAAATATGAGACGAGAGGCTTCTTGCACGTCACTGTACTTCAAAAGTACGATGGTTTTGTTCGACTACCGAAGGGAATATTTCTAGAATATGTTGAAGCCAATATGCCACGACCGGCAATTCCCTCTCATCTTCCCTTTCAGACGGTTGACTTGGTGCCACGTTGAGGCATAGAGACTTTTCGAAGAGTACACTGTGGACGAGAGAGAGGGTTTAAAGGACTCTCGTCCCTTCCTGTACCTTTCCCATAAAACTATAGTGAGATTTCTAGAAGTGCTAGCAGTATTCCACGGTCAGCTGTCCGTCTGCAATTGATATATCCATTCGGTATTACACTCCATTCAAGTAAGCTTCATGCAATTAGCTTCTCATTTTACTCTCAAACTTGAGGTCCTTCTCAATACCCGAATCTTTCTGACTTTTCTTGGTGAGTATTTACTCGTATGAATACAAACGAGCCTTCCCAAAATGTGACTCCCATCTCTTACTCATATACAGAACATTTACAATTTCACGCCATGAGTAAAATACTTCAGCAGACCACACAATGTAACGGGAAAAATCAAACATAACAAATTCAATTACATGAAAATCAAAAAAATTTGAGAGTGACAAACAATGTTCAGGACAAAATTTCAGGCAAAGGACGAAGACAACAAGAAGTAAACATCATCACATAATTTGTAAACCATAATCATGTAATGAAACGTTCGCAGCTTGCAAAAGATTGCCTCATTCTGTTTCATCGCTTTGTACAACTCTTCTCCAGAATTACTCAGTCTTGGGGTTTCCCAAACGAATTGCCAGCTTACGAACAGCGGCGTCTCAAATGAACACTCTCAGCTACACTCGAAGTGCCTGCCTTCAACTTTTAGACACTCAAAATGCATGAAAATTGAATGTCTTGTTGAAAATGGCAGAATATAATGAAACGAATGAATTAATAACAAAATGGTGCAAAATATTCTGTGTCCACACCCAGGAAAGTGGGCTTGTTTCTTATTCCCTCCCATAGAATCCCTAACGTCTCATCATTTTAACAATAACCCTTTGCTGCTTCGTCGGCAAGTAGATCGAAATGGATGTAAATGTAGCTTTTGCCGGCCGGGAGACAAAATTGTAGAACCACACTACGAGCTGTTCTCCTTCAAAAAGGCAATAAGATCTGCTCGCTCTTGTGGTTTCTTCAAACCAGGGAACACCATCTTCGTACCTGGGATGTACTGCACGTTCACAACAGGAGAAAACGCCAATTATAGTCAGAACCAGACTCCCTTTTTAAACTTTACGTCTCGTCTCGTGTCATCTTGACACCTACAACACCTTATTCGGCGGTTAGCTTAGCTTAAGTCTTGTTGATCCGTTTCCTTCTGTTTGATACTGTATCCACGTATGTGCGAATAAGAGGCGGTGATTTTATGCCCCTCGCATAAGTGAATCTACAGTATTTATGGCTTAGTTATCTTAAAACCGGACGTGATGCACGTATTATGTTTACTTCGATATTTTCCCAAAAGGCTCTTACTGTGAATTGCAACTCGATAACTTAAGTGGCATCTTTCAAGTACGCAATCAAGTCGGCTCGTTCTTGGGGTTTCTTCAAACCGGGAAACACCATTTTCGTTCCCGGAATATACTGCAGAAATCGTGTCCAAAATTATGTTAATCGCATTCATCATCTTCTTCCACGATTTAAACTTTCAACTGATGTCCCTCTTAAAAAGCTACTACAGCATTGCGAGTTTCCACATAACGTTGAATTCATAGCTTCTAACACAGATCCCAGAAAGAAGAACCGATCCTCATCGATATATCAGAACAAACCACAACTCATTGCGCAGGATTGACATGAAGTATGGTATTGTTCAATTAAACCAGAAAACAATTCCATATGAACACAATCCTTTTCTTCATGTTCACCATCAACCTTACCACTCGTATCAAGACCCATACAAGGTTCAAACAAAGTGCGATTCAACATTCATTAAATAATCTACGACGGTTATACCAAATTCTTCGGTGGACAAACCAAAATTCAGCCAAGATATTTTAAAGAGAATATTAGATACAGAAGTTGGCAAAATGACACAGCACAAAATCTCTTGACTGACCGTAGAAGTGCAGGGAGAAATAGCTTCCAGCCGGCTACCCAAAGATAACATACCTTCTTCGGGTTCAACAAGTACTCGTAAAGAGTGTCCTCTCCCCAAACGACAGCCTTGTTCTTGTTGGCAGCAGAGTACGAGTACCCTGCTGTGGTACCAGATGTTCGCCCAAGCAGTCCAGAGAGATTGGGACCTGCACATCATCAGTCGAAACCACGAAGTTAGAAAATCTAGGAACTCGATGCAACCAAGCATACCAGAAAATGGCATAAGAAATAGTCCAAGTGTAAACTCACTTTGGGAGCTCTCAGGAGATGGTTTCGTACTTCCAGAACCTCAGCCGACATAAGTTGCCAAGAACGGTTGTCTAAAAAGCAATCATAGCTGTGGATTCATCGTAAAGATACAGTGACAATCTAGGACGGCGAAGTTTAACATGTCTGGAAATTTCCCGTTTCTACCCCAAAAATATATAGTTTCTCATATCCAAGACTAAATGTCACACATGGCGGCGATGTATAGCGTGTCTAGGGATTTCCTATCATTCTACACAACAAAGCAACACATCCAGCACTAAACGGCACAAATGCTAACGATTACAACCTGCGAGATCAGATCGGGAGATGCCATGCATAGTGTGCGAACCCACTATTTCCTTTCTACCCAGCCCTGCAAAATACCGGAGAGGATGGTGACGGCGACCAAACATCAACAGGCGATCTGGAAAACATGGGTCATACCCTGCTTGTGGCCGGCGGCCTTCTCAACGGCGTGACACTGAGCACACTTGGTCTTGAAGATTTTCTCTCCGGCCTTGGAGTTGCCAGCGGGTGCTTCGGCAAAGGTGGCCATCGTATACCGCTAGAATCAAACGACGAGCGCCGCTCAAATCAAGAGCAGCGAACAAATTTCGCAAAACCTCGCAATCCCCGGTGTTGTGGTGTTGCGATGCAGGCGTGTGGTCTCGAGTACTTCTTCAAGCAGCGATCGTTTGCTAATACCCTCGTGTCGTGAGCCAAACACACGATCGGTTGATGGAGGCCCGACTAATACCACAATTGCTCAGCAGCTGCTTCGGACTACCTCACACGGCACCCCCGAACCCCAGAAAAGACGAGAAGGGCGGGTCTCTAAACGTCCCAGGCTCTCAGCTGTCTCTTTCCTTCTGTCGACAGCCGAGACGCAGAACCTCCGCGGCCCGTCTTCCGATTCGACCAAGGCTTGCATAACACGTCGCGCAACACTAATGGCCAGTTGCCTGCCTCCACCCTGAATTCGCTGGCACACCCGCAATGTTGTTCGTGCCGACAATCGTCGCATTCTTCGCCTGTGACTTCGCTACTTAGCGGTGCTGCTCGTCCGACCGTCACAGTGCAACAAAATACGTCAAGCACTGTGTGCCCACTTTTTCACGACCCGAGCGAATTTCGGTGGACGAATGAGTGTGTGCACTTTATTTGACAGAAGGAACGAAACCGCATGCCCTCCAGGTCCCCTTGGACCCGCGTGCCACGTGCCACGCGACAAAAGTCCGCCCGTGAGCCGCCGAGCGGGTTCCTTTCAGCAGTTCCAGAACCTCCCAGCAGCCATTGGTCTTCTGGGCCAGGCAGAAATCTCACGGGTCAATTGGTACTACGCTTACTTGTCGCTCGTGGCAGCTCGTGCATGTCACACGTGGATGAAAAATGAGAGCAGTCGTACTTCAGGCAAAGTAGTTCTAAACTTACTCTTTTCGGACAAAGAAAGTGAGAAGTTCCATGCTCATACCCGACTCGAATTTATAGCCGATTAATATAAAATTCCCTTCATTGGTAAGTAAAATCGTGTACTTCCCTCTATAACTTGGTTTCAATTGAATTCAGTACAAGGTTTACAGGTGGGAGCGTACATGGGGAAAAACGATTGATTCAAAATGTATATCCGATCTACTAGACCAATCAATCAAAATCACTTCACACTCAATTTGATCCAGATTTTTATTGCATAAAAATCGCATAATTCCAAAGTGTATGTAACACTGAAGTCAATGACTCCGGAATGACTTCCAATATAAGAGATATTCTCAATAACTCTCTTTGATTTATATATTGTATGACTAGAGGAGTCCGACATCCAAACTATGCCACATGGCTAACATGCGTAGGTTGCATGTTTTGTTATCTTATCCTACCCAATTCCTAACAGACGTCTAGCACACAATCTGATCCACCAATGCATGGTAGCCACCTCGTCATTTACCCTTTTGCTTTTTGGATAGTGCACATCACTATCTTGTCTTTTTGTGATCTAGTGACCACTCTACGCTTTGGCTAAACTAACTATGACTAACCAAGATTGGTTACAAACCTCCCCCCATTTAAGTCGTAACGTCCTCGTTGCAAGAAGACTCAAAAGTCTCTACAAGTATCTTGGCATTTGTAAGATTTGCCAATGGTTCCCAAGTAGCTTCATAAAGTGTATAACCTTTCCATTGGACTAGATATTCCACTTTGGGGTTCCGCTAAACCTCTTGTCCGTTTCTTGAGGATTCTCTCAACCTCATATTCCTCTACACCATCAATCATGGCTGGTAAAGGAGGAGGTTGATGTGGGTTGCCGAAGGAAGGAGATCGTGGGGTATACTTCCTCAAGAGAGACACATGAAAAACGGGATGTATTTTCATGTGTGTTGGTAACTCTAACTTGTAGGCAACTTCTCCAATCCGTTGGACAATCAAGAAAGGTCCAATAAACCGTGGACTTAAGTTTCGAACCCCTATTAATGACAAATTGGTAGTAGACAACCACACCTGATCGCCTTTTTAAAACTCCACATGTCGTCGATGAGCATTGTTTTTGCCAATTCTGGGCAATGGCTAATTTTTGCTTTGCCACAAACTCGTTCACTGCTTCCACTTGGGTTGATGGTTCCTACATGTGACCTACACTCACCAAGCTAGATGGTGTGATAGGGTGTTCTCCATACATCAAGAAGAATGGGCTGACTTTTGTGGATGCATTGATTGAGTTATTATAAGCAAACTCAATCAAGGGTAAAAGTGCATCCCAACCTTCTTGCTCTTCCAAAGTGAAAGCTCTAAGCATGTCCTCAATAGTTCTATTTGCTCTTTCAGTTTGCCCATCTGTTTGAGTATGATAAGCTGTGGACATGGCTAGTTTTGTTTTGAATAGCCCAAATAGGGTTTTCCAAAACATGCTAGTAAATTGAGTGCCCCTATCGGTGATGAGCAACGTAGCTAAACCATGTTGAGCAAAAAACTGCATCCATATAAATTCGAGCAAGTTCAGGTGCGAAGAATTGTCTTTGTTGTGGGCCTAATATGGATCATCTTGCTCAATTTATCCACAAAAAACGACTATCGAATCATAACCCATAGGCGTCATTGGTAACTCACATACAATGTCCATACCGACGTGCTCCCATCTTCTAGTATGTGTTGGTAGAGGTATAGTAGACACTTTGGTTTTCGATTGCTAGCCTTGTTTTGTTGACAAGCCACACAACTTCAAACATAGCTGGTGATGTCCTCTCTTAGTTTTGGCCAAAAGTATACCCTTTGGATGCCTTCAATGGTCTTCTCCACTCTTACATGGGCGCAATAGGTTGAATCATGTGCCTCCTCTAACACTGTTGTACGGAGAGCAACATTTGAGGGTATCCAAATCTTTCCCTTATAGAACGCCAATCCCCGTTCTAAATATGCTCGACCCTGTTGAAGGGCTTGTGCAATCTCCTCATCCTCCTTGGTAGCGCGATGCAGTTTCTCCCACCATTCAGAGTGAATCTTCACCTCCGTGATGTGATTAATGCACGGCATTCGTGTCAATGCATTGGCAAGCTGCTTCTTCCCCTCCACATACACGATCTTCATGTTGAAACACTGTCGCCATTCAGCCCAACGAATATACCGATTTGAGAGGTCCTTTTGAGTTTCTAAATAAACCAAAGGCTTGTGGTATGTCTCAACCACAAACTACTTATCTCCGAGATAGTGCTTCCATTGTTTAGTAGCCAAGACAATGGCTAACTCCTCCCTCTCTGTGGTATGATAATTTTGCTCCGCCTGCAAAAGTTTTCGTGAGAAGAAAGCAATTGGGTGCCATCCATCTTTCCATTCCTGTTGTAACACTCCTGTCACGACTTATGTAGTGGCATCTCTAGTTAGGTAGGTGCTTGGCGTATGCGCAGCGAATCTGCCGATTAGAGCCGGTTGTGCGATTAGCGCGATTCGCTTTGGGGCGCCATTAGGACCCGGCAGGCGCCGTTAGGGTCTTAGGGCTCAAGGGGTAGAGTTTGAATTAGGGCTCCTTGGATGTCAGTTTTTGAAGTTGAGCCTTTGAGAGTGTGGCTATGGTGGATAGTAGCTAGTGCGGGAACCTGGAATCTTTGAAGCACAAAGTGGGTTTGGCTTGACTGTAATCTCTCTTTTATGCTATGGTTATGAGCGGAGTGTCCTTGTGGATGTTTTGAGAGTAGAAAGGATTACTTCGAAAACTCAAATTGGATTCTGTGATGAGAGCTGGGAGTTCTTGGAGCGCTAAAAGTGTTTTAGCGAGTTTGGATCGATGGTAGCTTCGATCCGTTGGTCGTTGAGCATGCAGGGGCGTTCGGAGTGCAGCCCGTGGTGGTGATCTAGAAGTAGAGTCGATTTGAGGTGGATCTTATCGATTTTGAATTTCTGTATTTTCTATTTTAGTGTAAATCCGAATCGGGAATTGTCGAGGGCGGAAGCGCTGCTGGAAATTAACAAAGTGGATCGATGCTTATAGTTGTCTTGGAGCATTAATTTGAGATTGGCCGAGAAATATTTCGGACGAAAGTGCTAGAAGTCCAAGATTTGGTTTTTCGAAGTTTTCGGGTCGAAAATAAGAGCAGCAGCCTATCAGATCATCATACAATGTCCGTTTGATCTGAAATTTGGTGGGGTGATAGATTATGTAAAGTTTGTTGCGCGGGGGGTAGAGACATCAGGCCTAAGGCTAACGGTGTCAGAATTGCGAAATTTTGAGGTTTAGGGGTCTGAAATCGAAGTTGAAGATTTTTTAGAGCCTCGCGAAGTTTCAAAGCGATTGTCCGTTTGCAAAAAAAAAATTGCGTTAGGTAGCAAATTGAAAAAGGCTAGTTTAAGGCAATGCCAAATACGGCCAAATTTCCAGTCTCAGTTTATCGATCTGGAGAGCAGAAGACCTCCGAAATCGAGTTTTTGTGTTTTTAAATGCCCTTCTGAGGCTATGTCAGTCCGGGTTTGGTTAGTTTGACCCCTTTGATGGATGTTTTTGAGATGGAGTATTGTGCTTTATGTTTCTTGTGATTGATATACCTCCATCTCTGCTTCCTGTTTGTGCACTATGTTTGTTTGTGTTGGTGCTTTGTTGTTTGGAGTGTTGGAGCTCATGTGTGCTGCCGACAGTGAGGCTGGATTTGCGGACCAGTCAGACTATCCATGTTTCTCCCCAATGAGACAGGACTTGCGGACTTATAGACTGGGTGAGTGCCTGTGGTGATGGCAGGTTTCAAGTTGCCCTTGTGTTAGCACCTTGTGGTGCCTCGGGTACCTAACCATTGCGGTTTTTGTTACGATTCTTGATTCCGTTCCAGTTGGGGACCTATTTTTGTACGGTTGTGGAGGTGATACATTGGTGTCACAGTGGAGTTCTCTGGAGGTTCCAGAGGAGAGACTGCTCGGGTTAGCATTGGGTGCACCCGTAGCGGAGTGCGGTACCAACCTTGGTCTTTGAGGTTCACAGAAGATTCTGATTTGGTTTCAGAGAGTGACGGAGCTGAGCTTGGTGATATCTTGGAGTGTGTACCCACACCGTTGTTGTGGGACATGGAGGAGATCTACGGGGCCACCAAGGGTCCCGGGCGATATTCGGAATACAGTTGGCACTATTGAGTTGGATGACTTCATCCAGGAGTTTGACTCATGGTATGATTTACAGCGGATGCGCAACTCTACATTGTTCAGTCCGTTTATGGCTTGGAAGGGATTATTCCAGCATTTGGAGGGTCCACCGTGGATGATTATCATGAGTTCCGGCGTGAACACCTTGAGGAGATAGAGTTCTGGAGACAATATTGGTCTCCAAACTACATCTCTATTACTTCGGGTAAAGTGTTTGGAGGTGCGAGTTCATCCTCTGTACATGGCACTGATGATACGGTTGGAGCTAGTAGAGTTGGGAAGAGTTCAGAGGTCCCAACCTTCAACCCTATTCTGGAGTTCTTTGCACGGTTGAGGAGAGACCAAGGGGTGAGAACTGACAAGCTACGAGGCTTGCATGAGTTTCAACGGAAGACTGGGGAGAGTCTTCGAGAGGCGTATATCCGAATGCGTCGGTTGATCAGTGTTACCCATGGGGTGACAGAGGCACAAGCTGTCCAATATTGGTATGGGATATTGGATAGGGAGTTGAGACGTAGAGTGAGAGATGCTACCTTACTACGAGGGAGACATCACCCACGTTGGCCATTGTGTTTTGTCTTTCGGCGTATTGAGCTCAACATGCAAGAAAGAGAGGGTAGTGACTTTGGGTTCGGCAAGGATTCACCATCTTCATCAACGTCTTCACGTTACCAATCTACAACACAAACTTCGGAGTGGTTATGGTAGACATGTGGGGCGATCTCGACCATGCGGGCCAGTGGTGAAGGCAAACATCAGGACCATTACCATCCTTTTCGGTCAACAATCAGTTATTGGGATGGTATGTTGGACATGTGGTGGACCTCATCACAAGAAGGATTGCCTTCAAGGTTGAAGGATGGATCCTGTTGGAGTAAAATTATGTGAGCATTGTCACGCACATGGTCACATGATGGATCGATGTTTTGATCTCCATCCAGAATTACGATCAACAAGAGTTGCCATGGCAGTTCCTGGAAGAGGACAAGGAGTTCAAGGTGGTAGGGGTGGTGGTAGAGGACCGGCCCTACTCAAGTGTTAGCCCATGAGGCTAGTCATGAGGTGAACATGGCATCTCGATTGGAGCAGTTGGAGCAGAAGATAGCAAGTATGGCTATAGCCCAACAAAGATCAGATTCTGGAGCTGGTGCCTCTACATCATACGATGGAGATGTTGTGGAGTACATGTGCACAACGGCACAACCATGTGCAATTCTTTGTGACTCGTAGTGCGACACATACTACCGAAGTCTAGAGGAGCATCCGTGGAGTTGGATCCACAAAGAGGGAGGCTAGCCGACAAGTTAGACTTCCTCGGTCTTTCACATTGTCTAAGGCAGTGAACACCTCATCCATGGCTCCTACACCACCTATTGGAGAGATGAGGGTGCAAGCCAATGTGGATGTACTTGGAGATGGAGCAAGTAGGGACCAACCCATCAACATCGCCCCCCGAGGAAGCATCCGGCGCAATGTTGGGGGGCGGCAAGGACTCTTGTTAATTCTCCTGTTTTCTCACCAAGGATTTATTGGCGTTGGGGGTGTCATCATCCCATATACTACGATTAGCGCCACACTTTGCGAAAGCAAAGAGGATGTGTTGGTTGCTTCTAGTTGTGTGAGCACTAGTAGTGTTGATCCCGGGATCGGGACAATTACTAGTGGAACTTAACAAGTTCTTTGCCGCTCGAATGATAGAGTTATATTATACTGTAAGACCAAGGGTTGTACATATAGGATAAAATGAAAGTATATCTAAATTGTGCCTAAGTTTATCTTAGTCATGACTATGTTTAGCTAGTTATGGTTAAGTTGGAGGAAAATATAGAGTAACTTTTTGTGTGGTAGATGAGAACTTCTATTTTGTTGTTTAGTATGAGTCAAGGAATAGATTCCATCACATGGGTATCTTGACTTCCCTTGACTTGGACTAGTTTTCATTGGTTGGACTTGGTGAAGACCCTTAAATCTAGGGGCGAGATTGACTTGGTACACTAGAAGTCAATTACGGAGTAGTTGGGCTTCTAGAAGATCCAAATGGACCAATTGCATGTTGCCATGTACCCTTTTCATTGGGGTTTGTGATCTCTACCTCTTTTAAACTTGGTAAGAGGAAGTTACATGGTGATTACTTGTAGTTACTAGGGTAAGATTCTAAGTAGTATAAATAGAGAGGTTGAGAAGACCTCTCAAGTAGTTTTTCAATGGAAGTTAGTTTTGGGAGAAGATAGTGTGGTGATCTTAGTTTTGGGGAGCTTGGTTCTTGGAGACGTCATGTTCGGAGTGGAGCCTTGATTCAATGAAGACTTTGATTACCAAAGTATCCCTTTCCTTTTGAGTGATATCTTACTCTTGGTGATAATGTGCATGATAGAGCTTGGACTTTGAGAGTTTGTGTAAGAGTGAGCAATAGGGTCATGGTCATAGGGTGGGACTAAGTCCTTCTAGATTCATGATGAGCTTCCAAAAAGCCATCGGCAGAACCTGAGTGAGAGTCACCGGAGGTCACGGGCCGGCATACGCAGGCGTACCGGGGTGTCACCGAAGTGCGGTGATGTTGGATAAACGAAGTGGTGTGTTCTATTTGGTGGGACCCGGGGAAAGGTTTATCGACCTCAACGCAGCGTGTTGTTGGATTACGGTTCACAACCCCTTATGTTGGGTAAGGATGCACCGCTTGGTCTTGGTTTTGCTTAAAGGCCGATGTGGAGAGATGTCCATTCAGATTCGAGACATCTCTTGGAGGTTCTAGTGATGCTCGGCACCATACATCACCGGATGGTGTTATTTGTGCAAGTACAACCGGATCATGTCACGAATAGGCTCTACAAAGCGAAAGCACGTGTTGTGGTTACACTTGCGAGTCCTATGATGTATTGGTGGGTCTTTGCAATGTTATACCCGATGGGGTTTAGCATTGATTATTGGGAGGAGACAGTCTCTTATCGGCCGGGTTGGCAATCCTGGCGAGGGCCGAGTGAGTCGACACATGCGATTCATCACCGGTTCTAGGCCTTTACCAAGTGGAGGTTTGGCTTATGTTGCGGCCTTCGGTACTTGTGTTACTTGGCCCGGTGATTTGTTGGAGGGTAACATGGATGCTCATGATAGTCATGGTCGAGAGGATGTGACTATCATGCCAAGTCTTAGTGGAGTAGTGTCATCCACGTTGGATGGAACACTAGATACTTCATGTATGCGGCTACAACAGATGGCCGTCGGCTCATACATCGGGCTTGGAGTGAGTTTTTGCTCGAGAGAGGGAGGGAGGAGAAGGAAGTTATTCCTACTTCCACTATGTTATCCCCTTTAGATACAACGCCTATTGCTTGGCAGTATCCGAGGAGGAGGGTATATGTGTCTTTGGATCTGCATTTGGAGGGATTAGCATAGATTTGGCCGATGTTTTGCGATGCAGTATACGAGTACATCGATACTTGTATGTGGAGCGAGATGAGATTGCAAAGCGCGTCTCATTACGCCATGTGGCAAAGTTGGTGCGGAGATACCCAGATCTTCTACCAGTGTTGGCAGTCCAAGGATATCAACAGGCCTTGCCGTCCGATATTTTGTTGTTGGGGACGCAAGACCTTGCTCGGCATGGCACCATACATTTGGTTATTCTTTGGATGGCCATGTCGAGGGGACACACACGTCTTGGTAATGGTCATGGGTTACGAGGATTCACGTTACGGCATGTTTTGGGAGATGTTACGTGTGTTACGTTCTCTCAAATCAATGAGACATATTCTCCAAAGATACATTTTGGAGAATGTTGCCTTGTTGGGTGATCCACGTGCACGGGTGATGGCGAGTGCACATCACGTCTTGATCATGGATTGACCACCAGTATTGTTGGATGCGGCCGAGTAGGATCTCGTGCACACCGGTCCACGTCTATGGTGGACAAACCTTCTTCCAAGGGAGGTTTTATTGTGAGCATATGACGGAGTGGAGAGGCCCTCACATCTCACGGTGAAGAGTATTTTGGATGTGGGTAGATACTGTGGGTGGTCTATCTTTTGCGTCACCCATGGCGGTGGTGAACCTTGTGGGTCGCCCAAGAGTCGCATTACCCACGTTGTTGAGTTACCCGGCTTCCCATGCTTATAGAGAGGGAGGACCGGACTTGTATGGGATTCTCGCTTGCGGCGGTTGGTGGAACCCAACACCGAAGAGAGAGCGAGCTATGGGATTTTGTACCGGGTACTACAAAGAAGTACCTACATTGTCGAGGCTTCACGACGTCATGTGTTGGGTCAGGCTATGGACTTGAACTGTTTGACATGGATTGTGAGCCTTGGATTGGTGAAAGGAGACGCATGAGATCCACATGTATGACCGCAAGACCATTAGTAAGCTCTTTGCCCTACCGAGACGGTGGAGGCAAAAAAGGCGAGAAGTGCCCAAGATCTCATCCTTGGTCTTATGGGGATGTTAGAGAAGGAGAGGTATGGTCTTCTTCGAGTATCGTTGGAGTTTTTTGCGTGGAGCAGGCGGTGGTTACCACTTTTGACCTTTGTGATACAACACAAGAGGTTACAGCCTACATCGGCGGGGAGTTGTTCATACCGAGATAGTGGAACTGGTATGAGAGAGCGAAAAAGCTCTGCTCAAGAGGTTGTCATTTAGCAACCAGATACTACGTCTTCTATCTCTAGTGTCGATGGAGAGGAGATTTGGGATATTGAGATTGGTCTCAAAGTGACAGGAGAAGAAAGACGTAGGGTGTGGAGGTTTCGAGGAGTTCAGAAGCTGTTTTGCCTTCGATATATGAAGGATTTATACATTTGAAGGGACCCGGCATACGGATTGACTTGACAAATGCACGCACCGGTCTTCCGTTGTCCCTATCGTCTGATGATATGGAGAGAGATCGATCCAAAGTAGGTGTCAAGACCTTCTTGAGGCTAGATTAGTGGAGATATCATATGGAGAGTATGCCTCTTACGTGGTGATGCCGAGTCAAGAAGGATATACATGGCAATTATACTGATGATAGGCGCATGTGTGGTGACTACCGATCTATCAATCGACACACAAAATCTGATCGATATGCTATGCCTACAATTGAGGAGATCTTTGATGCAGTTGGGCATGCAAAGGTTTTCAGGACATTGGATTTCTGACGAGGATATCATCGATTGCGGATTCGAGATGAGGATAAGGCCAAGACGACCTTTTGGGCAATTGATTCGCATGGCAAGGATGTGTTGTATCAGTGGAAGTTCTTACCATTTGGGTTGAAGAATGCACTTGATGAGTTCCAAAGAGTGATGGATAGGATCCTAGCCGGACTTGATTGTGCCAGAGCCTACATCGATGATATTCTAGTGTATAGTGCTACAGTGAGGGAGTATGAGATACATTTGCAGGAGGTATTTGAGCGACTGATTGCTCATGGCCTCAAGTTGCATCTGGAAAGTGTAAGTTCTTTGAGGGGGGGAGCGTGTGTAGAGTACTTGGGTCATACCATATACCCATGAGGATTGGGAGTTTAGCAAACCAAGGTGGAGGCAATCTTGCGTATTCCACAACCCTTAGATGTGAGTAGGGTTCGAGCTATCCTTGGACTTGCAAACTTCTATCGTTGATATGTGCAAGGATTTAGCACTATTGCCAAAGCCTTGACAAAGCTGACAAAGCTAGATCAAGAGTGGAGTTGGGGAGATGAACAGAGAGAGCTTTGTTGAGCTCAAGGGAAGGTTGACATCGCCCTATTTTGAGGAGACCTGTGAGAGGTCGTCCGTTTCAAAGTACATACTGATTGGAGTATGTTGGGTTTGGGAGCAGTGCTTACCCAACATGATGATGAGGGGAAGGAGTTTGTAGTGGCTTATGCAAGTCATTCCAACAATGCAGAGGAGGCGAAGTATAGTTCTTATGAAGGAGAATGTTTGGCAGCTGTTTGGGCGGTAGCACATTTCAGATGTTATTTGTTTGGAAATTCCTTCACTCTCATCACTGATCATCAACCATTGAAATGGTTGATGGAATCAGACAAGCTTACATGAAAGCTTGCACGATGGGCTCTTATCCTACAAGAGTATGATTTCACGGTTATTCATAGTAGACAGGTGGTGAACGTGATGCGGATGGGTTAAGTCGAAACCCATGTACAAGTCAAGTTGATGGCTTAGGGGCTCGATGGCACGGTGATACTGATGAGGAGATGGTTCGGGTTGGCATGCATCCGCTTTTTTGAGTATGTTGGCGCTTGAGAGCTATATGATATCTCTCTTGGGTCAAAAAGAGCAGATATATTAGCCTTCTATGAGACTGAGGCGGTTTGATCGAAAACCGAGACATCCATGATGACATCTTTGGTGTTGGAGTATCTTCGTATCGGTGCTTTGTTGGGCACCTTGAGTGCAAAGGAGCGGGATCGAAGTTTTACGCAGAGCTCGATGGTTCGGGTGGGAAGGTAGACACCTTCTTCGAGTATGGGGAGATGGCGGCGTTCGTGTTGTGCCACTTCCATCTCGTAGACGATTGGTCGGACATGCTCATGAGGAGTTAGGTCATTTTTGGAGTAAAAGCGGACATATAGCTTACTTCAAAGTCACTATTGGTGGAGAGGTATGCAAACCGAGGTGCATCGGTTTTGTGGCGAGATGTATGGTATGTGATCGTGTTCGAGCATCATTCAATGCCCCTACACCACAACTACATCCTCTACCGATTATGGGACTTGGTTATCGTTGGAGCTTAGATTTTGCATGACCTTGCCATTGACTATACGACATCATCGATATGTGTTGGTCATGGTGGAACATTTCTCCAAGTGGATTGAGTTGGTGGCCTTGCCTCGACAAGTCAAGTGAGGGAACACGACTTATGCGTTCTTAGCTGCGATCTTAGCCGATTTTGGTGCACCGCCAAGAAGTGTTGATCGACCGTGTGATCGAATGTTGATCGATCATCGTACCACCTCAAGAGATCATCCCGAGGCGATGGTCTAGCGAGAGAGTTGTTCGGACGGTGAAGAGAGGACTGCAAAAGTTTGGCTTGGAGAAAGGTCATCTGGGAGACTGGGACATCCAGCTACCATGGTTGGCCATGGGTTATCGATTTAGCCGGCAAGCATCTCTAGCGTCATTCTCACCGTACTTTTTATTATATGGTAGAAATCGGACTTACCGCTGCTATCTATAGAGTCAGGTGAAGTCTTGGACTTGGATAACCCTGATGTTTGGGTTAGGGTGTGTTCTCAAAGGGCAAAACTCTTCCGTAGAGTCATGCCCATGGCATTTGAGAACCTTGCTATTGCTCAACATAGAGATACTTTGCGTTATGCTACCATCCGAGGAGGTGGATATCGACCTTCAATTCGCAGATTTCATGTTGGTGATTACGTTTACTTGCAGCAGAGTGCACCGACCACATTGGATGTTACGGCTGGTCGCACGATTCTACGAGTACGTGAGGTTTTACCTTCTGGAGTTTTGGTATTGGAGGGTCGTGATGGTGTGATTTGGAAGGATCATGTGCGTAATTGTGGGCCATGTCACCTTCCAAACATTGATGGTACTATGGATCCAAGCCTGGCAATTGTACGTGCAGGATTGACATGTATGTTATGTGGATCAGCTGGTGGAGCAGCCCGTATGTTGATTTGTGATTCTTGTTCGAGAGGATGGCATATGTCATGTTTGACACCTCCTCTCAATGCGGTGCCCAGTGGACGGTGGAGATGTCCTCGATGCGTTTAGCGGGCAAGCAGTGTCCCGATTACTACATGATATGGATTGCGGATATGCGACTAACGATGGGGCATTGTAGCACCCGGCCTCCTGATCTTAGCCCCACGAAGGGCATATCATGTTATGGACTAGATGGCTACATGGTGTTAGAGGGACCTAACCGCCAGTTAGGGGGGCGATTGTGGTACACTTGTGTTGGTGTATGACGGTCTATGTGTTGTGATGTTTGATGTGACAAATGATATATGTTGTGATGCGATATGTATGTGCACGATAGTATCCACGACTTATGTAGTGGCATCTCTAGTTAGGTAGGTCTTGGCGTATCTGAGGCGAGCGAATACATCGGTTAGAGCGGTTGTGCGATTAGCGCGATTCGCCTTTGGATCGCCGTTAGGGCCGACAGCCGCCCGTTAGGGTCCTAGGGCTCAAGGGGTAGAGTTCGAATTAGGGCTCCTTGGAGGCCGGTTTTCGGGTTGAGCCTTTGAGAGTGTGGCTATGGTGGATAGTAGCTAGTGCGGGAACCTGGAGTCTTTGAAGCACAAAGTGGGTTTGGCTTGACTATAATCTCTCTTTTATGCTATGGTTATGAGCGGAGTGTCCCGGAGCGGAGGTCCAACTGACACACCTGATGCATCCGTAGCAAGTTTTGTTGGTCTACATGGTTCATACCATTTAAGGATTGGAGCATGTAAGAGTGCATCCTTCAAAGCCTGAAATGCAATCTCTTGAGTTGTACCCCATTGCCATTTCTGCCCTTGGCCTAAGAGATTTGTTAAGGCTTGAGCAATACGAGCAAAAGCCTCCACAGAAGCCGGTTAAACCCAAGAAACTACGTAGTTGAGTCTGATTCTCTAGGGCAATCCAATTTTGAATGGCTTCCACTTTGTCACTCATGACTTGGATTCCATCAGCACTAACTCTATGGCCTAGGTAATCTACTTCGCTTTTGCCAAACTCACATTTTGACATCTTAGCATCTGACTTATTTTCTCACAACACTTGGAGTACTTCTCGTAGATGTTTTTGATGATCTTGTAAGGACTTGCTATATATCAAGATATCATCTAAAAATACAATCATTGATTTATTTAGATATTTACAAAAAATATCATTCATCAGTCCCATGAATGTGGCAGGGGCATTGGTTAAACCAAATGGCATAACTAGATCTTTCAAAATGACCATATCTAGTTCTAAAAGTTGTCTTTTGTATGTCTTCATCCGCCACTCTGATCTGATTGTATCCGCTTCTAAGATCAAGTTTGGTGAAATACTTAGCTCCATGAAGTTGATCAAACAAGTCATCCATTCGCGGTAATGGATACTTGTTTTTCACCGTTTTTTGATTTAGAACACGATAGTTCATGCACATCCGCATGGAGCCGTCCTTCTTCTTCACAAACAATACTGGAGCTCCATATGGTGACACACTAGGTTGGATAAACCCCTTCTCCAACAACTCTTCCAATTGTGCCTTGCATTCCTCCAGCTCGTTTGGTGCAAGTCGATAGGGACTTTTACAAGGAGGAGAAATTCCTGGTAAGATCTCTATCTTGTGATCCACTCTCCTTCTTGGTGGTAAACCTGGAGGCAAATCATCTGGAAAAACATCTTGAAACTCGTTCAAGATACAAGTTAACTCCTCATGTATAAAAGATTGCTCTTTTTGGGCTTACATCTCTTATTAGGCCCAAAAAACATACATCTTTGTGGACGACAAATGTTCTTCCTATCACGTAGAGAGGTAAGTTTTTGTGTCCCGATCTAAGTCTATCTCCAAAGATCCTCCAACTGATGGTTTTTACTATCTTCCTTCGCCAATCTACCTCAGGATTATATTTTTCCATCCAAGGCATACCCAAAATAGCATCATAGCGAGCTAATCGAATTACTCTCCACTCCGACGATTCCTTGTATTGCCCAATCTTCAACTCCACTTTCCTAGGAATGCTATCAATGCTCTCTATTTGCCCGTTTGGCAACTCTACCTTTTCACTCTCATCTTTCTCTAAAGCTAATCCCAACTTTATAGCAATAGATCGAGATAGGAAATTTTTTGTAGCTCCTGGATCAATCAATACTCTCACTTTTACTCCTTCTATCTCGCCATCCGTCACAATCAAACATGTTTCCTTCTTTCTCAAACCATTTACCTCATGTTTGTGCTTCCTTCCCGCGCCTTCCTCCTTTTCATCGAACCAAGTAAGGCCGCGAGGCAAGGTTACCGATGCTAAATCGTTTCCGGGTTTCCATCGGTCACTTCGTCTCCACCTTCAAGATTGTTAAGAGCTCGTCGATATGGGGGTCTAGCTCCTCTTGCTAGAACTCGGGTACGGCAATTCATGGCAATGTGACCAAATCTTCCACAATTATAGCATTGCCTCATTTCTCGTCTTCCCTCTACTCCGTCTCCTCCTCTTGAATTTCCTTCTCGATGAGGATTCGAGTTGCGACGATCTCCTCCTTGTGTGTTCACTCCCCTTGGAATGAAATCTTCTCTCCTCCTTATGTTGCCCAACTCCATAGGCATTGGTCCATAGTATTGATTCGTGGGAACTGATACCTCTCCACCATTGAGGTAGACGTTGGACATTCGTTGTGCACAAGCAATAGCCTCGTTCAAGTTGCTTGGATTGTCCCAAATCACCTCATGTTGAATCTTTTTCTTCAACCCTCTCTTGCATAAATCAAGAGCTTCAGCTCCACTCATATCTCGTATCTGAATTCGAAGATCTCAAAATTTCTCAATGTACTCCTCCACACTTCCCTTATGTTCAAGTTTCCACAACCTCATCCGTGTCGTGATGATGGGATCAACTGCTTGAAAATTCTGAAGAAGACCTCGTTTCATTGCACTCCAAGTAACCTATTGGCCTGACTCATTGAGCTCCATCATCCAACCCTGAAACCAAGTAGAGGCTTTCTCCAACAACAAAGTACGAACAAAAAGACCTGCAATGTGATCGTTGACATTGAACAAAGCAAGATGATACTCCATTCTCTCAATCCAACCTTCCAAAACTCCCATGGTTCGACTACCTCGGTAAGGTTCTATCTTACAAGTTTTTTGTCATCTTGAGAATCATGGATGTCGAAGATCTAGCTCTCTTGCTCGTTGTCTTCGCTTGGGCTTCAAGAGCACGGGCTCTCACTGTTTCTTCACTCTCCACCATGGATGGTGATGTCTCCATCTCCATTTGAGTTTCTCTCATTCTCTCATTTTCCATTCCTCTCGTTTTGGATTGGCTTGTCAATTCTTGAGCTAACTCTTGTTTTTGAGTCCGGCTTTGCTCAAATGCGTTTCTCAAATCTCTCAACTCCTGAATCATTTCTCTCAAAGTGTCCTCCATGATTTGTCTCCGTCCACTCTCTCTTAGTATAGGGTTAAGATGAACACTCTCCAATTTCTCAAGATTGGCAACACAAAAGGAATAGGTGATGCTATCACCTCATGGTAATACTCCTCTCCAAAGTTTCTAATAACTAGGCTCCGAAACATAGCTTTAGGATGATACACACAATAGATTTTACACCGTGTGTTGAATCTCATAGGTGGTGGTCTATTGAGGTCCATCTCTAAACTAAAATGTAAATGGTGAGATCCCAAGTAACATCGTAGGTGACTATAGGTAAGATAACAGGATCTCGAGATCTCATCACTTGGTCCATGAAGTTGGCACCAAAATGATAAACCAAATACTGAGTCAACCTTGCTCTCTCAATGTATAACAATTTGACATGAAAAGGATTAAGAAATGGAAATCTCGGTACTATTCTATCTCCCCCATCCATAACCTGCACCCACAATAACCCCCTTCCACTACTTGCAGCTCAATGGCCACTGCTAGCCTCTAACAAACACTCTCTCCTCAAATAATTGTACCAACCCAGACTATTCTTCCAAGAGGGGTGATCCACACTCATAGGAACAATAAGCCTGCTTTCTACGATACCATTGTACTTGAAGGCAATGACTCCGGAATGACTTCCAAGATAAGAGATATTCTCAAGACCTCTCCTTGATTTATATACTGTATGACTAGAGGAGTCCGACATCCAAACTATGCCACATGGCTAACATGCGTAGGTTGCATGTTTTGTTATCTTATCCTACCCAATTCCTAACAGACGTCTAGCACACAATCTGATCCACCAATGCATGGTAGCCACCTCGTCATTTACCCTTTTGCTTTTTGGATAGTGCATATCACTATCTTGTCTTTTTGTGATCTAGTGACCACTCTACGCTTTGGCTAAACTAACTATGACTAACCAAGATTGGTTACAGTGTCAAATAAGATCTAATAGACTCAGCTCATCCATGTAGTAATTGCTCTTCCAACTCATTTTCATGTTACTTGAGAATTTAGAATGCACTATCATGACAATACAAATTAGTTATAAATTTGATATCTATTAAATGCTTGATAAGGGATATCTTTATATGATCTCATATAATATAATCAAGTGACAAAGATGACATTGATGTAACATACATATACTCTTGACATGCATGCTTCACATTGACTTCTCTTCTTCCATAAGAGAGCAATCACTTTAGGTGATTATTCTTTGGATGCTACTCTTATTTGTAAACCGTTTGATCTAGATAGTTCGGATATCTTAGCTAGCTTTCTCATTGTGATGTTATTGGAGCCTAGCTCCATGTTACCCGTTTAGTTTTATCCATGTACAACTTGATGAGTAATTCCCATCCTTTTTTGTTATCTTACATTGTCCCCTTTTTTTCACAAATGGAAATAATTTTTGAATCTCTGAAAGGTTTTTTCACAACCTGTAAAGTATGTGATGAATCACTTCCATTCTCACATTGTGCTTAATGATCAATATTTTATATTTTTTGGTAATGATCTTTCACTCATAAAAAATATTTCTAAAATTAATCAAGAAATTTGATTAAGTAAAGGAAGAGAGAGAGAGTCAAAGAGTGTTTCAAAAAAATGGATTTTTCAAAACCTTCATTCTTCAAAAAGGAAGAAATTAACATACATTTTTTTGAGTGAATAAATCACTGGAGTCAACTACATCTAGCAACGGATGTGAGTAACAAACTAACCAACAAACCATAATGTTAAAAACTGTAAGTGAATTGAAACATAAAATATTCAATGAGTTATTCTAAAAACACACAACAATTATGAAATTAAGTATATCAAGGGTACTTCTTTAAATTATATTTGGATGAAATTTGGGTGAAATCAATAAATTTGTAAATTCAAACTTATGTTAATATGCTTAAAACAGATGACATGTTACTATACAACTTTAATTATATAGATTGTAATATTTTCAAACACATAGTCTCAAGCAAATATCATGTATAGAAATAAATTTAATTGCATGAAAAGTAAATATAGATAAAACATACATAAATATAATCTAAATTAATTATATAAAAATAAATATTTTCTTAAAATAAAAATAAATCACACATCTTAAAAAAAATCATATAAAAAATATTTAAACAAAATATGATTGTGCAAAATAAAATTTTAAATAATTTGAATTATTAATAAATAAATGAATAATAAAATTATATTTAAAAGTAAATAAAATTAAATAAAATCATAAAAATTTAATTCATAAAATAACAAAAAATATTTATTATATATATAAAATTTAAATTAAATTTATATAATTTAAAATTTAAAAAAATTTATATCTATAAATTAAAATTTTGAAAATATAATTTTCAAGTAAAAAAAATTTTAAAATTCATATTATTCAACTTAATAAAATTTATGATAAATATAAAGGTATATTTATGTTAAAAATTAAAATTATTAACAACTAATTATTATATTAAATGAATTTTTATTTGTTTTTAATTTTGCAAAAATATTATATAAATCAATTCAGATTTGTCAACTCCAATTTTTAAAAATTTAAAATTATTTTTCTTTTAAAATAAAAAAATTCCAAACTATATTTGAATTAATTTATATTTTTTAATATTTTTTAATTAAATAAAAATAAAAATAAAAAAATTTTATATTTTTATTATATTTTTATCATAACCAAAAAATAAAAAAGATATAATAGTATACGTTTTATATTTAAATTATATTTTATGTTTGTGTTTTTATTACAAAATTTTGTTTAAAATTAAAAGTATGAATATTTTTCATATATTTGTTATTACAAAAATATTTCATAATATTTTAAACTCTCAAAATATGTTTCATACAATCTCACAAACTAACAATTCATTGAAAACACATTTTTCATTTAAATCAATCAGAAACGTTGATTATTGAGTTTCTTTGTAATTCATGAATATTTTCTACATATAAATTTAAAATAGTTTGATCCGGAAATTTAAATTTAATTTTTAATAATTTATTTTTAAAAAAATGTTGCATCAAAAACATTTTAAATATCAATATTTTTTTATAATTATATTTTATTTAGAAACAAGTTTATTTTGAATATTTACAAAATTTATATATTTGTGTAACTTATGTTTAATAATTTTTTTAATTAAAATATATCATTTGATCAACAAATTTTGAAATAAAATGGGAAGATGTTTTGTCATGTTGCCATTGTGTCTACAATTCATATGAGTGTTGCAATTGTTATACAATGATATTAAAAGATGCATGTGAATGATGTGAAGAATAACCATGTAAATATTGATTTGAGAAAATATATACTCATTGTGAAGTCGTATGGATATAAAGATCTTGAACACCCTTATTATGCATTTAAAATTGAGTATGTCAATTGTAGAAGTCGTTATGTGGATTGAAACAAGCACCAAGAATATTGTTTGGGGATATAAGTGTATTCATAATCAAATTACAATTAAATTTTTTTAATGTTAGTTTGTACTTGTATGTATTCATTACAATAATTACAAGATATATGTTCATGTGTTTGTAGATTATTTCATCATTGTATGAAACAATTAAAAAGAAATTCAACATGTGAAAATCAATTGTAGAATAAGTTTGAGATGAAGAACTTATGTACTCTTAGATTCTTCCTCGACATCGAGATTATTTTTATTCAACAGTATTTTTAGATTATGTAATGATATTATGCATGAGATAAGCTAGCATGTTTTATAATCATAGGTTGTAAGCATTATACACTTTATTAAAGAAAAATATAAAACATCCAAATGTAGATGAAGCTATTACAAATCTAAACATATATTGACAAATGATAAAAAGTTTGAAACATATGTCAACTATAACATCAAATTTGAAATAATTAGATAGGCTTGTTATTTAATTTATGCATATTCCACATATTTCTTACCTTGATGTTGTGAGAATAATGTTTAGATATCTAAAGTACACATTTGAGTTTGGACTTAACTTCACATTAGTTTTATTTTTGGATATAAAGATATTATAATTAGAGTGGTTGGTCTATATCCTCTCCTTCTCCTAACTTCTTTGGTCATGGTTCCATTATTGAAGATCCAGGAAGTGAGATTGTATTTCAAATTTCATTTCTGGACCTCGTTTCATCTTGATGATAGTTACATGTATTATTTTAACTATCATGTTAATTATTTGTGTACTTGTAGTGATGTGTGTCATATCATTGATCAATGAGAAGTTTTATGGATTACAGTTATGTGCCCTTATTATATTCTTTTTGCTTCTGAGCACTATGTATGGTGGAAAAGAATCCATTAAGATTTTTTTTCAAATTTTTAAACTATCTTATATTCTAATTATTTGCTTATCTAATGCTTCATATATATTAAGGTTGTGTAAAATACATAAATCAGTTACTTTTTTACTTGAATCTCACTACAAGATCAAAATAACCTATGACCCTGCAAACATTAATAATAAAACAAAATAATATATTTGATGTTTTGTAAGATTGATCATATTATTAAACTTTCAAAGTTTTATTACATAGAACTTTAATATGGTTTGAAGTTGTCATTATCTTTTTATTTATCATTAAAATTTATTGTGTTTGTAGCTAATTTTTGAAACTTTTTTCAAATCATTATGAAAATAATAATATTTTGGTTAAAGTGTTAAGTTATATTCATTTATAAATTTATAAGTTACTATTTTTAGTTTAAAATATTTTTTAAAATTGAAATATAAGATAAAATAATAAATAAATATATTAAAATACTTTCAATCATTAAACAAATAATTTGTATACATAAATTTCACTTTATTCATCAGGTTAAATTTAAATTTATTTAAATATCATTGTCCATCATAAATTATATAAGTTAAAACATAATAAATAAATAATTAAAATCATAATAAAATTATTATTTAATTTTTTTATGATATTAATAAATTCATAATATATTAATAAATTTTTTCTATATTTGATTCATTATAATTATGATGAACTCCTATGCAAACATAATAGATTCAAGTTTCCTATTTGGCATTCTGATGAAAAATTTGAAGCTTTATGGAAGATAACTTCTTAACTCATTTTGAATGAAGATTTGTAGAAATCTAATCTATTAATTGTTTGAATCATGTATATATAGCAAAAATCTTGATTATAAATTATGCTTTGTAAACACATTAGCTTGGATCTTCCATGTTGATCTATCTTACCTTCAAGGATTTTTTCACAAATGAAGGAATAGTGCAACTCAATACTTTTATTCTACTGTGAAATGTATGATTACCAGCCAATTGAATACTACCACTATATTAATGAATTTAGTTTTATAATGAGTAAGACATATAAATATTATCATTACAACTCCATTGAAATCTAATTCTATAGATAATAAAGTGATTGTAGCTTGCTTTTCTTGAGACTTGAAAACATTTGCACTTTCAAGGCTACACATGTAATGATATTTTTTCTTCATCCTCAATATGAGTCACTTGAGTATATGGTTAAGTTTAATGCATTAAAGTTAAATCTTAATTTTTCATTTTTTCTCTCTTCACCTTGTGAATATGTAGTTCAAAAATCTTGTTTCATGATTTGTTGCTTTGCATATCCATGTACAATGATTTTTTTTCCTCTCTTTGAAAATTTCATCATGATTACATTCAAAACTTTACTCATAGCAAGTTAAATATTTATAGGATATGAAAAGTTTGATACATGTTTACCTGCTAGCGATCCATACGTGTAGTGCACAATTTTTTTCTTTCCCTTATTTTATATGCAAATCAAAGATATTTGCATATCTCATTAAAAATTTCAAGAATATAAAGCTACCGTCTTGTTAGTCAAAGAGGAATAATCCAAGGAAAGAGCAAGTTAGCTATCATATCTTATAAAGAAAATTTATGGACGAAGAGAATGAAAAATTATAATAGCTCAAGAAGTTCAATACTACACCAAGTACACAAGTTAGCTCCATATCTATCATAACATTAGGAACCAAATGCTCAGAAACTAAGATAGTTCAAGAACTTTTAAAATGAGAGATAAACTCAATGACTCATATTTCTCCATATATAATAAAAAAAAAGATGAAGATATGATAAAGTCAATCAATCATTAACTATCAAAGTTTTCAGAAAAATGGTAATGTAAATAAATAAATTGATGATGTATCACTCAAAATAACATCCAAAAAGCTAAAGTATCAACCTATGTACTTTATCATTATTTTTCTAACTTGAAGTTTGTTACAACAATACAATAAGTAAAAAATCATCTAAAAGGTTAGGTTACAAATTTCTTGTGTTATGTACTACAATTGACAGATTTTTAGCTATGTATACTTTGTTTGAGTTTTGAATTGATAAGGAACAAGTTGTGATGGGATTGTATTGTCATGGGTTTGTTAAAAAGGGTGACATCAAAATAAAAAACATGATGTTAGAACCGTCAAAAGGAGAGCATAATCGAGATTGAAAAAGGTCAAGGGAATTACCGTACGTAGTAATAAATAAAGGAATTCTCTCATGGTATATCTCTATTTTGTCAACCTCTGCTCTAATATCTCTTGCATGTAAATCACGAAATATAATGATAAATGAGGTTATCAAACAAACATCTACTATCATAGAATCATACTATATTTGTTGTATCTAATACAATTCTAATGAGATGTTTTATAATTTGTGTACAATATGATAATAATAAACATGCTCCATGTTACTTCATGAGTGTAATCCCTAACATTAACATCCATGTCAAGCCAAAACTTCATATATCTCTACAAAAACGGAACATCTCTCTTGCAATCTTCTATACTTTTGAATTGTAGCCAAAAAAAAATAAAAATAAAAATAAAAATTTAATTTGTAGCCATGACACTAAGTTTCACATATCATCTAGCTGGACGTCAAAGAAAGTCTATGGCCACCGTCTCACATGTCAGATATGTGATTATCAAGTCTGCAACGAAAATTGTAGACGTGTCATATATATGATTATCACGTGTGCAACAAAAACTTGCTCTTCTTGTGACATGTGTAAATTGGCTCCTATTGATGCTACTGATCGTACCGTCTTATGATCGTTTCTTGGTCGCTTGGAATTGTGTGAGGAGTGATGGTGATTCCCGGCATAAAATACAACATATTGATAGTTCGGTCAATCCGTAATGGATTATCAAGATTCATTGGAACAACGATTTTGTTCTTTGAGAGACAGAACATGACAGAGATCATTGATCAATCTAGATCCATTAAGGCCGAAAATATCCGGCTTCGGTTTGTATCCGGCTTGTATCCGGCTTCTGTAGCTCTTGGTTACAATCTGTTGTAGCAGCCAAATAAAAGTCTAAATGTGGACAGCATCATTCTTCTGCTCCATGTGGGATTTTGGTACTCATGTCGTCAAGCTGGATGAAAAGGAAGAATATTTTGCACGAATATCCCGTAATCTAGAGTGTTCAAAGTTCGAATCTCTACACAGTCCTTGGAGTTGCTCGGGAATTACATTGTTCAATTTCCACATTGCTGTCGATGCGCAGTCAAAAAACGGAAGAAAAAAATAATGAATAGGTATAGCGAAATCGGAGATACCCGTAGGAAGAAATGGATTCGTGAAGCCCCACATAACAAATGAAATTTCTCAGCTATACTGAAGAAGTTACATAAGTGGTCTAGCGGTCTGCCGAAATAGCCCTGAACATGTGCCCATCTCGATGAACAAGTCCATGGCCTACCCAAAGTTGCAGAAAATTGAAATGTCTACACTCGCAGAAAACCCCTTTCCAAACATAGAAGGGTATGCAGGACCTACCGTTCAACTCAACAGTTGTTCTAAAGACCATAATGTCGACGATATGTTGCATCCAATTGGAAGGAAGTGCAGTACCGGAAGGGCATTGGTGGATTGTTGCCTCCCTTTGGCAAACTCCGACCTTTCTCTCAGAACTCTTAGCTATGCGTAGACTCTGGGTCTTGGTGGGTTCAATTACGGTACTTTTCTCATTCTTCTCCTCTGCACTTTTTCTTCAGGTTCTTTACATGCTGAATCAGGCTTCTAATTTTCCCGTTCGCTCTTGTTTCAACTCGGAAATGGAGAAACACGTTCAAGATGTGGTGAGAGAGGGAGAGGGAAGGCGCGAGGGTGGGAACTGGCTAAGTGCATGCCGTTTTCAAACAATACGGCAGAAGGTTTTCCAGCACCTACCGTTCAACTAATATCTGCCCTATAATGTCGGCCCATTTATCCTGTCCCCTTTTTCCGTTACAGTGGAAAGGAAAGGCTTCATCCAATACATTGTGCTTTGATTTCCTCTTTCCTCTTTGTTTAGGACTTTAACTTCCTCTTTCGCCCTGTTTCAATTCAGAAATGGAAATGCATGGAGAGATTTGGTGAAAAACTGGGGAGGGAATGAGCGATGGAAGGTTGTAGCAAAGGTGGGAACTGGGTAATGGAGATGGAGTTCGGTAACACACGCCGTAGGTTGGTAAGTAAGAGGTGGAGTTTGGTAAATAGCGGCTGGTCAAAAGTGCGCGAGGAAGAGGGCCATGGAGCGTCGTCTTAGCTATTCTGCGTCGTGGTTGGAGGGAGATCAGATTCCCGTCCTAACTCTTGTGGTCGCTCTAGGAGCAGGATTATCTTCTCGCCATCTCCTTCTTCTTCTCCAGCATCATGATCATCGTCATCAGCAACGTTGTTCATACGTCCGTCCCTTTCCTGTCCATGTGAAGCTCCAGCAAAATAACCAGAGGACGACGACGAAGATTTGGTTCGTCGAGCAGCAGCTCGGGGCCTTCACGTGAACGAAGGCCAATTTGTTCATTCCCGGATTCAGCGTTCGTTATTTGCTGCCTACTTGTTCGGACCCCGGCCTCGGCCTCGTCCGTCTCGTTGAT
The DNA here is from genome assembly GCA_014180765.2 of Marchantia paleacea. Lineage (NCBI taxonomy): Eukaryota > Viridiplantae > Streptophyta > Marchantiopsida > Marchantiales > Marchantiaceae > Marchantia > Marchantia paleacea. The sequence goes on from MUAA02000018.1 coordinate 5,500,276, forward strand.
CGCCCGGTTGTAGGAGTGGCTGTGGCGATGGCGGCCTCTGCTTGCACGACGCCTTGTCCGCCGGTAGTGTCCGTGGCTTTATCTTCTTCATGCTCTGAACGGTCTCGCAGTTATGTTGTCTCTGTGGCGCAATTCGGGCCGAGCTATGAAAGTTGCAACAATGCAACGCCCCTGGTTTCGGTCCGCTCGCAATTCCTCGGCCAGAGAAGTGAATCTTCGTTCCTAGGGAGCTCACGACCTCTTTCGCGCAGCTCCAAATGCGGCCACGTGAAAGATGTCCTCGTTGCGGTGAGAATTGTTGATCTTGTTTGTTTGGAACCGATATTCCCTTCTTTCACTTTCTCTGAATTATTTGAAATTCGGGATTGCGCCGAGGTCGCATTTAGAAGTATGGGAGACACGAAGATTTTCAGCTTGTGGGATGATGGATTGTGTCCAAAATTTCACCGAGTAACGTGAAATTCATATATTCTGTGACTTGTGTGAACAGGGCAGGGCTGAGGCGAAAGCCAAGAATGAACCTCTGCGCATTATGATAGCTGGTGCACCAGCCTCAGGAAAGGGCACGCAGTGTGAGCTGATTGTTGAGAAGGTTGGTTTTCTGGACATTTATAGTTTTTGTTAGACGGAAAACTTGAATTGAAAGGGTCAAATTGAGCCAGTTACAATTTGCGAGAATCTCAATAGACGAATTCGTCTGTGAAGAGTGGAGAGTACAAAAAGCATTCACGAGCAAATCGGAAGAATATGATTTGAACGGCCTTTCGCAGACTATTGAGGTTTCTTAGCCATTGAGTTCTACCAGTTTTCTTTATTTAGGAGCGCTTATGTCGATTATATCTTGAGTTCTTCTGTTGATATCTCTCTTGCACGTTTTCTTTGAGACGCGATCGAGATAGTTTATGATGGTACAGTATCTGCTGGCTTGCAAAGAGCGAAGATCTTTTGGAAACATCACTCAGTATAGCCCAACTTCATGAATATTTCCTCTTTTTCCTTTCTTGATGTTTCATCTTGGATGGAATGAAGGTTTCACTAAAAATCCCTCATTTGATTTAGTAAGCACGTAGGTTCTTCACATTCATTTGTACTAATAATTGCTAAAGATTATAGTTCTGCTGGTTATTTGTTTGATGAAAGTAGCTATTTAGACCAGGTAGATCTAAGTTCACACGATACCCCTGCCCTCACTCGAGATGCCTAACATTGTAAGAAATGTTGCGAATCTGTCAGCCTCAAGGATTCTGAGGAAAGTGAGTAGGCTTTCGAATCCTGGAGTTTCTGGTGAATGAACTCAAAATCAACTTTCACCAAGTCGATCTGTAAGTCGTTAATGACATACAAGAGTGTGAGGATCCTAACTAGATCAAGATTATTAGGCTGTCATCAATAATCACAAGTCATAGTCGGAAGGCATTGCCCTAGAGTTTCACCTTGTAGGGCCATGCTTTCAGTCCGGGGACCTTATCTCATAGTAACTCTTTTGAAATGTCATTTGATTTCGTGTTTCGCGTCCTCACTCCTTGTTGATCTTCCCCTTTCTTCTTTCTTTGTTTCAGTGCTCATTCGTAAATGTTAATATTTGCAGTACGGTCTAACACACATATCAGCGGGCGATTTGTTGCGAGCCGAGGTTGCTGCTGGAACCGAGAATGGGAACCTAGCCAAAGAATACATGACCAAAGGATTGCTCGTACCCAGTGAGATAGTTGTGAAGGTATTGTGCTTTTTAAAAATCTATTTTTGACATGCATGGCCTCATACTTGCAAGTTCGATAGTTCACACGAACATGAGGAATCCCACTTAATTGCGAGTAGCTTCAACGATCCGCGGCCGACCTGTCTATTGCTGGCAAGTCAAATTTTCATAAAATTTTTGTTCTACATTTTACAGCTTTTGGACGTGACGATTATATGTATCAAATTTGCAGATGGTCAAAGACAGGCTTGCACAACAAGACGCTCAAGAAAATGGCTGGCTGCTAGATGGTTATCCTAGGAGCGACGAACAAGCGCAAGCTCTGGAAGTTGCCGGCATTCGACCCAACCTTTTCATTCTTCTTGATGTATGATTTTTGTTATACTGTCCAATCACGTACCTTCAGCAATTCATCATGTGGTTGTTATTTGGTGATCAAATTTCAGTAAAAGGTGGTTGATTTTGTATATGTCTTGAATTGCCGCATGGGAATATGCAGTGAGATGCTCATTCACACAGTACGACTCGTCGTAAGAAATAGGTTACGTAATCTTTGCTTGGATGATGTTAGTAATATAGCCATCCGATCATTGATTCTTTGGTCAAGGTTAAGCAATGAAATTGATTCTAGTAAGTAATGATGCTCACCAATTCCTGATGAATTGATGCAGGTTGATGATGAAATCTTGATTCAAAGGGTAATCAACAGAAGGATGGATCCTGTAACTGGCAAAATTTACCACCTCCTGTACTCACCCCCGGAGAACGAGGAGATTGCAAGTCGACTTACCCAGCGCTTTGATGACACTGAAGAAAAGGTACTCTCTACCGAAAAATACGAGTATGATGTTCAGGGATTAATGATGTTGTCTGAGGATACCGCCGAATTTTATGCAGTATCTCGAAAGTTCAATGGAAGTTTTCTGCTAGACGAGGTTTGTAGTAATGGTCACTCTCGCTGGCCGTCTGTTGCTGTTAGTTGCTTCTTCTCTGACTTTATCTTCTGCAAATCTCCAGGCGCGAGTACGACTGTTGACACATTACAGCAATGTAGACGCTGTGGTTGGGGTGTACAAAGATGTGATGCAGCATGTATGCTTCTTGACTCAACTTTCAAAGAACCTGACATGACTGAGGAGTTCTGTTTAATCAAAGGAGGAGTAGATCCAGAGGTTTTCCAGTGAATTGTTAAAACATAGTAATTCCTATGCTTCGTTGCCAACATCAGTAGATGAAGGCTGAAATTGCTATTTTTCCTCTTTTTCTTCATATTCAATGTCAGTCTCCATAGGAAATACCATTCTAACTTCATCCATTTTTCAGGTGGATGGAAACCGCCCTAAGTTGGATGTATTTGCGGAGATCGATAAGCTTCTGATGGATCTGCAAAAAAAGGAGTCTGAGGAGGTCGGTGCTCCAGTTGTCGCTGGTGGTTGAAAGCTGAGCTGTAGTCAGTTACATTATCTTTCAGAGAGTTTATTGTACAGGCTCAAGCTACTGTTATCGTCTTCTTCTGAGTCGTAAGACCCTAGGATAACTCTCATATGGACAAGAAGTATCAGCCGAGGCCGGACTTTTGAGTTGCTACACTAGCCTATAGTTTGAGTTCATGTTAGGTCCTAGGGTTTTTGATCCAGCCATTATATTTCCTCACATGAATGAATGTGATTGTAGAGATTTTTTTCCTTGTCTTGCTGTTAAAAACATTGAAGTGGAATCTGTTCCCATAAACTCCCTCCTCAAGTGGGAATCAGTTTTAAGAGCCTTGACTGGACCCAATAGAAAGATTAAAATAGAGGGAGATGCAGGATGATGGTGTGCTAGTTAACCATAAAGCTGGCGGTTCTGTATTCTAGAATTTCGAATAAACATATGCGTCACTTATGAGACCTCTGTTTTGAGTTTGTAAGTGGGAAGTTTCACAATGTGAAGTTTGTACTTGTGATTTTCATCTTCATGTTCATTATATAGGCTAACGCATTCTTGTACAGTTGAAGTCTAGTAGTATTAACTCTCTGTCTATTTCCTGCGAGTGCTCTTGGTCATCGCAACTGTGTTGTTGGGATTGTTTGAGAATAAGCACGATTACGATCGAGAGTGCATGAAAGAATGAATGAGTTCTGCTCCTAGTCCAATTTGCAAAAATTTACAGAGACATTGGGATAGCGATGGGAGATGGTCTGGATGATCGTCCTGTGCTGGTTAAGAAGTACATGCTGTTCTCACTGTGGAACGTGTGACGAAGGTCATGATGTACTGTGTTTAATGCTGGAGTATGTTGGGAAGGAACAACTGAGCATCGAGACCTAGAGTTGAAAAACCTGAGGTTTTGACTGACTTCCATATTATGAGACAATGAGACATCATTTCCTCCACTTTTACTTCATGGTCCGGTATAGCTGCACCTGAGGATTGTCCATTTCAATGTCACTTTAACATCAAAAGGTAGTTGTACTCAAGAAGGCATTATTTTCGTGAGCTCAGATGCTTAGATTTCTTGTATATTTCCATCAGTTTACAGAAGAGTTGCCTTACGGGAAACAACGAGAGCCGGAAGAGCGTCCAGTCAAATGGTGGACTGTACCTCTATTTGGTGTCGGAATTTAGGATGTGAACAGGGAAAGAAGGAGATCACATCCAGTCATTGGCATACTGATTTCGGTATGAAGTATGCATGCCGACTGCTCGTTTTAGTCTTGATATCGCTTGTTGAGGAATTACTTTTGAAGTATGATCCTGTTTCTCCTCTTGGGGACTTCAGTTTGTACTTCAACAAGGACGCCCAAACAAAGAATGTGGAGCTTTTGTAAGAAGATTGTAAGTATCTGTCTCATTAATACAACATATTCGTTCGACCTAACCTTTCCTGCAGTAGGTACAGTAAGCTTGTTAAGTGCATCCATATATGAGTCAACCTTCCCAGGCTAGGTTTGTAGAGACACAATATCCGAAAAACTGCGATGTCCTTATTTTAGTAAGTAGGATTTCACCATTTCGTCTCTTTGGTTCTCCTTGTTATTCGCATTATAGCACTTGCTTACACGATCTATAGCGTCCGTTCTATATAGTAGTGGTTTCTCCTCCAACTTTCTCTTAAATGCGCAAAAATAATCACCTTCAAGTGTCCTCATTTTCATATTACTGTAAAGCTTTATTTCTGTGTTGAGAGAAAGATTCCACCTCATAACTGTCTCAGATGTGGTCTCTGGTCGGTCTTCAGAAGACATCTGATGCTTTCTAAAGCAAATCTTAGCATGAGTATCGTGCGGGAGAATTTATACTTATGTTCTTTTGTGAATGTTGACGAAAGAAAATGCCCTGAGCTGCAATCGTTTAGTTTTAGAATTTTATTCTGAGTAAATTGCAGTGTCGTCTTAATCATGCCAACATTTTCAGGCTAAAGTCAATTATTGAAAATGAATTTTCAATTCATGAAACAATTCAGGAGGTTGGGTATTTGACATGTCTTGACCGGTTGATTCCCTGCTTCCTTAAATATGAATTAAATTTCAGCCCTCGTCCTCTTTTGTTTCGCTTGCCGACTTGATCATCGTTCAGTTCTTAATGAAGGTTGAAAAGTACTCTATCGATTGTACTGAATAATCTTCATTTTTAAAATATTTGATGAACAAGTAAGCATCGCAAAAAGTTTCGTGTTATATAAGAAGCTCTAGAAAGGATTACTGATATGTTCTTCTCTTTGTAATTCGTTTCTTGGCAACAGAGCACTCGAAGGAACTCACCCAGTCTACCGACTACATCTAAGCAGGTTAGTTTACAGAACATAATAGTACTTGATTTGGTGATGGCTTTTGTTCTGAATTTTTAAGCTGAAAGAATTGGACGATTGCACATAGTCTTCAGATCGCCCTTGCTCTCATCTCGAGTATGTGCTGCATTGCAGGATAACTGGAAAGGTATACCCACTAAGTTGAATACAACTCCGCATACACGTGAGATTCGTGAATACTTCTACAAGGACGTGTGCAATGCTACCAAAAGGGCTGTAGAGAACAAAATTACGAAGTTGAAGGTATATTGTTTAGTTGTTGACACTAAACTGCCTCAGTCACAGAGATCAAGGCCATATACTCCTTCACTTCCGCTACTTATTCTGACTCAATTGTATTAATTCAACTGATTGTGCAACATGAATGTTTACAGGTTAAGATAGTCATCCCAGAACTTAATCCTGAGATGGTAAGTCTCCTACAGAATTTGATGTCTCTTCTTAGTTTCTACAGATGTAGAGATTATTTTTTTGGAGATTGTCATATGAGAGTTGCTTTTGCAGTCACATTATCTTTTAGCGTCAAAAATAGTGTCTGGGAATTGTTAAGTAAAACCAACATGTTCAAGGCAGTGTCTGAAATTAAACCCTGTAAGCACATTCCAGCAGCACAGGATGTTGTATCAATTCTTTGGCAGTGCTTGAACTAGTGCATCCAGGAGAGTACTAGCTTGTCAACGTTATTTCTGCTTGACTTACTATCTTTAAATTGTAAATTTGAGTTTCAGTCATTCAAACGATTATTTTATCTTTGCAGGATGTTTACAGGATCGGAACTTTATTGGAGCTCATGAGAGAGCTTGCTTTTACATTCGTGAATGATGGAAAACGCGTTCGAGTGAGTCAAGTCATACCTTTGGCAACCATATATTATCATTATTAAACTGTTCTTATCCTCACTTTTATCTTCACCCACAAAACAGGTAATGTAAGCTAATTTTCATCTTGATAGGTGTGTGTGCAAGGGGCAATGGGAGAAGGCATATTTGCAGGTATGCCTTTGCAGCTTGCTGGAACGAGGCAAATGTTGGAGCGGATGGACTGGGGCGATGATGACGTCATGGGTACTTTCGTCAATTTTGGGGCCGTCGGTCTGTGCTCAACTGTCTTGCCCTTTGTCCACTATGCATCCATCAACCCACTTAGGACCAAAGATGTCTTTAGTGACATGAGTTTGAGATGCCTAGGCTCAAATTGCACTGTGAAGTTAAGAGTTCTCCTTACTTTGGTTTTATCTTCGACCTGTGACGTGTCTACAGGTGCCAAGGAAGTTAAACCAGAAGATGACATGTTCATTCTTATGTGCCCTCAGAATGCTGTCGGAAACTGCATCATCGATGTACGAATATTTTAGTTTGATCTTGATCTTGATTTTGATCTGTATCTATGTAACGTTTATCAACAGAACATACTATGCAATACATAATACGATAGTCCTCTTTTTCAATGTCCAATCGGTCAGGGGACTTTGTTTAATCTCCTTTCTGCCTGTACCCATCTATTTTGTCATGAGATCCATATTGGATTTCCTTCATCGTTTTGCGTGTCTTTCAGGACCTAAAAGCAATGGTGGAAGCAGCGGGTGATCGCCCTGTTATCATTCTGAATCCCAGACTAAAGGTCTGAATGCTCACTTTCCTCGTCTTCCTGGGGTTTTTGGAGAAAGATCCAGTAGTAGACCATCATTGTCTACAGTGATGTTTGCTAGGATGTGTTATATTTTCCGATCAACACTGACCTATATGGCTTGCAATATCTGGCAAAGCTCCTCCCATGAATTTTTCTCTGAAGATGTGAGGGGTAAAAGTTCGAAGGTATTCTCAGCTGCGTTAAATGAAAATGGTCAAAAGACAAAGACAAAGACTGGTCAATCAAAATCTTTCTAAGCTTGTGTTTCTGTTTGCCTGCAGGATTTACCTGGCTCTGGAGGAAATATGCAGGTAACCTGCTGAAGGTGGAGCCATTTTTTTTCAGCCAAACGTGTCGCATAATTTGAACGTTTCAAATTAAATGTTCAGGCTAGGACAGGCAAAGACTATTAAGTATCTACCTCGAGAATAATGTTCCGAATGTAACTTGCTTGGCTGCGCAGATACGAGGAAGAGAAGAGAGGATGGAGTTCGCAGATTCTTTTTTGCCATGTTATCATTTCCGATTGTTATATCAGTCTGGAACTCAGTATCCCATTCTTGGAGCTCTACGGTAAGTGAAGATCTGATTTTGGGGCTGAGAAGTAAATGAAGCTGCGGTTTCTTTTCATACCTGCTCCGTCTTCGGTACATGTGGAATAACTAGGGAAAATATGTCCAGGATGGCTTACCCGAATCCATATGAGGTATACAAGAGGGTTGATTTAAGCAATCGTAAAGAGGAGTATATCCTGCTGGATACCTTCAATGAAGAACCTACTCGATCTGAGATTGGCGATGCTTACTATGGTCGCCCCCGGTACGTGACACAGTTTGATGTTGTTTTTTGTTTGCTTTCGTGCCTTGAGTGTAAGTAGTGTCATGCACTGATAGTTTATCTTATAAGGTCCCTATTTTGATATCTAGAATAGAGATGTGAACTAGATGGATCATTTTTAGATGACGTCTTTCTTACCAAAGCAGGTTTTAGGGACTCTCTTGCACTTGCCATAGCTTGCTCACACTCAGTCTAATCCTCAGGTAGATTCTGAGCAATGCTCCAGAGGTAAGAACTCTCAGTGTAGCACTCATCATCTTGAACCAACCTCCAATTCGAATTCAGTTAGATTGCTATCACCAGCCTCCCATCTCAGTCATCCAACAGCTCACAGATGTGATCAGGTACTGGTCATCATAATGATCTCTGGTAAAATGTTCTCTTAGATTTAGAGAGCAGTTCTGGCTTCTTTCCAGAACCCTCACCACTTCAAGTCAAATGGGGAACGTGCATGTTGTTAGGATGTGAAGAGAATCTTCCATGCTCATGACACAGCAGTACGCTAAGTTGGTGATGACCATTCGATTCCTAACTCTATCTTTAGTGTGGAGGTTTTAATTGGTTGTCTCGAACTGAATCCATTTCTGTGGATTGATTTTACGCACTTGCAGGAAAGACAAAAATGCCGTCCCAGAAGGCATTTGGTAAGTTCTTTACTTAATTTTCGAGTTTCCTCCTGATTTATTCTGAATACTTTTATACTTTTAATAAGAGAATGGGTGAACTATGCATTTGACTTATGAAAGACGTTCATTGTGTTCCATTGATGACGTTGTACTTTGGATGGTTGTTGTTGCCCTTGTTTCTCAGGGGGTTTTTCAGCCGAGTTTTGGGCTGAGGAGATGGAGCAAGAAGAGTAAACAATTAGTTGACATTTCATACCAAGACCACCGTAGAAATATGTGTATCATACTTGTCATAGTAAAGCTGTTTGATTATCATGTAGTCATTCCTGTGGCAGAATCGTGCGGAGGCGTTTCACGAGCTGTCTTTCAGCTCTAGCCGAGCTACGGAATTCACAAAGATATTGTTCCATGAAACCAGAATTTGCCTACCCGGTTTTCCAAGTTGATTTTGATCTTAGACAGCAGCTCCGATTTCTTCCGGGGAGTTGTTTGTGTAGGAAGAATGAGATTGTTATCATAGCTTTTTTTCATAAGTAAGATGGTGGCATAGTTGATGCCTACGATCTATGAGATATTTACGCAGCATTCATCTAGAAACTCCTAGGATGTATTTTCCTCAAAACGTTTATAGAAAGCTAAACTAAATTATGAAAACCAAAAAACCCGAAACCGAACATTATTTAGCCAAATTGATGAACAATTTGGTGAAAATTGTTCATGCATTTTTTCCATTTCATTCACATTTGCATGTTGACGATCGACTTTGATGTACCATCATTTATGATGCAATTAACAACTTTTAAAAATATTTATGTTCAAACAAACACAATGGATGTAGATTAATTCTTGAATAAGGTCTTGATATATTAGAATCTCACTTCAAAATATTGCGCAGAGAAATACCAAGAATGATTTACATGAAAGTTCAAGCTATCTATGTTTGCTTGTAATTTTTGATTATAAAAAGATTTTTTGAAAAGAATTATTTAAGATTTAAATTTCCAAACGAATTAAAATAATATTTTAAAATATATGGATTTAGGCAGTTTTCTTTTTTCTTAGCAGACAGATTTTATCTATAAATTCATCAAAATTGTATAAATTTTTAAAAATGTACTAAAATTATGTATTTTTAATATTAGAAAAATAATATATCTTGAATTTAATTTATTGAAAGTGTAATGTTAAGAAGATATGACTAGTAGAAATATTCAAGAAATTCTATAGCAAGAAAACTTTGATTACAATGAGATCTCATTATAAAATTTATGATATTCAATATTATACTTTTAAAATTAGTTTTAGGTCTAATTGTAATCAAATTATTTTCTAATCAAAGTCAAATTTTGTTTTGTTATATGAAAATATCAAAATTAAAGATTGAATATCATATATTTGTATTACAAGAATCATGTAACTAATTTTTTTGAAATCATTCTCTGAATACTATCATGTTTGAAACACAATAAATATTATATATAAATATTGATCATATATATATATATATATATATATATACATACATACATACAAATATAAATAAATGATGATGTTTTGCATGGCTTAACATGAACTTAAAAATCTGTCAAAATTCTTAAATAATTGAACAATATGATTTACAAAAAAATCATTAAATATATATTGCATTATACACATTTTGTTATATGATAGTAGCACACTGAAGTTATCAAATAATGTGAAACATTGAGAACAAATTTTTGAATATTTTGATATGTGAAAAGAAATAAACTTTGTAGCTTCATCCCTAAAACAAAAAGAACAAATATTGCATTTAATCCTTCCATGTAATTATAAAAATTTCAAGCCTTAATTTTTTGTATTACAAATAGTGTTTAAAAAATTGAAAAATTATATTTAATCTTGTGAAAAATCAACATGTATGTTATCATATAGATTAATTTTTATTTTAATCATTAAATATATAAATTCATAAAATAAAAAAAATTAAAATTTTTAAATATAATACTATATCATAAATTATTCATAATTTATAATTATTTTTTATTAATATTTTTATAAAATAAAAAAAAATATATAAAATAAATAAATATGTGAATCTAAATAATTTGGTACCAAGTAATCTCCATTCAGGTTGACAAAATGAAAAGCCAAGCACATAGCACTGCTCTTTTCGTTAGAAAAGTGAAAAAAAAAAAATCAAAGATATTAAACATATACCGCTCAGCCATAGTCTCAAAAGTCTTGGAGCTTCTCTGGCTGAAAGTCCTCCAGGCTTTTGAAGAAATTCTTACTATGCATCCTCCAGAGGTTAAAATCCAACTAATATATAAATTTTGCATACACATGATGTCATTGTGCATTTATTGATACAACTGAAAATCAAAATTGATGGTATTGCATATTATTAACATAAATACAAAGAGTGAATGTGAATGTCATGCACTAAAATATTAAAAATAAAAATATTTAAATTTTCAAAAGATCAAAATGTTAATAAAAATTTTATTAGCTCTAAGTTGAAATATTTTTCTTAAATAATAATATTTATTTTTCAAAAATTAATAACAATTATTTTATATTTAAAAATTGACAATATAAAAATGTCAAAATATTTCAAAATTAAATACAATGGAAAAATAATGAAAATTAATGTCAAAATTTTCATTATTTTAATATGAATTTTTGAAATATATTATTACAGTTATATTTTATGATAGTTTCTGGTATAACTTTGGTGCTAGATATCTTTTAAGAATTGTATTATAATATAATAAAACATGCGACTTATATATGATACCCATGTGTTATGGATTTGATTTCAAAATATTTCCAATACTATAGTATATAAAGCAAAAAAAGACATTATGGAGTTCCCTACCTTAGTGTAAGAGAAACTATGCATCTATCTGTCATATATACTTATATGACAGATAGATAACCGTGATATCATTATTATCATGTTTGTTAGCATATATATTGTGACACTTATAACAGTAAGCAAATTGTTGATAAATAACTCAAATAGTTTAAAATCTCTGAAATTGAGAAATAATATTGATGAAAATATTTCTCCATATATGATATTAAACCTCTAAATTAAGTTTTATTAATTAAAAGTGGTTCCACACATGAATTCTTTACATATGAAAACCAATTTTGAAATGTGAAAAACATGTTTCATATGTGTAGGTTATTTGGCATGCATGTAAAATGATTTTTGCATCAATTGCACAAAATATTTATTTCTACTAAATTCAAGATGTCATGTATTGGTAAAGCCAAAATTTGGATGGAGAGGTAACATTTGATGGACAGAAAAAGTTGATGTGGATTGCTTACTGATAGCGTATATCATCAGTGAAACAAGAATATTGAAATAATATATGTAGAAATTTGTGAAATCTACATACACTTTTCTTGAAATTAAAACATGCTTTTTGACTTGTTGCTAAAAGCTCATTTGGCGAAATACAATCCGCAACTCTCATTGAGTTGTTGAGTATCTCTTGCATGTTATGCTTCTTTATGGTCTCCATCTTCTGATTGTATTGTTCACTCCCGAATACTTCTAATAACTAATGAAATTTCTTTCCACAACTATTATCTAAATTTTATACTTGAATTTTCCTCCATCATCCAGGGTAGTGATTAGAATATGCAGCAATTGAAGACTTTGAACTCTCATTTTCGTTGACCTTATTGATTTTCACGATATTTTTCTCAAGAACATGATTGAAAATTTTCCACTCTAAAATCGATATTGTACTTTTATTAAGGACGAAAAGATATGATCAGTGTAAATTGTTCTAGAATATTCGCAAGTTTCTATTCGTCTTGTATATCCATGAATCCCACAAACAAAATGTTGGTGAGTACTATGACCATATACTCATGTGTTCATATTATTCTGCATTTACCAAGGTTGAAAGCTACGTATTTTTTTTCACAGCCTATGGTTACAACACATTTCGAATGAGACATCAGGTTGGTGCGTTTCCAAAACTGTGGAGCTGAGGACAGTCGATCAGAATAATATCCCTTGTTCCAGGCTGTCGGTTGTAGACTTACATTGTACACTTAAGTGAGAGTGCAAGTTCAAAGACCCAACAAACACAAGTTTGGCGGCTACTTAGATACACTTACCTCGGAACCTAATTGGCTTCAAAATGTTGCAGTGAATGAATAAAGAACCAAGACAAGCGAGTGCGCCTTTCACAGTCAGTGCTTAGTTACTTCTGTAGAGTCGTGTCCTATACTTCATCGTATGTACACTGAGGACACCCAAGTGTCACCGCACTGGAGTTCTATTTACTTTTATAACTTTTTCTTGACAAGGAAAGATGTCATGAAGCAGGAACTTGGTAGACGCTCATACACAGCTACATCTTTTGAACTTCTTTCCTGTGTAGGAACCATAAGCTTCATGTCCAGACTGGATGAATGAAGACTAGGCTGGCTGCACTTGTTCTCTTCAGAACTATAATGTAAGGCCACTGTAGCCAATAGTTGAGCAGGCAAGTTGGACTTGGTAACATAGACCACCAATACCGAAAACATAAAAGTATGATTTAAAGCGACCTCTATTAACAGGTTAATTAAAAAATTTGCTGAAGTTCACAATGGATTGAAAGCTGGACTTTACAAGACCAGCTTCATTTACCTTTTCATATTAACACGGCACAACCATAATCTACTATACCTCTTTTTGGTACACAGCTAGCTACAAGAAAACATTTACACGGCATAGACTTTCACAACTTGCTGAATGGGTGCCCGACACACAGGACAACCCCAGTCTTTCGATTTTATCTCTGTCAAGCAACTCATGCAACCTGCTAAGTGACCACACGGAATACAGACAGCTTGCGCAGGTGCATCCCAGCATACCACGCACTGTCCTCCACCAATCTTTTCCTCGGACTTGTTCTCCGTCTTTTGCTCACTAGGCGGAACTTCCACGATCGCTAAGTTATTTGTGTAGTCAATCTGAACTGGTGTCGTATCCACGGAGGGATAGTGAATTGGTCCTTCTAACAATGGAAGAGGCGGAGCTGAAGGAAGAGGCGGGGCCGAGGGTGAGGGTGAGGGCAAGGGAACATCATTATGTTGTGAAGACTGTGTTGGAGAGCTAGCAGGCCTTGAACTGCTTGGTTTGGTGCTTCCAGGCCTGGAATCGGATGAACTAGAGCTCGTATCGGATGAGTTCCGAACTTTAGACGGTCCAGCTCCAGTACTCGAACCACGAGCCCAACCGCTGAAGCTAGACTGCTCAACATCATCAGCCCAGCCACCGAAGTCTGACGTATCTCCCTTCCTCGTATCAGATGCGCCATAACTACTTTGACCACTATCCCATGAAGATGAGGCATTGGCTGTTGGAGACAAGGGGATTCCTTCTTCTGAGGCAGTGCGTAGGGATGCATCTATTGCCATGGCTAAGGCGAGCTCTTCCGACATCGAATCGTCTTGAGGAGGTGCTATTTTGCTTGGCTTTCCTTTGCCAGTTGGCGGAGGGCCGAGAGGAAGAGGAGGAGCACTAGTGCTTGGCCTTCCTTTGCCGGTTGGAGGTGGGCCAAGGGCCAGAGGTGGAGCGGTCGCAACTGGCGGAGGCGGAGGAGGAGGCTGACGTACAGGAGGAGGGGGAGGGGGAGGTAATATTGCCACTTGATTATTAGGCCCCGACGGTTGTACACCTGCGGGGCGGATTAGCGCCTGCAATCCTTGCAAAGCGACCTGTGATGGCAGACCTGGCTGGGTTGATGATGTAGTTCCAGTCTGCACACATTACAGGCAAGTTAAACCAAAAGTTATGTAATTGTCTACGCAAATTGTACAATCTGCAACCTTACAAGCCGTACTTGCAGCATCGGCCCACATGGTAAGTGGAACGTCTATTATATCTTAAATGGTGTTTAAACAACCTGCGACTGGAATTCACTGACTTACCTGGCGTAACCCCTTGGCGCAAGCTTTGTAAAGCCTCTCGAGCTGAGCTTTATCACCCTCAATCTCTGATAGAAACTTGAACTTCACCTCTGTTATCAGTGACCAACCAGGCCTCGTAAGGAATTGAGTAGGACTCGACTATTGCTGTTATTAAACCATAGGAATCAGCAACTTGACCTTGTACCCAAATAACACCGGAGCAGAAAACCGACAACTTGAGCTATACGGTTTTCGTCTTTTTACATCTGCCACGAGAGCTGGTCTAGTGACAAGTAAGTCTTAAGTCTTGGACAGCAATGCTCAACCCCAGAATTAAAACAGTGGATTTCCAAAGGTCAGTAAACATTCACTTACTAGTATTCTTGTCGGTGGCCGTAATTACCAACTGAGGATCGGCCAAATTGAACTTAGGTTCCTCCACTTCAGCCTTAGCTAACGAGATAACTGTCCGTGGAATCGCAACCTGTAACATCCAGGTACATAAACACTATTAATTTCTACCATCGACTAAGCTTGTTGCGACTTCACTCACCAGTTCATAGGCTTGAGTAGTTCTCAAGGTGAACACGCACTCTTGCAGTAGTCATTCGAATTGTACAAGAAAATGAGGAATGAAAGTTCGAAAAGTTGCGCAAATCGACGAGAATTTTATGACAACCATCACGTATTTTACCACTAGATAGTGTAAACTTTCAGGTCAACTCTAGACTGGGCTCGCTACAATCCAGAAGCTCTTTTTTTAAAAGCCATTCAGACACGACTTACGAACTTTGCAAGCTGAAGGCAACGCAGGAGAGTTCACCCCCCCATTCCAAAGACGTACCTACAGGCCATAAGACCCAGGTTAATTCAACTATGCTACATATTTATAATTGGAGAGTTCTCTCGGAGAGAGGGCTCTGTCAGATAGGGTATCAAATATACTATGAACTGTAGTAACCCTGGCTCATCTACGACGGCATAATGTAAACTCTATAAGTGATGTAAGTAGATGTCTCACCTTGGGAGACTGATAAATCACCAGCTCATTTCTGGAGGCCCTTCGTGTGTCTGATTCCGTAGGTAATACGACCACCCAACTGCTCCACACTTACAATGAAACATCAAGGTCCTGTTAAAACTTATCAAGAGATTAGGATAACATATTCTGGCAATGCGATCGCATCACCAAAGATTAACACTACATCCTTTGGTCGCTCATGTCGATACTTAGACCTAGAGAACGATCACAATGTTTAACTTCTATTGGCGTAAGATGAGTGATTATCCATCTTTGTCACATATCATGATCACATATGTAGAGTGATAGACACACAATAAACAATAACGGTACTTTTATGTGATCGAAATGACAAACATAACAATGAAAAAAGAGTTGATGTTATGTTTCTTCCTCAATTAACATCATATAAATTTAATGCATAAACATACATTTCTAAAGTAGAAAAAAAATAAAATGTAATATTACTTGTTCATGATTTTTTTCTTTATGAAGTCCAAGCTCTATGTGATTTTGTTAATGATTGTTCTTGATATGGTTAAGCTAATCAACATTCGCCCTCACAATGAGATGTAAATAACAAAAAGCTACATGAACATGATCTCTTTTAACTCTTTGAATCTTCTGGGTCATACTCTTATTCCTACAATTTAATCGTGTTTCGTGCATTAAACATACTTTCGGCAACCACTTCATCCCTCCCAATGACTACTCTTAACTAGGTTCCTGCTAATTAACGATACATAAAACGTAAGGTCAAACATTCACAATGTGAGAATACTCATATTCTGTTGAAAGCTAAAGAGGCGATGGAGTCCGCTACTGTGAAAGTTGATTCTTCTTCCCAAACCAAAGAAGATATAATTGATAAGCTCTAGAAGCTCGGTAATGCGAGTGTAAATAAGGCCTCTACAAAGCTCCCCATAAACTAACTATCTTATTCACCAAACCTCGAGGGACCTCCATGAAAGGAACTTGTAGCCCATCTTTTTGACCTGGTGGGTAAGGAACTTGTCTGACAGTACTCACATCTTTTTGGTGAAAAGCTGCGCCATATAGGTTTCCAAAAATCCTGGTCCCGCTAACTCGCGCATCATGCCACTGAAGAGGCATATACGCTCCTGAATCCAGCAACGTATACAGTAAGTTTGGGTGAAACTCTACATGAAATCAAAGAACATTTTCGGCATAAATTTGACCTCAGAGAATGGGAAATTTAATACCCACAACTGACCTCAATTATTCGTACGACCGACACTTGAGTTCTTTGTCTTGCCATGTCTAGAGGTGTCAATCCATCATCATTGATGGCAAGTGGATCCGCTGCGAACAATTTCAGTCAAGGTTCAGTTGGATCTACCACTTCCATAAAACACTGGCAGATTGCAGAGATTTTAAACAGATGCTTACCTCCACGCGAAAGTAAGAGAAGAACAGTCTTATCAAGACCCCTCTTCGCAGCATGATGTAGAGGGAAGCCACCATGAGTTCCTGCCATAAGGACGGGTCCCAAGTATGCACTCTGCCATTAGAAACCCTGTTTCAAATGTGGAATCAGGTCACCTTACTGCGAAGCGTACTGATGCATGTAGTTAAGATTTTGCATAAAATCCTTACGTATAAACCAGCGCAACTAGTAGGATTTCGATGCACCCCTAAATTTCTATACAGACCGGCTCGCCCCCTGCGCTCGGCCTCTGTACCGGATCTTTCCGTACGTTTACCATGTACCGGGTTTTCAGTAATTCCACACTGCCCACAGTGCCTACGCGGTTATATATACGCCTGCCCTCTCCTACAGTAAGCTCTCAGCAGTGTCGTGGATGCCGACTACCACTGGTCAAGCATTCAACGACCTTCGAGCCCTGCCCTCTAACCGCTGCTCACGTGGCACCTCTTCCCCCGCTGTCAATTTGGCACCATGCCGTTAGTGCAGAGCGCGAGGGAGTGAGACGAGAGGCGAAATGAGATGGAAGACGGAAGGCTCGGTCGTTGACTACGAAAGGGTCGCGGGCGCTCTTGGGCCGCTGGACGTCGTCGCTCCCGTCGTCGCCTTTGCCGGAAACTCGAAGAAACGGAGCACGGAAGAGTCTGGAATGGTCGTCGAGTTCGTCAACTCGTCGGTCGGTCTGTCTGTCTGTGCGCAGTGACGCAGTCTAGGCTCGAGGGAACGTAACGCAACCGGCTCGAGTCATAGATCACATGTCATCAAATGATTGATCGCTAGATCCGGCGATGGTTTCTTCTTTTCCGTTGATAAGTTCATGATGGAGTGAGTACGGTCACCGTACACGTACACGGCAGTGGACGGATCATGGAGCTCAGATTCTCAGTCAACTTCCGTTAGATTGAAATTTAAATGCAGAACAAGAAGGCGAGTTAGTTTGTGCGAGTGACAAGTGCACCGCCTTGACTTTCGTCCGGTCGATCGGATTGGGATTTAGGAATTTAGAAGCATGCTTTCTTCAAGTCAATTTCGTGTGGCTTTTCATCTCCTCCTTGTGGCTCCCATCGAAACCTGCTTTCTGCCCTTGTTTCTTCTTCCTCTCGTCTTCTTTTGACAATTGTGCACTGATTCACCGAAGAAACATGAGCCACCATTTCTCGGTGCCGATCTTTTGGGGAGTAAATTTGTGCTGAATCTGGAATCAGAATATACTGACTTCTGAGGGAGAACGATGAACTTGGAAAAAAAAAAGATAGCTAAGGAGAATAACTTACGACGACTTTAAGAATAACGATGCTCCTAACGTTGAGAACAGTCTAAGACAAGTACCACAATGTACAATTTTTTGTTATATTATGGTTATTTCTCCCCATTATGTTTGAAATATTTCTGTTAAAAAATGTGTAAATTAATTCCCATAACTTTACATATTTTAAACACATGACATATAACCATTCATTTATGTAAAGTTTTATTCTGATGTATTTTCACACATTTTAAAGTGCTGTGTGTAGATAAAAAGTGCTAGTTTCTAATAAGACATGTAAATATTTGATTTATAATGAAAAAATTAATACAGACTTGTTAACCTGATTTGCAAGAATGCGCATGTCAGTCTCGAAATAAAGCTTCAAAAGGATATGCACTTGCGCAAGGTGCAATTTTTGATATTGGGAAGATGAAAGTCGGTGTCTTTCACACGCGGTTTTAAATCTTCGAGCTTCAATCTCTATCATCTCCAATATATAAAACACGAAAAGGGAGCCTTAACTACATAATGAACGACTTGTTCAACCTCGGTAGGGCTTCATCATCGTCACCGGTGGTTCAAGGAGTCACCTTTTCTGACGGCACGATCCCACTTTCAGGTTAAAAAACGAGGGAATTTGACCAAGAAAGGAAGAAGGCAATTCAAGACATAGCGTTCCGTGTGTTCTTGCCACATGCATGATACTGCTTGGACAATGCACAGACGAAAATGACCAAAGTAACGGAAAGTAAAATTCTCCATAATACTGCTCATGACTCTGTTCTCAAAGCCATCTTCACCCTCACTCCACCACTTCGCTTGATTACCGAGGTCCACTAATCTCCCTCCGGAGATTCACTTTTCATTATTAGAATGAAGTATCGTTACTTACTTTGACCTTTCTTCCTACCAATTTTTGTAACATGAAGACCTGTTCCAAAACGGCTCCCACCTCCCTTTAACCTCACGAACCTTGACTCTGGGGAACAGATGGATGAATGGAAAGGTTGTGTTCTAGACATACCTATACTGTTAAATAAATAAGGTATCCTGAACAAATTTTAGTATAAATAAAATTATTCCATTACCAAGGTGAGCCTGTGAAGTCAACTTATCGTTGAACTACATATCTTTGATCATTCCGAATCACGAAGGTGATAGATAAGATATACTCCAGATAGTGCTTACAACGATTGTGTTAAAATTCTACGTAAAAATATAGTTTTGAATACATTTATTCAGAACGAAAACCAATTAAAATTGAGCGAAAGAAATCGTTGATCAAGAAATGCATTCATATGGAGACTTTTGAGCTGGTTATAAGTCACCACTGCACATTTAGCAGAAAATCTTATCACGGCATCTCAATTTCAAAAACACAGATCTAGATATGCTTCGTAGTAAATTTACATGCACATGAATATCCGGATTGTGGAGAACAAAATCCGGATTCCTATCGTGCGCTTGGAGGGCGAATTCCGATGGACTCTTGTTTCGAGAAGAGAGAGAACTACTGTATAGTATTGTACTGAAGGTCTACGGCACAGTAGTCAAATTCGGACAGGCGTTACCAAATTAAATACTGTTACCAAATCTCGCATCCTCAAACACAGTAGAACGCGGATCTACGGACAGAGCGTAATGCACTTCCATCGAGTTCAGTGCAACGCCGACAGTCAAGCGCACAGAATTAGGAGCTGCAGGAAAACATCCAATTTCCTTCGCCTGTCAATGAGCTTTTGCTCCGTCCGTTCCTTATCTGACAGACATAGGACAACATTCTGTAAATCCTCCCTCACGTCACTCCACGTTCTCCACAACATTTGGATGCCTCTAGAGGATCCGAGCTGTAGACCTCATGGCATTGAATTATGCTTATACAACATTGACATACATTCTTTCCTTACTCGAATCCCACGGACTCATTTATTGGATATTGTACTGAAACATGGATTCAGGATCTTTGTAGTCGTGGGTTTTGTCATTATTTATGATTTATCTTACTTAGATTTCTCCCCTTCACATTATAATAACTAATGTAAGCATCCCCTCACCAAAGATTGTACGTCATTGCACTTAAATATACACAATGTCTTAGAAATCCCAAGTATGTGCTCCAAATCAAGATCCAATCTTTCAAGCAAGTGTTTAGTTATTTTTAATATTCCGTAAGTGTGCATTCATGTTCATTTTCGGATATCGATTGAATCATTCCGAGGCGTTTCCTTCATTTGAGAGATGACTTTATGTCACTATGAACTGACGAATAAGATGTTTCGGTCTAACTTTGAGGATTCAGTTGTTTCCAATTTTGTAACTATGGACATATGGAATATAAAAGGAGATATAAATCTTTGAAAGCAATACAAAGCAAAGGTCAACGAAGGCAAAAAATAACCCAACCCGAGGGCCAAATGGAGATAGCTAGACTCTCTCATAAGAAATCGCTATCTCTCCGACTATACCTCTAACGTTCGTCTACATAAAATGTTACCAAAAATAATTGCACAAAATGTTGTGCTAAGTGCACTTCGTTTCCTTTCTCCTTCACAGTTCTGAAGCTCCGCACGATAACCGTAGCTACCGACGGAACTACTCTACAAGACGGTCCTGTTTCCGTCCATAGTAGTGTCAACTTTGCTGTTGCTACCATGTGACGTGAACGGTGTAGAAGGCACATAGCGATGTAATGTAATGTACCGATCGACCGAACTCTGTACCTGGTAAAGTACCACACGGTACTGTGATGTAGATTCTCCTGCCCTTTGTTGTCAGCTGCTGCACGGGAGATGCGGCCCTACTGAGTTCCCTGGCCTGCCCGGCCCGGCCTCAAGGATTCAGGGGAAGAACTGTGGTGTCAGGCAAAGAGTGCATGTGCATGTCAGTTTTTGGGAGTCGCAATTCGTTACCGTTCTCTTCTTCTTCTTCTTTGCCTCGAAGTCTGCGATTCAAATAAGGTGGAAAGAAATCGAATTTTTTTGCGGATTGAATATCTCTTCATAGCGCGTGTCTTCTCATCTCGTCTCGTACTGCCCAGTGATGGTTCTCGTGGTGCTTTAAACGTTTGCTCTTGAAGAAGTGTCTGTATCGTGGCGGTTAATGTGACTTGGTTTGCGAACGGGGAATTCGCTGTGTGATGGAGGAATGGATTCCTGTCTGACTTCGATATCGGAGCGCATTTTATCTCATCTCACTCCGCCGCACCTCATTGCACGTTCTAGGTCGATCGTTTGATCGATTCTCGCAGGAAATGTTCTAAGAGGTTGTTTAAGGGGGGAAACGTTCAAGGTGATGTATGCGCTGGACCGCGTTAATGACACGGACGTAATGTGGATGTAGGATTGAGCTCTTTCTGTACTAGTGTCAGGGCGAGAGCCTGATTGCTACAGGGGATTGTGTGCGAGAATCTTACCGATTTCGCCCAGAGGTGGTGAGGCTTGTTTTTATGTGGTGGTGAGGTGAGTATGTCTCGTTTGGGATGTGAGCATTAGGTCAAAGAGTCAGTCTCATATTCTTTTGTTGTTCTGACCGGTGGAAGCTGGAGGAATGGCTGAGGCCGACACTAGGCAGAAGAAGAAGGAGGAGGAAGGAGGTGTGAGATTTAAAATAGAAGAGAAGGCCGCAGACGCTGCCGATGCCGAGGGCGAAGATGAGGAATCTGATGCAACTGACCCTGAGCTCGAAACTACAATTCCCCCGATCACTCCACGGCCTTCCATAACAGCTGCTATTCGACGGGGATCCTTCTATGGCGACGTCAATCCCCGTGTCTCTATTGTGGACGTTCTTTCGGACACTGAATCGGAGTCCGACTGGTCGGAAAAGTCATCAGGTTCCACCACATCAGGTTCTGGTTGTGAAGGAGAAAGCGGTCACAGCAGAGTCGACGATACTGAAGACGAGGAAGAATTATCGAACAAATTCCGGGTCTATATAATGGGCTTCCTGGAAGGCATGTTGGAGCGTCTGTCCCTGATGGCTACACTGCCCGGGGCTACATCGGTGATGCACTTCTGACCTCATGTTCCTCCCATGTTTCAAAGTATGTAAGACCTAGAAGCTACACAGCCAAGAATTGAAGCACGCAGTAATAGGCAAGTTCATTTCACATTCAGATTAATCGGATGAAAAAAGATGAATCAAGTGTCTGGAACTACTGCTGGGAAGTTTGCTGGAAACCACAATAAGTTGACGTGCCAACTCAAGGAGTGTCAGTTGGTACTCACAAATTCGAACCGCATTTCTTTCGATCTCGTGTAGAACTTTTACCTCTGCGAAGAGTATGTTTTGTCTCTCCGCCAGCACCGTTCCACCGTCTGAAACGTTTGGTACAGACATTCTCCAATAATGCTTCAAAAGTAAACATCAGTAGCCAGGAATTCTTCATCAAGGTCAACTTTCGGCAGCTTGTCATCCGAAATCTGGATGTGTTGTACTGGCAACTCCGCAATAATGGAGGTGGAGGATTGTGGGAGACGCCAGGTATAGCATATTCGATTCGCTGAAATTGTCTCCAGCTCGGGAAGCAGATCCACTCCTTTGTACTTGTCGCTCTCGACGAAGATAAAGCGCTTCCTAGCAAGTTTCCTGTGGGATAACACTGTCCAACATGGATCACGTCAGCCTTCGAGATGAGACTGAGCCAAAGTCTATGATTGGATACCTTTTGGCATTGATGAACGAACGCAGCAATCTGGAAAGGGGAAATGTCTTCAACGCAACGCATTCCCTTCGCATATCTGTACTCTACATATAATCCGTGTCATGTACAGTCCAATATCCTGGCTATATGTTCGACCTTAACCCCTGGTGAAGGACGATGATTTTAGGATCCTCGAGGGCCGAGTAGTATCTAGAGTCTTGAAAGTGTCCTGACATTGAAAGTTTCAAAATGACTGGTGGTAAGAAGCAATTGTCTGGTATCGATACGAGTCAATGTTTGTAAACAGCTGTGACCTACACCTACACGGTGATTGCCTTCTTCACGCTGTCTCGAAATTCTCTTATGTCTCTTATGTGATGGCTTTGGGGGCCCTCAAAGACATGTGGATTTGACTCTAGCTATTTAGAGGGGGAAGCCGAGGAGCGCACCTTGTAGCACTTGGACTACACGGCTAAGTTTCTTGACACCATCTCAACTTGTTTTGTATTGGTTTCATCGGATGCTGACGACCCTCTTTCCTTTCCTGTAATTTGTTTTCTGGAGCTGGAGATAGGGTTAAATTTCACCTGATAAGTGTATAATAAAGATATAGTACAAGTCACCCATGCTCAAGTCTGCAAGTTACAAATCTCCAGTGCATCATCAGGAGGCTGGAAAGAGGCCATGGGACAAGATTTATCCTCCTAAGATCTCTTCAGAGGGCGTCATGATCCAACAGCATATGAACAAGTTGTATGTTCCTTGGATATGCTGCAATGTAGTAAGAGGGCAGAATAATAGGATTCGTCATGTCAGAGGTTTTATGAACGAAAGGAAGGCCTTGTTATGACCTTGTAAGCGCTGGTCGCCAAGGCAACAACAGCTTCCCTTTCGAGGGTTTCCTCTGTTCGTTACGAGAAGAAGGTTAAGAGATGATCTGACAGGACTAAAAAATTGAACTGGCATGCCCCAGAATGGAATGAAGGCAGAGGAAGTCCTGACATAGGATAGACTAGCACCTTTAATCATTTTCGAATGTTCATTGTCGTCATCACACCTCATAACCTCACTGATGATTGTACGTCCTGAGGTTGCAGATCCAAGATACAAGCATTGATCTTGAAGATGTTCCAGATGGTCTTCTGGTGCTTAAAGAAAAGAAAGAGTTGCTTGACGCTGCCAATCTCATTCATTTCAGTTTGGGCATTCCTTCAAAGCTATCCAAATTTACAACAGAGACGGCTTGGCTTACTGTAGTGCTGACCACGGTTAACAAAGAGGTTGGTTTACTCGAAAACTGGAGAGATAGTTTTCGCTTTCTCTCTAGATCTACACTCGGGCAGATAAACATACTCAAAAAGTCAATGGGATCTCGAAGGAATTGTCAACGTTTTTGTAATCTGGAACATTCTCGCGTCATCTACAGGCGAATGTGCGTAGGCTTGAAGTTTTGCTGCCTGCGACAGTAGCCAGATAGCTTACTGTGGATGCACATGATGTTGACCAGGCTATATTATATGCCCTGAAACTTGGCTTCTGGTTTCTTTCGGTCAGCTTGAACATTCAAATGATCAGGAGGATTATTGAATTAATCTTAGAAAATTCTCAGAAGTCTTCATGAGAATGGAATCTGCTCTGGCAATGCATGTAATGGGCTTGTCCACAAACGTACTGGTTCAACAGTTCCGTCCTTGGAGCAGGTGGAGGAGTCGAGCAGTTTCAGCGTGTTTCAAGACGTCATGGACAAAGACGTATTGAAGATTAGAAGGCTACCTTCGAGTATCGCTCATGTGAAGGAATTGAAAGACAAGATGGACATGCTGCATGTCCTAATCGAAGCAGAGGCACAAACACAAAAGGAGGCCATGCGCGAGTGGGCCAAGAATATCGCAGGAAGGAAAAAAGTGTGTTCTTGTAATCTCAAAGATAATATTAGAGTGCATGATCTCTGAAATAATAAGCCCTGCGTGGATAATCTCAACAAATGCTTTGATCTGCAGGAACACATGTTTAAGACTTGATCCGATCTTAACTCCTGTTATATCATCCTGAAGGAATCATGCTCAGAGTCATACGAGTTCAGTTAAACACATACGCAAAACTTGTGTTTAAAAACTGCGAGGCGAAGAATCGACTCGTTTAGATGAACTATACTGGATGGAATAATTACAAATCAATGATTTAAAATGCTCTGTCGATGCTACTTGTCACGCAACCATCACCTCCTGATTCTGGAGAGTCCGTATGCACTAACGCTTTCAGTCTTAGCTCAGCGATAGGGATGGCCGTCACATTGTCCTGGCTTGTGTACTCCATTCATCTTCGTCGCATCGATCTCCTGGTCCTCTTAGGAATCGATTTCCTCATTCTTTTATTGCACCTCACTCTTATAATATGCTTCTATGTATGCATGTGGCCTTGATCACAGGAGCTCAAGGAACTGAGGGCGGATAATATGGTCCAGTATAGATACAAGTAAGGATTCATGGCTCCGTACACCGCGTCGGCTGAATCATATGTTTCCTTCAGCCTGTTGAAAGTCACATATGCAGGTCAAGCGTCAAGATGAACGGGGTTGTTTTTAGTTGATGCATAGCACGTCGTGTCTAACTTCGTACAGGATGTCTAGCCACCAGCTCTGTGCTTGCTTAGGTCAAGTTTGCTCTTGGTTTCCAGTTACAACCGGAGTCACTCTTGGAAGCTGATCAAAGTTTGCGTCACTTCTTGAGTATTCTGAACGAAATGTCAGGAGTTGAAGCAGAACATTGAAAAAAATGTGTGAAGACTGGTAAATTGTAGAAATTTAATTGTCGGTGTTGTAGGGCAGATACTGCTTTAGCAAGTGGAGATTTGTGTCGGAGAGACTTTGAGGTTCGGCTTGTCAACCTGAGGGCAGAAAATGTGCGCTTAAAGCACGACCTTGAGGTATAGATACTGAAACCAAGTACGATCAGGACACGGCGATTTCATACTCACTGGAATCATTTTTCCAGCCTGCGTGTAACTTGCTCCTTCTCCACCTCCATCATTCATCATAGGCACTCAAAGCAGGTGTGTCCGCGTTCTGTCTTGTCTACGCTGTGATCAAGGTTGCTGTTTCTGAATTCAGAACTTGTTGCACAGCATGTTTTCCAGAGCAGCAGTAGTTAGTTCCAACACTTGAAAAGCTAGAAACTCCATCCTGAAAAGGTTGAAATGGCTCTCGGCTATTGAACCATAACCTGATTTCATCCCTGTACCACTTGATGGGGTCTTCCCATCCTTTTTGCTGTATAACTCGGTTTCCATTGAACCATAACCTGATACACTAAAGCCATTAATCAATTACCAGGTCGAGAAGAATGTCCACGATGCGAGTGTGGAGTTCCTGAAAAAACAGAATATAGATCTGAGGGAAGAAGCAGTTTCGTTGCAAGCGAGTTTCGAAATCGATGTACATAACCTCGACCACATGCTTGAAAAAATGAAGTTACAAAAGAAGGACAAGGAGCTAATTCTTGCAGATCTGGAGCCCAGGTAAATCAACACCTATCTCTGGCACTTTCACGATTCTGATGCAGCAACCTAGACTGCATCAGATCACAAAGATGAAATATCTTCATGGCTTGGCCAATGCTAAATTCCCCTGTTCTTGAAAGTTTAGATTTATATGAGTTAGCAGAGTAGGAACTCAGGGTCTTCGAGAAAATGTTTCGGTACTCCAGTAGGATATGCCTGATTATTGAGATCGTAAGTACCATCTAGGATGCAGAACTCGTTACTGTTTGCAATGTGCGGATTCCGTATCCCTGATATTCTGTGACAGGTACATGAAAGAAATGGCCGAAATAGAGGCAGCTAGACTTGAAGCAATCAAGCAGCAGGAATATTTTTACGCAAACCAGGGAAAATGCGAGTTGCAGCTAGTTGCAGTGATGAGAATCCAAAGAATCTGGCGTGGTTTCCTCGTCAGAAAAATATTTCGGAAGGTACTCAAAAAGCTCAAAAGGAAAAGACTCAAAGCAGCAAAAAAGGCCAAAAAGGGTGGGGGTAAGAAAAGAGGTGGAGCAAGGAAGAAGAAGTAGTAGGCTTGGCATCAACCCCTCCATTACTTCGTCCATTGCGGCTTCTTTCTCGTACCCTGCTTTACAACGTTTAGCAGTACGAGTTGGACGCAGACAGGGAACTTTCTTCGCTGGGTTCCTCTCAGATGCTGTGAACAACGTGTTCTCAAGCTTCTTGAGGTCGGTTGTACCCTTCTTAGAGAAAGCAACAATAAAGTTTAAGGTATGATTGATTGACGGAACCCACCGACCGTAAGAAAGCAACTTAGGGATTGCCACGATGTGTGGACCAACTACTCTCAACGATCGAGAAGGTGAGGAGATGAATGTTGATGTCAACCACGTTAGATTGAAAATCTCGATTTGTGATCTTGTCCTTGTCCTCGTCCTTCGTAACTGAAGGTGAACTTTGTGACTCTGCTCAGTCTGTTCTGAAAGTCTGAAAGTGGGACTTGGACCAAGAGATGTACATCAGCGGCATTAAAACAGGTCACAAGCCGTGAAGAAATATCACACCTTGTATATTCTCTATGCATTTTACCTCGGAAGACCAGCAGCTCTCGGGTCAAGTGCCGTGAATCTCGTTTGCATGCAGATGAATTACGCTTCACAAGAAGTAGATACAGATCGGATGTGAATCATGCTTGCTCTATACTCACCCATCTTCATCTGACTCCCTACTTCGAACTAAACCGTCTTGAAATAACTATGGGCTCGCTCGCCATAGACGATTTCACTCCTGTAGTAGTAAAATCGTCTATTTTCAGTAGTTCACAAACATGAATTGCTGTCAACGCGCGTGCAAAACTAAACTCCACCTCCTCGTTGCCTTAGAGGCACGAGTTTCCACGGAGTAAATTCGTTTATAAAAAGCAGTGCGTCGTCTACTTATACCGTCATTGACAGAGCCTTCTCTTCTCATCATGATTCACCCGAAGATCCGGAAAGATTTAATGAAGGCCCTTTTAGACAGAGTGAACAGAACGAACAGGGGTGTCGAAATACAGATATGCAATCCATCAATCATACACGAACACAAGAGCACTGTGAAACCTGTCCCGTACAGTCCTATACTCATTATACTACTGTGCCAGGGGGCCGGGAGAGAATCTTCACAGGAGAATGGAAGATCCATGGTCCTGGTGAAGCTCAGCAGTTACATTTGACTGGATTCGAGGTTTGGATGTCGCTTGCAGTTCCATTCCAGCATGTCCTGTAAAGGTACGCGCTGTACAAGTACTGCTCCTCTATCCAACCATGAAAAGAAGTCACAAAGTGCAACTCCTGCACGAAAAAAGGGTCTCTCTCAAGAAAGAAGCTTCCCTCACCAGTTCACGGTTAGATCCATCATGATTCATGATGAAATCAACCCAACCCAACCCAACCGACCCGAACGGAACGGAACCGAAGTAGACTGAGCTTCCGACCAGCAACAAAATCGGGGGCCGTGGCAGAGCTGAAAACGTCCAATCCAGACTTTGAAACAAATCGCTGGTCATCTGCATTGTGAACTGGAAGGAAAGCCACGAGGGAATATGCTGTCGGGCTGGCTTGAAGGAGGGAGCGAGGGAGGGAAGGAGAGAAGGAAGCAAGGACCAAGAACAAATCAGATCGAGGCAGGCAGGATTCGGCCTGCTGCAGTGGTGCAGGTCAAGAAATCTGGGATCCATCCAATTTTTTGCTCCACCTCGCTTGCTTTTGCTGTGCAGCAAGCGCGGGAGGGGAGGGGAGATCGGCTTGCTTCTCTACCCAGAGGCGCAATATATTCTCCTTGTGACGATCCAGTCTCGTATGACGCAGGTACATCACAAATCAGATCAAAACATGTTGCTCTGTCCGCGAGAGCGACTCGGGGCGAAGCAAAGTCATTGACTCATCAACATAGTGCTTCTCACGTCCACCGGCCCCAGGCACGGCCGACGTTCCCACAACCTCCACACGTTCCGGATCATCAAGCTCATGATCACTGCTGCAAAAGTCGTTGCGCAGTGAGGGAGCTCTGAGATGTGCGTATGTGTGTGGCTTTGGGGAGGGTTGGTGGGTGACTCAGATCATTCTCGGATTGCAAGTATGGCCTGCAGTGGAAGCGGTGTGCTGGCTGGCCAGGGAAGGAAGCTTCAGTGTGACTCAGTGAATCCACACCATGAGCAAAAGGTGGAAGGTGCTAAATATTTTAGATTTAGAATTTTAGACGATCGATGCCATGCCGGTCCCCAAAGGGCGTCGTCGACCTGATTTGCCTCGTAGTAGGTTCGACTAGATTCGATCGATCGCTACCATGGTGCGAACATCGAAATACAGCCAACTCATTATTTTAATGGCATGCTTCCTCGAACTATTTTCATCATAGCTCGGGTCCACCAGCGGCGTAACCCCATGCTGTAGTCCCGACTCCATCAGCTCCTTTCTTGGTCGACACACAGACTGCATCCACCGTGAACTACCTCTTGAAATCATGGAGGTCGAACGGAACTGGCATCAGGAGGACACGTAGCTGAGCTCGGAGCCTCGGATGTGTGTTCGGGGCCCGACCGCAGAAGATTTCTGCCATCGAAACTCCAATCCAATCTGCTGGGGAGAGCCAATGCCCCCACACGTTCTCGGCCGTTGGGCTTGCGAGGAGAGGGGGCATGCAGATGCATATGCTTGTGCTTATATTCCCGGCCCGGGACTTAAAGAGGAAGAAGACGAGGAAGAGGAAGGTGTCAGTAGAATGTACTCAGATCGGATTAGAATGTGCCGTACCACATAGACCGACCTTCGCTCGGACGTAGGTCGACTGCAGAAAATAATCAGCAGACTTGCGTGAGACGTTAGAGCTCGAAGGGATATAAAAGTTACGTGCCAGCTCGTCGCTGCAAAGTTTTTTGTAGTCGATCACTGCACACGATGACAGTCCTGTGGTGCCTAATTCTGTTCGTAGTACTTCAGACTGAAGTATCCGCCCAAAAATATGGTATGTCTGTTTTTGCTGCACTTCCTCCGGATCACATCAACCCAATTAAGTTCGTGAGCACAGATCATGAGCACCTCGATGATCGTATCATAGGAATTTTTGAGAATTAGCCAAGTTTTTAGTACTACGTCTGTCAATGAGTCTGAAATTGATTTGCACTTGGTTTGAGCAGCCCTTTGAATTCACTAAGCTGTGAGGATCATACTACTGGAATTGGCCAACTTCTAAATACGTCTCTCAGTGACAGAACAATTGAATTGCAGTTGGTTTCAGCAGCTCTCGATTTCACTAAAATGTGAAATCATCGTAGGAGTTGCGGACAAGGTGCCAGTTTCTCAGTTAGTCACACTGTGGTATTAATATGATTCGGTTGGGTTTGGTTTTGGTTGTGCAGGATTCATAAGCATTGACTGTGGAAGTCAGGATGCATACACGGATGCAAAGACTGGTATCCAGTGGGTCACCGATCACGAGTACATCGGAACAGGATTCAATCTGCAGCTGCCCCGCAGCACATCCTCATCATCATCGTCGTTAGAAACACCGTTATCAGAATTTGAAAAAAGCAATTTACCTCGAGCCCTGCGAAGTGCACGATACTTCCCCACCACAAACTCCACGAAGAAAAACTGCTACGTGCTGCCAGCCCAGGAAGGACAAGTTTATCTCATTCGAGCCATGTTTCAGCAGCTGGAGGGGAGTTTCTTTCACAGCATCGGAAAATATGAAAATAATAGTGCGCCCATTTTCGACATCTCCGTTGACAGTAATCTCTGGCTCACTGTCTCCACCGTGACATCCAATGCAGCGGATCTCGTCACCCACGAGGCCATCTTCACCGCTCAGAGCCATGAGATATACTTCTGCCTGATCAACACCGGGCACGGAGACCCTTTCGTGTCATCTCTAGAGCTTCGACCTTTGCCGGGGCTTTCTTATGGTCAGCTCGCAAACGGAAGCTTTCTTTCTCTTCTCAGCAGAGTCGACTGTGGTGGGGACGAGACCAGAGGACCCGTGAGGTAATTACACTCAGCTGCCAATGAATGAATGCATGTGCTTGCCAGCATCGTCTCGATCGAGCTCACTTTGCCACACCCGTTCGACGTAGATAGTTCGGATATGTTAGGTGCAGTAGTGCATATTTCCCATTGCGATGCTAATGAGGCCTAGCTTCTTGTTACCCTTTTGGTTTCATCCATTGGTCTTCCCATCCTTTTGGTTATTTTACTTGGCCGTTTGTTCGACTGTTAGAGCCATTAGTCACACATGGACATGCCTAGAGGTCCCTTTGCAATCAACGTGGCAATATTGATAGCATTCATTGACAAGTGTTCCGATCAGTTCAGAACACTTGTACCGCACGTACACATTTCTAATTTGAGGAACACAATTGGAGGGATAAAATGTTATTGCTCTTGCTGCCGCTGCTAAGGCCTTGGAATTCAATCAGGTTTCCAGAGGATCCCTTCGATCGGATTTGGGTTCGACCGAGCTACAACCCTTCCACCGGATCGTTCCGGAGCATCAATACAACGCAGGTTTTAACAGCCCCTGATCCGCCGACGTCTGTGATGCAGACCGCATGGTTCCATGAAACAGAGATCAGATTCCAGATGCACGTGAGCAAGAGCAATGAGCTTAAATATCAAGAGACAACTCGCTTTCTCTCCATACTGTACCTACGGGACATGCGATCGGAACAGCTGGCGCATTTCGACAACTTACTCATTTCTTTCAACGAGGAGAGGTTGCTTCTGGATGAAACTAGAATGTCGGATGGCACTTGGTGGGACATTCGAACCATGGACAACAAATCAGAATTCATTGAAAGCACGTGGGAAATCTCTACCTCCTCCAATCCAGCCGTGGATCACTCTAGATCTGG
This sequence comes from Marchantia paleacea, assembly GCA_014180765.2. Classification (NCBI taxonomy): domain Eukaryota; kingdom Viridiplantae; phylum Streptophyta; class Marchantiopsida; order Marchantiales; family Marchantiaceae; genus Marchantia; species Marchantia paleacea. The sequence goes on from MUAA02000018.1 coordinate 5,532,007, forward strand.
AGTTGTCCTCAACGCTGCGGAATTTTACGCCATCTATCCTGCTGCATCTCTTACTGACAAGAAGGACGGTACTTACTGACTTACAAACTTCTTCAGACTCTAGAGATGACGCGTGGTAGTTGGCTTGCGTCAGCATCGATAGATTCCTAGAGGATTGGCAAATGCATTCTTTGAATGTTCGTTGTAAAGCTGTTACAATCATGGTTGTTGTTTCTGCCCTTCGATGCCACAGTGATTGCGGTTTCCATTCTTCAACAAAGCTTGAATTTGTCCATCGTCTGGACTGGTGACCCTTGCCTACCGATTTCCTGGGACTGGATCGTATGCGACTCCAACGACCCGCCGAGAATCACCACACTGTAAGGAGATATTTCAAAGTGACAGCCTTTTCTCATCCATTATACCATCCAAGTTTACTAGTCCGGTCATGTGATCTGCGCACGCGAGTTATAATTTCTTCCTTCAACCACGACCATGACGCAATTGCAAGAGCCCCTACAAATATGCTGCTTCTATGGAAATCTTCATCGTATTGCTCTTGATGCCTGCCTCTACTTGTGTGTTAAAAGTTTGTTGGGGTCTTCCCATCCCTTTTGTTATTATACTTCGTCCCGACCTTGTGTGTTAAAAGTTTGTTACCATACATTTTCCATCTTGCTCTGGTCTATTACCTCCAGATTTCCGAATCAGTGTCAACTTTAGAGTGCTTTCCATGTCCACAATTTTGCCAACAGAACATTGCATGGATCTCTTTACATGTTGTGTCGAGGAATTATGACAAAAGATTCCGGTTTTTAATAGCCAGACTCGAAACTCCCTCAAGAAATTCATCTATGGAATCGTCAGGTTACAGAACAGGAGTCTCCATATCCTTGACCTACTGTTCCTCTAGTCCAAGCAATTCTGTATCTTCGTTTAACTTTTGACAAAGATGAGGATATGTTGTCTGCTTCCCGTCTTGATAGTACACTTGTAGACAATTTCTGTGACAACAGCATCTGTTCGGATGCAAGAAGCCATATCAGTCTAAATGTTTATGTGCTGAACGTGCGTCTCAGGTTGCTGAATAATACAGAGTTCGTCGGTGCCGTTCCTGATCTTAGCGGTTTCGAGAAACTGGAGAAGGTGTAAGTGCTTACTCCATTGTATCTTGAAATCGAATACTTCCACCTCCCGCCATGTGATAAATGGTGACAAGTTGGATATACGGTCATGGCAAGAAATGGGAGATAAATGATCGTTTTTCAGTATCGCATGATTCATGTTGAGACGATTTATCTTATGCATTGTTCAGCATTATTCAATATTTTATTTTACATAAAAAACAAAGGACTTGTTATTTGCTAAGAAGCACAACCTGGTGTCGGTTTCTTCTAATTATTTCTTCAAACTCAGAGAATGATTTTTCTTCGCGTAGTGCCTCAAGTTTGCAATAAATAGAACAAATTCCATAAGTTTTTCCTCACCGGGAAGCTTCCTTTAGTATAAGAATTTCACCCTATATGTATGATTTAGTTCAGAATGAGAAAGAATCAGAGAGAACTAAATTCATCTTGTGTTGAATGCAGAGTTGTAAACGAAGATACAAGGACCAAGGTGGCAAAAGCCTCATCTAGACGAAGAATTCTTCAATATCTGTAAGTGATATAAGTTCCATCTTTAACTTTATGTCTGCTTTTCCTATTTCAGTTTACCACTTCTGCTAAGAGTAGAGTGTTACAAGGTTTGTGCATATGTAGATATTCATTATGAAAACATAGATTTCTTAGTCTCTTGAGCTCGTTCTGTTTAGAAAAAAAATGTGTAGACGTGTTCCTTTACTAGTACAATGTTAGGTTTTTCCTCTAATTTTCAATTTTAATGATTACATCAAACTATCAGTTATTTGGGATCAGATTCCTCACGTAATAGACCAAGTTATTTGGTCTATTTTGTTTATAACGTGGTACTCTACATATTTCAGGATGTGGTGAATGTGTGATACTATGGTTTCGTATCACTTTTGGAAAACATTTAATCCCAGTTCGTTTTTTACGTGCATGTGTCTGTAAGTCAAAGACTTCACAGATATCTATCAAACATCATGCTTTCTTAACAAATATAAAAAATTATAAAGAGCAAACAATGAAGAAAGTTTACTATTAATTTGGTGAAAAGTAGTCAAGGTTTTCTATTTCTAAATTACAGTTTTAAGTCTGAAGTCAAAGCGTTGGATTCAAGAATACGCTCATATTGAAAAATTGAGCTGAAGGGTAGTGTTTCAAACACTTGGACATCAAACGAGGCACTTAATTTGAACATGCTGTCGAAAACACCAGCAAGTTCTACACTATCACCGCTGACAAAATTTAGAACACAGAGGAGAACATGTATGTTGTGGTAAAATGGGCCACCATTGGAGGAATTCAAAATCTGTCTAAATACTTGCAATATTATTCATATTTTTTTCCTTCAGTAATATGACTTTCAAAAACCTGTAGTGTATGCAAGTTTGGTGAAACTTATACTACATAGAAAATCAGATCATTCCGCATCTTGATCACTAAACGTTCTAGTATATGATAGATACATTTTCATGTCGTGGACGAGTGATGTACACTCACGTAGAGACCATTCGATATAACTTCTACAAGCGTTGGGCTGAGTGAGATAGATTTCTGGAATTGAATGAATTCTATTTTGGAACTTGTGCATGCAGGGTTAAATGTCATGCCACCTTCCCAGGCAGCAATGGCAACGGGGAATGGTGCCCGTCGATCAAAGCCGCCAGCATCAGCAGCTTCGGTGATGTTCCACAGAAGTATACTGAAGAAAGGCAAGCGCAATGGAAACGGGTTCTCAACTCCACAGCATTCATGGTAGTGGCATCGGTTCTTGCCTACCTTGCACTGATCGCCATCACCGTCGGTATTGTCGTGCAAACTCGAAGAGATCTTTGCTCTTCAGACGTCGTAGAAGATACAACTGACATCGACGTCGAAACAGGCCTCCACCCTCCCACAAGTTCCATTCCTCCTCCTCCTCCTCCTCCCCCACCTCACCCAGCAACTTCTCCCACTCCGACCGCCCCTCCTCAAGATCCTCAAGCTGATCAGATAACCAGGGAATCTGAGAGAGTGAGCTTTGCCACGAGCAGGACGGATTTGATTGCCAAAAAGGGGACCAGAAGCGACGAGTAAATCGTGATGTTTTCACGAGACTAATGTACAAGGCAATTAGTTAGTCTGTTAGGTAGCGGGCAAGTTTTTGGATGCATGCGTATATAGCGAGGATTTTGGGCCCCGTGTTTTCCCGTTCCTTGTGGTTCTTTTGTTTCACGGTCGGTGGGTGCATGGTCTGACCCCATCTGCTCATGGTTCTCATGTATCTGTCATGTATCTTCGCTTTGCAAACGGATTATTGTACAGCAACAACGTATATAAAGAGTGTATCAAAGTAGAGTATTTTCTCCTTCGTTCTTTGGTCGGTACTGGTAAGCATCACGATCATACATCTCCGGTTTAGCTGTTCTCGGTTGGAATCACGAGGATGTAGCTGATCATAAGCTATTGCTCTTTTGCTTCTATGAATTACCATAGTTCCTGTCCAATTTGCTGCCCATCGTAGAGTACAGTAATATGTTTTGACCATGAGTGAAGGCCATAAAGCCATTTTTGCACTGGATTATGCTTCGGAAAAAGCTCAAATGTATCATTATTGCTTGACCCGCGGATATTAAGACGAGGATGATCGACTTGAGAAAAGTATGGAGAATATGAATGGAATGCTATTTGAAGGCAAAGAAGAAAAAACATGCTATTCTCTTGACAATATCTTGATGTCGGGAGAAGAGTGAATCAAAGTATCTTCAACTGACGGTTATCAGTATTTATGAAAAATGAATATCGAACAAGTAATATTTCTATGTAGGTAAAGAACATTAAAGAAATACCGTAAATATGTTCATCGTTGACGAGGAAAGAAATCGTTCGTGTGTTGGAATAATGTAAAACATAACATGTTCCTGTTTATATTTGTTGGTGACAGGTAGCAATAACACCTTTTATGCACATATCAATGTTATTGAAATATCTATTCTTAGAATTATAAAAAATTAATTTTTTTACTATCAATATATATTATTTATTATTGGAATTTAACCACTTCAAGCTGAAAAAAATATAAAATAATTTAAAAGAATTAGCTAAATAATATGCTTTGCCTCAATATCCATGAATCAGGAAAAAGTTCTTGTCAGAATTTGGAATTATATTTATCAAATATGGAGACTATCTATGTGATTTTTTTTGTATCCATGAATGGATAGTTTTCAAAATACAAATTTCAACATCATATTCTAATTAGTTTATTATCAAAAAGTTAGAGTTATTAATAACTATGGATAATGAAAATCATAATCTATGTAACATTGATATGAAATATTATATGAAATCTCATACCTTGAACTACAGTACTCTACCTTCGACCCTCACACTAAATACCATGTACGTGGTTCAATTTGAACATTTAACCTCGGATAATGACTCTTAGACCAAATTTGAGCAGAAATTAGACCCAAGCAACAATTCCCAAGGAAATTTTTAAAATTTTTGAATGTTATTAAGACTTGTTGACCCGTGAAAAATACATCATATCAGTATATTATAGCAAATCATGGTTAAAAAAAAATTTATTTGTGTGAATTTCAAGTAAATTAAATCCTGATTTTTTATGGTCTTAGAATCCATTGATGTGAACACAAAAATGATGTTATCATGAGTACATTGGGACAAGATTGCTAGAGTATAGTGCATGAATGATTTTTTCCACGTACGCGCAGACCTGCAATGTTGACGAGTGGGCTCAGCCTGCTTAGACTCTGCAGTCTATCTATGTCTGTCATTCGTTGTCAGAGGGTGAAGAGTGCAGACAGCTCATAGAAGGTAGCGAGCGAGAAGTCGCAAGTGAGTGTGGAAATCTTGGTCAAATGTCACACAACGTTCAGTTTTTCTCTTCTGTCGCAACAGCTTACTAAGCAAGTTGGAAGTTGCTTTTGCCGGCAGGCTGAATTAAATGCTAGTGGATTTTTAAATCAGCAAAATGTGGATTATTGAGTGCACAATCCATGTCAGTATGTACTGTATTAATCGCATGATGACCATAGATGAATATGATCGAACCACGCCCTCACTCACCTGGTAATCACTACTTTTGACAAAGCCGTTCATTCGAGTTTCAGTCCTTTCCACATCATATGATCACAACCAGCAGCAAGAAGAATCTCTCTAGGAATTGAATGTGTAGGAGAGATTCCGAATTTACATAGAACCGCTAGAGGAGCTTCTTTGGTGAACTTTCTAAAACTTTTTAAGTATTTATTGTTCCTTTGCATTATTCAAGAAATACTTGGAGTATAGACATTATGTATTGATATATTGCTTTTTGACCATTTTTTATGCATATTCTCACATATATCCACATGGGGCCTATTAGGGATCTGAGCATCTTCGAGATTGCTTTCAGACATATGCCCCTCTAGTGGTTTCATGGAATTGTTCCATGTTGATACATCAGTGACGAGAGGGGGGCTTGCGTTGTTAGTTAGTTAGGTAGTTCCAATCAGGTAATTCCTTTCGGACTTCATAGCTGTAACAACACATTGCCTTTCACTCAAGACCTTGGCTCCAAACCTCACAGCATATCTACTTCCTTCATCTTCATCATCTTGTCCCACGGCCCATCCTATGGCAACAGGACTGGTATCCACCGTCAATATCACTAGCTTGTTAACATGATATTCTATTCTTCGCAAAACCGGAGGTGATGACATACACCTCTTCAACTTCCTCATGGCTTCTACATGTCTATCCTCCGAGACAAACTTCTGATTTTTCCTTAACAACCCATATAACAGAGCTGTTATATGAGTATAGTGAGGAATCCATATGTGATAGAACACAACAGCACCTAAAAACCGCCTCACTTCTGTCAAGGAGTTGCAGATTTCGCGCATCCTCTGAATAGCATCCACCTTGTTGGGATCTGATTTTCGACCATACCATCCACACAAATGACCAACAATGATAATCTCTCGCATCCCAAATATAGACTTTGCTCCTGACAATGTAAGATGAACCTCCTCCAATTGAGATAATATCCTCTCACAATCTTCAATGTGATCTTCATAAACTTCCGACAACCCTCTTGATCGATGGTTCCATCCTTCCATTCTTCTGTACATCCCTTGATTGGCATATCATATAGAAAAGGCATAGTCTTCTCCGGAATACAATCCCTTAATACTTTATTCATCCCATTCATCATGTGTGCTACTGAATTTGTGGCCCCTTGTGGCAACATGCACATCCTTACCAAGCCCAAGGGTGTTCTCATTGTGGTAACATCCATGCTTCCTTCTAATAGTTGAAACTGATCATACCCAGAGTAAAGATCTTCCATGGAGTAGATAGCTCTCCTTGCAAAGGCTTCTACAAACTCGTCAACAATTGGTCCCACCCCCATATTTTTGATAGTCACTTGATTCACCGGTTGTATGTCTTGAATGAATCGTAGTGATCCATTCTTTTTTGGCACTATAAACCACCGACTGGAATATGGTGCAAAGGACGGCTCCAAAATTCTCATCCTCATCTTCTCCTTCAACAAGTCAATGAGTTTTGGAAGATGGGCCCTAGGTACTGGATTGGTCTCAAGTCCCAAGACGCATGAGGCACCGTAAAAATGATCATGGGAGCTACTACATTAGGATCCACACACCCTATCTCCTTTGCTTCAAAAGAGAATACTTTTCCATGCCTAGCAAACATCTCTTTGAAACACCTTTCCTCATTTGCAAGAAAAAAACCATCAGATCCAACCTTCAACTCCTTCATAGTGATTTCAGTAAACTTGTGTTCCATTTTACTAAGATCCCTCAAGTTACTTTCTTTACTCGCTTGCTGCACTTGCTCCTTTGAGTCATTTGGTAAAGGAGCAGCTATCGGTTTCACCTTATCAATTGTTTTATATTTGGTCTCCACTTGAACCTCAGGTGCTTGGAACATCTCAATAGTGGAGTAGAGTTTTCTAGAGTGAACCTCCACTATCTTGTCTTCATCGCCAAATCCAATCTCCATCATCTCCTTCAATGGATCTCCCAAACCAAACTCCTCATAAACTCATGATATATATTCATCCTCCTCAAGAAGCTTCAAATCTGCAAGGTCTTCTTCATATCTATGCAATTTGTTCTTCTCCCATCTTTTCAAATTAACAACCTCCTTGTATGTAGCATATCCATCACGTGAAAAATCCATCAATCCTGTACAAAAGGTACCTTTCTCTTGCGTAGGTGAGGGTACCTTCTCCTCCGTATCACTATATCCTCTCTCTACAGCGGTACTTCTCCAAAATCCTCAAAATCTTCAGATTTTGGGAAAGCTCCCTCTCTCAACCATGATTTGTTTCTCTCATGATTTGCTGAAATTGTTAGAAACTGCACTAACAACTTCCCATCTTGACTGCGAATTCGTGCATATGCCGATCCATCATCAAGCACTCTTGTCTCCATCCTTAGTGCTATGATTAAGGCTTCCCAAGAATCAATGGATATGATGTAGAGTCTTGCACGAAGAAATTCTGCTTAGCTACTACATCCCCAACCTTCACTAGAATATGAGGGCACGCTCCATACAAGTCCCCTCGAGTATTGTTGGCTGCCCTAATCACCCAACCATGATTGGTGTCCATGGGCCACTTCCCTTCTTGTAGAGCTCTCTCGATATTATATTGATCTCCGATCCATGATCAATTAGTGCTAACACCGGCTCAATGAGGTCCCCTAGCTTCACAAGGGTTTCAATAGTCACCCTTGCCCAATGCGATCGGGTGTAGTGGCTAGACACCTTCACACCTTCTTCTTTTGCCTCATCCTTAAAGCAAACTTTCTGAGATTTCACTCCACAATACTCTACCAGCACATCTTCTTCATCCTTTGATATCTTTGTACCCATCGCATGAAGTAGAGCAGTCTCATTGGAAATGTGTCGTTTCCTCTTGATGATATCAATGATAACATCATGAAACTCTCTCTTTGCTATTCCAAGTATCTCCCTCAAGGTAAACTCTACCTTGGCACTCAAAATTCTGTCCTCCAAGACTCCCTTCAAATCTGTTGCCGCCTCAATATCATATTGTAGTTGTAAGCTGGTATTTTCCCCTTGTCCTTCTCACCCCCCTTGGTTCTTTCCTTAGACCTCGAAGGACCAGCTTCCTCCATAGCATGATTAGGCGGAAGAGGTGTATCAGGTCTGATACGTTCTCTAGCCAACCTCTTAAATGAGAGTCCTTTGCCAGAACCTTCCTCTTCCCTCCGTCTCTTCTCTTCCACCGATGCTTCATATCGAGTCTTAGCAATATAAGCATGAACCGACATGGTTTCTACTAGATCTTCCCATCAAGTAGTAGCACGAATTTCCGCCGATGTTTTTAGAAGAGTCTCTCTAGCTACCTTCCCTTTCTCCAGTGTAGCAAGAGCACTTGACCATAGGCCATTAAGCGGTACCTGCCCTTCAAACTCCTCTCCTGCTCCTCTAACCTTAGCACTATAGCTTAAAGCTTCAACCGATGCCAATGCATGTGCACTATGATAAGCATTCATCAATTTTCTCATGCCTCCTTTACCAAAATTGGTTTGAATGGTTACTCCAGTGTCCTTAAGGGCTACCTTCCCTTCTTTTCAAAAAATGTCTCCACTCTGCAGCGTGTGTGAAAAATCTCCACAATCCCTTCGTGCATGATCAGTGCTGTCACACCATATGCATCGTTGCACATAAGTTGGCTTGGCGAAAGGCTTCTTCTTTCCTCCCATGTCTTTCTCTTCCAACATCGCAAATTTGATCTTAAGCTCCTTCATCCCTCGTATGATCTTATCGATAGATGATTCTTCCTTTCTGTAATTCACAGTCGGAGCTTCAACGTTGGAGGTTGGAACAACTTGCATAGTAACAGGTGCCGGAGAAATAGGAGTAGTGTTTTGAAGAGGTCTTTTCATTACAATCTTCTCTCCCCCTTCACCAATGGTCCAACTGCCTCCTCAACATCCTTCCAACTACCTGTTAATCCTTCTTCTTCATTCTTGTCTTCGAGAATCAACTCTAGCTTCTCTTGCAACTCAAAGTGTGCAGCTCGAAGAAACAATTCAGTTTTGTGTGATTCTAAAGTGATCTTCTCCAGTCGAGACAATTGTGAGAATTGTCTCTCAAACTCCCTTAGAAACTCAGTTGCATAAGATTTCTTATTGGGCCTTTCAACCCACTCCATGAATGACTTCTTAGTGACTCCATTAGACTCTTCCAAGAAGTATTCATTCCTCCAGGCACGGGAATATGTTTCCCAACCCTCACCAAAGTATTCATGTAAGGATTTCACATGGCCTCTTATCTCCGGCACCGCTGTTGCATGGACAAAGCTTTACTCTGAGAACGCCTGAGTGTCTAGCTGTAGAAGAACTCTCCTCGTCCTCGTGTGAACTGACAATCACCCTCTCTTTCATCTCCTCATCTCTCCATGCCCAACTCGTTGCACCCGGTAAACTCCAGCGGAAGAGGATCGTTGTAACCAACGATTGAACCGTTCACTCTTAGCCAAACTTCGCAGAAAAGTACTCTGCAACCATTCATAACTCTTGGGAAAGTTTCACATGCTTTTTACTTCTACATCTCTCGTTACAAATGTCGAACTATACCCTGTATCACAAGATGATATGCAGACCCTTATATACTAAAACCACTATAAACTCCAATTCTTTGATTCAATTGCACTCAAATTTCACAAGAAAATGACTTATCATCCAAGCTCCAACTCTGTGAAGTTTTATTGACCAATCTTGTTGATAGCATGAGTTATGATTGTCGAACTAAATCTGTAACAGTCTATGTAATCCTGCAATTCAGACTGTGTACACAAACTTCAAACTACTGCTTTGCACTCAAAACTCAACCGATCGAGCTGAAATTTCAATCAAATCGCAAATTCGAGTTGTAAACTTTGTGTTTATCGAATCCGATGTGTCAAAGCCTTCATAGAATGCTCAGAATTCACTCAAACTCTCCAATTAGTCCAAATTTCACTCTCCCACTTCAAATCACCACACCGGAGTGTCAACTTGCTCAATCGCCTTCATTCTTGAGCCAAAATCCTAGCTCTCCTTGTTAGCTCTCCAACTATATCCTTCAATCCTGAAAAACTTCCTTTAAAGGCTCCCGAAACTCCTCAAAACCCCGAAGAACTCGCCCAAGTGCTCTCATTGGTCTAAATTTCCCAACCAATGAGAATGAAGAGTCCCATTTTGACCACTAGTGGGCCAAATTAGCCACAACTAACTTAAAGCTTAACAACTAGCCTAAAAACACTACTTAGCCATCATATAGGTAATACGAGTTGTTGCTAATAAAGAGTCAAAATAACAACTCGAAACCGATTAAGTATAAACGGAACAACAAAAGGGACCAGGGAGTTTATAACTTGAGTATAATACTCCTCGCCAAAATTCCTAACAATCAACTCCCTATGACTTGCCTTTGGTAGACAGTAGTGATGGACAGGGATCCATGTGTTGAAAGGCGCCACTATCGGCAAGTTTAGGTCCATAATACTAATATCAAATCAAAACGTAGACTGTTAAGTCTCAAGTCGCGCCGTAGGAAACAATTGGCAGAATGAAAGGATCTGGGGAGTTTATCACAACTTCCATAAAGCTATCTCCAAAGTGATACACTAACCACGCCCTAAAGTGATCACGATGTAGACACCGGATGCTTATCACAAACGGATTGGTCATCGCTATATCTGGAGGATCATAACGCCCTCTATCCATGTCCCACGTTGGCTCCACTTCTATCGGATAAGCTCCTTAGTCAGCAACGTTCTAGACCTTCCCCTTTCCTTTTGACTCCAACCATGCTTTATATCCGATAAGGTCCAAGATGATATCCCTTGGATCCTTATCTACATCCTAGCCCTAGGATGACAATCCAACCGTGGCCTCTTAACAGCCTTACAATGAGACGCCGGCCATCTTGACCTAAAATATCGTCAAAATATCACCGTCATCTCAACAGCTTTGAAGATGACACATGTCATCATCTTCTCATAGTAGCCGTGTCACAACACGACATCCACCCCCCCTAAACCTGTGCATCCTCCGGTATGCACCAAGGAATTAACCAAAACATGTGTGGCATCAGATTATGTCCGCCTGATCTTCTGATCCCAACAGATCCTCCCCATATGACTCATCTTCACCAAAAAGGTCAAACTCCTCCTCAAGTTGGCCAATGTTGATCTCCTTATTCCGGCTTTTGAAGATCTTGATTCGTTTCCCTGCAATAGGCACCTTCATCTTTGTACCATCCAACTCTCTCAGCGAATAAGTGGCATTGTCATGGACATTGACTACCACATATGGCCCAAACCATCTCTTCGAAAACTTCCTCAAGGTGCTATGTTGGTTGTCGAGACTATTGTCATACACCAACACCCAATCACCTTTTTTGATCTCCTTTGGTCTCAGCCTATGACGTTTGTCAAATCTTTCCTTATTTCTAAGGCGTGCCTCTTTCAGTCTCTCCATTGCCAATTGTACATCCTCCGATCTCCTCTCCAGTTGTCAAATGCGTATCGCCAAAAGATCTTCTCTACTCATATTATCCTCCCAAGGCAACACACTCCATGTGGGAATGTTTTCCTCTATTGGCATAATTGGCTTTTGGCCTTGCATCAATTCTGCTGGCATGTAGCGAGTCACAGAGCTATGGGTTGTACGATCAGTCCATAATGCAAATGGTAACAAACGAGGTCATTGTCCAGCCTTCCCCCTACATGACTTCACAATTGGTTTGACAATAGGTGGGTGACCCCGTTCACTCTTCGCATTCCCTTATGGATTGTAAGCAGTTGTGAGAGACAACTTGACTCCACATCTCTCAAAAAAGTCATGTGCCTCTTGAGCATTCAACTCCCCTCGATCAGCAGTCATCTTCCCAACACATCCATAACGACACACGACGTCCTCCAAAAGAAATCTGCAAACCCCTTACATTTGCTTTTCGACCGTAGCGCTCTCCCCTCCACTTGATTGGATAGATCCTCCCTCGCTAACACCAGGTACCTCATCTGCCCTACTCCCATTGGCATGACCACTAAATCCAAAACCCACTTGTAATGGATAGCAAGTGGATATGTAGGATGCAAATCATCACGGTGTCGGATTCCAGAATACATCTGACACGTCTCACAAGTCTCCACAAATCCCACCACATCTTTGTAGATGTTCTTCCACCAATATCTCTCTTTCAATTTCATGAAAGTGGCATATATACCCCTATGGCGTGCCCATAAGCTTTGATGAAACTCTCGCATCAATTCTCGTTGAACCTCCTGTCCACAAATCACACGTTGTGGCATATCACCCTTCCGCTTCGGTCTCTTCCATAGATATCCATCCTGCAACATGTAGTTGTAGGCTTTCCTCCTTACATGTTTGAACTCGTGATCACTCCAACCACTCTGTCGTGCAAGTGTACTTAGATATTTTTCAATATCTAACCACTCACCCTCATACAAATCCTTGAAAAACAACTCCAAACTCTGTGCTACTCCTTGCTGATGAGCCACAGAATAAAACGTCGTTCCTACATCATCAGTATCATCAATCATCTCTTCTTCTCCCTCATATCTAACTCTTGACAACATGTATGCCACCTTGTTATCCTTCCCTGCCACATGCTTGAACTCCGGATTAAGTGTCTTGATGTAAGCTATCCACCTCAACATTGCAATATCTGGTGTATTGCAATTGGTGATCATCCCCAGCAATGGTAAACAATCCGTCTCAACAATCACATGTGCTCCATTCAGGTAGTTTCTCTCATACTTCATAGCTGTAACAACACCCCACAACTCCTTCTTCACCTGAGGATAACTTCGCTGTCTTTCACTCAAGACCTTGGCTCCAAATCTCACAGCATACCTACTACGTTCATCTTCATCATCATGTCCCACTGCCCATCCTATGGCAATAGGACTGGTATCCACCGTCAATATCACTGGTTTGTTACCATGATATTCTATCCTTCTCAAAACCGGAGGCGATGACATACACCTCTTCAACTTCCTCATGGCCTCTACATGCCTATTCTCCCATACAAACTTCTGATTTTTCCTTAACAACTCATATAACGGATCAGTTATATGAGCAAAAAGAGGAATCCATATGTGATAGAACACAACAACACCTAAAAACCGCCTCACCTCTGTCAAGGAAGTGCAGATCTCGCGCATTCTTTGGATAGCATCCACCTTGCTGGGATCTGGTTTTCGGCCAAACCATCCACACAAGTGGCCAACAATCACAACCTCTCGAACCCCAAATGAAGACTTCACTTACGACAATGTAAGATGAACCTCCTCCAATCTAGATAATATCCTCTCACAATCTTCAATGTGATCCTTCATGAACTTCCGACAGCCCTTTTGATCCTAGGTTTCATCCTTCTCCTCTTCTATACATCCCTTGATGGACACATCATCTAGAAAAGGCATAGTCTTCTCCGGAATAAAGTCCCTTAACACTTTATTCATCCCATTCATCATATGTGCCACTGAATTTGTGGCTCCTTGTGGCAACATGCATATCCTCACCAACCCTAAAGGTGTTCTCATTGTAGTAACATCCCTGCTTCCTTCCGATAGTTGAAACTGATCATATCCAGAGTAAAGATCTCCCATAGAGTAGATAGCTCTCCCGGCAAAAGCTTCTGCAAACTCGTTCACAATTGGTCCCACTCCCATATTTCTGATAGTCACTTGATTCACCGGTTGCATGTCTTGAATGAATCGTAATGATCCATTCTTTTTCGACCTTTGTAAACCAGCGGCTAGAATATGGTGCAAAAGATGGCTCTAGGATCCTCATCTTCATCTTTTTCTTCAACAACTCAATGAGTTTCGGAAGATGGGCTCTAGGTACAGGAATCGGCCTCAAGTCCCAAGGCGCATGAGGCACAGTGAAAATGATCATGGGAGCTACTACATTAGGATCCACACACCCTATCTCCTTTGCCTCAAAAGCGAATGCTTTTCCATGCCTAGCAAGCATATCTTTGAAACATCTCTCCTCATTTGCAAGAAGGAAACCATCAGATCCAACCTTCAACTCCTTCAAGGTGGTTACAGTAAACTTGTGTCCCATTTTACTATGATCCCTCAAGCTACTCTCTCTACTTGCTTGCTGCACCTGTTCCCTTGAGTCATTGGGTAAAGGAACAGCTATTGGTTTCACCTTCTTATCAACCGTTTTATAACTAATCTCCACTCGGACTTCAGGTGCTTGAAACGCCTTGATAGTGGAATAGAGCTCTCTAGAGTGAACCTCCACTATCTTATCCTCATCGCCAAATCCAATCTCCATCATCTCCTTCAACGGATCTCCCAACCCAAACTCCTCATAAACTCATGATATACACTCATCTTTCTCAAGAAGCTTCAGACCTGCAAGTTTCTCTTCATGTCTGCGCAATTCCTTCTTCTCCCATTTCTTCAAATCGGAAACCTCCTTGTATGTAGCATATCCATCCCGCGAAAATCCCACCAACCCTATACAATAGGTACCTTTCTCTCGTGTAGGTGAGAGTACCTTCTTCTCCGTACCACTATATCCTCTCTCTACAGTGGTACCTCTCCAAAATCCTCAAAGTCTTCAGATTTTGGGAAAGCTCCTTCTCTCAACTGCGCTTTATTTCTCTCATGATTTGTTGGTACCGTTAAAAACTGCACCAACCGCTTTCCATCTTGGCGAATTCGTGCATACGCTGATCCATCATCAAGCACTCTTGTCTCCATCCTCAGTGCTATGATATAGGGCTGTCCAAGAATCAATGGGTACGATGTAGAGTCTTACACAAAGAAATTCTGCTCAGCTACTACATCCCCAACCTTCACCGGAACCTCAGGGCATGCTCCGTACAAATCCTCTCGAGTGTTGTTCGCTGCCCTGATCATCCAACCATGCTAAGTGTCTATGGGCCACTTCCCCTTGTTGTAGAGCTCTCTTGACATTATGTTGATCTCTGACCCATGATCGATCAATGCCAACACCGGTTCCTTCATATCCCCGAGCTTCACAAGCGTTTCAGTAGTCGCCCTTGCCCAATGCGGCCGGGTGTAATGACCCTTGCACCTTCCCCCTTGGCCTCCTCAAAACAGGCTTTCTGAGATTTCACCCCACAACACTCCACCAATGCATCCTCTTCATCCTTTGATACCTTTGTACCTAGTGCATGAAGTAGAGCGGTTTCATTGGAAATCTGCCGTTTCCTCTTGATGGTATCGATGATAACATCATGAAACTCCCTCTTGGCTATACCAAGTATCTCCCTCAAGGTAAACTCTACCTTGGCACTCAAAATCCTCTCCTCCAAGACTCCCTTCACAAGTCCAATATATAAACTATTTCCTGACTACTATATTCCTTTGCTTCAGTATCACCGTGCCATCGAGCCCCGGTTTCGTCAACTTGACTTGTATATGGGTTTCGACTTAACCCATATGCATCATAGTTCAACACCTGTAGAACCTTGGTTAGCATGTTGTAGAGCTGTTTTTTTTTTGTTTTTTGAATAAAGAAGATAATATTCGGGGAAGAATGACGAATATGAGTGTAATCACAGATAGAGGACCTCATTTTACTAGTTTGTTTTGGAAAACCTTGTTTGGTTTATTCAAAACAAAGCTAGCAATGTCTACAGCCTATCATCCTCAAACGGATGGTCAAACAGAGAAGGCCAATAGAACAATAGAAGATATGATGCGAGCATTCACCTGGGAGGAACAACAAGAGTGGGATATTCTTCTGCCTCTAGTGGATTGGCATATAATAATTCTTTTAATGCATCCACAAAAGTGTCTCCATTTTATCTGATGTATGGTGCTCATCCTTTGACACCTTCCAGTTTGTTGAGAATTCCTAAGGGGCAGGAGTTTTCAACCAAAGTTGCGGTAGTCAATGATTTTGTGGAGCACATACACAAAGGACTGCATCAAGCAAAGAAGAAGTTGATAATTGCTCAAAATCGACAAAAGCAATATGGAGATGCTCATTGTAAGGAGGTGAATTTTCAGGAAGGAGATCAAGTTTGGCTATCCACGATCAATTTGTCACTTGTAGGAACACCAAAATTTAACCCTCGATTCATCGGTCCTTTTGTGGTATTGAAACGTGTTGGCTTGGTGTCTTACAAGTTAGAGCTCCCGTTGTATATGAAAATACATCCCGTATTTCATGTGTCACGATTGCGAAAACATGTACCACGTCCCAAGCAGTTCACAAATCCATCAACCCCTCCTCCTTTACCTACTATGGTAGCAGATCAG
Organism: Marchantia paleacea; assembly: GCA_014180765.2. Classification (NCBI taxonomy): domain Eukaryota; kingdom Viridiplantae; phylum Streptophyta; class Marchantiopsida; order Marchantiales; family Marchantiaceae; genus Marchantia; species Marchantia paleacea. The sequence goes on from MUAA02000018.1 coordinate 5,548,417, forward strand.
GCAGAATTCGAGGTTGACAAGATTCTCAAAAAACAGATTCGGGGTTACAAATACCCAAAAACGGAGTATTTGGTACAATGGAAGGGATATCCATCATATGAATCAACTTGGGAACCGGCAAAGAACTTAGCCAATGCACCTTTGATCGTTCAAGAGTTTGAACGTGTGAGCAACGAGGATGTTGCATCTTAAAAGAAGGGAGATTTGTAACCATCTTTAGTTACGCAAGGAGGAGATAGATAGTCTTGAGTTGACTATTAGGGGAGTATCTAAAGGTTCCACATCAGTAATCCGTGTGCTCTTTAGGTTGTGTTTCTTGTTTGTTAGTTAGTGTGTTAGTTGGAGTACACGTCAGCAATCCGTGTGCTCATAGGGATGACCACCATGTCATCGATCCACGAGGAATTGAGTGGATGGTGGTTGTGTAACCTTATCTAGTTTGTACCTTTTTGAGGACTATATATGGAGAAAGAGAAACCATTGAGGGATCTCTCAACTTCAAAATTCCTTGAGCTATTCGAGTGGTCTCTCCTCACGTCCTTAGTGTTACATTGCACTCCTAGAATGTGTAATCCGTTGTCGTATTGTGACGCGGCTACTATCGGCTACTATGAGAAGATGATGACATGTATCATCTTCAAAGTTGTTGTCATGACGGCTCTGAAGTTTAAGTTAAGATAACCGATGGCTCACTGTAAGGCTATTAAGAGTCCACCATTGGATCGACTTTGTAGGGTCAGGATGTTGAAAAGGCTCCAAGAGATATTATCTTGGACCTTATCAGATATAAAGCGCAATCAGGGTAGAAAGGGTATGGGAGAGAGCTAGACACATCACTTTGCTGACTAAGGAGCTTATTTGATCGAAGTGTAGCCGAAGTAGGACATGGATAGAGGACAACCTGATCCTCCAGATGTATTGATGCCCAATTCATTTGTGATCAACATTCGGTATCTTCATCGTGATCATTTTTGGGTATGGTTAGTATATCACTTTGGAGATAACTTTATGCAATAAGTGATAAACTCTCCAGACCCGATTATTCTTCCAATTATTTTCTACGGCGCGATTTGGGACCTAACAGTATACATTTTGATTTAGTTTGAATGCTATGGATCTGAACTTACGAGTAGTGGTGGCTTTCAACACATGGGTTCCAATCCATCACTATTGTTTACCAAAAAAAAGCCATATGGAGGTGATTGTTAGGAATTTTGGCGAGGAGTATTATTCTCAAATTATAAACTCTCCAGTTCCGTTTGTAGTTCCGTTCATTCTTAGCCGGTTTCGAGTTATCATTTTGACTCTTTATTAGTGACAACTCATATTGTGTATATGATGTCTAAGTAGTGTGTTTAGGATAGTTGTAAAGCTTTAAGTTAAAATAAAGTTAATTTGGCCACTCTAGAGGTCATAATAACATTCTCCATTCTCATTGGTCTAGGAGTTTTGGCCAATGAGGGCACTAGGGTAACTTCTTCGAGGTTTTGAGGGGTTTTGGAGACCTTTTAGGGGGACATTTGAAGATTTGGGGACAAGATTGGAGAGTTGATAGGGAGAGCTACGACGTGGGCTTAGAATAGATGCATTTGAGGGGGTTTTCACTCTGATATAGTGATTCAAAGATAGAGAGAGAAATTTAGACCTTTGAGTGTATTTGGGGTGTTTATGAGAATCCTACAAGGTTTTTGAGAAATATGATCCAACTTAGATATAGTTTACAACTCAAGCTTGTCGTTGGATTGAAATTTGGACTCAATTGGATGAGTTTTGAGTATGGAGTGATAGGTTAAAGTTTGTGTATACAATCAGAGTTGCAAGATTGCACTGACTATCACAAAGTTAGTACATCAATCATATCTTTTGCTATCAAAAAATTACAACAATAAAACTTTCCACAGTTGAAGTTTGGATAATAAGTGACTTTGTCATGAAATTTGAGAGCAATTGAAGTCAAGGATTGGGATGTGTGATGGGTTTAGTACACATGGATCTGCATATCATCTTGTGATAGAGTGTGTAACTCGACAATTGTTCTGAGAGATCTAGAAGAAAGAAACATATGAAACTTTTCAAGAGAACAGAGAGGTTGTAGAGAAATTTTCTGTGAAGTTTAGGCAAGAGTTATTGGTCCAATCATTGGGTATCATAATCTTATTCCGCTGAAGTTTTACCGGTTGTAATGAACTCGAATATGGAGTGTTGAGGAGAAGAAGAAGAGATTGTCAACTCACACAAGGTTTAGGAGGGTTCTTCTATAGCCATGCGCTGAGGCGTTCTCAGAGCAAAGAAATATCCATGCGACATAAGTGGTGAACTCGACGTGAAATCTCTGAGGTGGAGGTGTTGGTCCAAAAGACAAGAAATACACTCAGAAGCAACATGAAATCAAGAGACGAGAGAAGAAATACGTGGTTCACCTTACTGAGGCTTTGTCCACGGAACACACAGAGTCATTTACTAAATAACCCTAATTTGTGTTCTGAGAGAGCTCTGCTTGACCCTCTTATATATTAGTACCAGCCCTAGCCCTAGTCTAACTAAATATAGTCAAACTAATCTGAGTTAACTCCTAACAGGAGGAACTTTCATGAGTTCTCTTGTTGCGAGTTTACAAATTCATGAGTTTTGGTTTATGGTTGACTGTTCCAAGTTTAGAGTAAGGTGTAGATTGCAAGTTCAGATTGTGGGTTGGCCTTGAGATATTAGGGTGCGAGTTCAAGTTTTGTTTGGACTTGAGATATAAAATTAGTCAGAAATTAGATTGTAATAACTCTATAGTGATAGCTTAGCGCAGAACGTTGAGTTTTATGATATGTCAAATGTCAAGTGATGGCAAGAGTAAGTCATGGATGGATTGGGACAATTTAAGTATGGAGGGTCGCTGTTTGCTTCTTGTGTTTGGATCCCCTCCATAATGGCTTCTTGTGTGTGCACCATGCTGGATTTGTATGGGCGCCTGATTCTATAGGAGTGCTCCAGACTTGATCACCGGTTACCACTCTAGTTCGTGTTGCGTATTTCTCTTGTGAGAAGTTGGAAGTGATGGCCAACTTTCCCAAGAGTGCTTGAGGTGATGGCAGGTTAGGTTGCCCAATCCATTAGGCACAGACCACGGGGATCTAGATTTAGATTAGAGTAGATAGACACAGAAGGTTGGATACTTGGGGAATTGATGGGATCAACAATCAAGACGACTTCATATCAGCAAAAGGCTGACTGGTTGTTCGGGGTCACAAGGAAGATCACAATGAGTGGGGAGGGGTCGAGCAGAGTCGGCGAGGTACCTAAGGTGCAACTTGATCTGGCAATAGTAGAGATGTTTCAAGCGTTCATACTCTTTCTTCAACAGCAACAATTGCAGGATCGAAGGGAGAATTCAACTACAAAGGCGCTGCAAGCTGTGGTGAGGAAGATGGACCAATTTGACGAGAGGGATATCTCAAAGTACTTGAGGCACTACGTCAGGGAAATGGAGCTGAATCGTGTTACCAAAAGAGAGATGATAGAAATGTTCCGTCTTGCTGCGGTGTCATGTTGTGATACGGCTACTATGAGAAGATGATGACATGTGTCATCTTCAAAGCTGTTGAGATGACGGTGATATTTTGACGATATTTTAGGTCAAGATGGCCGGCGTCTCATTGTAAGACTGTTAAGAGGCCACGGTTGGATTGTCATCCTAGGGCTAGGATGTAGATAAGGATCCAAGGGATATCATCTTGGACCTTATCGGATATAAAGCGTGGTTGGAGTCGAAAGGAAAGGGGAAGGTCTAGAACGTTGCTGACTAAGGAGCTTATCCGATAGAAGTGGAGCCAACGTGGGACATGGATAGAGGGCGTTATGATCCTCCAGATATACCGATGACCAATCCGTTCGTGATAAGCATCCGGTGTCTACATCGTGATCACTTTAGGGCGTGGTTAGTGTATCACTTTGGAGATAGCTTTATGGAAGTTGTGATAAACTCCCCGGATCCTTTCATTACGCCAATTGTTTTCTACGGCGCGACTTGGGACTTAACAGTCTACGTTTTGATTTGATATTAGCATTATGGACCTAAACTTGCCGATAGTGGCGCCTTTCAACACATGGGTCCCTGTCCATCACTACTGTCTACCAAAGGCAAGTCATAGGGAGTTGATTGTTAGGAATTTTGGCGAGGAGTATTATACTCAAGTTATTAACTCCCCGGTCCTTTTTGTTGTTCCGTTTATACTTAACCGGTTTCGAGTTGTTATTTTGACTCTTTATTAGCAACAACTCGTATTACCTATATGATGGCTAAGTAGTGTTTTTAGGCTAGTTGTTAAGCTTTAAGTTAGATGTGGCTAATTTGGCCCACTAGTGGTCAAAATGGGACTCTTCATTCTTATTGGTTGGGAAATTTAGACCAATGAGAGCACTTAGGCTAGTTCTTCGGGGTTTTGAGGAGTTTTAGGAGCTTTCAAAGTGATTTTTTTAGGATTGAAGGATATGGTTGGAGAGCTGACAAGGAGAGCTAGGATTTTGGCTCAAGAATGAAGGCAATTGAGCAAGTTGACACTCCGGTGTGGTGATTTGAAGTGGGAGAGTGAAATTTGGATCAATTGGAGAATTTGAGTGAATTCTGAGCGTTCTATGAAGGCTTTGACAAATCGGATTCAATAAACACAGAGTTTACAACTCGAATTTGCGATTTGATTGAAATTTCAGCTCGATCTATTGAGTTTTGAGTGCAAAGCAGTAGTTTGAAATTTGTGTACACAGTCTGAATTGCAGGATTGCACAGACTGTTACAGATTTAGTTCGACAATTGTAACTCATGCTATCAACAAGATTGGTCAATAAAACTTGACCGAGTTGAAGCTTGGATGATAAGTCATTTTCTTTTGAAATTTGAGTGCAATTGAATCAAAGGATTGGAGTTTATAGTGGTTTTAGTATAAAAGGGTCTGCATATCGCCTTGTGATATAGGGTGTACTTCGACATTTGTTACGAGAGATCTAGAAGCAAAGAGCATGTGAAACTCTCCCGAGAGTTATGAATGGTTGCAAAGTACTTTTCTGCGAAGTTTGGTGAAGAGATAACAGTTCAATCGTTGGTTACAACGATCCTCTTCCTCTGGAGTTTACCAGGTGCAACGAGTTGGGCATGGAGAGATGAGGAGATGAAAGAGAGGGTGATTGTCAGTTCACACGAGGACGAGGAGAGTTCTTCTACAGCCAGACGCTCAGGCGTTCTGAGTAAAGCTCTGTCCATACGACATAGGTGGTGAGCTCGACGTGAAATCTCTGAGGTGGAGGAGCTTTCATTAGTTCTCTTGTTGCGAGTTTACAATTTCATGAGTTTCAGTTTATATTTTAGTGTTTCAAGTTTAGAAGGTGTAGATTGCAAGCTCATATTATCAATTAGCCTTGAGAGATAGGGTGCAAGTTCAAGTTGTTTGGGCTTGAGATATTAAATTAGTCAGAAATTGGATTTATAAGGACTCTATAGTGTTGGCATAGCGCAGAACATTGAAATTTATGATATGTCAAATGCCAATTGATGGCGAGAGTCAGTCGTGGGTGGGTTGGGAATTTAAGTATGGAGGGTTGCTGTTTGCTTCTTGTGTTCGGATCCCCTCCATACTGGGCTTCTGTGTGTGCGCCATGCCGGGCTTTGTGTGGGCCTTTTGATTCCATAGGAGTCTTTCGGACTTGATCACCGGTTACCACTCTAGTGCGTGTTGTGTATTTCTCTTGTGAGAAGTTGGAGGTGATGACCAACTCTCCCAAGAGCGCTTCTTGGTGATGACAGGTTAGGTTGCCCTATCCATTAGATATAAACCACGGGGCTCTAGGTTTTAGATCGGTTTAGATAGAAACGGGAAGTTGGGTACTTGGGGAATCGGAGGGGGTCAACGATCAAGGCGGCTTTTCATCGACAACAAGTTGAGTGGGTGTTCAAGATCATAAGGACGGTTACAATGAGTGGGGAGGGGTCGAGCAGAGCAAACGAAATACCTAAGGTGCAACTTGATCCGGCAATAGCGGAGATGTTTCAAGCGTTCACACTCTTCCTTCAACAACAACAATTACAAGACCGAAGGGAGAGTTTAGCCACAAGGGCGTTGCAAGCTGTAGTAGGGAAGATGGATCAGTTAGATGGGAGGGATGTCTCAAAGTACTTGAGATATTACGTCGGGGAAATGGAGAACTGAACCGTGTGGAGAAGCGGATGATCGAGATGTTCGATCTTCTTTGCGGTGCCGGGAGATTAGAGATCATGTGAGATCCCTACAGGAGCAATTTGGTGAGGATTGGGAGATGTATTCTCGTGCCTTGAGAGATGAGTACTTCTTAGAAGACTCTGATAGAGTCACTAAGAAGTCCTTCATGGAGTGGGTCGAAAGGCCCAATAAGAAGTCTCATGCAACTGAGCTTCTTAAGGAGTTTGAGAGACAATTCTCACAATTGTCTCGATTGGAGAAGATCACCTTGGAGTCACATAAAACAGAGTTGTTTCTCCGAGCTGCTCCAAGAACCAAGCTTCCCAAAACAAGGGCTCTCCAAAACTAAGATCACAAAACTAACTTTTCTCAAAACTAACTTTTCTCAAAACTCCCCTTCTCCTAAAACTCACTTTCTTGAAAACTAACTTGAGAGTTGCTTCTCAACTTCTCTATTTATACTACTTAGAATCTTACCCTAGTAAACCAAGTTTAAACAAGGTAAAAATCACAAACCCCAATGAAAAGGGTACATGGTAATATGCAATTGGTCCACTTGGATCTTCTAGAAGCCCAACTACTCTCCAATTGATTTTAGTATACCAAGTCAATCTCACCCCTAGATTTAAGGGTCTTCACCAAGTCCAACCAATGAAAACTAGTCCAAGTCATGGAAAGTCAAGATACCCATGTGATAGAATCTGTTCCTTAATTCCTACTAAACAACAAAATAATTGTTCTCATCTACCAAACAAAAAGTTACTCTATATTTTCCTCCAACTTAACCATAATTAGTTGAACATACTCATGACTAAGATAAACTTAGGTACAATTTAGATTTACTTACATTTCATCCTATATGTACAATCCTGGGTCTTACAATCACAACTTCTGCTTTCCACAATGTGGACTTGAAATAGTAGTATGGCTGCTCTTCTTACGTGGTCTTGAGAGGAAGGATATGTGTGCAAACAGGTGTAAAAGGGAATTGCGTGTGTGCCTTTGTTGTTTGTGGTAGTAGCAAAAGCAAGCGGAGCAGCTGTATCTCTTGTGGTTTAGGGATTTTTACCTAGGACTTTTACCTTTTTTCTCATATGAGTGGGAAGAAGTCAAGTTTGAAGGTTCCATTTGACAACCAAATGACACAAGGAATAAGTTCGGGGGCTAGACGGATCGAGATGGCAGTCATGAAGACAGGAGGAGCCGGATTTGATATTGTCATATATGATGGACGTGGTGACTATCTTTTGTATGAGAGGCAAGTCAAAGGCAAGTTGAAGGCTTCCGGTTTGGGCAAGTCATTGAGGCCTAAACCCTCTACATTCAATATGAAGACTGGAAAGACCTTCAGGAATAAGCAATAAGTATTGTTATATTCCATCTATAACCTTCAATTCTGAAGCAAGTTGATGAGTATGACAATTGTACTTTATTGTTTGAGGCTTTTCAGCAACGGTTTCATCGCAAAGAATTATCAAACAGGTTGTACACCTCCTTGAAGCTGATGAGTTTCAAGATGAAAGATTTAGGTACGAAGATACAAGATCACATTCATGCCTCTGGTGATTGGAGATAATTGATGAGAGTAAGGCCCTTCATTTGTTAAGTTCATTACTTGTTTCATATCAATCATTGTCACGAGTATTGCTCCATCGTGATAGACAAACAATCACTTATAATGAGGTGGTAAGTGCTTTATTGACTGATGATCTTCAACAGAAGATGATGATGCCCTCTACTCCATCCTCTTCATCCGATACGGTATTGTATGTGACTCGTGGACGATCACAATCATGGAATGATAAAGAAAGGAAGAAGTTTGGATCTAGAGGTAGATCCATGTCTAGGGGTAAATCCCAAGATAGGAAGACGGTGGTCTGTTGGAAATATGGCAAGAGTGGTTACTTTAAGAAGGACTGTCGTGTGAAGACGAAGGCTAATGATCCTCTTTTGACCAATGTGGCTCAAGACTTTGATGAGGAGGATGACTTGCTTGAAGATGGACTATGAAGCCAGAAGTACGTCCTATGCAACTCACCAAAGGGCATTGGTGATGTATGGATTTTGGATAATGCTTGTTCTTATCATATTTGTTACATGAGAGAGTTTTTTCATACTTTCTCAATATCAAACGGTTTAGTTCTTATGGGAAATGATCAACTCTATAGGATTGAAGGTGTTGGATCTGTCGAGATTCACATGTTTGATGGAGTTGACTCATGTCATGTTTATATTTGAAATGAGAAAGAATCTTATCTCTCTTGGAATATTAGATTCAAAAGGCCTTGAGTGGAGTTCTAAACAAGGAGTACTTGAGGTGAGAGTAGGTGATAAGATTATCTTAAGAGAACACAAGTATAGAAATCTGTATGTGCTAGAGGGCAATACCATTTGTGATCTCGGTATGAGATGGCTCATGTTTGCCATTCTAGAATGGGACACATGAGCAATAGGTACTTGACTTTCCTTCGCGATAGGGGTTTGTTACCTGGTTTAGGTAAAATTTACATGAAATTTTGTGAGCATTGTGTTATGAGCAAGTAACACAAAAAAAGCCTTTGGTGTTGGAACTCATAGTTCCAAAGAGTTACTTGAGTATGTACATAGTGATGTGTGGGGACCCTCTCCTAAAGCCTCATATTTTGGAAAGTGGTACTATGTATCGTTTATTGATGATTACTCAAGATTTGTGTGGGTCTATTTTCTCACACAAAATTCTGAAGTCTTTGCAATTTTCAAAAGTTGGAGAGCCCAAGTTGAGACTCAAAGTGATCACAAGGTGAGATATATATGTTCGGATAATGGCAGGAGTATACTTATGAGGAGTTTAGAAGTTAATGCAAAGAGGAGGGGATCACTCGTCATCTCACCACGGTTTATACTCCGAAACAAAATGCTATTTCTGAGAGGCTCAACCAAACAGCATTGAAGAAGGTGCATCGTATGTTGAGCAAATCTCGTTTACCATATGAAGTCTAGGTTGAAGCTGTTAATACCGCAATGTGTTTGGTAAATCTGTCTCCTTCAAGTGTAATCAATTTCTTGACACCATTTGAATTGAGGCACAAACGGAGGGCTCATTGCAGTCGTTTGAGAATTTTTGGTTGTACGGCTTATCCTCTCATACCTAAGGAGAATAGGACCAAGTTGGATCCTACATCCAAGAAGTGTCATTTTCTTGGATATGCAAGTGGTGTGAAAGGTTATAGGCTATGGAATCCTGTAGCTTGTAAGGTGATTGTCAATAGGGATGTTTCTTTCAATTAGCCCAAATTATTGAAAGAGGGGGAGATATCTCAGGCTCCCCTTACTGACAAGGGCAAATCTCCACTCACGAATGTTGTTGAGGGGGAGATTGATCATTATGGGTTTAATGATGCGCCACAAGGAAAATCTCCAAAATATATGGAGCAAATTCCTGAACAACAGAAATTGGAGGATCAAGTTGTCATTGTTGAGCCTCAAGACAGAGCACGAAACGATGGAGATCAACCATGACCATCTACTAGGAGATCATCAAATCAGATTAGTAAAGCTCCCGAAAGGTATGGAACATGGGCTGATTCATCTATTCTTGAGAATCATGATATTGAAATTGAGAATGATGATGGCAATGCGTTGATCTTGGAAGAAGGAGAACCTTGTTCATATAGAGAAGCTCAAACCTCTATCAATAAGCTTGGAGTGGGATATTGCTATGGAGCGTGACATGCAATCGCTTGTTGAAAACAAGACTTGGGAGTTGGTGGATCTTCCAAAGGGTCAACAAGTTGAAGGATAATCCTGCAAATAAGAGAAAAGGATCTTCAAAGTAAGGTTGGTGGCTAAGGTCTTCACACAAGAAAAAAGTCTGGACTACAACAAAGTCTTCTCACATGTAGCAAAGTATGCTACAGTTCGTTTGGTATGTGCACTTGCTCCGATATTTGGTCTAGTTATGGATCAAATGGATGTTGTCACAACTTTTGTATATGGATCTTTGGAGGAAGAAATCTACATGAGACAACTAACTCGCTATGAGAAGAAAGGTCAAGAGAAGTTAGTTTGTAGACTGCTCAAATCTCTATATCTCGTAGGCAATGGAATGCAAGATTTCATGAGTTCATGAATGCACAAGGATTTTTACGGAGTGTGTTTGATCCATATGTTTATATGAAGAAGGTGAATAATGAGATCTTTAGCTTCATTATTCTAGTACTCTATGTGGATGACATGCTCATTTTGTCAAAGGAACAATCCAATGTTGATAGATGCAAGAGACAATTGAAATCTGCATTCAAGATGAAGGATTTGGGTGAGTCCAAGAGGATATTGGGTATGGATGTTCACAGGGATTTGAAGAAAAGGAAGCTATGGTTAATTCAGGGCAAGTACATTCAGCGTGTGCTTGACAAGTTTAACATGGTAGGCTCTAAAGGAGTGTGGACTCAGGATTTGACGGCACATTTTAAGTTCTCAGCATCTCAATGTCCAATTGATGCAACTGTGAGAGGAAAGATGTCGTCAATTCCCTATGACAAGGCAATGGGCAGCCTCATGTATTTGATGGTGTGCACTAGACCTAATATTGCTCTAGCTATGGGCAAGGTGAGCATGTACATGTCAAATCCAGGGATGGTGCATTGGGAAGCTGTGAAGGGGATTCTCAAGTACCTCAAGAGTACTAAGGATTATGGTCTTTTGTTTGATGGTTTATTAGACAATGTCAAATCCTTGTTGGGTTACATTGATGCTGACTATGGATAAGATCTGGACAAGAGGAAGTCTATAACTGGATATGTGTTTACATTTGGAGATGGATGCGTTAGTTGGAGATCTATCTTGCAGAAGTGCATAGCTCAGTCAACTACAGAAGTTGAATATGTAACAGCATCGGAAGCAAGAAAGGAGGCTATTTGGTTGAATAGACTTATCATTGAGATGATATTAAAACAGTTTGTTGTAAATCTCCATTGTGATAGTCAAAGTGCTTTACATCTTGCAACAAATCAAGTGATGGATAGCAGGGTGAAGCATATCGACATCATATATCACTTTATGAGAGATGCAGTTTCTGATAAGAAGGTTGAGCTGGTCAAGATTGACGGTAAACTCAATCCAGTTGATGCATTGACCAAAGTTATTCCTTTAGAGAGTTTTAGGAGGCATTGTGCTACTATGCAGGTTTTGCATAAGGAACACTAGTAGAGTTACTCTAGCAATTGTTTGATTCTTGTATATGCTTTACTCCTTCCTAGTTAGGCTACGACTTGGTTCTAGTTAATCCTTGTTTATAGGAGGGCCTATGCTTCCTTCTAGGACTTCCTGCGAGTATGTATATGGATAACAAGAGTTAGAGACCCCAAGACATGAATCAAGGGGGAGATTGTTAGGAGTTAACTCAGTTCTTGAGTAACTCTGGTTAGTTTGACTATATTTAATTAGACTAGAAATAGGGCTAGTATTACTATATAAGAGGGCTGACAGAAGCTCTCTGTGACACAATTAGGATATTCAGTAAAGTGACTCTGTGTGTTCTGTGGGCGTAGCCTCAGTGAGGTGAACCACGTATTTTCTATGTCAACTCTTGATTGCATATTTTTCTTCGTGAATTCCTATTTCGGACCTACAGGTTCGGGATGACTAGGTAACTATTGCAGACATGATGGTTTCTGATTCTACATGTGACATAGTTTCAGAGAGGCTGATTATCCATCCTCCTGGATGGGCAGCAAGTGGAGCGGTAACAACCAAGGTCACCAAGTATAGGGGTATGTAGAGAGGTCACTTCTTTGTTTCTCTAGCTTTGGAGTTATATGGAGCTATAGACACCAACTTTGACATGTTCATGATAGAGTGCACTAGAGCCTACCACACTAGGCAGCAAGGGTATCAATCTCTTTAGTTTATTGTACAACCTATTTTAGACAACACTGCTTTACAGAGAGCACTAGCTAGTGCAATCCATAGGAGAGCAATCCTGTTAGATGATATGTCTTTGGATGGTCATGTTGTTTGTAGACCGATTTATGTAGATAGTTATGATATCTTAGGTGCAATAGGACAGATTTCCCATTGTGATGCTATTGGGGCCTAGCCCCAATCTACCCGTTTGGTTTCTTCCATGTGAGAATTGATGGGGTGTTCCTGTTCTTTTTGTTATTTTATTTTACTAAGTGTTCTTCAGGTATTCCACAGTTGGCATATAGACTTTAATCTTCCCATTCCACGTCCATTCATGTATCGTTACGGTCATGCCTAGCCTCGTATCAATTAATATGTTGTGGAAACCTCAGTCAGTTGATGAAACTTGCTTCTCTACAATTATCTTTAGCGGCACTTCATGAAAGTTCGACGTCTTAGCCCAGAACTTAATAATTTCCTCATGAGAGCTCTTTAATTAATGCTAACTATCTTACGTGACTACCCTAACTACTACATTAGTCAAGCACCTCAGGTTCATGAGGTGACTGAATTTCCCCGGTAAAGTGACTGCTATGTCACGAGGAACGTAGTAGGTAGCGTGCATCGTGGTCGCCTATCAGTTGCGAGCTTATTACTACGCACGCTTGCTTCACTGCCGTCCAGCAAGGTTAGTATTACAGACCTTTCTTAGTTCCGTTATTGAATCACACCCCATTTCGCGTCTTTTATAGTCCATGAGGATCTTATGCCTCGACTCTTGAGTCCCAGTGTTGTGGATACTCACTCAAGAAGTAGACTTGGGCTCCCCAGTTCAATCTACTGCTGAAGAACTTTTTTCCTTCTAAACCAGAGGCCTATAGAACTGTGTACCTCTCTACTAGCTGCATGGTTGTATGAGATCTTGCCAGTTTATTTATCATGCATCTTACAAGTAGGTTTCTAGCAACGCAATGACCATGGTGATCCCATTTCGTGATCTTCGTATCCATCTCTGAATCTTGATCTCATTTTGGAGTTGCCGAAGGTGTCCTACGACAATTCCTTTCTTTCAGCTGGTATGGAACAAATTAGAGAGCAGAGCGGGGAACATGGAGAATCACTTTCAACAGTTTTTGGCTTGTCGAGTAGCTAGAATTGAGAGACCATAAGAGTCCGAGACGATCGTCAAGCTGCGTCCTCGATATCTCGGAATGACAGAGTCTAAAGCAAGTTAATGGTTGTAGGTGACTCCTTTTAGAGATCCATTGCTATTGTGAATGTGGTGACACATGTGATCACATAAGAGAGGATCGAGTACTCAGAGAATCAGATTGATTAGGATGATTACCCACTGAAGGTTGAGTCTCTATTATATAGCCCCTAGAGGGGTACTCTAGTCTAGTACGCCAACCGTAAGTTGGCCACCATAGTTACATTATAGCTGTATACACAATGGAAGTCCAATACTCCCACTCCCATAGGATGTTATTATTTAGGGTGGCAAACCGACCTAACAGTTGGCACATCAGACTGGAGGGTCCCTCTGGGGCTATATAACATAGTCTCAACCCTTTCAGTCATCCAATTCAATCAATCTAATATTCTGAGTACTCACTACTTTCTTTTATGATTGTACCTCTGTCACGACATTCGCAATAGCAATGTCTCTCTCAAAAGAGTCACCTGCAACCCTCTGCCGTGCGTATCACATTCAGTCAATCTAATATTCTTAGTACTCACTCCTTTCTTCTATGACTGCATCTGTCACCACATTCACAATTACAATGTCTGTCTCAAAAGAGTCACCTGCAACCGTTAACTTACTTTGGACTGATTTTTTCTGTGAAATCAAAGACGCAACTTGACAATTGTCAAACCCAATGTTCAAACATCAAAACATAGGAAGAAACGAGGACGTAGATAGGCAATCAGGGGATACCCTGGAATGGGTAGAAGATGTTGATGTCAAGTGGGAATGAAGAATCCACCTACGTACCTATTCACCCAACTGGTAGGATTGAAGGCCCTGAATACATCCGCCCTACTGGGGGATGTATTCAGGGCCTTCAAATCCTCAGTACCAATGATTTAACAATCAATTTTCTATCTCTATTTTACTTGGTTCCCGCTCTCTTGCTCTGTTCGTTCTCCCGTGATTAGAGTCATGTACATATGATTGTAGTCCAACATGGTATCAGATCTGAGGTGCAAAAATTGAGACCTATGGATCATTAAAGTAGTCGGGCGTACCCCTGACTGCTGAAGTGGAGAGGGATGCCTCCTCCATAATCGGTCACAATGAGAAACAAATTGAAAAGAAGGGTATTGATCCAAAACAAAGCAATAATTTATCTTTTTTGAATTTAAAGAATTGCAACTGCCAAGCATTGGGCTTGACGGCTACAATATGAAATTTGACACTGCTTAGAGTTGATTATCACACATTGGCGACGGCAAACCCGATTCTTGAATCATCGTTGGTACCCTTACAAAAACCTCAATGGGGCACTATGACATGCGTATATGACCCGTTTTTTATGGGATACTATTCGATGAGTGGAATAACATGCTAAGCATCTTCTTTCAGGGCAAACACGTTTTAGGGGTAGCTGATGGTGAAAAACCAAACCTGCAATCACATCGAAAGACCCCTTAATTTGATGTGGACAAGGAGAAAACTTACAAAATTGGCTGGATGCTGAACGGCATCATGCTGAAATGGCTGGATTATCTCTTTGACCTGAATACCTTTGAGCGATCGTTTCAAAATTTTAATTGGTGCCCAAATCTGTTCAGTTCTGCCGATCAATTCGAAAGTAACTTATGGCATGAGCTCCATTCTGCTAGTCTTTTCATCTGATACAATAAGTTACGTATACACAGTATCGACCTCGAGCAGATTCATTCATGAGTCTCGTCCAACATTGGATCTTTATTATTCGATTATCTTACTTGTTGTTCTTGGATACTTTGGAGCTTGGTAATCAGAAAGATATTTAAAATTAATTTGTAATTGTAACGGGGTTATTGATTATACCAAACAATATTTGATTGTTGTATCTTGTATCATCTGTATTTTTTCTAAAAACAACTTCTAGTTTCCAATAACTAGATTCTTATGAAACTACATCATACAGGATTTTTAACATCCTTTTGAAAAATTATATGTTATTTGTATTATTTACACTTAAAAATTATAATATGAAAAAATTTTGAATTTTGAATTTTTATTTTTCCTTGCTATGATTTCAAAACCTAAAGTGTAAACTATATTATCAATATAACTCAAACTATTGCACATTATCACTAATTACGGATTAAAAGGACGAATACATTTTTACTAACTTTGACAATGATTTTGAATGTATAAAATATTGTGATAAATATATCTAATTTGATTATTGAACAATAAAAAAAATTCAATCAATATCGTAGTAATGTAAAATTAATAATTTTTTATAAAGAATTTTATTACATTGAAAAAATATGTTATAATTTCATTTATATATTCATTATTAAATAAATAAATAATATAAAAATATATTTGGAAAAGAAATTATGATAGTTTTTAACCCAAATTCGATTAATTTTTTTTATATACATCATTTTTTTATTTATACACTTGTAATATAATATAACGTTCAAATGTTAGTGTGATATAAAAATTCCGAGCAGCATGAACACCATCAATAGGATCAGAAGTGTGATGTAACAACCATGTGTCAGGTGAAGGTATTATATTTAACAACTAGGACTTTGTCTTTCATACCTCGAGCTCCTTTACCCGACGCATTGTTTATAGTACTTGCACTTGACAATGTACCTGCGCTCGCACAAATCATGTGCTGTCCTATAGCTTCATGTATCCACCTAAGTTTTCTAATCCACTTCTCTATAGGAATATCTGATTATCTTGTCAGTACATGTGGATCCAAGAGGATTTAGTAACATTATGACCTATAATGCATGCAGATGCTCAAAGAAGAGTGACTAGCTACTATTCATACCTCATACTTCTACCTCAGTAGATAACTAGAAATTAACGTACGTTGTGTCTGTCCTGTGGAGTAAGAGACAATAGAAAAATTCCGAAGTATAGTGTAGCAGAAACTGGATCGACAAGGATGGTGATAAACTATTTTCACTATTTCGATATCGAGGTCCAGTAGTCTCCCATGCTACGCTATGACCTACAAAGCGAGGAAAGTCTCCTCCATTGCCCTTGTTGACCTTGTCATGATATTTTACTCTCTGGAAACCAAGAGCAGACAGGTCATCTGCATACATGCGTGGCAATTGTGGGAGCAGCTGCAGTCATGCATCCCAACTGGGATTATGGATTTGGTTATATACACTGAGTACATTTTTGTTCAGAAATATGAGAAGCCCTATGGCTTGCATCAGTGTCACTAATTTTCATATCTTATGGGTTGTTGCTCGTTTTTTACCGCTGGAAGTTACGTAAATACAGCGTTATCATATACAATATCCATGAAAATCTGACGATCAGATTGGGATCTTCCAATCACAAGCGCATTGCAGGTGGGCATCTCTTAGATTCTTATCCTTCTTAGTAACTTCCACTTCTAAAACCTACAAGGAGTCCTGTAAATGCTGATTACATGACTCCTTGTAGTACCGTGGTTGTGATCGACTCTTGACTAAAAGTTAGGAAGAGTAAATAATGAGGAAACATTTACAGATATGGAGCAGTTAGTTACACAAGATGCAAATGAACTAAGAGGAGCACAAAAAGGAAAAAAAAAAATCTGATGAAGGGAAATCCCTATCAAATCAATAAAAATCTGAATGGAAACACATTAAATTTACCCCTTAACAAGATGTAGCTAAAAGAAGGGAAAATTTGAGATCCGCAATTTCAGAAAACTGACGCTCAAAGAGCGGAGTGTGAGATACGTCCTAGCTGCTCTACTTTAAGTTTATACTTGGATCTACAAGACGTCTGTGTTTTCAGCCTCAAGCTTCCCATTACTTCACCTTGAGTACAAGGACACAAAAGATGTGGACTATGTACAGGAACGATCGATAACGGAGACGAGTTCCTACTTGCCCATTTCTAGCTCAAGGTTCGGAAAACGCCTGAGAGCCTTGGCTATGAGGCACCTTGCAAGGTGGACTGTATATGCTGTATTGAGAGCCATGTACAGTCGATTGAGTTCTCATCAGATTCAACATGAACGGTCCAGTACAGACAGATCGAATCTGGTATGTCACTCGATTTAAGCAATCCCATCCTAGACCTACATATGTTCATGAAAAAATTCATCCTGGACTCACATCACCGAATAAGTGAATTTTGCCTCTGGAGATTGCATGCGTTTTCTCTGCTTGGATGCGTTTTCTCTGCCTCAAACATCAGCATAATGCAGCTTTTCTGGACAATATTAAAGATGCAATAGCTTGAAAAATAAACAATAAGTTCACACTTGTCGGAGTAACCAATTTTGTACTATTTTTAGCCAACAACGTTGTCCTCTGCGTGATTTAATGACTTGAAAGATTTAACTCAATATTTCTACACTCATCATGTACGTGTTGATGCCAGCTTGATGAAAATGCGATGTCATAAAAAATCCTCTTATCTTTGAATCAAATTTGGCACATATTTAGAAGAGGACAACATTTAGAATTGTTCGTATCATTTAGACAGTGTACCTATAGTTGTAAGTTTAAGTTATATTGTAGTGTATGTAATTACTGGATGAATTCAAACTGTTTTAAGGTTAAAACTTCAATTCTCCGCAGCTTTTTTCATAATTTCAATCCTTGAAGAATCGATGAAAGTCCAAGTATCTCAAAAATCAATAAGAATGCTGAAAAGTACCTTACAATATCTCAAAGATAGATAAGGAAGGAATCCCAAGTACATTTAGTACTTTTCTCACCACTTTTTCAACACCTTTAGAAAGGGGAAAGGCTTAGAATTCATGTGATGCCATTCTCGTGTCCACTTTTCTAAAAGTCAGAAGACCAAACCATAAAATTGCGTTTAATAAATCAATGAAATCTGAACGACATGCAGAATATGTGATGAATTTGTTGAGAAAATATGAGGGTATGTTGTCCCCATTTGGGACAATATAGAAGATAGATGCTCTTTAAATTTTCACTTTTGGAGGAGGATCCCGTGTTTGGTCGGCAGCTCGAGAGTCGTTTCCAGCAATAGGAGGCACAACTGTAAACTGTAATTTATGCAAAAGAAATCAATTAATAGGGGAGAACTAGTTGTTAAAAAGGTATTTCATCCATATTATATGACACTGTCCGCACTGTCAAGAAAATACACGAAAATGTAACAACCAGATAGCAAAAATTGTATATCTCCACCAAAGAGATGTTGACAACTCGATTCATGGAGAGTAACTATTCACTACAAGCACGTCAGAAAAGCAAAAGCGCTATGTGGACATATTATCTGAATCTGTGCACGTCGCAAGTTTCTGGTGCTAGCAGAAGTGAAGCAAATAGTGTTGAAAAAATGAAGAGAGAGGGGTTTTCATTTTTTTAATCTCTCCGTTCGGCACATTCGGCAAAATCCTGAATCTTCAAGCTTAAAACTACGTCAGCTTACTAGATCCATATAGAATGCGCATACCAATCATTTACTGCAATCCTTTGAGCGTGAGGGAGTATCACTTCTTTTTCCACGAACCCAGTGAGCTCACCAAAACTGCAAATAGTGACGGGCATCCCGGTTTGAGTCTGGATCGTGTGTACTGAAAACAGTATATTTTCTATGTTAGGCACCTGCTGATCATGAAGGCCGGAGTGGACGAGAGACCTGTAGAGGAACCAGTAGACATGGTGGTCCAAACATAGATCATGCATATGATCGAGACTCACTTTAGTCCGACTTTAGATTTTCTCAAGAATCGTCTACTTGCATGATGGAATGTCTAAAGAATTAGATTTATGGAGGTGGAGATGTGACCTTCCCGTGTACGGACTGATATAGGTTTACCACCAACTCTTCGACAAATTCTGATTCTTACAACACGTACACTTTCAGCCGGCTTGACTTTGCGGAAGTCGTCGTTTATGCAATAAGCCTTTACCATACTGTAGAGGAAGGGCTAGTGGTCGAATGAAAGGCGGGCATGCCATACAGGAAATCGAATGTTTGTTTGAGCAAGACATGATAGACCGGAAAAATAAAAGTCGTCATGGTCGGTAAGAATAACGTAAGTTTTACCCAAGTTTGTCCTGGTACTCGAGTCACGTTCGTCGTCATCACGCCACACTTCCTCTGTACGAATACATGGCCACTTGCTACTGCAATTGCGCACTTGAATAGATCAAAAGTCTTGAACAAGCTTTCATGCACTCTGCAACTCGTGGAAGTCTATACAGCATCAGGTAATTATCAGTTTTTTGCTGTGAAATGAACGTCCTACATACTCATATTATCATGTAACTATGGAATTGCGTGGCCATATTAACGACTTGTACAAAGGCATGGCCGGGGAACCATCGCAAATTGCCAGTAATTTCCTCTTCGTCGTGGTCGGTGGTTTAGATGAGTCGTAAGAAGATATATACTACTAGGCAACTAAAACAGCACGACGTTGAGACTCAATCGATCAGACGTGGTGTATAATAGGGCTCGTTCAGTAGACCCACTTGGCGGTTAGAACGGGTCAAGGGGGATTGTGTCGTCTGGCCAGTAGCTAGTAAGACCAGTTTTGAGAGATCAATTTCCTGAATTAAATAATCTAATCCATCGTATTACTTGCTGAAAAGAAAGCGAGCGAGATCTAGAATTACTGATCATGAAGACGTTGTCAATGAGAAGCAATCATCGTAAGCAAGTAGCTCATCTCAAGACCGCATATAGGAGTCTAAGTGGACTGTCACGTTGATGAAATGAGATTTTCTGTACAGGAAATTCAGGTTAGAAGTATATTTATAGCTTCAATCGGATTCTAAATCTCTTCCTCAACTCTGATGAGTGTTCACATAACATCGTCAGGAACCTCGATCGAGACATGAACGAGGGCATTGATGTCAAGATCTACATTCCTTGCCGTGTTTCACAAACGGAACGTTCCTGTTGCTGTATTATCATGGATTGAGCAAAAGTGACAGGAGACAGATATCTATTGCACTTGCCTGTAATTTTCTGTTGTTTTTATGTGCTAGCTAACGTCGCCTGTACATGCCAAATTCCAGATTATATATGAGAACAGTATGGACTCAGTATCAGCCTGCTGTACATATGTCTTTCATTGAATTTGTCTCTATCAGATATAGAAAAAAATGAACATTTTGGAAGGGAGATATGTACATTTTACGAATCAATCTTTTCAACTCGACTTGTAGATTGTGGACTCCATAAAATGTCTATTGTCGATCGTGAAGCATGCATTTCGCCTCTGCGTATGCTAGAAGCCGGAGATCCTTTAAAGAGCACAGATCCACATATTCTAGAAGCACGCAAACAAGCCAACTAAACTGCCAAAAGACAAGGCAGTAACCCAAAGAAAAGTCTGAGAGCAATCTAGTCAATTGCATGCACATGTTTCGCATGATTCTTGGGAGAGGAAACGGAGGCCTTCTGGTTCCGCGTGTTGCACCCAAAGAATGTACTAATGATACTCACCTTTTGCCCGGAGCTACCTCAGGGCTGGGCTCGTGGGGCCCGGCCAAAGCACTCGGTCCATTCATCCTTGCATTGAACTAAAAACCCACTCGTGCCGTTGGGCAACCCATAAAATATTTGTGACGAGATGCTTTGCTAGCGAGGGGATGGAATGTCCCCCGCTACGAGTCTGATTGGGGGGAGGGCTTGCAGGGAAGAATGCTTGCATAGTGACGTCACCTCGCTTGCATGGATGGAGAAGGCAATAGTGCAGGTCTCCATGCAAATCTTACGATGTGTAATTGGCATCAATCGCTGAAAGCAGCTTGGGTCTTGGCCATGGATGGCCATTAGCTTGACCCGGCCGGGTTTGAATTGTGGTTGGAGCTAGAGGGAGGCTCGAGGGAGGGAGGGACAGGAGGAGGGAGGAGGGAGATGGAATCCGCAAGCACGTTCCTTACGAGGAGCTCTCAGCGTATCCAAGTGGTCATCACGACGAGGCAACATATGAGACGCGGTTGAGCCGAAGGATTTCGTGGGGTAGGGACGCCGAACCTTTCGGCTAGCAACGCTAGCCCTGCTTTGGATGTCGGAAAGGAATTTGCTTGGTCAGTTCCAAATTTGAAAGGCAATATAGAGGGGACAAGCCAGTCCAGAAGCAACACAGCCTGCACCACTCTCACAGCGGTCTATCGTTCAGGGAGTCATCCAGGGCTCCAGCGATCGATCTGCTTATAAGTGGAGTTGTGTGTTAGTGTTACAGCGTGAACATTATTATGCATTGTGGACTACTGCTACTACTACTACTACCACTAGATTGAAGAGCGCGCAGCCTGCCCAAGTTACAATAACGAGTCTAGTCCAGCCAACATCTGAGAAACAGACTTCAGGGAAGGGATTTGTAGCCAGCACGTCGAAGATGAGCTCGAGCAGTCGAGCATGGATTCTGAGCTTAGCTGCAGTAGCTACATTTTCACTTCTGGTGGCGGGAGTGGCAGCAGAGCCTGAGCAGTTCGGCCGCAGGGCTCTTCTGGGATATGGCCTGCCATCTACACCACCACCTAAGAGCTCTCCTCCCCCTCCCCCACCACCACCTCGCAGTCCTCCTCCTCCTCCTCCTTCTCCATCTCCCCCACCTCCCCTCAGCTCTCCTCCCCCGCCCCCTTACGTAGTGCGCACCTCCCCTCCCCCGCCTCCTCGCAGTAGTCCTCCTCCCCCATCTCCATCTCCCCCACCTCCCAATTCTCCTCCTCCCCCATCTCCATCTCCCCCTCCTCCCAGGTTCTCATCCTCCCCACCTCCACCTCGCAGTGGGTCGCTGCCAGGCTATGGTAGCGCTCCTCCTCCTCCCAAGTCTCCACCACCACCACCACCTGCTCCTCTGAGCTCTCCTCCCCCACCTCCCAAGTCTCCACCACCACCACCACCTGCTCCTCTGAGCTCTCCTCCCCCTCCTCCCAAGTCTCCACCACCACCACCACCTGCTCCTCTGAGCTCTCCCCCCCCTCCTCCCAAGTCTCCACCACCACCACCACCTGCTCCTCTGAGCTCTCCTCCCCCACCTCCCAAGTCTCCACCACCACCACCACCTGCTCCTCTGAGCTCTCCTCCCCCTCCTCCCAAGTCTCCACCACCACCACCACCTGCTCCTCTGAGCTCTCCTCCCCCACCTCCCAAGTCTCCACCACCACCACCACCTGCTCCTCTGAGCTCTCCTCCCCCACCTCCCAAGTCTTCACCACCACCTCCCCCCAAGACTTCTCCCCCTCCCCCACCGAGGTCGACCACCTGCACGACAGACAGGAGCGTTTGCAACCACTGGTGGCAGCCGGGACCGACTTGCTGCTCAGGGAAGTGTGTGGATACCACTGCCAATGTGATGCACTGTGGGAGATGCGGCGGCGCTTGCACTTGGGGCTTGTCATGCTGCAAGAGCAGGTGTGTCGACTACCGAAACGATCCTCAGAATTGCGGTAGCTGTGGTACCAAGTGCTACGGTGCGAGAAGGGGCCAACCAGGAAAGTGCGAATTCGGTCTCTGTGAATACAGTCAACCATATGATGATCGTAGTGATCACCATGATGGTGATCACCATCACACGACAACGACCACGACAACAACCGTGGCCAGGAACGGCCTGACTCATTGAGTGCTGGTGACAGGTTTTGAAGATCGGTGGGTGCAGATTCATCGACTAAGTTGCAAGTCGGTGGCCTTGTCATCGTTGGACAAACAAAGCCTGCGCTGAGGCATCGGAGGTTTTAATTGCAATGCAAGGGGCTGCTCGCACAATCCATCTCAGACGAGCAAGATTTGCAATAGTTGATTAGCTAGGCTGATCAGATAAAACTCATTCATTCATTCATTCATTCATTCATTCATCCATTGATGCACAAACTTCACTGGACTGTAAGGTCCTGAAGAACCAGCAAGTTGAACATGATTTAGATTAGCTAGAACTTAACTGAATCTAGAAACGAAGAGGTTGTTGGAGTGAATCGAGTACCCTCGTCATTGCCTTAACTAGCTCTGTCGTCCGTCCTCGATCAGATTCATTTTTTTCCAACCTTTTCCTAAGCTTGGAACATGCTCAACTTTGATGGAATTTGGCTTTTCCCGGGATTCATTTGCCCACTCGTTCGAGAGACCGACACTATTCTGCTGCTGGGCGAGGCTTCATCAGCTTGGAGGGCAAAAGCCATGAATCGGCCGATCCATGGTGTGGGCAGGGGGATTCTTTTGCGCTGCTAGGGAAGACTCTGAGGTTCGCGTACGTGTCAGCTCTTGTATACATTCCTCCACTAGGTAGGCGCTCGTAAGAGCTCCAGTAAACACGTACGAAAGGTACAACGTAGCTTCCTTGGGAGATTTTCTGCAGGATAAATAGAAGCAGTTGTTGATATCGGTGATCATTAAGCATAGAAGGTGTTTTTGAAGCCAGGAAGGAGAACTTTAGTACTGAGATTAACATCGTTGTTCTGGACTAACCAACCGTCACTTGATTGTGACTCCAAGTCACCTTGGAGACACAATCCAAGTTAAAAGTTCCTCTCTAGCTAGCAAGCTCGACCTAGGGAGTGCTCCACTGCTGCTGGTGATGTGTGGTCATTACCTTGATTGATTGCAGCACTGACCAGCTCTGTTTCAAAACAACAGTGGAATGCTACGATGCAAATAAAATGCGTTTGAAGTTAATTTAAGATTTCTCTCTCTCATCGCGGATTTTTAATATATTTATTTTCCTGTCATCATTTTTCGAGCTTATTGTTAATAGTTTCTGATATTTGAGTTCGGTTTGAAGATGCTATGCAATGGACTGGGATCTGAGAAGCTGCGCACTTACCTATTCGAGACGACTACCTCAGAGTTCAATTTTGGACTGGCTATAATGACACTGTAGTGAGAGTTGGCTGGCGTCACATGGACATCAATTTAACATAGCTTATCTAGCTGCAGGAGCTATATGATTAGCATTGTTTTCAAGGTCGACGGGCGAAGTTGAGATGCGATGGACTTGCATCCATCGCATGGCATGCATGTAGCATGGGCGAGTTTTCACGCAGGCCTTTGAATATTCACCAGTTCCTGGCTTGAAACTGAGGGCATCACGCAAATGTGCAGCGCACTCCGATGCCAAGGTGTCATTCGATAGTTATATAGATTACAGTGTGCAACGTAGCGTGCATGGTTTACATCTTAGTTTCACTGGGCTGGTTTTATCTCTGATTGGCAGCTTACCATTCTTTTAATCAAGGCCATGAATGCAATGGTGACCATGGTGACCTTGTAAAATGTGCTATACTTTTGCTGTGTGTACTTTCAGTCAGGTCGTCAAGGAATCATCTGCAGCTGAATTTGGTCGTACTTCATGATTCGTTTTTGTCGCGCAGTTGCGAGATGATCCGTGAGAGTGCGTTTTCTAGATTGTTGCAGCCGCTTTGTGTTAATTTCTTCATGAACTAGACTGCTGCCATGTGAAAGATAGTACATGTATTCTTGAATTTTGACCGCTTCTTACAATATCTGTGGAATGCTCTCATCTAAGAGATTGTAAAACGCATGAGTTAAAAAGTATAATGCGTAAAAAACCAGGCTAGGCATCTCAGTATCAACCTGTTTGAAGATCAGCTGCTTATAGTACGAGAGAGCTTAGAGAAGTGATTTGAAAATGATGTATACTTTCTTATATGTGGGTTTGAACATGAAGAGAAATTGGACCACAATAATCTGAATTAATCACTTGAGATCTGGGGAAGATCACAAGCATTTTCATACCAAACTCAAAATTGGTGTGATTAATGATGAAACGACAAATCTTTCCAAAAGGATGATGCATTGGTTGAAGAACTGATTCAAGATATCGACACATCATTTAACATAGCTTATTCATGTTGAAATTGATTGTCATTATTCCATGCTCAATCAGCGTAATTTATTTTGACTCAGGGCTCAAATTGACAGAACCATAGAATAAAAAATATGTAGGACCGTTTCTTTTATGATAACCGTCATGTCACATTGATGATACTCTCAAAAATGTGATGGTCAAAGATGCATCATTCAGTATTCTTCTCATAATTTTGAATAGAAAATAATTTAGTTTCCATTCATTGATTTCAAATCCAAGGAATCGGATGCATCACACCTTGGTTTGAGTTTAGGGTTTCATTATTCATGTCTCTCTTTTGAATATGTCAATTGACATCAAGGGGAGATACAAAGTGTGAAAAATTATGTTGATTATACTTTTAACAAGATATCATTTTTGGATTTAATGGTGATTTTTTCCTCCAATTGAGCCTCGTATAAAAGACAGGAGGTTAATTTTTCTTCTCATTTTACATTTTTCATCTTCCTCCACCCCTCCCGCTAAAACCAGCTGTACGCTTGATAAATTGCATGTCCTCTGATCTCTTTTGTAAATATGGTGGTGTTCTCTGCCGTTTTACAAAGCCTTTCTTGAATTAAAAATTGTCCTCATAAAAAATAAAATAAAGTTAAATACTTAAATGTAAATTTAAAACTTGGAAAAAATTTTACAAAAGACTCAAAAATTCATTAACCCTTTTGAGTTTTTTGTGAAGGCATTACCTCGAGAGTGCTAGTGAGCTATTTGCAAATGCTTTACCTCTCGTGCTTTTTGCAAAGGCTCAACCTTGCAAGCTCTCACAAGATAAAAAGCTCGTAGCTTGTAAGAAAGTGTGCAATCACTCATGAGCTTTTCTTGTATTCTACTAAAAAAATTTGGAGCTTGTATGAAAGCTCATGATCTTTCCTTGAAGTGCACATGAAAATTTTATTGCTTGTTAGAATTCTTTGTTATGACTTGGTACACATCAAAATGGTATTGTGTTGCAGTTTTTTTGAGGATAAAAATATAAAGATTTTTATTTTAGTTTACGTGACTATATGTATTCCTCAAGTAAAGCTTAAGCAATAAGATGAGTATTAGTTACAAGATGAATCTCAACGTTGAAACCAATGTCCCTGTTAAAAATGCATCTACTTCATGTTGATTGATCTAAGAGAGTATACATTGAGAAGTCATTGGAAGTACGTTTTTCCCACTAATTTGTATGCAATCCTCATCAACATTAAGAAGTAGACATCTCGCCAAGAAACAAATGAGGAGGATTATGCTGTCATTAAATGTCTTTTTGACAAAGACACAATGATGAAGATCTTTATGATGGAGTTGCATGAGATTGAAATCATAAAGGTGGTGTAAGGAATCAACACATGAGATTTTTACTGCAATTGATTGATCTAAAGACCAACATTGGAATTGAAGTTAGGTGCAAGTTAGAGGTGTTGAAAAACTTGAAGATTACAATATTGAGCTAACTTTATATAGATTGCAGGATGGGTAGAAAACTAGTCTACTTTTGGAAGGATTATCTTAACTCCAAAGACCCCGATGTCTAAGGTTTCCAAGAATGGAGACGGAATTCCAATAATGGAGACCTACCTAACTAGAGATGCCGATACATAAGTTGTGCCAAATGTCGTGCACATACATATTGCATCATAACATATATTGTTGTCACATCAAACATCACAATACATATATTGTCAAACACCAACACAAGTGTACCACAATCACCCTAATTGGCGGCTAGGTCCCTCTAACGCCAGGTAGTCATCTAGTTCATAACATGATATGCCTTTTGTGGAGCTAATATCAGGAGGCCGGGTGCTATAGAGATGCCGCTACCTAAGTTGTGACAAGTTCTCTCTAAGGAACATTGATATCTCCAGCCCTTTTACTTTTCATGCTCTCTTACTTCACCGTTCCCTCAATTGCACGTTTCACCTCATTCGGACTTCATCTTTATTCGCCGAATTCCATTCATGTAGCGATTCCAACTATTCCGAATAACCCTATTGTTACAAAAAAAACAAAACAAATCTCTCCTATCTTACTCCCTATGCTATCACAATGGCTAAAGTTAAGAATTTCTCTGAACACAAAATAAAATAACTACGTTATGATTGTGGTGGAGAATACATTGCTCTTGATTTTGTATCCTTTTGTCAAGAAGTATGGATCCATCAACAATGGAAAGCAACATACATGCCACATCAAAATGGAATTTCCAAAAGGAAATCACACACTCCAAAAGGAAATCACACACTCCAAAAGATTATATGTTGTATGCTTTTGAGCAATAACTTACCTCAATCAGTTCGTGATGAAGCACTATCCACAACATGTTGCCTTATCAATAGGAGTCCAACTAGAGCCAATTCTAGTTCTACTCATGAAGAAAAGGTTTATGGTGCAGTCCATGATTTGAGCAATCTCAAAATCTTTGGATGTTTATTTTATGTTCACGTTCGTAAATCAATTAGAGATAAACTTTTTTTCATTCAGTTCTATGTGTGTTTGTTGGTTATGATTCTCAAACCAAGGATTTTAGATGTCATAATCCACAACTGAAGCGAGTTATTGTGACAAGGGACATCAACTTTGAGAAAACTATCTCCTTTATGTCTTCTCAGTCATCGGTCATTCAGCCAATTCAACCTTCTACGACTGATCAAACTGTTGTGACAAGTATGTCATATTTGTTTCCCCAAACTGATAATCTTGTTCTTTTTGTCCTTGAACAAAATCTGTATCCTTCACGAGTAGTTTCATCTCCTCCTCATGTGCCCGCAACTTCTAATAGCACATAAAAAAAATTTAAAAAAATACTAAAGATGAATTGTCTTCGTCAAGTTACTCCACTAACCTTGATGAACCACTTTTTTTTTTAATCAAACCAGTTTTCTTCTTCTTCAATTTCCTCAACTTTGCAGCTGGTCGACATTCTTGTCAAATCTCTAAACCTCCTTCATGGCTTATGGACTACCACGTGAATGTTTAGGAAGCATCAAGCTTTTCATAGTGAGTGAAGGCTATGGAGATAGAAATGCAATCCCTCTATAAAAATCACACATGGGATCTGGTGCCATTACCTTCGGAAAGCGTTCGATTACATCTTGTACATCCACGTAAATGTAATCGTTGTGTATGTACAAGATGAAACTGCATCACAATGTATCATCACCAATTTTCAAAGCAACGCTGGTAGCTAGAGGTTTTGAACAAAGGGAAGGTATTGATTTTCAAGAAACCTTTGCTCTAGTCATAAACTGGGCCTGGTTACATTCGTTGGTGGCTCCAGTTTCATTTCATTCTTGGATATCACTTCATCTTGACATGAAGACTGCTTTCAAAGAGTCGAATACAAAGTATAATAACAAAAGGGATGGGAAGACCCCATCAAAGCGTACAAGGATGGAGCCAAACCGGTAACATGGGGCTAGGCCCCAATAGTATCACACTGGAAAATATGTCTTACACCACCTAAGATATCTGAACTATCTAGGTCAAAAGGTCTACAAACAACATGAGCATCCGAAAAAGCATCACCTAACGTGATTGCTCTCCAATAGATTGCACCAGCTAAAAAAAAAAGTGTTCATGAAACAACCTCAAGGATTTCAATAGCAAGGAGGGAATGTAGAAGTTTGTAAGCTTCAAAAAGCTCGCTATGGACTCCAACAAGCTCCTTGAGCTTG
Organism: Marchantia paleacea; assembly: GCA_014180765.2. NCBI lineage: Eukaryota > Viridiplantae > Streptophyta > Marchantiopsida > Marchantiales > Marchantiaceae > Marchantia > Marchantia paleacea. The sequence goes on from MUAA02000018.1 coordinate 5,577,163, forward strand.
GTATGAACAAATAAATAGTTGTTTACATCCTTAGATATTCGTCGAAGTGAATCTGATCATAATTTGTACACATGTGACTCATATGATAAGTTTGTTATCTTGGTTCTATATGTTGGTGATCTTTTACTTATGGGAAATGCAATAAAGCAAGTATGTATGATCTCACAGCAACTATAATGTACTTTTGAAATGAAAAATCTTGGGAAATCACTACCTTCAGGTTGAGTTTGTTAAAACACCTGATGGTATATTCATGACTCAATGTACATTTGCTCTTCAAATGCTTGAAGAGTTAGGTATGGCTATATGCTTGTTACACTACGTCAACTCCCATGGTGGAAGATCTGCATTTAGTTACAAACATGGGAAGCCGTGAAGCTAATGGTTACACCTATAGACAAGCTATAGGAAAGCTATTGCATTAGTCTATTTTTTTACCAAGAATTAGTTATTCAGGAGTTGTTAGCCAGTTCATGGCTAATCCCCAACAAATACATTGTGAAGCAGTCAAACGAATCCTTAGATATGTTAATGGCACATACAATTTTGGAAATCTTCATAGAAGAAGTGGAAACAATCCAATAGTAGGTTTTTCTGATTTGGATTGGGCAGGACATCACAACAAACGAAAATCCAGTTGAGGATATGTGTTTCAGTTCAAAGGATCTCCAATCTCGTGGAGAAGTAAACTACAACCCACTATAGCTACATCATCTACCGAAGCTTAATACCGAGCTATCACTAAGAGTGCAAAGGAGATTTGCTGGTTCAGGAACCTCATGACAAATGTAGGTGTGGGTGATATTCTTCCAACTCGACTTTAATGTGATATCGAAGCTCTATTAAGCTTGCTCACAATCCAATCTTACATGAACGGATTAAACACGTGGAAGTTGAGTATCATTTTATTCATGATCAAGAAGTCGAGCTTATCTACAATCCCACAGCATATCAAATAGCTGATATCCTGAATAAACTCGTAGGAAGGATAAAATTTCTGGAGCTTTGTGCCAAGCTAGGTGTGACATAATATAGAGAAATTATTCCATTAGAATCTGCAATAGCTGTAGTTTATAGTTGTTGCTATCTGGTTTAAGACATGATAAGTGTTCTTTATGTGGAGGGAAGGTGTTGAAACATATTGGTCTACATCCACAACGGCACACTGTTATGATCAGCACATTGTTATCCCTGAGATAATGTTAGTTGGTGATGAGATTTGTGGGCTTAAACAAGTGTCACTCAACTGCCATATATCTCAAGGAGATAAGTCAGTGGGCTAGTTAGTGTCTCCCTATATATGTTGGCTCTCATGTTCTCATCAAGCAGCATACTTTTCAACTGACTCAATTTGTAAGATGGTCTGCTGGTCCTGGATTGATCCTGTGCAGTTTACTAATTGTGCAATGGTCCAACATCAAACATAGGTCTCACCAGACGCCTGCTAAGAACTGCCAATTAATAAAAAATCTGTGCAGCATCATATACTATTTGGCGAGAGTCCACAGCTGCCTAGAACATTCAAGCTCATATATGGAGGCGCTGCAGCAGGCATGTATGGTGTTTGATGGCTTGAGTAGGTTGCTGGTGACCTCGTCAGTAGATTATGACTGGATGAGCAAGCCGCTGCATTAGTTTCCTCACACAGCGAGGCTTGCTTGCAGAACAACAACAATTAAATCCTTGGCTGGTCAGCCACAAGACAAAGCAAAGAAAATAAAATGCTACGCGCATCTCAGAACGTATTCGAATGTACAGACTGCTTTCCTCGTGTCAATGAGCGGAAGAGTTGCACAAGGTGCCCAAGTCTCGAGTCTGAATCTCAACTGCTCGAACGAATTGGACTTGGACTTCGTGGCGTGCGCTCACAAAGTCTTCTAAGTGTCGTATCCTGTCGGTACTCTGTTCGTCACGTACGACTACAACAAACCAGAATCTCGTGGCTGAATGCACGAATCAACAAGACATCAAATGAGGATCAAAGCTAAAACATTGGAAGCTGGATTTCTTGCTGATTGCTGCCCAAAAGGCCCCTGGAAAAAAGTTTTTAGGCCGGTGGACCAAGTCTGAGTGGCTCTGACACTGGCTATCCATAATTGGTGTCCCAACAACGACTGCACCAATACAGCATCTACAGGCTCGATCCCTGAAAAGCTCGAACTGATGTCCACATTAAACTAAAGGAGAGAGGACTTTAAACCCGCTCATTGTGGACGGACTCGTGGATGTCTCACACTGATGGAGCTCTGAAAAGGCATCAATTTCATTTGATGGGACAAAGCAAGGACGCGTTGGCCACCCTCTGATTCAGAAAGGTGCGAAAAAAAGACATGGAAATAACCTTTTTCAACACAACGGCCAACACAGAGGAGTCCCTACAGCTCACGGTAAAGAAGCATACGCTCCAGAAACTAGTACTTGTGCCATCACCATTCGCAGTTCACACCGCATGTTATGCAGCAACCTGCATCCATTGGGGCAAAGTATGATATCTGCAGACTAAGTATACTCGCGGCAATGTAAAGCATCTGACTGAAGTAAGATATACATTTTTCTATGGCTTAAAAAAGACTTCTCGTACTCTTGAAGGGTCAGGAAACGGGATTCTGAAGGTCGAAGAGAGGAGTCGAGCAGTCTGATACATTTTTCAGTGTAGTTACTATTGGTCACCACTTAATCATTGATTGCACTTACTGGATCTGGACTCCAGTGGGCCATCTACAGCAGAAACGAATGAGTAACAGTGGCTAAGGTGTAGCGTCTCAAAGCCGTGAGAAAATCTAGACACACACCTGGCATTTAACTAAACTTGTGGAAATGACCAGTGCATGGCTGTAGAAAATTATATAAAATGGACTAGGGGGCGGAAGCAACTATTTGCTGGGGTCTGTGGGGGAAGGACTATAAATTCGATGCAATCGAAGGAAACTTTAAGCATCCACGTGACGAATGAGGCAGGAGCTGTGGAAACTCGAAGCTGCAGCAGAAGATCAAGAAGCGGATAAGAAGAAGATTCAAATGGCGACAACAAGAAGACCCATGAAGAGATCAGCCTTCGTGCGTCTGGCAACCAAAGACGACGTTCCTGCACTCCAGCTGTTGATACAAGGCCTTGCAGACTACGAGGATGCCTCAAAAGACTGCCATGCGACAGAAGCTGCTCTGACCTCGACTCTGTTCCAGCAGCCCCCATTCGTGGGCACCACGGTCTTCCTCCTCGAGCTTGCTCCTCTTCTTGAAGTCACCCTCGCTGCATCAAACGGAGTCTCCAATTATGCAGTGTTGACGAATGGAGCTTCCAATGGAAAAACCCCCGAGCCTCAGGGAATAGCAAACGGAGCTGCCTCTGATTCATCTTTCCACGAAGAATACCATGAAGTCAGCTTGACTTGTGCAGAAGAGGATTATGAGTCCGCTGCTCCATATAGGTCGCCAAGGGATGAAACACGGACCATCGTAGGCTTCGCCCTGTGTTTTCCAAGGTACGTATGCTACATGGCCAAGAATGCCCTTTTCCTCGAAGGTCTTCACGTGAGAGAAGCTTACAGAAGGCAAGGTCTGGGCACAGTTTTGTTGAAGACAGTGGCTCAGCAAGCTGTCAAGCGGGGCTTCGGAAGAGTGGACTGGATCGTGGAGGACTGGAACGTCAATGCTATCAAATTCTACGAGGGCATGGGTGGTCTCGTCATGCCCAAGCTGCTCACCTGCCGGTTAAAGGGAGAGAATCTCCGGGCTTACGCGAGCTAATGTCTTGCATATCAAGACTCAGCAACAGGAGTCAATTTCGGCTGATCGTTCGTGCCCTACAGGACTAATGAGTGACATATCAGGACGCTTAGAAAAACTTGCAAGAGCATAGGAGTCATTTCCGATCATCAGTGTACAAAGTTCCGCTTCTTTTGAAAGTAACGATCTCCCTGTCGTTTTGCACAACCTGCACGTTGTTTCCGTATCACCAGTGCACCACTATACAATAATGGTCCAGTAAAACAGAAGCGTAGATTCAACATAAGTTTTCACAACTCCACTCTTTGTCACTTGCTCCAAATTGGTGTTTACTGTTCCCTCCTTCATGATCTATCTGATTCAGTTGTTAGTAAAGATCCACTACCCAAAGATTCCAATATTGAACTTAATACTTTTATGATCGGACCGTTCCAGCCAAGAGCAAATGTAAAGTGAACTGAAGAGAAAACATCTGCACATGCACCGCTTCACGTCACAAAACGATTGAGAGATTATGACGGCCAGTCTGGTGATTTAGGTTGAAACTGATATAAGCACTTCTGGCCTTTCAAGGTGGAGATCGGATCAGCATCAATAATTATGTGCTGGCTCTGGAGCGAAAAATGGGTGATAAATGTTCGAGTTGTCGCGCAAGGTTACGCTAATTATGGGCAGTTGCTCCTGTAACTTCAAGAAGGCGTGGGATCACTGATGCACAATCTACGTAAAGAGAACTTGCTACTATTTCCAGTGAATCAGATCAAGAACTTTGGACAACTCCCGACGCAGAATCGGACCTTTCGATGAACATCTTAGTTTCAACAAACTTTTGGACTTCGAGGTGTGCTCTTTACAAAGCTGTGCAGCTGTGATCGCACGATGGGAAACACGAAGTGTTCACACTTGTGTGAAGGACTTGAGACGCAAGCTCCACCGCTGACGACTGTAGGCAGAAGATTTCACGGTTTTGTGGAACAGGGTGGGTCACTTGTACTCTAGACACTCGTAGCACGGATGGTTGCACTCTTCCCCCTCCAAGATCCATCTCATGGACACTAATTTCCGAAGAGTCCTTAACCTCCACCTATTTGCTTTCCCCAGACAATTTTTGTATGGGAGGTCCAAGTTATCAAAGGCATAAGTTTTTCTCCAAGTCCATGATCTCAACCCCGAATGAGTTTCCTAAGTATTTCTACTTGTCTTTGGAGTTATATGGAGATATGGTAACCGATTTTCAACATGACGCGAGTATGTAGGGAGTACGCGAGAGCCTATTATACTAGGTGTAGATGGCAAGGGTATCACTCTCTTTAACTTATTGTATAGCATATTTTAGGTAGTTATTTCTATTGCTGTACAAAGACCACTAGGTAGTGCAATTTATAGGAGAGCAATCACTTTAGGTGATGATTCTTAGGATGCTCTGAATATCATATTTTGGATAGTTATTTCTATTGCTCTACAAAGACTTGTAGCTGGTGCAATATATAGGAAAACAATCACTTTAGTTGATGATTCTTGGGATGCTATGTTGTTTGTTTAATCTCAATAGTTTAAATATCTTAGGTGCAATATGACATATATAATAGTAACTAGCCCCTTTTACCAATTTGGTTTCATCCGTGTATGAGTTGATAGGTTTTCATATCCTTTTTGTTATTTTACTTTGTCCTTTTTCTTCTACTTGTCTTATACTAGGTGCTGTAGTACATATTTCCGTGTATGAGTTGATAGGTTTTCATATCCTTTTTGTTATTTTACTTTGTCCTTTTTCTTCTACTTGTCTTATACTAGGTGCTGTAGTACATATTTCCTGTACAAGGATGGAACCAAACATGGGGCTAGGCCCCATGTTACCCGTTTGGTTCCATCCTTGTGAGATTTGATGGGGTCTTCCCATCCTTTTTGTTATTGTACTTCGCATTTCTTTTTCTTCTACTTGTCTTATGCTTTCACAATCTCATTGTTCATAAATGATCTCCAGGAGTACACGTTGTGGTAGAGAAATGTACCAGTACATAGAACTTCTCCCACGATGGATGTTAAAGGAGCGGGAGATAACTCCAATTCCGATTGTACGTTTGTGATTGTAAAGAATACCCAATACTGCTGGTTGAAGTGAGGACTGGGAAGCGATTAAGCACATGTTATCGAGAAGAGCAATTATGACGGTTCTCGTCTGATGCTGCTGTTCATGAAGATCTCGAACCAAGACTCTGCGTTTCTGGGGAAATATTCTCAAAACGCGACAGAGCACGGATTGCGGTGAGCGTGGATCGAACACGCGACCTTCAGATCTTCAGTCTGACGCTCTCCCAACTGAGCTATCCCCGCACACGGAGAATTCCGTAACCGGGACTCGAACCCGGGTCGCCTGGGTGAAAGCCAGGTATCCTAACCATCTAGACTATTACGGAATGATGTTCACCTCCAGAATTATTATGAATATAAAATCTTAATACTCTAATCATGTTCACCTTTTATACTCCACTGAACGTGGTAGTTTCTAACCAGGAAGAGGTTAGAGAAATTTTCGGAAGAATGAGAAATGAATATGAATGTATTTACTTTTATATTTTAGAATGTAACCTAACAGGAAAAGGTAGAATAATCGCATGAAATCTGATGCTGTAAGCCATAAAAGAACACAGAAGAAATGCCTACGATGACAAGGGAAGGGTAGGTGACACCGTAGCAGGGACCTGTTGCTAGGAGTGGGTACAATCAGTATGAGGTTCTTACTATTAGGAAGGGGTTCAATCGAATTCACAATGTTTGGCAGTTTGGGTAATGTGTGTTTTTTCTGGATAATTAATTAAGTTGAGTATATATGGTACGATCTTAAGATGTATTTACATTTTTTTTTATGGTCAGGGTACAAACTCTTTTTCTTTGTTTTATTTATCTTTCTTTACTTGTCACATGTTTTGTATTTGAATTTTATTTTTTAAAGGAGTAAATTTTTTTCCCCCTTTTTTCTCTTTTTTTTCTTTTCGGTTGTGAGTTGGTTGTGTGAAGAATAACTTTTTCCTGCAATTGTTTAGGGTTTATTTGCAATATCTTCATTTTTCTTCTGAAAGACAAAATTGTTCTCATTTTTTTCCCTCACTTTTATTTTGAAGTAGAGTTTTCTTATACTATGATATTACTCGTTATGTTCACTTCGCTTTGTCCTTATATTAGCTATTTAACGTCTCAGGATTTTCTCGAATACTGCAGAATTTTCTACTTCCTTCTAATTCAGTTTGAACACTATCAGACAATTTGTTCGTTTAACCTCTTCTATTCCACGTAATAATCACATGTCCAGATCGTTAATCGCAGTGGGAAACAGATATGCCATATGGGAGTGGTGCAAGACACCTTTGCTCCCTCCGCAGAAATTAGGAATTCCATTCACGCCGAAAGAATACATATTGAAAATAGTTCTTATATTGGTAATACATCGACGAGTCCCATCTGTAAATCCCAGTGATCGTGCTCTACAATTACATTCTAAACGAGATCAAGTGGGAGGCAAAATTGCAACTGTACAAACAAGTTCGCATGGTACACGAGCCGCACTAGCTCCGATTCCATTCCACTGCCTCGACCAGCGATCGAAAATCGAAGACTGCAGCAGCACATCCACAAAACGACATCCCTCAGAGCGTTTTGCTCTTACTGGCCGGGGGTGAAGGCGGTGGCGTAGGCCCAGGCATTGTTGGTGGCAGGGTCGGCGATGTGGCTCAACAAGTTGTCGAGAGGTCCTTTGCCCGTGACGATGGCCTGAACGAAGAATCCGAAAGCAGAGAACATGGCCAGTCTTCCGTTCTTGATCTCCTTCACCTTGAGCTCGGCGAAGGTATCGGGGTCGTTGGCCAGACCCAAGGGGTCGAAGGCACCCCCGGGGTAGATCGGGTCGAGGTCCGCACCGAGAGGGCCACCTCCCACTCTGTAACCCTCGATCAGTCCCATGAGAACGACCTGGGATCCTAGGATGGCCAAAATGCTCTGGGCGTGAATCAGATTCTCGTTACCGAGGTAGTTCAATCCGCCGTCGGCGAAGATCTGCGACCCGGCCTTGAACCAGATGGGCTCGCCGAAGGTGATGCCGTTCTTGGCCAGAAGCTCGGGGAAGATCATTCCCAATGTTCCGAGCATAGCCCATCGCGAGTGGATCACCTCCAACTCTCGGTTCTTGGAGAAGGTCTCGGGGTCGGCCGAGAGCCCGGCGGTATCCCATCCGTAGTCTCCTGGGAACTCACCGGTCAGGTAAGATGGGGTCGCCTCAGAGAATGGGCCCAAGAATTTGGGTCTGTCGGGACCGTACCTGCACAATCATTCGAAAATGCGTCGTTAGGACACACATAATATTGCCGTCGAAACCGAGGACTATCCGGACATTACTTTCGAGTGCACATACAAACCATAAGTTCGAGATACTGAGCCACATTGTGTGACATGTCCTAGTCAGGATCGTCTAGTTGACAGTGGACGCGCCAAGACATTTGCTAGAGACGACTGAGGAGAATCTGGAGCTATGCGTGTTCGACACCAGTAGGACACGGTAAGGGTGCAGGCGTGTTACGTCGGCTAGATCTGCTGATCCTACCTATGATATACAGAAAGGTTGGGTGTGTGCAACTGGGAATCGAAGATGATGGGTTTGTTTTCTTGAGACGTAGTTGAGACCAGAGGATCTTCTACGTACGGTAACATATGGATGTGAATGGGAATCGAAATGCAATGGATAGAGAAGGACGAAATGTTGGTTCTTACCAGATGCTCTCTGGGGCGTTGGTGCGGGTCCTCCGCATGGTGATCCTGGCGTCGACATTGCCGACCTTCTTGGAGAGCTCGCTCTGGCCCTTGAGCACGCTCTGGCCAGCGAAGGTGGTGCTGCAGATGGCGGATGCGGTGGCTGCTGCCATTGTGACGAGTTTCGGCGGTTGACAAACCTCAGAGTCTGAAAATTTCGCAAGCTGTGAGATGTGTAAGAGGAGGAGAAATCGAAGCGCGTATTTCAATTGAAAGGCCTGGATATTCACGAGGCTAGAGATCACTGGATTGTTCGAGCTGAGCAACCATTGGAGAGCCAGAATCTCGAGAAATCCGTGCTACCCACAGCCAAACAAGTAAGCGAACAAGTGCCCAACCACAAAAAGGCCATCGTCTGTAATTGTGGGCGCATGCCAACCACGCGTTTCTCTCACCAGGCATTCTCGTACTGCCTTTGACATTTGGCCCGGAAACGTCCCACCCTCGGATGATCCAATAGGATCTTCATCCAGCCGTCAAACTCGATGGATATACTCTGCACGTACCATAATGCAACATCCTTCCCCTCCATATAAACCTTCGTAGCCAAAAATGGTAAAGGTGAAAGCTGTACCGCCATTGTAGCCAAGCATCCAGACTCCAGAGTGCAGGGATCAGCCAGCAGGGCTCTACTCCATCCAAGTACTTCCGCAGGGACGCTTTTCTGGATTCCGTGGAATCCGTAGAATGTCGCCTTGGCTGTGGTAGACTGGAGAAGTTAACAACCCGCTCAAAAGTGTGCTTTTCAGACGCCATTGTCTTCCCGCCTATTCAACAATCTTCACGGGCTGAAGCCAAAATTACCTGATTGCAAGGTACTTCCATTAGGCCGTAACCTCCAACTACCCTGCAGTTGCTAAGCTAGAGTTGTAAAACCTACCAGTATTTGGTAGGTTTTACAACTCTAAGGTACCTTTGGAGGTATTTGGGGGAGTTTTAGATGTCACTGGTAGGTTCCAGTAAAAATGTTCCACAATACTTCTGTAGTACAAGTACCACAATGTTTGAATGAAAATGTTCCCAACACTTCTTTAGCCTTTAGTTTTCAGGTCCACGTGAGTTACAATCCTTTGCAAGACATCCCCAGCACCTCCTTCAGGTGTAAAGCTTGATGCTGAAATTGCTCCGACAGCTTCACATGAGGAGAATAAGCTCTTCCTTGTCTACGGTAGTTGTTAAGGAGGTTTACAATCTTTCGTAGCAAGAATTTATGATTCCTCGTTCGAATTCTATCACAAGTATAATGTTAGACCGGTTTTCCTTCATATCCTCCGAAGTAAGAATAACAAAGCTACGAAAAGACTTCAAATTTTGTTTCCACCAAACGCTCCACGCTTGTGCTCATTCAACTTGATGCAAGGCAATGCATGGAGGAGAGCAACCTAGGTCATGACTGAACACAATCACACGTACCAATCAGCAGGGTATGTTCGCCTCGCAGAATCAGCTATGGACAGATATCACTTCCAGCATTTGCTATACCATGCAATACGAAGATCCGGTGACAAACCATGCATACTGCATGCAACGGAGACATGTAACTCGTATACTTCACTCGAAGACATCAGCTGTGTCCAGTTGAAACGTCCATTTCAAACGAGGAACGACTGTCAATACCATTACTTGGAGATTTAACATGATGTGCATTCCTCAGAGTTCCATTTGGTAGTAATTTTGATCTTAAAAGCTGAACGGCCGAATTTGATTCAGCCTTCATGATTTAAGTAGCTCCACAGCTCTAGGCATTATTATGCTTATGCTTTGAAGCACTTCGCAAACCTTCTCGATCACAAGGATGCACAGGTGTCAACTTGCCAGCACCCCAGAGATCAGACCTCTTCTTGAGAGCTGACCGAGAGAACTAAATCGGCGGTGGTGGAACATATTCATGTCCCCGGCATATATCCAACTGTAATGACCGAGCGAAAATGGAATAAGCAGTTAGTGCACTACAGTGTAGTGAACACTGACTGTAGTGCAGACTGCCAAGCACAAGGGTTTTAGAACCGTATTATCCAAGACCGATCTCTGTCACTCTTGACTGTTGTTGAGCTCGACGAAGTCAAATTAGGCAGTTCAAAAAGGCAACTACTTTTCAGCCACGAACCAGCATGCCCCAACTAAGCGTGAACCTCAAAATTGCTGGAGCAACGGATGACATCTGAAGACCTCAGCCAACTTCTAAAGCCTAGTAGCTACTAGCGTCGTAACATCCACATTCTCCTGGAGATTAAGCATCTGACCTCGTTCGGCGTTCCTCGTATGAAGCTGCAAAAGGCAGAGATGTGTCCGGTTAAACTCTTGCAAGAATACTACAACCAGATAACGCTTTTAAGCCGCACGTACATGGAAGCAATCGAACCCATATCTCTACTTACGTTCCGTTTGTCGCAATGAGAGAGGAATATGCATTCGCTTGAGCTTGTTTATGTGTTCCATGTCGAGAATTTCTACAGCAAAGCAAAATCAAATACACCTCACATTCGTCAAATATTGTACAATCAGAAATGAATGTCCCAGGCAGAACTAATCCACGAATCCCGGCCAAACTCCTCGAGTATGCAAGAAATATCAAGGGATTCGAATTACACATATGAAGAGGACACAAACTCGTCAGAGACTAACCTGAGGATGGCAGCTCCTCTAATGCTTCTTGGATAAGGGACACATGTATAAGAGCCTGTTCCAGGTACTTCTCCAGATGTAGTTTTAAGTGTTTCATGGCTTCTAGCTCACGCAAAGATAAATACTGTCAGTACGGTGGTGTTTGCACAGCTGCACACACTTAGCCAAGGGGTCCAGCTCTTCTCTCTTCAAGGCACTATGCTGTTCTTGAGAAACACAACTTGAAAAAGGAAGATAGGAACACATAGTGTTGAAACCTAGCTGAAATGGTTCGAACCAAACAGTATAGCGGTCGAAGGTTAAGATTCTCACTTGGTGGGCAGTGCAAAGTCAGCCCTTGAAACCCACATCTGCGGAGGACTAAAGGTATCTCAGATGCCATGGAATACTGTGGCTTCCTTGAGGTGTTTGAAGCATGAGCCAGCAGGTTATCAACAATCTGCGAGAACACACGAGCGTTCAGGATGAATGAAAGCTAGGCTTGCTGTAGGCTAGAAATATGAATCTGCCAAAGAAAATCTGCAAGGAAAGACAGGTACCACCGTAGAAGACACCAGAAATGGATGCACACTTCCGATACAGGGCAAACCTTCAAAACCGTTGTAGCAGTTCGGAGGACATTCATGTAAAGCTTATGGAAGTTTACAATTTGACCAGGGAGCAATGTTACGTCTGCTGCAAAGCAAAGATTTACCTCGGGTGGTTCATATCCTCGGCCCACCATGAACAAAACAGCTACCATGCATCGAATTTGATGCCACAAGAATGCTGTTCCTTTAACTCGGACTACCCAAACCTGCCTCCCTGCCCAGCTGTATGGAAAGGTGAAGAGAATACACGAATTGAAATATAAATCCATGCGCAATCTTAACTCCCAATTAATTTCAAATTCAGTCAGTTTGAGAGTTTACCTCATTACTAAAGTAAAGAATGAGACAACGCACAAGATAAAAAGCTTATTATTTATGTAACTGCGAACTTTGTGTACATATGTAATTTAGTCTTTAGACTAACATCTATATCCATGCCTCATACATCACTTTGTAAAAAGAACTTACCCTTCATTAAATGGAACTATCTCCAACTCTGTAACTGTTCGTCGATAATTATGTACATTGGCAGCATCCATCTTGCAAAAATTCCGGAAATCATTTTCTCCCAAAAACTTCGAAGCTGCTAACTTCATAGACTGCAAAAGAAGGCATAGAGAGATTCTCAGGTCAAAGACGGGAGCTGAAATATGAACGCAAGCATGCCATAGACAAGACTTTCTTCATCATATTGCTTGTGAGAAGAGTCTTCTCATTATACAATACGATTTTGATCAGAAACCGGGGCAGCTACATATTGCCATAGAGGCTGCCATCAAATGAACTTCAGTGAGCTCTTAACTTTTAAGGTTGTTATACTTTGTACTCAACCTTCCGGTTGAAAGGATCAAGTTCTGGAAATCTCTTGAACTATCTGATCTCATAACGTATGCCAAAAAGTTCGGTCTGGTGTACAAAATCAAATGGCTGCAACATATGTACAATAAGGCACTTACAGCGATATCCAGATTTCCACCAACAAAAAAGTACTTGTATTCTCGATACAAACAACTGAACCTGCAATCAGGAACATCCACAGTGAACACGTGCTCGAGTTGCATATGTGCGTGTAGACACTTCATATCTTGTGCCTATACGTCATCTTTAAATAGAAAAAAGGTCACCGTCTGGAACTTCCTAGCTCTTGAGTAACATTAAATGCTACATACCTTGAATGGAACCCACTTGGCACTGGACACCAACCAAGAACACGAATATCGTCAGGAAGGACTCGATTTAGAACCCCCACGTAGTCAATTTCCTCTTCATCTCCTGCACAAGATGATGAAACGCAATTAAAATTATATGCATGATATTGATGTGATCCGCCCGTGAAAAATGTTGATGCAGGTTTACTTCGCATAGTCAGCAAACAACATTCCTCTCTCCATATGATGTTTGTGATGCTCTATTAAGCTCTAGATATTTTCCAGCTAGCGGCTGTGTAAACATGAATACCTCCAGAAACGTAATCAACTATCGACAGCGAACACGTTCTTCGACGCGTTTGAATGCACGGGAAGAGGGTCCTCTCATCTGTCGTGTAAGTTTACTTTTAATTAATCTCCTACGTCATTTACTAACCGAGGTTGGATGAAACTGATTCTTCAGCCCCTCGACTGGCCCTTGCTGCGGCAACTCGATCAGTTAGCATTTCTTCAACTTCCACATCATGGGCAGCGGAAGAGATGATCTTCTCGTCTTCGTCCACGAAGTTCTCGTACGTATCAACCGGGCCTCCTGATTCTCCTTTATGCACCAAAGTTCTACAACTCGTTCGGAGACGGAGAGATACCAACTGGTACAAGACGAAATACGAGTATGAACAATGGTACATTTTCAACGGAAATGATAGAAATTCTTAAAGGGCTGAGGCCGTGGGTTACACAAACGGTTATAACGAGAGATATAATAAGCCCTTAGATTTGTGGCTTGGCCATGATGGCAAGAGACAAAGTGCAAGATATGACCTGCCCAACGGCTGATACACCCTTATCAGTACGTCCACACCTTGAGTAATTGGCATCCGTGAGATCACCAATCAGAAGCTTTGTCCTCCTAAGGGCTGCAAAGAGCTCTGACTGCACAGACAAGACGAGATTAGAGAGTGAAAATGTTGAAGGAGTAAGCTTTCCTTCCCTAACCAGTTGGCAAATAGTCTTGAAGTTTCAAAAAAGGAGTTGGATACAGCGAATACTCGTTCAAAATAGTTCAAAACATTGCTGAAAAACCAATACAAAGCAGCAAAATACTCTAATAGTAAGCAAGTGGGCGTTATCCAGGCTATACCTCCACAGTCAACAGCGATCCAGGCTGGAAAGCAAATCCTTGGTACCTGAATAATAAGAATAATATATGATAAGAAGTCGACAAGCTTGCATCGAAAAGAAAAAAAATACAGACCCTTAGAGGTTTCCTGGAATAATGAGATCCTAAACATCACCTGCTTCCCCAATACATGATCCTTAGAGCTACATGCCGAGTGGATTGATTCTTCATGTTTCCTCGAGCTGCAATACGAACCCATGGATGGATGATCAGAAGGCAGGTGTAGAAATAAGAACCGTCACATAAGAGCGATGATACTCACCTGTAGCCTGGATTCAAACCCCAACGGTACTGAAATTACCAGTAATATTTTTTGGGGATGCATTGACCTCGGGTGAATGGCGTGAACAAGTTTTCTCTAAACTAGTTTATTACGTGACAAAGTCTTCCACCTCTCAAAGACACCTCTCATCTTTTACCCATCTCTCTTCCTGTCGGCTCCCTCTTCTATCACTAGCGAAGTCCAGACAGGCCGCGGGGTACATGGTCTTCAAGCAGTGACAGGCGCATGCTGATCACTAGTATTTCTACAACCATATTCCAGCTCTTCTTCTTATTAACTTAAGGTTCAATCGACACTGTCAGAGCCCGACTTATAAACGAAATTGTACAAACACAAGCGACTTGTGCCTACCTCAAGATATGAGCCCACAAAGTATCGCTTTCGACATGCCAACAACATCTGGACAAAGAGTAGGGCTAACTGATTGACTGTATAACTATGTGAGGATGGTAAACAGCACACACACTTCCTTTCTTCCCCTTCTTCGTAGGGTGCTCCAGACCACACGTGCCACTCTTGATTACAGGGTAGACAACATCCTCTGCTTGCAGCTCACGAACTTCCCGTTGCATCTTCTGTGAAGTCTCAACTTGGCGACCGGAAGGTTCCCCGGTACCAAGTTTTGGGATGTGCTGACAATCATTTTGTGTGTTTACACATCCCGCTTGTATATACTCTATGGTGGTGTCTTTAAAAGCAGGAAGAACAGGAGTAAAACCTGTCGACTGCAGGACATTTTGAGCGTCGGATAAGAACTTTCCATAAAGAAACACATTTTTATGGAGGACATGCTGCGTATCGTTTAATGAGCCATGCCATGCAACACTACGTGATAAAAAAATAAATAAAATCACTAATAATAATAGAAGAAAGCTTGAAGTCATGTTCGAAAGTTCTCTTCATAAACGTGACCACAAATGAATTAGACGAAGACGAGAACGTTGCCCTCACCTGGATACTATTTTGTTTAGTCTCTAACGATCTTCCCAACGACGTTCTTTCAAACTCCAGCATCTGCGGGTACCATCACCGCATGCAAAATTTAAAACGAGAAGAATGAGTTAACCTGAAGGTGAGAGTTCCATGTTATCAATTTGTCCAGATCAGAATTTGAATTTCAGGTAATTAGCTCCATCTTGTCTTTATTGATATATCATGAACAAAGATCAGAACCCAAACCTTTTGCATATGTTGTAACTGTCCCGTAACAGCACGTACTTCTGTCCTCAAGAAAGCTCTAAGACGAATTTTGTTTTGCGAATGCATTTCGTACTCAAAAGCAAATTGTATATTCATAAATCGCAAACGCCAATTCAGAAATGATTTTGTGTTGGGAGGTCGAAGGAAGAAAACCAGCTGGCAACCAGGCATACTTTATCACCCATACAAATTCAACTGGTTCGAGAAAAGATTACATCATCCGAGTCGACAATGTCATCAGTTAATGATGTCCGCAAGCAGCCTCTGGTTGCACATATAATTACACAGCTCATATTGTAGGTTGAACAAGCTAGAAGAAAACAACAATTTCAGAAGCTGCTTTGCGCTTCTTCCAAACCAATGTTGTCATTCGATACCATTCCAAAGTCCTGTAAGTATTTCCCATTGCCGACTAACGAACTTCATTCAGCGGAAATTGGGGTCCGTTCCTTAGTCGGACGGTGAATTTCGAGTCAATTCTTTCGTTCTCGATTCAAGCTAGATCCTAAAGACCTCCAATAGAATGGAGCTGTCCCATACTCCTGAAGCTGTTAGGGAGTCAGGATCTAGGTCAGTATGCGGTAATATCCCTAACCGTAAAGGGGCAAGCCTCGACCAATTTCTACTTTGGACCGAGAATCTGTACAAGTAAAAAAATCCATGAGTCTTGAATCGAATTCCCCTTTAAGAGATCGAAAATGTTTCAAGTGACAAGAAGAGCCGCACTCTGCACAGGCTCTGCCTTCTAGTAACAATGTATCGCTCACCGATACTGCGAACGATGAATGGCACTGGAGTCGTCAGCACCGAAATGCCCGACAGCACACACCTTGATCTTTTCCGTCAGTACTGCAACCATGTCTTCCAGCTCATTAATCCGCTCTCGCGCTGCCACCAGCGCATCGGAATTCAATTCCATTTTGCACGTAGGACCTCAGCACCTCCTCCTCCAGCAGCAACACTACCTTTTCCTGTCCTTCGAACCACACCGCACCAAAACCTACCTTTTCAAAAGCTCCACCCTATATTCCTGTCGACCTCTAAACTTGCTTCTATGTCTTCTCTCCAGCACCATTCTTCTCCACCTCGACTCCACCTGCACATCATTCGAAAACTATTGGTAACTTTTAATAATAACTCGCTAGCCCAAAGCGCACTTTGACAACCCCTGAGAACAGATTCAACACTCTCTCTCTCCTCTCTCGGCCCTGCACGTTCGTTTCCGCTGGTATAAATTTAACCCGGATGTACGCAGTAACTTCCAGATCTGCTCCTGCCGCACTGGTCACCCACACCTCAGCACAGCCCATCTCAGCTAAAGATCAGCTCACCTCAGCCAACTCTCCGACAACCCCCTGCTTGCCCTAATCTAGCACGCTTCCCATTTTCCTGCAATACAATATACAGGTACACAGTACAGTACTCCACTCCTCGGCACCAGATGCAGAACTCTGTTCCGAGCTTTCTTTATTCCGGGACTTGTCTTGGCGTGTTGCAGTCTACTTCACGGTGGGCCCGTTTGCCTGCAACTGGGCTTGTGTCTCCATTGGATTTCAGAGGTGCTCGTCAGCCTTAAGTGCGAGACAGTGCCAAGTCAACCACAGGCAGGCCCATGCAGGCCCTGCTAAAGCAGAAGAAGGTCTCGTGGATTGAAGGAGCCTGCCGACTTTTCAACTTCTACCATCACGTTCCCAGCCTCCCACTGCCTCGCACCGGATGCTAAAACTCCATCCAGCTATCTCATTCATTTATTCAGTCACTGTGTGCAGCGGTCAGCAGTTGACAACTCGCCACCGTGGCTCCTTCAGCTTGCTAGGTTGGGTTGGGGTTGGGTTGGGTTGCGGGACGGGAGGGGATGGAATGGGAGATCCATGGAGTCTAGTTCATTCAACAGGAGCTGCTGATGCTGCACTTCTCCAATTCTCACGGCAAGCCTTAACGTTTATCTGGTTTCTAGTATTCTATCCCCCTCTGCCTGCTGCCTCCCTTCCCTTCCTTCCTTCCTTCCTTCCTGTCTCGAACGACTGCATTCTTCCCGAGGCACATTGGGTGGAGCAGAAGGACGCTACTTCCACCATTGGTCTGACTATACTCGTACAGTTAGTAATGAGTGCGCCTTCCAACTCTCCGAACTCTACAGCAGTATCAGAACGTGCTCCTTCCAGTAGTTTCACTTCTACCTTTCTGCATCTTCTCGACAACTACTTAAGTTCTACCAATACTGTACTACCGCACTTCGCCTCCTTGCATTCTTCCCGATGCACACCTAAGCACAAAGCGGGGAAGAAGTAGACTACAAGGTACTGTTATTGAGCACAGAGGGAAGAGAACACTGTTCTGCTAAGGAAGGGAGTATCCTATCGCTCTCTTCATCTTCCGTCTCACACCTTACTACTAGCCCCAGTAGTTGGTTACCTCATACTCTTCCATCCCTCCACCGTTGTTTCAAATCCTCGGCATCCGCACGTGCTGGTTCCTCTGATTCCCACTTTTCAGCTTGGTCATCCACGAGTACGAAATGAAAGTCCGCCTTCAGCATCTAGTGGAGGAGAAGCACATCCACTGGTATTGCATATATTAAGGCTGCAAGAGCAATTCCATTCTGCCAATTATCCTCCTCTTCTCTCCTTCTTCTCCTTCTTCCTCTGCTGTTGTTGTGGCTGCTGCTGCTGCCGGTGGTGCTTCAGTTAGGATCAACTTTTCAGAGGGGATCTACCTTCTACTACTACTTGCCCCCATGATCAATCCCACCTCACACTTAGTGCAGGTCCCTCACTCTCGGTTGTCCAAAGTGATGAGATCAACCGCATTGATTTCACAAAGGCCCTACCCATTTCCGTTTCCACTAGAGCCAGCCAGCGAGACAGCCATTCAGCCAACCCCTGCATGCAGCATGCGGATCTTATTATTCTATCTTCTCCCATCATCAGCAAGTCACTTTTAGAAAATTCCAAGTTGACAAATCTTTCTCCATAAGGTAAGCTGACTCTCTCTCTCGTCATGCTTCTCCAATCGATACACGCTCTTCACCGGAAGAAGAGTGTGCTCTGCCCATAAGCTCACAGTAGATAACATATTGACCGGGACAGCAAGCAAACATGACCAGCATTGGGTCTAGAAGCACAAGTGGACTGAGGCATGTTTTCCTTCCCCAGCAATGCTCCTTTGACAACAGCCCACCCAACCCAATAGTGCAGATGGTACAAGACCATATCTAAAACTTCATAGAGAGCCGTGCGTGCTCCAACGCATCATCAGTATGTGTTGTGATGGCTAAACCTGGAAATAGTTGAAAACTTCTGAGGTACACACTGGGGGTAAACTATGGTCCTTTGCAAGAAGGAAACATGACCATGACCAGCTTTGTCCAATGCCTTGCCGTTGTGATGCAGATGCACAAGTGGACCAGAGAGTATATTTCCTTTTTTCTCTCAAAGCACCTGCTTTGTCCAATTGGCAATCTTTCCTACAAACTGGTTTGTTTTGGTTTGGTTTGTACTCGAAACCCATCATTCATCACACTCTAAAAGCCATGAGACGCACAGAGTTACAAACATTCAGGGTCTGCACGTTGCCCTTTGCTAGTACCTCCATGCAATCCAGTCTTTGTAAACATGATGACAAATGGCTTTGACTGTTTGAAATCCATGGCCGTTTTGTGAGCAACTACAATCTACCCCGCTGTCCAAATTGACTACAAAATCAAATATTTGGAATGACAGTCGAAACAGACAAGCATAAAACCATCAATTCTGAAAAAATCCGACATGCACCTATGCACCAGTGCTGTTTAACCTTTACCTTCAACGCTGCTAATATCATCATGGTGGAGCGACTTTGACTGGAAAATGGAACAAAACCATATCATACGAGAAGTTCAAAGTTCAAACCAAGCAGCTAGTCCACTCGAAAGTCTCATAATGAGTTAAAAGCTGAGAGCACAAGAGTTGAAACCAGCCCAGGTATACAATGATGATCTCGTCCTCACTCACGGAGGAGCCTTCTCATGCTGGACCAGCCTTGTCCAGCCTTGAGTTTTACACGCACAAGTGGGACTCCCACTGTCAATAAATTATCATTTCCGAGCATCGGAGGACAAAAGGGAAGGCCAACCGAAAGGGTTGTCACTTGAGTGAGACCTCTGTGCATGGACAACGACGCTCTCGGAGAAACCCCTAAGAAACTGCGAACCCTTCATACGGTTCAATTGGAGGCATGAAACGATGCTGGGCGAAAAAAAAAAAAAAAAAAAAAGGAAAAAAGCTGCTTGAATCATGATGATCGATCATCTGGGCACTGCAGATATTTCATTTGGAACCCAAAAGGCCTATGGGACACTCCAAACGAGCAAGTATCTACTGCGCCTGCCTAGAGGGCTGGTAGACCTGCTGACATTGACCTATAAAAAATTGCGGGGAAAGATAAAAAGGAGAAAGGTTGTGTTTAGCTGAGGTACACAATGATGGTGAAATCTGGTGTCTCTTGCTGACTGAAGCCAAAGCCCACTTGCAGGGGTGGGGGGCGGGGGAAGATGCCTTCAATAATTCTCATCTTGCAACGAATCACAACTCCTCTCCACTTCACTTCGTGGAGCCGTTCTCCACCACAATTCTCCTGTTGTGACTTATGCTCACCCATTCCTCCCTCTCCCTATTTTTAGCCTTTACCGAACTCCTCCACTCTCCGGAACACATCCGAGACGAACACCGGAACATGGTCCGGACTCCTCCTCCTCGTCCGGTCCCCTATCTGGATGACCATTTTCAGCATTCTCTCGCGTTTTTTCTTTTTTAATGCTCGTGTTCAGCTCCATATATTTCAACCCCCTACAGTGACAGTTCCTCCATTTGTTCACAGTGACATTTTTCATTTCCTGCTTTCCCGTCTTCAATTCTATTCTCTCTCTCTCGCTCGCTCTCGAGTCGAAAGCGTGAAGGGATGAAAGATAAGACGTGTGAATGAAAAGAAAGTACAAAGCAAAATAACAAAAAGGATGGGAAGACCCAGTCAAGTAGTAGAAGTATGAACCAAAAGGCTAACATGTGACTAAGCCCAATACCATCACAATGAGAAATATGTACTATTGCACCTAAAGATATCCTAACTATCTAGGTCAAAATATCTACATACAATACAAGCATCCCAATATGTATCATCTAACGGAAATGCTCTCCTATGGCTTGCACAAGGTACTGCTTATGTAGAGCACTGGATACACGTTACCTAAAATAAACTATATAGTAAGCTAAAGAAAGTGATAACCATTGCCGCCTAGTAAGCTAGGCTCTCATGCACTCTCTCATAACATGTCCATAGCTCTATATAACTCCAAAGCTAGAGGAACAAAGAGTTGAATTTTCTACATACCCTTATACTTTAAGATTTTGGTTCTTGTCGCTACTCTCACCGCTCGTCCGGGATGATGGGTAATCACCCCTCCGAAT
Source organism: Marchantia paleacea (assembly GCA_014180765.2). Taxonomy (NCBI): domain Eukaryota; kingdom Viridiplantae; phylum Streptophyta; class Marchantiopsida; order Marchantiales; family Marchantiaceae; genus Marchantia; species Marchantia paleacea. The sequence goes on from MUAA02000018.1 coordinate 5,598,159, forward strand.
CCGTGTCACGTGTAGGATATGTAATCATCACGTATGCAATAGTAACCTGATCCTCCCAAACCAAATATTGATTTTTCTTAACCCGAATCCACTGCAAGGCATACCACCGCTCACTCCATGTGAGATATGAATGAAAATAGGTGGACATTTATCATGAGGATGTACTAATGAAAAGAAAGGCCAACAAAAGTTTATGTGAAGAATTCAACAATTTCATATGTAGTCCTTTGAAGCCAAATTATGTGGTGACATTGTGGTCGTATTAGTAAATTCCAAATGTGCATGCAGTGGGTGGATGTTCATCCGAACATGATTAAAAGTTCATACCTAAAGCTCGGGTTTAATCTGTTGCATGGAAAGTACGGAGGGAACAAAAAGAAAGGAAGATGCAAAATTGAACAAGACAGAAAAACAATCAAACCTCACGCAACAAAAACCCTAAAGAACCTATGCTAGAACCCCGATTGCAAGAGCAGAACCGAACTAATGGCTGGCCCGTCGCCAATATCATCGAGATCCACTCAAACAACATCATAAACAAAAATGAAAGAAAAGGGGCTCTGATTGAAGCAGTAACCGACACATAATATCAGTTATGTGAGCAATGTGAGTTCATTTCTTTGAAGGAAGCTTCATGTCTAGTGGTTTTGGACATGATAAAGCCCAAACTATAGAAGTCGGGTGATATTTTATCATTAAAGATTTAGTCATCTTATTTTCGTTGGAAGTGGTGAAGAGATCGTGTAATGAAGGAAGGAAATCATGTGCACATGGGAAATAAAACGAAGGAACCTGTTGAATATGGACGAAAGGGGAAGAAAACTAAAGGAGAAATAATTTTCTCATTTCTTTAGCACTAAAGTTTTAACAGTCAATAATAATCTTCCATTATATATATAAAGTATAAAGTTACATAGGGTAGATCCACCTTTTAATACACATACAAAAATTCCCTTTCTTTCATATCATGTACCTACTACTTTTATGCTCCTGTCTTTTAGGAAGGAATATATTTTGACGTGAAAGTTTTAAAAGATGTACATTTTCCTTATGATTAGCTTAAGCTTTTATATTTTCCCCAAAACTGAATGTTTGATGAAGATAGTTGTTACAGTTGGTAATCATTTCCAACATGGATGATCAATAGTAAAAACATTGATAACATAAAAGCTATCATTTTTAATTAAAAAATGTTCAGTTTCTTGTTAGTGAGGCGCAAGAAAATAGAATCAAATGAATCACAATCAAAACGGTTAGAGAAATGACAGTAAGATAACAGTCTCGTGAATTAAGTCCTATTTGGAGCTTGTTGCGGCCTTGTTCCAGTTGTCCAAAATCTAACATCCAAAAGCGCAGAATAAATGTATATAATCTCGGGGTTAAATTCCTTGCTTTTTTGGGAAGAATATTCCTCGTACAGGTTTACTTCCATGGTCCAAGGTACAGAAGAATATATCGAAGAAGAATGATTTCAGCTCATCTCACGCAAGTGGGCAACATTTGCCCAGAGTCCAACAACAGTACAGTGCATTTCGACAAGTCCAAGACATTCAAAGCAAAAGCCAAGGCCTAAGAGACTGGTCTGTGGTGTGGGTCTGGGTGGTCAAATTATGTTGTTGCTTCAGGGGAGACCATTACGAAATCTCATCATCCATCCGTTCATTCTTCATACCTTGAAGTTAACCACGCCCGATTATCCCCATTTGCTCAGCATACGTGGTTCGTTCATAGGGATCAAAGTAGGCGTACATGTATTGGTCCCAGGTTACATCACGCCTCCATGATCATCGAAGTGTCATCGCTTGTCAACCATGAAGAAGAAGGAGAAGCAAACTTGAAAAGCCACTTGTTGCTTTCGCACCTTACAAGAGATAACGAGATGTGCCAAAAGAGAGATAAGTTGTAAGAGAAGGGAGAGAGAGTGAGAGAGAGGAAGGTAGCAAAAGAAAGAAAGAGAGAGAAGGGAGGGGAATGATTGTTGTGAAGTGTATTCCATGCCAAAAGAAAACCCCCCGGCATTCCACTTTTGCCTTCTGGTTTTGGGTTCACCACCAGACCTCAAAGTTGCGCAAGTTGACAACATTATCTTAGTTGATACAAAAGAGGAGCAAAAAGTCCGGCTTTTTCTTTTCTCTTCTTATGACTGACCTTGTGACGAGAACTCTCTTCCTTTTATAAATTTTTCTCTTTATCTTCTCGTTTTCTTAATGATTTGAATTTGTCTACAGGTGAACAGTTCAAATGACTAGATGGTGAAAATTTATACTTTTCAATATTTTTGTCAAAATATTGAAAACTTTTCGCAAAAGTTTTTCTGAAACAAAAGCGATCCTGAGAGAGAGTGAGAGAGAATTCTCTGACGTGTTGAGTGAAATTTGATATTCTATCTCAAAGATTCACTTGAAGTTGGTTTTGCTTCATGGCCAAAGATCGTGAACCAACTGATACGCTTGCTTCCACAACATTGCTTTTGCAGGTAACCGGCTACTGGGATTAAGATTCACACTGGTGAATTGCAATTATCTACAAAACACACAATTACATCGACTCTTGAAAAGGCCGAAATGTTGATAATACTCGGGCTTTACAAGGACAAAGTTAATGCTGATAATTACTTAATAATACTGATAACAGGACCTTAAAGACAAGCTGCCACGTAATGGGTGATCATAAGCATCTACGGGACACCGGCCCTTGTTGATCGTCGTCATGAGTAACAATCATCTAAATCTCTGATGATATATCTATGCATAAACATTCCAGCACTTGCAAACATCCAGAGGTTCCAAAGTTGAACAGATGATGGTTTTCTGAGAAAATGTTAGGTAAAAGAAACCTGGTCACGGAACCAAGTTGGATTTTCTAACTGTTTACAGGATGTGGTAAGTCATGATGGACGAAATCGAGAGCCTGCGTACAGTGCATAGTCGACTGAAATATCTCACTTTCTTAGGAATGATAACCACTGCACGGTGACCTATTTAAAAGGCGAAAAGACATGATGGATAAGCATCATCTGATCTTCTATCAGATTATTTTTATTCCACCTATACTTTAGGAAATGAAAACGTTATGAATATCTTTATCCATTCGCTGATTGATCTTGTAGGATTGATGACTTGAATCCCACATAGATTTGTGTTCTTGTTCATTGAATAGCTCATAAAATATTCTGTGAATACGAAGCAGCGGTACTCTCTCCAGAAGCTTATTCGATAACAAAGTGAAAGGTAGGAAGAAAATTTTATTTTACAGTTGTGGAAATCTGAACCCAAATCAGGAAGGAATGATAGATCAAAACCCTTTTTTCTTAAAGTGATTACCAGATAGCATCTGAAATTCCAGTAAAAAAACTTTCTGTTGACTGAGATCACTGAAACTTACAATTATCAGAGTATTCTTCTTGAAGTGATAACATATTTAAGTTACATTTTTCACAATGTTCTGAAAGTTCCTAGTCCTAATGCGAGCAAATTGAGCAGAAGATTGTAATCTTTTGCTCGATTTGCTAAATTTTACATAGTTTTTGGGGGTCAACAGTAATTTCATGGAGTGATCTCATTTCCAAAAAATAAGTATAGGTAGATATGTTTGTAGAAGTAACTTGTGACTGTAGTTTATCTCAAACCTTCAGAGCCTTCGTCGAGACGGATAAGATGACAAACTAATTTAAAAATCATTCTATATGACAACATCATGGTTCGAAAATTAAAGAAGACATCAAGCCTGATATCATGGTGTGATTTTTCCCCATTTTCTTGCACACGGCTCAACAATGTTGCTTGGCAAGTGAAATGAGTTATATTCTCCAAAGCCATCTCAAAATCTTGATCACTAGTCTAGAAATTAGAGATAATAGGTAAATACACAATAAAATAACAAAAGGGATGGTCTACAAACAACATGAGCATCCAAAAGAGTATCACCTACCGTGATTGTTCTATTATGGATTGCACTAGCTAGTGTTCTCTATAAGCAATGGAAACACGTTGCCTAAAATAGGTTTTACAATACGCTAAAGAGTGATACCCCTGCCGTCTAGTATGATAGGCTCTCGCACACTCCCTCACGAATATGTCAAAGTCGGTGTCCATAGCCCCATATAACTCCAAAGCTAGAGGAACAAAGATGTGACCTCTCTACATACCTCTATATTTGGAGACCTGCCACTCATTCTGGAGGATGGATGATCACCACCACTGAAATTATATCGCGAGTAGGATCAGTAACCACCACATCCGTCACAGTGACCTGGTCCTCCCAAACCAAGTACATGTATGCCATAACCCTAGTCAATAGTAAGGCATATCAACATTCTCTCCATGTGAGGTATCCACCCTCTTGCGCCATAGCAAACACCACATCCGTAATGGCATCATGGGTAGCTATCCTCTACGGATGGAACAAGCCAAGACAAAACCTCATCGTTATAGAGAAAGTAGCTGGTGCGAGTCGGAAAGTCATGATGCATGGTTGAACCAAGATCCACGATCCTACACCCTTGCTAGAGCAAGAGCGTAGATGAGGAATGACCGGATCCACTAAGAGTGAATGTAGAGCATCCTGAAACTATCGGTCCATCAAGATAGACTGTAGATCCCTAATCCAATGGATGGCCAAAGAGGGAAAAGACGGGAGTTCATGTCGTACCTCCAGTGATAAAGCATCTTTCATATGTTGCAATAATACATACAAGGGAAATGATCCCGTATCCACATCCCTCGCATATATCTCAAGGATAGGCCTATCTGCCATCATAAATCGAGAAGATAAAAAAGGTGCAATGAGTGTCAAACTAGCCAAGAACGTTGTAGGTGCCGTCTCCTCAATCGATAATAAACCTACCTCTCCGTGCCAAATCTCATGTCACACACTCAATGTCCATAATCCGATGATGTCACCAAATACGCCCATGATACTCACATCAAATGTTGTAAAACATGATATGAATGTAGATGAAAGAGTAACTGTGCGAAGAAGAGGTAGAGTGAAGGAGCAATATTATGGATAATATACTTTGAATATTTACTTTCAGTCAATACTTGTGTTTCTTTCAGTTGTATAGCTTCTGGACCCATTATTTAAAATACTGAATTCCCAAACTTCACTTTCGCGTAATCTGATTCTTTCAATATGTGCAAATGCACTTGCTGATGTTACAAGCTCAAGGTGAATAGAAAGGGCTATACCGTATACAGTATTTATCATTGTTGATCCAATCTATATCCAAGCATGTTCAAATATTTCCCTCACTTCACCGAAGAATCGCAACGAACAGTCATAAGACCGAGATGTCTAGCAACCATTGACCTGTTTCGACTGGCAGCTTTTACTTGAGATTCATTTTAGGGTGTACTGCGCTTTACAGTCAGACTTACAGCAGAAAAAGAAAGACTCAAAAATCTCTGAAACAATTAAATTAATAAAAAAAACCTCAGAAACAGAATGAGTTCTGTGATGGAGTTTCCATGTTGTCGCGACTCCTTTCCCATACCTTGATAATGAGTTCAGAGTGTTGACAGTGTGGAGAAATATGCTGTGTGCTTCCCGGGCAGCACGAGATTCAGACAATACGAACATATGCAGTTCCTGCGTATTTGTTCATGATAAAATCCACGTGGTAGGGTACGGGCCGGTCTGGTACTGATACTGGCAGGGCTCAGTAAACGTCCTAAAGAATCTTCAGGTGCAGCTGCCCTACCCTGTCCGGCCTGCCCGAACTGAGGAATAGAACGGGCCCAGTTACCGTGACAGCCAACAGTCTCTCATGGAAGGTGCTATTTACCGTAAATTAACACTGCGGGATCTTCCAAGTTACCGGGAAGAATTTAGCTGTTGGGTAACTGAACGGTTTCCGTAATTGCGCTCGCTAAACCCGGGTCGGACAGGGTCGAAGTCGGCCACCTCAGCACCGACAACCCCAGCCGTCATTGTCGGTCCACTTGGCCTAAAACTCCCTAAAGGTCCGTCGCTGAGTAGCCCGTTTCGCCGTACTTCTGTTGTGCAGAATGGCAAAGCCCTCAAAGTTAAACCGCGAAACCTTGTCCCGAGCAGTCATTAGTTTGAGACATGCCTGTGGAAATTGATGCTCTCCTTACTACGAGCACAAATATATGGTTTAGGAAGCGCTCGATGTAAACCAGTTTTAGAGGATTTCGCAGATTATATCCTCCTTTGACCAGTCTCCGGAACTGAGACAAGTAGCTCTATATTTTTGCACACATTGCAAAAATGTATGACAAAAACCAGGTACGAACACGAGACGCATGCTACCCTGCCACAAGGCTAAGTCGAAACATGATGAAATAGGTGCTTGGAGTCTTTTTGCCCATCGAGCACAATTTTGCACGATACTTGTCGACAAACGAGTTGTTTGGGCAGTAAGGCTTGAACAGCGTTGAATGCATCTGGGCCCCGGGAGTTTGGCCAGTCAAAGTCACAGGGAAATCAAATAATTCTAAATTTCATCAAGTCCATGACAATGGAAGAGTGCTCGGAGCAACAAGCCATGATGTGGAGACTTGAAGAGAACAGTCTGTATAGATTTCATGAGAGGAATGCGAAGAGGCAAGGGGGAGAGAGAATGGCTGGCGCTCATGAGAAACAATTCGGGCCAGGAGAGCAAGAGCTGCACGTATCGGGCGGGGGATAACATTTACGAAACCGTCGAGTTTCCTACGAACGAAGCAACGAACGAAGGAAGGAGAAACCGAGAGATGGAAACAGGTTAGTTGGGAAACGACATGCCCACGTGGTTCTGACAATTTACCCAACTGCCAATTTGCTAAAGGGAAAAATCGCTAAAACTGTTAGATCTACGATTTCACCATGTCTGGTGAGCGGTTGCCGAATCCCAACGCCGCGGTGGCCTCTGTTTACGTTGACGGAGCCGTACCCAGTTGCTGTCAAGCTAGTCAAAGTGGATAACAGTAGCCGCGAATCTCTATCAATGTGGAGTGACAGAAACCTTAGATTTGACCATCTGGCGGCGGACGATGAGTCGTCGGCCAACCGGGTACTTGTCTTGATTCTCCGTCCACGAGTGTATAGCCGGAAGCGGAAATGAGACAGGTTGGGTCCTGGAGGACGATCAGAGAGCGCCGGGGGTGTTGACTTCGGTGATGTGAAGTTTCGGAGCTCGAAGGCGAGCCTACCTGGGTTGTCCCGGGTCAAGCTGGGTGTGAACCAGTCAACAAAACGGCACCAGAGTCAAGAATGATGTATGGTTCGTACCGAGGCAGTGGAGGTCGACGGGCCGCCGTTCTCTTAGCAGGCAGATAGGCTCGCATCGCAGTACAGGGCGGAATTTTTCATCCGGAGTACAGGTTAAAATCGAAATGTGGTTCTGGTTTATCCAATCACTCATTCAGTCATTCATCGACCCCGCGGTCCTTGACGCATCGTCCTGGGACCTGGTCTGGGACGTTCTGACGGACGGGAATGCTGGAATCGCCGCCGTCGGTAACGGACGGAGATGGAAAGCGGGCCAGGGCAGTTCGTTCGAAGCTCATGAATCATGATGAAGGGATCAGATGTGTGTGCAGACTCTGTGGATCGTCGACGACGGCAACCTCCAGATTCCGGACTTTCCGCTCTCAAAGGGGCCGGAATATTACGAGATATTTAATTTTGGGGAATTTTCTTCCGCGCCTTTAATGGCCACAGGAATTGGATCTTCGCTAGATGGCTGCCGCGGCGGTGATGAACGGCAGTACTGTTCTGTAATTACCGATCGTTCAAAATGACCCTCAGTAACTCCTTTTCGAAAAGCGATTTCGCTATGGAACTTTGCACATTTTCGGATTTTATTTTGAAACCGAGGAACATTCTGGTCTCACAGTAAAGTTAGTTTCTATTTCGGTGTATTTCCGCGACAGTATCTAATCCCATATTCCAACAGTCCTAATTATGGCGACAGTATCCATCCCGTACTTCGCATAAGCCCGCCTCCAGAAGTTCGGATGCCCATACTTCCAGTGTTGAGATACACTTTCCAGTGGGATGTTTATTTTCCTTGATTTCGACAAGACTTGCTCTAAATTTGGATCGCAACCTGGTACCTTATTTGCTTTAGTAAGTTAGTTAGTAACTTGAAATTTGACGTGAATTAGTAAATTTGTAAAGTTGGTTTCTATTCTGGTAGACCTGTGAGAAGCTGCACAGTCTTAATAAAGGTGACATTGTCTATACCGGTACTTCGCCCCCAGCAGTTCGAGTGCCCAGCTCTCCAGATTTTCAGATCCACTTTCGCGTGAAATGTAATACATTGTTTCCCCATTTTAGACCCGCTGCGCTGTAGACGTTGGTCAGTAAACTGGTTTCCAGCCAAAGTTAACCTCGGGAAATCCCGGCTTTATAAAGGTTCTCGGTTCTACCCGAGCACTGCCGCTGCGGCCTGTCTGCCTGCGGGCTCCCGCGGTTCCAGAACGCATCATACTTAAAATCGAAGCAAGTCTCTACGGAGAAAAAGTCCTACGCAAGGAATAAAGGGAAGTAGCGATGGAAAACTCGCACTGCACACTGGACGAGAACAGCAGACGAGGACGGTACACTGAAGGAAGGAGTCGGAGTTCCAAGGAGTGTGGACCGAAGGAAGAAAGAAAAGGGAATGCAATTGAAGGGAACGGAACGAAGGGAAAGGAATGCCAGCTGCGTGGCATAGAGGGTCCACAGGTGGAGAGGACAGAGAGATTCCTCGAGCAGAGGATGTTAGCACTCCACCGAAAAGTGAGGACCGAGGCTGTCTTTTCTGCCGGGGAAAGAATGGCATGTTAACATAACTCGTTTTATTGCCCACCCTTTATGGCTGGTGCATTTCCCCTACCCTCCGCAGAGAACGTTGGCTTTTCGGGGAGTGGGTCTGCTCTGCTCTGGCCTGGGCTGGAACTTGCAAGTGGATCCTCTCTTCTTTCCTCCCATTTCCTTTACTGTCTCTCCTCCCTTCTCCCTTCTCCCTTCTCGTCGCTCGTCTCCTTCGCTCCTCCTCTCCGCTCTCATTCCTGCCTTGCGGTGCAGGCAATTGCAAGAAGGAAGGGCAGGCCAGGGCAAGGGCAGGGCAGCATAAGGCAAGGCAATGGCAAAGGAAGGGCAGGCAAGGGCAGGGCAGACATTGTTTCTTTCCTTCGCTGCTCGCTGGCTTCCTTCCTTCATCATCTTTGGTTCTTAGAGTCGGGTGCCGCTGGTGGTGGTTCATCATCATCTTGGTGAACAGAGGCTGACTTTCTAGTTTGGAGCTGTTCCCACGGACAGAGAGGAGAGGCCAGGCCGGCCAATTTGTGGATGGCGCGTCTCTGCGGCATGGAAAGAACCTGGGACCTTTTCCGCTGCGTTGGTTAGACAAGGGAAGGAAAGAGAAGCGAAGTGAAGGAAGGAAGGAAGGAAGGAAAGAAGTGCTCTCACATCCCGGGGCGTTGTCTGCAGGTGGTGCTGCGTCGCGAAGAGAGCGACGCCTTGAGCTTCAGCAGCACAGCAGAGCAGGCAGAGCAGAAGCAGCGGCAGCGGCAGCAGAAGAGATGATGCTGTGATAGATAGATAGACAGATAGATAGGAGATAGGCAGGCAGCAGGCGAGGAGGGTTGACAGACAAAAGTTCGTTCGTGGGTTGAGAGCGAAGCGAAGGGAAGGAAGGTTGGGAAGGAGAGGGAGAGGGTGGGTTCGTAGACAGAAAGCGACCCGGGGGGAGGATGTGGGGAGTGGCGACGTAGGGAAGATCAACAGGAAAGGGAAAGGCGAGGGGACTGTAGCCACGAAAACGAATTTCTTGGTTGGTTCCTGAAGGACATCTCCGCACCAATTGGAAGAGCGAGCCTGTCAGCAACGGCTGCTGCAGCCGCAGCAGCGAGCGAAGTTCAGTAGCGTGGGAAAAGAAAGAGCGACATTCAGAAAATCAGACTTCATGATCGTGGGCAATATGGACAGCAATTTTCTTCTTTTCCATGTAATCATCACTTGCTCCTCACTCATCGTCATCATCATACCCATCCTCTGCTGCGGGTCTCGTCGGATTCATGTGTTCATACGAGCACTTGCTTCGCAAATCTCAGGGGCTTTGATTAAAGATTTGAAGATTCACCCGAGTCCTGATGGGAAAACGGGAAGAGGTAGGTCGGTCGTTTGTCGTTCCGGACGGGGAGGATTATGTTCCTGAGAGGCCAGTAGACATTACGAAACTATCTCTTCTCTGCTGCAATCGCAGCTCTCAGTCATGTAGTAACGTGAGGATAGCAGCCGTCAGAAGGTATGATTGTTGCGGTTCTTTGTCCCGTGGAGGCAAATGTGGAATCTTCTTCTGCTGAATTTCTGGGCCAGAACGAGGATCATGTAGATATTAACTAAGCGAGTGAAGCTTCTGACATGAACGCTTTATCAATGTGGCCTTGAGATCCGCAACTCAACTGGGGCCTGGTTGAAAAAAAACTCGTCAAACAGCAGTGTCTTTAGCAGCTCGGAGACAACATAGAGAGAGCGAGAGTGTGTTTGTAAGGGTAGAGAGTAGAGAGAGGTTATGTATTGCTGTCGCCTACTCGATGGCTGATTGCGCAAGGAGATGTGGTGGAGTCCTGGTTTGAGTTTTGGAAATGCTTACTCCGACCGTTGTCAACCCGTTCTTACTCCGACCGTTCTACGGACAGAGAAAGTTGTCATACAACAGTCGAAGAGATTGCACTCATTGTGGAGTGCACATGATTGGAGACATGGAGAGGGGCAGTCAAAAACAGGCGGAGAAGTATTTCTAGTCTGCAAGTTGGTCAGTGAACGCCGCTTTAATTTCATACTGGGGCGACATAGTTTGACCTGTTTCGACATTTACAGAACAATTTTGTCTCCACTCTCCACTCTCGTTCGCAGGTTGTCCGTAGTTCTGAATTCCAGATATGTAGCAACTCCTGGAGACTTTTGTCACCGGCGATATCCGATGTTTACAGTTGAGGGTTGCCCGAGCTTATGGTCCTTCGATTCTCCTTGAATTGCACTTCCTTTGTCTTGGGCAGAAACGAAAGTTCTTAGATTTTCGAATGAAAAGTGCTGACGGATTTTAACACTCGCGACGCACAACATTTATTCTTTGTCCATGAGGAGATATGCTGATTGGCTGGGAGTCCCATGGGTTACTTTCGAAAACAATCTAAACATCAAAGATCTTCATCTCGAATATCGTAGCTTGTTGCTTTCAAGAAGTCAGTGCATAGATTTGTTACCACTTTTTGCTAATTTGTCTCCTCTGCCGCCCAGGTTGTGGAGAATTGGACCACCTCTCGAGTCGGAGACCGTTGAAGCTACTATAGGAGTCACTGAGGTAGTTTAGGTGGATGTTCGAAATTGCACCGGCAAGTAGCTGGCCCCAGGTTTTACGGTAGACCCTCGAAGCTTGAGCATGCTCGAACTTGGTACTGTTGAACTGAGAAATTTTTGCATCGATCAACTATGTGGACAATATATGGCAGGACAGGTTTTTTGATAGGAATGGATAGTGCGTGCAGCTATGCGGGTTCAGGGGACATCAAAAGCACTGCTGTTTAAAGTGGTCTCTTGCTTCTCTTCCATATAGAAACTTTCAGTTCACAGGAAGCAGTGGATGCTCTTAACACTGCAAATAGGATGTCAAATTTGAGACTTCCAATGCACGAAAAGTGTGAAAAGGAAACTTGGGAAATTTCTGCACAACGAGGTGAGCGATTGATGTGACTTTCTCTATTTCACGAATATAATCTAGGATAACAATTACCAATGAAATTGACTTTATTGGTTTAGAAGTCCATGCAGACGAATGCTCTGCTAACTCCTACAAACTATTCACCACAAATTCTTATAGACTGCGTAGATTTCTTGGGTATGTGGTCTTCAAGCTATGACAGGCAAATACTAACGAGTGCGTTTCTTAACATTTGATGAGTCAGAGATGTTCTTGATGAAATTTTCTTCTTACTAACTCTTGACAGCTAATATACCAATATTTTATTATTCGTAATGCTTGACGAATAATACAAGCAAGACAAATTTTTTAACGTTAGACCGAAATCTAATTGAGATTATTTGGTTTGGAACTTGTTATTGATTCGCATTGAGACCTTAGGCTTTTTGCGTTGCTGTGAGGAAGTGAGCTAGAAGATTATCCAAACTACACAGGATGTTGTGTTTGATCTGAAATAAGCTTATGAAGTAGATTCTTGTGATTAGACAGGCTTTATGTTCCTTTGATGATGCCCTTATTTAAATACCTTAAATAAGGTTTCATACTGGATCAACATCAGAAGTATGTTGAGAAAGGATTCCACGTAGCAGATTTCGGGTCAAGGATCCATAGAACAAACTGCGGCAGTGGGTGTTAAAACTTTTAAGAGTTAAGATAGAGTTGGATGAGTTTTCAAATAATTATCAACTCACTCATAGATTCCAGCACTAAAAGCAAAGGAGCATGACTCACGTAAGTGTCAATGTTGCTTTTAGTGTCAATGTCAGCATACAACTAGCAAGCAACAACAAAGAAATCCTTAGGATTTGGAGGACGATTAGCCAGGACTAAGTTTACCATAAATTTGCTGCAGGATTTTCGGGAGTTTATTGCATCCTTTTGAGGGCAGGAAATTGATATTTGGTTATTGATCTTCAAGAGTGTAGTTCGTTCGTTGTTAACGTTCAGAGTAAAATCAAATAATTTATGGGTCACTGAAAGTCGACAATATGTTCAAGTTTGTTTTGGCGTTGGGAAAGAAGACCAGGTTTTACTTCTCTTAGTGAACTTTTAAGAGCAGCTCAAAATGTTCTGGTGACCTATGACGCTTCTAGTTAACCAGCTGCCAGCTCGGGAACAGCTAAAGATTGATTTAATCATGAATCGTATTATGCTAGTTCAGACTTGTCCTTGTTTCTTGAGGAGCAAAAAAATTTCTTTATTGTTGAGCTTTCACGATTCTTCTTGCCAGTTGTATGCTGACATTGTGAAGAGCCAATGTATTAGTCTGGTGTTGGACCTTTTTCCAGATGTAAATGCCAACCAACTGCTGTCATATCCACTGATTTACTGTAAAAGATGCAGGTTCAAGGCAACTTGAAAAGACTAGCTAGCTTTGTGCTGGCAATAGGGTAGCAAAAAGATTTTGTTGATTGGGGTTTTTTTGTTGGGATGCATGGGTCCGAAAGATTAGAAAGTTGTAGGGAGGAGCAGAGAAGCTCTTGTTATCCATTCGAACGATTCGAATTGGTAACTATCTAGTCAGCAGAGGAGTTGAATTTTCTGGGTGCCGGAGGGAGTGTGTGATAGCTGATGAATCGATTTGGCGTCAGCTCGACAGTGTCCTGTAAGAGGTCGAAGTGAGGAAAATTGTTTGCTAGATCTCGAGATCACAGAACGAATCTGATGTATCAAATTGAAGTTTGTTTGTTTCTCCCTAATTTCAGGATTTAAACAGGATTCTTGATTAGACCTGGGTTTCTTGAGAAGCTAGTGTTATATCTCTGTGTCCTCATAAATGGATTTGACAGATGGGTGGTTTCTGAGTTGTTTCAACAAGACGTGCTAGTAGTTGAGTCCATTACTCTTTGTGAATCCGCGTGCTACGATTTCCGCTTCCTTTCTTCATCTTTTTATTTCCTTCACCACATACTATCTTACGGATCAGACCATGGATGTTTTTTTTCCCAACTATTGTCTATAATTATACTAGTTGCCTCGATTTCTCTACATGACGTACTGCTTTCATTAGCTCTACTAGATATTTAGTCTTTCAGTTGAAAATTAAATTTATATCTCTGTGTTGGACAAATGGTTGAAGTTATGAATCAACAGTTTGACTCGCTCGTTGAATTAGTTAAGAAAGCGTGTTGAAGTTCACGAAAGTAATTACAAATTGCAACAAAAATGATTTGTCGACTTACGAGTGGATGTAATCATATCCATCCTGATATTCTGTTTTATATCTGTGATTACAGTCCATGTTGCTATGCTGATCAGGCCAGGGGCTAAACGACTATTGATGGATGAAAAAACTCTTGGATGCCGCAAAGGAATTGCCCAATCGGCTTACGATGCCGGTTATGTGGCCTGAGACTTTTACACATCTCATGTCAATGGATCGACGACATCAGTGGGATCCAGAGACCCTAGCAGAGGAAAGCTTATTAGTCCGAGAGAGGGCCTTTGCAGATCCGGAACGGCTAATGGAGCTTTTGCATACAAGTGAGTCCGGACTGATTCAGTTGGCAACACTAGCGAAACAGTGGGAGAGAAGACAAGCCAATGCCGTCCGACTTTTGCGGCAGCAACTTGATACGCTGAACATGCAGAGAATAGAGGTAGGTTCTTCTAGAACTGAAACTTATAAGTCGCAAGGAATCATTAATCAATTTCATTTTGATGTTACCATGATCTCTATTTCCTCCGAATTACTATCCGAGAACTGCAGGATGTGAATTTCTTTTCTATGTACATGAGGAAGATACATATATCGAATTCGTACGGGCGTAACTAACTTCTCACATTAAGAAAATTGATCATATTGATGTTTCTATCGATTCATGTTTGGTTCTACCCTGTCACTATTTGTCTTGGATTGGAATCCAGAATTTGATCTAAGGAATGGAAATGCGTTTTTATCTCAAATTATTTCTACCAACATTTTTTGTAAACCCACACAATGTATGTTTGAAAAAGTGGTCATATGAAATTGTTTAAAGTGAAAGATAATGAGGTATGAGAGGTTAGCAACCCAAAGCAAGTTTCTGCAAAGTGTGAATGGATATGATGGTCTGTCGGCACAGAATGCTGAACTTTGATCAGGCTGGAAGAAATCTTTGATCATAAAATAGGTTTAGTTGGACTCGGTATAAATCAGGGTCCAAAAATGAGAAAACTTGGAAAGGTTTTAATAATAGGAGAATCCGTCTTTAATAATAATAAAAAATTGTAACGATTAAAGCCACTCTTGATTTTCCTCCGATATACCAACAATGTATTTAATACAAAAGGGTGAGAAGGAGATGCTTGTTGAAAGAGGACACAGTTGAGAAGTCACATATTTCAAGTTTCTTGCTCCGTGATGTTTCAATTGTTACTTCATCAGGCCGAGCGCAAGCATCGCCAAATTCTTGAAGAACAATGGAGTCCCAGGTTGAATAATTCAACTTACACCATCAAAAGAGAAGATGGTGCCGAATCAACAAGCCCTATGGAGGAAGACGAAATGTCCAGCTCAGGTGGTTCTGGTTCAAGAGGATCATTGGTAGGAAGTGTCAGCGGCTCATTTGGGGATGAGCATGATGGATCCGTGGAGTATTGGAAAGAAAGGGCCAAGACCTTGGACCATCTTCTAGCAGAAAGTTTGCAAAGAGAGCAAGTTCTCCTGAGTAGATTGCATGAAAATCTGGTGGAACCTACTGTATCTTTACCACTGGAGGAATTGCAAGACCATCTGCAGCGTTTGGACAATTTTCTTCATTTCACTCTAAGAAAGGCTCCTGTTGTTGTAGGTCATCAGGTACTATGATTGTTTGTTCACGCTCTAATTTGGGGCTGACATATCTTTGTCCTCGTACAAACACAGGAGATTGTTGGTAGTAAGGGACAGCTAGTTGGAGAGTTCCTTTTCACATTTTGTTCGTCGATCACTGATCAAAGTTCTGAAGGTGTAAATTTGATATCTTCATGCTGTATGACGACTTTACTCATCCGGTAATATTTTCTAAATATAGTCAAATGCGGACGTTGTATTTCAGGATAAGGAACTTCGGTATCGGTTTGTCTACAACGCTTTTCCAAGCCTAGCAGAAGAGGCAAGACCCTAGACCCTTTATGTTACGCCTGACTTTGTGCATTTATCAAGATTTAGAAAAGAACTGAAAGAATGATTGACCTAGAATGCACCTCTGTATTTTTGTTGATGTATTATCGACATTTACGTTTGTTCAAAGGAGCCTAGTGTTACCCGAAGAGAGAAAGAGTTCGAGGATACATCTCCGAGTTGTATTTCAGTTTTCGAGAACAAGCGTATTCAGGGAAGCACTGGCTGATTCCTCAAGGATTGTCTACTTCCTAGTGAGATCTTCTTAGGACTATCCTTGTGATGCCTAGATCAACGTAGTTAGAAACTGCTGTGCTTCTGCGCTTGGTCACAAGAAGTAGAAAAATTAGCTTTACCTCAGTCGCTTTAAAAAGAGGTGTTGTTTCTCCTGATGAGAAGAACCCGAGTTATAACATATTTTAAGCTTCTTTACATGGTGTTGTAATCTCCTTTGCATACAATCCGGATATAGGCTACACATGTGACAAGAGAAAGTCTTTAATTTGATTTAGATTCAGGTTTTTCCGGAAGTATTATCATGTATATTATCTAGTTCATGCAACAAGATCAATCTGCATAGAAGTGACATTTGATTGGATGTCGTTACAGGAAGTGATGGGCAAAACCGATGCAGAAATCTATTCAGGACTTGGTGTCGATGAGGTCATGGAGTTCAAGAGGGAAGTCCTACAAAGGGGATGGCCTTTAAAACGTGAAATTAATTTTGACACGGATCTATTTGGCCCCAAAACTTTCCTTATAGCAGCAGAGCCTGTATTCAGCAAGACTGGCGACATACTTGGTCTGAATTACGTGGCAATGGACGTAACTGATGAGGTATAGAACTCATTTGTGTCATGTGCTGTTATGTGCTAAAACAAAATACCTGAGATGCAGTTGATACTCCATTGTAATCCATTGTAATCCATTGTTGGTTGTGCGTGTGCATCTCCAAACTTCAAACTTTTGTTCTCTGTCCTGTGCAAAACCAGAAATTACGACTAGATATGGCGTTTACCTTGATCTCTGTGATATGTTATGTCAGGTTGAAGTAAGCCACTGATTTGCATTCGATACCACAGTACAGGCAACTGATGTTTGGAAATATGTACCTGGAATTCCCAGCGTTCTTTATGCTATGCTTCTAGCAGATACAGTTTTCTACCCTAGTAATCAAGCTTTGTATCCCATGTGTTTTTTGATATGTCGGACATTCTAATACTTTTCTTGTTTACTCTCCCTTTTCTTGGCGGAGCAAGACTGCTTGTGGGTCCTGTTTCGTCCGTGGCTGCTTTCGGGTGTGTCTCCCGCTCTTTTGTTTGTTGGTGTGCCTGGTGGCTTTGTTTTCTTTAGTTCTTCTTGAGCAGATGACCAACTCCACTCTAAAGAATTTTCGTGTGTTCTTTGACATGATATTTTAGGCTGCAAAGCGGGAGAAAATTATTTGCTTGCGGGAGGATATTGCTGTACAGAAGGCCATGGAAAGTGAACTTCACAAAACCATCGACATCACAGGCACGTATGAAATTCGATATGTATCTGGGAAGATCGTTTTAGCGGGATCTGCACGCTGCCCCATAGGGGTGATAGGCCTAGGGGCCTTTTGATAGGATTTCTGATTATGTTTTACTTTATCACTCATAAATTTAAACCTACGATCCAAAATCACGTTGCTGATGTCAAAGATTCTATATCCTCAAGAAACTATTCGCTTATAGCACAATCTCGGGACGATTGCAGAAGAGACAATGAGGGCAAAACAAATGCTTGCAACAATGTCACACGAGATTCGGTCACCCTTGTCTGGTGTCGTAAGCATGGCAGAGGTTTTAGCCACAACAAAGCTAGATACTGAGCAGCGCCAATTGGTGGACGTTATGATGTCCTCTGGTGATCTTGTGCTACAACTTATCAATGACATCCTTGATCTGTCGAAAGTAGAATCAGGTTTGTACTTCAATGGCTTTAGTGTTAATGCTGCTGCTCCTTGGTCTGAGTTCTGTAGAACAATATACCTGATTTTATGTATCTTTAGATCAATCACTTAGTATTCGGCCATCCTCCTGCCTGGGAAAATTTTGTTCATATCTATCGGCTGAGGTTCTCTTTATTTCATCCTCTTTATGCCTTCCTTTCAATCACATGGGGTGCACATCAGTACTACTGAAGTCTAAGAAAAAAGCTAAATTTCTAAATTGAGTTTTAGTTCATTCCACAGAAAATGCGTCTGTTCTTCTTCTGTAAATAAAATCTGTTGCATGTGCCTGGGTCCGCAGGAGCTATGAAATTGGAGGCCAAGAAGTTTAGACCGAGAGAGGTTGTGAAGCACGTGTTGCAAATGACCCTTGCTTCTGTGCAACATAAGCACCTTGTCTTGGAAGGAGATGTCGCCGACGAGGTTCCCGTTGAGGTGAGGTTCATATTGGTACTGTGTCGTACATCGTGGCTAATGGGACTTGTATCACGTTGTGAATCGGAACTGGGCTGATAGCAATGACTCTCAAGACTTCACGGGTGATCCCAAACACGTGAAATTTTGTACAGAGTAGGTCACGTGAAATGAGGTTGTGCTAGCGGCGAAATTTTATTTTATTTTTTCTAAATTTTATTTTATGTATTTATTTATCAAACTTTTAAACGGTTTCTGAAGTAAAAATTCAAATCTTACAAATTTTACTTTTGACATGAGACGCCAAGACAACGATCTGAGGATTTTGTTCTCATAACATGTCACCTGGCGGTCAAGTAAAGCATGTCCAATCGCCTCAGATCATCCCATTGCATGCTCTTACCTCTTCTAATTCTTCCACCTAACGGCTCGAAGCAAATAGGTTTACTTTATGAGTAGTGTCACGTGGTAAGGTTTGTTAAGCAATGTGATTCTTATGCGTCATCTCTTTGCTTGTTTCAGTTACCTTTAACCTGAAGGTGAAGAATGAAGTTTTGTAGGGACTCCTTAAATCTTCTGCTAACGTCTACTCACTTTGCCCTTAATAAGTCAGTCGTCATTTATGTTCCTGATACCGAAGGTTGGCTTTGGTTGTCAGGTAATAGGGGATGTCTTGAGAATCCGACAGGTCTTTACGAATCTAGTCAGGTATGTGCTGGATCCTATTTTGATCCGTTGCTGCTTCTAGGAAACCGAACGCTTTCAATGACATAAAACTATACTGGTTAGTGTGTAGCCGTCATAGCATTGACTCAAAAGAGGGGGGAAAGAATAGTGAAGAAGGTACAACCCATCGAATTCGCATAATTCCATTGAAAGTGTATCCCTGTTTCCGAATGAAGATAATCAGACATTCTATCAATCTGGAGGCAGACTGGAGCCTACTGATTACGAGAATTTGTTCTTTAATTGTGGTTTCTGTTCATATCTGGAAACCTATACCTTTCAGGGACGATATCATATTGTGAGATTTTTATAAAATAAGTTACAATGTGGGTCATAATCACGCACACTCCCAGGAAGCAGACGGATCCATGTCATCATCTGCCAATAGAAAAGATCGGTTTGTGATGGATGCGGCAGAGTTACTGCCAAGCACTGTTCTCACTGTAAGAATGACATTTGTGTATACATTATCAAAATTTACTTTGGGTCTGATCTGTTGTTTTTACCTGATCTGCTCGTGTTGTGAACAGCAACGCAATCAAGTTTACACACAAGGGAGTGGTTGCGATCAAAATGAGGTTGGAGTCATCTCCAGATACACCTGCTAGTAATAGAGCGTTTGCAAAGTTTCAAACGAACAAGGCTTGCAAGCCTGTGATTAATGTCGGCCCAAGTTCTTCCCCTGATTCATCCTCTCTAGCTCAAAGTATAAATAACCAACAAGCTTCTCCTCCCCGTCCACACGCTCAAAATACGAGTGAAGCGAATAACCAGCTTGACCCGAAAGACGGTTCTGATTCTTCCCAAATTTCCAGATCTACGTCGACGGCCTCCTCAGTTTCTACATTGTCATCCGCTTCTTCTACTCTGTCCTCCCTTTCATCGGCATCATCATTTTCTGCAAAAGCTCTGGATGAAGTCAGCAGCGTTGAGCCTGGAGAAGCAACACCTCCATCTACAATGTGGGAATCCCCGAAATCATATGAGAAGAGTGCCGAAGTCATATGGCTCCACTGTGAAGTCTGTGACACCGGTATTGGAATTCCAGGTGAAGGCAAAACTCATGACTGTGGATAAGTCATATAGTTTGCGACAGTGCATGAGAAGCGACAATACATTCTGGGTTAGCATCTTGGTGACGTGGCTGGGAAATGGGTAGAACGAGATTCAGTCTTTGAAGAGTCTGCATCCTGTACTCGGAACCATGAAGTTACACCGAGACTGCATGATTCAAATCCTTGTGTAGTTAAGTCAATGCAAATGCCATCTACTCGCAAGGAATACCTTAGAAACTATCTTGTGTCAGTGCCGATGCTTCTCTCTGTGAATTTTATCAAACCAAGAGATCCATGCAAATTGTCTGGCATTGCATCAATTTCCGTTTGGAGAAAAAGTGTGCTAGCTAATTCGTTGGCAGTCCTTGATTAAGCATGAAAAGCATAAATATACTTACTAATTATCTTTTCGATGTGTTGCAATCGCAGAAGCCGCACTCCCGAGCCTTTTTGAGAAATACACACAAGTCAGCACGACTCATGCTCGAAAGTACGGTGGTACAGGTCTCGGATTGGCCATCTGCAAGCAATTGGTAAGAATTCTCCTGATTGCTATGTCCGATAACAGTCAAGTTTCAAGGTCAAGGGGTGGTCAAAGGATGCTCTTTATGGAGTTGCGATGTAAGCTCGTAAATAAATAAAACCTGTTGACCATGTTTGTACTACATCAGGTTCCGCTTTTTCTCCGTCTTGATCGAGATTTGATGTAACCGCTTCGTCTTTGTTCTCCAGGTTGGCTTAATGGGTGGCACGTTAAAGGTTGCCAGCAAGGAGAATGAGGGTTCTACTTTTTCATTCACCTTGCCTTTGCGGGCTGTGAAAGAGAAGCCAAGTCAGGTCCAGCTGAATGACAAGGTTTATCGGATGATATCGGATTCTCAAGAGAAGACGGAAATATCTTCAAAGAAGAGAGGGTACTTCCAGTTCACTCCTAACGTAATCCCGTCTACTGTGGGTTCCACGAGACCTCTTCTTCACAGTCCTAGTGCGGACGGCAAAGGAAAGAATGGTAAAGCGATGGATGTGAGCAAGCTAAGACAGATGTACGGGGAATCATTCGCGCAGAATTCTCAACCTGGTGGTCTTGGAGACCATTCCCAGACAGGTGCACATCTGCCTGAATACATTTCATTCTCGTATTAGATGCAATTTTGGATTTCTCTAAGAAGAAAGGAATATTGTATAATGCTTCTTAGGCATTGTATTATCAAAACTTTAAGTGGAGAAAGTACCTACTTTTGTATTCCCAGGCAGACAGTACCTAGCAATTGTCGATCGCTCTTCGCGTTGCTAGATTTGGCCTTGTACGAATTCTGCGTACTGAAAGCTTACCTTGATACTTGCGGAGATGTTTAGAGCTGCGAATTGCTCCTCTAGGATGCTAATTGGACTTATAATGCATATTTACAGGCGAGACGAACAGCACAGCAGACAAGGCTTTACCTAAGGAGGAAAACAGGTTGCCATTGAGCAGTAGAGATGTGACGGGAAGCTCAAGTTCGCAGTCTTGTTGTGACGGGCCATCAGACCTCATACATAAACGTGGCTGTGCAGCGACTTCTGACACAAGCTGTCAACCTCCACCGTCACTAAAGTCAAATACTCCGAAGAATAATGCGGGTGGATCGAAGGCTTCCATCCCGCCACTGCCACCAGCACGAATTTTGAATTCCAGCCCTAATGCCGATCAACGACCACAAAGATTACCGAGAATTCTTCTTGCGGAGGACAACAAGGTGAATGTAATGGTTGCACAGTCCATGCTGAAGAGGCTCGGGCACTCCCTGGAAGTTGTGAGTAACGGAGCTGAGGCCGTACATGCTGTTCAAAAGAGCAACTATGACCTGATTTTGATGGTATGTGCCATGCTTATCGTAAACTGGATTGTTTTGTGTATCTTTGTCTCAGTGTTAACTTTTTCAAACACGGCGAAGTCGCACATGCTGCCATCTGATGCAAAGATTGTGGCATGAGTCACTGGTGCCTTTAAAAAAATAATGAAGTACAGGCGTACCTTTTACGCTCTTTTGCTGATATTCCTCGGTTGTCCTCGGTTCCATAGCTGTTGTACATCTAGCATCATAATTTCCTTTCTGGCCTTTTCTTCATGAGAACATCGCGCGCTCAATACTCATTTACCTTGTCCTTGTCCTTGTCTGTTTTAGGACGTATCAATGCCAGTAATGGATGGGCTTGAAGCAACAAGGCTCATACGCAGATTCGAGGATACAGGCCAATGGTTGTATAGTGAAGAGCAGGGTGAATCAGAAAGAAGTGGATCCTCGTCGTCTTCTACAGATAACTCGGTCGTATCACAAAAGTCCGAGACAGCTGGAATGTTAATAGCCTCCCCCAGGCAAAGGACTCCAATTATTGCGGTGAGTGTATGCTTCATGGGATGAAGTGAATAACTTGTAACGATCACCGAACTTATAAAATGTGAAGTCAATTATTAAATTGTTAGCAAACTTTTGAACGGATGGATGATGGCCAAGCTGGAGTTTTCCTGTTGGGAAGTAGATGTTCTGCCTTGCAACTTTTCCTGTTTAATAATATTTATGGATCTTGACCTCTTTTTTTCAATTTTTTTAATTTGCAGATGACAGCGAATGCCTTGGCAGACAATGTAGTCGAATGCTACAATCATGGGATGGATTGTTTCATCGCAAAGCCAGTCACTTTTCAAAAGCTTGAACAGGTGTTGAAGCAGTTTATACCATGGCTGGATCATGAAAGGGGGCGCAGTCTGTTGAGTAGTTAACCTCCCCGATTATGTGTAGATTACGTAGTCTCAATTTTTTTCCCTCAATATTGAAATTGACACCGCTGGATTACGGCTGAGTTACAACGAGATGGGAAGTGCATAAGTCTTCCCATTTTCTGGAGGGGGTTTGCTGCCCAGGTCAAAGTGGAGCTACACCCTGAAAATGTTAGAGCATTCACTTCAAGTGGTTTGCTGTGGGTTCTGACACTACAACGGAGATCACCTTATCTTAGTCAATCAGTCAGGTGAACATATCCCAACAACAGCTTCATGCATGTAGCGTAGATTTAGTGGCAGCATCAGCTGAGTACATGAACCACAGAGTTGAGATGAGTTTTCGGGGAATGTGGCTAACGCCATTCAATTTTTTAGTAACAGTTTTCTCCACCTACCCCCAATATTTATTGTGTCCAGACCATTGTGCAGGTAAGTGCCCACATTGTGTGAATTTGTACCATAGTTCGGCTTGTTTGCTCCTAATAAGTAAGCTTAATTTCAACACGCTTTTCTCGGAATCGGACTAGTGAGTGCTTCACCTTACATACTCACTGATCACCTCTACAATGAATGGGCTGATATGCATGAGAAGATTTATTCAATCATGTGGCCGAGGGTCTCATCTCGGTTGTGCACCAATAAGTTATTCGCGACGAAGAATTTTTGCACTGTATTTGGAAATGCGTGGATTGATTTTTATGCGCTGTATTGTGAGTCCACTGTGGGAATTTGTGTAATATTTTGTGTATATATGTCGTTAGGTGTGCGGAAGAGGTTTCTATCAAGTGCCATGGGGTTGGTGGCACCAGAGTACCCATATAGCATGAATTTTTTCCCTGAAAACCATTATAATCATGAGAAAATTTTCCTCTCGTTGTGTGTGGGTTAGCTGCGACAATTTTAGATGATTTGACAGTCCTGGATGACGACAGCAGTTGAATGTCGATCGCCTCTAATTTCTCTGAGCTGGAAAAATGAAGCGAATTCAGTTAGTTTATATGTATTAAAAATGGTTCTTTCCATTAATCAACCCCAAAATGCTTTTTCTTAAAAAAGCAGTTTTAAGCAAATTTGTGATGGTTGAAACAGTCTACAACAAACCCTTGTTTACTTGTTATGACAGGCTTCAACGTTTTCTTAAATCTCGACTTAAGGAAACTAAGTAGAGGTGAATCATGCCGTGCTTGCATGTCTTGGGCTAGCAAACCGTAATTGTCCAAGGTTTTCGCCCAAGTTGTTCAAAACATATGTAAAGAAGGTGGAAACTGCTCCACGTTCATAACTTTTCCTTGGGGTAATATAGCCAGTGACAGAATCTGCACTGAAAAGAGAAGATTGAATTCATATAAAGATTATTCTTTGCTCTATCCGTAACTATTTTTTACACCGCACCAGCACTCTTATTTCAACCCAAGATATCTTCAAATGCATGCTTGGTAATCCGAGTGTTGACTCTCAAAATACCACTCAGTACCAAGAGGGTACGTTATTACGCCGAATTTAAAATAAGACTATGATGAAAATGTTCACCAAGAAATCGTTTGAGTACAAGATTGAGTCGGTTTAAAAAGAAATATATAGGAAAAAAAAAAGGGCGACGCATGGGATGAAAAGAAAGATGGTCGAACTATTAAAAATGTTGTGAATTAATCTCAGAGTCAGATCATATTATTAACTCGATAGAAGTAAAGTGTAAATTTGGACAGTAAATAAAAATTTACTTTAGGGTTTTCTTTTAGGTTTACCTAGCTAAGGAGTCTCCAGCCACCATGGTTTAGGATTTCGGATTTGTGTGACCAGGCTCAAAGCTCAGCCAGAGAGGTGTTTATATTGCTAATCAGATATTAAAGCAATCAGGTCGGAGTATTCATCTTGCCAGTGATCATTCTTTCAGGTACTGATCACACCTGTGAGCTGTTGGATTACTAAGACATGGAGGTGGTGATAGCAATCTAGCTGAATTCAAGTTGGAGCTTGGTTCAAGGTGGGGAGTGCTACATTGAGAGTTCTGACCTTAAGAGCATTGTCTAAATCTACCTTAGGGTTTACATTGAGTGTAGGCAAGCTATGGCAAGTGCAAGGGAGTCCACACGGCCTGCTATGGTAGAAACATCATCTAGAAGTGATCTATATGGATCACATTCACATAGTGATTATCAACAAAAATAAACAAAACCTAGATCATATGGAAGCAAGAAGGTTCTAATCACTTTTGTGGTAAACCTCTACCGTGATTCAAAATTAAATATCTCTTGCATGCAAATAATATGATAAAAAATATTATATTTATTATAGCTCTCTTCCTTTTCTTTCTTCATTCAACTAAAATCTGGACATGCAGCTATTGACTTTTACTCTTAGACATTCAACCTAGCCCAATCCCCATTATGCAAACTCTGTCATTTGGAAGAATAAACTAGAGACCATATATTAGGTAACAAATCTGCAATTTGTCAAATGTGAGAACAAAATTTGTAAGATGGTGATTTTCCTATTAAACAACTTTTTTTAGGATCTTTAAACTACACATTGAGATCAAAGAATTCTTTAATTGTTTGATGTGTACTTTGGAAACTAATACTTTTACCTCCTCCTCATATTTCACCTCCCTATTATGGTTCTTTGATATGGCCAACACTATGTGATTTCTTCAATCATCACACCATACTCCTTCTTTTTTCATTTTTTTTCATTCCTCATTCTGACTTTTTTTTTGTCTGTTTCTAGGTTTTTCACTTATGGTATGTGGTGTTCCAATCATTCACTATATGAGAGTAACCCACAAGTTGAGACTTTTGGCATGAGCAAAGTAGAAATTTGTAATGAAGAAAATAGAATTGTGAAAAGCAGATATTATAATTGTAAAAAAATTTGTATAAGACAATTTTTTTTAGACAATGACGATGAAAAAACTAAACAATTCGCATGCAAAATTTAGACAATAAGACCCAAATGATATTCATGTTGAAACCACATCTTGATAGTTAACAAAATGTTAGACCTTTGAATGTTCTAAAAAAGTGTGAATACAAGAAGTAAACTACATAAGCATGATGTAAAATACTATCATAAAAATTATGATATTCTTCAAAATAAAAATTTGAAATTTAAAGTAAAACAATAAATTTATGCATATATTAATTGTTATAAAATTTTAATTTTATGCAATTTTTAATTTTATAAAAAATTAAATTATTTTATAATATTTTATTTTTTGATTAAAAAATATAATTAATTAATAAATTTAAAATTATTTATTATTTATTATTTACAAATAAATATAAAATATTTAAATTAAATTTTATTTTCAAACTATCATAACATTGTATTGTCATAAATATCCATAAAAATGAAACCAAATTGGTAGCAATTAAAAGTTATATCAATGACAAATACATGTATTCATAACATAAATTTAAACATGATAATATTTGTAATATAGATAATAAATTCAAAGTAATAGACACATTACAAAGAATAAAAATTAAAAAATATTAGCTATCTATTTTTTACATCTATTTAAATATTTCAAAAATATCAATAACTATCATTTTGTAAAAATTATATTATTTTTGAAAAATAATACTTATTGATTTGAATAACAAAATATATATAAATTTCATATCAATAAAATTTTAATTCAAATAATATATTAAATTGAAATATATAAATTTTAATTTTAATATTATTAATCTATATATAAAAAATAAAACTTAAGTTTTAATGATCCAACATATCAAATTTGTAACAATATTATAATTGAATTCAAATGATATCTATCATATTTTGAAAGTAAATTAACTACAACATGATCCAACTGAATTTTATAAAATTATTTTAAAGATTATTGTTTAAAAATAATGGAAGTCCTAGTTTGTCAAGTTAAAGTTTTTTTTCACTCATAAAAAAATTAATTTAATTATGCAAAAAAAATTCAAAAATAATGAAATTTAATACCAAGTGTGCATTGATTGTGATTAAAATATCCGCTACATTAAAAACATGATTTCAAAACAAAATTAAGTAGAACAATAGTGATCATTGCAAGTTTGTGCAAAGAAAATATATACCAAGATCTAATTTTTTTCCCAACTTGTGTGCAACTAAATGTAAAAATTCTCTAGCAACATCAACCATTGTTGTAATCATCTTGATAAATTTTGTTGTAGGTTTGGCTTGTGTAATCAAAAAAACATGCAAGCATTTGTATGCATATGCTACAACTCCTTGTTGCTATCATATTGTGGATCTTGTTTTGCATTGAGAATTTATAAGGGTTTAGTTAGAATTTTTTTGTTTTAAAAAAGGAATAAGTATATTCATCGGGACAAGATTGCGCCAAATAAAAATTTGATGAATTAGTGAAGAAGTCAAGAGATGTAGAAGTGTGAAGACCGTTGAGCATGATAAGATTGGAAATGTTGTTAAGAGTTTGAAAAAGAGCAAAAATAAGAAATAGTGTTTTCAACGAAGGAAGCAACATTGCCCATTGGTGTTCTAGAGCATGAATTTTTTAGAGAAAATTGAATCGATAGAGTATGTAGTAGCGAAAAGGCACAATGAAGAGGAAAGTGCATATAAGATCAGGCGTAAATGAAGATATTTGGTTCCCATGTGCAGAAAAATTGCTATTGGGATGAGTAAGGCCTTCCATTCCAATATTAAAGTGGAAGTCGGAGGATGCATTGTGATTGAACGTGGGAGTAGCATTCTTGTCACGAAGATGGGATTATGTATGTACATAACTATGCGAAGAAGTTTGCAAGTCAAAGCCATTGCAAACTAACTAACTAAGAGTATGATTTGAGTTGTGGGATGTCATAGTCTAGATGAAAGTGTTAGGCCAAGACTACGAGCAAGAGAAGGATGGATTTGACTGAGAGGCTCAACTCTATACATAAGATTCAATTTCTATAAAGCAAAGTGGTTTGATTTTAGGGAACAAAATGGGACAAATGAATATAAGATTGATAGCTTTAGGCTGTGGGCCCTACTTACTAGCCTTAATAGGAGTATGATTAAGAATGATATTAGAAATGTAATCATCTTTACACTAAATAAGTTGTTTTCACCTCAACAGACTACTTATGTGAGCATGCATAAAGTAAGGATAGTTGAGTGCTTCATTGGAGGATCAATTAAAGTCAGTTGGGGAGAGATATTTATCAGAAATATGCAATGATGGCAATAAAGTGACAGAAAGAAGAGGATAAAGAAATAATCTATTTGTTTTCATTCATGGTGCATATGATGCATGGTGTAAGAAAATCGTCTTGCTTACATTCGAGGAGATGTTTTCAGAGAAGCAAAACATGATCATGAAGGATATTGAGGAGGAGATCTTTGGTGATGATGCGTCAATGGGGTCTACGTTGAAGCACACCTGAAATCTTAGCGTGAAAGTTGTAAGAGAATCTTTGTCAAGAAAGAAGAAAAAAAAGATGGTCAAGAAAATGAAAGAGCAAAAGGTATCCATACCAAAGATCAAAGCAACAAAAATATTGCTTGCAAAATCTCTATTATTAGTTTTTTAGCTTGCTCTGGAGATTATTGAGTCATCAATTTTG
Organism: Marchantia paleacea; assembly: GCA_014180765.2. NCBI lineage: Eukaryota > Viridiplantae > Streptophyta > Marchantiopsida > Marchantiales > Marchantiaceae > Marchantia > Marchantia paleacea. The sequence continues at coordinate 5,626,433 of MUAA02000018.1, forward strand.
ATGAAGTTGGGAGAAATGGATCCGGAGCACATTCACTTGTGGGATCCTTAATAGGGTGGTTACATGGAAGGAATTCATGTAATGCATCGAGTAGCCACATGGAAGAAGGATCAAATACATACAATCACCTTGCTAAGGAAGAATGTGGATAGTTTGGATAAGCAGAAGGCATAACTTGAAAAGAGAATGTAGGAAGCCAAGATGATATATGCAAAAATCTATAAGATCAAAGAGACATAGATCGATGAGATGGAGATGGACCATTTCGATAAGTTGACATAAGAATCCAAGTGATTTGAAGGACAAATGCAAGAGATATAAAAACACTTAGGCAAGAATGCAAGGAGACGATGAGGATCCATCGATGAAAGATTTCATCGATGGAAGATTTCATCGATGGATCCTCATCGTCTCCTTGCATTCTTGTAGGTGTCAATGTAGGTGACAATTAAAGTAGTTAGCGGTATGAGTAGATAAAATCATTCTTAACATAGAAATGAGGGTCCCATTCTCATATTTTTTTAGGAAAGAATACATTTGCATAATCCAAATATGATGATTTCTCTCTCGAAGCTAATGATGTGCAAGACATTGATGAAGAAGTTATCCATGAATTTTTATGTAGTTTAATAGCAATTCGACTCAAGCCCCATCACAGTCTAATATACCCCATGAAAACTTTAGGAGAATTTTTCAAACGACTTCATCGATCCCTATAAATGGAGACTTTCATTCTCAATAAAGAAATATTTTTGCAATCATTCAATTGATTGATGGGATTGAGTTTCTGTGTATGAATTTATGTTTGTGAAGTACATTATTATTTGGACTGTGATGTCTAGAGTATTTAAAAAACTAAACTTGAATATTAACTTTCAATCTAGTTTGTTTGATACTTTATTCTATTTGAAACAAATATGAAGTAACACAATGTATACATTTGTGATGTAACTTGTACATTACATATTTTCTTGCCATGCAATCTAGATATTGTTGAGCTTTGATTGCATTCATCAAATAATGTTTCACTTATCACCATTCAATATCCACATGATTAAAAAATAGAAAATTTTGCTTACAACTAACCCTTCCCAATGCTTTGACAATTCACACACTGTAACACTGAATTCAATGACTTAGTATCGGCTTTTAAAGACAAGATACTTGTTTTATATACTGTAGGATTATAAAGAGTTTGAAATCCAATCTATGTTACATGGCTAACATGTATAGGTTGTATATTTCAATATCTTATATTTCTAAAATACATTTAGCATAGTATGTAATCCACCAATGCATGATAACCACCTCATCATGTATTTATACAAGCCAAAGTTTCTTTTCGCTCTTTGGGTCATGCACACCCCTATTTTATTGTTTAGTGATTTATTGACAAATCTAAGATTTGGCCGAACTAACTATAGCTAACCAAGATTGGTTACAAACCTCTCCCCATTTAAGGCACAACGTTCTCATTGAGAGAAGACTCAAAAGTTTTTACAAGTATCTTGACTTTTGCAAGATTGTCCAAATGTAGCTTCATAAAGTGGATAACCTTTCCATTGGACTAGATATTCCACTTTTGGATTCTAATGAACTCTAGTACATTTTTTTAATATCCTTTCTACATCATATTTCTCTATGACATCAATCTTTGGTAACCCACATCATCAATAAAGGAGGTGGATGATGTGGGTTACCAAAGAAAAAGATTATGGAATATACTTCCATAAAAAATACATATGAAAAATGGCATGTAATTTCATGTGTGTTACACAATTCTAACTTGTGCCAACTTGTCCAATATGTTGAACTATCAAGATGGGTCCAATAAATTATGAACTTAACTTTTGAATTCATGTTTATGTTAGATTGGTGATAGACAACCATACATAATCTCGTTCATGAAACTCCACATGTCATCGATGAACATTTGCATATTGTTTTTGTCGATTCTAGTCAATGCATAATTTTTACTTTGCATGATGCACAATTTCAATTGGGATTGATAGTTCATGCATGTGATCGACTCTAGTCAAACTAGATGATGTGAGAGTATGTTTTCCATACATAAAGAAGAAAGGATTGATTTTTATGTATGCATTGATTGAGTTATAATAAACAAATTCAATCAAGGGTAAAAATGCATCCCAATCTTCTTGCTACTCCAAATGGAAAACTCTAAGTATGTACTCAATAGTTCTATTTGCTCTTTTGGTTTGTTCATCTGTTTGAGGATGATAAATTATGGACTTGGCTAGTTTTGTTTTCAATAATCCAAATAAGATTTTCCAAAATATGCAAGTGAATTGAGTGTCAATATCAATGATGAAAATTATAGCTAAATCATGTTGAGCAAAAATCCCATCAATATAAATGTGAGCAAGTTCTGGGGTACTAATTGTCTTTGTTGTGGATCTACCATGAATCATTTTCCTTAATATATTCATAAAATTACTAGTGAATCATAAGCAGTAGATGTTATTGGTAACTTACATATATTGTCCATACTAACATGCTCTCATTTTTTGCTTGGTGTTGGTAGAGGTTGTAGTAGATTTATTGGTTTCTTATTGCTTGTCTTGATATGTTGACATGTGAAGGAACTGTGTACATACTCTCTTAGTTTTGGCCAAAAGTATACCCTCTAGATGCCTTTAATGATCTAATCCACTCCTACATGATCAATAATAATTGAATCATGTGCTTCTACTAACATTATTGTATGTAGAGCAACATCCGAGGGTATCCAAATCTTTCCCTTATAAAAAATCAATCCTTGTTTCAATTACACTTCTAAAGGACTTGTGCAATCTCCTCATCCTCCTTGGTAGTTTGATTCAAATCCTTCCAAAGGTTCTTCCTATTGAGTACTAGCGACTCCATCTTGTGAAAAACCATGTTGATAAAAGAGAGAAGATGAACTGTAGAATGACTATACAAAAAAAATGAGGTCCACCAGCCTTCCTAAACTCTCTAGAGATGGATCCACATGAGATGATTTTAAAAACATTCTCGATGTCCATCCTAAGAAAACTCAATCGAGATCGATATATAGTAATGCTCTCATGTTCAACAATACTGCATAACCTCTTGGTGTGGCGATTCCAAACTGGTGTGGACAAAGGTGATGGTTGAAGTGGAATAAAAGCTAAAGAACAATGGTATGAGGTGCAATAAAACCTCTCCAATATCAATCAATCTAATGCCCCATGTCCTTCTCCATTGCGACAAACCGATTAATACATATGCAATTGACAAAGAAATCCCTCATATTACAACTGATGTAACCATTTGAAACAGCTTTGTGAAACCACTAAAGGGATCATATGCTTGAAAATAATCTCTAAGATGCTTATAAACCATACATGATAAGCCCCTAAGATATGTTTGGATCTGTGCATAGAAAATGGGCAAAAAAAATCCATCAAAACATAATAGTTTCTTTGGTTGATACTCCAAAACCTCTAATGTACTCCCTCATATATGAATGGATACAAAAGGCATAAAGAGGAAATAATCTACTCAATAATACAAGGCATGGACAAAGAATGTAGGGCTCGTGCAACTCTGCTATACTCCCCAACTTGCCCAAAGATCATACATCATCGTAATTGAGTAGAATGTGAAGTATCTTGTGGCTGAACTTGACTCCTAACATGTGTGATCCACACATATTCCTCCAACAATATAGTCCAATCCCATGCTCAGAATCTTCAAAATCAAACGGTCATCTCCCTATGTTTAGCATATTCCATGGGAGTAAGAGAAATAAAAATCATGCTAGTCATCCATAAGATCATGTGCCAACTAATCCAGTAGTAAACGAAAAGTCCTTCTTGCCTCATCAAAGAGTGCACAAGGGAACATATGGAATAAATGTGGACATGAAAATCTAGTCTCAAAAAATCCAAGTATAGAACTTGATTAGGATGCTAATCACTCCCACGTTCTAATAAGTATATTAGAAATTATCAAAAATGGGATCTACATAGTTTGTGTGATCCCAAAAGTGACAGATCTCGATGTGATTGCATGACTCAAGTGTGCATCCTAAGGTGATCTAATCATAATTTTTGTGCATCTTTCCCACGTGGATCTTTATCTTCTAAGGTAAAGATCTTTATCTTATATTGTGTAGCATATTTTAAGCAACTTGTATATATTGCTTTACAAATAGCATTGCCGCGTAAAATCCATGGGAGAGAAATCATGTTAGGTGATGCTTCTTATGATGCTAGTAGTATGTGGACGGGTGATCTAGATATTCCATATATCTTAGGTGGAATATGATATATTTTCCATTGTGTTGCTATTGGGTTAGCCCCCATCCTACGTGTTGGTTTCATTCTGGAATACTTGAAGTGGTCTTCCCATCCTTTTTGCTTTATTTCTCAGGTTTCTCTTTAATGTGCCAACGAATTAGTATTAGTCACAAGCTGATTCAACTTCTTCTTGTCGGCACAAGCGGTTAATTTATTTAGCGGCAAATATTTGCGCTGCACTTTTATTAGGAGTTTTAAATACATGCCCGTAACTTTCTACGGTAGTCCCGAAAGAGGGTTTTACGTGACGGGAAAACGGGAAAACGGGAACGCCATACGGAAAACGGGATCGATAAAAGAGACCTTAAATTTACGGCAACCAACGATATTCATAAATTGTTTCTTACCAAATTTGAATTTTTTTCTCGGATTTGGAGTATTCTAAGGAGATTATATTTATTGCATTTTACCTCAAAATATTTATGGACCTGTGTATATATTACCTGAATAATTGGGGGATAGGAGGAGAGCTCTATAGAAAAGAAAATAGTCAATTCTCGTAATTTGTGTTACCGATCTATTTTGTACAGATGATGTATTTTGTATGGACCCCTTCCTATTTATTGTGCCGGAGTCAGAATACATACCATAATGGAATGTGGTACAGTTTGATAACATTCCGTTAAATTTCAAGAAAATGCGCAATAGAGGTTGCATGAGGCCGGATTTAAAAATCTGGATAAGGGACAGAATCCGACAGGCAAGGAAGGACGCGACTCGGGACGGCTTGTAAGACGCGCTTAAACCCTCATTTGTGCTGTATTCAAAATTTGCTACTCTTTCGATGTACAGGACCTACCAGAAGAGGAAGTCTGAGTTCCTGCGATTGAACGCGGAATTGCGAACACGATTGCCTTCTCACAGCAAGAACTTCGAGGCCCGATCGCTGTATTTGTGGGACGAAGGGAAATTCGAGCTGATCATCCCAAGGCGCCTTGGCAGAGGATTGAGAGATTAGATTGAGGAGAGAATGGAGTCCTTCCCGGTTCGAGGAGGACCTCTTGAGTTTCAAGAAGAGGCGGACCTTGAGAATTTCGAAGTGCTGGGTGGAGTTGATATCGAAGCTGACCCTTCGAATTTCGATATCGAGCGCGAAGGATCATTGGCGTTGGTGGTTCATGAAGCAGCCGAGGGGAGTGTGGAAAAATCAAGAAAATCAGCAAGCTGTGCAGCTACTTTGAAGGCGAGGCGATTAGCATGCATTAAGGCAGAACATTCTCACTTGCGGAAGAAGAAATTTAAAGGGTACCCGAGAAAGCGGGAGCAGTACGGTATAGATGCAGATAGCGGATCTCTGCACAATGTTCACCGTAGCAAGGTGTGCTCAACGTACCAAGTACACTTTCCTTTTTTGATAATCTCGAAATGTGCACCGTTGAGAAGTCTTTCAGATGTCCACAGTTGTGGACCGCAAGTCTGTGCCTTTTGGTCCTACTCCGAGGAATGTGACCTCATGTTTTCGTGTTGCAATTTTGTGCAGCTTCGTCTTTTGCTCAAATCTCTCATGGGGCAACGACGCTGGACTGAAGCCTGTGGAGTACTTGGTGTCCTACTGAGTATACCCTTCAGTAGTAAAAAAAATTCTGTTCAGGTTTCGGGCTGTAGGTTGGATTATTGGGTAGGCTTCAAATTCTAAACATTTGCTGTTTTCGACTGTTGTCGATAGTTGTCACTTCGAACTGAAAGGGGAATCTCTGGAAATTAGTATGAACATCATCTGACCATGTACAGAACTTGTTTGCTTGATTTTTGAGAACTTCAAGAAAGAGCTGAAGTATAAATTACATCCAATTTTTCTTACGATATCGTCGTGGAATTTTCGTGACATGTTCAGGCAGCAATGACGGTACTCAGGCGAGTCGAAGACACACAAGCGAGTGCCCTGAGATGTAGGCGAATGTTTCGACTTTTGAATCGTCAGGAGCCAAATCCAGTAAGCAGCCTTTTCTAGTATTCCCTGCATTCAGTGTGTTTCTTCGCAGTACACTGAAAGTCGTCGGTGACTCTGTGTATGTCAGAGGTGTCGTGGAGAAGTTCAACTGGAATCAGCACTTTATTTGATTAACCAGGGTGATCGAGAAGCTGCGTACAATGAACTTCGCCCGTAAGTATTAGTCGTCTGCCTTTCCGAGGTTTTATTTGTTCATATGTTAGATCAAGTGTATATAAAGTTTACCCTGCTGCTTTGCGCAAAGTTTGCATTTGTATGTGGAAAGCAAACACGACATATCTTTCTTGTGCAGAATTGCCGACGGTCCAGTCTTTCGCGAAGATCCAGTGGTGAACTTGTGTCATGGTCTCAATACTCATTGCCTCTGGTACGAGGCTGCTGTAGCAGAGCATATGAAACAGGATGTAACACAAGTTAGGGCGGATAGCGAAGGCAGAAGTTCGGGTCCTCACGAATTTATGGGTGAAACTGAAGCTCCAGAGCCTTCAGTCGGTGTGTCAGGCAGACCGACTGAAGATAGGTTTCTCAGAGAAGGGAGTCCTCAAGGGAGTGTCTTTTCAAGCGATTCCCATCTTTATCGAAGTGCTGGTCAACAATGTAAACGTGCTTCACAACTTAACGTGGACTTTGAAGTCAGTTTATGGGAAGCGTCCCAACGATCTATATACGAAGAGACCAATGATGAGGGGTTTGTGGAAGATGGAGAGCAAGTATGGCTGAAAGCCACAATACCTCTATCTTCAGGTATAGTTCACCCATACTAGGTGTCAGTAATCAAACTTTAATGTTGAAGTTTCATTGAAGGTGAAAACCTTGGTCAATTTAGTGCATAAACATGTTATTTAGCTTGGGAAAGTCTTCATTCGAACTGAGGACATGAAGTGACAATGAAAGCGGGAAGTACTAGGACACCTCCTGCTTTGACACTAAAAGTTTCGTGCTGGGTCTGTAATAAGGATGACGGATCGTGGCTTCTGCTTTCACACTTGAATCACCTTATCATGAAAGTCATGATATTTCTTTACAGAATTGGATCGGAGACTCTTCCCTCTACGCGTCTTTCCTAAACCAGCTCAGCAAGATCAACACTACCGAGTTCCTATGAACGATGGAAGGACAAGGGATCTTCATGCTGCTGCTGTCAAGCATCTCAAGCAGGCTTTACTGAGTGCACCAGACACGTTACCTGCCCTACTTCCGCTCGTTCAGGTCAGATAATCGTTATCTTCAGTGTTTGGTGCTTTTGTTGCAGTAAGTCCCGAACTGCTGACCCTTAGAAAGTCTGCTTCAGATAGCTCTGGTGTTTTAACAGGATTGTTCACAGTGTTTTTCGGATCACTGCGGATCATCGAAGTTTTAAGAGTAAACGACACATACTAGAATCTAACGGTTAAGGTCATCTCATCGCATTTTGCAGTTGCTACTTGCTGTACATGACATCAAAGGTGCAATTTATGAGATAGATAGGTGCGCTCAAGCACTTCTGTATAACATTACACCACCAAGGTATTTCCGCTTCTCTTTGTAGTCATTCTGGAAAGTTATCTTTACGTGATTCTTGGACTTCCTTGTATCTGGAAAGTATTTTTTCTCACGTACGAATTTTGTTGGTTTGCAGCATAAAGGCCGTGCTTCTGGAATCTCTGAAGCATAAAGACCATTCATTACTACAGGCTTGCTATCGGAAGGTTTTGTCGTTAAACCCGTTTGCAGTGTGGGCGCTGAAAGGCCTCATGAACCTGCATGCTTCTGGTATGTCTGCCTTCCTTCTTCAAGCGTTGCACAATATGTTCATCATGAATAATCTTGCCCTATCTGCCTTTACTTTTTCGGAACGCGTCACGCTTTAGTAGTGGAGGCTTAAGTTTCTTTACGAAGTACAACAGTCTCACTGTAACCGCAGTTGTCTTCTCGGTTTGGATAACTTTCTGTTTTCCGCTCAGGAAGACACTGTGACTTGAACATAATTCTTGATCCTTTTGGACAAAGACTGAATTTTCAACATGGTAACTGTGACAGAGGGATTGGCCGTCCTGTAACCTTCCTCAACTCACAAGCTTCAGATTCTCTTAGGAACTGCCTGTGTTGTGCAACTTGACTCTCGTGATCGAGAAGGATTTCTTTGCAGAGGTTCTCGGCCTCAGTGCATTGTGTTTGGCAATATAAGATTGTGCATCGATCTGCTTCTGATAAGTGTGCTCCTGTCATGTTAGGCAAATTGGAGCAGGAAGTATTGCTGGAGCACATCGCATTGCATCTGGATGCAACGCCAGGTTTTGCAGACATTTGGCGGAAGTTGGCATCCATTTTCTTGGGAGTCAGTGAGGCTTCTGGGATACTACTCGAGGCTGGCATGAATACGGAGAACACCAATACTGAAAAAAAAGAAGAATTTTCAGTCGCTAGTCGTGAGTATGTACAGATGTTATGGGCCAGCCCCCGACATGAATGGTGGTTCCAAAAACACTTCTGTACTGACGTAATTATACGAAATCACCAGCAGCAAAATGGTGGTGAGTAAATTTCCTGCCCACCTCTTTCCACTTCTGATACTTTATTTGTTTGGTTGTGTTCTCAGAAGGACCAGTTATGTTCATCTTGAGTGCACGTTTGGTTTGTGCGTTCAAGCTTAAGAAACAATGAGCGCAATTAGATATAATAATACATTCGAAGAACAATACCATCTATATCGTCCCGTCTGGGTTGAGGACGTCACTCAATGTCAGTATGCAATTTTGAGAAAGCTGACAACTGGAAATGTGTCCCACCGTTTTATGAGGTGGGGTTAATGGACATTCAATACATTTGCCAACTTTTATCTGACCCACATACGCCTCTTCGCTAGGTTTAGTTCGTGTCAGTAGTTGCTGAGTACAAAAGGTATAATTTGAGTAAACATACGGGACCTCGGCGGAGAAAGACTATGTGGCTTACTAAGTGCAGTGATTTACTTTCATCGTGAAAGTGGAGACCGCGAACTGGGGAGGACTGGCCAGAGTAGGCTGAATAGTTTGTGATTTACCAGATCTTTAACTCAGCTGATACTTGTTTCTGTACTGTGCAGGAGAAAGGTGGTTGATTGCCCACATGGCCGCATGCGCAGCGCACATCTATGGTCCACAATTCTACCTCGTGGAAAAGATTTGCAGATTTCTGGAGAAAAGAGGAGAGGATACTTTACATAAGTTCGTTGGACGTCATCGGCAAAAGTCACTGAGGCTTTTTTCTGAGGAATACAGAGTGCGAGTTTGAAATTTGTGTTTTAGTGAACATTGTGCTTGTAGCCAGAAAAATAGATACAAGCACAATGTTTGGTAAAATACAAATTTCAAACTCGCACCAGTCCTGTCTTGGTTCACACCTCAGAAAAGCATTTCGTGCAAAGCACGCATCAAGTGAATGTTACTGTTAATTCGATTGTGCGGAATCCACCCGAACGGCAAAGAATCAGGATATTGTTCATGTTTAGACTCTTAAGAGTGTTCTGCTCTGAACCAAATTTCCCTGGTTCGGTTTCCACCGGCTTTCACCACATTCGCGCAGCGTCGATTCTGGGGAACTCATATAAGCAGATACGGATCGTATTGTTTAAATTGCAAATCTTTCACAGGTTCAACCGTCTATCTGGGTGAATCATTCGGTGAAGAAGACTCGTGTGGTTCTCCTGTGGTTCCTAACAGTATACAGAGTAGGATACATGCCCGTGTGGTCACTGGGATGTATGCCACGATATGTTCATACTGCCGGAATGCTCTGTTTCGGACTTGAGGTGCCAACACTTGTCGAAGTAAGAGCAAACGTCCACTGTTCTATGTCGCTCATCCCCAGCAATCCCGGCTAGACCGACATTGCGATGTGGCCGATTTTATCGAGAGCACAGTATTGATCCTGAGAGCAGCGAGTACGTGACGAGAACCGCATACATTTCGCTCCACATCGCGTAGAGATGAACTGTGGGTCAGTAGAAGATGCCAAACAGGGACAGGTTGCCTAGTGAGCCGCAATTTTGTGTGTGCCATACACACTCTCTGTCCTTTATGTTTCTTTAATGTCGTAAGTTAATGAAAAACCAATCTAGTTTCTTTCGGCCATAGACAGTCTCGCACGTTGAGACAACAATCACGAGAAGCGGCTCTTCTTATCTGTCTTCATTAAATCGCCACTTCAAGAACTGCACTTCGCTCTTTGGCGCAAGATTCTCGCTTGTCGTCGGCGTGCTGCAGCAGGAAAAATTTATCCGACGCGAGATTGTCCAGTGTAGACAATGCGCGGAGCCGATAGGAAGGAAGACGTTAGCATGCGGAGAAGCATGTAACTTGTTTGAACGGGTGCTCAAACCTCGGTAGTGACGTGACTGATACTGATATCGAAGCCATGGCGAACACTGTGGAGGAAAAGCTGACTTGCCACAACGGCAAGGACACCTTGTGTAAGATCATGGACATTGCAGTGTCACTGCCAGATGCTTCCGTTAGGAGCCCGTTCCCAGAGATGAATACTCGTAACGTTCACAACCCCGTCCTTGAGAGGGGAACGCTCGGAGCTCGTGCAAAGGTCATCACTACTTTGTTTTATGCAGGGCCAGAGCTGCAAATCAGATATTAACGCATCATCGCGATGGGCAACGTGGTGGGGCTTTGGAAGGTGTTCAACATTCACTGATTTCTGGTCATGCCCCACTTTTTGAAAACTTACAGATACAGTAGAGGCGAGTGAGGGGATTGATTGTACTCGTATAGGCCGTAGCAATCTGTCCTGCTTCCATTTCGTGATTTATCTTCTAACGAGGTACATTATACCCTCAAAAGCGAGAGGTTGCCACAGTAATGACAGAATCAAATCTTCAGATTTCGATCGACGGAGGCGATGACGCAACGAACAAAATACACAGGCCCAACTTCCAAAGTTCAATCTCAGATACTGGAGGAGAAGTCCCCGCTCTCAAGAACTTTCTCCGGTACTAGTCTTTGTCCTACGAAACCTCTCACCACCTTCCAGAGGAGTCAAACCTCCAGATCTGTAACCATATAATTATCGTTCGCATCAATGTAGCAGTTAGCTTATCAACAGCATGATACTTGCTCTTCAATAGCACTAAAGACACATACGTTCAAAACAAATCCCTCCCCGCACATTCTTCCCCTCTCTCTGAAGACGGCTCGACCCCTCTCCCCGCATCGAACACGCATTCAAACTAGACAAAATCTTTCAACAGCCTCTCGAATCGCTCACTCCTTATCCAACACGCATCTCCTCCAAGTTCGACAAAACAGGCACGCGAAAATCGCACAATCTTGCATAGTCCACCGGGTGTCTAAGCCTTGCTGAATTCGTGTCAACTCCTTAAAAAATCGTCCTCATCGTTACTGTCGCCCCGTCGGAGATCAGTCTCCTGGGCAAGACGAAGAGGCTGCGACTAAACAAACCCTAGTCGGTGTGCACCCTCATGCTCCTTGTCCCGCCCTCTCTCCCTCCTTGTTCGTCGACTTCGAGTCCCTCGACGGGTCCACTCCCGACGTCCCAAGGAGAAAATGTGAAGCTTCATGGACATTTGGAGGTTTCGGCGCCGTCGTCAAAGCAAGCGATGTCGCGAAGGGGACAGCCAATCCTCACTCCGGGCGCGAAATCAAGGGCGCTTGGTGGCACCAATGGGTGCCTGGCCATTGACTTAACGCACTCCGACAGGTGCAGCCCTCTGGATTGAAGGGAGTCGCGGGGCAACCCGGCCCTAACACCCCCACTATCCGACCACAAACTCAGATGTGCCTCCCGCGGCCCGCCTCTCCGCCCGTCCCACCCCGCTCTGACCCGATATCTCCTCCCGTCTGACGTCGTCGTCGGTAAAGATCCTCATCGAGCGCGACGACGCTGTGAAGTCATTGAGTCCGTTGGGGTCGTCGGTCCCATGCCGGGAACGTCGTCATGCGGGGCGAAGCCAAGCTGACATGAACTTAAAAAAAGGGGAGGGGAGTCGTCATGCTGCCGCATTTGCATGTTGTAATGGCATGTGAGGTGTGGGGTTGTGTTTGGTTCTAATGCGAACTGCCTCCATCTTTAGAGAACGGAGAGTATCTGATAAGGTATGGTCAATCTGCCTAATCCGAAGTACAGGAGTCAAGAATATTTGACCGTACTGATATTGATAGCCTACATGGTACAAGGATCAAATATTTTGGGCAAATCTGCGTACACTATTAATCTTATCTTTATATGATTTTGACCTAATGATTCACTTTGATTTGATTCACAATGTTGTTCGAATTATATGGACTCTAATTCCTAATGTTGCAAGCTGGACAAGATTCGCGGTTAGTTGGAAAAGGAATTTTGGGTCGGGCATCTTCTTGAGGTGACATCAAATGACCACACGCCATGTTGTTTATTAATTTCGCCTGGCAACATGTGCGCTGAAACTGATAAAAGGGATTAACATTGGTACTCTACGTATAAAGCATCAGACATTTGGAGTTGAAAAATGTTCACCAAAATATGCAGGCACACTAGCACATAAGGAGACAACTTGCCAAGCATGATGAAAACATGGAGATTAAGCACTTCAAAACATATGAGTTGACCTCTTATTTTATAATTAAGAGGTGTATATAAAACAACCGCTCATATTACATGTTGAAAGACATCCTCCTCCGTACCTACCTTTATCTAATGATGTGACATTCCTCTTTTCCTACAAATGCTGATTGCTAGGGCCATGGCCGTGTGGCAGAAATTTCATGCTTGTTATACGTGAGTAAATTTATGTACAAATACATACATACATACACACGTATATATAATGGTGTCAACAACATTTGAACTTACAAATTCACGGAACGATGGACTTTTTCATGTTCGTCTTTAAATAGTGTGTTCGTGTTCATCTTATTTCAATTCTTTATTGATGGATTTGGATGGTGTGGAGAGAATTCACCCGATGGAGCAATAAAATAATACCTTAATAGAAATTAAGGTATTATTTTATTGGTCCATTATGGTTCCCTAAACCCATTATAACATTTGACGTGATAATACACCTTGGCCCCATGTATGAGAAACCAAAGATCCACTACCGTTCGAATAATGTACCAACATGTTCTCATTTCACACATTTATTATGCAACTCACTTCTTCCTCGTGTCGAATTCCAGATGTTTTCACTTAGAATTTGCATGTGAGTTGACGACTGAAATATTTTGACAAGAGAGAGGAGTGAAAAGAAAGAAACTTAAATGCAATCTTCTTCCTCTTCCTCTAGCATCTACATTCCTTGGATTTTGTATTGTCCATGTGACAGATTTTTTTCAGACCACTTTTCATCATGATTTTATTTTGCATGTTTTCTTTTTTAAATGCTACTTGCTTTTGATTTGGAAATCAAAAGTGTTTCAAGAGTGTTCTTTGTGTTCATCATATGCACTAAGATGAGGAAGCATGGCGGATATATGATTTTATCTGTCCAGGAAAAACAAAGAGAACGCTGCAGAGCTAAAGGTGCAAATGAAACATATCAAATGCTGGACGGATGTCCAAGATATTCGGCTGAGGGTCGAGCTGATGTAATCCACAGTACTGTCGATTGATATCCTCCAGTGTATTGTTAGGGACGGGCAAAAGGAGTCTTCGCTGCGCTTTTGACTTGCACTTTTTGTACTTTTTTGCATCATTTCACTAAGAAATCGATTGGTTGTCTTTTGCTTCGAAAAATTTTCTTGAAGGTTGTGGTTCAAAATCTTTAAAACATATCTTAACATTATCTTGAACATATTGGTCCTTACTTCCCAATGAGGAACAAATTGTTCATCCAAACAAGAAATGAGTCACTACACTCAAAGCAGATATTCTAAATCCCGCTTAAAATGATCAAATCTTTGATCAATGTAGCAGAATCTGCTTATTCCGAAATGTCCATGTACTCCTCTCTGTCTGTACAGCCGAGGGATTCTTGTTAGTCATATTCATGGGACTCCGTCTCACCTTTTTGTGTCAAAGACTGTCACTCTTTGACTGGAAGGACAACGCAACCTGGACTACTGCAACTGACTGCAAAGTCAAATCTCTCACCACGTTATAAGAATAGACACAGTGCGGGTGATTTTAGCTAACCTGTCATCCAGTATAGTAGTATACATTTGGAATTGACTGCGTCATTTGACAGAAATAGACTACGGTCAAAGTTCGTCAGAAATCAAAACCAAGATTTTCCGCATCAAGCATAGTAGGAGTTGACAGGTTGTTCCGTTCTTGTGCAGAAGTTCCAACTGTCAAAATACCACAACCACGGTCGTGAATACAGATGGAACAGACTTCGTCCTTTGAAATAGAAAGTACTGGAAAATATCATAGCTCGAAGAAGACACAATTGTCGCACAGTACCACGGAATACATGTACCACTCGGGACTAGCTTGACACAAGGTAGAGATGGGCCAAAGACGTAAGATTCCCATGGACGACTCATACGTGTAGAATGAATATCTTCGCACAATAGCGTATCAAATCGATGGGAGAACATCCAGATGTTGGGCCAATACCACAGCCTAAAGGTATAGATATCAGGAAATACATTGATAGTACAAGCATGGCGCGGGACCTACTCCTCCTTTTGACGAGATGACAATTGTTCATGCTGGTGATTCAGAGCTTGAGATGTTCTCCATTGGACGTGTTGAATTCTTCAAATCTCTTCGTGTGACTTCCTCACTTATCCAGAAGCAGTAGAGTGTCTTCCTTGGACTGACTCAGTTGGCTCTTCAACTACGACAAACCACGTCTGCAGTTTGAACAACACGTTTTGCATTGTGCCGAAATTACGTCGTCGATTGAATAATATCTCCATCCGTCGGGACCATTACTCTACTCTCGATGATTCAAAATTGTACTCTCGCGTTCGTACTCGCCCTCGCTCGGACCTTCTGCGCGCTCCTTGTCTCCGTTCCGTCCCCGTAGTGACAGCCAGAAAGCTCTCACGGCGGCGCCAAGACGTTTCCCGCCCGCGCTCCATGACAAAATGCACAGAACCCCTAATCAATCGGATTTCATTACCGGGTTCGCTCATTTGTCTTTTCGTCGGTCGATCCTAAAGAAAGGAAATAATTTTTAAAAGCTTCGAATAGCCAGACCTAAGTACTCGGTGTGCATTCATTGGATTTGTCTTACGTTACCGGTTGGAGTTTCATCCTGAGTTCCAGTTTACGAAAACCGGCACCGTTACGAAAGTGGACGGTGTCGCACCGGCGTCTTCTGTAGTTACTTTCTACAACCACATTGCGCGAGTACTTCGCATGATACGTAATTCAAATATCTTCCTTCCGTGTCGCACTGTCCTTGATTTTTTTCCCAATGAGAGTAGCAGAGGAGCTAATTTAGAGCAGGTGAATAAGGTGGTGACACAAGGGGTTGACATATGGACCCGGACTGGTCGCTTGTGATGTCCCGAGGTCTAAAATTTGCCAAACTAAGCTGAGGAGGAGGATCAAGCTTGTCCAAGACTTGACTTAGGAATGTGGGGAGGGAGACCCCGGGAATAGCTAAGATCGAGAAGGCAAAGGAGAAGGAGACGTGCTGCTCAAAGAGTGAGTGCGAGGAGGGAAAGATCAGAGAAGGAGCGGAGGTACTGGTTGGGAAACCGCCGACGTCTTAGAGTTAAAGTCCGGTCCCGACCATTCAGCCAAGTCCAGCCCGTGAACAAGGCACATAAAGGGCTGTTCGCAGCATCCCTAATGTTTGCGACCTTGACCTTGAGCCGGGCCGAGGGGCCAGACTGGGAGTTCCGTTCCGGAAGAGCCACCCAATGGGTGCCGCCGAGGAGGAGAGCACTCCACATTTGGATAAAACTAGCGCCGAAGGGATCTCCTGTCGACATTTCGACGGGACTGAAGTCACTGAACTCAACTAACATATCGTATAAAGAACGCTTTTAGGGTAGCAGGTCTGAGACCGAATGTACCAAAGCCCGACTGACTGCTGGCATTGCGCATCGCAGATTTTTCTCTCCTTCGACACGTTTAGTTGAGGTTTGTACCCACTAAAGCCCTCTCCTGGTACCTACACTACAGCCGATAAAAAGCACGACGAAATGTCTCACGGGCTAATTTGTGCGAAACACCTGTAATAAACCAGCCTAAAAAGCAAAAAAGGCGTACCGACGTTGGGAGCTCTACCACAGTCCACTGTGGCGTCCAAACGGAACTGGAGTCGCCGTCCAGGTCCAGGTGGAGGTCCTTCTCTGCGGACCAATCGCGGTCGGGCTCCGGAGTTTCAAAGCAGTTGGCGACACATTTGTTGCGGGCTCCACAAGTGTACATGTGGCGCGTTCGACGAATTGGCAACTGCTGAAAAGCTGGAGCTTTTCCGCGACGATAGGCGGGTCAGAAAGACGTGGTCATCCGGCCAATGAGAACCGGCTTGAAGGTTCCGTGATGTGGCGTCGCAGGGCTAAGGATGTCAAGCGAGGGCCGCGAGGCTGGAAAAGCGAACTCTTAGCCGTAAGAAAAGAAGAGGTGGACTAGACCCAACGGGAAAGTTTGGGCCCGACTCCGTCGACAAATGATTTGAACCCGGGCGCAGGTGGCAGGCGACGAGGCATAATACGATTTTTCATATGCCAGTAAAGGATGTTGCAGCTTTCATTTAAAAACTTGCAAGCTCTCCCAGCAAGTTTTGGAAATTAAGGACGCCACTTCATCCAGCCGTCCACGTGCTCCCCATCGCCTCCAGAATCCGCTTCGCCGCCCTAGATCCATCCGTATGATTGTCTCGGGGAAGTCCTTGTGTAGGCACGGCACGCGACTGACCGGTCATCGGGAAGTTTCCGCGTCAATCTGAACCCTCGGTCCAATATCCTACGTCGGTAGAACACGTGTCGAGAGGGAAACACTCCCAGTGGCCACGTTCATTGACGAAATTATTTTGAGTTCGGTCGTGGTCTGCCTCCGCACTTCTAATACGACTCGATCAATAATATCGTCTCCGGCTAGTGTAACAAAAACAAGTCCGAAAACAACATTTCCTTCCGGATGATCATTCCGTGGGGCAAGAACACTCTACTAGAACAATATACTACTAGAAGTTAACTGCCTAATTGGGGGTGAAAAGCGGGAGGTCTAGTTATAGCATTTGGATGGAGGCCGAGGCGAAGACAGACGACTCACCACGCCAATACGACAATTTCCGAACGGCAGCTTGGGAGGTTGGGGTGTAAACCGGTAGAGTTGCGGGGATACAAGTAGGCATCGCGTGGCGAGACCTGCCGGAGGAGGTGTCGGGAAAATGCTGAACCCAAGGGCCGACAGAATATGGACAACAAAAACTGGGACGCAGCGAAGAGAGGAGAGGACGGGACGGGACGGGAGTTGAGATGAGGAGCCAGTTCTACCAGCCCCCGGGTGCAGTACAACGAGGTTCTACTAACTCATGGAAGTCGTACAGTAGCGCTACATCCGGAGAGAGAGAGGCAGGCAAGCAAGCAAGCAAGCAAGAAGAAAGAAAAAAGGTTATCCACTGCGCTCCGACCGACACCGGCGTCCAAGCAGGCGTCCGTCCCTCCGTCCGTCACCGCTGGCTGGGAGAGTGGACGCTGCAAGAGCTCCGGAATCAGGAGTGCGCTGGAAGCAGAGCGCTACACAGTGCGAGTGCATCTTGCCATGTGGATCAAATCTTCCTCGGGACTTTTGTCCTGAGCTGGCTTGGCTGGCAGGGCAGGAGAAGAGAGGAGAGGAGAGGGCAGCGCCAGACTGAAGTAGTTGTATCTCCAAGCCGCTCTTGCTAATTCTGTTCGCTCTCGTTCGTTTCCGTTCTCCCTCTCTCTCTATCGACATTCCTTCATTATTGTACCCCACCCTGACCGACCACCCTACCTCGCCTTCTTTCTCCTTCGGGAGCCCCGTATTGCGTCGGAGGGAGGCCTGGGATCCCCACCCGACATCCGTGCCCGCGTCGTCTTGTTGCCACATTGTCCCATTCATCTCTTCCTCGTTTGATTCTTTCTTTACGTTCGCCTCTCTGGCCGCTCCTCCCTCTCTATCTCCCTCTCTATCTGTCTCGCGCGATTCGATCTTCCCCTGGAGCGGAGGTGGAATACAATACTATACAATACAGTTCGAGTACAATTGTCCCATGCTCATGAGCTCAACGGCCCGAGAGATCTGATTCTCTTTCGTATTCGTGTACAACTATCGCTCTATCTATCCCCGTCCCCATCAGCAGAGCCCCCTCCATTGTGTCCTCCCCGTCCCCCTCCTTGAGCGCATCACAGCGCAGCACTTCCCGTCCCCTCGCACCCCCGGCTGGAGTCTCTCTCCTCTCTCCTCACTGTCTATCTATCTTTCTGACTTTCTTCTCCTTCCTCCTCCCGAGAGTATAGCCATCGCGGGCAGCAGCAGTCTTCGTCGTGTGGAGTTTCTGTGTCTGTCGGATCATGATATACTTCTGAGCTATCTTCTGTCTCCGTTTCTTCTCGTTGTTGTTGAGCAGCAGCAGCGTCGTCGTCGACGTCTTCTTCTTCTTCGAGTATGGCATGCTAGGAATCGCAGTTGTACATTCTTCCTTGGGACATTGGTTGTATGTTCTGTAGCGCGGGAGAGCGCGGTGTGTTGGGTTTCTTTGGTCTTGGCGGATGAGACCTGTGTATGTAAGCGGGCGCGAAGACTTTTGAGCGTTCTTTTCTCTTTGTTTCGGACGAGGGTTCGTTCGGGTGCAAATTGAGGCGAGGGTGCGGATCAGCGGCCTGGTGTAGATAATTAGGTTAGCGGAAGACTCTATGTGTTGGCAAAGTTCATGTGGAGCAGATTAGACGAGACCGATCACCATGAGAGTAAGCTTTTGCAGGCAAGACGTGGTATCGAGCACTCGACGCCCGACCATTTCCCTGTGTATGGAAGCTCGTGTCAGAGATGAGGTAGATGGAAATACGCAGGAATCAGAAGGGTACGCGGCGAGAAGAGGCGGGCTGGAACATTACCCATCGGTGGGATCGAGGGCTGCCTCGAGTAGCGAGGTCGATCCGGCTTTAGGAAAGGGACGTAGAGAAGATTTCAACGTAGAACAAGTTCGCAGTAAGACCGGTTTTGACAGACAGGACGCTCAAAAGAATTCCATAGCCAAAGCAGGATTTAGTCATTCCAAGGATGAGTGGAGATTGATGGAAGACGTATCGCAGGACGTTTCGAGGGCTTTTGGTAGCAAGGATTGTTCGCCATTCAAGGATGACTACGTTATTCGCAACCAGTCTCTCTACGAGAGACGGACGAGAAGTCTACCAGCTGTGTCGAAATCCAAATCTCCATCCTCTTCAATCTCTTTTTTCCAGAGCACCTCGGAATTGGGCAAGTCTATTCTCGTCACCGAACAACAGGAAGCAGCTTGCCTGCACGACACTATCGAGTTTCACACCCTCAGGAATTTGAGCTCCACTCTCCGGAGGCAGGTGGTTAAGGGCTGCCTGATCTTGGTGGTTGGTATTGCAGTCGTCTACTTGTTCATGCAGTTTCTCCTGATCGCTGTTCCGCCAATGCTTTACTTTAAGAACAGCTATCTTCAGAACATTACCAGCATCACCAGAATTAATCAAGGACCCGCTCAGTGCCAAATTCCCCTCCGAGCGCACCCTTTGCCCTGGGTGTTTGCTGCTTTGATCTTGATAGTCGTTGGATCGCGTTTGGTTGAGCTTCAATCCAAGTTTTGGAAGCGCCGAAGGCCGAAGTGCTCGCAATGTGTGGATGGGGATCAAAATCGTTGTCGAGTTGAGGAAGCTGATGAGAGAGCTGCCAGAGCGCAGCTCGCCAAGCAGCAATTCATGGCTTACGTGTTCCACAACATCCGAGGTTAGCCTGCGTGCCCGCCAGCCGATACGATATCGCATGGGTTGAAGTGTCTACATTCCAATGCTGCAATTTACGCTTCCTAACTCAGTAATGACTTTTAACACTGAGTATATTTTCGAATGTTCGAACCTATTATTACGTGAGAATGAGCATTTGCGCGTTTCGATGATTTCGCGGACGTTGATGCCCGCATGTTTTAGGTGCTCGTTCGGTTCGATTAATGAGTCCTCTTCACTTTTTGCCTTGTTCAGTACCTTTCAATGCCATTGTACTGGGTCTCGGGCACATGCGAGCCACCGGAGACGGTGAACGATCACTTTGCCAAGTGGGGGAGAAGATGGATCTTGTGGAAATGATGCTGGACTGTGCGGAGACCATGACTAGCGTTCTTGACGACGTTACTGATATGGGTCAGTGTTCCCGTCTGTTCCTAAACGTAGTTGACACAGTTTCGGTATGCAACGAAAGCTTTTCTCAGATATTACTCCTCTGCGCAGTTTTCATAGTATTGAAACTCCTCTTTTTTTTGGTGCAACAGGACAATGGGAGGTCGGTCAAATGGAAGTTCACAAGGACGAGTTCGGTCTTCTTGGGGTCATCAACTTTCTGTCCTGGGGGCTGAAAGAACTGTTAGACCAGAACCAAATTAGTTTCAAAATGAATATAGACCCCACGGCGCAGGAGCTTCTTACAATGCACAACGTGATCGGAGATAAACAACGCATTGTGCAGACCCTAGGTACGGTAATATTAGAGACTTGCAGTTTTGTCTCTTCATTTGTTCATCTAGTTTGTTCTGAAGTGGGAGTTGTCTCTAACGGCTTATCGTACTCACTCCTTGTTTTTTGTCGTGCAGGAAACTTCCTTAGCAATGCAATTAAGTTCAGTCACCCCGGGGGGAATTTGGAACTGGAAGTGATATGTGAGGACGTCGTCGATGCTAAAGATGTCGAACTTCCCAGCTCAAGTTCGACGGCTCCAGGGGTGCTGCGAAGAGGTCGAACTTCTTCTCTCTCCTCGAGGAAATCCGTCAAGGGATCTGGTACCACTGCAGAACTCCGTTCAAAAGCTCCCAAACCACGATCATATCAGAAGAAAGAGACGGAGAACAAAGTGGCTAGATTGAGAATTTCTGTCAAAGACGACGGAGTCGGTGAGTTACTCGTCTCTAGTTGTTGTTCCTGCTTAAGGAGGTGTGTGTGTTGTTGTAATTACACGTCCGAACTTTGGGTCATCACGGGTGGTAAATTAACCTTACACCGTCATTTGATTTCAGGAATATCTGAACAAGATCAGTTGAAGCTATTTGAACCCTACTCGTTTGTGTCATCGGGATGGGTTCAAAAGGCTGGAATCTCCGGACTCGGCCTTAGTATGGCTCGTCGTTTTGTTGAGCAAGTGGGTGGACGTATTGGTGTGGAGTCTGAAGAAGGGAAAGGCAGTACTTTTCACTTCTGCCTTCCCTTCCCACTAGTTAGAAGAGAATCCAACGCCACTCAGGAGGTTCCTGCACCTTGCGGAGTTAGCCCCAAAGACGACCAAAGTACCACCAGTCCTGCGCGGCCCACAGCTTGCATAGATGAAACATTCAAGGAGCAGGGCGCGGGCAACTGCACGAGGTCTTCTGCTTGCAGCAAAGATAAGTTCTTCCGAAACCGGAACGCGAAGACTACAACTTGTTCTGAGCCGGAAAGTAGCGCCTTCAAAAGGAGGGTGCTCCTCGTGGAAGACACACAAATCAATAGAGTGAGTTATTGACCCTTTCGTCCGCTATTCCGGAATTAATTTTACACCTTTGACGGTCATATATATCTGGTGTTGTTTTCTAACGAAAAGTGTTGTGTGTTTCGCAGATAATTTTGAGGAAGGTGCTACAAAACCTTAACTTGCACTGTGATGAGGCGGAGAATGGGAAAATCGCTGTGGACTACTACAAGGAAGGGAGGACTTATGATCTTATTCTGATGGATAAAGAAATGCCGGTCATGGATGGGCATGAAGCTACAAGACAGATCAGGAAAATGGGTGTGAATACTCCAATTATTGCCCTCACAGGCAACGCGATGCCCTCGGACAGAGAGCTATTTTTTGAAGCAGGAGTGGACGACTTTCAAACTAAGGTGAATATACTTGTCCGCCATATGTCTTTCTAGCCTGAGTGAATGTTTTGCTTGTCACTGGTTCCTTCGAAGGGAATGGAATGTTCTCCATGCCACTCTTGCTGATACTTTTGCTGGCTTGTTTGTGCAGCCATTATCGAGAGATAAACTTGTCCAATTGTTGTCTAAGTTCGGGGTGGAAAGTTCATGTGTGACATCATGATGACATCCAAGCTCCTAGTCTAGCTCATTAAGAGCTGCTGTAAATTTTATAATCTTAGATAGCATTTTTTGGCTCGTGCTAGAGGTTAGTGGAAAGTGGGGGAGGGTTTCAACGAGTGCTGCCCTTCGGCAGCTTTTTAGCAGAGCATGAGTGTTCTGTTTCGCTGGAGAGTACCCTCCCGCACGAAAGAGGAGCATGCATGCATAGTTTGTTTCTCCAGGGAAAGGCCAAGTGAAGATGAAATCGGGTTAGTCTGGCACCGTTCTCTTTTGCCCGTCAGATACCCATGGACAGAGAACAGAAGACGAGTTTGAGTCACCTATAGGATCTTAATTGAAAATCGAAAGTAAAATTTAGTCGTCACTTCGTGGAGAGCATGAAAGGGCATCCACTTTCTCCCTTCAGAGGGTTTACACAGTCGGTCAATATCGAGATGTAACTTACTATTTTTGTGGCTCGGAGCCGCAATCTGAATATGATTTGTATAATTAGTACATTTTCAATATTCAGCTGAGGGAAATTTTTCTTTGTTTCCATTCGATTTCTGATCTCAATCTTACTCTATTACAGCAGACCAGGAATGTTTCTTTGCTTTTGTTCCTTGTTGTCTTATTTACCTTCGGGGGAACTTGTGTGGTTAGTTTAGCCATGCATACAAGAATAAGGTAAGAATATCTGAAAGGAAAGAACTCGTTGAAACTTCTACACCCCAGGAAGATAAGTAATGTAATTTGAGAGCTGAAAAAATGTGACCCCTTCTTGTCATGGGGTGGTACAATATTCACATGAAAGCTAGCGGATCTAACAGGTAACAAGCACCAATGTATAATGAGAACTACGAAGTAATATTCGCGAGTGCGAGACCCTGAACAAGGAAGGAAGACGACACCATGCCCAGATGTGCCCCGCAGAAATCTGAATCTCTGCCATCTACATTGTATTGATGGAGGCTTTCGTAGAATCCTACAATGGGAAAGCTCGTTAATTTCCCACCATCTGGTAGTCTGCAACGTCGGTTCAAATTTGCATGTCGTCGTGGCCTCATGGGTTCATTGAGTCCCATTTCTACACTGTTGTGGCCGCGATTATGAGCACGTTATTCCCTCTTCCACGAAAGGACCGGGAAAAGTCACTAGACAGATATAGCCAGGGCAAACGCAGGATGAGAAACAAGTCCTACATGTCCGCAATGTTTAGCGGGAAAGTGTAGACTGCCATAGAAAGATGATGCGATTCCAATGGGCAGGCAGGCGGAGCCATGTTGGAGACTGACGTGAGGAGAAATTGCACTCTACCATAGCCTCGTGATAAAAAACTTGCGTCCATCAGCCTATTCTTCCCATCCTGTGCATGGCAAACCTTTTCCTCGAGAGGAAACTCGACGTGAACTTTCGTCCTGGCTGCCGACCCGGGGCGACGTACCTGGAATTCAGCAGCAAGTGCCACAAGAAAGAGAAATTGAGCAGCAACGTGAAGCTACACTCCAAACAGTTAGCGGCTTGAAAGCTTTTGAAAGACTGGCCTCAGTGCACTGCCGAAGGAGGAGTGTTAATCGATAGAAAAGATTTGGAGTGATGCGGATCAATTTGGGCACGAGCCCAGCGGACACAGAGACGCACGCTGCATGCTACGCATGCTCCCATATATTCTGTACGTGTGCCACATCTTCCCTTTGGAACTTGGCTGTTTGCTCAGTAGCTGATTATTACGCTGCAGCAGCTTCTGCTGCTGCTTACACACGGTCGGCTTGAAGATCAAGCCCCAGACCACGTGTCATCCCGACCTCAGCCCTCTGGTTTTAACTCTCCGACCTCTTGTTTCACAGCGTGCCTGGTTCCAGGCATCATCCTGCTCACGTTTCCGAATCTGAGCGAGGGATGTTTCAACCATCTCCCGAGCTGTTGGTTGTACTCCTTCCTTTCCACATGAGTTTGGATTTTCTTGCTTGCTTCGCTGTTGCATAGTCTTGTTGGTCGTGGATTATGAGCTTGCAAGGAAAGAAGTCTATCGAGGGGCTTCAGTGGAGTCCTTCGCAAATATCGGCTTCAAATTCTTAAAGTCTTAGTGCCAGTGATCTCATGCAGTTTCCACAGTGTGGTCTCCTTTTTCGTGCAGACTTACTTTCACTTTTGCAGTTAGTTGGTTACCTTCACCTTGCCACCGACGGAATGCGCACACGGACGATGGCAGTCTGCTGGTGGAAGTGCCACATGTTGGCTCTTGCGAGGGTCGCCTCGCCATGTCATTTTGAACCGTGAATCATAGTTGGAGTATGATCAGCGTCTTTCATTGCCCTCCGATCAAGTACTCTCCCATTTGTTCGCGAGCTTTGGAAATGGACGAAATGCACTGTCCACTTTGTCCGCTACTTCTTGAAGGATAATAATCATGAATCTGCGCCATTCAACTCTTTCGAGCGCTAAAGACATGTACAGTGCGTGCCTTGAGGAAATAACGTTAATACTTGCAAAGAGTGGCGGGAGGCAGCCCTTCTTTTCACACCACTCAATGGTACTGGGAAAAGTTTAGGATAAACTGTTTTCTTGGATTTAAGTAAAGTGTGCAGGAAGATTTGACTCAATCCTCGAAAGTATGGAGACAAAAACATATGATTTGAAATACTCCGTGTAAAGAAAAAGGAAAGGAAGACAATGTTTGATAAGATGATTTTTCAGTTCAACAGAATTTCGTTTTCAAATTTCTAGTTCATCATCATAGTGTGTGCGAAGGTAAGCCCAGCAGGAGCAAACAAAAGATATCAAAGGGAAAGTTTACTAGAGACCAAAGGCTATCTGCACATAGCCAACCCAAAAAGGAAAGTGAAAAGGTACATGAATGATTTTACTTCTTCAGTTCAAACAAGAATTGAAAGTAACTGTTGCAGTCCAAAGACAATTGGGAGTTACATAGCCTTTATCATGTTCACATGTCTGTGTATAGTTCGTTTTCATGATCATGGTGGAGACGCTCGAGATACACTACGATACAATGCAAAGAAGTCATTTTCGTTTAAAGTTGATTTCATTCTTAAAAAAAAAATTAAAAAATATCCCTTCTTGCCAAGTACATATTTCCAAGTGTGTCTTTAACAAATTTTAGTTACATGTCCTTCGATTGAGGAGAGAAAGATCTATCAAGAAAATGGTGAGGTCTACCACTTCTTGATGACGGAAAATGGTTATCAATAGAGTTCATGTTGTAGTGTACCAAAAATGGACCATGTTTCATCCTAAAGGGACTACTCTAGTTATGGAGAGAGTCCACGTTTCACAAACTTCATGACATAGCAATGAGCAGGAATGTACATGTTCTAGAGTTTGACACCATGGACCCCTAAGCTTCATTTGGATTTCTTGTCAAGACGCATTACAATTCTTGCAACAGAACGAAGAGGCCGCAGCCGTGGACCACAATCATATGGACACTTCTTCTTCTTCTTTGCTGCGTGGTTTCTAACCAATACGGCGGTATGAGCAGACAAATCATACACGGGCCGGTACAGTAGCCTTCCATCTGTGTCACCATCTTTGTCCAAACATTCTCGAGGATTCCAAATGATCGGGAGGTAAATCTACAGTCTAGTCTCCTAAAGAGGACTCGCAGCCCTGGGACTTTTGAAGATCTTTGAAGGAATTTAAAGATAACGTCCTCGTCGTTCTTCTTCATCTTCATTTTCCGTGATATGGTGCTATGATGGCCAGTACGGCCAGCCAACCCCGTAGTGAGATCAGGCGATCCGCATCATCATGACGAGGATCACAGCTGACAGGAGCTGTGAACGAGGTTGGCGTGATAACTGAATCTTGGAGGATCTACTTTTGAGGAGGTTTGGGCCCCAATGCTGACCTGGTCGCCTCACTTTGAACATTGATGACCAGAGATGAGGTGAGAAAGATAGAAAGATAGAAAGCGAAAGAAAGAGGGAGGGAAAAAACCCCAATGCAACCACCATCGATCGATGACCTTCATCCTGCCTGTCAGCGAGTCATTTCGTTGCAGCGTTAATAAGGTCGACTAAATCCAAAAAATGTCCACAACAAATCGAGGAGGAGACGTCATGTAGAGGCAAGCCAGGCCAGGCCAGGCCAGGGTGCTGTTACACCAAAGAATGTTTCACTCGCTTGTTTTAGTTGGAAACTGTTCGGAAAGCACGAGTCGGGACTTTCGAGTGACAAGGGATCCGATTCTCCCCCATCTCTCTGACTCGGAACTCTCATGGATATTTTGTGCAGCATGCTGTGGTTACGACCGACTCACTGCTGCCTTGACTCCTCCTTTACCCCCACGACTGCGACTACTGTCCTTCGCATTATTCACCTCTCTACACTACACCACAATACCACTGTAGTGTATTTCCATGCCGGCATCATGACAGTTTACTTTTGAAGCATGATTACGAGAAAGCAGGAGGCGGTCAGCTTGTCTGTGATTTTTGACACACAGGCACCATTTGTGGACACCGTCACATCTAGTCCTATAGAAGGCGGCATGTGATGCATGACGGTCATACCGTTCAGTGACCACGTAACTGTAGGGAGTCCAATCCGGACGAGACCCTTTGGTAGAGCCAGTTTTTGTCCAGCATGCGCAGGAATCAGGACAGACCTTGTCCGTTTCTGTGCGATTGTGCTGGGCAAGCTTCTAATTTGACGGGAGCTCAAGCCAGCCTGGTGCTTCAGGGGATTTGGCTTGGCTCTCCCTAGTCTCCTTACTCTTGTCTTCCTGATGGCATGGTCTTTTGGGATACTTCGGTCCCGGGCGGTTTTGCTTTTTGACGTGGGAGGAGGGTGCCTAGAAAGTATCCTCCACTTCTTCGGAGATTAGTTCCTCGTTGCTCTCACTGGATCAGCAGCAGATGAGAAGTGCATTCACTCGTCCACTCCACTGAGTCCATTCGTGCTGCTGCTGTGGCTGTTCACACGCACGCTCTGCTTTTGTGCAGATATTTTGCTCCTCCTGGAGGTCTGTCTGCACACCTCCCAGTCCCCTTTCATCTAGAGCCCGCCTGGTCACTCCTCGGCGCTGGTAAATTCTCGTCATCATGCGCAGAATGACGGGGAAACCAAGTGGACCTTATGTCAAATTCCAGCTGAGATTCCAACCCCTCCGTGATGCCAGCCACCTCCCAGAGATGACTGGCCGGATATGCGTCCCCTTGTCATGACTCCTCTCTCCAGCAGGGTCTGTGGGTTTCCACCTCCAGAGCCAGCTCGAGCTTGAGAAGTTGTACAATGTTCATAGCTCTGTGGCCTGAGAGAGCGAACGAAGGAAGCTATCTCGAGGGCCCACTGCGTTAGGCTGATATCGTGGACTTCCAATTTTGAATCACAGCCCAGTCAACCTCCTTAGCGTTGTACCGATTTCAGATTGTTGCAACGATGGAAATGATAATCCAATCGATTCAAAGATTGTCCTGGAGCCGGAAGACAGATCTACTGGAGCGAACATGAGCTTCATAAAGAGGCCCAATTGATCTGTTTTCGTATACTGCGTGAGAGCGAGCTTCCCATGTAAGCCGAAGCAGAAGAGAGATTGTTGATTGGTTGTGATGGAATTTACACCACGTCAGGCCATGAAGGCCAACGCGATCTATGGAACTTTGGAAACTGGGGTAGAGTCAGAAGAGAGCTGGTGGAATGAATGTAAGGAATGCACGCGGATTAAACGGATGATGATGTAATGATGGCGACGGAGGACGTCACCTCGTAGTGCTCCGAGTAATGTAGCCTTGAAGACGAAAGGTCGTGCAGCAGAAACTGGAAGCTGGATCATCGAGATTAAATTCTGAAACGCTCAAGTTTGATGATGAGAGAGAAGAATGCACTATGAATAGGGATGCGAAACACTGACGATGTGCAACTCTTGCAGTACGTTGCGATTGCGATTGTGATTGCCTCAGAGTAGAATCAGTAGATGCAGTCGTGAGTGCTGCTGCTGCTGCTGCAGTCAGGAGGCAGGCATTCATAAGTCGAAACTGTTGAAGCACGTAGAACCGAGTAGAGACCATGTGCTCACTGCATATACACACCACTCGAGAGACTTGCCGGTCAGCTGACACGGGGGAGTTTTGAATCTCTGATGTGCTCACGTCATGTCCGAGGGCATGAAATGTACTCAGGTGGAAATATCTCTCTCGACTCCACTCCAGAGGTCGGACCACCTTTTCCTTCCCCCACATACTTTAAGCCTCGAGGGTCAAATCTGTTGAAGCGCTGTGTCAGAAGACATCGATCTACTTCAACACCACGTGAAACGCTCTCTTTGTTATGAAGCTCAAGCTCCATGGAGTGCAAGAACCGTGCCAGATATAGGACCATCGCTCACTCGAAAACTGAATGGAATCAAAGCTCTCCAGGTGCCCACACTTGACCCCACCAGATTCTTTTGGGCTCAACAAAAAGAAAAGATAGTGAGTATAGCAATCCTTACATTACTTCCCCAATCTCTGGACTGACCTGAACATCCAGCATGCCAACAGTGAGCTGATAAGAGGATTGCATGCATGCCTCTCCTAGAGCGTCAACAGAGCAGCAAGAGACAGGAGCTTCAGATGGTGAGCTCAGGAATTATAAATGGCATTGACCTCAGATGATGATAGAAAATGATTATAAATAGCGTACATTCACTGGCAGTTTGTTGCCTCTAAAACTTGTCAACAGGAAGCTGGAGGTGAAGTAACTTGGGTGCACGGGTCGTGTATCCGGGACAAATATTCATCCAGGTAAACTTTTTTTTTTGGGGGTGAAGTACAAAGTGTGATGGTTCCAAGAGTCTATATTGCACACAAACAATTGCAGTTCACGACGACGAGATGCAGTGCAGGGAGGGCATCTCGAGTCTTTGAGCCTTCGACGAGGTTCAAGCACGTCTCTGGTGCTCTGCTGCTCTGCTGAGGGTACACTCTTGTCAGTCCGTGAATGTGAGGAAAATCGGTCCAATTGTTGAACGATTGTATACGAACTATAAACAAATGAAAGCACTAGACACGTGCATATCAAACTCCTGCCGGCTTCAATTGCTTTCTAAACTCCACGAAATCTCTGCTTGCAGAAGATCACTGTTTCTTCTTACACCTTTACGTCGTGACAACCTTGTCCTTCTTCTCCATCTTCTCTAAGAGACTGCTAAACACGTAATGTAGATGAGGACCAGCACGCTCTTAACCATCTGCCCACATCCTTATAATATGTCAGACTGAATACGTCCTCGCGTCAAATCAACTCTCGGCGCATACTACCCATCACCTAGTAAACAATGTAACCAGATTTCACATCCATTAGACAAGCTAGAGCTACGCTCTTCTTCTTCGGTCAATCAACTAATCAAGGTTTGGGTTCGAGGACAAGGGTGGCAGCAACAGAATCAGCACGGGGAGTTCCTCCACGAGAGTGGCGGCGGCTGTTGGCATAGATCTCGGTGGAAGGGCCTCCTCCTCCACGGTTATGCCGACGACTGCTAGTTTGGAGAGTGGGATGACGGGAAGAGGGATTGACCATCATCAGGGACTTCGGAAAGGAAGTCCTAGCGTGCATGGCCCTGGACTTGAGAAGAAGTGCCGGCACCTTCAAAGCACCAGCTGCAGCTCGCTTCGTTCTTTTGTCCTTCTTGTTGTTATGGTTGTTGATGTTGTTGCTGTAATGAGAGGAGTAGGAGGAAGAGTGCTCGACCGGATGGGCCAACAGAGCTGGCTCCTCATTCCCACCATGAGGATCTGACCCAGAGATGGGGCTTCTCGTACTTTTGTGATTATGATTCTTCTCGGGACCCTGCTCCATGCCCAATGGCTCCTCTCCATGTTGCAAAAGGCTTCTGGGTTTACCGAATGAGCACGAGGCAGGGCGGAATGAGAACGAGCCCACGGAGTAGTGTAAGACAACGGGAGCTGACGTCGCCTCTGACGGGGTCGAGGAAGTGGAGACAGGGATACTGGTACCCGTGGGAGGTGGCAAGTCACAGTTGGAAACGGATCTCTTATCTATGATGACAGCGCACCGATTCATGAAACTGGCGTAGGAAGCGTTGGCTGTTAGGTGGAACGCTCCGTCCTTGCCTGTGACGGTAGATGCTACTTCATGCATCGCTGAACCTCCCGAGCCTCCTGCTCCTCCTCCTCCTGCAGTCGGGGGTGGATGGGGACAAAGTAGCTGAGCTTCGATGCCTGCAAAACAGTCAAACACCGAAGATTGCAAGGGCCGATGTTATCGCATGAATTTTGTCGGCTAGTTTGACGAGTTCAAGAGGCCTTCCATGCATGATCCACACCATTCTTCGGTGCTGGTTGGCAGCACGCATGCACCCAGTTCTCTCTTTCTCCACTGGTACAAAACCTGCCTGGGAGCGTCACGCTGTCCAGATGTCGCAACAAGTGTAACAAAACTAAGCTGCACAAAAGTTCAAATGTTCGTTGATTTATGACCCTCCTTGTTTACTAACCTTTGATCTCATGAGCTGTGATGGGTTCACCAATAGCCTATCGAGATCACTTCCCGGAGAATGTATGAGTTTTATCAGACACGAATGAAAATCAACAGAAAAGACAGAGACTGAAAAAGGAGTTGAAGAGCTTGCAAGGAAAATGAGCGAGGACCCAAAAGAGGAGTGTTGACACTCATGCAGCTGGCACAGAAGACCCATCCGGAGACAGTTGGTGCCATGGCTAAGCTGGGTCCTCCTGGAAAGATTGGGCTCCTCCCTTTGCTAGACCGATGTTGGGAACGGCTGCGTGCACGAGAAGGTTCGTCATGGTAAGTGTTGCTGTCGGCTTCGACTTGTGATAGCAATTCGTCACCTCCGGATTCGTGCACCTGCGATTGTGGCTCGATAGCCCATGCCAAGTTGCTAAAGAGCAGGAGCGTGACTAGAGCATACGCCATACCCCATACTAACACCACCAGCTTCACTTTCTCCATTCCTCCGACACAAGTTCCTTCTCTAGAGCCTCGAGAAGAAAAAGCAAATTGGAAGTGCTAGTCAGCTCTTGCTTTGAAGCATCCAAAAAAATGCGCTGGACATGGACAAGTCTCACTTTTCTCTCTCTACCTTGGGTCGGAAGGGTGTTGCTTGCACTGGTGAGTACATTCTCTCTCTACCTTCAGCTGTAGCTATATATACATATATATGCTTGTATCTCATCGTGATGGAAAATTACCTGCATCCTCTGAAGACATCACAAAATTACGGTATAGTGGGACTGGGAGCTCGGATACCCAAACGGACAAGTCACCTGATTACATCACGGGTTGTTGTGTGGCTCAAGACCATGACATGGTCCTCAGTCAGTCCACACCTTCATCTTTGCTACCAACTGAAGCTTGCTGCTTGCACTTCCCATCCAGGTCCTCATCAATACAGGTGGGAGAATACAGTACCGTAGTCGTCTGCAATGCTGGAACATAAAAGCAACTGAACTAAAGAAATCTCTCACTAACTTACCATCTGCATCGTCCAGTACAACTGTTATGGACAACTCTCTGTTTCCCCTGATTAGAAGAAGCAACTCCAGTAGAATTCAGTATGATGTAAGGCGTATATGGTCCCCGACCACGTATATGGTCCCGGACCCATCTCATGGAGTCCTGTGAAACTCATTTGCAGTACCAGGAAAAGTACGTGAAAAATCACATGGCCCGTCATGAAAGTATTCGAAGAAAATTAATTACTTCTTTTTTACTTTACAGCTTCTACAGGTGTCGACACACAGAGTTTAAGACAACTAGGAATGCAAAATAAAACAACAGAAAGTGGAAATCAGCAGTTAGGCTTGGAAAGTGTGGAGTTTCCAGCATAGCAAGCAGAAAGTGAGTCCTGAATTTCAACGAGAGTCCTGAGTTCATCCTAATTCACTGCTGGATACCAAGTTCTAACATAGTGGAAGCAGTGAAAGTTGCTCTAAGACAGTCAAAATTCAGACACAAAGTCACAGTCCATGAGTTGTCTTCTGATCACGCAGTTCCTGCATGCTCGGGAACTGCCCTCGTGGGCGGCCGGGTACATCTGTACATCACGGTTTGTCAACGATGCAACGATAGCAGAGCTTGTCACAGGTGGATCGGTCCATCAACCGCTTCACGTGAATGAGGAAGCTATCTTTCCGCCCGTTTTTTCTCACTCTCGTGATCCCCTCTCTTATCAGCATACTTTGCCTTATCTCTGACGTACATACTTAACCATTTTCAGTTGGGCCTGGTCTGGTGGTCGGACTACGTTCTTCACTCGAAACGTAAAACAGCACGGTCGTAGGCTTCTTTATAAGACCTCTGAAGTGCTATGAAGACCCCATCATGCAGAACTCACAAACATCTACACTTGAGGATGTGAAGGAACGTAGATTAACACCGAAAACGCAACCCTGAGTCCTCCTCGAGAGTCTTTCGACATCAGCTCCCCAACACTAGCAAATCTGAACGCGTAACTCCACCTCATGATCAGATCTCACCAATAAGCATTTGTTTGCAAAGATTGCCACCGCAAGCGCGATCCAAATAGCATCACAGAATGACCGATGCCTAAATAGCCCAACAGTCGGCTACTTGGATAGGCAACAATTACATCCCACAATTAACGAAGGAGCAAGATGTTGCTCTTACGACAAATGCAGAGATCCAAGAAAGGAGGACTTGACAAGTGTCGTTTCAGAATGACTTGCAGAGAAGGTAGATGCACACGTTCGATCGTCCTACCTCGGGGCAGAGTTAGACATCGCCGTCGACAGCGTGAGAAACAGTCCATTGGAAACCATTCTGTAGTCTAAGAAACCGATTATCTTTGAATTCAGCCCAACGTGAATCTGAGATATGTGGCCGATGTCAGATCAAGTGAGTGAAGGTGAGTGAAAAAGCATATATTGATTTGATAAATACACCCTATAATTTACAACCCTAAATTCGGAATATGTCCCGAAAACATCATTTGCTCGTCTGACAAGGATTCTTCAGTAGATAAAGCTGTATAGAAGCGAATGGCCTATCTTCGATATATCTGAGCTAGACAAATATCTGACTGATAAGTACTCTGTAGACCAGTTTTTTATCCCTGTGATGTGGAGCAAGAAAAGAATTGACGCACTGAACTAAACTGGTTTTGATTCTATTCACAGGAGCTACAACTGAATAAACCTTCGTGTAGCCCTATCAAGACTGCAGAATACAAACTACACACTACGTCAAGTATAGAACGTTGAGAACAAAACTGATGGACTGCACCAAGTGTTACAATCCACGTAATCACGTGCTCCACTATGACAGCGGTGGCACGAAGATAGTAGCCAGACCTTTCTCAACAGTGATATCAATGGTGGGTCCATAAAGCATAGGATCGTTGCTGCCATCGCCATATGCACCCTGCCCTCTTGCCAACACCTCCCCATCTAAATCGACATAACCACCCTGTATTCTACCTCCGACTATACCCCCCGGAGCTAGGCGAAAGGCCTTCACCTGTATCATCATACGAAACCGTCAATGGCAAAATGGTGATCAACGACACATTTCAAGACTCTTAACTAAGTTAAAAAATACAACAAGTCAATCCAGACGAGGGCAGAAGGTGACGGATTCGTGATTCATGTATGCGTCAGAAAACCTAAAATTTGCGTGGACTCTGACAAACGTATTAAGCTCGTTCTAAAGCTGATTGTTAAAAACATCGGATCCAGGAGGGGGACGAGGTGCTGAAAATCATGATAAAGTCGCACTTTGGCTGGTGGCATACACTATTTCTCCATAAAGATATGAATGTGAGAAACAAACAGTGCTGAAGGAAAGGTCACGACAAACACTGTCCCAATGCAAACAAAGCGTGCTCTACGTTCCACTGACTCAGTGTTCCTTATACAAGCAGCATCCTGAAGGAAGAAAATCCCATCGTCACCAGAAGATTTCGTGCATTATGGCAACACCAGGTAAGTTACCTTAATATACTGGACGTATTTAGATTTGATGTGTTGACCGTTCTTCATACCCAGTAGGATGCCGACAAGCTTCCATCGAGGGCAATCCCGAATAACGATCAGGTCAAGATATCCATCGTTGAACTGCAAACGCAGTTGCTTCGCTAGTTATTTCCCTTAAAAAAAAATCTATACAGAATTTTAGGAACAAATCATCACGCCCGTAGCTATAGTGGATTCGTTTTGAGCATGATAATCTAAACACATTCAGTAATTTGTGGTAAGATCCAGTAGAGGCACCGAAGACAAATTTCAGGTCTACATCGAAGTAATATCTACCTTGGCTTTTGGAGCCGGCATGACTTCTTCAGCGGCGTAGGGTACATTCTGTGCCCAGATGTAGATAAATGTTCCCTCTATGGACCGCCATTCGGATTGATGCAAAGGAGATGCCGTCGGCCCATAGTAGCCGCCTTTCCGCCATGTCCTGTCTGTATCGCTGTCTCCAGATCTTTCAAGAAGACTAGTTGCCTCTAGACCTGTCAGAGGTTCGCCGGCTTTCTCAGCTCCCGACGCTGGTATGTAAGCCAAGCTTCCGGTGTACTCTCGCAGCCACAGTACTCGCACGACAGCCTACAAAATGTGAAAGTGGATCAACGTTCTGCCCCATCACAGCCATGGAGCACAATGCTGAATCATAGCACTCGCAGATATGGCCAGACTAACACACATACCTTAGCCACTACAATTCGTATCAACCTGCTCCCCACTCGTGGATCACAAGGACTGAAGAAATTCATACAACTAGCTATACAGGGAAATGACCACGCTGCAAAGTGTTGACATGGGACAATTGATGACATGCAAGGAATATGCAGATTGAAACTCATAGTAAGACTCCTTAAACTGACGATTTAACGAAGAACTGTCAATTTTCTCCTCCATATTCCCAAATGACGTGGTCTCTCGTTCACTCTTCAGACTGACTAAACCAAATATGTCCAGAACACCACCCATATCAAATCCTTCTGACAAAGTGAACGAAAATTGTGAGTTTACGCTCCTCTATTTTACCGTAATGGGAATGCAATGTCATTTTCTTCTCCTTTCAAGGAGGACGGAAAAATGATCTGATATAGGTCGTGATAGGGACATATTGAGTTTTGCAGCACCATCTGTTTGAGTGCAAATCCTAATTGTTGAACAAGAAAGT
The DNA here is from genome assembly GCA_014180765.2 of Marchantia paleacea. Classification (NCBI taxonomy): domain Eukaryota; kingdom Viridiplantae; phylum Streptophyta; class Marchantiopsida; order Marchantiales; family Marchantiaceae; genus Marchantia; species Marchantia paleacea. The sequence continues at coordinate 5,661,946 of MUAA02000018.1, forward strand.
GCTCGCCTTAACAGTCTGCATGACATTGGCTCATACGGCATGTAAAATGAGAATGCATGACAACTGAAGCCCCTAACCCGGCCGAAACCTACGCACTTCCCACTAGTTATGAAAGAAGCCATACTACCCCACAGACAGTGGCGGTCATGATAAATATCAGCTCAGCGAAATTTTAATCTCATATCTGCTCGCAAAAACCTGCTGCTTACCCAAAGATCAATACGAAGATCACCCAGAGACCTGAACTTCTCAGATTCGAAATCCACATCCGCAACAAACCCTGCACATCAGTACACCCAAATTAGATAATTCTGTCCTCATGACAGGTTAGCATTAGGCTACTGACATCTCTCTGTGTAACATGAATAGGACATCACGAGTAAAATATGCATGTTAAAACAGAGGTAACATCCATTATTCAGACACGTAAACAGAAACATGCCGCCAAACTTATGATTGATACATACCCCAAGACAACATCAAAATGCTGTGGTATCTGACTTGCCCTTGCACGACTGTGGCGACATCAAGGGCCTGCTTGCATCCTGAAAATATGTTGTAAAGCATGATTGTAAGGGCCAAATGGTATTAACGTCATTTCCGAACCAGTTTTGGATATTACCTCATTTAAAACTAAAATAGAAACTAAAACTTTGCGTATGAAATTCAGCGAGCAACTAGAGGAGAAATCAAAAGGAGAGGTTTTCAGGAACCTCGAATAATGGCGAACGTTGCGTTAGCCTGGTTAAAGTACTCATTCCCAGATTCTAGCAAAGACTTTGCCATCCCATTTCCAGTTCCTGCAAGGAACTGATCGTCAGTGACAACATCCGAACACTTCGGAAAATTAGGGCTGTCATCTATCTTGAAATTCAACACATCATCCATGACTAGACCCTCATTCTTGTGATCAGTCATACACGCCAACTATAAAACCAATCCGCAAACCAAGCCTGAACAACCTCTGCAAATAGTAATTTTTTCACGACACGCTCTAATGCGAGCTCCGTCTCTTCAGCAAGGAAAAATCTTTTCAGTTTAGAAGAACCATGAGAGTTGCATAGTAGTATGGGCCATCATACCTGCTGGAATAATGCCAAGAGGCATCTGGATTGCTTGCTCCCAATCTGCTCGTTCTAATAGCCCATTCACAACCTGCACGAACGATAGTTTCCAGCACACACCCGAAGGAGATTCATAAGTAGAGCTTCAGTTCTAGGAAACAGAGATTGTAGTTTGACTTCAGATTTACATTTATTTCAGTAGTAGGGTCACTTGGACGAACACACAAGCACTACTTGCCGGTCAGTGAGGCAAGCTAAGTACAAGTTCGTATCGCCGGGTGTAGACATGCAAATTAAACAAATAAACTTGTCATTGGTAATACCTCTAATCAGCAACTAAGCAATGAGAACATAAAATGACCTATCAATGGAATCACCATCACTACTGCTGAAAATCAGATCCGACACGATAACAAAGTAAACGCAGACAACAATGGACAAATTACGCACCTCTGTAAGAACACCATCACCACTTACACACACGATCCCATCGTATTCCGATAACTCAACCGACTTTGCTAGTTCTTTGGCATGTCTCTGATACATAGTTTCTGAATCAGGAAAAATTGACAAAATTAAGAAAGTCGTTGAACCTGGTAAAAGTGGATTTTTGTACCTCTTGCTTAATTACCATGATATACAAAAATCCTGGCAGTCAAGACAAAAAGGTCTGTCTTGACTCCCAGAGGTTATATCGTACGTTACGTATGCTGAGTAAACCGTAAAAGGAAATTTTCAAAGCCGCAATCTCCACGTTTCCCATTACTCTTCAAGCATAATTACAAACTTCATGATGTGGGACTTGGAAACAACATAAGTAAACATCTACTACGTATTTGCATACGATAAAACAGACAGGCAATCTTGCTTGAAGTTAAGTCAAACTCACACCTAGCACTTTTACTTCGATTCCAGCTTTCCTAAAAAGAGGGTCCACGACCTCCGTATAAACCTTCCTTCCAAGGTTCTTGCCACCGAAAGGATTTACAAGTACCAGTAATCGCCCCGGTCTTCCTGAATTCCATCGCGATAATGAAGAGTATTAAAAAAAGATAAGGAGGAGCACCAGTTGAGGAATACATGAGAGATGGATAACCAACTCAAACTCGAAGTCAGATGCTCTTGAGTCCTTGTAGAACAGATCACATACCTGAATTATTGTAGACACGTTGCATGGCATTGCACCAAGCTTTGCACGCCTCGTTACTGTTAAACTCCAAGGTTATATCGCGTTCTACCCTCTTCTGAGCACTTCCGCAACATTGTACAGCTTTCTGATTGAAGGTGTGAAGAGTAATGCTGGATCCACCTCTGCTAAAACCAATGACATCATCTTTAAGATCAAGGGCGCCCTTGCTGTCTTTGTGAAAACTGTAATGCTCAGTTTCCCACTGCAGCAACCCTGAAAGACTAAAGGTGGCTGTAACTCTGTGGTTTTCGAGCTGCAAAATCTCTTTCAAAGTTTCCATCGCGGATTACCACGGTCTATTTTGCCTTATCTCACTAACTCTGCTTCAAATGAACTTCGCAAAGCGCGTTCTGCAAGTACAATGGCCCTAAAACCTCTACGAAGCTGGGATTCCCCTCTTCAGAAGAAAAAGGTCCGCTTGATTTTTGAGGGATGAAACCAACCGATAGAGCCGGAAAATAATTACGGCCAGGAAAAGAAAGCCAAATTACATCCCATCCAAGCTCTATAATATTCCTCTGAAGAGATCTTCACACGATTGCGGCAAGCATATAAATATCCCGATAATGAAGACTCCCAAACCTGAGAACCTCTTAAAAAGCGCGAATCAATCCTGTCAAGATCGTCGACGAATTCAGATTAATAAAAATGGTATCGATAACTTCGCCAAAATAGTTGTTCCCAAAGTCGCTTGTGAACCTCGACATATCAAAAGAAATATAACTTTCAGACAAGTCCGCTCCTGCTTCCCTGCTCTGTGTGTTCAAGAAAGCTGGAAAAAATGTCTTCGCACCTCCAAAACACGGCCAAAATCTCACAACACTAGATCACAGTAACCAATGCCTGGCACGGACTCCAAAACATGTCCGAAAGTTCAGATATCCAAAATGATACACAAGCTTATAATACAAAGCACCCTCCCCTGCTCAAGCTCTCTGTTTCTTCCCTCCGCTCTATCAAAGTGCCCTCCACTCCACCTGCGGAGAAAACTGCCCCCTATCTCTTCATGAGTTCGAAAATGGCGCTGCAGGCAGCATTATAAAGTATTCACAGCTAGAAAGAAAGCGTGGGCCGGCGACTCGCCTCACCCCCACCCACACCCACAACCGAACAATCGCACATAATTCAGCAGACGGAAAACAGTGCTTTCTTCAGATGAATTACCCTGCACATTCTTGAATTCCCCACTAGCACAGCCGTTCCGCCCCCAACTCGCCCTTGGAACTCCAATCAAACAGGAAGACGACACGCAGTAGCGTCAAGTCTGACAAGTAGGACACTCTGATGTGCACAAAGACGGACTGGATCCAGCACACAAGAAAACATGTATTCAAGCTCTGTTAAACACACCAGCCCGTCGCTAACTCAACCCACTCACCCTGCGACAAATCCAGAACTGCGGACGGCAAATTTCCAACTTTTCCTCCTCTGCTTCTTCTTCTCCTGCTCTTTCACTCCTTCCTCCTGCTCCTCTTCCTTCTGTCGTCTCTCGAGGGTAGACTCCTCCTCTGGACCTCGTCGAATCTTAGCGCCTGGCAGCGGCTTTCTAGACGCTCGAGATAGATGCACAGACAGGCGGACCGACAGAGGAACAGAGCGACGAGGAGTGGAAGATGTGCCTTGGCCTTAAGCGTCCTCGTCGCCTCATGCTGCTGCCGACGCGCTGAGCTGCTCACGACGACGTGGCATGTCCAATAGAATTTACCGGGTCAATCGGGTCGCGGCGCTCGTCAACTCAAGTCCCTCTCGTCCGGGACTACAGGAGTCCCGGTCAAGGGCAGATTCGACCGGGAAGAGGTCAATAAAGCTCAAGTTGAGACTGTGAGTCCCAGTCTGAGTCTTTGCAAAAGTGTACTGTGTCGATGTCGGTGTCGACGACTTCTACTCTGTGGAGCATACCGGACGGCCGGAAGTTGGAACCCGACGCTTTTCGCCGTGGCAACACGGATCCTGTACTGTGAGGCTGTTCCTCGAAACGCTCGATGGAGAAATGTACAGTACCGTAGTACATTAGGTCAGACGGATTTCGCGGCCGAAGATCGGAAGGAGAAACCGAAGTTGAATCCGTCAGAATAGCCGAATCGCAGATGTAACCCTTCTGTAAACTTCTTCGCCGACTCTTGCTTTCCGGCTTACGAATGTCTTTACATTATCCCTACTTCTCATCCCTTTTGTTATTATACTTTGTCCCCTCATTATCCCTACTCATCATCATCCCTTCCAACATGAGCGCAGAAAGGCTATTATTCGTATTTTGTGATAAATGACCACCAACCACCAGATTTTGTCTCTAGGAACAAGCCGGGGAGCGAAAGGGGGAAAGTAGGCTAGGAACCGGATTATTTTTTATTATATTGTAGGGTTCTACTTTGCCATGGAGGTGAATAGAAAATTTTGTTAATTTTCATAGAGATATTAGAGAGTGTATTATTTTTAGAGTTGGAGTGATTTTTTTCAAATATGACATATGGGTAAGGTATTTTTTGTTCTAATCATTTCCTTTTCATTACTTGGTTCCATTGGAACTAGTTGGAAAATTATGAATAAAAGTATTTTTTGTTTTTAAAGTTTTGATAGTTAATATTTCATCATATAATACGGTTTCCGAGAGTTCTGGTTTTGCAAGTAGTAGGAGATACATGATGGAGTGACTTGTGTCTTTATTGTTCTTTTTGTGCTAGCTATAACTTCACTTCCCCTCATGGGGCCACCTAGAGCGGATTATGATTGGATCACTTGGGATGCGCACGTGGGAATATGATCACATCAACATTTGTCACTTTAGTGAACATGCAAACTACATCGATTCATTCGTTGATCATTCTGGATATTTCAATTGGGTAATAGGAGTAGTTAGCATCATATTCGGGTTCTATTATATGGCTTTTGTAACTAGGTTTCCATGTCCAAGTTTATTTTATATACTCACTTATGCATTTCATGACAAGGTTAGAAGTGATTTTAGCTTATTGTTTTCTGTCTTGCAGTTAAAGTAAATTTTTTTTCTTTTACTTCTACAATGGTGTTTATGTTATACTTATATTTTATTTTACAACTTAGGAACTGACCCATTCGTTGATCTTTGAATTTTTCAAAAATCATGAGGTTGCAACATCAAGTACCATTTCTTACCACCTCGTGAACCACACGAAAAGTCATGCGGATGACACACTCAATGTATTGGTTCCGGTGTAGCCCAAGGTATCGGGAAGAAAGGGCTTACATACCATCTACAGCGATCAAATATTCTGTTCTACTATTTTGCTATTGACCACCTAAAATACTTGGACATGCTTGTATAATGATTAAATCAACATACGATTTTGCCTCAGAGAAATTAAAATCGGAGCTTAAACCGAGCATTGGTTTTGCAGGCTTCAACTGTGGGGCCATGGAAGGCTTCTCCTCCCTCGAGACTATTCTTTATATAGAAGCGAAAGCACACGTACAAATAAAGTTCTGCGGGGAACATTCGAACGGCATCTTCGGTCTCATTGCAGCAAGTGAACTGGATGCTCGACTGAAGGTGCCAGTAGAAGAACTGAAATGGACATTATTCACGCCTGAGAACAGACAAAAAAGGCGAGAGTACTTCTCATCTTGTGTTCAGTCTTGATACAGTTTTAGTCTTAACACTTTATTATACTAACAATACGTAAGAAGGTTACTACTATTATTATTTTCATATGGGGGAGAGGACGCTTGGAACCAAAACTCACTATCATATTCAAGGAAGAATAACTTTTCAACGTCAATCCTTTTTGTTTGTAGATTATGTACTTCTCGTAAAGAGGTGTGCCTGCCTCAGTCTGGACAGTAAGACTTGTACTTCTTTCCAGATCATTGTCCATAGCTGGCGAGTACTGAGTGCAGTTGTGCGATTTGTTCTCTTCCGGATTTTCGATATAAATATTGTCAAATACTAAGTGCAGAGGTGTCATTACTTTCTCGCGGGTCTTTGGTAGGATTGAGACATAACTCGTGGACACTGATACCTTTAAAGATAACGATTATATCGACGAATATCCCGACCATTTCCTCGTGATGCTTTTTCATAGTAAAGTGTATCAAATATGAACCTCTCACGCAAACCCCATGTAAACCCCGGCTCATATAGTGCCGGAGCGCGGTTCGGACCCAACAATATCCGCTACCGACGGAAATCGGTGCATTGAGGGCTTAAAGGCTAATCCCTACCGAAACTGGGGAGTGAGTGACCTCCTCCCCAGGGCAAGCCCAAGTAAGTTTGGAGAGTGAAATTTTTTATTCCTTGTAACAAAGTGCACTACAGATCATACCAACACCATAAAGACATAATGGTGCTGGTAAGCTATTGGGGCTAGCCCCATGTTACCCCTTTGGTACTACTAGATGGGGTCTTTCCATATTTTTGCTATATTACTTGGTACATTAAAACACTTTGCAATCTCTGTTTCACACATCATGAATAACTCAAGTTTTTTTCGTCCCTCGTAGTCAAAGAATTACATAGGATCTCCTCATCATAATCAGAAATAAAATCTTGATTTTAATCATGTTAATTACTTGTTTTATTAGAAGCCAACATCTTGTGCAATAGTTTTTACATCTATCCGCATCAATCTAACATATGAGACAATACATTAGAAACTGTAGGATCCAAGAAGAATTTTTCAATGAAATGATATATATTTTGAATGTGTAACCCTATATGACTGAATTTATACATTTTTTAGTTTAAAAATCAAGATTATAGCAAATGAAAATCCAAAAAAATTTCATGATAAACAAGAATCTCTTCGGTACATGCATTCTTACTGTGTATCTTAGAAAGGTCTCACTGTTAGTAACAACCGTTCTTCTCAAATGTAATCATTTTTGTAGCCATAGCTTTCCTTTTGGATCCATCAATCTTCTTCAGAATGGACGTGCCTTGCCAAATGGAATGCCGCAAGGAACTTCCACTTTGAATAAGTGTAAAGATTCTTTGTATAGAAAGTATCACCATTTTGACATCCTTTTGGTTTAATAATTTGTGAGTCAACCTACTTTAGCTCGATACTTGAGCATAATTCTAGAAGTGACCACAATCGTTACTGGCATCGGGCACGTAATTCTACCATGTTGGTATTTCATCTTCAAAAGGAAGTCAAAATTAAACCATTCTGGTAAAATGAAGTCGACTATTGTTGAACAATCCAATTCAAACATCAATCATTCATTCCTCTCCACGTTCATACAATGATTAAACAGTTCATGCAAACACGAATGACGGTCCCTCTCAAGAAAGATAATCGATTGATTTATTCAAAGTAGGAGTTAATTTTGTGTCTCTTTCTCGAAAATGAGTAATGAACTGAACGTTCATTACTCTTAAGCATCAGTAAATTGTTGCTCTTATGAGATGTTACTCAACGATATATCCCAATGACAAGTAGCTTCCAAAGCACATCCGACACTTATTTCTCTTCATTGGATTTTGAAGCACGTTTAGGGACAATGTCCATAATTTCATGTTCGAAAGTACAAAATTGTACCTTTGAGAGCAGCGGAGTGAAACAAGTGTATTCTTTCAAATCACCATATAAATCCAACAGAATCGATACATATTTCTCTCCCACTCCTTGAGAGATTAGAAGAATGTTTGGAGCTTAATTTGTTTTAACTTAAAAACTTTAATAACAACCAACATATTTGTGCAATCATTTTTGCACTTATCATGTCATCTTCACATGTGCAACAAGGTGTCATAATATACAAAAACCAATAAGAATAAAATTTTATATGTGTAAAGTGTAAATCACATGTGGAATCCTATATAGATTAGTTAACAGTTTTGTTACTTTAGCAGCCAAAAATACCTGATATATAATTTTTTTAAAACAACAAGCTACATTGTACATCCGAACATATTTGTTAGATGGGTGTATATTTTAGCATAAAGAAGTCAAGAACTTCTTGATTTTGATAACTATTTTAACTTTTAACGATATGCTCATGCAATTCATTTGTTACTTATATTCATACCTTGTATTTAAAAGTAATTGAACACTCTATTAAACATTGTGAAAAATTAATATTTTTTCCTTTTAGAAACTCTATCAAGCCCTCGAATCAATTCAACCAAATAAAAAATACTTGGAATTTTTATTCCATTTTCTCTTTTCAAACCTTAGTTAAATTTATTTCAATCATTTTTGGTAAGCAACTAAGCATGAAGTTCAAGTTTAATTCTTTAAAATTTGAATAAACTTTAACTTAATATCCTGCTATATCTAAAAAATTTATCAATGCGCAATAATCCGTTCTGACTCTTTCATCATGTCAAATGGCAATACCAATGGAAAGGCTATCTAGAAAGAATGGTTTTCCATAAACAAGAATAGAATTTCAACTAGCCATTCAGTCTACATAAAAATTCATTTGACCTCATTTCAAAATATAAACTGGATTTGGAAATAAAGTTGAGTGTTGATATTGTCATTTTACATTTACTATATTTTTTTCAAAACATACTACTCCTTTAAATATGATGTAGTAGGATTTCAATTATTTAATGAGTTTTCCAACTGATTTAGGGTTTTGAATCCATTGCCATTTTCTCTTTAGTTTTGTAGACATGGTGGTTATATAAATCTCAGGTCCATTATCTTGTATTTGAACAAAATTAAACAATATAAAGTGATTGAATTTCTGACATTAAGGATGAAAATAAATCTTACGTTTATAAAAAAATCATTGTTAAAAATATGAAATCAAAATTGTATTTAATTTTCTTCAATAACATTAAATTATGAATTATTGCATTTTACATTTTATTTTGAGATCTTAATGTGAGCAAAATGAACTTAGCAATATAACTTTTGTCATCATTATCAGCTACATGCAATATGAACTATAATATGTGGTCTTATACAAATAGGAGATGCATGGAATAAAAAGCACGATGAAACCACATTGAAAATACATTGATATAAAGCAAAAGTCAAAGCCAAAACAAGCTAGAAAAGAGATAACCTATGGGTCAAAAGAGAGCTGATATCTCTCATGATAAATTCACTATGTTTCCCACCACGCCTTTGATGTCTTCTCCATGCATATCTTCAGTATGGTGATAAGAGTAGTTCCATAACAATAGTTATAGATCAAACTCATGTTTCCTTTAATAGAATAGACTAAAGCAAATTGTAATGCAATGTATTCTATTGTTTAAAATATTGGATGTAATAAGAAAACAATAAATATGCACCACACATCCTAATGCTAAATCACACAAATATATAAAACATGTGATCTCATCCAATAACTCACAATATGCTTGTGAACCTGCTGAAAGTTATGAACTCATCGTTAACAGAAAAGACAAGGAACAAAACTTAGAAGTCAACTCTATCCTGCTCATATTTCGATGAATTATGTCCATGCCATGTTGTGGATCAAAGTCCAAGGACATTGGGACCAAGCAATATATCAAAAAGGATAGGAAGACCCCATCAAATCACAGAGTACATGGTTAAAACCAAAGGGGGTAAGATGGAGCTATGCCCTAAAGGCACTGTACTTCAATTTCTATCTGATCCGGATTGCATCATTTGAGGTGAGGAGATTACGAAACTGGGCTCTGCCCTTCAGGAAGTCCTTACAAAATCTAGCCCCAAGGGTAGTTCAAAGTGCGTGTAACCGACTCTCCATCTCTGCATCCGGTTGAAGATCTTTAATGACCCGTTGGAATCATAACTCCCTCCAACTTTGGACGACAAATCAACTCCCATGATCCGCTTCCACGTACAGTATGGGAATCCAATATGATCGTGAGTCGACTCAATAACACTCAAATGGATTTGTTGTGTTACGAACATGTAAATCCGACATTCTTAATTTATTCTCGTCACCCTCCGTCTGGAGCTTTCTTCCCGCGTTCGAATCCTCCTATAATTGTACGTATCAAAAACGAGTTTGGCCAATTCTACTTCTGAATTTTGTCACCTCTATGTGTGAACTTAATCTTGTCGTAGTTATTTCAAAATCAAGTATTTTCTTTATTTTTTGATTGATTCAATTGTACTATATTTAAATCATTATGAAGGAAGTCTCATACATTGGATATACTTCGTTACACACTAGGAAATTTGAACATACATACATTTTTTTTACATTACACTATTTTTCTAGCTCTTTATCTCTTGTTTAGTGTATATATATATATACATATACATATATATCAATTATATTAAATAAATTAATTTAATACATTTAAATGTTTGAATGAAAAATATACATTGATAATAGTGTACTTTATCAGAGTAAATAAATAAGTATTTCAGATTATGTAACTTTTTAAACTTATAAAATTGTTTTGTATGATCTCATCAAATGATTCTATAACTTTTTAAATTTTCAATTGATTTTTCTTTAAATTTTATTCCAAATAAATTTATAAAATTCTTTGTAAATAAATGTCAGAGAAAAAAATTGTCAAACATTTCTATACTTAACACTTATTAAATATCCACATTAATTATGTATATACTATAAAAATAACATTTACAGAACCTAACTATAATTTGCATTATATATGGTTTAAGTCAAAGTCAAGCACTCAAACTTGACGCTAGATTGTTGACAATTGTAAAGCAGAATTATGGTTTGAAAATGTAGGCTGGAGTCAAACATAGGATAGATGACGCCCATGAAGGCTGTGGAAATTCTCCTCTCTGTCCACATTGGAAAGTCACCGTCAGAAAAGCGATCCTCAGAAATCTGAATGCAACGAGGAAAGGACAGTAGCCAACTTTTAGAGAATGATTGTTTTTAAGAACTACGAAGGGTAGCCCGCTACGGTAGCTCCATTTTCTGATGTAATATGGATTGTGTAGGAGGTTACTAGCTAAAGGTCATCGTGACATAGTTTTCTTGAATGTATAAAATAATCATCACTTGGTATATCATAAGACCGAAAAGGGGTGAAGATATTTTTTCTTAAAGACTCCTTTCATTCAAGACTATATAATTTTCTCCCTATATTCCGAATTTTGCAAAAACAAGTGTTCCAGCATAAAATCCAATCTACTCATTCAAATATTGTAATTTCTATGACCACTTTGGATCTTTAAAGGTATCATTATGTTAAACTCCACAGCTAGTGAATCAATACATTCAATAAAATCTTCATAAGTGGATGATTACCAGAATTACCAATATGAGGATACTGGTAATAGTAAATCACAGTTGTTTTGTAAAAGCCATGAACGTTTGGAGAAATTTCAGCAATATTCAATAATGGAGCAATTGAAAAAACTACAATATTCAAAATGTGCAATGTGTTTTATTATGAAACACTGGGTTTTGTATGTGTTGATCGTCATGCAAAATACATTTGTAAATGAAGATTACTGGGTGTAATTAAATAAATAAATCCAAGCAACAACTTTAAGGAAATCGGATATTTCCTTAAAGTTGATAAATTCGTCTAAACATACCATCTTGACGGCTTGTAAATAGTGCCTTATGATAATAACCACTTGAAATGATGACAAGCAGTAATTGGTTACCAGTTCATTCCTATTTTAGTTGTACAACTTCCCCAAGCATATCACTTGTATGTTGGATGTGTTTACTTTTGTAATTTGACTACCTTCCTTATTATAGTAACATTTTCATTCATGTTAAATTACTGTTTTTTTTATTAAAAAACAGTAATTTCACATGCTAATTTTCTAGTAATTATAATTGGGAAACGGCGAAGTGGGGTATCTAACATACTAGAAAAATTAATACATTACTTAGGCGTTCCACTAGTTCGTACATGTTTACATTCACAGTCTTGCCTGCCCAAAGCTTCAATTTCATTTGAATTATAAAGTGATGGATTGGAAGAACGATGTACTTTTGTTGCCTAATTTGCTCAGATATGGCAGTTGTGTTATACTGTGTTTTGATGTGTTTCCTCTAGCAAGGCCTCAAAATATTGTTCTTAAACGCATCGAGGAAGGTGCCGGTGAAACGCGTCGTGGGAGCACAGTTCACGTCTTGTGAGTCAAGGACTGCTGTTTTCATCACTTACAGGGATGATGTGAGAGTCTGGTCTTAAAATGCGGCTGCATAATTAACAATCTTTGTGAGAGGACGCCCGGACATGCAGCTTCCTCTCAGCAAAACTACCAGCGTGGTATGTGACGATCGTATCTCCACTCGATGTAATCTCAATCTCGATGCCCCTTTTGTCACATTTCGTATTCACGTTGTACCTGTAGATATGGGGTTGGCGTGACATAATTCTCAAGTTTTGTTCTTCTATGCCTTGACTTGTCATCAGGAAACGGGTAACCACAGACCTTGAGAGGAGCATTCAAAAGTCCTTTGCAGGGTAAAGAGTAGACCTGCCAGACACCTTCCGTGTGAGGTGATCACGACATGTGAAATAGATTGGAACGTTTACCATTCACCAGGCCAGACCTTCGTGTTCAGCCATTGACCGCACATCCGATGACTTTTGAAACTCGGCATCCTACCGTGGGCAAGATTTGGCAAAAAGTACCCACCTTTGATCTGCGTTGTTTGTTTGCCCATACTCTTGACCAAGGAGTTAAAAAATCTGCTAGCTTCCGTTAAATGCAAATATGATTACACTCATCTCCAGTCTATATTATGCTCAAGTCTGACAGAGTCATCTGAGACTTCACGTGTTCCTCAAACTTTCCGGTTCCGGATGAATTGCGTTTTGTCCAATCTATCGAAGCTGACACCAAGGTCGAACCTTCACACAATTAAAGAAAAAGTGTGAGCTACACCTGGATGTGAACTTACTTCTCAGGATATGGCTAATGCTTCCAGATCAAGGAGTGTCGACTCCTAATGATTGAGCCAAGTGTCTTCTACTTGTCTGTCACAAGATAAGAGAGCAGGTTCGGTTAGTTGCGACATTCCTTCGGATAGTTTCACAGTAGTACCTTGCCAAAGAAAGGGGTTCGATGCACCATTGCCGTCGGATTTACAGATAGTAATTAGAAATTATGGGTGATCGGGCGCTTTTGACCTTCATTTTACAGGTTGCGTAGCACTCTCGAAGGCCAACGAGAACAGCTGAGAAGGTTTGGCCTTGGTCACGGTGCTTGTCCCTTTTACTTCTCGTGTGACCTGGTTGGCTACAATAATTTACCCCGACTCTAAAAGAGGATAGCCTTGTAAATTAGTGAAGATCTCAAGGGTCTCAGGAAGTGGAGTGAACACTGTGACAAAACATCTGGTGCGCGTTTCCTTGCGCTGCGTTCAGATTTGGTAGTACGGGATTAGCAGAACAGGTTACATGTACAAATCAAGTCCACCTTGAGTGCAGAAGACCATGAAGCAAGAGCCTGCATATCTGTTTGCTTCGTGTGGTCTTTGGGACTGCAACATCCTGTGTGGACTTGCGATGATCTGATCAGAGCTTCAGTACAGGGCTCTCACATCTGAACACGTTACCCTTGTGATACAGCCCCCAGACTTCGAACAAATGTGCGCTCAAAGCCGTCCCCATATCTTTCCACATACACACGCGCATTCATACTGAGTCACCATCACCTTACCTTCGGGTATACTCGCAGCTGTAGGTATTGAGGAAGGATCTAATACGGGGCAGAACGGGTTGTGAATATATGGGAAGAAAAAATATGTGCTATCTGTCATTCCTTGTGATGTGGATTTGAGTAGGAAAAGTCACTGCGGAGGTATGAAAAAATCCCGTTCATTCGCTCGTCGATATAAAATTGTTGAGGCCTCGAGCCTGTACGCCCACACATCAAACAATTTCAGTGGAGTTAGTGATGATAAGCGTTCCCTCGTTATAGAAATACGGCTCATTCCACATGCTGATTACAAAGCAAAAATTCACAGCGGCTCAGCAGCCAGTAAACTCACCATGCTGGTCTGACAACATAACGTCCAGTAGAGAGAGCCCAGTTCACCTGCATAGAGTTTGGTGTTAGAAAATGCTTGAAAACCCTTTTCAATCATCTCCTCCTCAACAGTTGTCTTATCCTTCAAAATAACGATTGCCACCATCCATGGCCATTTCGGATTGTGGTAACAAAAGCGTGGCGCTCTTGACTCTTGAAGACGATAAAATTTGCGAACTAATAAATTACCTTGTCAGTGCCAGGCGAAATTGCCACTACGTGAGTGACCTCATCATCAATTTTAGTGGTACAAATGGCCCCAAATTGTTCAGCTGTACGCCACAGAGGATGGAGATGAGGTTGAGCTTCACCGACAGGAAAAATGCGACTAAATACCACCTTGCACCCGGCTAAGACCTGGCGTTGTTCGGATGCAAGAATGTCCCGCACATCTACCTCCCTTAATCGTTGATTTTCAAAGAAGCTCTTATGAATTCTGTCCACAACCTGAAACATGCCGTGAGCATTTAAACCGATGAGAAACTAATTCCACAACGGACGAGGGCAAAGAACATAAACTGCAACTTGGTGAAGGAGTATTAAAAAAAAGCAAGAAGCTGAGGCAAGGTGCCGACCGATAAAACCGACGCTATCATGCCGTCTGCTTCCCTCTCGTCATGTCCCACCTCCAAAAGTGATGGGCCTCCCAAGCCAAACTGGCGCCTGCTGCAAGGGAAGTACATATACCTACAAAAAGCACAGAAAACATAAAATTTTGTGGGTTTAGTTACTTCAAAAAATTTCCTGTGGTGTACAAGAAGATAATATCTGAGTCCATGTCGCGCTTGGTGTAATTATTTACCGCTCGACAACGATAAGATTTTGACTGTGATGAGGCCAAACTCGAGCTGAATCATCAATAATTATAACAGCCGATTCCATTCCCAACACTCCATCGAGATCCTTGCTTTTTGGTAGCATGTCATCCCCATCTCCATCGTCGCCTTTTGAAATCACCCTTCCCTCGAACAACGCGCCAGAGGGATCCAAAAGCTTGGCCATTTCCGTAGCATACACCTTGTTTCCCATAGTGTAAACATGAAGCTCAAACAGCTGACTTGCCTGCGGGTGTCGCAAATGAACGAGATAAACGATTATACCATATTTCATAAGAATGAGAACATATTGAACCACTAAAATCAATACAAACAATCATGTGTAGAACTTACTCTTGCAAGAAACTTCCAGATGCCAGGACGCAACTTTGTCCACATGCTCATGTGAGGAAAACGGTAAAGCTCGCGTCTTTCCAAAGGGTCTCTGTTTGTCCTACTGCGTTCGGCAGCTTCGGCGATGCGAAGCCGATGTTCCCACTCTGGTTCTATCTCTGAAAACTGAATCATTTCCACATTCAAGATAATTCATCAAACTGAAACCGACATAGAATTAGATAACTAGAATCCTAGCGAAACATTCGACTGCTGGAAAGACTGGGGACCACGATCTGTAGCTTTCAGTCAAGAGTAACACCTTCGCAGAGTTCAGCAAAGTGTGATCGAGGTCCAAAACAAGACACAATTTTCCTGCACTGAACATCCGATCTTGCTCTTCCATCCTTCTCTCTCGCTCTTGTTGTACTGCACGACGCTCACTCTCGGACAAGTCTTCCAGCAGCTTTTCCAGACCAGGATGGACTTGACTTGCACCCCACTGACCAGGGTTTCCTTTGGGTTTGCGGGGTCCTACTTCAAGATTTGATGCCTTCTGCAATTGAGGATCAGAGCCTTTCAGGAGGCCAGTCCCGGACGCGTCTGGACGTAGTATTGTGTCCAACGCTTGAGCTTCCCCAGAGCTTTTGCCACAACTCAAATCAGAACTCCCGGTTACTGGGGCAATTTGAAATCCTACAGACTGATGTGGTGACTTGACTTGGGCTGCGGACACAGCAACCGTGGAACCCGTACCAACCATTCCAGCTAGGCTTGTGAGCTTTTCCATAAAATGAGGCGCTATGTTTGGCAGGGTTGTAACTTGCAACGATGTTGAGCCATTCTCCCGGTTATTCCAGGCGCTCGAAGCTTGGTCGTCCGTGCTGACTCTAGCAGGTTGCTGGTTTTGAGGCAAACCAACTTCGGTGCCTTTGTTCAAATCTGCAGCGGACACAACATCTCCTCCACCCACAGGGATATCACGTTCCACATTACTCTCAAGAAGCAGTCGACGAGGATCTCTGGGCTTCATTCTTCTCTGACTAAGATCCCCAGCCTGCAAAGCACATCAAGCTGGTAAGAATACAGCGCACAAAATTCACAGTCCTGCATCAATGCTGATCTCCAGCAGCATATTACCTCCACCAGAAGTAGTAAGCACATCAGCTACTACTGTAGATTTCCTCACCCACTAAGAATCACAAACTTACTTGTTGGCCTAAATCACTTTTCTGCTTCTTGTTAGGGTCGAAGCCGTTAGAAAGATCCTGTTGGGACCTTTCGTCCCCATTCGCATCACAACCTAAAGTAAGCCCCTTGTTGTCTTGCAACCCTGCAGGAACACACTCTTCATCCACCTCCATTGCAATTGGACCTTCTTCTGCCAGTGGAAAAGGAGCAACCAGGTTATCATCTAACCAGCCTCCAGTACCATGCGCATTATCTTGATCAAATTCCCTGGACTTATCGCTCTCCGCGGGGAATTTTTGTCGTTTTTCCTTTCCATCCTTTTCGTCTGCGTCTGTTATATGTCGCTTCCTCTTCGTTTCAATCCCACCCACTGAAACCTCTTCCTCAACAGGTTTCTCGTCAAAATTCACGCGACTGACTACTTCCCGATCATAATCAAGAGAGGAGTGTTGCATCCGCCTCCTTGGATCTCTACTTTTGAGATGTCCTTTTCCTTGGACAGTATATGTCAAGCTAATAACAGGCTCAACTGTGTCTGAGGACCTAGTTGGTGAGGGCAGCATCGTAAATTCTGACAACATAGGTCGCTCCACTTTGGGACCTTTAGTGAGTGATGAATCGAGGCTATGACTACGGATCAAATTGGGGTCTAAGCCCGGCAATGGGTTGGCAAAAGCTTGTTTCCCAACTCCCGAAGGTGGATGACTACCAGGCTTCAAGCTTTCAGTAATGGAGGAAACGCTTGAAACATCCTTGAAGGGTTGCCTGAAGATAACAGGATCGTCTTCATTTTCGTCGTCTGGAGTCGGACTTGGAAGACGGTCTCTGGAGTACAATGTACTCATACCGACGTTCTTTGGATAAGATGGCAATGATCCAGGCCATGTTTTGCCTGGAGGCAACTCATCTTCAACAGCCGCCTGCTGCACTAACCCCGCAGCTACAGCTGCGTAACTTGACGTGCCAGCTCCTGGAGGACTCAACTCTTCCCAATCCTCCTCTAGCATACCATAAGAATTACCATGTTTTGGATAGCCTGGTGGCAAATTCAGACCATCTTGAACCGAGGAGGCAAGAGGTCTAGTGACCCGCTGTGTCCTGCCCTCTAATGAGGTCTCAAGGAGGCCACCATCCTGGACTGGTTTGGCTGGCCGATGATCACCTTCACTCCACTGCTGGTACCTCGGCCCAGAGGAAGTATAAACGCTGTCTGCATGAGCAGAATTGGTAGCTGGATCTAAAAAGTGAGAACCATTTTCAGGAAACCATCCCCATACGGCTGCGCCAGGAACAGATGATCCACCAGAGCGATTGCTAAGTGTGCTGCAAAAGATGGAATTAGAGCGGGCCGCAGCTGAGCTCTGAGCGTAGGCAAGGGCTGCTGCAGCAATAGCAGCAGCTTCTTCAGCTTGTTTGGCGTCCACAAAACCGAGTACTCGCCCTGAAACATTTGTCTCTTTCGTTTCAGAAATGTTTTGCTGTTTGGTAGTGGGGAAACTTGTCACAAGGGAATCGCGTTGCTTCCCATCCTTTTCCTTGCTTTTTTTCGTCACAGTCAGAAATTGTTGCTCGCGGGGATACTGGCCTTTCTCAACAGCATCTCTAGCAAAGCGCCCAGAGCTTGCCATGGTTTGCATCATGACTTCAAGCTGATAAGAAGGAAAAGCCAGGAAGTATTAGAAACATATGGTTGGCAGCTCCAATTCCACTTCATGAATTTAAACTCTGAACCAGTCAAACCATCAAATGCTTATGCAACTGTGATGGGTTTGTAACCCGCTGGACTTGAACTTTCGAGGTCTGATTGGGCAAAACCAGGGGAACAAAAACACTGGTAGCACACACACGATCATCCCTCACCTCGCGCGTTTGTTTGGAGGTAAAGAGTTTCTGGCAGTAGCCATTTGCGAGCTCCAATAACCTGTGCAAAATGGGAAATGTAAGCTGCCTTGTGGAGTGAGAGAAGGAAAACAAGCACAATTTTCTAACATTTCCTCCACTTCCACAAACAGAATGGCGATCAGAGAGTATCCTTGGCAAACCTCGGAAACATGTTCTTGTCGCGCTCCTGCTCTCTCCCGCTGGCTGTATTGCGCACCTGCACAGGAACGCATTCTCATCCTCAATCGGAATACTCAAAAAAGCTATCGGAAATACAGCTCTGATGGATAGCTTGCTGATTTTGCTTGCTCGATAACTCTCGGGAACAAGCAGATCCATCCTACTTACAGCGTACACTGCTCTAATTCCAGCAAACGCCTGCCTAGCAAGGGCGGTGACTTCACGAGCGGGTGGATCCAGTCGTCCTTCCTGCAATGCAGCCGGTCTTGGGCTGTGGAGCTCATCTAGTAACCTCAAAGCCTTATGAAGTCGTTCGCACACGTCGATGAAGGACCTGCAACAAAATGACAAGAAAATTAGCTGCTCGATCAGGAGAGAAAGGGCCTACGAACTCCTCGACATGTCATCGAACAAAATGATAAGAGGAGCAAAATGTCGATGGACGAAGGAAAACTCTCCACACTCACTTTTGAGCATCTTTGACGGTCACATTTTTCACCAGATTAGCTGCAGATGTGAAGCGTCTTTCTCTCTCATATTCCTCCGATTTAGACTGTCGGCTTCTCCGGGGATAGTCGTCATTTTGCGATCTAGAATATGGTTTAGAGAGGGATCTTGCATCCGACTTTCCTGAAAACTTGTCCTTGACAGATCGATGAGTCAAAGGTTCAGTATCCAGCTTACTACTCTGGCGACTATGATCAGGTGTCTCCTTAGAAACACTAAAGAGTTCTAGGGGCAGTTCAATTTCCCCTTCTTCCAATTCTCCTTCTTCACGATCATCACCATCATTCTCGTGGCCTGGAATGGGCATAGTCGTGTCAGGTGAACTTCTACTACTCTCTGTTAGTTCGTCGAGCTTCCCACTTGGACTTCCAGACTCTGATCGTTTTCTCCGATCATCATCCTCGAACTCTCTTAAATCCTCTTCCTCCTCCCTTTCCACTCTTCCAATTCTACCTTTAGTTAATCGCCTTTCAGACGCGGCCCATGTTTCCTTCTCAACACTGCGCATCCGCCCCAATCGACCGGTGGTCATCGTTCTCCCGTTGTCAATGGGTGACAAGTCGTCACGCTCTTCGGAAGATCTACCACCTCCTCTTCTGTACATCTCCATCTCACGACTAAAATCTCGAGCCACATTCTCAGCAGCCCACTCTCCGAACCCTGGAGATGATCCAGACGTTCTGTCATCCTTTGGAGAGCCAGAGGTGGAAAAACTTGGGCGGCCCGAAACGGCCTGAGCCCAGGCAAAATTGTACAAATTTGACCCGTAGGCACCATTGGGTGTAAACGAAGAGCCATCCCTCCGCCAGGACGCTTTGTCGTCCCCCCAAGCTTTCCTTTCGTGCCCATCTTCATCGACGCCTCCTTCTCCTCTGGTGTCGTGTCTATAGAAATCCAATCGCTTTCGATTTTCTGCATTTTGCTCGCCTATCCTCACCAAATCATCGAGACTAACTCGCCTATGCAACAAAGGAACTTCTTTGATGCGGTCACGTTCCTCCCTCACCTCCTCAGGCTCCTCCACACCCTCTCCTCCATCTCCGACTTTCTCTGTCTCCGGCTCTTCGGATGGAGAGGCGGGGGGCTCTTCATCGGAAATTTCTCCTTCTTCATGTTCCTCTTCATCCTTGTCTCTGGGGCTCTCATCAGACTCTGCCATATCGTGGTTCCGACCCGGAAAAGCCTAACTAAAGGTCGATGATCTCCAAGATTGACACCACAAAGCGAGCCGACTCCCTCAGGAAGATTCGGCCACCGCCGCATCACTCATTTCGATTTCTACTTCCTCACAGACCGAGCACATTGCCAGTCAATCCGGATCCCCTCACACACGCAAGCCGATACTCAACGTGCCCACTCCGATCCATCCCCCACCCATCACCCCGAAATTATATATCTCATATGTTAGATATTCCAAGCTTCGATCCGTTCAGCTACAGGAAGCTAGCAAGCCAGCGAGCAAGCTGGCTTCGCTCATAAGGGTTTCTATTACCGCCCCTTCGTCTTCGTCTACTCACACTCTCGACCCCGCACCGCAGCAGGCAGAGTGCAACGAGGGGAGTTTTAACCATCCCCCCCACAAACCTAATTCTCCACCACTCTGCTTCTCGTTTGAGGCTCTAGCCCTGCCCACTGGCTCAACTAAAGACAGAGTCGTCGGGCCATGAGATGGATTGTCATATCCGTCACGACTCACAAGCACATGCTTTTGGTTCGGGGCTGGGATTGGCTTCTTAAGTCTGGCTCCGATGGCGTGGCTGAGAAGTGCCTTCCCTTGGTTCGATCTCGAGAGACAAGAGCAGAGAAGAGAGAGAGAGGGTACACTGAAGGGGCAGGAGGCCGACAACGAGAGGAGGATGAAGAACCCCGCGCCACGAAACCCCTCTCTCGCTTGCAGCAGCAGAGAGAGCGCGAGTTGAAAATGGGTGTCCCGGCGCAGCAGCGAGGGCTAAGAGAAAGACAGAGATGCTGGATTTGCGATTCTGAGTAGCCCCAAGAGAGAGAGAGAGAGAGAAAGAGAGAAAGAGAGGAGAGGAGAAAGTGGAGGGAAGGAAATGGTGCCATTCAAGTCAAGAGAGCGACGGAGGGAGGGAGGCGCAGAGAACAGGGCCAGGGCCCAGGAGGGTTCGTATTCGGTCCGTCAGTCAGTCAGTCAGTCACAGGGCGCTGCTGCACTGCAGTCCAGTTGACCCTCCTGTGAACCTCAGAGCTCCTGCTGTTGTTGACCCCGAATTTCCGACCTCATAGTCTGGTATTCTGTCCCGTTTCGGGTCGCATGTTTCGGACTGGAATTTCATATCTCTCCCTATCATGATACTATATTCAGTATTTGTAGATTTCTATGACCGCTTAGTTTTATTAGAATTTCACTTCTTGACGGTCGGTTCATTACCAACTTTATATAAACCGACCGATGTAAACGGGCTCATGACAATTTCTTTTCTTTTTTCAATCAAGAGCGAGCGATAGATTTATCACGAGAGGACATTTACATCTCTAGATACCCGGGCGCGCCTAACGCCTGGTTTATGACCTTGCCACCGTAACAAGATAACCATAACCAGGTTCAGGAAGATGGCCTCTAGACGCCGAAAGAACTGTGGCACATATAAGTCATGACTCTCTCTCTCTCTCTCTTACTTGTGTGCTATTTGACATTAGTATAATTGTTGATAATTATTTTTACTCCTTATTGGAGTGAAAATTTGTTGGCCTTATTTCGTTGTCTCACTTTGATTAGGACAAGGCTCCCGGACTGGACCCCGAATGTCAAGGGCAAGGAGCTTTTTATGAAATGAGACACTCGTTTTGTGGATGCTAGAAACAATTGGCTTACCTTATTTTATAATATTTTCCTGCATGCGTTTCTTGGAAAGAGATGTTAAACCTTTGAGGGTAACGTTTTAAATGTGTAAAACGCTTTTTATCATGTGAACTTGTGATGTAATAACATCTGATTTGCATGTGTGATTTTGCCTCTTTATCGTATAATTCGTGCAAAGTATTTCACTTAGTGATCTAATTTAAGTAGAAACATTTTGAGAGGTACAAACGACGGGTGTCGTGGGAAAACATAAAGTTCATTCGTGACACCATATATAGGTCCTGATTTTAGTTTAGGGTCGGCGAACGTTGAGGAGATTGCGAGAACAAACTAACCCTGTAAAAGATAAGTTTGATATCTATTTGACATATCTCGAATTGCTATCCAGATTACCTAGAGAGGGGCTTTGTATTTTGAATGAACTGATCAGAGTCTGCTTGATAGTCCTATCTGAGATCGTTATACAAGTTCTGATGTCTTTGCTCCACAACAGATGAAAAATCTAAACTGACGTTTTTTATTTTTTCAAATTTTTAAACCTCCCACCATGTTAGCTAAATTATTTTTTATGAGTTTGAGTTGAGTAAATTTTCTATATTTTAATGCAAAATATACACACTACCTGTTTTGGCAAAACCACCAAAAGCCTTACATTTATCTTACGTATCGTTGCCAGCTTACTAGAATGGTTAAGAATTTTGAAAGACTATGCGTTATAATGCATAACCAAAAAGTGCTATCAAGAATTCAACAAATTGACCTAAAATACATTATTATTATTTCATATAGTAAGATCCGAAACATTATTCTTTAACTTGGAGACGTTGCTGATGTATTAGTTCACTAATTATTATATACAAATGAAACAAAACTGCTTTTCATTTGATATCGCGCTACAAGCATTGGCTAGACATATTTTTACAAGTAAAAATATGGAAATCCCAGGAATTCACATGTATAAATCCCTTATTCCAAAGCGCTCCTAGGGACATGATTCCAAGAGACAACTCTTGCAATACTTCAAGTATTACAAATCTGTTTCATTTTCCACTTATTGCATCCTTTGTTTCTTTAAGTAATATTTTTTTTAACTAATATAGCTTCTTTTTTGAAGTTATTCTTTGATAAGTTACTTCAGCGTATGCATAAAATTAAATAATAATCTTCCATATTTAAAAAAAAAATTATTTTGAAATTTTTTTATTGTAATTTTTTATTATTTATCGAAATGAAATGTATTTGATTAAAAATTTGGAATCAATTAATAGTTGAAAATTTCATCTCTTTATAAATATAAATTCTAAAGACAGAGCATTACTTTTCAAAAACCTTATCATAGTTTGTAATTTTTAGCCAAATATACTCTTTTCATGATTTTCAAAGTAATCATATAAATTGTATGTAGATTTTATTTCATACATAGATTTTTTTAGAAGATTGTAATTGCTCTGAAGATATATCGAAATAATAATAAATAATATATTTTGAATTTGTACTGATGGAATAGAATCATAATAATTTTGTATTAGTTCTAATCTAAAATCGATTTTCTAGAAAAATGTATACACTTAGAAAATTTTGAAGATTTGATATCAGTGAATAAATTTTGAATTGACTTTTAAATCCACCCGAAAACATGATGACTGTTGGATTTTAAAGCTTAAATGCTAGTATATTCTGTCGTTAATTATTGGTTTGCCACACAAAATTCATGAAACAAATGGATACATGTTTAGTTGACACTTTATTTAATTTGCTTGATGCGAAGAACTTTCTTGTGTAATAACGTGGGTATAAGATTATGGATTTCGTAATAGGTATAGTCATGTATCGTGACATGAAGGGGAGTTACGTAGTGGATCCACCGATTAAAAAATGTTTGTTCACAATAGATGCTATTTGAACGATGTTCCTTGTGTAGAGTTTATCTTCATAAAGTTTCATTCCGTGGGGATTCTTCAACTACTTGGAATTTTAGATTATAGCTCTTTATTGGAATATTGGAGCGTATCAGGTTGGATGTGTTATTGTTTGCAATATAGTATAGCTTTTATGTATCATGCTTGATAAGTGGTGTGAGTTCTCGTTTCCTAGCAAGTGGAAATCTTTTTACTGCAGATAAAATTTATAAAATTAGTGTTGATTTTTTTCGTATATTAACTGTGCATTGTATTGCAACTTCAGCCAGCAGGTTACAAAAGACTTTCAAGCAATTAAGTTGTTCCAAAAGTTGGTGAATATCTAAAGTGTCCAAAAAACTTATATGTTTTTTAGATGTGCGTTACAAGAGATCAGGTGAATCAAATGTCCAGAAAGTGTTGGTTTATGAGAAATAAGCTATACTCATACCACGTCTACATACTTTGAGGTTAATATACTTTAACTATAACATTAGGTTCATTTGGGGAGATTATTACAACATAATCACAACGCATTAATTTACGAATCAACATCCTGATTTAACGTATCTGAAGGAATGTCAGGTGTTTCTGTTTCCGAGGACAGTAAGTCTACATGTTAACTTATGATTCTTAGATCTCGCATAAGTTAACCAATTAGTCTTGGCAAAGGGACAACTTCTTTCATGTCATTCTAATTTAATTAATGAGTCCACTTATTTTCTTCTCTACCATAACACTTACATGCAACACCATATCACTCCCTTAAATCAATGTGTTAGACGAGTTATGTGTTAAAATGGAAAGAGTAACATTTATGAAGTACTGAGATATGATAGAAAAAAAAGCAGGTGTGTTAAGTTAACTTAATTGTTTATAGGGTGCACAAGTTTGACTGTTATGTGAAGGCGGGTGCCCGGGCAGTGGGTGAGTGTAAACCTAGCGCTTTCTGAATTTAAACTCTCAGCCCTCCCCCGTTTAACCATAAGAACATGTCTGCATTCTTACTCACTTGGAGCCTAGCCTTGGTTGCCTTCTCTCTCATTTAGACTCCAACAATAATAGCGTTATTCAAAATAGACTTAAAGATCCACCCGGGATAGCCACGTAACTTCCCTAATGAATGGTGTTGCAAATAAACGATGAAACTGGTTTTGCAATTACCCCTCATCTGTTCTCCATTTCAGTTACGTTAATATATGGAGCTGGTTATATTACCCATCATATGTTCTCCATTTCAATAACGTGATTATGTGGAGCTGGTTACTTTTGTAACATGTTTGAGACATGTTATAAATTCATATGGTAAGAAGGAGTCCTCAAGCCTGCTGATTTAGAGCATATATCCGAAGGGACAAAGTATAATAACAAAAGGGATTGGAA
The DNA here is from genome assembly GCA_014180765.2 of Marchantia paleacea. Lineage (NCBI taxonomy): Eukaryota > Viridiplantae > Streptophyta > Marchantiopsida > Marchantiales > Marchantiaceae > Marchantia > Marchantia paleacea. The sequence goes on from MUAA02000018.1 coordinate 5,687,126, forward strand.
GACCCCATCAAAGCGTACAAGAATGGAACCAAACCGGTGTCGCATGGACATTTCTTGGCTCTGAGAACGACTGAGTGTTTGGCTGTAGAAGAACCCTCCTGAACCTCGTGTGAGTTGACAATCTCTTCTTCTTCTCCTCAGCATTCCATATTCGAGTTTATTACAACCGGTAAAACTTCAGCATAAGAAAATTATGATATCCAATGATTGGACCAATAACTCTCCTCTAAACTACACATAACATTTTTTACAACCTGTTTGTTATCTCAGAAAAGTTCCATATATTTTTCTTTTCTACATCTCTCAAAACAATTATCGAGTTACACACTATATCACAAGATGATATGCAGATCATTGTGTACTAAAACCATCACACATCCCAATCCTTGACTCCAATTGCTCTCAAATTTCATGAAAAGGTCATTTATCATCCAAACTTCAATTGTGGAAAGTTTTATTGATGAAACTTTCTGATAGCAAAAGATATGATTGCTGCACTAACTTCGTGATAGTCTGTGTAATCCTGCAACTCTGACTATATACATAAACTTCAAGCTATCATTCCATACTCAAAACTCATCCAATTGAGTCAAAATTTCAATTCAAGCATAAACATGAGTCGTAAACTATATCTCAATTGAATCAAATCTTTCAAAACCCTTGTAGGATTCTCAGAAATACCCCAAATACACTCAAAGGTTTAAATTTCTCTCTCTATTTTTGAATCATCATATTAGAGTGTCAAACCCATCAAATGCATCCATTCTTGAGCCCACGTCGTAGCTCTTTCCGTCAACTCTCCAATCATGTCCCCAAATCTTCAAATGTCCCCCTCAAAGGCTTTCAAAACTCATCAAAACCTCAAAGAAGTTGCCCAAGTGCCATCATTGGCCCAAACTCCAAGACCAATGAGAATGAAGAGTGTTATTTTGACCTCTAGTGTGGCCAAATTAACTCCATATTAACTTGAAGCTTTACAACTATCATAAACACACTACTTAGCCATCATATACACAATATGAGTTGTCACTAATAAAGAATCAAAATGATAACTCGAAACCGACTAAGTATGAACGGAACTACAAACTGAACTGGGAGGTTTATAACTTGAGAATAATACTCCTCGTCAAAATTCATTACAATCAACTCCCTATGGCTTGTTTTTGGTAAACAATAGTGATGGATTGGAATCCACGTGTTGAAAGCCACCACTACTGGTAAGTTGAGATCCATATCGCCCAAACTAAATCAAAACGTATACTATTAAGTCCCAAATTGCGCCGTATGAAACAATTGGAAGAATAATTGGGTCTCGAGAGTTTATCACTTGTTGCATAAAGTTATCTCCAAAGTGATATACTAACCATGGCTGAAAGTCATGACGATGAAGACACCGGATGTTTATCACAAATGGATTGGGCATAGGTACATCTGGAGGGTCATGTTATCCTCTATCCATATCTTACGTCGGCTCCACTTTGATTAGATAAGCTCCTTAGTCAGTAAAGTGATGTGTCTAGATCTCTCCCATACCCTTTCCACCCTGACTACGCTTTATATATGATAAGGTCCAAGATAATATCTCTTGGAGCCTTTTCAACATCCTAGCCCTACAAAGTCGATCCAACGGTGGGTTCTTAATACCCTTACAATGCGCCGTCGGTTATCCTAACCTAAAGTATTGCCGTCATGACAACATCTCTGAATATGATACATGTCATCATCTTCTCGTAGTAGCTGCGTCACAACACGACATCCATCCCCTCTAAACCTGTGCATCCTCCGGTATGCATCAAGAAGTTAATCAAGGTGTGCGTGGCGTCAGATTAGGTCAACCTGATCTTTTGCTCTAGCTAGATCCTTACCATATGACTCATCTTCACCAAAAAGGTCAAACTCCTCCTCAAGTTGACTGAGGTTGATCTTCTTATCCCGACTTTTAAAGATCTTTATTCGTTTTCCTGCAATAGGTACCTTCAGCTTTGTACCATCCAACTCTCTTAGCGAATAAGTAGCATTTTCATGAACATTGATCGCCACATATGGCCCAAACCACCTCTTTGAAAACTTCCTCTAGGTGCTATGTTGGTTATCTAGACTATTGTCATACACCAACACCCAATCACCTTCTCTAACCTCCTTTGGTCTCAGCCTATGACGTTTGTCAAATCTGTCCTTGTTTCTAATATGTGCCTCTCTAAGTCTCTCCATTGCCAATTGTACATCCTCCATTCTCCTCTCCAACTGTTGAATGGGTATTGCCAAAAGTTCTTCTCTACTCAGATTATCCTCCCAAGGCAACACACTCCATGTGGGGATGTTTTCCTCTATTGGCATAATTGGCTTTTGGCCCTTGCATTAACTCTGATGGCATGTAGCCGGTCACAGAGCTATGGGTTGTACGATCAGCCCATAATGCAAATGGGCTGGCCCTACAAAGTCGATCCAACGGTAGGCTCTTAACAACCTTACAATGCGCCGTCGGTTATCATAACCTAAAGTATCGCCGTCATGACAACATCTCTGAAGTTGACACATGTCATCATATTCTCATAGAAGCCGCGTCACAACACGACACCAGTAACATGGGGCTAGGACCCAATATTATCACACTGGGAAATATGTCCTACAACACCTAAGATATCCAAACTATCTAGGTCAAATGGTCTACAAAAAACATGAGCATCCGAAGAAGCATCACCTAACGTGATTGCTCTCCTATGGATTGCACCAGCTAGTGCTCTATGTAGAGCAATGGAAACACGTTACCTAAAATAGGCTATACAGTAAGCTAAAGAGAGTGATACCCCATGCCGCCTAGTATCGTAAACTCTCGCGCACTCCCTCACAAACATGTCGAAGTCGGTGTCCATAGCTCCATATAACTCCAAAGCTAGAGAAATAAAGAGATGACCTCTCTATATACCTCTATACTTGGAGACCTTGGCTGTTGCCGCTCCACTCGCCGCCCATCATGGAGGATGTGTGATCACCCCCTCTGAAACTGTGTCTCTAGTAGGATCGGTAACCACCACATCTGCCAGTGACATGGTCCTCCCAAACCAAGTACAGGTCTGCCCTAACCCTAGTCGACTGCAAGGCATACCAACGCTCTCTCTATGTGAGGTATCCACCCTCTTGCGCCATAGCAAACACCACATCCCTAATGGTATCATGGGTAGCTACCCTCTGCCCTCCGAATGAATAATGAGTCATATGAACACGTGCTGCATCTAAAGTGATACCACACTCACATATGAGTAATGAAGATGTAGATGGATGGACCAAGCCAAGACGGAACCTCATCGATGTGGAGAAAGTAGCTGGTGCGAGTCGGAAAGCCCTGATGCATGGTCGAGCCAAGATCCACGAGCCTGCATCCTTGCACGAGCAAGAGCGTAGACGAGCTCTAGTAGTATGAGGAATGGCCGGATCCACTAAGAGTGAATGTAGAGTCTCTGGAAATTGTCAGTCCATCAAGATAGACTGTAGATCTCTAGTCCAATTGGTAGCCAAAGAGGAAAAAGATGGGAACTCATGTCGTACCTCCCGTGGTAAAGCATCTCTTGTATGTCGTAATAATACCTATAAGGAAAATGATCCCATATCCACGTCCCTCACATATATCTCCAAGATAGGTCTATCTGCAATCACAAATCGAGAAGACAACAAAGGTGCAACGAGCGCCCAACTCGCCAAGAATGCCGTAGATGCCGTCTCTTCCATCGATAATAAAAATACCCCTCAACACGAAATTGGAAAAGATGTCTGTCTCCTTGCCAAATCTCTTGTCATACACTCGAATGTCCATGGTCCGATGATATCACCAAAGATGCCCATGATCCTCCTATTAAAGGCTGCCAAACGTGATATGAATGGAGATGAAGGAGGAACCGTGCGAAGAAGGTAGGTGGATCGACGAGCAATACTAGATGACAATATACCAAATGCCACTTGCGGATCCCATGATAGAAAAAGATCGTCTACATGCAAAACATCCTCGGCAAGTGCAACGTCAAGGTAGCGTGAAATAAAATCCTCAAACCCTAATGACACTCCTAGAATACGTAAACCGTCTGTTAATGTCATACATCCCTCTAGAAGCTGAAGATGAGGCGGAATGTCCAAAGGAGACCAAGCCCTACACTTTGACACATTGAATCTCAAGCCTACAAGATGAAGCTTGGTAATCAAGTAATCAAAGGCCTGCCTAATGTTGTCTACAGGGCTCACAATGTGTGTATAATCCATTAAGGAGGGGAACACACAACCGGACATGACCAAAGCAATAGACAAAAGAGCTCTATAATGAGTCATGACAAATAGGGATCCTCCCAAAGGAATGTGAACCGTAGAAAGACTGTACGAAAGGAATGAGGCTTGATAGGGATCCACCAGCCTCTCTAAGCTCTCTAAAAATGGACGCTTTTAATAGTGTCTCGCTGTTAAAAGCGTTCTCAACTTCCACTTGCAAGACAACCCAATCCGGATGGATATCTAGAAGTGCTCTAATGCCCAACCATACCGCCTCACAATCTCTTGGTGTGGCGACTCCAAATTGATGTGGACAAAGATGCTCTTGGAAGTGTGAGCGATGCTACAAGACAACGGTACGACTGACTAATTGCAATAAGACCTCTCCAATAGCAATCGGTCTGATGCCCACAGTGTCCTTCTCCATCGCGAGAAGCCGACTAGCACTTAGAACCTGACTAATTGACAACGGAATCTCCCCTCTCGCAACTATGCATCCACCTGAAAAACTCTATGAAACCATTAGAGGGATCATCCGCCCGAAAGCAATCTCAAAGATGCTCATATACCATCCGTGACAAACCCCGTGAGGATAAACGTGGGGCTGTGCATAGAGAATGGGCAAATAATGATCTTTCAAGACATAATGGCTCCTATGGCTGATACTCCAAGACCTCTAATGGTATCTCCTCGTCCATGGGTGGATGTAGAAGGCGTAAAGAGGAAATCGTCTCCTCAGTAGGACTAGCCATGGACAAAGGATGAAGGACCAGTGCAGCCCTGTTATACTCCCCGGCCTACCCCAAGATCATACATCGTCGCAATCGCACCGAATCAGAAGTATCATGTGACTAAATCCGACTCTTAACTTGTGTGGCCCAAACAGACTCCTCGTGCAATGTAGTCCAATCCCATGCTCGGAATCTCCAAAATCTAACTACCACCTCCCTATGTCCAGCACGTCCCCCTCTAGTATAACGTAGACACCATCGCGGAAAGAATAGAAACAAAAATCACTCTAACTCGTCCATGGGATCGAGAGCCAACCGATCGAGCGGTAAACAAAAAGTAAGTCTAGCCTCGTCATGGAGTGCACAAGGAAGCCTATGGAATAAATGTGGACATGGAAACCTAGTCTAAAAAGCCCCTAGAATCAAACATGCATGGGAAGCTAACCACTCTCACGACCCAATCGGTATACCCGTAATGCTCAACGAAGGAGTCAATGTAATCAATGTTCCCCGAAGTGACAAATATCAATGTAGATGTGACCGTCCTCCTCACATGCGCATCCCAAGTAGTCGAATCATAATCTTTGTGCATCTTTCCCATGTGGGTCTTTACCCCTTGCGAGGTAAAGAGATAATAACACACCTGACATGGTGTATCACACACCGCTTTTGGCAGCCCCATGAGGAAAAATGAAGCTATAGCTAGCACAAAGAGAACGATAAAGAAACCCAGCACTCCATCATGTATCTCCTCCCACCTGCATAACCACAACCCCATAGCACCCCACCTCACATCGAAAAATGCTAACTATGAAAACCCTAAAATCTAAAAACACTCATAACTTTTTATTCAGATCTCCATAACTTTCCAACTAGGTTCCAATAGAACCAATAGAGGAAAAGGAAGAGATTGGAACAAAAAAAACCTGACCCATATGTCTAATTAAAGAAAAATCACTCAAAACCCTAAAAAAACAAAAATACTCATATCTCACTATATCATTCTCCATAGTCTTAAATTTAGGTACCAATGGAACCCAAATTGAAAGACGAAGAGAATGGACTATTCACTCTCCATGTTTGGCAAAGTGTTACTGGAGAATATACAAGAAAGTATAATATCCTCTTCTACTCTTTTTCTCCCGTTAATCTCCATATCCTCTTACAAACCTCCCAACCCATTTCATAAGGAACCTGCACATATATGCTCGGAGACATTAGCTATTATAAACTTGGATGCACCTCACATGCCAGGAGCTATCCCTAGGTATGCTCAGACTCAGACCCGATCATAGAATCTGATGATTTCCAGACAACTAGACTACCAGGCGAGCTCGAATCGGTCACATGTTACAACATTTGGGAGTCCCTTTATAGAAATAGTCAACTTCATGTAAGTTTTCACATGGTTCATACTAAACAACCTCTTATGAGAAGTAAGAAATATAAGCAAAAAGGATGGGAAAACCCATCAAGCCCAACATGGATGAAACCAAAGGAGTAATGTTGGCTAGACCCCAATAGAATCACAATGGGAAATATGTCCAAGTGCACCTCCTATATACTAACTGTCTAGCTCAAACCTTCTATATACTGCAGGAACATCCCAATAAGCATCAGGTTACATGATTACTCTCCTATGGATTGCAGAGCAATCCATAGATTTGTAGAGCAATAGATACATGTTATCTACAAAAATTATATACAATAACCTAAAGAGAATGATTCACGATATCACCTAGTATGGTAGCGAACTCTCTAAAGAACATGTCTAAGTGTGTGTACATAGTTCCATATAACTCCAAACCCTTAAAAAATAAGAAGATAACTTTTACATACATATGTACATCTCTACATACCTTTATTTTTTGATACTTTGGTTGCTGCCATTCAACTCCCCGCCATCCATTATGATAGTTAATCACCCTATCCGAAACACTATCATGTGTAGCATTTGTAATCACAACATGTGCACAATAACTTGGTACTCTCACCAAAAGTATGAGTATGCCCTAACATGTTTCCCTTGCACATCGTACCAATGCACCCATAGGAACCCTCCATGTGGAAACCCACTCTTATCAATTTACAAGTTACGCATGCATTGTTGTTTGAGTACTTTGAATGTACTGGATGGCTAATATTAGATCCCTAGACTCTTTACGTATAATTTAATCTAGGACTCTAGATTAAATTCCATCATGTTTTTCTTGGACTCTTGAACTCTACCCCCTGCCGGCGATTTTAAGAATAGACACGGGAAGAATTAGGCAACATTCTCCGCTCGACCGAGAGTTCATGTGGTACTTGTACTGATCTCGATCTTACTTTCGGCAAGAACCCTGATTTACAGTTCTCGCAGATGGGGTTCAGGAGTGAGGATTCGGCTTTGGATGAGGGATCGTAACTTGAGTAACTTATTACGTACTTTGTCTTGTACTTGAGAAACTTATTACGTACTTTGTCCTGTACTTGAGAAACTTATTACTACTTGATTCTGAGGTGGCCTTTTACTTCGTAACGTATTAGGCCTTGACACATCATGGGCAGGATCTTTACACCCCAACGAGTTATCAAAGCCTAGTGTGAAAAAATATTTCCGATGCTTTCCAGGAATTTGATATAGTGATACAGGTATTTGCAAGTTTCTAAAAGGTCATCTCGTGGCTACAGCTTCCGGTCAATTATAGAACCTGGTAAGACTTACGCCCGGCGGATTCAACGGACGGATAGCTTTTCGATACACCAGACCTTACGCGTTCGCTATGGGTCACCACGTCGAAAGACGGGCAGTCAAAAGGTTCTGAGTGGGATTCCGAGTGGACAATTTCGCGGTTCAGCATTGTTCCTTCCAACTTATTACCTCGCATCAGATTGGTGTGAACTGGAACTGGCAAACGGGGCGGGGACACAACGAGGAGATCCGAGTTCCCGCACTTACCAACCAGAGGCTCGATTCGATCTTTATCTACTCCTCCCCAACTTTTCATGTGAGACAACAAGATTCGGCACGGAAGGGACCTCCCAGTGGCCAGATGTGTCTCCGAGAAGTGAGTCTGGAGCCTGAGATGCTGTTGATCGGGACTGGAACAGCCAGAGCCATGGACCTGCCTCTCATACGCTCCTGAATTTGGAAGTCTTGCAATGTGACAAACAATGCGGAAGGAATAATGGGACTTCCTGACATGCCCAGCGCAGTGCGACCCACTCATCGAAATACGACAATGACGACCCATTAGTGGACAAAATATAAGGGCCTGAATCTCTGATTAATGTGGCGAATTCTGCCACAACATGATCACACGAACGATTCACATATTTCTTGGAGAACTCAAGCCCGGCTCAAAATTGCGTGGCGACCTGGTGGGTAGGTAAAAGGCCGGCGAGACTAGTGTACGCAGAAAGACTATAGCCATGCATGGGGATGAGGAGTAATCCTCGGCATAGCTGCTGGACGCCATCTCTGCGATTGAAGCGTCTCCCAGCGCCTAGTGCGGCTTCTCTGAGCAGTATCGAGATGATGGGGACTCTCGATTACGAGGACGACAGATGCCATGTAGGACCGGTGTAATGGCGCTGCTACGTCTCATCACCAAATCCGCACATCCCTGTTTAATGCTCTCACATGCGCGGTGGATCTACCACCTACCAAGCAACCACTTGAAATATACCTACATAGCGGGGGGTGAGGACAGGCAATTTGTAAGTCGAGCAACCAACTGATCACCATCTTTTGCCACGCCCACCACCACCCTTACCTCCTCGCCATCCACCGCCGCCTCCTCTTCCCTTGTGTCCTTGATAGCCCTTTCCTTCCCTTTCCCCGTTGTCTGCACCTCCCTTACCTTTGCCTTTCTTGTCCCACTTGTCCTGGTCCGAGGAGCCGAACAGCTTTTCTACGATGAGATCACCAGAGGGAGAGAAGAGAGACTCCGGCAGGGGCATGAGCCTATCGACACACTTGCGATAACTGAAATCTTCCACTGAGCCGTCTGTTCGGACCAGGTAATAGCATCTACTATGCCATCCAGTGTGGAATCTGATTTGGAACGCTTTGATTCCCGAACCGACCTTCGACTCGGCGTCTCGATGGCCTTTCGTTATCAAATCAGAAAGTACCATGTGCTCGTACTGCACACATGAAAACAATTATTATTACCGAAAAGCATTTGCGCAGTGATCGTGGCTTGCACGTATTCAATAATCATCGCCCAAGTTGACTCCCTGTACATTCTAGAACAATGTAACGGTCCGGGCTTAGAACGAAAAGTACTTCTGAGTCCAATTATCTTCGGCGGACAGTCTCAAGACAAATCGAATATTTACACTCTGGACTAGCGGTTGACGAATTCACGCTTCCATCTTATCGTTCCAGGTGATTTGAGACCCAGCTCGCACAAACCTCCATAGAGAGTCTTCCGCAAAGTCAAAGGCTACAGCATTGCTGGAACATAGAACTAAGAAACAGGTGAACATGCACAATCTAAGGACGTGAAGAACTCGAAAATCCTTAAATCCTGGGAGTAGGCAAAGTGAGCACGTGAATGTCATCTAATGAAATCTAGTAAAGACCTATCTATACAATTTCAAGACTCACAATTATGAATCATATAAAATTAACGCTTGACGGCTAAAGGTCAAGGAAGGAAAAGAAAAACCCTTACACGGCTTAAACCCTAGTTTCATCGGCCAAAGAAACTAGAAAGAAACCCTTCAAACTTCCAGTGTGATAACAGACACATTCGGAGGTTAAAAGTCGAGCTTAGTTCTGGGCGATGACTGAAGCAGAAGTTTAAAATTCGGAAACGACCAAACATTGGGGCAATTGAGGGGTAATTGAAGTTTAAAGCCAGGAATAAAAAACTGTACTACTGCACACAAAAAGGTTCCGGAAGAGCTGCAAAAAGAGAACAGATAGAGAAAAACGCACAAACCTTGTTAATATCCACGTTGGCGACCCACCCGTGCAAAAGATCGTAGAAGTAGGTAAACATCTCAATCCCCGAGTGGAAGAGTTTAGGACCGAGCTTTACTGGCGCAACTGGGTCCTTCTCCTCCTTGCCATTGTCATCAGCCTTCAATCTCTTCGAATCGTCATCCCCGTTCTCAGTCTCAGTCTCTTCTCTCTCCCTCTTTCCTAAACTTGTCTCAGTAGTAACTTCCATCGTCACTTCCTCTGCAGCAACAACGGGGGTGGTAACGACCTCGATAACCTCAGTAGTGGTGACAGTGGTAGTCTCGACAGTCACACCATCAGCAGCAGCAGCCACCTCCTGGGGGGCATCCTCCATAACCATATCGTCCTTCGCGACCTCTCCTATGCTCTTATCAGCGAGAGTCTCCGAGCTAATATTTTCATTCGGGGGTATTTCCACAACTGGCACTTCGGGATCAGAAACAGCCACTGCAGGGGCGGCAGCAGCCACAGCCTCGCCCTCTGGCACAGTCAAATCCACGCCCTCTTTCGCCTCCGAAATTCCATCCGAGGGTACATCAACGACGGGCACTTCAGGATCAGTGGCAGTCTCAGCAGAGGCAACGGCAGAAGCAGCAGCCTCGGCCTCTGGCGAAGTCATATCGACAACGCTCTCACCTCTCAGCGTACCTTTCTGCTCCAGTCTTGCTCGGATATGTCGTTCGGTCTATGGCACGAACATTTCCCGTTCTCCCCTTCACTTGATTTCTTCAGCCTGCGTCGCCAACAGCCACTGTCTGCAGCAGGCTTAATAAGTACTTCCGGTGAAGGTGAAGAAGAAGAAGCAGCCGAAGGAGAAGAAGGCGAGGAATGAACGAGACGAGGGAACAGGACAGAGGAGCCCTAACCAGACCAAACCGTTGGGTGCGCCACTACGGTCAGGGTAGTAGTAGACGTAGTATCAGACGGGGGCTGTACGAAGTTTCTATTGATACACTACAGTATAGCTCGGGAATCTGAACATACAGTGTCTGGGCAGTTGAAAAGAATGCACTTCCCGTCCGTCCATCGCTACCGTCGATAGGCCATGTCTCGACCTCTGGGCTCCGCAGCCTCCACTGGCGAGGCATGGCGCACGGGGGCTGATGAATCTTTCACCGGGTCTGGAAATGTTTGCCTCCGATGCGTGTCACTTGGACGGACGAGCAGGTCGCTGTCAAGTGGTCTCTGACATCGGAAAGAAGGTTGTAGCAGACGCCGCAGAAGACCCGGGCGAGGTAAATCTTGTGAAGCGCAGAGAATTTTCGCCCGCATCGAGCTCGGGAAATCAAACTGCGGGCGAACACATGGTTTCTCGTGGCTTATCGTGGGCCCACACATCCACAATATGCCTGTCGTTGTTGGCGATTGCTCTTTCTCCTTCCCGGGCCAAGAGAGCGTCGGGAGCGTCATGTCAACGGGCGCTGGAGGAGGGCAGGCGCGCAGAGGTCGAGAGCATCGCCACTACACTCACAGTGATGGTGGGAGCAGCCATGGCTACGGGCGCGTTGAGTTCCGTCACACTCCCTCTTTCCGTAGGATCATTCAGGCGGAGCAGCGCAGCTCCGGCTTCGCAGTCTTTCAAAATCTCGACGTCGAGACCGCGCTCGAGCGTTACACTTTCGCGTCGACATCGAATTCGATGTTCCGCTTCAAATTCTTCTTCCGAGGAGTCGACGACCGCGGACGTCGTTGTGCCATTGGTGGAAGCGGCTGATGCGCGCCAGCAGGAGGAGGGGCAGGATGAGCTGCTGCAGCAGCAGAAGCCGAGACGGTCTCAGAAAAGTAAAGTGGGAGGGGAATCCACGGACTGGATAGCGTCGTCTCTGACGCGGAGGTTTGGACTCGGTGCAGGTCTTGCTTGGGTTGGTTTTCTTGCCTTCGGAGTCATCTCCGAGCAAATCAAGACGCGTACCGAAGTCTATCTTGAAACTGAAGGCACCAAGTACCGTGAATTCTAAATCAACTCTCCCCACATTGTCAAAATTTGCACTGATTGTGAAAAAATGCAAGATTTAGACGGTAATTGAATTATACCCATTTCGTTTTTCGTCAATGCAGGGATGTCGATGGTGGGAAGGAAGTGGTTCTTCCAAATGGTATTAGATATGTAGACCTGCGGAAAGGAGGAGGGTCGGCGCCCTACAAGGGAGATTTGGTAGTTGTCGACATCACTGGGAAGGATCGGAGGACAGGGGAGGTTTTTGTGGATACTACAGCCAAAGACAAGCGGCCCTTGGCGTTTGTGTTTCTGTTGAAGCCGTATGCCGGAGGAGTTTGTGATGGGGTGGAGCTTGCCATGGAGAGCATGAAAGCAGGTGGAATTCGGAAAGTGATTGTTCCCCCAGAATTGGGTTTCGGAGAGACTGGTGCAGATTTTGGAGATGTGAAAATTCCTGGTGGTGAGGAACTCGAGTATGTCGTGTCGCTGCAGAGGGTTTCCATAGCTCCATCTTGATTAGATGGGCGTGAGCCCATGCTATCTGTAAATTAGTGATGAAGATGACGAGAATTCGACAACTGTACAGCAATTTATCTCAACTCATTGCACAAGGTTAGCACTGTAGAATTTAGTGAACTGAGCTGTTTATCCTTGATCCTTCCTACTTTATCCCGTAATGTCTGTGGGTGAGTTGGCTATCACATACAATCGATGTGAAGTGGATGCGAACAGTTTCTTGTCAGGGATTTGATTTTTGATGTTTTGAGCTTTGGTGATCGTAGAAACTGCTGAAGCTGTAACAATCGCAATCATCCCGCTCACGCAGCTTGCAGTTTGTGTCATAGATGAACAGATTTGGGATATTAGAAGAAAGGGTTCACAGTAAGCTAACCAGCCGAGGTTGAATTTCACAAGTCAAAGCTCCGCAGCAACGTAAACAATGTCTGCGAGAAAAACTCTGAGATGCGTTGCCTCTGATATTATCATTGAGTCTTACTTCGTTTTTCTTGAGTGCAGTTCGGTCGCAAGTCAACCTCCAACTCAGTATTAAATATGCTCATACAAGGAAGAAATATATACTACCAGTGCAATGGGAACAGTAATTAGCTGAAGAAAATCACCAACGTTCAGTGCATTATAATTTCACAGTTTTATTCGGGTTTTTACCATACAAACGCCGTGATTTGAAGAGTCTTACCTTTCTTGACCAGCAAGATGTACACAGTATATGATAATTCTACGGAGAAGTCAACTCACTGTACAAACAATTGACTAGAACCATCTAAATGCTGCACACCACATGAATGCCAAGGTTAGGGAGCATCTCCTCCATGGATCGGAGTTCGCATATGTTGTCCATCCAAATCCTGCTGGCATCTCTAGTTGGCACGCCAGAACTCATAATCTGAATCAATTCATTCTCTCTTCCAGACATTGTTCTGGAGCAGAGTCTTTCCAGATACTTGTACCAACTCTGTGGACTTTACTTCGAGAGCTACATGTGGTTCAAACACATGGCCAAACGTTTACAAATCGCCTGGAAAGTTTATTTTACCTCCAGAGAGCCCCGAGAGTTTTGGCTGGAGGGGCGGTCAACATTAATAAGATGACCATTAATAAGATGATCGCGAAATCAAACGAAGACTGCCGAGAGGGCTTGAGACGTGGTCCATCGTCATCACGTTCCTTCCCGTTTTCAACTCAAAATCCCTGCCTCATATTGAGAGTGCTTCTTTGGTAGTTCAGGAAACCGTCCAGGAAGTCCACATGTTTAGGACAATTATATGCACAGAATTAAAATGCAACTACCGGTGATTAAAATAAGATAATCTTGTGTGAGAAAAAGTGAAGGATCAAATGAGAATGATTGAAAATATATTTCATATTAAAATGATTGATCATTTTTGTATCATTAGCAGTTTTCTCCCATGCAAAATATACTCACAACCTTGAACCCAAAGTACATTGATGATATTTTGCTAAACAATCAACGTGGGTAGGAAATAATCTATATTTATCAATTTATAGCTATTTTTTTTATAACTTTATTCAATCTTAGCTGCTTCACAAGTAACTTCAAGCTTCAAATATACATATAATGCAATTTTATTTATGAGTGACAAATATTCTATTGTGACTCATAGTTGTGCTTGCAAATGAACAAGATAGTTTTTTTTTTTCTAAAACTTAGATTTACACCATTTTTATATTGTATTAAAATGATTACAAATCAAGAATTTATGTTTTCATTACCTGATCAAAGGGAGTATATATATTTATTAAGATATTTATTACATAAATATGTCATTATTTATAAATAATTTTTTATGATATAATAAATTTAATTATTTTTTAAGTCTGTATAAATTAAACTTAGTTGATACTCGTTTTATTTTTTCCTATTTTAAACTTGGTAATAAAGAATATGGCAAAGTTTTGTTGTGTATTTTTATGGTAATAGGTTAACAAAAATTATTAAAAAATTTAAATTTAATTTTTTCACTCTTCAATGCTTCAACAATCAATTTAAAAAAATTATTCTTATAAATAGAAAAATGATAAATATAATAGGGTGTAAAAAAATTTCAAACTTTATCCTGAATTATTCCTTCATGAATAGTATATGTTCTGTAAAGATATATTTTTATAAATAAATAAAATTCAGGTATAAATTTTAATTTACAATTATTATGTTTAATAATTTTCTAAATTAAAATTTCATTTTGAATGTGTACGTGTGCATGTTATAATTATACTCATCATTATATTTTAGTGAATATTTGTGATATTTTTGATAAAATTTCATGAAGTATGCTGAATAAAAAATAAAAAATAAATTTTTAATTAGGATACATAATACTAGCTTCAGTGTAATTTTTTGTAATTTTTTGCCTTTTTATAAATAAAATTTATTTTTCAGAAATTAAATAAATTTTATAAATAAATGACATGAAGTGATATTTTTAAGTCATATTAAATTGAAAATTTTTTTTATTCAATTTTAGAAATTAATAAAATATTCATCTTAATGAAACCTTCAATTTAAATATATAAGAATAATTTTTTACATGTGAAGCAAAATTCAAATATTCTTTATAAAAAATTTGACTATGAAGAAAAAGTTTTAACTGCTGACATACAACAATGATTGGATGCTTAAAAGTTCAAAATATTTACTTCTGATCAAATTTGATCATTTTATTTTTTCAAATTTTTTTTTAAAATGAATGATGCATATATTTAAATATAAAAATGTAAAATTTAATTTTATTAAAAATAAATAATTTAATTTGAGAATATAATATAATATATTAAAAATAATTAATATATTTATAATTAATTAATTTTTAAAATTTTTAAAATTAAAATAAAAGATGTAAATCAAAGATAAAATAACAAAAAATTTTAACAAAATTTATGATATAAAATATAAATTTTATTAAATAAATAATACTTGAGCTGATGAATTAGAAATAATTACTTATAAAATTGTAGTTTTTTGAATTTTAATTATTCATAAAAATTAATTATATAAATTTTTAAAAAAATATTCAGAAAATTTTAATCTTGCTTTTTATTTTTAATTTGATGGCAACATGATGTATGTTAAATATTACTTTCACATGGGTATGTTATGATATGCTTTGCATTTAGGTAATTTTTTTTTCTTAGATAAAATGAATGTTATTTGATGTTGAGCAACATGTTTTTAATGATCTTATATATGAATTGTAACACCATTTTAATTTTTTTGGTTGTTATTCATCTATTTTATGTATGATTTTATTGATAAAAAATAATTCCTTTTCATAGTAATTTAATCGAGCACATGTAGTCCAAATAATTTTTTTTTAATATGGTTAACTTTTGGTGGTGTTATGGCTGTATGTTTTAAACGAAACTTGCCAGACCTCAAGTATGGGATTCGGGGTACTACGACCCAGTGGCAGACTTGGAGAGGGTCAAGTCAAATATCATCATGAAGCAGTTGTTGGATGATAACAATGCCTACAAGTGTATGCTAATTAAAGCCTTGAAGACCAGCAGCGGACGAGCCGCAAGGAAGGAGAAGCTCCCTGAAGTATACTTAGTGGAGCATGAAGACATGGGATCCCTGGAGATCGAAGTAGAGATCGCCGGGTGTATATTACGAAAGGTGCCGATTGATTCCGACTCCGGTGTAAATATAATGACTGAAGACACTGACCATGGCTTGGGATACACGAAATATGAGGCAATTCCTCAAATAACTTGCGCACCGCCCGTAACGAGGTCGTTGGGGGATCCTTCAGGGAGTCCTAACCCGAATAGGAGGAGCGTCGTTCCTCCTAACGTACATTGTTCTCAAGCCACAAGAGGAGAGTGGATACAAGGTCCTATTGGGGAGACCCTGGTTGTACGGGGCGAAGGTCACCACCAACTGGCAGAAGCGGAACCTCACGTTCTTCGACCCAAGTGATACTAGTGATCGGAAGGTCACTATCTCCTGGGATAATCTGAAGTACCAAGGAGAGACGTCCTCAGATTTTGGAGTCACTGACCTCAGTGGGTCAGACTTCAAAGACGAATCGGAATCCACCACCCTGGTAGACGTCAGATACTTGGAATGCTATGAGGTGGACGAAGATCTGCATGAGGAGGAGCAATAGCAATTACACATCAGTGTGGGCCGGAGTGAAACCAGCCATACTGACGGTGTGTTGGAACCCAGTGCGTATATGGAAATTAGCATTAAGCCTGAATGCATTCTCAGAGTAGGCAAGTCACGGGGAGACTCCACCTTGACACTATTGCTCCAAGTCCTCATGGCTCCAAGTCTACATCATTCTTGGCTAGTTAAGCACTCTCGACATCTTTGTTATCTTCTTGATTTTTGATTGCAGATAGACCTATCCTTGAGATATATGTCAGGGACGTGGACAAGGGATCATTTCCCTTACAGGTATTATTGGGACATACAAGAGATGTTTTACCCATGGAGGTATAACATGAGCTCCCATCTTTTTCCTATTTGACCATCGATTGGACTAGAGATCTACAGTCTATCTTGATGGACCAACAATTCAGGAGGCTCTACATTCACTCTTAGTGGATCCGGACATTCCTTGTACTACTAGAGCTCATCTACGTTCTTGCTATGGCAAGGATGGAGGCTCTTGGATCTTGACTCGACCATGCATCAAGACTTTTCAACTCGCACCAGCTACTTTCTCTACATTGATGAGATTTCATCTTGGCTTGGTCCATCCATCTACATCTTAATTACACATGTGATTGTGGTATCACTTTAGATGTAACATGTGTTCATATGACTCGTTGCCCATTCGGAGTACAGAGGATAGCTACCCATGATGCCATTAGGGATGTGGTATCTGCTATGGCGAGAGGGTGGATACCTCATATGGAGGGAGCATTGATATGCCTTGCATTCGACTAGGGTTAAGTCAAACATATACTTGGTTCGGGAGGACTTGGTTACTATGGCGGATGTGGTGGTTACCGATCCTACTCGTGACACAGTTTAGAGTGGGTGATCACCTATCCTCCTCGATGGGTGGCGAGTGGAGTGACATCAATCAAGGTCTTTAAGTTTAAGGGTATGTAGAGAGGTCACCTCTTTGTTCCTCTAGGTTTGGAGTTATATGGAACTATAGACACCGACTTCAACATGTTCGTGAGGGAGTGCGGGAGAGCATATCATACTAGGCGGCAGGGGGTATCACTATCTTTAGATTAATATATAGCCTATTTTAGGCAACGTGGTTCCATTACTCTACAGAGAACACTAAGCGGTGTTGCATGGACATTTCTTTGCTCTGAGAACGCCCGAGCGTCTGAGAAGAACCCTCTAGAACCTCCTGTGAGTTGACAATTTCTTCTTCTTCTCCTCAGCACTCCACATTCGAGTTCGTTATAAATCAGTAGAACTTCAGCGGAAGAAGATTATGATAGCTGATGATTCGACCAATAACTCTCGCTTAAACTTTAGAGAAAATTTATCCACGATCTTTTGAATCTCTCCGAAAAGTTTTAGATGTTTTCCTCCTCTAGATCTCTCAGAACAATTGTTGATTTGCACACTATATCACAAGGCGATATGCAGACCCCTGTGTACAAAACCCATCACACATCCCAATCCTTGACTTCAATTGCTCCCTGATTTCATGAGAAGGTCACTCATTATCAGAACTTAAATTGTGCAAATTTTTATTGACATAACTTTCTAATATCAAAAGATATAATCTCCGTACTAACTTCATGACAATTAGTGTAGTCCTGCAACTCTGGCTGTATACACAAACGTCAAGCTATCACTCCATACTCAAAACTCATCCAATTGAGTCAAAATTTCAATCCAAACCCAAGTCCGAGTCGTAAACTATATCACAATCAACTCAGATCTTCCAAAACCCTCATAAGATTCTCGTAAACACCCGAAATATACTCACAAGTCTAAATTTCTCACTCTATCTTTGAATGACTATTTTAGAATGACAAATCCTTGAAATCCATCCATTCTTGAGCCCACATCGTAGCTCGTCGTGTCAGCTCTCCAACTCAATCCTCAGATCTTCAAATGTCCCCCTGGAAGGTCTCCAAAACTCCTCAAAACCTCGAAGAAGTTGCCCAAGTGCCCTCATTGGCCCAAACTCCAATACCAATGAGAATGAAGAGTGATATTTTGACCTCTAGTGTGGCCAAATTAGCTCTATTTTAACTTAAAGCTTTATAACTATCCTAAACACACTACTTAGTCATCCTATACACAATACGAGTTGCCACTAATAAAGAATCAAAATGACAACTCGAAACCGGCTAAGTATGAACGGAACTACAAACGGAACCGGGGAGTTTATAACTTGAGAATAATACTCCTCGCCAAAGTTCCTAACAATCAACTCCCTATGGCTTGTTTTCGGTAAGCAATAGTGATGGATTGGAACCCATGTGTTGAAAGCCACCACTACTGGTAAGTTGAAATCCATAGCGCCCAAACTAAATCAAAACGTATACTGTTACGTCCCAAATCGTGCCGTAGGAAACAACTGAAAGAATAATCGCGTCTGGAGAGTTTATCACTTGTTGTAGAATGTTATCTCCAAAATGATACACTAACCACGCACGAAAGTGATCACGATGAAGACACCGGATGTTGATCACAAATGGATTGGGCATCGGTACATCTGGAGGATCATGTTGTAATCTATCCATGTCCTACGTCGGCTCCACTTCGATCAGATAAGCTCCTTAGTCGGCAAAGTGATGTGTGTAGCTTTCTCCCATACCCTTTCCATCTTGACTGCGCTTTATATCTGATAAGGTCCAAGATAATATCTCTTGGAGCATTTTCAATATCCTAACCCTACAAAGTTGATCCAACTGTGGACTCTTAACAACCTTACAGTGCGCCGTCGGTTATCCTAACCTAAAATATCGCCATCATGACAACAACTCTGAAGATGACACATGTCATCATCTTCTCATAATAGACGCGTCACAACACGACACCGATGCAATCCATAGAAGAGCAATCACGTTAGATGATTTTTCTTCAGAACTATGTTGTTTGTAAACCATTTGACCTAGATAGTTAGTATATTTTAGGTGCACTAGGACATATTTCGTGGTGTGATGATGTTGGGGCCTAGCCTCATGTTACCTCTTTGGTTCCATGCTTGTACTATTTGATGGGGTCTTCCCATCCCTTTTGTTATTTTACTCTGTCTTTTCTATATCAAGTCCACATGCGAGGTCAGGAAGCTCAGAAATGAGCCTCAATCTCGCTGTCCAAAAACCGCAGTTTTCTATCTCTGTCCTTGTTGAGTACAAAGTCTAACTCTTCCCAGTTGACATTCAGTAGAGATAATTGCTATGTTTTTGTTTTTATAGGGAAAAACTAGTTTTTGTTTTTGACGACACCGCAAAAGGTGCACGGGCAGAACTTTTACAGTCGCTTCATTCGTGGTGCTGAGCAAAGAGATTGAGTCTCAGAGTCATATTTCTATCGCTATACCCCAAGATCTAGGTGTAAGCATGGTGGAAAAAAAAAATTCGTTTCCATCTCCGATACAATTTTCAAGCAGGGACGACCACCAGTGGATTTGGAAGACGTTTGTGGAAAAGATCATTTAAGGATGCGACGGTGAGACCCTCGGGCTGACTGGAAGCCTTGGGAAATTATCCTGCCGGTGTTTCCGCATGACTGAGAGGACTGGAGCTGAGACTCCAATATCATTGAATAATGTGAATTTGGACGAAGCTGGAATGTAGCTATGATCTGATTTCTTATGATGATGAAGGGTTAAGGAAGATAATGTTATCAGTATCAGCTGCTTCTCCCCCTTTGAGAAGGACCGTCCAAGGTTGGCAAAGTCTGGTGGACAGATCTCCAATCGAGTTTGGCAGGATGAGCTAAATACTTACACAAGAGCCAGTAGTTTCACTTGCATGAGCTTTACAGTGACTTGTGCAGTAAAATTGCAAGATAGACGAAAATCTGCGCAAAAATTTCATGTTCTGGCAAGAAAAGATTAGGTGTTGCTGATGATCAGGAGTCAGCTGCCTCTTGATCCCTTCTTTTAGCCAATACTAAAAATAACGTTCACTGGAGCGATGCAGTGGATAAAGGTTAATAAATTTAATTTTATTCCGTGCTAGTAAAATAACAAGATTCGAAGGAGGTGATCTTTCGAGAAGGCAATTGTAGAGTACGTTGTCTTGTTTGTTTCTTTAGACGCGGGTGATTGGTTCGATTGTTGGCATATATCACTGCATACATCAATCTCTGGGCATTGTATCATGTAAAATGAGGAATGAATGAATGAATTTAGAGAACAACTTGTATGAAGACAGATCCGAGGATTCGGATGATAACTCAAACCGTGGACAAGTGAACAACATAGAAGCTTGAGTACAGAAACATTGATACAAGTTCAAAGTGTTATATCTTACGTTGCGAATTGATAAAATACAATTGCAAGATACAATTGATAATCATTACGGATCAAGATCATAGAGGAAAACATATGAAAACGCAGAAGTAAAGCGTTCAAGTAACGATCCTCTGCTGCATACTTGGAGTTTGACAATGACAACATTTTCAAATTTTTTTTCTAACGATGCCACTCAGTGACATCTTTAGAAACAATCAATTTAGTGCACGCAGGAAAAGTACAGTATAAGATTGACTTTAATCCAAACCCAGACATATTTTCCCAGGAATGGACAGTTGGGTCAACATTTTTTAGGCTCTATCGTTCCTAGAGAATGACGCGCGCCGGCTAAAGTGGGCGAGAGTCTGGGGTAGCAAAGCCCACCCGACTTTAGCACAAATGCTATTGACAAAGTGCTTTTAGCAAGCATCTCATCCAAGACTCATAATGTGTGACTTCCCTTTCGAGTCTCAGAGAGCATTACACAATGAACACATTGTTAAATGTGAATTGTGAATTTTTTCTCATGCATGAATAGCTCTTTCACCCTCATCTGAACATATTTCTCCAGTTGTGTATTGTCGATTTTCAATTGGAATTGGGTTGCTCTATTGCTACTGGTTAATTCAAACCTTTCAGGACGTTTGGATTTTTCCCATTTCACTTTCACATCTGATTTAGAAGTGCAGCATTCTTCAATACATGCTACATCCGAACAAAGAGGGCACATGGAAAATCAATCACATTTCGCGAACAAAGCTGCATGAGGATTCGCAGAGATGTAGAGCCGACGCGAAACAAGCAGCAATAATCTTTTAGGTTAATTGCTTCTAAATAACAACAGCAAGAATATTCAGATAAGAATATATGAACATGTAGTGCTAAATTTAATCTGTTCACTGAGTGTGAACAGCCAAATAATAGATTCAATCAGTACATAAAAAGGACACGAATTAAACCTCGATGGCAGATAACCATCCCAACAGACAAAAAGAAAGGAGGAAGCGGTCGAACACAAAACAAATTTGAACAAAATTTGTTTTGTTCAAATTTGTGCACAAAATTCATGCACGAGTGGCCCGAGCTTCGACCCGAATTCCATTCCTGAACTGCGACGCAAATTACCGAGCGTACATACCAGACTGTGAGTACTATTTACAGAAATCCAACGTTTCTCGGATCTATGTCACGCCCAACTTGAGCATGATTGTAAATGTACAGAACACTTGTCAATGAATGCTATCAATATTGCCACGTTGATTGCAAAGTGACCTTTAGGCATGTACATGTCTGCCTCATGGCTCTATCAGTCGAACAAACGGCAAGTAAAATAACATGGATGAAACCAAAAGGATAACAAGGGGCTAGGCCCCAATAGTATCGCAATGGGAAATATCCACTACTGCACCTAAGGTGAAACGGTCTACTAATGGCTCTAACTGCAAACGAGTGGGGCAAAGCGAGCTCGATCGAGACGATGATGGCAAGCACACCCATGCATTCATTCATTGGCAGCTGAGTGTAATTACCTCAAGGGTCCTTTGGTCTCGTCCCCACCACAGTCGACTCTGCTGAGAAGAGAAAGAAAGCTTCCGTTTGCTAACTGTCCATATGAAAGCCCCGCCAAATAATATTCTTGACTCTTACCGTCTGGTCGAAGTACAGGTCGAAGGAAATACAGCTCCACAAACACAGACTTGCAGTTTCAGATTGACATATCTACTCGGAGTGAACATGGACAAAGGAGCAGCAAAACGGGTGCTTCTGAATTGTATATTGTTAATGCTGGAAAGGTTAGATTTTACGTTACTCAAAGGTTCTAGATGGGAGGGACAATGTCCCTCTCAAATCAACACAAGCATCAGATTCACAGAGATGTTCAACTTTGACCATAACGAGAATCATGTTTTTTAGAACGATCTGCGTGGACGTACGCGTAGAGACTGGAATTACACGGAGCCGAAGTGGCCAGAGAGATCGATGCACACATTGCGCTAGAAATTTAAATCACTCTTAGAGTAGAATTCCGGTTATACAAGCCCTCGTTCCTGGGAAGCTGTGCAATGCAATATTATTACTGGGAATGTCTTGAAGATTGATATTGGCAGGCATGCAGTTTGAAGGTTCTATATCATCTGCATTCGTAAACCTTTCATTCCTACGAATTCTGGAGTTCTGCACAACTGATTCACGGGTCAGTTGATCCTGTCAGATTTGCCTGACGTCGAGGTTTTGACCTACGAGGATTAGATAAAGATGGACTGATAGTATAAGCTGTCTCATGAGAACTTTCAAGTGTACTTGCTTCAAACAACGTAACGTCGCCTTGCCTCTTTCTGCAGGAGTTCGCATTCATGCGACTATCAATCTGAAAGCTTCCAATGCTGTCTTTGTCCCATGATATTTTCCATCCTGAGCTTTCCAATCTCATCTGACTTGACAGGTAAAGGTTCCCGCCACAGCTTCAAGAGGAAGGATTGTCCTCTTTATGTCTGTCAAGAAATTCACTGGCTTGTTAGCCTTCTACCGCTCCTCAGTGGATATCCAACACACCAGCTGAGGGTTTGTACTCTTGGATCTGGCTGGCTCCTCGTATGTGAGAATTGCTTTTAGCCCTCCAAATGCAGTTATGGGGCTCTGATTCTCCCCTACCATGGTTCTATTTTGGATTGATAATCAAGAGACTCATTTTTCAACAACAATAAACAAGAGCCATACGATTGCACCGCGTCCCATATTTTCTCTATTACAATTCAACGTATGACTCCTCATACTGCTTTCAGGTTTAAAGAGGAGTATGGAATTTCTATTTCCAATGAAAAATCTGATGCTGAAATTAGATAATTTGCAAAAAAATTGTTCACAAATTAATAACTTATCATTTTTATTTTGTTAAATAAATATCAAAAGTAATAGATGATGATAATTTAGAACAAAATTTGTACGAAATCGCAAGTTTTGAAATATTGTCTGAACTCTTTCAAAGTATACAATATAAGCAAACATATCACAATAATTTATAAAAAAATTGATGTGACTTGGACAACAGTAGATTAATAATTTCTTTAATTCGTTTTAACATCCAATGGTGCAGAATACATTACGTATGTCCAAAAAAACTGGTAATACGTATTACTTCTAACTCCAATTTGCCAAACAACTCTAAAGAGCAAAATTAAACTACTTCACACATGAATATCTCAAACAGTTACTGTGGATATTGATAAAATTTTCACTGAATAGGAAAATGTCTAGGGAGAATCAATTAAACAAATTATGTTGTTTATCCCACGCAATGTCATTGGGATAATTGATGACACGGAAACGACCTGCAAGAAAAGACTTCAAACAAACGCTGATAGTGAAAGTTCCATAAGTTTCTAGTGCAAAATATAGTTAGTATGTAGCCCGTCAAAACTTAATTATGAGATTAAAAAATCCAACTGGATTTTGCTCATCCATCTGGCCAACCGACTGGTTTCGTCATGATTGCAGTGGCCAAGTTTCACTCCAACGATCCATATTGTAATCCAGATTGTCACACCTTAGAATTGAGACTGAGTTGAGACCAACCTCTTCATTTGAACAACAACCTTGACCATGAGTGCTATGTGATCTTGATATCTTAATGAAAATATCAACAATTCCACGGGATCTGACGTCTCTTTGGATAAACTTCAGCTTATGTGTGCTTCCAGATATTTTTTATTGATACATGATGTTATCTATCATACTTTGAGTTTTCTGGTGAGTTAATCCTCTTGTTCTACCGTGTGATCACCGTTTTGAAACTTGATACTCAGAGAACGTCTACTTTATCTCAATACATCTATCATATTTATCTTTACATGAATGTTCATGTATTCATTTGATTTACCTTAACCTGTTTGGAAGGAAATTTCATTGTTTGTTAATGTAAACACACGACCTGACACTCTACCAAATTGAAGATAGCTCGATAAAGTTCTGAATTTAACGTCAAGACTCTTCTTGATAAGTCCAAGAAACTCCCAAAGTCTTGTAACATCTAGAAAAATGGTGATGTAGATGAAAAGAAAGAATGCATTTGATTTATTGCAATCCATAAAGAAAATATTTTGTCCATTATAAAGATGCTAATCTATCTCCAGCAGTTCATGAATTTATTACTTTAATCTACTCTATTGTAGAAACTTAAACTTCGCTAAATAGCTTTTCTTCATTATGTTGATCAATCTGTGGGTAGGTAAGCTACATATTTCACATCTGAGTCAACTTGGACACTAGAAAGTAGAAAATCAACGTGTACTTTTCCCCTTGTTCAACAGATTATCATTATTTGTATGTTTGGCAATTAACACATGCAAATATTATTCAAGCTCAAAGAACTAATTTCCATAACATACTATGCATGCTAGTAAAATAAACACTCTATCTGTATAAACAAATACAAATTATTTAGTACCAACTGATGTCTACGCATATTCTAAAATGCCCCGTGTGAGTGAAACCACGATATATGGATAACAAGTAAACTAAGTCGGTATATACTAATGACTGCAGCTTTTGATCAAGACGATCTGATTTTTAAGCAGAAGCTTGAAGTGATGACAACTAAGAATAGCCTGAGGATTATGCCTTAAACGGGCAATGAGAAGAAGTTATAACCTGACAAGCAATTTTGTGCCTAATCATAATTTCAGCATATAGCACCATTTCCACAAGACATCACTTTGACTCTGCTGAGGCTTTTGATCTAATCTGATGATTTTATGTCTATTGAACATTGGAAGATACTTTACGATGCAGCTTGCAAATGGGCCGCTGTTTTAGCAAACGAGATCTGAAGTACATGAAGAACCAATTCTGCAATTATGGAATCACAAGTCACTGTGGAGTAACGCATTTGGATCCAGCAGAATTAATTGACCATCATAAATACATCTACTCTTGAGCCCTGTGATCTGCAAGGTACAGCAGAAGAAACAACAAAACTTGCACTTGCACTTGCACATGATCTCCACGTACAGCACTCTTTTGCAACTCTCAACTCAGGACTTGATGGAGTTTTAACAGGGTTACATAAAAATTTGATTCAATTATTCAATATCTGAGATCAAGGGTACAAGAACCTGGTGGCTTTTGAAAACAAGACCAGTCACAGGATTTCGTGCTCAAGCTTGAGAATACGGTCCAGGATTACCAATACAGACTATGCTAGTCCACAACTCTGATGGAGCTGATACTTCAGGTTATATATATGTACACTCTCAAGCTCTAGTAGTCGAATACTATTTCATGGTTTGATTATACGCTGTCAGGATGAAACACTGCACACTGAGCAAATTGCATAAAGGTTGCGGAAACCAGAATGAATCAGCAACTGCCAACCTAGATCGTTGAGCCATCAGAATGCCACCATGAGCAGCATTGTCATTCATCTTTCAATGGTGCAGAGAGATTGATGTGCAAGAATGTAGGCTCCACATCTCTGGACCTGGTCCATCGTCATGCAGCATGACATGTCACCCAACTCTACAACCTTTGTAAATGTTCTGAGTTGCCGACACGGCTCTGCTAGCTTGGTAGATGATCTGTTGGCAACTCATGATCGGATCCACCTACTCCATCATACATCTTCAGAGGCACCGAGGGAATTGCGTTGCATTGCCAGGCGAGGGATGCATGATAGAATGTGCCAAAGGCTTCCTTACCTGCAACACAGTCTTCTTCTCTCAACTTTTTCTCCAGAAGTGAAATGTAAGTTCACAATGCATTATCCATTTGATGACATACTTCATTACCAGCACCACTTGCATTCAAAATATCTGATCATGATCAGAAAAACTTATATTAGAATTGATGGTAATGATTTTTAAGAAAATGAAGATGAATTCTTCCTCAGTACCTTTGAAAATAAGTCAGGGACTCTCAGCCTTTACAGGTGTACTGACTGATTAAGTACAGCGCCCGTGATCGCACAGACTGATCCTGAAACTTTACAGCTCTGATTCATATTTTCTTTGACTGAATCTGACAACCACCTCAAGGGCTGGTGGTAACATAGATTCAGCTGTCTCCAAGAATTCAACAATCTTTATTCCGTCAGATTGGGTTAATCAGGTGAGTTTGATGTATGCAGAGATAAAGTGTAACATGCAGATTAAACAGGAAACTATTACTTCACAATCATGTATTAAAAGAGGACATTAACAAACCGGGGTGATAAAAATCGTGTCCGAAGCCAATGCCTCTAAACCTGGTAGGTAGAAGAACAAATACAAACCAAAAACATGTCTCACACTTTAAACACAGGCATGGACGGCGTTAGTACTTCATCAAATTATGATTTGGTACCAACTTTCTGCCATTAAGCTTGTAGATCTTTCTTTTACAGAAAGAAAGCGGTGGCCAGAAATTAAACTAGCAGTAGCAATATGAAGAGAGGCTTTTCTACATTAATACCACTTTCTTTTCCTACTTCTTCTCTTCTTGAGCTGAGATTTTTTTTCTGATTCTTTTCACAATTTATGATGAGAATAAAGTCTCACCCTGTCGATTTCTGTGCCTGTCGTAAAAACTTGAGCCTTATGAATCTTACCCCAACTTTTGCAGCCAAATTGCTAAACCAGGTAGACAAGAATTAGAAATGTTGATGGAGGCCTAAGGACCTCAAAGGATGCTAACTTGAAGGACTTAAGATCGACCATTCACGGTCTGACAACTGGCAAGCAGTTCATTCTAAACGCTGCAAAGTCGATTTTATTTTGATTCAGGTGGTCAGATTCGGTTCAGCTGACGTGTCTGGAATGCTTTCCAAGTCAACCTATAGTACTGCAACTACATACATCTCTTCAAGTCAAGACAAACACGGAAACTAACACACGACCCCCACCGATCTGTATCCCATCGGTCACACAGACGAATACGGAAACTGAATGTGATCTTTGAACGAATAGTACCTTTCTGACGCATATTATCGCATCCGAAATTTAGAAGTTCTCTAAGAATCTGATGCAACCCAAGTCTCAGCCGAGTTTCTTGGACAAGATGACATCAGATACCCCCTCATTAGTAAGCTAAAACTTGCTTTCGAAATAAATACATTCATGGAGTTATTTCACCTAATATGTAGAAATCCTGAAATAATTCACTATCTAACTTGCAATGATATTATTATAATGCTGGACGAGATTGAGATTGAATCAATTATACTCATAAGACCACTTCAAGGTTGCACACCGTCTACTTGTCCAACCGCCCGGTGCACCCAGTGACCTGGTCCCAGTCCAGGGCTGATACAGTAGCTGGTCGGCCAAAAACCTGCAGCCGCCTGTAGTCTAGTCGGATCTTCGTCCTCCGTCATACTCAAGCGGTCAGACACCATCCCCTCCGCCAGAGGATGTCCGAACTGGCGGGCGTGCGTGCATGCGACGTCTGACTACCTTTTTGTGAAAAATTCGTTTTGACTGTTCGTTTTAGTACATTCATAAAACCTCTCCCGAGGGGGGTTTAGCAACGACCGAGAAAAGAGTACATGGATAGGATGCAACTTAATCTAAACCGCACATAAGGGCTTTGGATCCAAGGGCTATGATTAAATTCAGGACTTATTCGAAAGAATATTCAAGCTTGTCGGTTTAGACAAGTACACTGCTCTACAAAGTGCATGTGTACTTTGAATGCGAAGGTGATTCCAAAAGCTTAGTACCCGCTTGAACAGCCTTACCTGCTCGTATCAACGAGGAAGTTATGGTTTCCCGCCCGTTCAGGCGGGGAGGTTTGCATAAGAGGGCACAGATGAATGAATGGAGTTCATGAAACTTGCTCCTTAGTTTCTTAATGAACCTACTCCGAGCTGCTCTGCAACTGGATCGGATGCAGTGTGGAAACTTTGAGTTTGCAGCCGGCTTTCTGCAGTCCTTTTCAGAATTGAAGAGCTGAAGTATTTCGTGCCCACCATCCACCTTGCATTCACCTATG
The DNA here is from genome assembly GCA_014180765.2 of Marchantia paleacea. Lineage (NCBI taxonomy): Eukaryota > Viridiplantae > Streptophyta > Marchantiopsida > Marchantiales > Marchantiaceae > Marchantia > Marchantia paleacea. Next base: position 5,715,902 of record MUAA02000018.1, read on the forward strand.
GCGCGGTAAATATGTTGTGATCGTTCGCTGGAGTGGGTTTTCAACCCAAGCTCGGGAGTCGTGACCAGCAGCCGCTGTTCGAGTTCTGCCTGAGGTTGGTCGGGAGTTCTTAAAGGCTTTCCGCGACAGACGAATCCCCGTGAGCGCTCTTAGACTACTGGGAGCTCAGCGATGTTGGGACTGACCAAGCACGGAGGTGTTCATTTTGGAGCCAATTCGACCTCGCATTCGTCATTTTCATCTCTTCTTTCAGAGTTCGAATCTGCTCGAGCAGTGCCACCCAAGATGAAGGAATTGGCGGGGCTCGCTCCCAAGAGAGGGAGAAGTCATGACGCTGTCGACGCTTTGCCCACCCATATCGTCGAAAAGATCGTATCCTTGATTCCTTTTCCATCGCTGCTCACAGCTCGGTCGTTGTCGAGCTACTGGTTCTCCAGTTTCTCTTGGGAGCCTCCGCATTATTCATCACTTCAGGAGCAGATCCGGTCCGTGTCCAGAAACTGGACAACTTTCTGCCCTGCGTTTGTCACCAAGGATCACGAACTGGTAGGCTACGACAAACTCCGGCAGCAGTGGACGAGCTTGGTTCCACTGACATATTTCCCGCTTCAAAGTAGCGTCTGTCAGTTCTCCGGCTTCGGTAGCTCTCTGGAGGGTCCTTTGCTCTGCGCCAACGTCAATTCCGGAAGCTGCTGTTCGCTTCTTGAAACGTACTTCAAAGTCGACCTGTTCATCACGAATGTCATCACCCGGGAATGGAAGATTTTGCCACCACGTCCGGTCATGCAGCATCCTACGCACGTTCAGGTCCTACCCTCTACCCGGGGTGCATACAAAGTCTTGACGGTCACTCATCCTGTCTCATCCGAGTTCGAAGAGGGTGGGTCGGATCTCCTCCAAATCTACGATTCCACCAGGGACGCCTGGGAGCTGAAACAAACGGAGGTCACCAGCTCATACCTCGAGGATCTGGGCGGTGTCTATCTGAACGGCATGTATTATGTGCTGTACAGGAATGAAGAAATCGTCGGACGGAACATACTCATAGAGCACATCATGGTGTATGACATCAAGGGGGGGCGGTGTAGGAGGATTCCTCTGGACTCTCTCCCTCTGAATCCGGACGAACTGGACTATGAATTCGGGATCGTCAAAGCTACGGATTCGGTGATGCTGGTGGTGGTGGCGAACACGTTAAGTCTGGATGAAGAGCACTCCTCTTGTCCCGTGCATCATCACAATTTCGGGGAGATGTCTATCCGATGCATCTCGGCCAACAGCATCATGGTGTTCGAGCTGAACCAGGAGAGCTGTACTTTCAAGCCGGTTGCGACAGGGCCTCCTTGTCTGGCGAAGAACGTCTCCGTCGATCAGATGATCGCCCACAAGACGCGCATCTACTTCGCGGGATGTGTCCCGCACTCCTCCGTGCTGTTCTATGATCTGCAGCAGAATCAGTGGGGCTGCCTTCCGCAGCCGATGGTCGGAGTTTGCTCGTCGCACAACATAGCGTACTGCTTTGCTTTCGAGCCCGGTCTGGATCCGTTCGTTCGAGTTTGACTGGTTTGCTCTGGCTCCATCACTTCGCGTGGGCCGGAATCTGCCAGTTCCTGCCTCCGGGGATTTGCCAGAAAGTCTACCTGCATATTGTACCGGTGCTTCTATCTGCCGTATAAATGTATTCATCCATATACGAGAAAATAGTACTATATGGTTCATGTATACCTCCAGTTAATGGTTTTGATCGTTCTTGATTGAATAATGTATGATTTTCTGAGCGAGATGCGCCAGTTTCCATCGTGGTTTTTTCTTCTTCGTTTATGAATGATTGGAAGAACAATGCATGGAATGAAAACATGATCTTGGCGTCCTTTAGCCGATTAGCTTTTAAATTGCTGGACTTACCGATGGAATTTAAGATCCCCGGGAGACCAAGAATGGCTATAGGACTAAAAATGCACTATTTCAGGGAGTGAGCCCACTTGACAGATACCACCGATGAAGTATTAATTTTCGCAAAGACAAACATACTTATGACCAACTATCAACATTGAATTGTTATTAAGGCATCAAAGGACCACTATATTTACATTTATTCCATGTTGTGACTGGTCCGGCAGTCGGGTTACCAATTTGATGTATTTTATGAAGATTTTGTAACTTCTTAACTTTATACATTATAATTTTACTGCTCAAAATTAAAGATATCAAATGGATTATATAATATCGAGGCATGCTGATTAAAAAACGCATGGCTTGAAATGTCGGTCCTTGAAGTATATCTAGACAAATACTCAAAGGTCAGGTTTCTTTCATTCTGCAGGAACAAACTTGATCTGTTTGTATAAACCAAATATTTCAAAGGGCAAAAATCTTAATGCTGAAATAGGAATTACCAAAAAGGATTAAAAGATAGAAAAATTGGAATTGAACATTTATATACTCAAAGCTTCTGAAAATAAAATAAAATAAAATTTGAGACATTGATGTTACACATATTCAATTTATAATGTACGGTAAAGAAAATGGATAATCTTTGGTTTGGTATTCAACTTGATGAATTATTTCAAAAGCTTTCCTTAACGTGACATGAATCAAGTTACACATTGAGTTTGTAGACACTCAATGCTCTTACCTTAAGGGCACCTCTCAACTTTTCTCCGTTCTTTCCTTTCGTGACCAGTATTCCACATCTAAAAGGTGGCCAGGTAGGTTCAGTGGTAGGAATATTGAAGTTTATATTGTGTACCAGCCTTTCGAATATTGCAGCCGACTGTAAACTGTATGTTTAGCTCTGTAATTATCTTTGAGAAGTATAACCTGCTACATTGGTACAGTTATACCGTTGTAATCCATTGAATTGTCACACTTTTTATTCTATTTTACTTTAATGTGTCATACATTAAAGCAATTTAGAATAATCAGAGTTGATTAGAATTATTTAGTTTATTTTCTGGAAATTGTGTCTTTTCCGAGAAATGTGCTACCCTGACAGCTACTATCGTATTCCGTATTTTGTCATTCAATGTCACAGAGTTATATGTCCAAAACTATGGGTGTTCAGACATACTTGATGTTGCGATGCGATCTATTAGTGAGATTACAGAGTGTGTGAAATTGAAATACCATTCACTCATGGCATGGGGTTTTCATTTCCTGGGACAGTGCCTTTCTTTGATTGGTCTGTTATCGTTGCTTACCTGGTTTTCACGTTCTCAGGCATGTCCATTTGCAAGTTATAGCTTTCAAAATTGCTGAATAATCATTATCAGTGACGTTTCCTCCGCGCTGAAGTTAAGACGCGTATATTTACCCAAATATATATTTTTCTAGACTCATCAGATGCATTTATTATAAGCTTATATAAAAGAAATGGTGTGTTTCTTGCATTCGGGCTGTTAAAATTTACTAACGTCAGATAATTAAATGTTTTATTTTCATAGTTTTATTGGCTTGCCTCAGTCCAATTTTGCAATGACATGTGTTCTGCTTTGAATCATCGCGGTAACAAACTCCTGATTTGAAGAAGTTTGAGCAATAGAGATCCTGGGACTGCGATCAGATGTAATGTAGAAGCTCAAGATTCATATATAACAGTGAAATTAACTCACTTAGCTTTCGTTTTGAATTTTGAAAGGAAGTCTGACAGAAATTTTGATTAGATCAAAATTTGAAAATCGTCTCGCGACCAGGTATCTGAACTGATCAGTCTCATTTGGCTGATTTCATTTGTAAATTCATAAACTTTACTAATTTATTTCCGGACACGAATTGAGCCCACCATATGATACAAAGGACAACGGTAGTGAACCACACTAAGATGCTAGAGCTTTGGATCAGGTGTATAATCTGCGAGTAGTCCTATCCTGTAACTTAAACTAAATGATGTTAGCATACAGAGACAATTACATGAAATAATATGAGATAATTCTAATAAGCCGAAAAGATGAGCAATTAGATTATTCATGTCTAATTGCTAATCAGGAGGATTCCTGCTAGCAGAAAATGAGAGAATTGTGTTACATATCTGCAAATACTCATGCCGCAGCCTGCACAAAGGAAATTTTTGCATGATAGACAGAAGAGTTAAGTACTCGACTGTCCTGACAGAACCTGCGAGAGTATGAAAGCCACACTCTACACAACACAAATTAGAAAAAGACGGCCAAAGCAGTACCCTGATCAAATTGATATGAGCGAAAACTCAATTACAAATGTCTGGCAAAACTGGCAATGTACATAGTGCAGGTAGTTCCTGGATATCAAGAGAAATGTATGGGTACTATCCGAGGTGAATTGTGATCATCTAACTGGACCTGTAATGAGAATATAAAATCTAAAACAATAAAGTTGAGAAGTGTATAAATCTTCTACAGCGTGAGCTTGATTTATACCCTAGATGTCTCACCATAGAGGGGAACCTCATCATCAACTCTATGAATCCTGAGTTATCGTTGCCAACCCCGTAACGCAACCATTGCCACCCTATTGGCAAGTCACGCCGAGCACATCAATGTAACTCCAGTGTTGTTTGCTAGGAATCAAGGCTGTGATTATGCCCCGACTTAGTCATGTCTAACGTCATGTTTGCTGGGTGTGTCTCAAAGAATATTTACCAAATACCAAAACCTACCATAATATTTCCAGCACAAATGTAGCAACTATCATAGAAAAGTACGAGAATGCACTATCGATTCTAAGACGATGTGCATCTTGCCTAGTGATTGTCCACGACGACCTCCATTGAAGCCTTTTAGCTACGGTGGTACTTATCCTGTCAAAGAGTTCACAGGCGAAAATTGATAGTGAAGTGACTGCAAGTCTTAGTAGACACTCGAGGTCAGCTTAGATGTGCATCCCACCTTCGAGGTGTTCGCACTCGTGTGCTTAGTTCTCACTACCCTCAAGGTGCTAAAAAGTTTACATTCATGAGTTACAGCTGCCAAGCAGTTGACTGTACAGTTGTGGTTTTGAATCTCAAGTTGCCGCTGAGCCTGACGTTGCGTGGAGACAACCCAATGAGAGCCAAAGAGTCCACAACTTCGCTTCTACTTTAGAATCCAAGATCCTTGACATGAAAGGCAACCTCATTAGAGATATCAGATTTAATCAAATAATGTACATTTTTCTCCGAGATGGATACACAGGAACCCTTGAAAAATTGATTGAAGTCTACATTCACGAAGACTTCATCAACAGTGTCCAGTTTTCCCGACTGACCAAATTGTGCAGATCTAGATTATATAGCTACTGGTGACTCTTAAAAACAAGAAAATCGGCGCTCGATATTACAAACATTTGAAAACCCTTGAGGTACCTTTTTGCCATGTCAAAAGGTATGCGGAGACTTCTCTGGAGATTTTTTGCTTCCTTAACGAGCGCATCCACGAAATGTTCCTCCCCACTTCTTTTCTCGTCAGAAAGATCCATACTCTTTTGTTGCACCATTGCTGCTACCCTGCTGACAACAGAAATATATTCCCTTGCAGCTAGACAAATGCAAGTCCTTGTGTAGAGGATGTTTCGTCCTCCCCACGATCAATCTCCATGAATCACTTCCTCGCAGCAAAACATCCCTGGAAGGTCAAAGTGTTAATTACTTCTTTGAAACATAATTTCACTGGGCAGACATGATATTCACTTGAAACTGAGGATGCTTGTTACCAAACCATCGAAAATACGTCTTCTCTAGAGTGGTAGTACTGAACAGGAAATGGGCGAATGCAGAATTAAGACCTGTATGCGACAGCAGCCTCTTGAACTCTCTTGCCTTGGGGAAGCGCGCGGTCGTAACCAGGGCCAAATTTTCCTGATAATTTTTCAACAATGCTCGGTGGAGCTGAATCAGTGTGTGGATTTACCTGACCAAACATAGCAAATAAACTTGTAAACCTTCAACTTCACATACTCAGTCTTGGAAAGTTCGTCAAGGATTAGGGAAAAAAAAAACCTCAATAAACTTAATCACAACAATTACTCACCACTACTGTGCCATGGTCAGCGCTCAGAATTGAGCCCAGAGAACTGAAAAGTGACCATTTCTGTGCCAAAATTTGAAGGGTACTACATCTTCTCCATCATAAGCATCCACAAACACGAGGTCATACTGTCCATTAGCCTTTTTTGATTCCTCCCGGACAAAATCCTTTCCATCGCTTTCATAGATGGAGATCCTGTGCAGCAAGCCTCCCCACAAAGTTTCCGCGTGCTTGGAACACTCTTGACTGTAGGTGGTGACCTTGCTTGAACTCACTCCAAACAATCCTTTCGAACAGTCCCGTGCTGCACACACTCCCGATCAAACTTTCAAATAGTACTTTACGCCTCACTCTTTAAATTTCCTGAACTATTGGAAACTCCTTACCATCTTTTTGCATAGTCACTTATTGCGTCAAGCTGACCATCCTTTCGAACAAGTGATGGACAATAGATCAGACCATTACAGACCCTCTTCCTGATTTCTCTAAAGCATCCCATCACTCACATGAAAATAAGATAGAAATGTAGTTCTTACTCTGAAGGAAATCGTTGAATCCACATAACTTCCTCTACGAATTTTAGCTTGAGATAATTTTTCTCTCATCAAAATTGGCGAGTCAAGATCTATCTCCACCAACCAAAAAAAAAAAAAATATTAAAACAAGGATTGATTTTTCATGGATTTTCTCAAAAAATAATTCAAATTTTTTATTTTTTCAGAGTGGACTAAAATAGGACACAATACCCTCATGATGGGCAAGGCAAGTTCTTGCAAATGAGCAAAGCATTTTTATCTTTTTCCTAGGCTGATTGTCAAGTTTTTGTATATGATTATTATGATGTATATGCTAATCATTTGTATAATATACTTTTTTCAATAATGCTCAAATCATCACCAATTGTTCAAAATCATAATAATCTATTGAAAAAGATATAAAAGGGTTAAAAAAGATTTTCTCATGTAATCATAGATTGATGTCAAAAGTTATTTTTTGGAATGCAAAATAAATATTATTTTCTATTCATTAAAAAATTTCATTATATTTTATGATTACAAACTTTTATTTTATTTCACAAATTCTGACATCATTTTTAATTAAAAAAATTAAACATGCACTTTTATTCGTTTTTGAAAAATAATTTTCAAAACCAAAACATTTAAATTTTCTTATTGAAAAAATTGCATTTTTTTCAAATTTAAAATGTAATATTTTTTAATATTTTTTGAAATTAAATATTATGAAAATTTTATTGCAATAAAATATTTATTTAATTTTATCAAAATTTCATTGAAAGAAAACTTAATTAATTACAAATAATTATCAATAAATTTACAAAAATTACACATCATACGGTGTGATCATTATTTTTTCATATAATTTTTTGAATATGAATATTTTTAAAACTAATGTTGTGGCATATTTGTAAAAAAAATACAAATTTTTGGATTTTATATTTTATTTTATTTTTCAAATAAATTTCTATTAACAATTAGCATAATGTCCTTGCTTGATCAAAATAATGAATTAAATATGATCTTATACGTTCAAAAGGATTTATTCACTTAATCTTCAAATTGCATAAAATAAAAATTTTAATCATTTTATAATTCATAATTTTTTACAGTTTTTAAATAAATAAATGATAAAATTAAATTTAAAATATAAAAAAATTAACTCATCAAATTTGATTAAGTCATAATAAAATCATAAAAATTAGTTGTAAAAAAATAATTTATCTTTTGGAAAAATTATTTAATTATAATATTTTACATTATGTAAGACACAATTTGATGACAAAAATCAATCAAGCAATCAAATTATAGTTTAATAATGATCATTTTCATGAAGTTTCAATATTTGGAAAGGAATTGATATCAAAGATTTAGTTACTCATACAAATTTAATAATTTATGATTTACAAAATTTAGAAGATGATATCATACTTTATAAAAATAAGTAAAATTATGTTCAAATATGTAAAATCTATATTTTGCAAATACATATCGTACCAAAATATGCAATTTTATCACATCAAACATCATAACACATAAATTGTTATATACCAACACAAATGTATCACATATTTGCATCATGGCTTCATGTTTGAGCATCAACTTTGTTTGTATTGGTGTTGATTTGTTTGAATTGTTAAACTATATATTATTTTTCTTTAATGAAATAAAAATTATGGACCTATAGATTGGGTGAGTGCTTGTGATGATGACAATTTTCAGATTATCATTGTGTTAACACTATGATGTGCTCTTGGTACTTTGTGTTATTGCTTTTGGTGTTGATTAAACAAAGTTGTTGTTTGACTTTGTGAAAACTTAATTGGACATCACTTATGTATACAATTTCTTGAGTGAAACAACTGTATCACAAAAGAATTTTCTAGACATTTTCAAGGGAATACTACTAAAGGAGTGTGTGCACTCAAGCAATATAAGTTACCAAACTTGGCAATTAAGATTAACAAAAAATCATGATTTAAAGTCCTGGAGTGAAAAAACTGAACTTTATGATATTTTGGAATGTATCTTCACACTATTGTTGTGGGATATTGACAATATTTATGGAGGTTTGACTTATGATGAGGTGATATATGAAGGATATGTGGATGACTTGCAACTGTACTTTGTTTAGTTCGTTTATTGCATGGAAACTTTGGAGATTGTTTCATCATTTGGAGGGTATGTCCATAAAGAATTAGCATGAATTAGCATTTTGAACACTCTGACTTCAAACATATTAAGTTGTGTAGATAGTATTGAACTCCAAACTACACCTCTATTATTTTTATATGAATTTTGGATGAACGAATTCATCTTCTTTTCTTCTTGTCACACATGATACAACTCAAGTTAGGTTGAATTTAACAAAAATATCAACCGTTAATCGTATGCTAAACAGGGAGCATACTCCCCCGGGTCTTTTATAGCTAGCTTTGCCCTTATCATTGCGTTCCTTAAAGATAAAAAGTAGAGACTGAAATGGTGTGAGCACTCCAAGCAATTCAATTTTTTAAGTTCTTTATTCCATTCCACAAAACATACAAAAGGACACTTTGCTACTAACTATAACATCAAAAAATATTACAATCGCGCAAAAATCATCTTGTGCTTTAAAGATTTCATGTTTCCACTCTAGCTATTATTCATCATAGGCATAATCTATAAGACTCAACTTCAAAAATTGAGGTGTTTAAGATTTTAACTCTAACTCTAACCCTTGAGGTCTATGTCTACTAATGGCGCTCATGTCTTCACAGTTTTTCATATGCAAATGGCACTAACTGCCCTAATTGTTGTATCTCCTTTTGAACACTCAAATATATCTAACTAGCAAGTTCTTAGATGAGTTGTGACAAAAAACAAAGGTATTTTAAAATGTGAAAAATCAATCAATATATTTTTATAAATTATAATTAATATTTAAAAATATTTATCTTTAAATGATTAAATAAATAAATAAAATTAATTTAATAGTTTTAAAATATATTATTTATATATTATTTCAAAGTGAAACATTTACAAAGATGTATGTAAAATTATTTTGACATTCATATCAAAACTAAATATTTAAATGTTTCAATATTTGATATTTTTAATTTGATAAAAATTATTAATAAAAAATTAAATATTTTTATATTAAAAATATTAAAAAAACATAAAAAATTTATATTTATTTTTTATTATTATTGCAAAAATTTTAAAAATATCATTGTTTCTAAATTGAGATATGAAAGAAAGATAATTGAAGTTTTGTTGAGAAACATATACATCTATAATCTTTTTTAAAATGTATCTCTTACCTAGTAGAAAATTATTGTTTTGATGTGCATTAGATATGTATTGTGTGTGTAGAGAGCATCTTCGTATTATACTCATGATGATAATATGAATGTGAGACAATTAAAATATAAAAAATATTATATTGCATGAAAAATTTGTCAATGCACATATTGAGTAGAATCAATCAACATGACAGTTGCATCAATTTTTTGCAACAAATTTTAATAAAAAAAAAATTAATATAAAATTATTACAATTATCTTTTTTTGGGTACACAATATATTGGCTTCAAACAAATATGATACATGTGTGATATTATAACATAGTGTTATTGAATACAATATTATTATAAAATAATTTTATATTTTAATATATTTTAACTTTTTTAGTAATTTAATATTTTAAAAATAATTATATAAAAAATAAATTAACATAAAATAATATTTATCATAAGTGAACATCCTTTCAGTTTTATTTTATATATCATTAATTTTTATGACTTTTATATCCTTATCAGAATTTTATGCCATTGGCTAAATCATTCAATATTTTGAAAATTATGGATAAATTTTCAAAATTTTAGATTTAACAAATATCTTATGGAATCTTTCAACCATAGTTGAAAGATTGCAGGCGAGGAAGAACTACTTATTGACAAGTGTTATTTAATATGAACATATAATTCTGCAATGAACATATGAGGAGTAACATATAAACTAACGCATCATTCAATGGTACTACTAAAAATAATTCACATATATCATTTAAATAAAAAATCTCAAATTTTATTCTAAAAATTATATTTTAATAAAAATTATTATTATTATGAAATTATTATTATTATTTCAAAATTTAATATCAAAATAATTTTCCCATTTTAATAATATATAAAAAATAAATTCATATTTTTATATATAATCGTAATTATTTTCAATTAATTATTTTTTTTCTTTCAATGAAATTTTTTTAATTTATGTATAATTATTTGTAATTAATTAATATTTCTTTAAATAAAATTTTGATAAAATTAAATAAAATTTTCATTATATTTAATTTCAAAAAATTATTTAATTTAAATAAAATAATTTATGTTTTAAATTAACAATAGAATTAAATTTTAAATATATAAAATTTTCATTTTGAAATTTATTTTTTATAAAAGAATATAAGTGCATGTTTAATTTTTTTAATTAAAAAATGATATCCGAATTTGTGAAATAAAATAAAAATTTCAAATCATAAAATATAATAGAAAATTTTAATGAATAAAAAAATATTTTTATTTTGCATTCACTCTATTGATCATAGATGTTGATTATTTATGAACTTTTCAAATTCTCCAAAAATTGATATTTTAATATTATGGTATATTTCACATTAAAAAAATGTAATGTGAAATATACCTGAATGTATATTTCACATATATTTTTTTTTGAATTTGAATACTATGGGTGGCAAAACCTAGACGTTTTTAATGTATAGTGAAAGAAGTAACTAGAAGATATAAATATATAAGAGAAAGACATGTGGTTGCAAGAGTGCATGAATAAGAAAAGTCAATGACCCTAAGATAAAATGAAGGTTCCGGTGTAAAATTTGCGAACAAATAAACACTCATGATAGAATAGAGTGTATGTTTTCACTATCATGTCGACGCATGCCACATCCAATAGAAATCTAACGTGGTACTCCTATTTGATCCTTCCCATCCTTTTTGCTATATTACTCGGTTTTTTCTCCATGTGAGAGAGGGAAAGAGCCCAAGAGATTTTCTAAAGAATAGTCAAAGCTGAAGAATGTTATGAGGTCGTCAATGTCCGTCGATGATGATAAGTTATCTTATAATCAATATATATATATATATATAGTTGCGATCCCAGCAGGATGCTGTGGACAATAAACCTCCACCTTTGCATCACCTCATTTCATAAATGTCATGGATCCTGGTGTATTATCCCGCATATGAACAGCAAAGAAGAAGAAACAGCCAAGTAAAAGTGGATGAAGTCCTTTGTTATTAGAAGCCACCATGTAACCACATGTGGGTAGGAGACTTATTAGAACAAGATGGAAAGATCCTCGACGGAGATTTACCACCGTTAAACTCCTCAGTTGACATGCATAAATCAGGGATGAGCGGAGATGCATAAACCCAAGAGCCCACTCCCTTCCCCCACACACAACTCTTATAGGAACAGATAAAGTATAATAACAAAAGGGATGGGAAGACCCCATCAAATCAATGATGGAACCAAACCGGTAACATGGGGCTAGGCCCCAATAGTATCACTCTTTGCATTCCACTTGCTTGGTGAGACTCACTCATCTACTTGTCTGCGGATAGAAAAAATTATCATATCCTCCTTATTTATACTGAAGTTAGACTTTTGTCGCTTGCAGTTGATTTAGGATTATTCAATTTAAAAAAAGGTTAATCCAATAAAAAATTTTGTTTCTTGGTTTTATCAAAATCTTTTATACAGAACTTTTGAAAAAAATATAATTATAATCAAATACAACTACTACATAATTTTCATTTTTCAGGAGGAGAGAATAACTGCAAGGTGCACTTTACTGCAGTAGTCTACGGTACGTACCATGAAGCGGCGAGTGTACTGTGTTCCCGGAAGTCTGCGGTAAGACTGCGTTACCCTGCCTGCAATGTGAATAGGACCAACGAGGGAGAGAGGTGCTGGAGAAGCGCGGAAGGATGTGAACGAAGCGGAAATGTTTGAATGGTGAGGAGTGTGCAGCGAGAGCGAGAGCCAGAGGTGGCAGCAATTCGAAGATGCAGGGGATTCTCGTACAACTGCCGCACCATCGAGGAGTAGCAGCAGGAGCGATGGTCCGGCGACCGGTAGGGTTCATGCGGTTGCCCCTACCGTCAGTGCTGCCATTGCGCCCCGCTGCGATTTCTCTGCCCTTGTCTCCTCGTTGCGCCTCGTCCTCGTCGTCGCCTGCCGAAGAGTCTGCGGCACCTGCCTCTTCTCCCGTTGACAAGCGTCCGTCTCCATGGTTGTTTGTCGGCCTCGGGAATCCTGGAACCAAGTACCAGGGTACCCGTCACAATGTATGTGATTTTCTCTGCCTGCATCTGTCCATTTGGGCCAAGGATCGTCGTTCGCTGTTTTATTGCGCACAAATCCTCTGCTGCTCGGGAATTGGCTAATTTGAAGAATGCCAAATGCTGAGGGATGAATTTTCCATGTCAAGTTGGAATATATGCCTGTTATGCAGGTGGATAGATTTTCGCCTTTTGTTTAACTGGATGGATTTACTGCCTTTATAGGTCGGCTTTGACATGATCGACGCAATTGCACAAGCCGAAGGGATTTCCTTATCCACAATTCAGTTCAGAGCCTTAGTAGGAAAAGGTGGGTCTTAAAGAGTTTCCTTGTTCCTTTTCCAGTGCCCAGGATTGCCGTTTTCTACTATTAGACATCGGTGGCACGAGGATTCTTTATGTTGAATTCTACTTATTTTTTGAGCAGATAAAATATTGGAAGATGTACTTTGGAAAGTGAAATGTCGAATGTGGACAGCTAACCAAAATTTGTACTATACAGGGCAGATTGGAGGCTCGCCAGTCCTGCTTGCGAAACCACAAACATACATGAATTTGAGTGGTGAATCGGTGAGTTTCCAGAGCTGTTTAGGGCTGGTTCAGAGCCGTTCAAATCAGACTGTGGTCTAAGTATAGATTTCTCTAGAGAACAGCTTCCCACAAATGCTGCACGATGTTATAGTTTTGCCCTTCAATTCATCTGACAGTGACATAAATGATACAGGTAAAACCTCTGGCGTCATACTACAAAATCCCAGCTGAGCGTGTTTTTACGGTAATACGTCCCACCACTTAGAAACCTCAAGGTTCTTTTGGTAAACGAAAATATAGGAACGTGTATAGAAGGCAGCATTTGCATATAAGAGCTGATGCGGAGGATAGAAGTTGACCACCCCATAGTCAGTGCTCTTTCACTCTGTGAGTTTCGTCATGCCTTAACAACGACCTTTGGTTTCTCAGATATATGACGACCTTGACTTGGAGTTTGCAGTCATGAGACTATTGCCCAAGGGTGGGCACGGCGGCCACAATGGGTTAGTTATTTCAAACATGAATTTATATCTACGAGAGCAACAAATTTACAATTTGCCTTACAGGATCGGAGTGCTTGTTTCTGTTGCTAGTTATTTATCCGTTTGATCTTCAACAACTGATGTTGCTGTCTGGTTATAACATTGCAGGATGAGGAGTATACTTCAGCATTTTAGCTCGAGAGATATCGCTCGCCTGCGGATAGGTTGGTCCATTCCTGTGCTTCATAAAGTGGTTTGAGGAGTTTATTAGATGCCAGAAGTTTGCTGTGTTGTCTTTATGAATTTTCCAATACTTCCTTGAATATGTACTGTGTTCTTGCGAGAAAATCTACCAGAGGCTATACCAACGAATCTCAGCTGTCAACCTTGGATGTTTTTAGGTATCGGCAGGCCTCCAGGACAGATGGATACTCAAGCCTACGTACTACAAAAGTTTAGTGCCAGTGAAAGGCAGGAGGTAAGCCTTCCACTCCTACATGATGAGTGCCTTGAATATTTACAAGTCTAAGTGGAAGTGATTGTCTCAAGCAGTTATTCAAAGCACCGTGGATGCTAATGGAATCTTATAGTTTACTTCATGTGCTCAACTCTTGCAGCTTGATTTCGCCTTGGATCGTGGAGTAGAAGCGATTCGACTTGTCACATCGGAAGGTCTAGACAAAGCTGTGAGCACCTGGAATCAGGTGCGGAAGAGCAAAATGTCGAAGATGAGGTATTCGAATATTGAGGCAAACTAGTTTGTTCCTCCTTTAAGGGAAAATTAAGGTCATAGATGTAGAATCTCATCAGAGTTGATGATTATGTACAATACACAGTAGACGCTATTTATGGAAGATCAGTGATCTTGTCAAGGGTAAAACCAATAATGCAGCGATGCTCTTATTATGGAGCCGCACTGCTGACCAAATATATGGAACTCCAGAACTGTTGCTCCATGGCCTATTTTTGTGATATTCTGATATGCAATTCTTGCACTAGCTGTTGGGAGGCGATTCCCTGAGCTCGTTCTACCTGGGTTTCTCTTCGCTCTTCCCCTGATAACTAGATAACACTTTACAGATATTTTGGATGCCCTATTAGTTCAGTGGCAGCTCCTTCTGCATACTGGACTGGGTTGAGTTCTGTAAATTTGCAGCTTCATTTTGATCTGACTGAAATTGAAGACAAATGAAGCATTCTTGCTTATGGAGGGCACTCAATTCTTTTAACCTCTGAAATTGGTGGCACGACTCATAGTTCATTGTTCAGAACTCCAATTTGCACGCATAGAATGTATTTATCGAAAGCGATACTGTGTCCGGACTAGTCTTGTGGATGTACGAAGGAACAAATCCTGTTCTCACTAAAACTGAATACGACAGATGTTCCGAACATTGTATGAGATAAAGTGGTCACAAGCATTCGTGCAGCCGAACATTGTCCTAAGCAGCACCGATCTCTCTCCAACACCAAATGTGATCCTCACAACGGAACATGTTATTTACATTGGATTGTCGCCCTTGGACGCAGACTTCTCGAGAAGAATGGGCTTTCAATTCAACTATAGGAAAAAGAACCAACAGTGGTGACGTTTAAGTGTGTTTTGTCTACGAGTCTTTGTGAACAGAAGACTTTTGGAGCCGCCCTTGGTAGTTCCGACAGGAATCAAGAGGTTCTCCCTTCCAATGAGATCTACAAGATAATAACCATTTTGTGCTGTTGAAAAATGACGCATGGAATACAACCCCAAGGACACAAAGCATAAAAGAATACAAAGCGAAGGCCAGCTACTGTAGTCCTAAAATGACCAAGTCACCAAGAGCCACATGAAAATAAGAGAGCTAGTCCATCTCATACTAAATAGCTATCCCCCTGCACCTTGCGAGGATTGATTTCAACAATCACATCAACAATGCAACCAGGTGTACACAAAATATATGTGGTTCACCATAAGGTTACATCTAAAACTCATTAAAACTAGAAGTACATGATACTTCATATTGAGAGGCTATAGACTAATTAAAATGAGGGAGCAGCTCAATATATATAGCCATGAGGCTACTAGATAACTAACCTAACTAGCCTCTCTAACCATGGTTAAGCTAAGAATACAAGAGTTAACCTTGACATAATTCATATGTACCTCACCCGGAAGTTCTAGAACATAAAACTAAGAAACTAGCTTTCACTCTATGAACAAGAGTCAACTAGCACTAAGCCTTAGTCGACATTATGTTGAATAGAGACTACTTGTATAAAACTATTTACATAACCCAATTATGCAAAATTTGTAATTTTATACAATGTCGTGAAAAGCTATCTACATGAATCATTTTGGTAAATAGATCAGCTAGGTTAAGATTTTCATCAATCTAGAAAAGTTTAAGTTCATTATCAAACAATGAGTGTATAATAAAAAATACATGATGTAAATATGTTTCATTTTGATATTCATCACCTGGTTCTACTCAATATGGAGTGCACTATGGTCATCATAACAATGTAGGTTCATGTTTTCCCGTGACAATCCCATTCACTGATCAGCTTGTTCAACCAAATTGTTTTAGTTTAACAAAGCAATTTGGTTGAACAACATACTCAGCTTCTATGGATCATTGAGAAATACACTTTTGGAGTATAGATCTCCAACCGATGCATCCACATGCAATATTGAAAACATATCCAATTGTAGATTTTATGTTGTTTAGATCCTCCCCATAATCTACATCCACATAGCTCAAAAGTGACATAGCATTGATTGATTTTGCATCAAACAACAATCTATGTACAATGGAAGCTTTTAGAACATAAGTATCCACTTCACCATTTCACAATACCTTTTGCCTTGATTTGACATGTACATGCTCATCTTTACTACAACAAATGCTAAATCTGGTCGGTTGCACACTATCAAGTACATGAGACTACATACCCATTGGGTTCTCATAAGAAATCTTAGACATCATGCACTTTTCAATCACATCTATTGGACAAAGGCCAACAAAAAGCTTTAGACGAGCAACCAAAGGAGTACGCATAGCCTTAGAGCCTGCCATATTGAACTTGGCAAACATTTTTTCTGCATACCTCTTCTGCGTCAACCACAACTTCCATGCCTTGTGATCCCTATGAATATCCATGCCTAAGATCTTCCTTGCTTGACCTAAAATCTTCATGCTAAAAGTTGAACTCAACATATCCTTCAGCTTAGTAATATCAAATTAGTTCTCAACCGCAATGAGCATCTCATCAATGTACAAGACAAGAATAATTACTCAAAATTTGGACTACTTTTACATTTCATACACATACATGGATCATATATACTTTGTAAAAATTCTTCTAAACACATGATATCATTGAAAAGATTGTTCCATTGACTCGAGCTTTGCTTAAATCCATACAAGGATCTAAACAACATGCATATCATTCTTTCCTTCCTCTTCACCACAAAACCTTGTGGTTGTCGCATGAAGATCACTTCATCAAATAATTTATATAAAAACGATGTGACAACATCCATATGATTAGAGAATACATTGAACAAAACAACAAGAACACATAGCAAACATATTATAACAATTAAATTACACAACAAGAGAATATTGTGTATCTATTCAGATTTATTGCTAAAAGAATGAGGTGTTAGATGATCACAAGAAAGGCGAATAAACGAATTAAGCATCTAGACATCGTTTTACACACACATCATATGAAATCCCATCAATCAAAAGTCAAACTCAAAATGAATTACGAAAATGCAAATTCCTTTCTTGATCCAAGGAGATCTCCAAATACAAGGGTTGATTGGTATACCAAACAAAAGCTCTCATGACTTCTTCCAAGAAATTCATTGGTAGCAATAGTTCGTGGGATGAATTCATGGTTATCTTCTCATAAATTCATGCATCCGTTAAGTTCGTCACCATGATCTCAAATCGGCATAGGACAAAATCATCATGATTTTGTCCTATCTTGATTACACATACAAATTTATGGCAAAACAACAATCCTCACATTTTGCATGCTCACATACGTAGTTTGCTGTGGTGAGAATAATTGATTTATGGTATACATAATCTTTCTCATGAAATCATCTCTAATTAAATTGATCTTGAACCCATTGATCAAATCATTTGCTTCATCAAAGTCAAACCCCATGTGTAAGATTGACCCTTCACTATCAATTCTATCCTTTTCGCTCGTGTAATCTCAACCCAACGGCTCCATCCACTACATGACATCCGAAGTGTCAAGATGATCATGCAATCCTATTGGATTTGCAATTTTCCACTTGGACTTCCTCAAATAGCTCTGGACATATATAGTCCCACCACAATATTAAGAATGTGTCACCTAGGTTCTTTAAGTGCATCAGCTCTTCTACACCAAAGGTAGAATCAATCTTAATGTTAGTTTCTGGATTGGAGTCAATCAAATTGCCTAACATGCTTCTACTCAAGTTTGCACCTTCTTCTTCATTGCAACTTTTTGAGTTTTTCAATCGTCTATCACTTCTTGCCTCATCTGCAAGTCGAGGCAAGAAGTGCTAGACGATATCACAAATTCCTCAACTTGCAATCGAGGAATTTTTCAACCTAAATACCATGATGCTTGGACTATATTTCTAGTCCTTTGAATGAACATTGCTTGTTTGTAGTATGCATATTCATGCCTAAGAAACTTAGTCGTATTTGTAATCCATTATTCATTCTCAATATGACACTCTTTATTCACAAAATGAAAAATTCTACTCAAAATTCCTATTTATGATTCTACATGTATTGTAGAGTATTTTGTTAATATAGAAAAGACCTCATTGTAGTTCACAACTTTCCTTTGTGTGAATCCCTTGGTAATTAACCTGGTCATAAAGATTTTCTTATTTGCTTTAGTAGATCCATCCTTCATACAATCCACCACTTGTTTACCTTAAGGCAAATCCATGAGTTCTCGTATCTTGTTGTCTTGAAGTGATTTCATCTCCTTGTGCATTGATGCATCCCACACTTGCTTCTCATTAGAAGCTTGAGCTTCATACAACGAAAATGTATCTCCATCTTTTATGATCAATGCATCACTTGAATCGTCAATATCAACTTCAATAGCTTCAATCACTCAGTCATAAGGAAATCAAATATCATACATTTGAAGAGCATCACTTCAAATTGCACTTCTCAACTATCTTCTTGTTGAAGGCTCAAGTTGATTCATAGTGGAAAATTCAAGGTCATTTACTTGTGCTAGTTCAATCTGTGGCTTATCATCAATCTACTCCATTTCTTATTCCACTATTGGTGTAACCTCTCCTTGTGGTCCATCTTGAGAAGTATCAAGATCAATCTTCCCCTCAATTATGTTTGGGGCATGAGATTTCTCCTTGTCAATTGCATGAGTCCCAGTTTTCTCCTCCTCTTTCTCACATCTCTAATGATTATCAATTTGCAACCAACATGATCCCATAAGCTATAGCCCTTCACTCCATGCTTATATCCAAGAAAAACATATTTCTTGGTCTTAAGATTAAGCTTGGTCATATCTATAGTGGGAGTAAGAGCATAAGCATCACAATCAAATACTCTAAGCATAGAGTAATTAATTAATCATTTGTGCCACATTTGAAACGGAATCTTGTACTCAATTGCACATCAAGGAGTATAGTTTACCAATTATGATAGTTAAAGCTTCAACCCAAAACATTTGTGGTAAATTAGCTTGATTCAATATACTCCTTGCTTGCTCCAAAAATGTTCAGTTGAATTGCTCAATACCATTCTACTCTAGAGTATATGTTGTATTGAGATGACAAGTAATCCTCCTCTTTTTTTTAGTTTGTCTCAAATTCACATGAGATGTACTCCTCACCATAACCTTAACATATATATTTTAGATTCCTCCCAATATTTTAGATTCCTCCCAATCTGAGTCTCAACAAAGAATTTTCATTGTTTGAAAATGGCAAAGACTTAAGATTTCTTTTACATGAAATAAACCCATATGTATCTTAAGTAGTCATCCACAAAACTTACATAGTATTACTTGTTAGACTGTGTGAGGAAGAAGGAGATGGCCCCACAAGTTGAAATGAATATACTCCAAAATGATCATAGAGCTATCCCATCCAATACCAAATATTGATAAAGTCTTGGTTGTTTGCACAAAATGGTCATAAAATTCCAGCTTCCATTGCATCATACTAGACATTAAGTTAAGTGATGTTTGTGTAGGATGGCTAGACCTTTCTCATTCATATGGCCGAATCAAATATGACACAAATGAAAAATTTATTCTAGAGATGTATTAGAAAATAATTTGTTAAGTATCATCATCCTTATAAGAATATAGAGATTCTTCTACATTTTCACCTTCATGATGACGTGGGTTCCAATCATGATATTCAAAACCCCACCATTTGAATACTTTTGAATCTAATTCTCCAAGAGAAATTAGATTCTTACACATAATAAGAATACGGTGCATATTTTTCAATGTACACACTTTTCCATCAAACATTTGGATTCTCACTGATCCAATCCACAATCACACATGACTGATCTTTTCTCATCATTTTGAACCATTTGATGATGTGTAAATGCTAAAAAAATCTTTAATATGACACATGTGGTAATAGCAAGTTAAATATATAATCCACTCATCCTTTCGAACATAAATAAAAATGCAAAGTGCATATACTTCATCTTTAGTCATATCCACTTGAGCTGAAGACTCATTATATTCCTTATGACGATAATTATTCTTCATGTGGCCTAACTTGTCACATTTTCAATACTTAATTTTCTTTGCATCTTCAGATTTAGATAAAGATCTAGACTTGAACCTAAATTTAAATTTGCTCCTATACTTTTCCAACTCTTGGATGTGAGTTCGTCCAAAAATAACATTCAAAGATGTGGATTAAGATGTAGTGTGACAAAAAAATAAAAACAATTTTTTTTGAATATCATCGATCACAATGATGTTACAACCTCTTTGTACATGATTGTCTCTTTGTCACAATGAATTAACACATGTGACAAAGACAAAAAACTCAAAAGTTGAATTGTCTTGCAATCATCACTAAGATTTTCTCCAAGTTTACAAGCAAATTATTGAATGTATCAACATGATCTTGGATTTTTGTATCTTCTTTCATCTTGAAGCTCATTAGCTTTAGTGAAGAGTAGAGCCAATTTGAGGGCTCCTTGTGGTGATTTTTTCCAACAAAGCTGCGAACAAATCTCACATTATCATACTTCTCCACTTGTTTAAATATCTTGGGCTTGAGATACAATACCACAATGCTCATCACGTGATCTTGTATGTCGCTCCAATCTTCATCATCCACATCAATTGGTTTGGGTTTGAGTATCTTCTCCAAGTCCATTGCCCTAATGATATTAATCACTTGTCATTTCCACAAGACGTAGTCAATTCAAATATCAATCTTTTCCACTTCAAACCTTGGGCCACCAATTTTAATAAGCAACATTGGCTTACTAAATTCTTGTGATGCACTAGAAGTAAGATAGTTTTCCTCCACGTTAGGGACATGCTCCACACTATCATATAAGACACTCATGCCCCACAAAAATACTGTAGATGTTGGCCTTCTCTTTGCCCTAAAATGCTGCATGTTACCCAAAGTTGCTACATATTGTCCAAGGTGATGCTGTGTACGCAATGGCTATCTAAGTCACATTGGCAATCACAATAGTGGTGGGAGTCATGGTTAGGATTAGCAATGCTGGTTTGCATCACTAGAGCCATCTCCTGTGGAAATTTTACAACATTCGATTATGTCTTGAGTGATTTCAAGCTCATGATTTCATTTCTACGCTCACTTACTAAAGGATCAAATGACAGTCACATGCAAGAAGATGTTGTTGCTATCCTTCCCTTACTTGCTTCCTTACATAGCACCAACAACCTGCCGCTTCATCTTTCTCACATTGGAAGCACACAATTGTTCCCTTAGTACAATCATAAACTTAATCGAATTATTTACCTATTATCCTTGGTGTATAACCATCAAATCTGCAACTATAGCTCTATCCTCACAAGTCATAAAGAGATCAGTTCATAATTGTACTACAGACCGAAGGACATAGTATCTCCGAGTCCATATTGTATGTCCATTGTCTCGAGCAAGGGCATTAGAAACATCTCCAATGTCAGCTTTGATCACCAAGATAACAATTTGCTAAATGATGGTGGGAAGCATACAAGTTATAAATGCATTCACAAGTAACCATACTAGATGTAGATGGCTAAATCAGTCAAATCAAAATCTTGCTGTTGAATGAAGATAGAATAGGTGAAGAAAAATGGATGGATGGTCAACAATCATAATTTAAAGTCCCTCTTGGAGTAAAGGCAAAAGCCATATTTTGTCATTATTTAGTTGAGTTATGATAATGAATTTTCCAAGACATCATGGAGTGAGTTTACATCATTGAAACTAGGAAAGTGTCTTGATCTAATTAACAAGAAAAAAAATTTATTTCTTGAAAATTTATTGTATGCTTGAGGTAAATAAACTCTTTTGAATCTATTGCCAATTCTCATTTTGATACACTCATGATATGACATTTTCTGTGGCTATAAAATAAGTAGTTCTAATGAATATATATTTTTATACTAAGAAAAATCATTTTTAATGGAAAGTGTTGAACCCACTTTGTATGAAAAAAAAACTACAAAATATAGTTTGAAAATGTCTCTAAATATTTCTTCAAGCTTAGGATATGGATTTTTTTTAATGAAACATAGTTTTTTTCTAAAGATTACACTTTGAAAACATAACTTATCAAACTTACATTCAATACATTTATAATTCATTCAAAAATATAGTGAATGTAAAATTTGATTGTATAAGTAAACTTGAAATTATCTTCAATGAAATTTCACATGAAAATCATTTCATAAAGACTATGCAAGTATGGTATATGCTAGCTTTATGAATTAATTTTTCTGAAAATATTAGAGATATTACTTGAAAGATGAATAAAATAAATGGAAAAAGTCCCGTAGAATATAAAATTATCAACCTCATGTAAGATTTATTGCATACTTATGCATTTTACACAAAATATCATAGAATCTGATTGATTGAGATAATAGCATGAAATTTGCAAAATTTTTAGTATGAAAGATGGAAAATTTTATAAATCTTCAGTAGAAATTAATAACTTCAGTAGAGTTGGCTATTACCGATTGTTATAATAACATGGAAGTACTCTTTTATCATGAGAATTTTGGATATGTGTTACTTTTGAGGCGAACATTATCAGTATATCTTATTGAGTCCATTGATTGATTAACACAGCAAAAATATTTTGAAGTGTGCAACTTAACTGAACTCAAATCCTTCAGGTAACAATAATTGAAAAATCTTCATAAGACAATATGATAATAAAAACAAATCCGACTTTTCGAACGTCCATCACTCTCTATTGCATGCTTTACTTGCGATATCCTCATGCACAAACTTGCTCATCGTATACTATGTCATGCCGCACCGTACCTTAGATATATTCGTTCCATTTGTTTCTTCATACATAAGGTTGCGTCAGACATGAGTTTGCCTTTCCGTCTCGGGTCCATTCCTATCGTTTATGGTATTACCTTTTTTTAAAATAAATAATTTTAGTACATATGATCACTTTTGGTATTTGTGCGCTGGTTCGTCTTGAGATAGAATTAATGACTTGAATGGTACCCATATTGTGTCCTTAGTCTAAAAAACTGTCTTGTATGGACCCCTTTGCAGGTGTGAGACCAGTAGTCTTTGGCCTCTCAGTGATGTTCTTGTGGTGATCGGATTGGAATACAAACTGCGTGGAGATTTCAACACTTGAGGTCGTGAGGGTAGGCTGTGACTACAGTCTTGTGAGGACATGGTCTTCAGATTCAGTAACATGGTACTGACACGACTGACCTAGCAGGAAACGGCTGATCAAGCTGTCATCAAACATTTGGCACTGAGAATTGATGCGAAGGTGATGACGCGCATCGGGGAGGCTAAAAAAGTGCTTGCATGGGAATCTCAGATTGACAAATTACACTGATGCATACTTGAAATAGGCAGTGTCAAAAGGTTTCAGGTGACAAACGATGAGTTCTCATGGCTGGAATGCACGGTTTCGGGCTGCAATGGAGAGGTAGTGTCAGCATGCTCAAGTGTCGAAATGAGTCCAAGTTCTAACAATGTCTGATGTTCTCACATTTGAGGTCTTGCTGTAACAAGTCAACGGTATCGTGATTTTTGGAGATCCTCATGGTTGACTGGAATGATGACAACACAGGAAAATAAAATATGTCGTTTAGTTTGGACGACAGCTTGTCAGTTGTACAATTTCTTTGATGCCTTCCATAGCGCCGATAGCTGAACTTGAGAATCAAGCATCGATTGGGACATTTGACCAACTGCGTAGTCTACTCTTACTGCAAAATGACTGAGTTTCAATCTGAAAAGAACTGGTTATTATGTCAAACGTCTTATCCAGTTACAATGACAAGCTACCTGTGCTTGCGGTCGCACCTGGTGGAGGCCTTAACTTAGGGCCCATTTGAGACTAACGACACAATATGGGGTCTGCTCAAGTTAATAACCCTTTTGAAATTCAGAACAGAAGTATTTGTACCTTCACATGGCAGTTACAGACGAGAGTTTGTTACGTAGATGATCATCATGATCCTGAATATTCACTCAACAATGTATTTCTTATTTAAATGAGTAATAAATATGTCAAATATAGTTATTAGAGAAATTACGCCGAAATCGCAGAGTTGCAGGATAAATTCAATAGACATTACTACGGGAATGAAGCTTCATAAAAGCCAAGAAGTTAAAAATAAACTGAAAACATGTGATATTTCAAAACCGGTAGTTCTCGATTAATGACCGGCCCTGCAGAGAACGGAGCGAGACATTCCGAGCGGATTTTGATACGGTGACCGAAAGGACAAAAAGTTCGTCCTTGAATGCGTTTGGCGGCTGTCGAATGGAGTCCTCCGTCTGACTCCAAAGTTTGAATTTTGAGCGCTCTCTTGAGCACTTGGCTCTCTGGGGGGCCTCGGGGTTGAGTCTTGGTGAAGATTCAAACTCCAAGAACTCTCAATGCTGAGGCGCATCGTCGATTCTCCGGAAGAAATTTCTCCGCCTGAAGGCATCGCTCTCGGAGGCGCTCATTGCATCGCGTTGCGCTGTATGGGGATTCCTTGCCCTGTTTTTCGTTGCGCAGCGTTGCGCGGGAGAGCCGATTGGTGACTTTGGATTGTTGGTCGATGGTTTTTCTGCCGTCAGTTCGTGTGGGATATCGCCGTGGTCGTGGCGGGATAGGAAATCGGCCCGGAACAATCGCAGTGTAGAAGGAGAAGTTGGTTTGTTCTCGGCTTTCGTTAATTTTTTCTGGTCGACGACGAAGTTTCAGTTTTTGGTTTTCCCATTTGGGCAGTGGCGCTGGCTTATGAGAAGTGGGGGCGCGTGGAGTGGGTTGTTGTGTAATTATCGTCGTGTATCACTAGCCTTTCGGTATCCGTTATCGTCGGGAACTGCTGTATTGGTCTGCTGGACGGATTTTGCACTGATCTTGTGCACAGAGTTTTGGTGTTAGTCACTCCCTGGGCTGAGCATGGTAAATCAGAATTTCAAGCTCTGGACGTCGATTTGCAATTTAGTTCAGTGATAGGACGCGCTAGAGGGTTCAGGTCGGCATGGATGCACCGGAGGGTGTATGTCTCAGCCAGCAGCTGAGCCAAGTTCGGCTTGCTCATCCTCAGAACACGATGACCAATTCAACCGATTGGACGGTCCGTTCTCTTAGAGATGACTCTCAGTCTACGTCCATGTCCCTGAGTCAGGGTAGTGGGCACGGTACGTGGTTCCAACCAAATTTCCAACTTGCGGTTTCCCACTCTTCATGGTGATATTAACTTTATTCATTGGAGACGTATACCGGATTTCCGCATTCGTGTGTGACATGATTGGAACATGCTTCTCTTTCAGTTGATTTTGAAGGGGACTGTGCGTGACTGCATATTCATAGCTTCTCCATGTTAAACGAGGTTCTTGCACTGTCGAAGCCGCATCGAGACCGTGTAGAGTGGAATTTCTAGCTTTCCGTCCATCATGAATTCCTTTCGCGGGATAAATTCAACCACCTTGCATAGCCTCCATTCGATGTCTGGCTATTGAGTTGCATCTGAAGTTTTGGACTGACCTCGCTACATGGGCAACTTCAAACGTTGTAGAACGCCGAATTGAAGGAGAGGATGGCGATGGTGACGTGGGTCAAGATTTTGGAAGCCAGGACTTTTTCTGGTAAGCCGGCGACTTCAACTTGCTGCTCTTTCTCATTTCATACTGACAGAGCCCTTGCAGTGACTCTTGCCTGCTTTGTTGAATTTTTGTCCATCAACTGTTCTACCTTCCAAGCGCCTTTCTTTTGTCACATATATTGTGACCGTCGTAGTCCGCAGACTTACAACACTGAGTTTCAATGTCCCTGTATCTGCAGCACGCCCGACTTCATCACTCCAGTTGAGCAACAATTTTGTGTGGATTTTGAAGGCTCCAAGGTAGCGTTTTCGGCAGCCTTTTGTAACCATTCTTTAGCAGAATCGTCTTTCACTCGAACAGGTACAGAGCGTCTACTGCTACGTTAGAGTACAGACTTCTCAAACTTGATAATTTGAACATATGTTAATACAACGAGTCGCAAGACTAGCTAATATCAACGCCTTCTCAGAAATTTAAGTATCGGGATCGTCGTGCCACTACAGGAGAACATACCTACGATTGGCTCGTCTGCAACTATGACTCCCATGCGTGTTAAAAGACCGAGACCTGGTAAGAGCCCTGAAGCGAAGTCTAAGCCTCCGCACGAGTTAACATGCCCACAAGCTCGTCGAGTTCATAACTGATCAATTTCGGTCTTCCGTGATCATGCAGATGTCTTTGGTGCTCTCTTGTCTAGCGCCACGAAGGGTAGTAATCCACGAATTTCATCCCCGAATGAAATGTATTTGCAGGAATACCCTGGCGAGGGATTAGTGTTGTCCGGGAAGAATGTCGAAATGAACGGCCTTGACCTGTTTCCACCTAACTCGAGAGCTAGACTGTCGGCCTTGCGTAGGCGTGTGCAATCGCCCACGTGTTTGAAAAATCCTTTCCTACCTGCTAGTGACGAGGTTTCCGCTGCACAAAGACGGCCGAAGGCCTCTGGTACGTCCGCGTAGAACTTCCCGCTTATCATTTAGTTGTGGTTTGATTAAATTAGTCATTTAGTCATCAAAACAGTATGGAAGATAGGATTTGGATTGGAATTTCTGAAATCAAGTTGGAAATTCAAAATGACGTTAATCATGCAGTCGTGGAAGTTTTAAAGAGTTACATATATCCTCCCTATCAGGTCTTCAAGGAAACGTCGGAGGAAATGGTCTTTCTCGTTATCGCGATGATTTTCACGAGGTCCAGGTAAACACGTGTTCCTGCTAGTTGTTTTGAAGTTCTCGTTTAGTTTATTGGAATTTTTGAGGTCCCTGATCCGAAGTAGATCCAACATGATCGGCAGGACTGTACAGCCTGTTGAAGTCTACGTTGAGCACCGGGCAATTCACTCTGCATCACCGGATTTACTCATTTGAAAATTTGTCGTTCCAGGAAATAGGACGGGGCTGCTTCAGTCGAGTATACAAAACAGTGAATCGCATTGATGGCTGCTTCTACGCCGTCAAACGTTCGCATCGTCAACTAAGGCAGGACAGTGAAAGGTTAGAGTTACAATCATAGTAACACATGTATAGGATTCATACTATCTCCAATGCTGAAGAACATTCATCGCCATTTTTCAGCTGGACATATCATGTCTCTAAAAATAGCCTTCTTGAGAGCTGTCCGTCCACGTTAAAGATTGTGAGATTTGATGCGATTCATACCTGTACTGTGCAGGAAACAAGCTTTGACTGAGGTTCAGGCACTGGCAGCCATAGGTGAGAAATAGTTTTTCCACACTGTTTAATGCCTCCATATGATCGAAGAGTGTCTTTGGTTAGCTGTTGCAGTTCATGTGCTTCCTTTCGAACCTGTAGTGTTGTCCTAGGTGAATGTCTGCAGAGTCTGCTGAATGCCGTTCAGTCGCTTAAGGTAAAGTCCTATACTCTTTTTGTTGTTTATTGAGTTTAATTTTGGTGGGATGGAAAACCCTAACGTTCCGGTGTATCCGAATGTAGGAGCGCACCGTAACATTGTAAGATACCACACCGCCTGGTTTGAGAGCGACTACCTTTACATCCAAATGGAGTTATGTGAATGTAATCTGAGTGAGTTGAGAGCCGACGGAAAGCTCTCACTCGAAAGATCTTTGATCGATGTACTGTGGCAGGTGCGTCTTCTGTCCAAAACATTGGACGCAATAATTCCTTTCTACCCCAAGCAATAACGCTGGCAATCTCTTGCTCCATTTGCAAGTGCTCCCATTGAGGTTTTATAAGATAATTGAGGATTATGTCGTGTGATCTGCTGTTCATGGCCCAGATTACTCAAGCTCTAGCAGTTGTACATGCTTGCGGACTCGCTCATTTGGACGTGAAGCCAGACAACATATACTACGTGAACGGGGCCTTTAAGTTGGGAGATTTTGGCCGTGCTACCCGGCTCGATGGCACCATCCAAATAGAGGAAGGAGATTCTCGGTATGCATCTTCTGAAATACTTAACGACGATTACAGTAATCTTCACAAAGCCGATATCTTTGCCCTAGGGGCCACTATGTACGAGCTATCGAGAGGACTCCCCTTACCTTCATCCGGAGTCCAGTTCCAAGCCTTGAGACAAGGGAAGCTGGCGCTCTTGCCTGGCTATTCGCTACCTTATCAGCTTCTTCTGAAGGTGAGTCAGTGACCATGAGCAACGGAATTGTTTCATATGTATTGAAATACCAATGAAAACTTCAGTGTCACATAGAAGGGGTGGGTTCAGCATTTACCTCGTTGACATGGTGATGGCTGAAATGGTGCGGATCTTGTGCAGGACATGATGAATCCAAACGCCAAACTGCGCCCTACAGCAGGTGACTTGCTCAAACACTCAATCTTCCGCAAGATTACAGGGAGTGGTGACAAGTGATGTAGATTGAAAGGACTCGAACAAATATCACCAAATGGACGTCCACACAATACAATGACATCGACAACGATGTTTCCAAATGTGGAATGTGACGAGCAAGTTTTCCCGGCGGGCAGGCATCGACGCAAACTGAATCCGACGACCTTTTGACAAAGTTTTGGAGAGGAACGAACTCCGTTCCATTTGTACATTGTAAAACGTGTAACTAGTAGTATCATGTATTAAGCGTGGAGTCCGCCCCCTTTTCAGTAAGAATCGTTGCTCCACTCTCAGGGAGAGAAGTCTGAGGTGCACGGAGAATAGAATGTTTACGGATGTTTGATAATTATACCTCTATAATGTGCTGAATTTGATATTCTACATAGATTGATCCTCGACAACATGTAGGACTCAATGTGTCATTCGAAAAGTGACCTCGTTGTGTCCACTAAGACTCAAGATGAACCATTTGGACAGATAGGCATCCAACACCAGTCCGTGATATCTAGGGAAAGCCCACGATCGCTCTTTCTTCTCTTGTATTCAACTGTAAATGTAGTGTGGCATTTACTTTTTTTAATTTCGTCGACGTTCTAATTCTTGAACCGGCTGGGTTCTTCGCGATGAAATTTCGCTTCGTCATCGTAGAGCAAGGAAGTTAAAAAACGAATCGAGTTCAAAATACTAAAGTGGATGCGAAAAAACTCGACCCGTGCCCTTCCACGAAAAAGACAGTCAAATTCGCAAATATGAAATGACAGTGAGCTGGAGCGGGAATATGTGAACATAAATCTCAGTGTGGCCAACAATCTTCAGCGAAACCTACTATAGACACGTTTGACACAAAACTGCAGAAACAAGACTTGATAAAACTTCCCTTTTTGTTTACAGAGCACAGAAGTTTTAACCTATCCTCTTGGCCGATGAAAAGTTGCAAGGGTGAGTTTTTATCTTTCACAGATGTACGGCAACCAAATTGAGGAGATTGTGCAATTGTATTGACCGTCCTCAAATGGTATACTTTCAGTGGCAAAGAACATCACCTTTCATGTATCTCACATTAGTCATCCAGTCATGAAGCTTTGCATATTCTAAGTAGCAAATATGTGCAAGTAGTCGTTCATCACTACGCAACAATGAAACCTGTGAAATTGCTGAATTAAATAATGTCAACGTTTTTACATTGTTCTCTCAATCTTCAATTGTTGGGCAGATTACCAACAGTAGAGCTCATCTTGAATATCCTTTGTTTTCACGATAAACAATCACTAAATTGTCAAAGCTCGTATTTGCGTCCATGTGATGGAAAATATAACACTAATGTACAACAAACCCAATTGGGCAAGGTACGCAAACAAGCTGAGGCACTTTTCTATGAATCATCATGAGCCGATGGGGTCTGACGGGGGCTGGTGGAGCCAGCTTCTGTGATTGCTGGCTCTCTAGCTTATCTACTAGGCTCGCACTTTTCTAGACACTAAAGCTACAGAATTAGGTTAAATGAATCGTACGAAGGCTCGCACCATGGTAACAATAGTCAGAGGAATTCGCCGCGCTTTCTTTCTGAACCAAGAATACCTTCGTACGAAGCTTCTGCGAGTAAATTCCTCCATTTTCGTAGTATCTGTTGCTGTGCTTTCGGGTGCTGGGCTGGGCAAACTGTAGTGCACCACAATGATGTGTTCGACACGATGAAGTTGAACACAGAAACCGTTCTCACTGAGTGATTGATGATGTCCTCTTGGCAGGCAGAAGGGTTCGAGAGGGCACACTAATGCCGTTGGCTGGACGAGAGTGAGTTCCACTCCTCGAAGTGGAGGGTGAAGTGGGCTCGAAATGAGACTCTCTGATGTTATAAAACTTGATCTGAATGATTGATTGATTAATTGTTATGATGGGGGCCTGTGGTTCATACACCCCCCTCTCCTCATGCCATGATACTCGAGACATCTCCAGCTTTCGAGCCATACTGGAGCCAGAGGTCGTTGCCGTCGTTGTTGCAGGGTTGGCATTGCTGAACCGTGGGATGGCGGGTAAGAGCAGTACTGGATCGGTCAGTTCGACCGATCGACTCTCATATGGGTTAATCCCATGCATTCAAAAGCTGCACCGTGATCTACGCCATCTGTTGCATACGGGGTATAATCTGCACCGCGCCCTCTCCCAGTGGATGCAGTCCATTTGTGATCTCGATCACGGCACCGATGATAACTCGCTTGGTGGCTGGCAGGGCCCGTGCCCGTGCTCGGAGCTCATCACCGAGAAGTTTGGCGAGAGAATAATCCGTCCCTGGAGCCCTACAGCTGCAGGCCCCATCCCCATGAGGACCTCGCGCCCGATGCCCAAAAGGGGCAGAGCCCAGCACCCAGAAATCTGATCTGATCCGCTCGAAGCTGCGTCATGGATCTCACGCCCTCTCGAGTCTTCTCTCCAGAATCCCTTTGTTGAGGCACTCCTCGCAGAGCCAGGCGTGGGCGGACTTCTGGTCCTTGGCCTTGTGGTAGCGGGCTCGAAACAGGAGGAAGAACTCGGTGATCTGGTCGTGGAGCTCGGAGCTCAGAAAGTCCTCCAGGCAGTCCCAGGCCTCGGCGGGAGAGCACCAGCGGCCCTTGTCGTCGGCCAGAAGGCTATCGAGAACCGAGTCCCCGGTGACGGTGCTGGCCTTGTGGTCGATCTGCAGCGTGTCCAGAACGCCGGCCATGGACATCATGGCTAGCGGAATGTAAGGCCCGTCGGCAGTCTGCAGCTCCGGGACCACTCCCCCGGCGGTAGTCACCTGAATCCCGGCCTTGAGAAAGTACCAAATGGCCTTCACGGCATTGACGGCGACCAGCCGCAGCCAGGCCTGATTCTCCCCGGCCACCGTCAGCTGGAAGCCCGGCTGGTTGGGCACCATGTGGTTTGCCGTCCTCTCCTCGCACATCAGGTGCAGCTTCATGGGCTTGCCGACCATCACCAGCCCGCTGATCCGGTGACACAGGTCCCCGGGGATGAAGAAGGGCCGACGAGGAAGCTCGGACAGAAGGTACGACTCCGGCACCCCAACGGTGCCATCGAGCCCCAGGCTGATGGCCGTCAGAGTCTCCCTCAGGCTCTGCTGAATGGACTTGAGCTCCTTGATCTCGGCCCTCAGCTCGTCGAACGTGGTCAGCTTCTTGGCGGGCGCGTCGCCCGCCTCGGGCTTGATGGAGGCCTTGGACCGGTCGGGGCCCAGCCCCAGATCCGTCTTGCTCCGCTCCAGCTTGGCCTGCGCTCGGTTCTTCGGGACGCCGGTGATCTCCTCCAGGACCTCCGCCACCTTCACCATGCGCTCGGTGATCGCCTTGGTCTCCTTTTGCACCCACTCGCGGACCTCGACGATGTCCTGCGGGGGGAGCAAATCCACGGCCCATTCCGAGGCGATTTGGAGCCCGGCGTCAGGGACGGCGGGCCAAGTGTGCGCGTACAGGTCGCCCACCCGGAGGATGTCCACGGGCTTGTCGATGGACTGCTTGAGCTTGTCCTTCAGCTCGGACCGGGACACGGCCTGGTCGTGGCGGCGGTGCGCGGAGGACACCAGCCCGCGGGCGCAGTCCGTCCGGAGGATGTCCACCACGAGCTCCAGGCCCGGTGAGCCCCGGGGGGAGGCGCAGAAGTCGCGCAGCTCCTCGACGATCTTCTTCGACACGAACTCCCACGAGTTGTGACGCGACTTGATGGAGCGCACCAGCACGTCCATGTGGTCGCCCTCCTCGTCATTCTCCACCAAAATGTCGTGCCCGTCCACCAGCAGCGAGATCAGGTTGTACTCGCACATGAACTGCTGCTCGCTCAGCGCCAGCCGCTGCATCAGCGTCCTCCTCAACGTCACCTGCCAGAGTCCCCACGCTTCTCGCGTCAGCTCGAATTCTCGGCCTGTCTACGCTCGACTGAGTGCCTGTCGGGATATTCCTCTCAAAAATCTGTGTGGAAAACCAGTTCTACAAAGCACCGAAGCACTTTCCATTTCTGGAAGTTATTTTCACACCACGCTCACGAGCCCAAACTCGTCCTTGGAGGGAGAATGGCCAGAAGTACAATGCCAGCATCTGCTGCTCTGCATCTGTCAATTGCAGAGTCATCCATTCGGATTGCGAATCGATAGTGCAGAAGTCTACACTGATCACTGATCGCATTGCTTTCCTTCTCAGTAAACCTTAAGTCTGGTTGCAATCACGACGACCGTTCTTATCATAGTTCAACTGATCCAGAAAAGGCAGCCGCATCGGTCTGTTTTCAGACTAACAGGACACGAGGAAAATGGTCCTCCTGCTATCATGAGTATAAGTGGGGATTTAACAACTTAGGCTCCATCTCCCACCGATGGTCGGCGGAAATGGGGACGGAAGTAAAATTCGAATGAGCTGAATAAAATGCAGCTGGAAGCAACTCCGAGTTGACAACAGCAAAAGAGACCCGGATCTGGACTCGGACTTGGAGCACGAACTCAAGGAGGGAGTCCTGCAACTACCATGGGCATAAACTGGAATGACCTTAAGCTCTATCTGCCACCGATGGTCAGCTGAAATATGCTCTTAAAACCAAGGTCTTAAGATAAAATCCAACTGGAAGCAGCACCAAGTCGACCACAGCAGGAGAGACCTGGACACGGACTTCGACTTGGAGCTCGAGCTCGATCTCAAGGATAGAGTCCTCCTAATACCATGAATATAATCGAGAACACCTTAAGCCCCATCTACTACTGATGCTCAGAACAATTGGGAAGTTAAGTTTTTGAATGCGATGAATTGAATGCAACTGGAAGCTGCACCGATTCGACAACAGCAACAGAGACCTGGACATGGATTTGGAGCTGGATCAGATTTCGAAGCGTACCTGGAACCTGGAGAAAAATGCAGTGGTCAGGGCGGTGCGCTGGCGATCTTTGCAGCGCACTCGGAGGCCGAGGTACGAGACGTCCTGGACAGGCTTGGTGCGCAGCCAGCGGAGCTGGTGCTCGCCCTGCGTTTTGAAGATGGTGGGCACGAAGAAGGAGCTGTCGTCGCCCGACGACACTTGGTAGCACAGGTCGAGGTTCTCCATCAGGTCCTGCAGCGTCTGCAAGTCCAGCCCCGTGTAACCCTCCTTCTCGAGCGGGGTCAGAAAATCCTCCTGCAACAGCTTCTCGAAGTCCTCCCTGATCAGAAACCCGTGCTTCGAGCTGGCGATCCTCCTCCCGGGAGGCTGCTCGAAATTCTGCCCGATGCTGATCAGCCGGCCCAGAAACACATTGGTCAGCCAGTTGGGATTGACCACCATGAGATTGCTCTTGGGGAAGTGGATCACCGTCCCCACGTCGTGCAGGTACGAGGCCACGGCTCGCAGCACTCGCTCCCTCTCCTCCTCCTGCAGATAATGCCTCAGATTCCGCAGATCCGAGTGCGCCTCCTCGCACAGCACGGCGAATTTCTGAAAGGAAACGATCGGCTGCAGCTTGTTGGACGAGGCCCAATTGACGAGGAAATTGCTCATCTGGCAGCAGGCGTCGGGCACTCGGAAGAGCTTCTCTTTGAAGAGCTCCTGGAAGCTGCGGTAGACGTGGTCGACGATGGGCTGCGCGTCCTCCTTGCGGCGGCCATTGATGTAGAAGAGAATGGGCGAGATGTGCACCACGTCCTCGAATTCCTTGCGCAGCTTGAAAAGGATGCGCTCGGCCCATTTGGGCTCGGCTCCGCGGACCTTGTCTTTGTGAGTGAGCACGACCACCACGCGGGGCAGGTTGAGCCCCGTCACCTCGGAGTTGGAGGTGATGAAGCGCAGCCACGACAGGAACTCCTGGCGGAACGCCTCCTCGAGCTGCGGCTTCACGGTCTTGCTCTTGCGGTTGAAGAGCGAGAAGACGAAGAGAAAGACGCAGGCGCGGTTCAGCTTGGGGAAGAGGTACTCCTGCAGCGCTCGGAAGATGTCCTGCCCCGCCAGGTCCCAGATCGAGACCTGCATGGCCCGGTCGTTGCGCAGCACGTGGATGTCGATGCCCTGCGTCCGAGGCATGAACTTGTCCTTCAGCTTCTGCACCATCGACTTCTCCTGCGTCACCTGCAGCATGCAATGCCCCAGCCTCGTCTTTCCTGCCACCACCAACACACGGCAACACGATTCTCATTCCGATTTCCAGACATTCCCATCACGGAAATCGTTTGTGGTCAAAATTCGTACACACACGAAGTAGAGGTTCGACAGGAAAGTATTTTCAGCAATTCTTCAAACATATCACTCGATCCTTCGGAATTGGGCGTAATTCTTCCGGAGCTCGTCTTACTGCCTCCTTATATATGGACGGTGTTTTCCCGCGCCGGAAAATTCGACCGTGCTGCTCGTCAAATGAACGCTTGGAAAGAAAACGCGCTAGCTAAGGAGTCAGGTCCAGGGCCGGGTTCGGGATTCTCTGGATAGGAACCTTGATTCCACGGAGCTACTCCAGCGTCCTCTCTTTGATCGATTGATGATCGGAGGGACTATGAATGTGGCACCATGTTTCTAAAGACAGCAAATTGTCCGTAGGAACCGAAATCGACTAAAATCCGCATAGATATCTCGCATGGCATTTCAAGCGCTCTTCCGACTCGTTCGTCCGTATTTTATCCGCAGTTCGAGGCCAGCTCATTGGCGAACGACAATGCGCTCAGGGCCAAAATCTCAATCTCTCTCTCTCTCTCTCTCTCTCTCTCTCTCTCTCTCTCTCTCTCTCCATTCGTCGACCTCTCAGACTCGATCGCTCACTCTTCCACCCAACGAACCAATCATTTCCTGCCTTCTTTCACAAAGCAGGTTCCTTCGAGCCACATGGACAGCATTCGACAAACGGAGCCAGCATCCGAATTCGGAAGATCAGAGCGGCAACTTCAACGACAGAGAATGGGAACGGGCAAGGGCAAGGGCGAGAGAGCACATTGTACCTGCCTCGGGGAAGCCGCAGAGGAAGACTCGGCCGCACTTGGGGTAGGTCCAGGCCGTCCGCGCCAGGCCCTTGCGGAGCTCGGCCAGGTAAGTCTCCTGTCTAGATTTGCGCCTGAGAGCCTCGCGGACCAGCGCGGCCTTGCCCTCGGGCTCGCGGCCGGAGAATTCGATCTCCTGCAGCGTGGAGTTCACCTGCAGCACGGCCATCAGCTCGCGGAACGCCTCGTCGTCCCAGAAGCAGTCGGACCCGAGCCGAAGGCGCTTGAGGCTCGTGTTGTCGCGCAGCGAGCGGAAGAAATCCTTCCACCAGAACCTCAGCTCGTCCCTCGAGCGCCACTGCGACGTGTCCCCGAAGTCCAGCTCCTCCAGCGGAGTGCTGGCCTGGATCCACTCCAGAACCGCGCTCCCGGCCTCCAACGGCACCACGTCCCCGTACAGAGTGAGCGATTTGAGCGTCGAATTCCGCTTGAGCGCCCTGTAAAACGTCGGCCAGGCCGCCGTCCAGCTGTAGCCCGTGCACTCGAGGTGGAAGCGCGTCAGCGAGGTGCGCGTCTTGAGAAGATCGACGAGCTGCGCGAAGGCGTCGATGTCGAGCCCGACGCCCTTCTTCACGCGGTCCTCCATCTGGACGACGGCGTAGTTGAAGTAGAGCTTGGTGGAG
Organism: Marchantia paleacea; assembly: GCA_014180765.2. Lineage (NCBI taxonomy): Eukaryota > Viridiplantae > Streptophyta > Marchantiopsida > Marchantiales > Marchantiaceae > Marchantia > Marchantia paleacea. Next base: position 5,752,436 of record MUAA02000018.1, read on the forward strand.
TAGAGGAAGTAGACATTGGTCAGCTTCAGGCTCTGCAGGCTCGTGTTCACCTGCAGCGACGAGAACAGGTCCTTCCAGTCGTCGCTCGGCACTCGGAACACCAGCGAGTCGGGATTCAGCAGCTGCAGCTCCCGCAGCGACGGGTTGTCGCGCAGCATCTGCGGGAGCACTCCCAGAGTGCTTGTCCCGCCACCGTAGACGCCCACCAGCTTCTGCACCGAGGTGTTGGGGTGGAGCCCGGTGAAGGCGGCCGTGAGGAATCGGTCGAGCGAGCCGGGCTTGAGCGAGAGATCGCATCCCAGGCCCGCCACGCCCCACGGGAAGGCCGCGGCCTCGTCCGCGCGCCGGCGCTGCTCCAAGCTCACGCACAGCTCCTCCAGCGCCTGGTGCCGCGCCACGGCCTCGCCCAGCTGCTTGGCGCCGCCCTCGTCCATGGAGATGTACTTGAGGTCGAGCGCTCTGAGGTTGCGCGCCGCCGTGAGGATCACTCCCACATGCCTCGCGCCCTCCTCGTCCCCGATCGGATTCCGGCTCAGGTTCAAGCGCTGGAGAGTGGACGGGCCGTTGGCGGCCAGAGCCGCGGCGATGTGCACGAGCCCCGCCGCGCGCATCTGGACGTTCTCCACGGACAGAACCTCGAGGGTTTTGATGCTGCGCAGGACCTCGGCCAGGAGGATGCAGCCCGCGCCCGTGCCCACCACGGCCATCCACGGGCGGAAGAAGGCGAGGTTGTCGAGCGTCAGCTCGCGCAGATTGGTGCTGCCCTGCAGCAGGCGCAGGGCGGCCTCGAGCTCCGTGAAGGACAGCTCGATGTTGAGCCCCGGGGAGTTGAAGTGGTCCAGCGAGCGCAGCAGGTCGACCTTGGTCAGGTTGCGGAACCCGTTGCCGATGTTGTGCAGCACCTTCAACCTCGCGTCGCGCCAATTCTCCACCGGCAGCAGCTGCACGATCTTGTGCGCCAGATCGGTCGCCTCCTCCCGCGCCACCTCGTTCTTGTCCCGCAGCAGCTGCTGCAAGATCAGAGGCGTCCTCTGCACCTGCGGCTGCGACTCGCCCCCCGTCGTCGTCGTCGCCTGCCGGGGGCTCGTCGCCGACTGCAGAGCTTTCGAATCCGGGGCTGCTTTCCCTCCATCTCCTCCCCCGCTGCTGCTTCCCGCGGAGGGCGTGGGGGAGCTCCTCGGATTGAACACGGGACTGCTGTCGATCTTCGCCAGCTGCTGCTCGTTCCCCTCTGCTTCGATCTTAACCTCGGGCTCCCTGGTGCTGGAGGTGGGAATGGGGACGTACCATGAGAAGGGAACCTTAGTCTTCCTGCCGGAGGAGCCGGCGGCATTGGCGGCATTCAGCCTCGAGAGCACGCTCTCGCGCTTGTCGTAGAAGACGCCCTGCTCTCGCTGCTGGGCGGCGGCGGGTGCCGCAGGGGACTTTTTCGGAGACACATGGTCCGGAGCTTTGGCACTGACGATGGCATTGTTATGAATATTATTGTTGGTGGTGGTGTCCGGGGGGGTCGTCGCCGTCGTCCCTGTCTGTGCTGAGCCATCGAAGTCCATGGCTTCCTTGGACGATTGGTTGCTTCCTTGCCCCGCCCACCCCTCAGACAATTCCAGTCCAGGAGGGGGGACAAGCTGGTCACGCTGCACTCAGCTGGATTGAGAATTGATTCGTGGAACACGACCGCTCAGTAGGCTTCATAATAATAAAAATAATAACAACCAGCTCGAGAATGCCGATGGTGATCATCACAATGATTGTTGTGATGCTGATGTCGATGCCGAAGCCGAAGCCGCAAGCGAGCGGATCGGACACGAGGTCGTGTGCGGAGCTTGCAAATGTCGAGGCCTCGCTGGCAGCAGCGGCGGCATCGGCAGGATCGAGCGCGAGTTGGATGCTGCAAGCACCGAGTCTCGTGGAGGCCACTGCCTGCTGCTCCCGGTGTCCGTAGTCCTCCTCCTGACCAGCCCTACGTCCCAACACTCCATCAATCTCCTCCTGCTCCGCCACAACTCCCTTCACACAAACCACCAGAACATGGTCAGAGCCCAACATTGCACATTCGATCTCTCACTCAATCAATCATCAACTGTGGTGCACTTGGCTGGGCTGGGATGGGATGGGATGGGATGGGCAGAAAACGGCCTGGCCTGGGCTGGAGCAATGCAATGGAATGCTATGCAAGGGAGTGTAGGGTGGAATGAACATTCGGCTCTCTGGTGATAAGACAGACGTCTACACAATCATCCGCAGCAGAAGCAGAAGCAGCAGCGACAGCAGCTCGGGAGGTGGAATGCCATGAGATCTAGAGGACAAGTGCAATGCTCTGCATTCAGGGCTCGAATTACTACCAGCGGCTAGAAGCAAGAGGTGATTAGACTGCAGTCCACTCCGGAGCAGAGCAGCGCAGTGGACTGGAGAGCGGTGGCAGAGTGCAGCAGCGCATTGCAGTGCGGCACCGCTGCTGCGCTGAGACCGGGGTGCAAGAGATCAGACAAGGGCTCGATCGTTATGAGACGTACAGAGATCAACATATAGACAGTTCTTTCGTGCGAGTACAGCAGAACAGATGGAATTGTTCCCCGGGCCAGCAACGCACACAACCAACTTTTGCCAGCTTTGTCTCAGGACCAGGTATAATAAATGCCTCGGCCCAAATAAAAATGTGACCAACGAATAAAGAGAGAACAAGAAGAACAAGAAGAATCAGAATAAGACGAAGAACGAGTGTTAGCTAGAAAGGGGAGCGGGAGCAATTTGGATAGTGCAAATGGAACGTAGCAGTAATTTCATGAGGCCTTGAGAGTTGAGACTTCATCCCGTCCAGTTCCATGTCCATTTCTAGTTCTACTTCTAGTTCCACGAGACGTAATACAACGACCAAGAGCCTGGGCGCCGGGGCATGGAGCTCAGTCAGGTCTCCACAACACGAAAAGGCCGCAGCCTGGGGCCATGGCGGAGAGAATTACTACACGGTCTGGCAACTTTTAAGCTTTGGTAGTTGAACCGCTTCCAGCCGAACGGGTCAAGTGACTGGATCGCGCTGAGCTTAAGAGATCTGCTGCTACTGCCGGTGCTGCTGCTGGTGCTGCACTGGGCTGAACGAAGACCGCGCAAGCGCACAAGAGCCATAGCCAAGGGATTTGCGCACTTTCTATCGGCTTTATGTGGAAGGTGCAGAAAAAGAAAACCACTGACCCACAAGCGCCAGAAGTTCCAGATGAGGGTGATATCATTCGTAGAGTTTTAAAAGATTAGATTGGGCCCACACGTGCAGCGCGTCAGGCTGGAAAGTGGCAACACCACAGTGTTTGTCACTGCCTCAGAGAACGCTCGAGAATGCTTCTCACATTGATCATTATGGCTCAGATGCCTCTTCGCATCGATCGTACTTCGCCCACACCACATCGCTCCTGTCCTGAATCTGTGGCACTCTGCCCCTGCTCATGCTGATGCTGCTTCCCTCCCCTCCCCTCGCCTCGCCCTCTACCCCAAAGCCAACATTCATGCGCCACTTCTGTACACTGTATTCCAATTTCTTTACTCTCCGGCTCCAGTTCCAGCTGCAGCTCGCTCATGTCCCGTCCATTTCCTACCTTGACAACGCTGAGACCTACCGCTAGTCCAGCTGATCCAGAACTAGAACTGGAACCGGACCCAGAGCCAGAGCCAGCTGAGATTCTAGCTCCCGACGTCTTATGATCCACTAGTCCCCTACTTTCCGCATGACAGCAGCTCGCTCTCCACAAGATGCCAACTTTCCAAGACGGTTGACGGTTCCATTGCTCGTCCCGTCTTCGCGGCGGGCGAGTGTGAGGCCGAGGCCGAGCTTACATGAGCACCGTAATAACCCTCGATGTCGGCATCCCAGGAAGGCAGGCAGCGAGGGAAGAGGGGAAAGGTCGAGAGGGGCGCGAGACCTGAAAGCTAGTGGAGTCTAGCGACTGATGGAGTGAGGGGATGACTGTGAGTGACTGAGCTGAGGAAGTCGAGGAAGCTGCTTTTCTTCGGACCCATTATTTCCTCCGGGCTGATGTCGAGTCGATGGTACTAAAGATCGTGATTTGAAATGATGGGATGGGTCGGGTCGGATGGGATGCAGATGAAATGAGGTTTCAGGCAGCAGCTGTGGATCCTGCTGCGTTATTACCGTAGGGGCAATGGAGGGAGGGAGAGACGGAAGAGGCCTCAAGGGGAGCTCGGAGGACGGGCTGTTCACTGTGACAGCTATGCGCGACAAACTCAAAGTGATACTGATGACTACTAGTGTCAGGCGATCTGCACCACAGAGTATCAACGGAAGTGGCAGCACATGCTACTGCCCAGAACCACTCATAAGCTCTCGAAGCCCACCAGCATAAAATCTTTTCTCCTTCACTCTCATTACTCTCTTTACTTCCCTCCTCTCTCTCTCTCTCTCTCAGCTCATCTCGCCTGCATCGTAGCCCGAGGCTTCGGCGAGGGCGGCCCGACTACTGCTCTGTTCGCCACAGCATTGCACCTACAACTATTGGGCCGGGTTCAGCAATGGCCTTTCTGCAAAGTTATCAACCAGAAAACGTCGCTCGCTGCGTCGTCGCCATGACCCGCCCAGTTCGCTTCCGACCAGCGCATCATCGTGCCCCTCTGCGCACGCTTGCTTTATTGGCAACTACCGTCTATCTACGCCTTACTAATTCGAACCGGCTGCTGCGAAATGGCGCCTTTTCCACATCCGGATTCTGGTCCAGTCAAATTCCTCCCTCTCTGGCCCACTCGATACACTCCCTCCAACTCCCTTTTCTCTCCCTCCCTCCTCCATCGCCGGGACGACTTTTCTCCTCCTTGTATTCTTCTTCCCCTTCTCCCGCAGGTCCGCTCGTACCCGCCCGCCCGCCCGCCCGTAGCCGAACCTTGTTGGCGGCATCGGACTGGTGATTGGGCAAGGGACACGCTGCTATGGAGAATGGATAGGTCTTGCCAATCGTGTATGCACACGTGGCGGGAGTGAGGGAACCTTATCCTTTCGCTGCTGCCATCAGCCAAGTTTCGGTCTCCACGTGGAGGCGCTTTGTCGCTTGTCCATGTAAGCTGACGGTGCAGGGAAGGGCAGTTCGCGGCCAATGTTCGCAGAGAGCTAGAGATTGCGAGAGCGAGATTTCGGGGCCCGAATCTATGGCGGAATAGCCACTCGACGTGCCGAGGCTTTCGTTGTTGCTGCTGCTGCTGCTGCAAGCTCTCGCTTTCGAGGAATGGCGCCCCGCGCGAATTATCTCTGCTGTCCGTAAGGCTCAGGTGAGTGAGGCAGCTGATCTTCTTCCAGTCCACTTCAGCTCCATCGCTTCCACTCCCACTTCCAGTTTGGATTCCTCGTCGAGTGAGTTCAGATTTGTTTTGTTTGTGGAGCAAACAAAGACTTCGGGGCAATCATTGCAATCCAATTCGCGTCGTTCTGAGCTCGAATCTCCAGTTGAGGTGACGAGTGTTGAGATAGAACGCAGCCCATGTCCGCGTCAGAGAATCGTTCCTGTTATAGAAGTTGTGAGCACGGAGGGAGGAGGGAGTCAAAGACATAGACAGAGAAAGAAAGAAGAGAGAGGGTCGTGCTGAGTGAGTGTGTATTAGAGCACTGTGCGCGCATTGTGTGGTTGTGGAGGGGTAAGTGGAGCTGAGAAGGGAAGGGTGCATTATAAGTGTTCATTGCGTGCAGTTGTCGTGCTCGGCCATAGCCGCCACCTCGACGGGCAGGCAGACGAATGAGACGGAGGGAGTTGCGAGGACTGTGTGGGAGGTGGTTGTGGAGAGTTAGACTCGTTGTCGTTGGGGAATTCCAGGGCCCTCACTCGCATCGTCGTGTCTTCTGGCCTTCTGTTCCAGCTTCGAAAGTAGGAGAATTGCTTCTGCACTCGACTCCCGAGCGGCTCCGGTGCCGCACATGAGACGCAGTTGTCTACAGTTCATGGAAATAAATCTAATTCTATGCTTGAAACTGCGGACTGCTCACGAACGTGACAGGGCCGTGTGGTTTTGATCTCTTTTCGGTGTTTTCGAGTCATTTCCAATTCGCAATTCAGCCGATTGTACTCTTGTCCAGGTGGTGAAATAATCGAGTATTTGGTTGGAAATCACCTGCCAGTGTTTGACTCGAAATCTGGATGAGTCAAGAAGTAATGAAGACCGTGCAAGGATTTCGCATTATGGAAGATGTTGCACGGTTGGAGAAAATTACTGAAGAAGTGCAGAGACTAGTAAATTTACTTCCGGAAGGGTACAATGTTGTGCTAAATTGTCGCCATGATACTGAATTTTACTCACCAAGGTTTTACTTTTTCCTCGTGAATTGTGTAGGGAATGGATCCCACAACTTGTTACACTTACGCGGGTGGCTGATTCTAAAAGCTGCTCTGCATTGTGGATACCTCGATGGTTCAAATTCCCTGAGACGCAATTTCTTTCTGGAACAGGAACGCTGCAGTGGTGCATATGCAGGATGGGCTAGAGGAAAGGAAGCAGCTGTAGGCCTCGTCTGGGAACAATGACATCCATTTGCAGCCCCCATCAGCGTTGCTGCCACAAGATGCAGCATTCTTATGTGTCAGGCCACATGGGCAGAGGAAGCTGGAAACACCCCCAGAACAGCGTCTGTGTAAACTCGGCCATAAAAAGTAACCCACTTAGAACCAGAGAATGTGTACAGCTTTGGAAAACCTCGTGCAGCAGCTATGCAGCGTGCAGCCAGCCTATGGTGTTGGGGGCAGTCGTTGAAGGGTACCCTCTGCAAGTAAGCAAGGAGGTGACGGTCAGTGCTGAAGAATTCTCCTCGGAAGTGGCTCCCAAAAAACGCAGAGGACGAATTGCGAAGGAGCAAGTGGACCAGAAGGTTAGTGTCTCTACTTCTACTCTTAAAACATCAACCACCACGACCATAACCACAGTTTCAACAACAACAGCAGTTGCAGCTGCAGCAGCAGCAGCAGAAATCACAGGGCTGAAGATTTTTGAAGGGCATGGATTCACCAAAGCCGAAGTGAAGGTGGAGATGAAAACCGACAAGTGCACTCTTCAGCTGTCCGAGCTGGGGGTGGAAATGCCAGCACTGGCGAGGTGCTTCGACCAGTCCAGGGGTGTTCCAGAAACGCAATGGCAGCATGTGCTGACGGTGCTATCCGAGTTCGGGGTGAGAGACAGTGACCTGGTGGTTATTATCACCAAGGAGCCCAGTGTTCTGGGAGGAAATGCAAATTCGATGAAGCAACTATTAAATTTTGGCGTAGGGCAGGGCATAGATTCTGCTGTTGTAATCAATATGTGTAAAATGTGGCCAGGTTTGCTGTTCCAAAGCGTGGACCATGTGACACAAGTGATCGACTACTTCACATCCGTAGGTCTGTATAGAGACGAGCTGATCAAGATCATTAAACAGCGCCCTCAGCTCTTAGGACACCAAATAGACCGAATAAAATACGTCGTGGATTGTCTGCTGGACTGCGGAGTGCCGGTGGAGGATCTGCCCAGAATTATAAGAAAGGCACCGGAACTCTTCTCCAACACTACGTACTTAAATATGGCCTCCAACTTGGAATTTCTCGTTAGCATGGGTCTGGGTGCAGGGGCTCTGGGTAAGGCTGTTGCACGGCGGCCCAATCTTCTGAACTACAGCTTAGACAGTATGAAGAGTACGGTTCAGTATCTTTTAAGCTTTATGAAGCCATGGAACGTGCCCAAGCTCATTAGAAGGTATGCAGAGGTGCTTGTGCTGGACCCTCACAGAAAGATGCACCCCATGATTAACTACCTGAAGTACCTGGGGGTGAAACCCAAAGACATCGGCAAAGTAATATTACGTAGGCCCCAGCTGCTCGGATACACCATCCCGGGGCTCGAGCCCAGCGTGAAATGTCTGATGGAGTTCGGTGTTAAGCAAGAAATGATCGGAAAGGTTATCACCACCGCTCCTCAGGTACTTCCCTCTTGCATCCAGGAATTCTTTCCGTGCCATTGCTCCACCGCTGTCGCTGAGTGGGTTTTGGAGCATCGGCTTGAATCCGTATCTAAGACGCATCAAAATGACAAACTAGACATCTTTGCAGCCCGGTTAGGCACAATTGCCATGGTTTAGATCCAGCAGTTCTTGCTCATGTATTCTTTAGATCGATGAGCTACTCATTCGCTAAAGGTCAAAGTGTCATCGTACGTTCGAATTAACTAGCTTCCATTCTAGAAACTGCCAGAAAATAAATTTCTGTTCAGGAATATCAAGTGCTTCATTCCAGAAAATGTGCAAGTACTTACCATGAGTGAGCTCGCTGTCACGGATAGTCATCACAAGGTGATGACGGTGATGATGATGATGATGATGATCAGTCTTGAAAACGTTTTACCTGGTGCAGATCTTGACCTTGAACGTGGACGATAAGCTTAGACCAGTGGTGGAGTTTTTCCGCTCGATGGGACTGAACAAAGAAAGGGACATAGAATTGCTACTAGTTCGGAACGGGCAGATTCTTTGCTGCAGCATAGAGAGGAATCTGCGGCCCAAGTTCGAATTCTTACTGGGTCTGGGTCTTAGCACCACGGACATCGCCAACATGATTGTCCTCTTCCCGTCGATGCTGGGCCAGAGCATTGAGGGCTCCCTTGGTCCCAAGTACAATTACTTGGTCAACGTCATGAAACGATCTGTAGATGAGGTCATCGACTTTCCCCAGGTGAGCAATCAACAATCATATCTTCCGACTCCAAAACATCGTGGCCAGCGAGAGGGATATGCTGCATCATCAATTCTTCCGTTAGTGTTGACTAGACTCACGCATGGGGTGTGAAGATTGACGAATTCGATTGTCATGTGCTCATCAGTACTTTGGATATAGCTTGGAGAGAAGAATCATTCCCAGACACGAGAAACTTCACAACAAAGCGATTTATACCAGCCTTCCGTCGATGCTGGCTTGCGTGGACCATGATTTCGAGGTGCGGTACCTGCAGGGGAAACCCCCGACTCGTGCACCGTACAAGGCCCGCAGGAAAGTACTTAGGTAGAAAAGAAATGAAAGTTGGCACACTGTTCTATTCCATTCCACTCCTTTCCATACCTCTCTTTTCCTTTCCATCCATTCTGTCCCTTGTAGATCTCATGCTCAGCTCTTGACGGTGCCATTTTTGTGCGTCAAGCACTGTGAAATCCATGTTTGAAAGCCCAGCCTACTCAAGAATCGTCGTCGTCGTCGTCATCATCATCATCGTGCATGCATGCTGTGCAAAAGCTAGTTAGTCAGTCAGTCTGTCACCATGGTTTAAAGAAAGAATTAAAGAAAGGAATTCGTTGGATGGGCCAATCAGTGGTTATGCCACACCGGTCCAGAGAATCTCTTTCGGCAGCAAATTGCTTTCAGCGAGCTGGTTTGTCGTAACTAAACATGGCTTTTCCCCTTTCTGTCTGCACTGTCGCCACCTTGATTTCTGCTGCGGCTGTCTGTTTTTTCTTCGCTTATGGTCCATCCACAAGAACACACGCTTTTCACTTTCCTCCTGCCTGCCTCCCTCCATCTTCCCTCCCTCTTTCTTTGCGCCGATCACCAAGCGAACAAGGAGATATTTTATACAGGGATATTTTGGACAGAGAGGTATTCCATCAGCATGGATTGCGCGTGTCCGGAACTTTTGGGTTTCATGATCATCTTCTCAATTCTTCACGAATCTTTCATTTGGTTCTCTCGGCTGAAAAGGTTGTCAACTACCTGGACCTCGTTGGACGCTGTTCCTGCAGCAGCAGCTTTTGTCACATGCCCGTCTCCTAGCAATGATGCCAAGGTGGAAATCATGCAAGCGAAAAGTATTCTGAGACAGGAATATTTCAGTTTCCGAAATTACCAAATCGGCTCAAATTTTAAGGTCCACATCCGTCGAGCTTCAGTCAGCCGCCGACTCAACTCGCGGTATCGCTAATATACAATGTTGTGGATCCTTGCATAGTGTCCAATGGAATGAGGCAAGTAGCAACTGCCCTAAAAAGTCCTTCCAGTTTCAAACCTGATGTTTGCACATCACGAAAGAAATATGTACCCTGCCCACCTGCAGGGCCCTCGTTGGCTTCCGATGAGAAAGAGCAGGGAAATTTAAGAGTTTTAGTTCACTGATTCACGCAACTCTCATGTTTCGAATTTGCGTACATCTCTTGCCTCAAAACAGAAGAACAGCCTCGGCTGGTTGAGGGCCACCGACCTCTTAATAGACTCCCATTCAAATTAGCTTTATCCTCCGAGTGGGCGGGGAAACGGAAGTAGACCCATCCAATTCTCCAAGCCTGCAGATTGACACAGAACTCAGTATCAATTGAAATAAAAGTTGGGATGTGAACTCAATGTGATCGGTAGGGCCCGGGCTAGGGCCAACCTGTTAATCAACATTTTCCGTGACCGGGAGTATACAGAGTATACACGACTTTGGAGCCCATACGCATGGAGATTGTGTCCCCGCTTTCGGTAGAAATAAGTGGATTAGTGCGCATCAGGCGGAGTGGGCCGAACGGATCATGAGGCACGTGGATTACAACAAGTGGCTCTTTCTCTCTGCGAGTTGGTCGGACTATCGGATTACTGTTTGGCCAAGCTGGGCAAGCTGGTGAATGTGGGCAGATTGTGGCTGGCTGCTGCATTAAGTACAAACAGAATATAGGTCACGCAACACGTAAAGAAATGAGTCAGTAAAGATAGTGATTCAATCTAGAGCTACGGCAAATTCAATTCCAGATGCGGAATTTCGTTCGAAGGCTTTATGTTTTTCCTCATGTCTAGACTCTAGACTCTAGTTCCTGGCTCGATGTTCTGAACTTCGATTCCCCAACTTCTTCTTCCTCGCGACTCCTGCATTAAGTACAGCATAACTATTTTCAACGTGTGAGTAATCATGTGTTCCACAGTTATCAAATGGAGCTGAATCGATTGCTCCTATGCATCTTCTATCTGGGCTGCAGCTGCTGGTGATACAACTGTACGTCCAACCATGGCCCTGCTCCAGCAGGCTTTGACTTCGAAACTGGCGGGAAGGAGCCCGGTCGCTGCGAAGTAGTTTCATAAGGAATCCTACATAAACTTGATGACAACAGATATTGACCGACCTACTCAATCTTTGCACACTGACAATTGGACTGAGACTGCCGTCAGCTACCTTGGAACGTCGTATTTCCCATCCATCCTCCTTCATTAAAAGGGGGAACAAACAGCTAAACACTTCTGTAGGCGTTTGAACGCGGCCGTACAAATACGGCAATCCTTGCTCACATTTGCCGTCTCCAGTTGTGGTCCAGCGTTTTGAACCCACCCTTCTGTTCTAAGTCATCAAGTGCTCAACTTCAGTCGGTAGGTGATTGATCATAAGTCCAGTATTCGCCATCGATTTCAAATGAGATGTTCCATTTGCAATTGAGTGCTCTTCCCTCTTTTCGATTCTCAGACTGAAACCTTCATTGCGCTAACTCGGCCGCCTCCATGTCCCAGTGCTTCGTTGGGTGCGATCAGTGGATACTATCTTGATTATAATATGTGATTGCTTAGTCCGATCTTCTACCGTTGGTGGCTCGGTGTCTGGATTCTTGGCTCACAGTAGACAACTAACCGTTCAGTCATTATTGAGGGACACATAGCATATGATTGTGCGCAAATCTCTCATTAAACTAAAACGGTGCTTTCAAGTCCACGACCTATCTCTTAAACCTTTGTCAACCATTACCACGAGGAACACACGTCTGGTAAGTACAACATTCTACCCACTCGGTCAGGGCACAAAAAAGTCCATGGTACACGTAACTGTGACACCGAGTTCTCGAAGTAGGATGACTGTTTTGCGATTCAGCTACAGCGTACTTCTGTGATGTCCTATTCGAGCAACGGCCTGCTTTTCAATTGACATCGTGCTCTGTGCTCCATTAAAGCCCATAAGTGGAAATAACCAGGGCTCTGAATCTTTAAGCATGACATTCTTGTGCAGAAAGTGACTGAACGTCCTTTGCACACTTGAGGATTCCAGATTCTGAGGTAACACGGCATCTCTATAATTAATGACTCCTTCCTTCACCCGAGAGCGGATACCACGTGCTCAGCCAATCAATCAACCTGCTTTCGCATCAGAAGGTATAAAAGAGTAATTCTTTTGTCTGGAAGGATGATCAAGCCATTACAATCACCTGTCTAAAGGACGTTACCGATGTTATCTAAACATGAGCCAAGCCTTTCAGAATGAGACATACATAAAAAACTCTGGGAACGAAACCTCACGTATGACACACAATTCTGAAAGGACCTGAAACTTCCCGGAATGAACCTCATCAAATCTTTAAACACAGAAACGAAATACAGTGCAGTGCAAAGCAACTCTCATCTTTTAATCCACCTTTTAACTCCTCTTTGGAATGAAATTAGGGGAGGAAGAAACTGCGCAACCGTAATGAAGCACGGGTTTCCCGGGAAGAGATAGGGACCCAACTACTACTGACTGCGGTTCACTGCAGATAAGAAAAGGCGTACTAAAAGGCGTCATATTAGTAATGGTGACAGACGGCAACGAAAAGACTCTGTAGACGAATATGTAAAAGGGACGAGGAGAAGATCAAGAATAATCGTCCCTAGCAAAAAGGATATCACGAGTTCAGTCGCACAGCCTACAGAAAATTTCATTATCAAAAAATTCGCTGGGGAGTGAAAGGTTGGTAACTCCCGTGAATGACAGGTCTGGGGTCCACTAACGCCTTCACAATCGAAGGGATGACCCGTGCAGTTAGAAGATGCATTAAGTCCTAACCCTGACTGAAACTCCCTGCGAGTCCCACAATGACATATTTGTGGTTGACATGATTATGTTGGCAATACCAACCTGGAAGACTTGGTGCTCAGCCTCGTAACCTTTATGTTCTTTGACGGGTCACTGATGAAACTCGGCAAAAATAACTTCTCGACAACAGTGTGAATCATCGTATGCCAGCTAGATTTGAAGGATCATGACTCAAGTGATAAGGAAAGATGATTTTGATATGATGCCATACAAAAATCAGATAGTAATCTAGTCGCTCATTGAGGTTCCGCACTTCTGGGAGTCGACAAAGACCGCAAGGCATCCGCAAGATTAATAATCGCATTGATATAACCGGATGCAATTCGCTCATTTGCATCCATCTGTTTTAGTGCTAGCCGCTCGTTGGCTTCAAGTTGCCTCACAGCCAAGCGCTCGTTGAATTCTAATTGTTTCTCAAGTCGTTGGTCCTTACGATCTTCGCACTCCAGTAAAGCTTTCGACGTAACATCTCCACTACGTTCAACCATATTGGCCAAGCTCTGGGCAGCTTTCGCTATTGTCTTCCTTCTCTTGCTCTTATTTCCCAGGCTGTGTCCACTCCGATCATCACTTTCACCTTCGTCGGTGCCTGAGCAGTTTCCATTGCTAGCATCGTGGTGCCCTGAGCAGAAAGAAACATACAACTGGTAAGCGACTGCAAAGAACTGAAATGACAGTCCTTCATTTACTGTAACCCCGAGCCGTCATCTACAACACACCAACTCAGATCACGTGAAGCTAGTCCAGTCCTATGTCGCTTACATCGTTTCCGCAGAGTGAAGCCTTCCATCTTACCGAAAAAAATTATACAAGAGAACTCTACAGGCTAGAACTGAAGGATCTAAACAATCAAATCAAACAGCCAAGTTAGGGAGAAAAGGAAAAGGCAGCAGAGCGTAAATACCTTCATCTGCTGGAGAGGGAACAGAGGTATCAATGACCAGATTTCCATTGCCCGGTTTGCTATTTAAGTACCAGTCCACCATTGCGTCATAAATTTCTTGATGAAAGACGATCGGAAGCCGAGCTTCCTTCCTCTCCGAACCGGAAAGTTGCCAGAATGATGGCTTACCACTTGGAATGGCTCTTTGATATTCATAAACTTTTTTAAACTCTAGTGCCATTCTGTACCAACGGTCTTTGCACTGCTGTCCACTTCGATGAACATCATGTTCCCAACAATAGTCCTCAATGGCAAGCCATTTTTCTTTGGCACCCCGATGCTTGTCATGTTTGTCATTTTCTTCACGTTTTGCAGCTTGTAGAACTAAGCATTCAGTCACTGACCAGTTTGTCTTCTTGTAAACACGACCCTCTCTGCAAAAGAGAGGAGATCATTCACAAAAGTAAAAGCTATGAGTATTAGCACATTATGTACTTAAAACTGTCCCGGCGTCGAACCTACCCAAGAAAACTTTAGGTGGCTTTGATGTTCAGCATAATCCACCTACCGAGCTTGATATACTGATCACTAGAGACTAGATGCAACTTATCCCTTGACCAGGGTTATCATCACGGTGGTTCCATCTCAAAGTGACGGTGTGTTTTCAACTGACATGCTCTTGAAAGTCGAGTTTTTCTCTTAGGAAAGACAAAAGTTCTCAAGAACAACATCTCTAGTGGAAGTTCTGTCACAAAGAGCTCTGCATATTGTCATACGCTTTAGATATTGTCCCTCTTTTGTCTTTAGATTTCCAAATCTGTACAAACTGAACAAAATCCTGAGCCAAATTTGACTTACATTTTCACAAGAATGAGTTACGAGTGATGGCTAAAGTTTAGAAAGCACTAGGCGGATGAGGCCAAACTTCAGAGACTAGGAACTAATGTGTGGCTGATAGCCCGACACGCTCAAATGAAGAACTTGGAGGTAAAGAGATCACTTCCATAACGCTGAACGAAAGAACTTGGAGATAACGAAATCACTTTAAGCAGAAGACATTCAAGGCCTCTTTAAATAATCTTGTCAACTTCACTGAACAAATCTCATTATTTGCAAACATAAGAACTTTATTGAGGAAAATGTTGAAGCACAGGACATGACATGACCAAAACAAAGTTCTATCCCGCACTGCCCAAGCTCATGTACAGAATCTTGCGCAAGCGCTGGACCTTCCATTCTTAGCTTCATACAACAGCAGCACTTGTTCCTCAGTATCTACCAGTTCTAAGAAGGCAACCAAGTAGGACAGGGATAGCTTCATTTGGGACTTTATGCTCATTACTTACGGGTCTTCATGCGTCACTGAGTCTCTTCGAAACACTGCAGACAATGTCCGAAAGTAGCGCGATGAGCTTCAGCTCTCAGTTCGTTCTACCGATGGTTTTCGAAAGATTAAGAAACAAGAAACGGCAGACAGAGTGCTGAAATTAATACACGGAAAAGGAGAAGGATTACACAGAAGAGGCGGACTCATCCAATCTTTACAGCACTTGGAAAATCGAGCTCATTTGAGCAATGTCCGACCTAAAAAGAGCTCCTCAAACACCAGCCTTGCTACCTATAGCTCTCATAGAGGAATTTCACCGTCCCCAAAAATGATAGCAGGTAACTTACTGACAAAACACTTTCTTAACTGCCACACACGCACAAAATACACAACAAAAAACATTCAAGAACATAGAAGAACAAGAAATTCTACCTCTCCTCCATAGCCGCGTCTCACTGGTGAGAGTGAGTCTCAGTCCTTGCCATCCTCATCGGCACCATCATTCCATCCCCCTGCACTCCACTGTCCCTATTTCCAATCTTCATTTGCCCTTTCCCCGCATCATCGTCATCTTCCGATTCTGCGACGCAAGCAGGCCAGGCTTGCTACTCCATCCCCAATCAAGAAAAACCGCAGGCTTTTTTCTCACACGCGATCCACTGCCAATTCCATTTCATAAATGCCTACTATCTGAAGCCACCCCATCTTCGTCTTGACATCCCCATCGACCACGCCAAGGAAAAAACCCCCTCGTACATCTGAATCCCAACACTCAAAATCATTCCCACTTTTCCTTCTCCTTTGCCTTCTTGTTGCTCGACCCACCTCAAACCTTCCAATCAAAATTCGCTCACTTGCCAAGATTTCTGTTCCTCTTCCCCTTTCTTGAAATTCCGCAACCTGGTCCTCTCCCTCATTCGGAATTGTCCCTTTCTTTTCCTTCCCTACCTTCAAAAATTGCACCCACTCCTTCAGTCTCCTCTCGTCCAGAGACGGTCACAGGCAGACAGGCAACGAGAGAAGAACCAGCAGCTGCTGCAGCACCAACAGCAGCTGGACGACGGACAAGGGTGACGAACGGACGGAGCGGCTGACAAGAATCAGCAGATGGACAGATGGACTTTTACGTCATCAGACAGGATGGATACTCCGCGCGTCAGCTGAAAAGAAGGCACTCAACTCCATCGCTATCATTCACCGGTTTCAGTAGTCCGGAGTCCGGCGTCCGGACCTGCCGTTAGAGTCCGTGGATGCAAGAATTCTCCGGTCTGCCGGAACTCCTCCCGGAGCAAAGTCGGAGAAGCTCTTCAGCATTTCGGATTCGGAATACCAAGTAATATAGCAAAAAGATGGGAAGACCCCATCAAGTCGTACAGGGATGGGGCTAGGCCCCAATAGCCCTTTGGGCATTTCGGCACCGGTTAGTATATCCACCTAACTCAGAAGGAGGAGAACAATTTTGTAACAGCCACGACACTACAGTCGGTAGCCAAAGCACGGCTAATTAAATTTCCTTCAGGTACCGCACAGAGGGAACTGGCTTATAGGCTCTTTTGTGTCACCTTGTCGATGCTCGTTCACGCCGGTGTATAGGTATGGGTTAGGAGATCTCTACGACTCGTGTGAGCACAGGTACGAGGTTTCATAATAGAGGGGTTTGCTTTGCACTTTGACATTGGAGGACGCTGCTGGTTCAGACCTATGGTTCACGGGCGATGTGTTGAATGATGAAAGCGTTCATGAAAACTCGATCATTTTTTGTGCTGCCTTGTAACCGAGGTAATGGAAGTATTCGCTGATGTGACGTAAAAGTGGCTCTCGTCCTCCAAGGTAGGTCCAAGTGAGTCGTACAGCGCAATCACAAAAGCATTGCCAATGGATTTGTCCTAGAGCAAACAAATGATCGGAGGACAGGTTTGTACTCATCAAGAAGACGACATACACATCGAAGCGACCTGTATTTACCCCGAGAGCAGATGGAGTATTTTCTTTGGGACATATTTCGTTGCAGGAAAGCGATTGGCGTGCCAAGCTTGCTAGTTGGCCATAGTCAAACCGAAAGGTAATTAAAAAAAAAGTTTAGAGGGGTTGTGGTTTTGCGCGTGCGAGTACATCAATAATAGAGTAACATGTGTCACTATAGTTATATTTTTGCTAGATATAGCTTCAATTCCCCTCCCCCTTCCCTAGAGTGGTGCGGGATTACACCTTATATGATGTGTAATCTACTCTTTACATGGCAAGGGGTAAAGATTCACATGAAAAATAAACACAAAGATTATCATTCAATCACTTGGGATGCACAAGTGGCGCGGCCTACCACATCGATATGATAAATCTCGGGGATCACACAAGCTACTTTGATCCCTTCATTGATCGTTCCTTGTATTAGGTGGTTAGCATCCTAATCAGGTTCTATTTTGGAATTTTTTGAGACTAGGTTCTCATGTCCACACTCATTTCATAACGTAATTCATGCGTTCCATAATGAGGCTAGAAGGGGCTTTTCGCTTACCGTTCAATTGATTCACATGTGATCACATGGATGAGTTAACATGGTTTCTATTTCTATTACTTCCATGATGTTTACATTATACTAGGGGATGTGTTAGATATAAGATAACTGCTAGATTTTGGAGATTCAAAGTAGTGGATTGGGCTACATTGTAAGAGGAGTTCGGCCGGACATGTTAGGTTCAACCACGTGATACTTGAGATTCTGCTCGTTTGCAACAATGTATGATCTTTGGGCAGGTTGGAGAATATAGCAAAGCCGCAAAAACCTTACATCCTTTGTCTATGGCTAGTCCTACTGAGGAGACTATTTCCTCTTTACGTCTTTTGCATCCATCAATGGACGAGAGAATATCATTGGAGGTTTTGGAGTATCAGCTAGAGGAACTATTATGTATTGATACATCTCATAGAAAGACCCATGATTGTATCTATAGAATAAAGTATGATTTAATCTTTGACTAAGTTTAAACATCAAGTTTATTTTGATCATTATTATTTTTAACTATGTATGATTAAATTGGACTAATAGTTATGATAGCTCTTGATATATTAGCGTATATGATGATAACAACTATTTTATTGTTTAGTGAATATAACATCACATATATATCTTGAATTTTCTTGACTTGGACTAGTATTTCATTAGTTTGACTTTGTGAGTACATGTAATCATTTTAAGTTAGTAAGAATTAAAGTAGAGATTACACAAGATAGATATAAATAGTCTTGAGTTGACAATTAGTGGACTATTTAAAAGATGACACGTCAGTAATCCATGTGCTCATTAGGTTGTGTTTCTAATACTTTAGTAAGTGTGTTAGTTGGATTTACACG
Organism: Marchantia paleacea; assembly: GCA_014180765.2. Classification (NCBI taxonomy): domain Eukaryota; kingdom Viridiplantae; phylum Streptophyta; class Marchantiopsida; order Marchantiales; family Marchantiaceae; genus Marchantia; species Marchantia paleacea. The sequence continues at coordinate 5,770,795 of MUAA02000018.1, forward strand.
TCTATAATCCATGTGTTCATAATGATATTCGTCATACCATAAATCCACAAGGAGTTAGATAGATGGTGGTTGTGGGATCTTATCTTTATTGTATCTTTTGGATTATTATATATGGAAAAAGAGAAGCCATTAAATTTATATCTCAACTTTGGAGTTCTTGAGCTATTCAAGAGGTTTCTACTCACTTCCATAATGTTAAAATGGTATCAAAGCTATCTTGCTCTTTCCTTGAGTGTGGATTACCCCTCTTGGAATAACAAGACGATGATGATAGCTTTTAGTTCTTGAAAGTTGTATAGAGACTCGCAAATATCATTGATTTGCATGTAGAGTAAGGAGAAAAGGAAAATTTTATTGAACTTTGATGTAACGGCAAAATTGTGATCCAAGTAAGATTTAATTTATTTTTGTGAAGTTTAAATAATATTTTTAAAAATAAAAAGTGCTTCTCAAAGAAATAAGAGAAAATTGGAGTCATATTAAACATAATATGACTCCAATATATCCCATTTTTTTAGTGAAATTTGATTTAATTTCTAAAAAAATTGAATTATAATATTTAATATTGTCTGAAGAAAATTAATTGCATAGTTTAATGAAGCTCAATATGTTGAAATAATCTTAGAAAAATGTAGAAGAGATTTTCAAACAAATTAAGTTTTATGACATTCAAGCTTACTCACTTAGATATAGCATTGATAGCTTTTGAAAAGGTAGTAATAAATCTAAAAGTGTTTTTAAATTCAATAATTCTTAAACAAATTCTTGGCCTTGTAACTACAAATGAATTTTTAGCTTTTCCTATCATTACTTCACATTAAACTCCCTTGCTATCTTTCAATATAAAAAATACAAAACCTATAGAAATTTTTTTCAAAAATTGATATCTTTTATTCATGTTTAGACTCATTTACACAAAGCTTGAGGCTTCTTAAATATCTACCATATAAGTTTATTTTTTCAAATTGAATCAAGGTATAGATGATAACTTTCAAAAAGTATATTTACATAACAATATGTTATTGATCTATTTGGATTTTCAACTATCTTCCAATTAATTGTGATATATCATATCAATTATAGTCATAGATTAAGATGTTCTTACTAAAATAAGCTAATTCAAAATATTGAAGTCAAGGAAAGACAACTAAAATTTAGAAAATCAATGTTATGAAATATAGCTCTTGAATCTCACAAAACAAAAAAAAACTGGTTCTCACTCTCCATCCTGGTTTATTGATATTTCAATATATGTTTCCTTAAATACACTATAACTAGTTAAACATTGTCATGGCTAAATTAAACTTGATTATTTATTTTAATCATAACTAAAAATCATATTTAATATTTAGTTTTATTTATGATTGAGTTTAATAATTAAGTTTAGCTTAGTTTTGAATATGTATAGCTAATTATGGTTAAGTTGAAGAAATAGATATGATACTTCATGATAAAGTAGCATCAAAGATGAGCATAACTTTTTATTTATTTTGTGAAAATCAAATGTCATATTCTATGACATGAACATTTTGACTTCATTGACTAGTTGTGCATTGGTTTTACTTGATAAAGAGTCTTGAAATCTAGTGTCAAAATTTATTTGATACACCAAAATTAATTAAAATTTGATTGAGCTTCTGGAATATCCAAATGAATCACTTACATATTACCAAATGTTCATTATAAGTTGTAATCTCTACTTTGAATAAATTTGGTAAGAAAAAATTACATGATAATTATTTTAAATCACTAGATTAGAAATCTAAATAATCTAAATAAAGAGGTTGAGAATCAACTTTCAAGCCTTTATTGTTGAATGTCTTGAACATTAATGAAAATTCTTGATATTTTAAATGATATTTATGTTCCGTGGATGGATAGTGAGTTGTGAAAGAAGTCCATTGTGAAGTATTAATTGACAAGAGAATATAAAATTCATTCAAAATTACAAGATGAAGAGTTTGTGTGAGAAGTTGCATATGGGTTATGATCATCTATATTTAAATGCTCTTCTAGATTCATTATAACTTTCCAAAAAGACATAGAAATTAAACTTGAGGGATAATCAATCAAGAATCACAAACCAACGTGAAATTTTTATATCTAGACTTCAAATCTTTAATTCAATCGGGTAACTAAGCACTTGGATCAAATTTTGAATCCCTTAAATCCCCAAATGTCAATCTAACCATAGTCTCATGTCCCAAGATTGGCCCGGTCTCACATTGATTGAGTTGAGAGGGATGAATTTTGGTTCATTAATTTGCTCATAGACAAACAACTCTTTTCATATAGTTATAAGTTTTGCTTCACACGCCCTTGTCCTTGGTACCTAAAAATTATACCAAAACTCATTTTGAATAATCATAATGACGTTAAGAGTGTCTTGTTGTAAGAGTTTCAATGTTATCTAAACACGACAAAAATAATCTTAACGCAATCAAGACATGATCAAAGGTTATTTTTGGGACCAAAACTTTTAAAAATATTTTGGGTTTATATCTTATGTATGTGAGGCACCTTCAATGATAGCTTCTTGCTCAAAGCTATGTTTACATAATTCAACCTATCACTCGAACTATCGTCTTACTAGTTTTGCAATGAGATCTCTAGACTAACATTTTGAGCTTGCCTATCAATCAAACCTCAACGAAAATGCAAATCTGAACTTTTCATTTGAGATTGTTCCCTTATGTCTAAAATCTATCAAACTAAAACTAGATGCTCTCAATTAAGACTGAAATATAAAAATTGATCCCAACTATCATTCAAATTCTAGACTTAAAGTCTATTTCATGTTCTCGACATTTGATTCACCATCTAACACAAGCAGCTAGAGTCTTTTATTGCAATCCAAGTATTTTTGTTATCATGTTGTAGTAAAATCACGACAATGATGAGAACTAATTTTGTGTGTGGATGGTTACGTCTAAAAATGAAGAATTGCAAATTGGAGAGATATATGAGGTATTGAATATTCATAAGAAGAAACACAAGAGTTCCCATTTATTGACAAAAAAAAAATGAAAGACGAGTGATGGCAAAGATTTTTACAATCACTTGTTAACATTAGCATAATATGAGTATAATTTTTTGGTAGAAGATTGGAAGTACAACTCACAGAAAAAGGGCCAAAGAATGATAAGTGACTTTGAATGGTGGAAGAAGAAAGACACAGTAAAATAACAAAAGGGATGGGAAGACCCATCAAGTCGTACAAGGATGTAACCAAACCGGTAACATGGGGCTAGGCCCCAATACCATCACACTAGAAAAAATGTCATGCAACATCTAAGATATTTGAATTATCTAGGTCAAACAGTCTACAAGCAACCTGAGCATATGAAGAAGCATCATCTACGTGATTGCTCTCCTATGGATTGCACTAGCTAGGGCTTTCTGTTGAGCAATGGAAACACATTGCCTAAAATAGGCTATACAATAAGCTAACGAGAGACTTAAAAGGGTGGAAGAAGAGAAATGGAGATAAGGATAGAAGAGTTAAAAAAATCCTTAAAGTAAACTTTTTAACACAAATATTATTTTTTAATTTTTTACAAATATTTATTTATTTATTTTAATCATAGATATATTTATTACTCTAAATCATAAAATTTTTTTAGATAATATAGATGTATTATTATAATTATATCAAACTTTATTTTTATGTACAAGACTATTTATTTTAATTTTTTCGAAAAAAAATTACACATAAATATAATGGCGTTGCAAAAATATGTGTAAATATTATTACAAAAAATAATTTTTATAATTTTTATCCAATTACTACAATTTAATATAATCATATCCTTACAAGATAAATTAGCTTACTTAAATGTGATATAAAGATATGAATGTATATAGTGGACATGGAGTTAATATCAAAGCAATGGGAAAAACATTAAATAGATATGTTGCAAAGAGAAATGCTTCTCATGCAATGATATTATCAACTTAATCAGAATTATTTGGTATTGAGGAACTTAATAGATATCTGAAGATTGACATTATAATCATTGTATCTAGTTAATGTAGCCATTAGATAGCGATCATTTTTATTATCTTGAAGAATAATACATGAAAGTTTGGATATAACAAGACTTTATGAAACTGAATGCTAATATTAAGAGATCTCACCAATCATATCTTTGATTGACATTATTTTGGATGAGCTGACGTGGAACATGGAGAGATAAAAACATGATCTTCGAGATGTACTGATGCCCAATCTATTTGTGATCAATATCAAGTATCTTCATCGCGATCACTTTTGAATATGGTTAGTATCACTTTAAACATAACTTTATGCAACAAGCAATAAACTCTCCAGACCTGATTATTCTTCTAGTTGTTTCATACGTTGCGATTTGGGACCTAACAATATACATTTTGATTTAGTTTAAACTTGTCATTAGTGGTGACTTTCAACACATGGGTTTCAATCCATCATTAATTTTTTTCAAAAGTTAACCATATGGAGTTGATTATTATGAATTTTAGCAAGAACTATTATTCTCAAAATAGAAACTCCCCGGTTCCGTTTGTAGTTTTATTCATACTTAACTAGTTTTGAGTTGTTATTTTGACTTTTTATCAATTATAGCTTATATTTGTTTATATGATAGCTAAGTAATGTTTTAAGGTTAGTAGTAAAGCTCTAAGTTAATATGGAGCTAATTTTGCTACACAAAAGGTCAAAAAAACCACTCTTCATTCTCATTAGAAGTGAAGTTTGGACCAATGGGGGCACTAAGGTGAAGTACTTGAAAGTTTTGAGATTTTTTGGAAGCCTTTATAGGAACCATTTGTATTTTTGGGAAGAGGGTTGGAAAGCTGAAAACGAGAGTTTTAAGGTGATCTTAATAATGGGTGAAATTGATAAGGTAGTCAATCTATTCAGATGATTGAAAGTTGAAGACTGACATTTAGATCCTATAGTGTATTTGAGGCTTTTTGAGAAACCTACATGGATTTTGACAAATCTGATTTAACACAAATATATTTAATAACTCAAGTTTATTTTGGATTGAAATTTCAACTCAATTGAAGGAGTTTTGTGTATCTATCAATAGCTTGAAGTTTTTGTACAAATTCACGGTTGTAGTATTGCACTAATAATCACGAGGTTAGTTTAGTGATCATAACTTTTGCTATCATAAGTTTTCATCAATAGTTTTCATTAACTTTTCACAGTTAATGCTTAGATGATTAAAGATTTAATCCTCAAATTTAAAAGCAACTAGAATGAAGTATTAGGATATGTGATGATTTTAATACACATGGGTCTATATATTGTCTTGTGATATACTATATGATTAAAAAATTCTTCCAAGAGATATAAAAAAGAGACCCATTAGAAAATTTCATGAAAGCATAACAAGATTGTAAAGTAATTATTTGTGAAGTTTGAAGAAAAGGTAACTAACCAATCTATGATTACCACGATCTTCTTATGCATGAGTCTATTACAACCGACGGTTGTAATAGACTCAAATGTGGATTGCTGAGAAGAAGAAAGAAACAATAGAAGCTTGCACAAGGATCAAGAAGGTTCTTCTACAGTCAAGCACTAAGCCATAGCAAAGCAATGTCTATTCGATATAAGTGGTGAACTCGACATGAATTCTTTGAGTTGGAGGAACTTTCATGAAATGAACCTTGACGTTGCACTTACCGAGGATGTTTTGCATGTAGACGACCTTCCTCTACTAGGAGATCTGCAAGTGACGTTTAATATATTCTCATCTAGTATTTCTCGTTGACCCACCTACCTTCTTCGCACCATTCCTCCTTCACCTACATTCATATCACGTTTGGCAGCCTTTGATAGGAGGATCATGACATCTTTGGTGACATCATCGGACCAGGAACATTCGAGTGTGTGACAAGAGATTTGGCAAGGAGACAAACATCTTTGCCAATTTTGTGTGGAGGGGTAGGCTTATTATTGATGGAAGAGACGGCACCTACGGCATTCTTGGGGAGTTGGACGCTCATTGCACCTTTGTTATCTTTTTGATTTGTGATCGCAGATAGACCTATCTTGGAGATATATGCGAGGGACGTGGTTACGGGATCATTTCCCTTACATGTATTATTATGACATACAAGAGATGCTTTACCACGGGAGGTACGACATGAGTTTCCATCTTTTTCCTCTTTGGCTACCGATTGGACTAGAGGTCTACAATCTATCTTGATGGACGGATAGTTTCAAGATGCTCTACATTCACTCTTAGTGGATCCGTCCATTCCTCGTACTACTAGAGCTCGTCTACGTTCTTGCTATGGTAAGGGTGCATGCTCGTGGATCTTGGCTAGACCATGCATTAGGGCTTTTCGACTCGCACCAGCTACTTTCTCCACAGCGATGAGGTTCCGTCTTGGCTTGGTCCATCCATCTACATCTTCATTACTCACATGTGAGTGTGGTATCACTTTAGATGCAGCAGGTGTTCATATGACTCGTTGTCCATTCGGAGGGTAGAGGATAGCTACCCATGATGCCATTAGGGATGTGGTGTTTGCTTTGGCGTGAGAGGGTGGATACCTCACATGGAGAGAGCATTGGAATGCCTTGCAGTCGACTAGGGTTAGGGCGACTTGTACTTGGTTCGGGAGGATCAGTTCACTGTGGCAGATGTGGTGGTTACTGTTCCTACTAGAGACACAGTTTCAGAGGGGGTGATCACCCATCCTCCAGGATGTGCGGCGAGTGGAGCTACAATAGCCAAAGTCTCCAAGTATAGAGGTATGCAAAGAAATCACCTCTTTGTTCCTCTAGCTTTGGAGTTATATGGAGCTATGAACACCGACTTCGACATGTTCGTGAGGGAGTGCGCGAGATCCTACTATACTAGGCGACATGGGGTATCACTCTCTTTAGCTTATTGTATAGCCTATTTTAGGCGACATGTTTCCATTGCTCTACAGAGAGCACTAGTTGGCGCAATCCATAGGAGAGCAATCACGTTAGGTGATGCTTCTTCGGATGCTACTGTTGTTCGTAGACCGTTTGACCTAGATAGTTGAGATATCTTAGGTGTTGTATGACATATTTTCAACTGTGATACTATTGGGGTCTAGCCCCATGTTATGGGTTTGGTTCCATCCTTGTACGCTTTGATGGGGTCTTCCCATCCCTTTTGTTATTATACTTTGTCCCGAGTATTCACATTCGAAGAAGAGAATTGAGTATAAATGAAATAATTAACTCCAAACATATCCCATATGATGAAGTATAAATTGACATGATAACTCTTGTTTATACCACATGTCTTAATTAAGATGTAGATAAATATACCTTGCATATTTCACATATTGGCAGTGTCAAATCTGATTGTGTGAATTTTGAAATTTTTAAACAAAAATCTATAAAATTTTGAAGATAGTAAAACTTGCATTATTTGATGGTAGATCTAATTGTAAAAAATTAAATATTATTTTTGTTGAACATTAAAAAATTCTAATTTTTTCTCAAACAAAGAGATTCAATAATTAACATTGATTTTGTTTATAGAATGATCATGATAAAAAAAAATATGATTAGATTTTGATTATAAAATATAAATGTATCAATCAAAAATTTCAAATTAAATTAAAAATCCAAAAATTAATAACATGTACATATTATATTGCTAACTTTATTTGTATATGATATTAGTATATGTTAAATTTATTAAAATATTTATTTGCATAAAATATTAAACTCAAAAAATAATATTACAATAATTTCATATTAGTTATAGATATTTATTTAAATGTTGGATAATCAAACTCAAATTTATTGTGTTGCATGAATTTTTATTCATCTATATTATTTTTAAATATAAAATTAAAAATAAAAATAAATATTTAAATATTTTGAATCATGATTTTGAATAACATTAATTTATAATTTAATTTTTCTATATTTATTTCTCTTTATATATTTTAATTTAAACATAATTTTTTTTATATATGTTTTAAATTTTTTTTCAATATTTTAATATAAAGTATTAAAAATTTAAAATTATATCTTATATATTTTGAAATCAAATTTCCATTATTTTTAGAATTAATTTTTTTTTCAATAATATATTTTACATCATTTTTAATTTTTCTGTGTACAAATATTATTGATTTAAAAATTACTTAATTATATATTTTTAAATAAATTTAATATACATATGAACATAATAAATTTGAAATCTACAATTCTTCAATTGATGTGATATTATATATTTTAAATTATAATTTGAATAGATTCAAAATTTTGTAAGTAATTTTATTATTGTTTAAAATGTTGCAAATTTTAAAACTTTATAATTTTAATCAAAATTATTATTTTTTAACAAAAATTAATATATATATTCATATCAAAATGTTAAAAATAAAAAATAAATGTATGATAATACATATATAAAATAATGAGCAATTTTATATTTATTGATGACAATTTTAGGATCAATTTTATATATTTCATCATAATATATATGTTCATTTGAATGGTAAGTAAATTTATTAAAAAATTTAATTATCTATAAATTTTAATTTACATTTGATTTATATAAAAAAATTTGATTGTACATATGAGATGAAATATGATCATTTCAATTTTGGTATTCGAGCTAAATTGTTAAACTACTATGATTAAAGTCATATTCCTAGTCCTTTGTTGAGATGTTTTTTGTTTTGTAACTGCAATTTTTATTAACCTAAAAATATAAACTTCAAACAGTGGTTTAAATTTTTCTTATCAAATATTTTATAAATTAAATATGTTTTTCCAAATAATTAAATATGTTAGTGAATTCAAGTTAAAGTTAGTGTAAATAAACTTTTAAGAAATTGAATAGTGATACATTTTATGTAAATATTATTAAGAATTTCTAATCTAGATTAATTATTCACATTTCATAATTTTTAACTTTGAAAAATAGATTATATTATTTTAATTTGATTCATTTTTTAATTATAATATTTTACTATAAAATTTATTTTAAATAATTATTTGATCAAATAATTTTCTATAGAGACAATACATGTGATATATACAACTAAATTTCAAAATAAATTATTTTTGACCTTATTGTGAAAAAAAAACTTTATGTAGCAAAAATCCAAACCATATATTTTGCATGAAACATATACTATTATTTATATACTTTAATACAATAAAATAATTTATTATTAAATATAAAAATAATTTACATAACATTCAAATTTGAATATTATTGAATTATAAAAAAATTATAATTTGAGAATAAAATTTATAAATGACATACAAATTTTGTAAATTTGATATTATAAATTGATGTTATTTTTTTTTGTAAAATAATATTTTTTGATCTTTCATATTTTTTCATTGTAAATAATTTTGTTACTAGTGATGAATTTTGAAAAAAAATACATTCAAAATTTACTAATATTAATGATGATATTTAATCTTTCATGTAGCTTAGAACTACATTATTTAAATGATAACAGTTTTTAATAATGCTTTATTTTATTTTATTTTTTATTCAAAAATAAATATTTTATTATATATTATTTATAAATAATATTCATATTTAAAAAGTATTTTGATTTTAATCAAATACAAAAAATTTAACACACAGAATATTTATTTAAAATTTTTTAATTAATAAAAAAATTAATTTAATTTAATTTTATTATGAACGTTCCATTTGCATGACGGTGTTCAAATACTTACTTTGTACTTGTTGGAATTTTCCAACAACATCAGGCATAATGCAACCATGTATCAAGTAATTGAGATTTATAAAACATCATCTAAACATTGTATTTCAACTACAGTGTCGAATTAGTTATCGTCTTTAAATAGAAGATAATTTACTAGTTTGGATTCTATAACCACCCAAAATACAATATAGATGTATTCCTTATACTCTTTACTATTCAAATTCATCCGAATGTGACCAATAATGATATATTCATTCCCATTATCCTTCTATTCAGCTCTTCTACGTTTCGTTCACTCTCTTCTCCCCGCAACTAGTCAAATAAAATCAATTGTTTCACTCGGTGAAGAATCACAGACGATTAGAAAGCAACTGAACTTCATTCTCTCCTCGTTGTTCCTCATTTGCTTTAAGGGTGAATAGAGTGATACGTTCCCCAACAAGTAAACAAAAAGTACATGAACTTCGCTACAAGGTTTTAGAGAATGGTCATGGACAGGATGCTTGATGTTATGTTCAGAGAAGCAGAGACGAACAGACCATGGGTATCAGGGCAGGTCAAAGTCTGGATATAAAGACGAACAATTTGCTTGTTGGAATCGAAAAAGGTACACATCATATTTACTTCGATCAATCGTTCCGATCTCCGCTCAGATTCGAGACCGCAGCAACAAAACTTTCTGCCTAGCGCGTCAATGGTTGTAGATATGCATCTTCGTCGTTGATCACAACCGTAGGAACCTCTGAACTGTCGGAGCAAAGCGGAGCAAAAGAAAGCTACAGGTAGAAGGCAATATGCAGCCTTGTTTGTTTCGATCGACTGACAGGTGAAAATCTAATCATAACTGATGATTGTCGATCTGAGGTTTAACTGTGATCGAACGGCCCCATGGGCTCCAAAGATAGCAATACGTAATCTGGGGTCCAAAATATCAGATTCGATATCTACTAAAGGTGGACACTTGGCATAGTCAAGTAGGGAAAACAAGGAGAAGATCAACATGGGAGCAGTTGATTTTACCATAATCTAGAGAAGTAGAGGCTGTATGGGACTGTTGAAAAAGGATGTGACATCTCCGTCCATTCCTGAAAATTACTGACGTCTGCACATGTCACAGAGTGGTTGCATCTCCTCCATCGACATTGGGTTGCTGGATTATGGAGCGGAGATGGTGTCGAATACTTCGAATATCTATCGTGCCCGGTGTCACTCTATAAACGGTACAGTGCAAAGTAAAGAAATCAGACAGAAATCTCAAACGGAGCTGCTTTTTCGTCTGCACAAGGGCATACCTCAAACCAGTAACCGACCAGTTCCGGCAGCATGTGCCAAGCTTCTACTCGTCATACGAGACGACGACGACCGTGGGCTTCCGAGGTTGTGCTCATCACCGTCAGCAAGCTCGTCCTGAGCAACGCTCGAGGGTGAACGCTCTCGACCATGGGGCCAACGCTGATCTCGTACCTTTCTATTTCATGACCGAGCCCGGCTTAAGCTTGCAGGAGGCAGATTAGGTGGGCTCGAGTTCGCCTCAAAATTCCACCGCACATTTCCATCTCGTTTTCCGCGCGAGCGATAAACAAGTTCGAAAGGTATCACCTTCCTTCGCTGTGCGGTAGCCGAAAACTCATTCTCTGAGCACTGCTGGGATCACATGCTACAAGGTGTAGAATATTCACCAACAATTCCCACTCAGGTCCTTTTTCTATAATCGCTGCCTCGGTGTTTGTATCGCGCCGTCCCATGGCAGTCACAGAAAGAGACGAACAGGCATGAGTTGTTAGCCATCAACTTACGAGATAAAAGTAAAGTCTCACGTACGGGGCTTTGCTCTTCCCAGCCTAGACGCTCCCGTCCAGGTAACAGTCAACTACAGATCCTATGATAATGACACCCGCCGGGGATGGTGGAAAAGTCCGCAATCTCTCGCGAAGCACAAAACTTTTCCTGCAATATTTCATGCATGAAGCGGAAATTCGTAAACACAGGGATGCGTTGTTAATATGATACCCATACTTTGTTGACTGCTCACCTCGAGCGTATACTCACCAGGCTCTGACCATAAAATTGTCTCACAATGGATCCTCTCCCTACAGCTTTTTCATCGAAGTCGACGAGGTCCGCTGGATGAGACGCCGCGTGGATCTTTCGCAATCCCGTCGAGTGCAGCTGTTGAGTTCACCTAATGGTGTGTCGGTACCGACCCCTCGCTGAAGGCAAAGCTTTCAGATGTTTGCCTTCACAACATGTTTAGCTCATCGTACTTCCACCCTCACCAAGCGTGCACTTGGGATGAGCGTTGCAACTCACTTGCCTAATCATCGACAAAAGCGGTCCTCTCATCAGCATGTTGCTCGTTAGAGCTATATTGGTTTGATCAGTCCACCCAACACTTGCAATGTCCTGACAAGGTTGCTGACAAGTGGTCTTTGGACGTGAAGGTCAAGTCCAAGTTGCAATCCGGCCAAATCTTCGTGAAACTTCGTAAATCAGATCGCTAGACCAGTTGACGAAGTGACAGCTCGATTCTCTCTGAAGTGACAGCTTACTCTTTTCCCGTAGCTGGCAGAAGGCAGTACCGCCGGTGCAACGATATTTTCCCCCAATCAGTCCCGGGTACTAACAACACCGGTGAGCTGGAAGGAAGTACGGTACTGACGACGATTGCATGCTGCACCCTGTGGATGCCTGCAGAACACGGGGGCCGACTTATCCTCAATACATAGAGGGACTTCACAAAGCATGACTCGCGCATGACCGCGCTCGGAGAATGATGTAACACCAAGACGCAACATGGCCTCCCTAGACACCGAAAGTTACTGTCACAAGATTTCTACTGACGACGAGAATGGTCAGGAGACCAACAAAACATACAACCACAACAACTATCTGGAAATGGGAGAGGTCACGACCGAAAAGACTCGGTTTGGTCGACGCGAACACTTCGCAGACGTAAAGCAAAGAAGAATATGTGGAAGCATGCACATTGTGATACTGAAGATAACTCATTCACGATTCAGAGAGCTGTGAATCCAGAAACTCTTTCGACAAGTCTATGGAAGGCCATTTAGATGGCCGCAGAATATATGGACTTGATGTATAATGTACAACCGGCTGTTAGACGGTGAGAGAAGGTCGATCATAAGATCGATCGAGATAGATTCGCTCTGACTTATGCTACACTTTAGACAAGAATCGTACTCATTCATAAACTATGTACACGTCGTCGTTCATTCATCCGTCTGCCAGAGGAAAAGGGCGTAGGTAGCATGAGCATCGGCATCATTCGGTGCATCCTCCAGCGCCCGGGCGAAAAGTTCATCAGCCTTGTCGAGATCACCGAGGACCTTCCATGCAAACTGCGCATATTGAAGCAAAACTTTTCCATCATTCGGACTCTTCTTCAGCGCAATCTCGAAGTACTTGGTTGCGGTGGTTTTCTCCATCCATACTTCGTTCAAAAACTCCGCAAAATCTAAGGGGAAGCTAACAGTGGGCCGGATCTCCAGGTCTTTGGTGAGGCTTCTGGCCGCATACACAGCAGCGCGTGTCTCAAGCGAGCTGAATTCTTCTTCGTCATCTCGCCCCACAACCAGGGTCCTGTTGTTGTCGTCGTAGATCGGCCGACACCCTCTACTATTACATTCTACACGGCCTACGGAGGCGTCTGTCTCAAATGACCCTTCCATGGCAGATGCCATGCCATCCACTCCAGCTGCAGTGAGTCCATTCGTAGAAAGCGTCTCCAGCGGAGCCTCGGCCTTTAAAAGACTGGCCCTACATCTGCCTTTGTCCTGAAGCCGGTTGATCCCTGGGAATTTGGCCCAACTATTTCCTTGCTGCATAGAGAGAGATAGTGCAGGTTCCACGGAAGAGTTGCCATCCTCCCTTTGGACAGCAAATGTCTGGCTCACTCTCAGAGTGCAGCCTATAGGCGTCAGAGACGACTGATATATGGGCAGCAGTGTCCCTGCTGCTCTCGAAGCAACCTGCAGACTCGCCATGTGCAGACTTTGGAAATCTCACTACTGTATCGGTACGTAGCTGATTCTATCGTAGTAGGCGAGGAGAATACTCAAGATGTAAAGGTCAATGAAAACCTCAACAGCACATCGTCAAATTCTCTTCCTTGACCCGTCCAGTATCCACCTTATACAAAACTCTAGAAAATCGAGGCATGCAAAAAATGGGCTGGAGTCGCTACGATCCCTGAAATGTAACGACTCCGCCGAGAGAAAGTGGAGAATGCATGTAGGCAACGTTGAAGCTGCGAAAGCTCGATCTCATAAGTCCAGTCGAGAAGAAGGGCGACGAGAGCAACCTCAGCATGCGTCAAGAGCCTCGTCGTTCCACGATGTTGAAGAGAAGAGTTCAAGAGAAGGGACCCAGAGAGAGAGAGAGAGACCTGCCGTCCTACAACGACACACCACTCTCACCAACCCCAGTCACTATATGTAGTATCGAGTGCGAAGGCAGTGTTGGCTGCAGCGAGAACAAGAACAGATACCTCCGATGTGCAGACGACTGGAAGATTCTAATATATCTCTATCTATCACTCTCCGTTCCGTGGGCGACGAGCGGATTGCGCATGCACTCAAGGATGAAACTCCCGTCAACCTTCAGGGAGCCCACTCCGGGCTGCATTTGTTGATAAGTAGAAGCCCTCTAGTCAATACCCGTAGCACTGACTCCAACCTACAACTCTACTCTCGTCGGTCGTCGTACTCGACGCACCCTACAAACCTACACTACGGATGTAGGTTTGGAGATTTGGAGTCCGACTCCAAATCTCGCGTAAGATGAAGAAGAAATCGGCCCTCAAAGACTCAAAGCCTCGCAAGGAGAGAAAAGGTAGCGAGCGGACGAGAGAAAGGACAGACGAGCAACTTGTGGAGCTGTGCGCGGGGAAATCATCGTCATCGCCGAACCGCTCGATGCCGAGAATCGAACAGCTTCGTCCGAGCGCCCGGAGTTTTGGCTGCCTTGAAACCTTGCTCCCTCCCTTGAACCCTCCTTTCTTTCTTTGCCCGCCCGCCCGCCCGCCCGCGCCAGCCAGCCCGCCTGCCAGAGAAATCTAGACCCGTTCCCCGAAGACTCTTTTTCGTCGTCCCGCAGCGACGCTCCCATCTCACCAATGCATCATCGTCTGGTACAAGTCCAAAGCCACCAAGCGTAGAGGATCGATGCGAGCCCCACGTTCGCCCCGAGACTCCAGGGCAGAGCAGAGCACAGCTGCACAGACTCACAGAGAGTGGGTGTTTGTACTCCGTACCTTCTCGCTCTCTCCCTTCCTCCCATCCCGCCCCGTCACCGGTCCTGGCCCTGGCGCTTCCTTCCCGTGGCATGGGCCTGACGAGGGACCGACCCGGAGTCTGACATGGCCGGACTGGCTAGAGGCGCACATTTCTCGGCGTTGGACCGGTCCCCGTGAGATCTCGCTTTAGCGACGTCGTCCGTCCGACCGACAAGGATACCCCTTCGCGGCCCGGGAGATTGAGAGCCGTGGATTGCGAGATGGCCGATTCCCGGGGGATAGGTTTGGCCACGCAGCGATGAAGAGCCCATACCCGCTCTTAGCAGAGACAATGCTGGTCATATGACACGGTGACACCCATTTGTGCACCACGTGGGCCGGGCTGGGCTACAATGGCACTCCTTTCCTCATACCGCCCAGAAATCCTTGCTGTATTTAGCCGTGGTTCCACTGAGCTTCACTCCGGGGCCTTCCCTCTCCTCCCGTCCACTTTATATTTGTCTGACGCGGTTTCAATTTGAGCACGATTGCGAGTCGCCAAAGCTCTGGGGGAGACTGGGACTCCGGGAGTGCCACTCGGATGCTGATTGTACTGGCAATTTAGTCTGCCATATGAAGGATCTGGCGCTGACCGCAGTCGAAATATGCCGAGCGAGCTAGCGAGGGACGAGGCAACGGACGGTTCTCAGCTGCTTCCAGTGTTGGACCGGATTCGAAAAGGGCGCGGGCAGAGGAGGCAGGGGCGGGGGTCAGAGCTGTGGGTTCCACAGCATTTGCGTACAAGTCCTCACAGCCTCACAAGTAGGCTCCACGGGAAGAAAGAGTCGAGCGAGACGGGGAGAGATCGGTGCTTTTCTTCGTCTGTCCTGTCGATGATGCTGTGCACTGAAAATCTTCGTCTTGTCGCCAACTTAATTGGATTCGAGTGCCTGTACTCGATCCTCGAATTTCATTATCGGCAACAATGGGAGACCTTTGGAGATTTCTTTCACCTTTGTAGATCTTGTTGTATTTTTCCTCTGTAGGTACCTGGATCCAGGCCAAATATTTAGGAGATTTTTTTTTGAACATTTTTTTCCCGATTTCGAAAGCTGGTCGAGTTCTGCAGTTTGGCAGTTCGGTTACCAACCAAAACAGTTCGGTTATGATTGTGGATGTTCATCCTGGCAATGAAATATCTCACGGAATAAAGGTAGGCCCCCCACGATTTGGCCCACCTTCGTGGATTGAAAGGGGCTCCCTTCGGTGATGCTTTTTCTGCACAAATAAAATGTCCAACATGAGTTCATCCACATATTCAACTCTTGCCTTCGAGTTCGTCAAAGCACGGCGTAAGGTTAGAAACCCACTCTGAAATCGTCATCTAAGGACATGACTTCCAATAAGGAGTGGTGTGTATTCTCGCCTTTTGGTCGGATGGATGGATGGATGGTTCATATTGTAGCCAACTTCGAACATTCGTATTGCAAATCTTATGTCATGGAGAAGATGAGCCATGGAGACCTAAACCAATCAAGGAGCAAGTTGTTCTAAGGAGGGAAGGGCTGCTGCCGTTACACAGAGCATGCAGTAATTTATGTTTTGTTTAAGAACCGGCTTGGTGAGATTGAAGCTCAGCTTGCAATGGACTAAATAGCGCGTCTTTTATCAACGATGGGGGTCATTTCCTTTCACTTGTCTGTTCATTCACGTACAGCATTGGCATAAAGAAAAACAAAGTAAGAACCAAGTAACATTGACATAAAGTATGAACTATGAGTTGGCTATCATGCAACACAGGAGTTCAGTTTAGACGAATGCATGCGTGGAGTTTCAGAACCTCTGGAATTGCACTTAGAAACGCACGAGTTTTGCACTATGCTGCTTTTAAAATAGCCCCTTGAGAGAACTAATCATTCGGAAGTGCAATCAGTCCCATCGTTTTGGTCTTTTCCAAGTGGGTAGAGTGAAATGGAGGGCACAGCGGGAGATCCAATCTCCACAAATTAATTGTTCACCAGCACCCTCTGAACACATAATATTTTATTATGTCGGGGAGGGACTGCAAAGAAGTTTCTAGACACTTCAAAGTAGGCAACAAGAAGGTAACAAAGAAGAAGATAAGAAAAGATAAGAAACGTTGAGGTCTGGCAGACCTTTGCTGAACAGACTTCCGAAAGGGCAAGTTGGGAATCGAGACATCTGAACGACGACATGTGGATGTTCTGTCAGAGAAAGGGAGACTGGAATGAATATCCGCATCGAGAGGGATGGACAAATGGACAAGTGTCTTGCAACTTGGGACTAAGTTGACACTTGCATGCAGTACCCTGCGCCTCCATCATCATCATCATGGATTCATTTATAAACGAGTTTACAACGACATCATCTTCGTCAGTTAACGTACGAGAGACGCATTAGGGCGAAGCTCTCCATCAATCCACACAGTGACGGGCACCAACTAACCCTTTTCCGTCCAAACCAAAAGCGAAGTAACATTTCGACACAGACGTACAAGCCATACGGGGCATCCGACATATCTCCATCACTTTGTCAGCTGTGCACGTTTGTTTCGAACGAGTTTCGGAGAATCTCCTTCGCGTTGAAGGCAGCCACCAGCCCTCGCTAGAGCTTTGACCAGAAGGTACCAAACAAACGGCCACTTGAGAACTCTCTGGCTTGCTTTACGGTCAAGCTCTGAAGGGAGTTGCTCTACTTGAGCCTGGCACTAAGTGAGAAGTTTGCACAGTTTGTGAGAAGGCACAGTTTGTTCCCGAGGGCAGGCCTTTCTCTCCGGAACTCGACCAGGTGCATCTGGTGGCTTTGCTTCCAATTGAATCCGGTCGGCATTCTTCAAGATTCAATGAAGGCAGGCTTTGTCGAGAGCAACCTCCAAGCATCCAACAAAACCAAAGTATTTTTGTAGGTGTAATCGCAGCTGATTGAAGACGGGAATGATGATCCCGTCCACTTTCTCCCCTGTCCCGTGTTGACTAGACGAAGAAGGCAGGAAGGTAGCAGAAAGTTTTAACAACTGCGAAATCTCAGTACCTATGTTCAGGTACAAAAAGCCGAATCTAGGCAATCTGCAGGCATGTACATGACGTTGCATTCAATGTTCTCGCCAAGTGAGAGATCTCAGACTTTGCAATTTGCACTGCCAAGTCTGGGATCTCACTCGCCGTCCAGACCAGAGCTTGTGTGGTGTGAGGAATTCAGAGTGAGGGGCTCCGCTCTGAGTTGCCTTCTTGGTCGTTAAAGCAACTCATTTATTGCTCACCTTTAATCCAAAAATTAGATCTCGTTATGTACTAAATTCATCCAACTTGTTGGAAGTTTATTATTTTCACGGTCAACCCAGTATAGTGGGGGTAATCTCAGACCTCATTATATTGAACCATTTGATGGATATCGAATAAGAGTTTAGTCCTGCATCTACGGGCCTGAAATTGGCCACTTTTGTTCCTAATTCATACAAAGATTTGTGATTTTATCTATATCTCTATATCTATTGCAGCTCATCCTCTTTTTCGAAAAAGAAAAATAGTAGCTCATTTTCTTTTCGAAGATGAGCGAAGAACAAACATGGATTGAAAAGTCTCTTCTATAAATAATACAATCTATTTTATTTATGAATTTTTTCTATTATATATATAATTTATACTTATATTATTTTAATTTAATTGATTTTACCGTCTAGTTGAAGATAATCTTTTCGTTTCGTGGCTGAAAAGTCAAGGCAAGAACCTCGGATCTGAAGGTTCAGAAACCTTGATCTTGTACGCCATTCTTATATTTTGCGGCATCTTCCTTAAGGCAGTCGACCTCCTAATGATCTAATAATCGCTGTAAGTGAAGAGGGTATAGAGATCCGGATAATTGCAATTGTCGGCCAATTTGCGCCACTCCAGTAAAGATTCATTCCTTCTATCTGTACGTAACAGATACAAAGAATATAATTTCCCACATGTGCTAAGTTCAAAAACCAGTATGAACTTTTTTCTTCATATTTGTTACATGTTCCAAATAACTTCTGAAAAGTAAGGCCACAACCTTAAACCACCAACCACAACCTTAAGCCACAACCTTAAGCCAGGTCGCAGTAAGTTCTATATATTGACATGGTCACTGATTCTCAGTTCGTAAAAAATGAAATATGCAGGATATGGAAGTAAAAATGGAGGATGTAAAAGGATAGACAATATTGTCATGTAGGCACACAGAATATTGGTCCTTCAAGATTTTCTGTGGACAACAAATGTTGGCTGTTGATAACTGCTCAATACCTCTATACCTCAACTCATTCACCCCTTCGGCTGGTCGAATTTCTCCCCAACCTATTATTATGTTAGGAAATGAAATGTTAGGAAATCGCGACTTAAGGGAGTTCCTGAAAATAATAAAACAATTAAATTCCTCTTTTTTGCACACACTAGAAGACCAAAGTGACATGAACGAAGCTCCAACATGACAAAATTACTATCTCTCATACTAATCTTTACGCATTATCAAGCGACGCATATAAAGGCTGTGCTGAAGTGAAAAGTCATTTCTAATAGAGGAGAAGGGAAAACGAAAGCAGACGGGGTTCTAAGTCAAAAGATTGACCATTTAACCAACACACTATATTCCATCATTACTTAAAACCATGACAGAGAGTATAGGAATGTAAGTCATTTTAAAAATTAGTAGCTGTCATTTCTAGCTTTCGAGAAAATCGAAATCTCGTCAAACTAACCAGAGTGACAATTTTACTATATCAACCCTACCGAATTAATCTTTACTTGGCAATCAATACAACCTTAATTGCCAAGTCAAGACCCAGTTGTAAGTTGTACAACTCACAACGACTGTGCGCCTTATAGCACCCCATACTACGGAATCTGTATGCCCATGTTACGATAGACTCCCGCTCATGAGATTATCCATATCTTCGAGTCAAACATGACGCTGACCCCGAACTCCATTTATTCTAAGTATAAATTCTGAACATAGGTTGGTTGAACTTGGTTCCATGAAATTCCATCATCCATCCATTCCAAGCTTTTGCGTTCCACTAGCGAGTGGCATCATGATAGGAGAACTTTTGTCCGAGCTTTCCACTGTGGCTAAAACGGGCCATTAGCTGAACTTTGAAATTTTGAACTATGGGACGGAGTTGTCATTATCTGCGGTAAGCGACAAGGGGAGCCGCTGTAATGGAAGCGAGAAGAGTAAGAAGGCCCATGACGATGGGCGCGGCCCTGTTGTATGCTTAGGTGCCTAAATCGGGCAATCTCTCACACTCAAGCACTGCATGACTCCACGAGCCCTTTTCTTTACATGAGCGGTGCTGGTGCGGGAGTTGCAGCTGACGGAGCAAAGTTCGCGAACCAACAATGATGCGAGAAAAAGTTGAGAGAACTTGAGACAGAGCGGGGGAGAGTTCTTGAACTCGGCAGCTGCTGTTCTATCTTCTTCTCTTTTGCAAGGTCAATGTTATCGTCCAAGGACAACTTTTGGATGCTTTTTCTCACGCTCGAGCAGATCCAGACGCCGCTTTTCAGGTCGTATACCCGTTTCGGAATCTTGAGCCTCCGTCTCACATGGCACAGGCTAGCCGCTACAGGTAGCTATAATGCCTCAGATTGAAGACCTTCTTTAGCCTGGGGGATCGCACGCAAGCATCAAGTTCGCGACTTCCAGGACAGTGCTTCTCAAAAGGCTTCGCAAATTGTGTCGTAATGAAGAGAGGAAAGGGTGGACGGAAACGATGGCAGAGGCAGCGTTGCCGAAATGGGCGATCGAGAAACAAATGGAATATCGGTACTCCTCTCACCTTTGCATGCGAATCAAACCGTGTGAAGGAATATGCAAGTGTCGGAACAAAAAGACACATACACATTACACAGGGATGGTGCAGTGCAGAAAAGCGTGGGAAAGGAATGCCTAGAAAGGAAACCCGTCCAGCCGTCCGGCACGGCTCACCCATCAACCGAACGTGCAGCCATCATTTCAGATAGAGCATCAACACCACGCTACACTACTAGCTCTTGAACATCTCATTCACTGTAAAGAATAATATCAAGTATTTTTGGCAATTTTCAAGGGATATATCATTGTTGCAGTGAGATGTCTGTGGCTAAATGGAAGCCCCAAGCTGTTCACGGGTTCAGAAATCTGCACATACGTAACGTATATTATCATCCACGTCTGAATTGTGTCTATACAATAAAAAAACAAACTCACGTGAGTAAATAGAAAAATCAGAGATAATCAAGAACTTAATTTCTTACTTCTGGTTCAAAACATCAGCATTAAGATCTAATTTAATTTATATTTTTATGTATAATTAACCTTTTAATTATGGAAAACATTTCTTCATCGAAATTAAAATTTTTTGTTCTTATCAAATCTACAATGAACACTTGATTAAAAGCGGATATAAGTCTATAAAAAAACTAAAAATATGTTCAAAATAAGAAAAAAAATTGCTTTAATTTCTTTAATAAAATAATTTATTCACATAACGATTATTAGATGTTAAAATATATTATTTCATGTAGTCTAACACATTCATAAAAATCTGAATTAAATATATCTAACTTATTGATAAATTTGACTAGTTTTACAATTAAAATTTCCATTGTTTATAAAATAAAATATTATAAATATAAATATAACTATATTTAGTATATTAATATATATGTATATTTGGATCAAGAATAATTCATCATGTTTAGATTTTTTTTTAACACTTTATCATAACATTGCAAGACAAATAGTGGGATTTTTTTCTTAGCATTTGCACAAGCTACCTACAAAACATAATAAAAAAAGAAGAATCTTCTTTTTTTAAATCGTTAAAAAACTCATAAAACACTTACATCTATCATTGATATGATTTTATTAAATCTACAACAAATTCTGTTTTCCCCCTTTACAAAAGAAAATACCAATTTTTGAACAAATGAAGAACATGTATTATAATTATACTTATTTTATAACATTGTAATAAATTATTGTAAAATCAACTCAAATTAATTAATATAATAGTAATAAATTATATAAAAGTTTAATATTATGAAATATATATGTAAAATACAATCCAATTAAGTGTGTTTTATGACAAAAAAATTTTATTTTTTGGAATTTCAATTTATTATAGTCATATTGAGTTGGGTAACGAGCATTCTCATGTATTGCCGACATAAGCATAAATTTTTTTTTTGTCCAAGTAAGCAAAAATAAAGAATTTTATTTTAGTCTTAAAAAAATCTCTAACATGTTCCATTTTGATATGACTATAATAAATTACATAAGAAATATATTATTGTTAATGTTTAATCCATATAAAAATTTAAGATAGATTGTGAATCTCATTCTTTTTCATCTCTAAAATTTAAATCCCTTTCATCTAAGTGTGTAATGTGGATTAATTTAAAATAAAAATTTCCAATTATTGTGTGAAAAATTAAATGTCCATATATTGACTTGTAAATTTGAAACTTAATATCATATCATATCAAATTATGAATCATTTCATAAATCTTTAATATTATAAAATTAATTCAAAAATATTACTTTCATAAATTAAAAAAATATTATTAAATATTTTTTTATTATATAAATTTTTAAATATAATTTTTTAAAAATCTATATTTAGAATTTTTAATGAATTTTTAAAAAATTATTCGATTATAATGAGTTGTGTTTATATATTTATATCCAAAATTACACAAAAGATTACAAATTTACTAGTAGGGATACCAAGTACAATAGCAAAAAGGATGGGAAGACCCCATCAAAGTGTACATGGATGAAATCCAAGGGGTAGGATGGGGCTAGATCCCAATAGCATCACAATGAAAAATATGTTCTATTGCACTAAATATATCCAAGCTATCCAAGTCAAACGGTGTACATACTACATGTGCATCCAAAGAAGCATCACATAAGGTGATTGTTGTCCAATGGATTGCACTAGCTAGTACTCTATGTACAACAATGGATACACACTACCTAAAATAGGCTATACAATATACTAAAGAGAGTGATACCCCATGTCGCATAGTTTGATAGGCTCTCGCGCATGTGTCAAAGTCGACATCCATAGCACCATATAATTCCACTGTTAGAGGAACAAAGAGGTGATCTCTCTGCATACCCATACACTTGGAGACCTTAGTTGTTGCCACTCCACTCACTGTCCATCCAAGAGGAAGGGTAATCATTCCCTTGGAAATACAATCGTGAGTAGGATATGTAACCACAACATCTGCAACAGTACCTTGATTCACCCAAATCAAGTATAAATGTGTCCTAATCCAAATCGATTGCAAGGTATACCAATGGTCTCTCCATTGAAGTTTAGTTTAGTTGCAAACAAGAAGGTAGATAACAAACACCATATCCATAATGGCATCATGGGTAACATATTGCAAATTATGATTATAATAATTATATTTGAATCATGCTTGTCTTTTATTCTTATAGATAAACTGTTAAAGTAGTATTATGTACATATTGATTGAGATAACTATAATGTCTTAATATTGATTATGATAAATTAATGAATCAACTCATCATATATGTAGACTAAGTATGTTAATTTATGAAAATGCAATATTGATGCACATGCTCTCTACTTTATATTACTCTTATGAATTTAGGTATCATTTTTTAACTCGAATATATTTTTAATGTATGTACACATGATATCTACCTGCTTTTATATTAATCAATTAAAAAATTGTCTCTCGCCCTCATAGTGATCCTCAAAACATGTGTGCACATGATCAAAACTCAAAGAAAACTTTCCGGATAGTAGAAATAGAAGTAAGTTTCAAAGTTTTAAGTCACTTCATAAAACGGACATTGTGAAATCTTAAATTTTTTAAAAAAATTAAAAGACATCTACTTGATATTAAAATATGCTCAAAATATATTTAATTTTTTTCTTTTTGTAATATATTTCTTTGTTAAACATCTGAAATTTGAATGTGATTATAAGAGATAAAATTACACTAAAATGGACTCGTTCCTGAAAAATGTGATGATAAAGAAATTGATTATAAAGAGTTGTTACTCTCTATGATAGTACTTACACAAGTTACTAGCATTTTTTTTGAGATTAATTTATATTTATATCTTCTTAACAAAAAGAGATTTAGTCTTAATGGTCAAGCACAACCAATCCTAATTGTTCCTTGCAATATTCAAGTGTTTAATTCATATTATAAACACATTGTCATTGGTGAATATTATGTATAATCTTTATTTTTATCTTCCCTCCTATTAACCTTCACTTTCTTTGGAGGCTTCATATGTACTGCATTTATTGAATATATATTTTTTGAATCTGCCATGTTATGGTTTCTCAAGGATAGTTAGAAGTCAAATCGGAAATTGCGATCATAGCCAAAATGATGCTTAATTATGCCTTCCCAAATCACTTATGCTTACATTGGTTTTACTGTTTCTTCCCATCAAATGAACAAGCCTTGAGAGAATAATTACTGATTGGAACCATCATTTTATAACTAAATCTTATGACAAAAACAAGTTAGGAAAATTACGTCATAACAACTTCAGTTGCGAAAGAAAAGAAACGAAGGAGATTTAAAAAAGAATTTTAAAGATAACAAAAATAAAATATGGATATTCGATTGATTTTTTTTGGATTAGAGGTGGATGCATTATATACTAATGCCCTATGCCCTATGAGTGATGATGATGATACATGAGTGAAGGGGAGAACGGAGAATAGGTGAGGAGGCCGGGATTAATTTTTCACACATTGAAAGTTTATATTTTACCTAATGTGGAGAGTGAATAAATAATTCTCTTCATTTTTCAATTTCAATTCCGACAGTACCTAAATTGAATATTATGGAGAATTGTTTAGAGAGATATTAATGAATTTATTATTTTTAGGGATTGAATGATTTTTCAGAAATCTAATATATGGATCTTTTTTGTTCTAATCTCTTTCTTTTCCTTGTGTAGGTTTTATGGGACCTAATGGGAAATCATGGAGATTGGAATAGAAAGTTGTGAGTGTTTTTAGATTTTAGGGTTTTGATAGTTAGACCTTCCTCATGTAGGAGTAGATATATGATGGAGTGCCATGCATACTTATCGTGTTGGACATAGGAAGTTGGCAACTAGATTTTGGAGATTCCAAGCATGGGATTGGGCTTCATTGCAAGATGAGTCCATAGGGTCCACACATGTTAGTAGTCATGTTCAGCCACATGATATTTTTGATTCACCTTGATTGCAATGGTGTAGGATCTTGGGGCAGATCATGGAGTATAGCAAAGTCGCACAAGCCCTTCATCCTTTGTCATTTTTTTATGGCTAATCCTACTAAGGAGACTACTTCTTCTTTATGAGTTTTAAATCCATCCATGGGCAAGGAAATATCATAAGAGGTCTTGAAGTATCAGCTTGAGGAGCCATTATGTCTTGATAGATTACCTTGTGCCAATTGTCTATATTACAAGCCCCCCAAGATAGTTGTGGGGCTTGTAAAGAATGATATATGAGCATATTTGAGATTGCTTTCAAACATATGATCATTCTAATGGTTTCACAGAGTTGTTTCAAGTGATTGCATCAATTATGGGAGGGGAGATTCTGTTGTCAGTTAGTCAGGTACTATATGCTAGTCAGCTTCTCGTGATAGAGAAGGAAATTGGGGATATCATGCCATTTGACACATATTATTCATATGTGAGTGTGATACTACCATAGATGGAGCATGGTCCATATGACTCATTGTACATTAGGAGTACAAAGGATAGTTATCCATGATGCCATTAGGGATGTGGTGTTTGCTATGGCCCTAAAAGGTGAATACCTCACATGGAGAGAGCGTTGGTATGCCTTGCAGTTGACTCGGGTTAGAGCAAACCTATACTTGATTCGGGAGGAGTATGGTACTATTGCAGACGTTATGGTTATAAATCATACATGTGACACAGTTTTGGAGTAGGTGATTACTCATCCTCCAGAATGGGCGGCGAGTGGATTAGCAACAACCAAGGTCTCCAAACATATGCAGAGAGGTCACCTCTTTGTTCCTCTAGCTTTGGAGTCATATGGAGCTATTGTAACATTGAAGTCAATGACTCCAATGCTTTACATAATGTAGGGTTAGAAAAGTCCGAAATCTAGACTATGCCACATGGCTTATATGCGTAGGTTGCATGTTTCGTTATTTTATCCTATCCAATTCCTAAAAGAGGTCTAGCACACAATCCGATCCACCAATGGATGGTAGCCATCTTGTCATTAAGCCAAAGTTTACCTTTTGCTTTTTGGATCGTGCACACCACTATCTTGTCTTTTTGTGATCTAGTGACCAATCTAAGATTTGGCTAAACTAACTATAGCTAACCAAGATTGGTTACAACTATGGACACTGACTTTGACATGTTCGTGACAGAGTGTGCGAGAGCCTACCATACTTGTCGGCAAAGGGTATACACTCGCTTTAGCTTATTGTATAGCTTATTTTAAGTAACATGTTTCCATTGCTCTACAGAGAGCACTAGCTTTAGCAATCCATGGGAGAGTAATCACGTTAGGTGATGTTTTAGTTGAATGTAGTCCATTTAACCTATATAGTTTAGATATCTTAGGTGCAATATTATATATTTCCCATTGTGATGCTATTGGGACCTAACCCATGTTACCGGTTTGGTTTTATCCATGTTAGTTGATGTTCAAATGTATGTAGTCCCTTTGACTTAACATAGTTCATATATCTTAGTTGTAGTATTACATATTTCCCATTGTGATGCTATTGGGACCTAACCCATGTTACTGGTTTTGTTTTATCCATGTAGGGATTGATGAGATCTTCCATCCTTTTTGTTATTGTACTCTATTCCCGGTATATATTGAACTTCAGACCCTTTCGCAAGGGGACTCATATTCGCAAATCTTTGAACTTGGGGAAAGGGAGGATTATTACACCTTGTTGAAATCGTATGTGTGAGATGACAACTGGAGTTAGCATTTTAACCTATCTTTTGAACATTCTCAAATAGTTATCCACAACCCTAAGGTTCAATTGGGATTTAGGATAACTGCTATAGTCATCTCAACCTACAGCAAATTTCCAAGTGTCAACTCAGTTTAATGATATGCCAAGAACTCAAATGAGTTGAAAACATGACACCTTGCTGCGTGCAGACATGTTTTTCTATGTCGTAGTCATGTAATCTCAAGTTCGCGGTTTACCTGTTGCATCCCCTCTATCCAGATCCAGCTGGAGAAGTCCCACACGGAGGCAAGCATCCCACACTCGTCTCAAAAGCTCGCCAATATGCTCGTTTTCTTCAGCGACCTTTGAGCCTCGAGGAGCTCTCTCGACGCTGACAGCGTCGAGAGAGTTCTGCATAACCGCATACACTTCTGACAAGTCCTAGCAAGAAGTCTACAATGTTCACAGATGTCGCTTCCGCTGTTCCGTTGTTGCTGTAATGATTCTGAGCATAAATGATTCAATGATTTGCTTTCGGTCGACACACTGCCGCTGAAGGAATGGCAACCACCATGGAAAGGAGCTGCGTGCTTTTGTTCGTCTGAAAGTCCACGGAGGCCTAAACCCTAAAGGGAGCTGCGTAGAGAATAACTTCGGAAAATGCCCGACGGGGAGAAGATTGCACTTCACGTGATTGCCTTGGACCGAACGGGAGGCTGGGAACGGCCGCCCTGGCTGCGGATCCAGGTGTCGGACGCCGGGGCTCCAGCTGACGCTGGGCATTCGATTTTATCTTACAAATGTTTTGCAAATTGCACACTGGGTTTGCCGATTGACCGATTCGAGTCCGGATCTTCCCAGCCAATGGCCTGAAAAGCGAGGCGATTCTAAAGCTGTTTCTTCACGTGTCCCATCTGTCCACATATCGCCACGTGGCGAGCAGCCTTCGTCCCCAGCCGTCAAGTAAGACTGCTGTTGACATGCTGCCATCTCCCGGCTACGATCTGTCCGCCGATGGTGGGCAGTGGGCACATGTGATGGGGTTCAGAGTCTCGACTAGCCCGTACCCTAGTAGCCTCAAACTTAAACCGCATGATGACAAACCCTGCACATGGGTCGAGCATGGAGGACGTGATGCATTTTATGTGAACGGCCTTCGTTTGTGGTCGTACTGTGGTTTTGGGAAGACGCAACGGACCCATTTTGAAAAATAACCTAGTATTTGTAACGCACTTACTCCTCTCAAATACTTGGTACATCCAAACTTATTTCTCCAAAAACAAATCCCCATACCGTATCTTACCTAGATTGATTTCTAAAAACTCATAATACTCACAATTACGGAGCTTTTTTGTTTGGTTGTCACACTTTTCTCCACACAATTTCCCATCACATGATCCAATGGCTTCCCATATCTTTCATTCAACTGGTTGTTAGGTAAGAGAGATTCATCATGCTCTCTTACTCTCCTTGTGTATGTAGCTATGTGTCTCTGTTCTTAACTCTTTGTATGTGAAAACCTCTTAAAAACCCTAAAAAATGTCTTCTGTGCCATGTGCCAAGGATTTAAATACATTGGAACTGAAAGATGTGGAATGATGTATGTAGTGGCCAGCCAATAAGAATGGCTCAAAATTTACTGGTGAATTTGCTGTGTGACAAGGTTTGCGCATGTGGGTTAGTGACAATATTCCCTAGACTTTGGAGAATATAAGACTAAGATTTTCGTATTGTTTTTTAGGTGAGTTAATGAGTAGATAAGTAACCACGACTGATTTTTCTTTAACTATATGTATGTTGTGACTGAATGATTCTTGTGTGCTTGGTATGTTCTTTGAAAAAAAGTGCAGTGTAGATCATTTCAAGTTTTGTTCTTGGTATGATCCACTAGTTGGTGGATATTTCTAGATAGACTTGAAACTTGATGGTGGAAAATTTGCCTTTGCACTACAGAATATATATTCGTATAAATAAGACTCATTTTATGCTCATTATATTTCATCTCAATCATTTATTTTGAGTTTCAATGCATACCATAGATTCTACCATAGATTTTCAAATTCCATCAATGTATTTTTGTTGCAATTTTCCACCATAATTTAAAAATTTAGATGATTAGTTTTAGCACTAGTCAATATGGAATTATATTTATCATGGTGGTATCTTAATTGCATTAAGTATGATACATTATCAGGTGTAATTTGTAGAGTTAATTTTATGTTTAAATATAAATATATATAAAATTTATTGATCTAAATATATAGTTATTTTAATATTTACTTTTTAATTTCATAATTTTTTATTAAAAAAAATAGATTTGCACATTTTAAATCTAAAGAAAAGTCTTCAATAAAATTTATTATTATCTCTCAAGTCCTAAATATAATGAAATTTTACTTTAACAGAAATTTCCATATTGTCTTTCAAGTTAAATGAATAAATTCAGATAGAAACTTTAAAAAAAAATATTATTTTAAAAATCATAAGAATAACACCACATATTCAAAAATATTTTTAAACACAAACATCATAACACTTCAAATTATTTAAGCACATAGGTTTGATCCGATGCAAGTTCACATAATAAGTATTGTAAGACATAAATAAAATTGATCATACCCTGATATGTGAAATACAAGAATAAGAATGCTGAAGATAATGTCCGTATTGATCAAATAAATTTCAGATTTTATATGGGAAAAAATTGAACTTTGTTTATTAATTATAAAGGAAGAAATCAAAACTGAAATCATCCTAGATAGTTACTCTCATGTTTACTGAGATTCAGCTAAAAAATCTGAAAAGTAATTAAGGAGTTTTTCCATCAAACGTAATTGATGTAGATATCTATATTGGAAGGTAAACTATCATCAACCGCTATGACTTGATGGATAGAAAGACGGATAATTGTATTTACTTTCAGAGACAAATATGATTCATCAAATGAACATATATTACAAGAAAGATGTGTTTGATTCAGCTTCAGTGTAGTTTGGCCTTCACAATTCTCTCAAAACAGTAGTCCACGGAAAGACTCCAGAACATTTTAGCAAACCGGTATCACCTGTAGCTCCATATGGAGCCTGCGTACATCAAACACAATGAACTTTGTGCAGTACTTGTTTACTATAAATTGCAGAATCATATATCTAGGATGAGGTATATTTATCAAGGAAAAGCGAAAAATATCACTGGCGTCGTGAACTTGGATCACTGACGTAGACCCTGGACTTTTTGCTCTTGCTGTCTGAATATCTAATGATCCTGCAGATCCTTAAATCATCGAGGATTCCCCATCATGCAAACACATTCATTCCAACGTCACTTCTGTTCAGATTTTTCCGAATCCTTGTTCCAAGATCGAAGTCTTTCCGGAGACGGACTATTTGCTTAAAGAGAACACTTCGAACGCAAGTAACATGTTCTCCATGTCACTTGTTGAGGTCATCAACCGCAAAGTATCTACAATTGTTGTAAAAAAAAATTGGGAACCAAGTAATATAGCAAAAAGGATGAGAATACCCCTTCAAGTACAACAGGGATGAAACTAAAGGGGTAAGATTGGGCTAGGCCCCACTAGCATCAAAATGGAAAATATGTCATACTACACTTAATATATCCAAACTATCTAGGTCAATCAGTTTACATAGTACATGAGCATTTCAAGCTACATTACCTAATGTGATTGCTCTCCCCTATTGATTGCACCAGCAAGTGCTCTTTGTAGAGCAATGGATACACGTTATATAAAATAGGCTATACAATATGCTAAAAAGAAATACCATGTGTCGCTTAGTATGGTAGGCTCTTGAACATGTCGAAGTCAGCTCGATAGCTCTATATAACTCCAAAGCTAGAGGAACAAAGAGGTGACCTCTCTACATATCCATATACTTGGAGACTTTGGCGGATCATCAGCCATCAAGAGAAACTTGCCATCCATCCTCCTAAATGGATCATCACCCCATCCGAAACAATATCATGTGTATGATTTGTAACCACAACGTCTGCAACAATAGCTTGGTACTCCTAAACCAAGTATAGGTATGTCATAACCCGAGTCGATATGCATATCAATGCTCCCTCCATGTGAGGTATCCACCCTCTCATGAGTAACACCATAACAAACACCACATCTCTAATGGTATCATGGGTAGCTATCCTCTGCCCTCCGAATAAGCAACGATTCATATTGGATCGATATGATTAAGCAACATATGATGCATCTAAGGTAATACCATACTCACAAATGAGTTATAAAGATGCAAATGGGAGGATCAAGCCAAGTCAAAACCTCATCAATATAGAAAAGATAGATGGTTCGAGTTGAAAATATCTAATGCATGGTCGAGCCAAGATCCATGAGCATGCACCTTGCCATAGCAAAAGTGTAGACAATCCTGAGTAGTACAAAGAATATAAAGACGGGAATTCATGTCATATCTCTAGAGATAAAGCATCTCTCGTATGTCATCATAATACATGTGAAGGAAATGATCCCCCATCCATGTCCCTCACATACATTTTAAGGATGAGCCTATATGCAATCACAAATTGGGAGGATAACAAGGTGCCGAGAATGCCCAACTAGCAAAAAATACTACAGGTGTAATCTCCTACATACATAATAAGCCTACCTCTCCATACAAAATCAGCAAAGATGTCTATCTCAATGTCAAATTTCCTATCATACACTCGAAGATCCTTGGTATGATGATATCACCAAAGATGTCCATGATGCTTCTATAAAAGGCTGTCAAGTGTGATAGGAATGCATATGAAGAAGGAATCGTGAGAAATAGATAAGTGGGCCGACGAGTAATACTAGAGGAGAGTTTATGAAATACCACATTCGGATCCCTCAGTAGAGGAGAGGAAGGTCATCTACATGTAGTATATCCTTAGGAATATTGTGTCTAAACAAAGTCCTCATACCCTATTGACATTACAAAATTGCGTAAGCCGTCTATCGATGTCATACATCCCTCTTGAAGCTAAAGATGAGGAGGAATGTCCAAAGTAGACCATATTCTACACTTTGACATTTGATTCTCAAGCCTATAAGATTAAGCTCAATAGTCAAGTAGTCAAAAGCATGCATAATATGATCTACAATGCCCACAACGAGTGTATCGTCCGCTAAAAAAAGGACCACACAACTTAGTACGGCCAAAGCAATATACAAAAGAGCTTTATAACCAATCATGGCAAATAGGGATCCTCCCAAAGGATTTCATTGTTGAGTACAAGCGATGGACTTTCAAATAATGAATCCCTCATGTGAAAATACATGTTGACAGAAGAGAGAAGAATGTAAACCAATGATTGTATGAAAAAGATGAGATTCAACCAAAGGTCCACTAAACTCTTTAATCTTTCTAAAGATGGATGCATTTGAGACACTATTAAAAGTATTCTCAAGGTTGTATTCTTGTGACACACCTACTATGAGAAGATGATGACATGTGTCTTCCTTAAAACCGTTATTATAACAATGATATTTTAGGACATGATGATCGGCGATTAATTCTAAGGTTGTTAAGAGTCCAAGGTAAGATTCATTTTGTAGGGTGATGATATTGATAAGGCTCCAAGAGATATTGTCTTGAACTTTGTTGAATATAAAGCGTAGTTAGTGTACAAAGGGGAAGGAAAAGATATACAATATCATTTTCAGGTGATGAAGGAGCTTATCTTATCAAAGTGGAGCCAATGTGGGTTATGGATAGAGAATAACATTATCATCTAGATGTATTGATATCCAATTTATTTGTGATCAATATCTAGTGTATTCATTGCGATCATTTTTATACATGGTTAGTATATCACTTTGGATATAACTTTATGTGACAAGTGATGATCTCTCAAGACTGTAAAACTAGGGAAGTGAGGAGAGACCACTCCATCCTATTGGATTTGCTGCCTTCTTCGCTCGAACTTCCTCACACAACTCCGGACACACATAGTCCCATCGCCATGCTAGGAAGTCTCCTCCTTTTTTAATCGTAGCAACTCTTCCGTTGTCCAATCAGGCTTTGACATCAATGGTCTAAACACTCATATCGGCATCTTTCTTATCAACGGCAATTAAATAGCCTCTCGAACTTCCAAACGAATGATAGATCTTTTCTTCATGTTGCTTAATCTCTCCGTTGGCTTGTTCTTGTTTGCCTGCTGCTTGTCTCACTTGTTGATGTTGTTACTAACTACTCTAATCCGATCGATACTTTAGACATTCCCTAATAACCTATTCATTTTAGTCATATTCATACTTATTCCACATATTCGTATTCGGCAGACCATAATTCATCCGAATATCGCATACTTTTATTCCAAAAATAATAAAACAAGCTCAAATTCTCTAACTAGGGTCATATAGAGTTTTACACCTATCGTAAACACACTACTTAGTCATCATATAGACAATATAAGCTGCAATTAATAAAGAGTCAAAATAATAACTTGAAACCGACTAAGTATGAACAGAACTACAAATTGAACCGGGCAGTTTATAACTTGAGAATAATACTCTTTGCCAAAATTCCTAACAATTAACTCTCTATGGTAACAATAGCTTTCCATAGAGAGTTAACAATTAGTTCTCGGTAAACAATAGTGATGGATTGGGACCCACTTGTTGAAAGTTATCACTAGTAATAAGTTCAAATCCAGAACTCTCAACTAAATCAAAACGTATCCTATTAGATCCCAAATCACGTTGTAGAAAACAACTGGAAGAATAATCGGGTCTGGAGAGTTTATCATTTGTTGCATAAAATTACCTTCAAAGTGATATATTAACCACGCCTGAAAGTGATCGCGATGAAGACATCGGATATTGGTCACAAATGGATTGGGCAAAGATACAATTAGAGGATCATGTTGTCTTATATCCATGTCCCATGTTGGCTCCACTTTGATCAGATTAGCTCCTTAGTCAGCAAAGCGAGGTTCTAGATCTCTCCCTTCCCCTTTCCCCCTAACCATGCTTTATATTTGATAAGGTCCAAGATAATATCTCTTGAAGCCTTATCAACATCCTGATCCTACAAAATCAATCCAACCATGGGCTCTTAACAACCTTACAATGAGATGTCGGTCATCCTAACCTAAAGATTGTCATCATAACAACAGTTTTGAAGATGACACATGTCATCAACTTTTCATAGTAGCTGCGTCATATCACAATACCTTCTAATCTCGTCATGGAGCACACGAGTAAACTTATGAAATAAGTTTAGACATAAAAATCTAGTTTTGAAAAGCCCTAGAATATAACAAGGCTGAGATGCTCACCACTTCCACAACTCGATTACTATACCCGAAATGATCTTTTTGTTGATTGATTTAGTGTGTGATCCCCAAAGTGATAGATGTCAATGTGATCGCACGTCCATGTGCACATCCCAAGTGCTCCAATCATAATCTTTGTGCATCTTTTCACATATGTGTTTACCCCTTATGAGGTAAAGAATAGCCATGATGTATCATGCACTACTATAGGTGGCCTCATGAGAGGAAGTAAAACTATAGCTATCACAAAGAGAACAATAAGGACACATGGTACTCCACCATGTATCTTCTCTCAATTACAAAATCACAACCCCCTAACAATCCACCTCACATGAGCAAAATTATAACTATCAAAATTCTAAAATCTAAAAACACTCATAATTTTCTATTCATATATTTTTAATTTTTCAACTAGGTCAAGAAAAAGAAAAAATCAAAAAAAAAATCTAACCCATTTCTCTAATTTGAGAAAAATCACTCCTAACCCTAAAAATAATAAGTTCCCATATATCTATTTCTTTATATAATACTCCATAGTGTTCAACTTAGGTATCAATAGAATCAAAATTAAAAAGCAAAGAGAATTTTTTATTCACTCTCGACTTATGGCAAAGTATAAACTCAGAATGTTTGAAAAAAAATCTCATACTCTACTCTACTCTCCATTAAGATCATCTCTACTCTCTGATAACTTGAATAGATAGTGTAATTGAAGGTGATAAAATGTTAGGTGAAAAAGCTTTTTATCTCGATGATTCCTTTAGATAATTTTTTAATTATCATATATATATATATAAATAATTAGTATATAATAGTAGTATATATTAGTCAAGGGATGGACTTTTCTGAAAAATCTTTCAGTATGAACTAGGATTAAATACATCATTTTAACAATTTTTATATCCTCCATAATAGGTTTTATCCTTGCTGCTCCTTCTTGAAAAAATATATAAAACTAAATTCACCTAATTTATTTGAAACAAAATTCAAAGTTGAGAGATGTTAACATAAGATTATTTAATTTTGAAATATTTCGATGTGAGAATTAAGTAAGTTTACACATTGCTAAGTTACATCATTATTTTTGTACATATCTTAGTCAAATATCTACATTAATTAGGTATATCAATGTCTTTTTAATTCTAAATACTCCAATTAGTGTAATCTAAATAAGGGACAAAGAGCCATAAAGTTGAACTCCAAATAGAATAATATATATTGATTATGGAATTGTATCTAATACCAATCCTCAAATCTATATTAAATTTCAATTGTATCCCTAGAACGATACTGTATGAATCTATGTAATTTTGATATCGTATTATTATAGATATTTACACAATTATCATTTAAGTGGAAGGACAATTTGTTGATATATTCTACAAAGAATTTATGCAAATATATTACAATTTTTATTGTGATAACCTTGCAAATCACATAATTAAATACCAAAATGATGTGTGAGTTTGTTAAATATATAAAAAAATTAATAGATTTGTATAATGGAGCTCATGTTCATTATAATTTAAAAATGTAATCTTAATTTTTAGCTCAAGATGAAAATGTAAATTTTTTGTAGTAACATCGGTTCTATTAATTCATGACCTAAAATATTACCTCATCATTTATGATGATCATTATTATACTTCATCAAAATTAGTTATAGGTTCTAATATCAAATTTCACTCAATTAAATATAAAAATTATCCACATAATTGATTTAAAAAGATTTTCATTGACTAAATCACATACTTCTATAAAATCATATCATACTGAATAATTATTTGAGCTATATTTTATACAAAAATAATATATATATATATATATATATATATATATAACAAAAATAACATAGTAATGTATAAGTCTAATTCAATTTCGAAATTCAATGAAGCAACAAATCAATCATTCAAACTTCATATCAAAAAATAAGAAACAAAAAAATTTTAGGTTTTATAAAAAAAATGATTAATAACATAACAACTTAAATGTAATGATTGAAAAATTTAAAATGAAGAATTATAAATAAAATCAATATATATACATAATATAAATTAATATAAAAATATAATTTGTATCTAAAAATAATAAATTTTTTTTTTTAAATTTTTTTATTTTTTATATTTAAATATTTATAAATCTTAAACTTGAATAGTTTAAAAATAAACTTACTTATCATTGTGATGTTTGTCTTTTACACTTTACTACATAAATAAGAGTAAAAAGTATGCCAAAACAATGAATCCTTCTTAGCTCTATGCTTATAAAAATTTTAAAAAAATTTTATGCTATGGATTCATTTTATTTAAATTTTGAAAAAAAATACATAAATTTAGTTATAAATATAAAAATATTTTTTATTGAAAAAATAATTATAATGAATTTTAAATAAATTATAATTTAAAAATTAATAAAAATTAATTTTTTATTAATTTTAATAAATCAAATTTTAAATTTTATTAATTTATCTTTTTCTCTAAGCTTATGAATAACTTTTTAACATAAATATTATTTTTTAATTTTTTACAAAGATCTATTTATTTTAATCATAGATATATTTATAACTCTAAATCATAACATTTTTATAGATTATATAGATGTATAAGTCTATTTATTTTATTTTTTTCAAAAAAAAATTACACATGAACATAATGACATTGCAAAAATATGTGTAAATATTATTACAAAAAGTAAATTTTATAATGAAAAAATATGAAGTAAAAATTTATATTAGATGTTAATTCCACCAATCTGACTATCACTAGTTAGTTCAATAAAATTAAATTTTGAAACTTAAATTCTATAATTTTTGTAATCTAATTTATTATGCATATATATATATATATAGAGCATCACAACATACATCATTGTCACATCAAACATCAAAATACATTGATTTTCATACAGCAAAAAAAATGTACCATAATTTATATTTTCATTTCTCAAAACATCCACAAAGACATTCCACTCATAACCATAGTATAAAAGATATATTACAGTCGAGCTTTGAGCTTCAAAGAATCCAAGTTCTTGCACAAAGTAATGTTTCACCATAGCCACACTTTCCAATGTTCAACTCTGAAAATTGGCCTTCAAGAGCTGGAATTCTTACCTTAACCCTTCAGCCCTAAGTCTAATGGAATGGAAGTGATGGCAGTTCTAGTGGAACAACACTTTTAGCCCTAATAACACATTTAGTGAGGATGACATTAATTGCATTATTGGCACTAATCTAGAAGATAAAATCTCACATGCTTGTAAAATTGTGCAACTAGCAATAAAAACCAATGTGGTCGATGCAATTTTCTGCAAGTAAAAGCAATCACTAACGTGAAATCTGCAAATTGAATGTTGATATTCATCTCCTCGGATGGTATTATAAAGCAAAATATCTCTATTATAAGAAACAACCTTGTTATTGAATAACATGAGTATTATTGTATGAAAGAATTTTGACCTTTGAGAACACACCCTCATCCATACATCAGGGTTATCCAATTCCCAGCTGTCTCTCCAAAAATAGTTGTAGGTAAATTTGGATCTCCTCATATAATAAAAAGGAACTCAACATTAAACATGCATGCTAGCTAAATCGATAGTTCATGGCCAACCATAGTTTATGGTTGTTCAATCTTGTCAATAATATTTTTAAGCCATAAGTACCTCATCTGCTTGTGAAATAATTACACTTTCCATGATGCAACTTGAGATTATGAACTATCAATCGCTCAAAAACTTCATAAAAATGTTTCCCATGCTCCATAACTGGAACACTATATACAAAAAAATCATCAAAGTAACATTGGACACAATCAAATCCGGTTAGAATCTTATCCATCACTCTTTGAAACTCAAGAAGTGCATTCTTCAACCAATATGATAAGAATCTCAAGTGATACAACACATCTTGCCATGCAAATCAACTACCCAAAGGTTTGTCTTGACCTCATCCTCACCTCAAATCCAATTGATGATATCATGCTACTAAATTCAATAAACTAAAAGTCTCCTCAAGTGGAGATATAGCATATCGATCAACTTTTGTTTATTGATCAATATATTGATAGTAACCAAATATGCTTTTATATGTATTATTATCATATAAATTGACATCACCATAGCATATGCATACTCTCCATATGATATCTTCAATAATCACGTCTCAAGAAGGTCATGACAACTAATTTAGATTAAATCTCTCCACATGTCGTTGTAGCAATAAGGATGACGGAAGACTAATGCATTTGTTTTCAAGTCATTCATTAAACAAGATTCCTTCAAATAGTCTAAAATCTTCATAATGAAGCAAATAATTACTTAAACTCCTTAGAGAACTTCACACTTTACATCTTTTTCCTCATGTCATTTTAGGACCAATCTCAATATACAAAATCTCCTTTCCATCAACACTAGAGATAGAATATGTCCTATTTGTTTGCTAAACAACAATCTCTTGAGAAAACAGCTTTTTTTTACTCTCTCATATTATGCTCCAGTGACTTAGTGCAAACAAATCCATCAATATTAGTTGTAATCTCTTGAGTTATGTCATAAAGCTCTATAGTGGTAACAGTTACTTGCTCCATACAAAAAACTCCATCCATACTAGACATAGATTCCATTTCTACTTCTTTAACATCCCAATAAGATCAAGGATGAAGTCTCACCCCTAGCTTTTGTCTCCATCATTTTGATAAGAAAAGAGTTCGACAAGTCTTACAATCACACATGTGGAACGCATACGTCTTTGCTTGACCAATCCATGTCAATTAGTTCAAGTCTATACCGTGATCCAACACCTAATATTGTGATGCCTCTAATAATGTAGATATTGTTATAGTACAAGTACAAAAGCCTAAAACTCTCTCTTTTTCTCATAAGCATTAGGTTCCACCAACCGCTTGAAGGAAAAATTCCATTCAAATCCATGTCCTCCCTCTTTTTAGACATGGGAAGCTTGATAACTCAACAATGTGGATGATAAAACTCTTGGTTGCCCCACACGGTTTACCACCTCCATGGATGATATCTCAACATAGACCACTACATAGAAATCTATCCACATTAAAAATACTTTCCACTGTGACAAGTGAGGGTCTCTACACTTCGTCATATGTTCATTATAAAATCTCTATAAAAAGAAGGTTTGTCCACCATATGCATGGATGATGAGTATGAGATCCTACTTTCGATATATCTATTAATATCATTGGTCTAATCCATGACCTCACTTGATGCACATTTGTCATCACTCATGCATTTGGATCACCCGGTAATGGAACATTCTACAAAATGTATGTTGGTGAATATATTTTTTATGTCTAAAGAGACTGTAATACAATAATATATTAATAAATCAATATTGTAAAATTATATAATTTAATGAAAGTACATCAAAAAATCAATTAATAAAATTTAAATAAATTATGTTATTAAAAAATTATATTGCATGATTTTTTTACATATGATTTTGAATTTTTTTAGTTCATATTTTGTATTTCATTTATCATATTCAACATAAATCATTATATGTCATTTCTTTTATATTGAGAGATTTTTAATTTGAAAAACAATTAATATACAATTTTAAATCTATAATTTTTAAATAATTTTAAAAATATAAGAAAAATTAGACATAAAAAAAATATTTTTTAAGTTTAAATTAATATTAAAATAAAAAGTGATATATTAAATTATATTCATAAACTTAAGATACACAATTCTAAAAAAATGATAAAACTAAAAGATAGGTTATTTTTTCCTATAAAAATATAAATTATTTTTTAATTATTATCTGATTGAAAAATAAAAGTTCTTTATATTTTTCTACTTAATATTTATTTATGATTTTTTCATTGATATAAAAATTAAAAAATATAATTTGATAAAAACTAACCATCTTTCAATTACAGTAGATTTTGATATGAAAAATATCTAGATGAGATTATTGTATGTACTAAATACAATTAATGAATCACTTTATAACTTCCATTTGTTGCATTTTCATTCAATGAAAAATAAAACTAATATCATATGATGTGATATTCATGAATTTTTAATAACAATGAATGATCCAATTTACAGATTAGGTCTATTTATAAGCATGAATATAATATCAAATAAAATATCATTAATATAATATTATATATATATTTTATACTCATTGATCTTAAAATTATATATTAAAATATAAATGTATTTTAAAATATCTTATTCTCACTTCAAATTCAAATATATTTCGAAATAATAATTTTAAGATAAACTATTTATGAAAATAATTAATTAAATAAAATACAAACAAAAATCTTGAACTTATGTTCAAGAGAAGAAATTTTTCAAGCTTAAATCTTATTATTAAATTTGAAAATTCATGAAAAATCTTCCAATAAATAAAATAATATTGAAATGATGAAAAAAATTGGAACTAACATCCATCATTTTTAGAAAAAAAATTCAAAAAGATTTTTATTATTATATAATATGTTAGAGAGTTTTGAAATTATCAAAGATGTAAGTCAAAAAAAGTTTTTAAATTTTTATATCTTGTCAATAGATAAATTCTTATTTTCTAAAATATTTTTTGTAATTATAAAATCTTTCAATCCATCCAAAGGTTAAATCAAGATAATAATTTTAAAACTAATAAATTAATTACAAATAGAATTCTAATAAATTAAGAAAAAAAATTCTGTGATAAAAAATAAAATAAATCAAAAAAGAGTTATTTATATAATTTTCTTCAAACTTTATTGATCATTTTTTAAACCAAAATTATACTCATAATAATTTTTTAATCACTTGAAATCCAAATATATTTGACATAAATTATTCAACTTTCCACAGAGCTTTATACATTAAAAATAATAATTTATTTTTTATGTTATAAATTTTATTTTTAATTTTTAGTATTGAATACTAAATTAAATAAAATTTAAATTTACTATTTATCGGTGTAATAAATAATTTTATGAAAGATTTATGCATTATAAAATAATAAATTTTTTTTAAATATTTTATAAAACAAATATATATGTATACAAAAATATAAAAAATATGTAAAAATGATAATATATCAATATATCTTCAATAATACTTTGATATTAATGTAAATATTCATAAATATAAATAAAAAATAATTTTCAAAATAATTTTTTCAATTAAATAATTTTTAAAATTATGATTTATTTTTTTCATGATTTTAAATTTATTTATTTATTTATTCATTTAGTATTTAAAATTGTATTTCACATTTTAATAGAATTCATGTTCAAAATTACATCTTTATATGTAATTGAATTTACAAAATATATAATTATAGATTTTGATAAGATAATTTTTTCTATAAAACAGTTGAGATTTTGTTATTAAAAAATTTCATGTATCATTTTTTACAAACTATGATTGTGTGCATTTTTATATCAGCGTTATTGTAACCAAATTTCTTTGAAAATTTTTTTTAATCAAGTTTTTATAATTATTCAATTGAATATATCCATTAAAATTTTTACAATTGATTTGAAGTCCATAATGTTGAGAGTAACTTCTATATTTTTCATAGTTTTTACAACATATTTTTGAGTCAAATATAAAATTAAAAAAATTTGAAAGAAAAACAATTTTCTCAATATTAATTTCTTTCATCAAGATAATAATTTAAAAAATGTGCATCATATTAAATTAAATTGATTTAATAAATCCAATTTTAAAATATTTTATGATTAAAAATCATTGAATGAAATTTTTTGAGATAAAAAACTTTCAAATTTTGCATCAACTTGAAGTTTTTTTTATCATTGAGCAATATGTTTATTTAAAAAATATCTTTTGAAAAATATTGTACTTGTCATATTTATGCTCATATGTCATATTTATGCTCATATGGTGAGTATTAATAAAGATTTTTGTCAACTATATCAATGTAGATTACTATCTACATTGATTATACATATTGATTATACATATTGATTATACATATTGATTATCTACATAGGCACATACTTATTGAAAATGTGACATAATGTGGATGTCAATTATAAAAGAGCTTGTTTTAAGCTCTAAAAGTCTTAAAATTCTCCTTACAAACGCATAAAAATGTTATAGCATTGATATCTATGCACAAAATTTCAAAAGAGCATTTAAATTGAAAAAATAGTTTGTGTATTCAAAAGTGTTAGTAAAAAACTTGTAGATATAAAAAATTATCACATCATGTGCATGTCTACAATATTTTAAACAATAATATCATTCGTTGGGCATTAAAGCACTCCTAGATATTCATCATGATTGCCTTGTTTTGCAAGACTAATTTCTTTTGTAAGATCCTTCTACGATTCACCTTATTCATTTTTTTATAAGCATGACTTTTCAAAGAATGGAATCAATATTCTACAGTCCGCCAGTGATAATCGATAGGGAGATCCTTTGGGAATGCCCCTATTTGCTATGGCTCATTGTAGAGTTCTTATGTCTACTACTTTGACCATATCAAGTTGTGTATTTCACTCTGGATGATACAGACATTGTGGGTCATGTAGACCATATGAGAGAGGCCTTTGATTACTTGACTACCGAGGTTCATCTTGTAAGCGTGGATGTCAAAGTTTATGGCATCCTCTCTTGATCTCCAGTTTCCACATGGATGTATGATATCAACATATGGCTTGCATATTTTTGAAGTGCCATTAGGGTCCAATGACTTTGTCTCACATCACTTGCCAAAAATGTATTGCATGTTGATGACCTTAGTTTACTAAAGAATCTGCATGTGTCATTTGATATACTCTCCTCTAGTATTCCTCGTTGACCCATCTACCTTCTTCGCATGGTTCCTCCTTCACATGCATTATTATCACACTTGACAATTTTTCATCGGAGGATCATGAATAACTTTGATGACATCATCGGACTAGAGGCTTTTGAATGTGTGATAGGAGATTTGACACTGAAATATACATCTTTGTGGAGGGGTAGGCTTATTATTGATGGAGGAAATGACACCTATATCATTTTTGGCTAGTTCGGCACCTTTGTTATCCTCCTGGTTTATGATTGCAGATAGGTCCATCCTTGAGATCTATGTGAGAGACATGAGGGAAGGTAGGATTCATTTC
The DNA here is from genome assembly GCA_014180765.2 of Marchantia paleacea. Classification (NCBI taxonomy): domain Eukaryota; kingdom Viridiplantae; phylum Streptophyta; class Marchantiopsida; order Marchantiales; family Marchantiaceae; genus Marchantia; species Marchantia paleacea. Next base: position 5,814,089 of record MUAA02000018.1, read on the forward strand.
CCTTACAGGTACAATTACGATAGATGAGAGATGTTTTGTCCCTAAAGGCACGACATGAGTTCTCATCATTTTCTTCTTCGTCCACCGATTGAACTAGAGGTCTCTAGTTTACCCTAATGGACCGATAGTTTCAGCAAGCTCTACACTCTCTTTTAGTGAATCTAGCCATTTCTCGTACTACTAAGGCTCCTTTACACTTTTGCTCTAGCAAGGGTGCATGCTCGTGGATCTTAGTTTGACCATGTATCATGACTTTCTAAATCACACCAGCTACATTTTCTACATTGATGAGGTTCCGCCTTGGCTTGGTCCACCCATATGCATAGGTGGAGGATAGCTACCCATGATGTCATTAGGAATGTGGTGTTTGTTATGACACAAGAGGGTGGATTTCTCACGTAAAGGGAGCGTTGGTATGCCTTACAGTCGACTCGAGTTAGTGCAGACCTATACTTGGTTCGTGATGATTAGATTACCGTTGTGGTTATAGATCCTACACGTGATATAGTTTTAAAATGGATAATTATCCATCCTCTTGGATGGAAGACGAGTGGAGCGGCAGCAACCAAGGTCTCCAAGTATAAGGGTATGTACAGATGTCAACTCTTTGTTCCCCTAGCTCGATATATTATAATTATATGGAGTTATGGATGCCAACTCGTTTGTGAGAGAGTGTGCAAAAGACTACCATACTAGGTGACATGGGGTATCACTTTCTTTATAATATTGTAAGGCTTATTTTAGTCAGCTTGTATCCATTGCTCTACGTAGAGCACTGGCTAGTTCAATCTATAGGAGAGCAATCACTATGTGATGCTTCTTAGGATGCTCTACTCTAGTAATATGTAGACTATTTGATCTAGATAATTCAAGTATATGACAAATTTTCCATTGTGATGCTATTGGGGCCTAGCCCATCCTACCGGTTTCATCCCTTTACCATTTGATGGGGTCTTTCCATCCTTTTTGGTATATTACTCGTTTTCATTAATTCTTAAAAAAGTGGGCTTCTTGTGATGGAAGATTCGCTTTAGTAGCTACAACTTGTTCTACGGAACATGCAAGTTTTTCATTGCTTTCTTGATCGCCTGAAATGGTGAAAGGTGTCCATAGAAATGCTTCAGCCCATGTCCAAAAGAGGTGTAAGAATAAGCGTAGATCAATATAGTAGTGTATCAATAGTAGGTCAATATCAGGAGTAAGTACATGCCCGTCGTTTGGACATAGAAAAGCTGAGAAGTGAGAACGTCTACATATGTGCATTGGATATTAGACAACGCGGCAATCTGTGTAACTTGGGCTTGAAAATAATAAGTGCAACTTAACTGTATGTTGACATAATCCATGGTATCAAATGCGATTTCCAAGTGAAACTCATCCAAATAAATTGTCTTTGAACATCTTAAACAGTATTAACCAAACGAATCCTACCAAGTATAAGTATCAATAAATGCAACATTTTGTGTTTATATATCCTCGATTTAAATTTAGTAATTGGTGGAAAACATGAAAAGGGAATAAAATTGTGAAGAAACATGTACTCATAGCATTAAAAGCATAGCTTGTGGAGTAGACTTTCAATGTGAGAGAAGATAGAGTTGTGAGAACAAACAATATTATATAATGAGTATTAAGCTTATAAAGGGGTCTATTAAGAACTGGAAACTGAAGAAGTAATTCGTCTATTAATATCTGATATTATTATTATTTTATAATTAAATATGTGACAATGTATATGATGGCTATTTGACCTATATAGTTATGATATTTTAGGTGGAGTAGGACATATTTCCCATATGTTATTGGATCCTAGCCCCATCTTACCCATTTGGATTCATGTAGGACTTATGGGGTCTTCCCATCCTTTTTGCTATATTACTTAGTGTCTTTATGCTGACTGCAACTGAGATGTTGGAAACAGAATCTGCCTACGTAGTTTTTGCTTTATCATGAGACGAGGTTGTTTTGACATGGCAAATGATGATTGGAAAATGACCTCCGGTGTCCATATCCTCATCATGAAACATGTTTTTGTCCATATAAATTTAGCAGAAACAGCAGCCGAGCGAAATTCAGGAATATTATGTAGTTTTTAAAACGAGATATGGAATTTAGCTTCTTAGCTTACAGAAATGGAAGAGAAAACACTAGAGATATTAACATAACAGTGCAATTCAGATCCCAAAGTGCAAGAAAAGTTATTGAAAATGTCAATAGACAAGAATTTTGCGCTTGGGGTCAATAATCTGGAACCCACAGACGGAGATTGTTTTGTACCTTTTCTTGCCACTGTACTCCTGGGTACACGGCCAAAGAAGTAAACATGGCAAGCCTTCTGAAAATTAACACAAGTGTGTCGGTTTATCTCGCGTCGCCAATTCACACAATACTCAGGTGGCAATTCTTACCGTTAACTATATCACTTGTTAAGTTTTGTACTACCGATAATCTGGGATCTTAAAGCCTATAGTTTCACACTTGCAATCGATAAAATCAGGTTATAGTGCGTCACGAACCCGAATTCTTTAGTTTTGAATCCCACTTGGTGAACAAAAACCCCGAATCCTTTGAGTCTTACATACGTTCTATGCTCATGCGCTCCGAGGGTTCAACACCTGTGATTGTCCCCGCAATATTCTACAATATGATGCCGCGACTTCTGATATCTGGGTTTCCTGTGCATACAGAGATAGAGTGACTATGTTGATGACATGACTTGCAAATATAGTGTACTGCTATACTTGTAGCACCCTGTACTGCTCCCATACGTAGCATGAACTTTATGTTGTTCTTTGAATTACTCGAGGTCTTTTCCAAGTGCATTGAGGCATATGATCAAAGGAATTGAGGCAAAATCAAAGTCAAATTTCCTTTGACTTTGATTTTCGGTTTACTTTTGGGCCAGCTCAGGCCCCAAACAATAGGCGTATATCCTAAAGTAGGACAAAAGCTAGCGCTATGGACATCACACCATCAGCTTGAACCATTCAATCGCTGGAAGATAACCCACAAAGTAGAATGCCTTCCATCTGCCACATTTGCCGATTAACACACTGAAACTGGGCCGTCAACAATAGAATAACAAACAACTGCATACGTCAGATAGGCGTTCGTCCACATGTAGTCTGCTTCGTAGCGACCAGACCTTAACTTCAGCCCTCGAATGACGGAAGAAAGCCCTCGAGTTACATTTTTCTAACCAGAGGAAAGAATCTTGGTGTGAGCTTACGCTTTATCTGCACAATTCTAAGCCCTAGTAGACAGGACCAAGCTCACATGTGGCAACAAACCTTGCAGACATTACTTAGCCAAAGGCTGGACACAATTATAATCGAAGAATACATACCCGATCCCTTCAAGATCTGTGTGGAAAACGACGACGTGCGACTCATTGGACGTGACAGTTGCGTGTTTAGCGGATGCATTAAATGCACAATTCCAGACCTTCAGGCGGTAGATTCAAGAAGTAGAATTGCAACAACATACGGATTCGGATGAACACATACTGACTAGTTCAAGTGACTCAAGTCACAAAAATAAGTTAATGAACACCCTAAACTACACTAAATCCCATCAGTGGAACCTGATGTAGACATAAGAAATAACCATGTAAGTCTGCCCTCCCAGTATCTACGTGGCGGTAGGTACTAAGAAAATTATACACGGCCCTTACAGGAAGCTAGTTCACCACACCTGCTTGTACCTGGACTGCCCAAATATCATATCGCTCTGTGAACTATCCATGTGGAAGGCATGAAGTCAGCTCTGTAGTACCCAGCGGCTCCAGATTGTGTTTATGATGTAAAATTAGAACCCTAGGCCATGGTTAAAATACATGTGCATCCTTTACAAAGTTCCCGCCCCTAGTTGTGCATTATTATAGCTACCCTTGCACCTACACATACGGTGTAAAGGACATGACTTGAGGTGGAACACAAGCTTGTACAAAGAGAAACGTCCAAGGGTGAGCTGAGCTCACGAAGAATGCTTGTACCTACTCTAATTGTACTTTTTTCATTCTAAACCTACCAAGTAATCCTGGATTAGATGTATCAGCAACGAATCTCGTAAGATCCTGCTCTGGTAATATAACGTACCCACTCAACTGTACTGTATCCGCTCTTCTCCCAGACCTGCTTCACATTCATCATTATTAGAAAGTGCACCTGTTTGACAACGCAGTAACAAGAACATAATGGAACCCAGCCAACCGAACCAATACTTTGACAAAACAACTTTCAATGTACTAGATCCTTTACCTTCAGAAACCTGACTCTTAGACCAGAAGCTGTGAACATTGGAACCTGCATTTGCGAAGTAAAGCCGCGAGCAAATTATTAGTCTGAGATAGGTTCGCTGATCAGCGAAATAAGCAGGACAGTTATACAACTCCACGAGATTTAACAGTTTCCTAAACTGCTAATGTGTCAACGAACACAATTTGGCTCATGCTAGATGCCTGTCGCTAAACAAATAAGATTCTAAAACCGAGAAGTCCAGAAAGTATGATTCTAAAGGGGCACCTCCAGAGAGAGAACAAAATGAAAACTTTCGAGAAGAATCATGCCATCACACTCTATAGGAGCCTGTTCTCAAACTGTACCTGGAATTCCATCTGAATTGGAGGCCGGGTCCATGATTTCTTTTCCACCATTGTTGAAATTAGCTCAACCTCGGCACTCATTGTCAGCTCAGTTTGTCCTCCTGGGAATTTCCTGACTCTGGGTAACACAAGAGACAGATAACACAATGACCTTACATCTGAGGCTGATTGATGAATCTTGTCAACCCCAGGAGGGTGATTTGCAGTGTGATCCCGACATGCCAACAAGTCCGCGGTACGGAATCATAAAGACTACTTAGACAAACAAACGTCTCATTAAGGCACATAAAACTGTAATACAGACGAATATCTTACTTCCAAACAAGGCAGTCCAAAGCAGCGTTATATTTTGCACGACCAGCGGTAACTTGGAAGTTCGCTTTCGCAGTGTGTTTCGGCACTGGGACCTTGACAACAACCCCTAACGCAAACATCTTGGCACCGAACAAACTTTTCACCTGATAGGAAGAGGGATACTGACATCTTAGTAAATGATATCAGACAATATCAACTTCACTTGCAGCTTTCCTTAGCTCGCGACATACTAGATGATCCGAGGAACTTAGAATCGAAAAAGAAGATTCAATGCTCAATGAAGTTCAAGAAAGTTATGTTCTGGACACAAATCACAAAGTCATGCTTCGCCACCCAACTGCATGATGGACCATAGGCCTTGAGAATTTACGAGTACTTTCTAAGAACGAGTTGAGTGCACACCTTCACATTAACTTCCATGCGAGTACGACCAAGTTCCTTGATACTAGGCAGAACACGAAATGGAAGATTGATTCCCTCAGTTATACGATATCTGAAGAATCCAAAAGGGAAATCATTAAAACCAAGACTGTCCATGCAAGCCTGAAAAAATAACCACAGGAATTTAGAATCCTTCGCAGTCATATTAGATATACGGTTGCCATCAGGAGCTCTTGTTCAAGAGGATAAGAAACAAGCAAGCAGATTTTCAGTAACCAATTTGGACAACCACTCACTTCATTAGTTCAAACTCTCCATCGGGAGGAACAAAGCTGACGGTCTTCTCTGTGTTGAACCGAGTGAGATTCACACACTGGTGAAATGTGACATCATCAAGTTCAATTGTCTTGCCACTGCCAAGAAAAAACACGCGAATTCGACAAGTACAATTAGCACTAACCTTGAGTTTAGTTCAAATCATAGAGTCTAGTACTTGGAAAAGGGGATGACTATGGTCATTTGACCCTCAAGACTAAGGATGGAACAATCAGTATGCTGAAAATTCTTACTGATGTTGTTACTGATGAAAGGTTATTATTCTGATGCAGTCAGTCTTGCGAATGACTGACTGCATCTCTTAACCTTTCATCTCTGATACTGCTTACAAGAAAGTAAGTAGTTGAGCATTATTGAATTCACTACCAGTACGACAACCAAACATTGGCCACCAGATCTTGAATTTGCAGTCAGAAATAGTCGAACCAGGTGCGTTCTACCTAAAGCAACCAGCGCAAGAATAACGACTGTAAACTGTTGTACAAAAAGCCACACCTTCTTGAAGGTCGAGCCTTCGCCTGTGCCTCTTTCTCCAGCCCAATTTTATCATTGAGACCCAGCTTCAAGTCAGGCATTCCCGATAAAAAACACTTCATGAGAATCTTCCCAGTAACGTCGCAACGCAATGTATTGCCTGCACATTATGGGTCAGATGTAGAACGTACGACATGCTCCAGTCCTCTTCAGGGTTTTACACGAATAATGTCTATAAACTGAAGCACGACACTGACACCATCAAAGGCGTGACGGTGACCATACATAGACGCACACCCAGCTCTCTCAGATAAAACCCATGAAACCATATTAAAAGAATTTAGCGCATCCTTATACACCAACAGAAAGATATCTCCCCTAGCGTTTTCAAGTGTTCTACAGAAAAGGTCAACCATAATGGAGAAACAATACATTGCAAATAGAGGAGGTAGAAACCGACACAAGTGAGTGCATTTTCAAATTAACTCTTCTCAGAAAAGACAGATCAATCGTACCTTTTTGAGACATAAGAAGATTCACGCTTTCAACGATGTCCAAAAAGACCTGAAAAAAAATATCAGGTTAAAGCATAGAGTTACCTTCCCTGCCATAAGATAGGCCAATGATGTTGACATCTCTGCATATAAAATCTTGCAAGACAAAAGAACACAACAAGCACGTGCAAGCACTGGACCTCATTCTTCTTGTATACAAGACCCTCTCGCCGCCATCCAACAGCTCCAGTAACTTGTAAAGTGGCATTTGCTGGTGGTCTCATGTCCTGAGGCTGGAAGAACAGAAACATATCACCATTAGATTTGTCAGATTCGTTGCACCCTTCGTACGACTGTATGAAGGTTGATAATGTGCACTGAAAAACAACTACAAACCATATGATCCGAAAAGGAAGATGTGGTAAGCATTGGTGTGAGAGACAACTGACTCAAGAAGATCTAACTATTTTGAGCTGTAACGCAAGAGGGTAGAAAGTAAGAGAGTTTGATGTACATGACACCTGATGTTTCATATACACCTCAAGTCTGGGTGTCTTGAAGTATTTTCAAAGGCTGCAATCCAGGATTGAAGCCTTTGACAACATTACGAGAAAAGCCCACCAGCGTAGGATGTTACCAATCACACAAAATGTGCTAAAAGTTTCTATGTATACATTATTGTCAATTAGCTTCGTCCAAAGTTGTGTAAATTTAAAAAGGAAAATAAAGGTAAATCTTTGACATACCTTGGAGGAAAACGGAGAACGCACTCCTTCTTGCGTAATATAAAGCTTAAGAATTTCTGGTGAAAGATTTTGAGGATAGCCAAAGTCCATAATTTCTGCACAACATCAAGTTCAACAGTTGAAGACAATACGAAAGAACACGGTCCTGGTGAGCTAGAGCCGATAAGTCTTCAGCACACATATATCATTCAAACAGTGCAACGGTTGTATCATTGTTTGAATATAATTCCTTCCAGATCAAGAAGGTTGAATTTTTATTCTATTTTTGGACTATTGATTGTGAGGTACTAAATACAGAACCTTCTAGGTATTTTCTCATTTACAGACTACTTCAAATGGGCATCTCAATCAAAGATGATGAGCTCACGTACCGTCCAAAAGCTCATAAATAAGCACGAAGTTATTTCGAATGGCATCTTCGTCAAATGCACCCCCAAAGTATGACTTGAAAAGCGCAACTGCCTGTGGCAACAAGGTACAAAACATTCAATTAAATATGTGGCAGACTGAAAGAAAGATTAACCTATGCAAGGCACCAGCACACCGCAAATCTGCTGACATCACTTTCGAACATGACAATGAAATCATCAGAAATTCACTCCGAAATTTCAGTCAGATGTCATTGGTAGTGACTATAAAATTCATTGGTGAACACGGTAAGGATGTAACATTATCTTATTGGGAAAGCCTAATATCTACGTTGACTTGATAAACCGTACAAACTGGTCCGGGAACGCTCTCATTTGAATAGTCTTGAAGCTTCCGCTTGTGATCAAGGTCTTAAGGTATATTAAAAGTGCACTTTCCCCTCACTCACAGCTAAGACTAGTGAGCTGAGAGTTCAATATCAACTTGGTTGGTTAACTGTTCAAGGGCCTGTTGAACTTGTAAGATATGGAGCAAAATTAAATCCAACAACAAACAAACAGAGGAGGTCTTAACGTAAGAAGGTTGCGAAGTCATACCACCAAGTACACTAGATAGTCATAGTTGGAGAGAAGAGGAAACCTTCCGCTTACCTCAACGACAAACTTGAATGCACAAGCTGCATTCGCATTGCTGCTGACCACAGTGACAATATATACATTGCTGATGCGCATATACAGAAAAGAACATCCACCTATCTGCCGAACAGGACAGGTACCAAGGTCCTTTGTCTGCATGATATGTGTTCGGAATGCATCAACCATGTTCCCCCTGCATTGACCCAGGGCAGCACAAACTTGTTACCCTCAACTTACAACTGACACCGATGACCTCAACATACAACCGACGATGTTTCTAGAAATTTTTAGTTCTTCCTTTGATGAGAACCCACTAACACGGGTCTATGGTATTCAGGCCATGGTGGGCACATACTGATGAATCCAGTTGATCAGAAACCTATCCGTAGTTCTCCACTGTGACTATTCTCAACTTTAGACCAAATCACATAGGACCTGCCTTCGGGTTAACAATGCACGACTTGTTCTTCCTCTAAGAGATTCCATATAATTGAGTTCAAAACGCCTCCAGTAAGTATTTAGAACTGGATCTCGGTTCAAGATTTGTGTCCGTTCACTACAGGGGACAAATATCCAACTGAAAAGCACCAGCACGAATGAATTTCATTATGATCCCGAATTATTAACTTCTTTACGATTTAAAACCGGTATATGTGTCCGGGATGGCATATAGTTCCTTCAATAGTCGTAGATGATCTGATAATCAGCTACATAGGCATCAATTGTCCAGACCTTTACCAAGACTGAACATTAGCTATTGTCTCAAAGACTTTCCCTTGCACTGCAGCCACGTTCTCCCCGGCATCAAAAACTGCCGCAAGCCAACCCTGGAGCAATATGAACTACAACATAAAATAAAAAAACCTCTCCCATAATTAACTTCCAGGAGAACTCCACACTGTTGAGGAGCATTTTATGAGTTCTGAATGGTAGTCGATGATGAGAATACCGTGGTAGAATGCCATAACCGTTTGTAGTCAAGGGAAAAGTGGCAGCAATTAGCTGCTAATACAAGTCTTAAGTGCAACCAGAAATCCGACCCACTGAAACTATGGGTAAATACTAAAACATCAACGCTCAAGAACCAAAGGCATTGAGAACGCAAGCAAGCCGGGACACTTCGATGGCAGTATGAGTTTCAAAACTTTCTACCAACTGCAGGAACGTGAGGAGCGACCTATTTGCAAGGGCATCACCATTATCAGCGAAAGGGACACACTCTGACAAAACGCCTAATTTCCAGAATTGAGAGGTCTTGCTCCGCTCGAGGCCTCGGAGATAAGATAAAGTGAGAAGCCTCTATCGAAAAAAATCCGCACTATATCACAGCTTCTAGATCGATCTATTGTTTCTCAAAGTTACAGCAGACAGTTCAGCAGTAAAATGTAGAGCACAAAAACACAAAAAGAGAGCGGCATTTCCAGCACAGCCACAACCAGAAACTAACCCGACATCATCTCGATACAGCCGATTGATGAGGACATCTCCTCTGAGATTTAAGAAGTAGATTGCCGAAGCTGCCACCGGCATTTTGCCGACTCCAAACGAGCGACTTCGTCAGCAACTTGGCCTACTCACGCATCCTCTCCCTAACTCCAAACTTGGTCCCAAAACAACAACAACAACAACTCAGACCACTCTTCCTCCTCCTGCTCCTCCTCGGACTCCAAATACGCAGATCGATCGCCTGATCAAAGACACCTGATTTTCCCTCTAGATCCTCTCACCTCCACTCAAGTTTGAACTGTCTTCCGCCCCTGCCTCTTCCGCTCTGCTCTGCACGTCCCGGTGGCGTAGCTTCCCTACTTCTCTCTCTCTCTCTCTCTCTCTCTCTCTCCTCTCAGTGCACTTCGCTTCTCTCGAGTCTCGTCTCGTCCCGTTCCCTTGTGCTTCGACCTCGTCCTTCCTCGACACGTCTCCGGAGGAAGAAGTCGTTCCCCGATCCTGCTGTCGCTGTCGCCTTCGTCCTGTCCAGCGTCTGTCTCGCTTACAAACCATAGTTACTTGGCTGAAGGCGAACAAACTAACCGTGGTGAGAGAGCCCAGTCCCATCCGGTGAGATCCAGTGGCAGCAGCGGGGTCATTTTCTGGATGACTTTATTCTGGAGTTTCCAGAAGTTCATATTTTTAGCAATCATGTTATTTCCTGCCTATTTAATGCATGTCCGGATCATACAGAGGCCAACAAGACGGGACCGGGACTGGGACCAGTGGGCATGTTTTCTTTGCAGGATTCTAAACATCACACCTTCTGTCCGGCCAAGCCAGTTTGGCACATCACACGGTCGAATAATTATCCGCCTTACACTGAATCTCAATATCACTATTAGATTCTCATTTCTCTCGTCCAATAACCTCATGTGGAATAAACAGATTTTGGATGGAAAAAATTGGGAGAATTCTTTAACCGAACATTCAAATTCCAAGGCCAATCAATGTAATTTGGTGGTGAAAAAAAAGCTGGAATTCTGTGAAACATGGCTAATGGCGAGATTCAAGCAGAACAATATCGATAACAAGATAATGAATGGCATGTAAAATAGTCTTTGTGCTCTTATACCCAAGTTCAGGAAGGAAGTCTGCGTAGCTCGGTTGGTTAATCATGGTGTATTCTGTTCACACGTCACCAAATAGAACATTTTGAAGTATGTTCTCAAATTTTTAAAATGTGATTCTTGTTGCCAATGACTTATTGCCTATTTTGGCACACCTTTACCATTTCCATGTATTAATCAGAGTATATCTTGTTTACTGCCCAAGGATATGGACAAATTGTTCTCTAGCCAAGGTTTGAAATTATTTTTGCTCTATGTAGATTAGAATCTTGGTAGGTTGGAGAGTCAACCCATAATTCTTGGGAAAAATCTAGTAGATTTTACAGACCTATTTTCATATTTGAATTTCCTCCTTGGTTGTGTAAGTTAGAAGAAAGAATCATATTGTCAAGAAAAAAAAGGGATAAGGCATATCGCATAATTAATAACTGCCCATTCAATCCGTGATGGTACGGAAGTTCACCAAAAAAAAGGGAAAGAGATAGGCGATGCCCCCATGGACCTCAGTTTTATTCACTTGCTTACATGGTCAGGTTGCTACTATGGTTGAGTTAGTGGCTCGTTTTTGTGACAAAAAAATCAGTTGGCATGCGGGAGACTAATGAATGCATACTGGTCTCTGCAACAAACTTTTCCCGATATTTTAATACCAGGAGTCAATCAAATCTAGTATTTGCGTTTTCGTGAGAAATCCCTGTCTCTACGTTTCGACAAATGACTAACTTTTGTAATATTTATCTACAAGTCTTATGGAAATTTAAAGTCTCTCCGTGTGCGTTTTTTGTTTGTGCACTTGTTGCATGAACGACTCTGAAAACAATAAAAATGTAGCATTCGGAGACGCTTTGGGAAACTTTTGGAGTTGGTGCATAAACTGTTAGCCAATAGGAAGTGCTCCGGGTGCATAGGCAAAGGTGAGACCAAACATACCGTTGTCTATCTGAGGAGTAAATCAAAAAACAAGTACAAAGACAGACAGACAGAAAGAAAGATTTGATTTTTTATATATATATATATATATATATATATATATATATATATAATATCAAATCAAGAAACAGATACAGATTTTGTGAATTATCAGCGATGGTCATAAGGGGACCCAATTCTTTTTGTGCTCCAAGTGTTCGAAGATTTGAAGAGAAGAGGCGATTCTGACTTATGTACTGTATAAATAATCCGGAGTCCAAGAGAACAAAGGCGAGACATGTGTAACCGAGGTTTTAAATCGAGGACTTCATTTTTCATCAACTGTTCAAAGATACATTTCCTGTTTTGCAGTAGACTCAACCTTTTTGAAACTATCACAATATGAAGTGAGGATCATTCCAGTAATGGTTCCAACTTCCTTCGCCCTCTAATCTCTGGTTGGGAAAGCGTATACAAATCAATAGCATAATACTTTTATAAACATGATGATGGATAGAGACAGAAAAATGTTTAGATGTGCCGAAGTATATGCCGAAGTGATGGGGTCTTCCCATCCCTTTTGTTATTATACTTTGTCTATGGCATATAGACGGAAATGTAAAACTCGATCCCAACACGTACAATCAGAACGTGATTTATTCTACTTAAAGTCATCTGTCCGTTTTGAATTCAACTTTCACTCATGATTCTGACGGTCCATCAACTCTTTGTTAATGATAGGTTTTACGTTTTCCTTCAGTCCAAAATAAGGAAGCACACGAAATGACAAGAAGTGGCACGAAGTTTCAAAATGGCATATACTTCTGCGTTGATGGTCGGTTTGTGAGGTTTTCTAGGTCGTTCAATTTATACATGAATACCTGAATATGTTGATACGATTAAACCAAGTGGACAAAACTCTTGAACCTCTCGATGTTCAGATTTTCCAAATTCGCTTTTTTGCGTTTTTAAAAGGGATGCCCATCAACATTTTAAAGTTCGAAGGCATAAACGCAACCATGAGTCATCAATGTCAAATTCATCGTCATGTGTAGCAATGTCAGAGTTCTCTAATCATTTTTTCATACTTTCCCGACAAAGAGTAGTACCAAACCTCTCAGCTTAAATGAGAGGTTTTCCTTGGCAACAATTGTCCTCTCCCACTTCAGTACAGTTCCTACACAAATGACACTAATGATGAGTTTCTTGCACCTTCCATGCCTGATTTAACCTCGTGATAGCTTCTTGGAAATATATTTACAGCCCTAGTTACATAGTTACACATCTTCCTCGTCCATAAGAAAGCCAACTTCCGAATGGAGACGGCGAAGAAAATGCTTCGCTTTGGGGAATAGTCTTCCCAAAGCGAAGAGTCGAGACATTAAGTCCAGATTGCTCAAACATCGAAGGTAGCTGACAACATGTCCATACTCTACAAATCCTTCAGAGCCTCAACTGGGGCTATCTACCTCCAGTAAGTGGAATCCGATTAAAAGCATTCCGCAAAATCTGTCCAAAGGTTCCATTGTGGTCCTGATTCACAGCAGAATACATACGTACAAATCTAGGAAGATACTTATGTACATTAGAGAGGCTAGAGTTTAGATGTGACAGCGAGGTGCAGACCCGAATTGGACTGAGATCCCTGTTTCGATAGAACGACGTCTTTTGCAGTCTCCTCGGCAACAGGTGTACTCGGTGGCAAATCTATAGCCGGTGAGCAGTTGAAGAATCCATGAGGCTGCACGAAGGCGATGAAATGATTAGATACTGGATAAGTATATAAAAGTGGCACCACATCTCCTCAAATGAAGCTCAAGTAAGTGGATCTAAAAAGGGCTCAATGAGCACATCTTCATACAGAAGTATAAATATATGAACGTCATACATACAAATATTGGCAGATGGCTTGACCCAAACCCTTAGATTAGATTGAATTGAGATAACGAAGGTAATGGACTCAGGTGCAAGCACTGACCACAAGTGTGAATCCAATATGTTCCACTGGCATAACCGGCCAGTCTTCCAAGCGAGGAATGTGGGTTGTTCCAAATATGTACCTGGACATCGAGAGTAAACCATGCGACGTAGCACGTTACAAAACCAATGCTGAAAAGTGCACTGCAAGTGCCAGAAAATGGATAAATTATTGACAGTCTAAAGTGTACTCACCAAAGCACAACATCAGCTTCTTCTAGTCTTCTATCCATTTTCGTCCAAGTCGGGAGGCCTTCCCCAATTCGTGGATTTTGGTTGGGAAACTCTCCCCCAGGGTACAACTCGTTCTTATTGTACTGAGTAACCCAAAAGTTGTGCTTCAAAAACGCAGCACGTCTAAGATACATGGCATCGGGACCAGCAAACGGAAGACAGTTGGAGCCAGGAACAAGCTTATAGCCAACCAGCTGACCCGTTCTGTTTACCACTCGTGTATTGCGAACCTGAACAAAATTTTATCAGATGTAACCAACAAGAGTCGATTTAGCACAAGCTTCAAACTAAGAGCAGAAATTAGCAACAAAATGCTTCTTGCAGCGCACGCCTTTTCATAAGTGGTTAATAAACTGTACATACAGAAAATAAAAATTTTTAATCCAAATAAGATCAGTTAAACACTATAACTGCCGCCCATCCCATCCCATCCCACTGCAGTCTATTTCTCACAAAGAGATCAAAGTAGAGGAGGACAAACTTACAATCCAGTGACGTGCTGTCAAAGCATTGCAATCACGCTGAGCCTGCATTTCTGAACGCAGCAGAGTCTCCTCCGCATAGAACGCATTGTTGTGGGCATTATCGGGTCCAGGATCCTCTACTTTGACATTTACCTCAACCACCTGTAGGGAAACATCTCAAAGTTCAGCTTTACAGACAAACTGCATTGGAGTGTCTCCGCAAGATGTCTATGACGATAACTATCGTACCCACTGCTATCAATTGCGTCTTTCTCGATCGGTTTGTATATCCCAAGTATGAGAATGGACAACATACTTCAGAAAATAATTCTTTTAAAATCTCCTCATGACGATGTTTACCTGATTGGTAGGCTCTCCGGGCTTGCTATCTATAGCCATGTCCATTCTTGCGACGAAGAAATGCTGGTGGGTGGGAGCATAAAGGCCGGGGGCTATGACAGTGCCGTATTTACGAGATTCTCCAGCCTTTAGAGCTCCCAGACTAAGAATTCCTGTGAGTTTCACTTCGGCCTCAATCTTGCCATCCTGCACATCGATCGATGGAACATGTTACTATGTCTCATGTTGCGGTGACACTTAGACTGATCAAAATATGTCGGATTGAGAAAAGATGATACCCCTTCCTAGATCTAGGACTCCGAAGTGTAAGTCTCCATCGACCCCTTTTCTTCCAAAGGATCAAGTTAAAGAAGATGTGTCATACAGTATAAAAGGAAAAGTCTCAATATTTACCTGATAGAAATGCCAAAAAAATCCGTACTCATAATTCGCGACCGTGCAGAAGAAAGAAAGAGTAAGACGCCTTGACCGGCGCACTTCTGTTAATCCAGTTCTCCAATCTTGATGTTTCCAGAGGATTCCATGATCCTCCTCGTGCATGCAGACACAGTTTTCAATTGTTTCTACTCCACCGAGAAAACTAGTAAAGTGTGCGTCAAAATATTTTATGCATCCAAGACAGTCGCATCCCTGCACAAGTATCCAAGATAAGGATCGACCTAAATTGACGGTACAAAGACTGACCACAGAATGGTAATCACAAATGACTTGCACAAAATAGTGTGTTCAAGGCAACAACCTTCAACAACCTACAGGTACATAGATGTGTGACCAGGGATAATAACTGACCCTTTTTAAAGAATGGGCATTCTTTCCAAGCCCGTCCTCTCCTGCATCAAATGCATTTTTTTGGTAGTGAGGATCATAAGGATCCCCGTAAGGAACCACCATTTCGACAAAGCTCAATCTATGTGCTACAGATCGACGGCCCCTGCTGCCATCATGGTATGCAACAGTGTGGATGACCAGTCCCTCCCTCGGGGTGAAGCCAACTCGGAAATTCCACTGCCAAACACAACACGTAAGACAAACATTACAAACGATTCATCGGGGTCGTGACCTTGGTCAGTCAATGGACACCTGAATACAATGAATCTAGATCGTTTACTCTGAGGCTACTGTTACCAGAAGATTACAATGAAGCATCAATCTTCCTCTCATCGACTGGAATCAGATGATCAATTTGGACAGACAGGACGTATGCAAACGTAACAAAATCTGGATTCTAAAATTCCGCTCGATGTCGTTCATCCGTACAACTTACGAGAAAGAGCTATTTTGTTTGGGCAACAAATAATAAAATAATGTCCGAATACCGGGACAAAATTTACAGGGTACCGACCTTTTGCCACTCAACAGCATACCCATTAACACGGAAACTAGGCCCTTCTGGTTGACTGATGACCAGAGGCTTGATGTCAGCTCTGTCCACTCCCCCTCGGGTAGCCGCACACGTGTAGTTACGAAGAGGGTCAGGGGGTGGAAGTGGAACGAATTCCCTGTCCTCGAATTCCAGAACCTCCATGTTTCGTACATCAACCAGTACTCGGACTCCTTCGACTGGTCTTGCATATCCATTCTCCATAGGGCAATCACTCTCAGTTCTGCAAAAGAACAATGGTCTAGCCAGTCTTCTGCTCGGAGAATCCTCTTCGCCGTAGTATCCCACGCACCTGCAATACAGAGATAATTCGATCAACAGGAGATCCTCGAGCGACCCACCTCGCTTCGACTTCATCGTTAAGAGGACTTGGTGGTGTTTCCGACATTTTGAATATTAAAAACCATGCAGAATGTGGATCGCTGTGAGAGATTGAAGCAATTTTTGAACTTATCACTAGTCATGAGATCTTCCAATTGAAGGATCGTGCATCTCCTTTGACGAAAACGCGAAGGCCAAATTTACAATGTGTGTCAGCGGGATGCAGTTCCAGCTTGTCGATTAGAAGGATGAGTATCGTCTAGTGATAATTCTTATGCTGGAAGGATGTAATGTCAACCATCCGAATGAAGGAAAGATGGAAGGTTACGGAATTGACGATAAAAGCAATGTCATACAATAAACCCATCGATCTCTAACGTACCAGGGATCCACCATCACGAGATCCATGTCCTCTATTCCTCTCTTCCTCATCGCTTCGACAAAGGGGCCGTAGCTCTTGACTACAGCTTCACATTGAGCATACTCCTCTGCATCCTGCAACCGACAATAAAATTCCCATCAGAACATTACTGTCGATCATCAGAGACGTCCTTAAGAAGAACGCCAATGTTGATCAGGATGGAGGTCCTACATTAGCTTGAAGTGATTGCGGACTTGAAAGTGCAGTGTACCATGGGAGGCTGAACATCAGGTATGACATTGCGAGATAAAACTTTTCCACGATGATGACCTCCTCGAGCGGCGGCATGAACTTGAGTCAACTCCACCAACCACACACTCGTCTCATTCGTATTCTTGTTGTAAACGACCAGTTTTGCCTGACGTGGGGGAAGTTGCAATGGAACTATGGCTCCACCTTTCCCCTTGGAAAAAATAACTGTCGGCTGATAAGGTGGGAAGAAAAATGCATCCGCCAGGGCTATCACGTTTTTCTCGGGCTCTTGCAACACCACCTCAAAGAAGCGCATCCCATCCCGCAGCTGCACGCAAAATTCCAACGTCAACATCCACGAATACAGTTCCAATAGGAAGTCAACATTCGTAGACTTTGAGAAAAGAATCATTCCGAATTCCTCACAGACGAAGTACCTCGGGCGTAGCTCCTGCTGCCCTGACCGTGGCCACAGCCACCGCGATTTCCGTTGGACTCAAGGGATCTAAGGGATGAACAGACTGCGACCTGACGGATGGTCCTGAACCTGGCACAACACAATTGCCACGTACATTACGTACTCAATGCTAGCACTAGATTCGGAATGAAATAGCACCGTGCATTGTCGATTTCAGATAAGTCAACCAAGCAAGGCGCAAGCAGTCAGCACCACCGGAATCACAAACTCAAGGAGCTCTAGGAAACTTTGCAAATTCAACCAACTTCAAGCAAAAAATTCATACTGATTCGCGAGGAGCCACAGGATATTCTTTCTATGGGCATAGTTCACGAGAACATCATTTGAGTGGTCAGCATGCCGACGGTGAGACATCCATGCTATGAGGAAGAGAACCATGCAGCCGCAAAGTCAAATTCTCAAATCTAGCAACTTCGAGTTCAGGAAAAGCTTTTCTACCTCAAATACATTGCTGATCTCGTAAGAACTAGTCAGTCCCCTCAAAGTTGCGCCAACATATTCGTTGCAAGCAACAGTTCCAACAAGACAAGCATCTAATTTTCATTCTAAAGATACATTACAGTATCTAAGAAGTCTAGCTGGGCCGAATGCAGCAACAAGTGAAGGGGCTGAGCATAGATTATGGATTTCTCTACCACATCTTCAGATGCCAAAAAGAGAGCCGTTGGCATGGTTGTGCAACTCCAAGTTGCTCAGCATGGAGTTAGACCAGGAACTGGCTGGCGGTCATCATCCTGCTGGATTTCCTACATGAAGCTGATCCTTTCATACTTCAGGATGTGAAACAGCCTCCGTTACCACAAACACAATCGTGTTCAATCGTTTTGGTCCTAATTCGAAATTCTGATGTGTTCATGTGGTCGGAATGGAGCAAACTGTAAAGAAAAAGCACATATCTGAGGGAATAAACTGGACGATACCTTTCAGTGAGCTGCTTGCGACGCTGGCAGTGACCGCTTCCACAGAGGGCGCTGCAGATGTAGGACTTAGGTCAATTGAGGTGTCCAAATGCTCTGCCTTGGATGAATCCGGGGTTGTTTCATCTCTCTTGACATCTTTCATCCTGAGCTTTCCAGCATCCAAACTGCGATCCTGATTAGAGGGGGCCGACTGGCAGCAAAACGCCTGCGAGTTCGAACGTGTGGCCATTGACAAGGATTTGCTATGTCTCCGATTCCCCTCCACGCTTTCCCTATTCCCCCTCTATCAGACATACAGCACAATGCTTCTCTGCCTTCTCTAATTACCTCCGTGAATGACACCGGAGATCCCCCAACTGAAAAATGCAATTGAATGTCGACCCTAGAGGACTGATGAGTTGGGGCTGGATTGGAATGCGTGAGCTCCCACGGGGCGAATTTGATCCTCACGTTTTTGACGACTGACTGGGCTCTCTAACAAAATTTATAAGAAGGCTCGCACCCCCGCAAATCCGTCTTGTACTTCAGAGACAGGTAATTATCATACTCTACTGAAGAAAAGAAGCCGATTTTACCAGCTGAAGAACCGAGCCGGAATTTAACTCAGCGCCGAGTAATTCGCTCACTCAAAAACTACTACAGCAGCTGCGAATTGCGCACCAGCACACAGGCGAGCTTGACTTAAGCAGAGGAGCTAGAAATCTGCACAATTGGAGGATTCTGACAAGGATTCAATTCTCGTCCGACTAGTACTCGTCTAAAAAATAGGACTCTGAGACAGAGAAGGAAGGAAAGAAAGAAAGCGCGAGTGAGACAATATTATGAAAATTGCAAAAGGTTGCGCTCTGTAAGAAATTGGGCCAAGCCCAGCCCTTCCCAACGCCGGTTGCACAAGACAACAGGCGGACAGGCGGACTCTATGTGCCCCAGTGGTCCACGACGGAGACCCCAGTCGACTCCCACTCCGATCCTCTCCGCTCTGCTCCAACAACAGAGAAGTAACGCGATAGACTATAGTGCAAATCTCAATCTTGGTGTCGACTCTTCCTCCCTCCCTTCCTTCCCTTCCTTCGTCGACCACTCTCGTGCTCACAGGCTCCGCTGCTCCCTCTAGTTCTCCCTCCCGGCTCTCGCTTGTTCTCTTCCGTTGTCTCTGTCACGCTCCTGTCCTCTTTGTGCGTGCACTCCTGCTGCTGCTCATACCCGCCGTCCGTCCGCGCAGGGTACAGTCCCAGTACCGTACTGTACCTCTGACGGGACCGGGACCGGGGTCGGGCTTGTCTGGGTTGGGTTGGGCTGGGCTGGGCTGATTGGCTGGCTATATACCTTCACTTGAAGGCTCGGGGCCAACTAACACAAGTTGGTAGGGAGCTTTTATCCAGCCCTGTACCAAAGTTCAATTCCGTCTTTTATCGCCCTCTCCTTTTTGTCTCCTCCAGGTGCATGAATCCCGCGAGAATAAACTCGAGCTAAAGATGATTTGCTTGGGACGGAGAGCGAGTAGAGCCTGGGGAGATTGAGGTCAAATAACTTCATGCACAG
Source organism: Marchantia paleacea (assembly GCA_014180765.2). Classification (NCBI taxonomy): domain Eukaryota; kingdom Viridiplantae; phylum Streptophyta; class Marchantiopsida; order Marchantiales; family Marchantiaceae; genus Marchantia; species Marchantia paleacea. The sequence continues at coordinate 5,834,196 of MUAA02000018.1, forward strand.
ACTTCTCTCCGGCTGTGCTGTGGAGTGTGCAAGCGACCGCACGGGGTGTAATAAATGGGCAAATCTGCACGAGGAAAGCTCCACCCGGCACCCAAAATACATCTCTAACGAGGTGACAACTTGAATTTGGTATAAAACGCTGGATACTGCGTAATACTTTATGATGTTGACATCCTTTGTGCATGTGTGAGTAAGTTGCTTTTTTTGGAGAAATTAGCTGCTTTTTTTACTTTCTCCCCAAAGGAAGAATACTGGCAGAATTTGCTCTAGATCTAAACGGTGCTCATGCAAAATTAGTACTTTATATCTTTTGACCTTCTACTACACGGTTGTAAAGTCAGGTGACCGATTTTGCACTAGCAAATGTGTAGGCGTGGTGACGTAAGTTTAGCTCTTCCTGCCTCTGGAGTTAGAGATACTTGGGCCCCAGTGGGACGGTGAAAAAATATGACACGACCTGTTGTCACTGCTACAACCACTTGAAAAAGCATGCGTTTCGGAATATTCTACTCTAACAGATTTTTATTTTTCACTTCCACTTCTACTTTAGCTTGAGTTTCTGGCCAATGCGAATTTCTAGGAGATGGATCGAGGATTCGAAATTACATTTGTATTACAGTAGTTACCTCCAGTTACAACATCTTCTGTTTCTTTTCGTGGTTTCTGCCATCCCGTTTTCCTTCCATGACATGACTCCTCCTTTTTCGGTTACCCCAAGTAGAGTTAAGTCATAGCTCCTCTATTACCATCATTTCTGCCTCATGATAAGTTCTTACCTTTGTGTACATTCCTACTGTCTGAACAAGATGACGTAGTCATAATATTGTCAAAAGGGCAAATAGATCAAAATAGCGAATAATATAGCAAAAAAGGGCAAGGGAAAATGTACTTCATTTCATCCTTTTGGTTATTTTGCTTTCTGCTTCTTCTTCATCTCATATCATTTACGATACTGTTTTTACTTTTTAGAAGCTACGGGTATAACTCTAGCATATGGCCACACATGTGACATGTGCCACCCCAATTTCTAGGCTCGTGCATGGACATGCCTCTAAGCGAGCTCATGATGGGCTTCCTGTCCTTCTTTTGTATTTGCATGTCCGCGCCTTCCTTGGAGTCCTTTCGACTATGTCAGAAGGAGTATTCGGTCTACTCAAACTGTGACACAATGCAATGGGTCATAAGTTCCTGTTACCCCAAATATACACCAATCTACATCTCCTCACTTCTTTCAGTTATTTCTTTTAAGAAGCTCTTCACTGCAGTACAAATCCTAAATAATAAACATTAATCAATTTGTTTCATTTCTTCTTGTTTCAAATAAACATAAATCATCAATCATTAATGTATGGATAAAAATTATATGGCTTGTTAGTATATATTTTTTTATAAATCTATTATCATTTTTTGTAATTGTTCTATAATTACATCAATTTTTCAATGGATGTAATCATAACATTAATTTTTCAAGCAAAGCATGATAGAATCCAAACATAGTGAAGTAAACAGCTAAATTACACTTTAATAGATGTTAGTACCCACATCTTCTTACCTCTCATAAAGCTGCTCTTGTCCCAAAAAGCTTCCCTAGTTTCAAATTTTTATTTTTAAATATCCAAGTCTATATTAAATTTTCATTTGAAATGATTTATAATTGAAGGATGGATTTCACACGATTTACTTCGTTTTGACCTCCATGGAAAAAAAAGAGTACATATAAATATAATAAGTTTTTACAATGTCATTTTTAGTCCAAATCAACTAATTTCATATTTCGTAGTCAAGATTTTTGGTTCAAGTTCCATAAGAAATAAAATATATATATATCAACACTTTTTTTTAATTATGATAATTAACCTTCAAAATATTCAACATTCTTTTAAAATATAATAAAATATCAAATTTATCATTATTTAAATAAAAATATAAAATATATTCTTACAAACATACCATTGAAAATATTGAACAAAAATTATCAAAAAAATCGAATATAATTCATTATATCAAAAAATAACTATTTAAAAAAATTAAATTCAAAATAATAAGTTTCATCATTTTTTAAATTTTAATTTATTTATTAACACAAATCTATTGATATTTCTTATCAATTATTTGATCTTGTTTGAATCAAAGTCCCAAAATTAAAATAATAATAACATAATTTGATTAAATGTCTGCATCAATCTCGTCCAAAGATAAAAGACATTTTCAAAATGGATGGATGTTATGAAATAATGCATCAGAAAAATATTATTCAAGTCCTACATTTTTTGTGCTTGAATGAGGAACTATATACACATTATAATAAAGTCATTCAAATTGATAACAATGTGATCATTATGATATTTTCAGCATATGTATACACAACATATTTCATTTGATGTTGTCTTCATAATTATTAAAAAAGAATGAAAATGCTCATAAAATAAGAAATAAATTATGAATTTATGAAAAATAATTTCTTTTATTATATTTCATAATATATCTGATAATATTATTTCTTTTTTTATATTATTATTTTAATGAAATTACTTATGTATGTTCATAATTTTGGATGTTATCATGATTTTATTCAAAACTCAAATTTAATATGATTAATTTTTAAAAATTTTATGTATAAAAAACTAAAAAAATTTTAATTTTAAAATAAATTATAATGCTTGATAAAAATAATATAAATTTTTAATCAATTAAATTATAAAAATAGAATTTTTAACACAATTTTCATTTTATATATAAACATTTAGTAAAATATATAATATTAAACATGTTAGCATTATATAATTATTAGCAACAGAAATCTCATGATGAATTCACTTTCAACTACTCATATAAAATATTCATTATGTACAATATTTTATTTTATTTTGTAATCAATATATTATATGTTAAAAAATTTATTTAAAACAAGTTTTTGTATTTTCTTGCAAAAAAAACTTTATTTTTTGAATACATGTGATTGATTTTGATCTAATAACATTATTGTTTCTACACAATGTGTGATATTATTGTAAGAAGCATAGGGTGAAATTGTAGTTGTTTCCATTTATAAATATTTATCGTTAAAAATTAGAAATCTTAAAAATTAGAAATAAATTTATTCAAAAAAATTTAATCAATTTTTTTAAATATAAAAAATCATTTTCATCTCATTAAAAGATGCAGAGTTTCAATTCTACCACATAAAAAAATTTGTATAAATAGAACAAATAAATTCAAAAATTGAATTAATGTGAGAGTTCATAATGACTATAAAATTACAAATATATATTTTTTTCAATTAATTTAAAAGCAATTTAACTTTAATTTGATAGCTCATAATACCTAAAAGTTTGATATTTTCATATGAAAGTAGATGTAATAAATATATCATAGTTAAAATTTTAATGATTTTAAGTATATATACATATTTTAAAAATAATAATAAAATTTAAAATTCAATTTTTTTAATAAATATAAATAAATTATAAAAATTATATTAAATAAATTATTAATTTTAGTGATAATGCAATTAAAAAATTCTTGATGAACCATAATTAAATTTATTGAATAACTTATATCTAGAATATATTTATATTATTATTAATTTTCAAATATATATTTTTATCAAATAAAATAATGATTTAAAAATAATTTTTATTTTAATATTATATATATTATAAGTATTCAATAAAAATACATACTCAATAATACATTTCTATACATGATATATTTTGTACAGAAATGTTCATGAAATTAAGATTAAGTGTTTTCACATGATTAAATCATGATTTTATAAAAGAGTGCAGGGATGTTATATACCTTAGATGGGATTTGATGGTTGCATAAACGACACAACCTTATCTATCAACCGATTGGTTGTATTCCACAAATCGAGATAAAAATTTACACAAGTCTAGAAAATAAACAACTCAAGGCAGAAACAATTACCAAAAATTTTATTTGTATTTTCCTCAAGAATAATTTGTTTGAATGAATCTTGTAATCTACATCTTTTTACTTAATATTCTAGTAAGAAACTTCGAAATCTTTTGTCTCCTCAACAAAATATGTTTGGCCTTTTCTTCTCATGTATCTAGAACTAAATCATTTGTGTTTTCTTTCAATTTTGAGTCGATAAACTATCACTTTAAGTATTTTCTTTCACTATGGGAAAAGAAACAATCTAGTTACTCTGATGTCATGACATCATATGGGAACGTGATGGGAAAATAAAATTGCAACGGAGAGTAGTGTTCACATAGGCAAGTAGCTACATGAAGCGAGATGGATGCGGATTGATTCCCAAAACATAAGATTGATTCCTATTATCTGGTTTTGGGCTCACTCTCGAGGTATTATGCAATGTGTTTTAAGCGGACTTTTTCGTGTCTAGTATTGCAGGTCGTAATATGATGGTCTATCAATATAATAACGATTTGCTTGCAATTTAATAAAATGCTATCATATAATGGAAGTTGTTCCCATGGTAAATTATCAAGTATGAATTGGTGTTTAATCAAGAATATATGATCCAAATTTGACGTTAATTAGTATGTTAGAATTAACGATAGGAGCGGATAACTAGAATGTGAGCACTTCATGTAAATTTTTAAAATATAACTTAGAAATCCACATGATGTGTTCCATTGAATACAAGTCTGGTAAATCTATATACACAAACAAAAAATTCTCATCATACATCAAGTACCGAATAAAACGTGATCACAGTTTTACCTTCTAATGATAAATCTAATATGAGTGTTTTTTGTGCAAAATAATATGTTCATGGAGTTAGTTTTGAGTCTACACCGGTATTCTCAAAATATCCATGAACAAATAGCTTCTATGAAGATATGCCTAGGATCCTTTCTTTTCTCTCGAAATTACTCCTACGATTCAACTATAGCATAGTACATGCAAGTTGCACCTTACCTACAACTCCCTCATCCTTAGCACAAGTCCAACAACCAATCCAGCGATAATCAAAAACCATGTTTGATCTCGTCATGGAATGCATGAATTAGCCTATGGACATGGAAATTTAGTATCAAAAAGTCCTAAAATAGAACCTAATTGGAATGATAACCATTCATACAATCTGATCGGTATACCAAAAAAATAGATGTTATTTGTGTGTTCCACGAAATGACAAATATCGATATGATCGCTCTCCTCATAGGCGCATCGTAAATGATCTAATCATAATCTTTGTGATTATGATTGGGTCACTTGGTCCAATCATAATCCCACATGGATCTTTACTCCCTTGTGAGGTGAAAAGACAATGCTACACCACATGGTGTATCATGTATCGCTCTAGGCGACCTATAAAGCTATAGTTAACACAAAGAAAACGATAAGTTCACACGACAATCCATCATGTACATGCTCACAATTGCAAAATCACAACCTACTCACCCCCAACTCACATGAGAAAATGTTAACTAGGAAAACCCCAAAATCTACAAACATTCATCATTTTCTAATCTTCTTAATTTTGTAATTAGATCCAAATGGAACCAAGTAAAAAAAAACTAAAAAAAACTTGACATGTAAATAAATTTATGAAATATCATTCAAAATAATAAATTTATTCATATCTCTATACAGATTCTATAATGATTAATCAGATAAAAATGAAACGTAAATTGAAAAATATAAAAAAATTACACAATTATAAAAATTATAACAATACAACATGTCAAAATCTATCAGTGACTCTTAACCTAATCTCCCCTTCACTCCCGTTCCCGAAGGAAAAACCTTCCAACTATAATAACCAGATCCTCATTGAGAGCCCCAGGTTAATCATTGGCCTCCGCTCGATCCATGGATCTCATGCGTGTCCAGAAGACTTCGCGTTGGCCACACAGTACGGTGGATCTTCTGCACACCCGAGATAGAATATACCCTAAAAGGTTCGGAATCCACGGCCAGGAACTCACTGGGGATCTCGAGCGCGTGAAGAGACCTGTCCGGAGCGTCGATCTGGTATTTCTCCGAGATCCTGTCTCCGTGTGGAAAGAGAGAGGGCTAACGCGAAGTTCGAGGCCGACACACTCGTTTTCTACGTCCCTAAACTGTACACCGGTACTTGTCAGTTAGTACAACTTCCCCGGGCTCCCTCGTCCCGGTCCCAATCGCGCGCTGTCCGTTTCATGATGAGATCCTGCGGAGCATATGATATGCGGCGAATCCGTCAGCGGAAACTGGATGAACCCGAGACCGGTGCGGTAAACCAGGCCGTTTCGGGCGCGAGGGATGCGAACCAGGTGTGCGGGGGCGAAAACCGGCAGAGCGAGCATGGACCTTCAGCTGAACCGATGTCACATCGTAACTGCAACCCATGACGGCCTAGCCCGCCCTACGGGAGAAAGGCGTTTCTGTCCAAACGACAGACGTGTCATCTACGAAGGCGATGGGCGATCTTGTAGTGTGGGAGCTGATCCCTGAGTTGAAACGACAGACGACACGAGGCTCGGCTCCACCGACCATGGTCGTTACCCTGCCTCTCGTGCCTGCCAGCCAGACACACAAACAGTCAGAGGATTAAGCAGCTTTCGGAGATCCATAACGGAAGAGCCAAAAGGACGTCCAACTGTCACGTGGACTTACGGATCGGACAACTCGCCGGGTCGCCCCCCGGCGACCCGGCGCTTTGCAGTCCTGCGCCGCTGCCCCACCAGCCGCGCCGCGCGAACGGGGAAACCGCGAGCTCCAGCAGCGCATCCCGTTCCTACGCAAGGAGCGAAGGCAGGAAGTCCGAGGCAGCCCAGCCCGTTGCTGCCCCTGCTGCGTCTGGGATCGAAGAAACTTGCAAGGATAAGGCATGAGCCGTGAGGATGGGCCACTGCCGCATGATTGAAGAACGCGGAGCGGGAAATTTTGATAAGATTCCCCACCCCCACTCGTTTCGGACCATGGGGATCGTTGGCTGTTTTTCATGTGACGTAAGGGGCCTGCGATCACACCCTCTCGCGGGAGAACTAGACTAGAGGCGGCGTGACTCGTCTCGCTCCGACACTATGCGCAAGGTATATTTGTTCTTTCGTCTCGTCTCCTTTCTGCTCTGCTCCCTGCCCTCGTTCGCTCGCTCGGCCTCTCTACTGCTGCTGCTGCGTTAGTCTCAAGAAAACGGCCTTCATTCTTCGGGCTCAAGGAATTTTCTCAACCTGCAGATTCTTCTTCTTTTCGCTTCTAGCAGGCGAGCTAGCGGCCACGGGAATCGGGATGATCTATCTCCCGCTCAGGCCTCGCTCGTCCTTTCAGATCAGACATTCTACACACACTAGTCCACTCGGGCCTCGCTTGTCTGCGACTCGCCCTCGCGCTGTCTGCAAATGCTGCAGATGATCGTCATCTTACGAAACCAGTACATACAGAAAAGGAAAAGCTACGAAGGCTGCACGAGCTGAACCGGAATTTAATGCTCCCTTCGCTTCTTGACAAGTCAGCGGGGCCATTTAAAAATCCCGCCTATAGAACTCGGCCTCTTTTCGTTCCATTCGGAGATGGAACTCTATTCCTAACCGAATACTGTATATTTAAAATCGCGGACCACAGTAATCCATTGGTTCATGATTATTCGGTCCAAAAGGCGGACGCAGGGTTAGTGCATGCCCTAGATCTGCTTTCGAATCTAGGTTGGTACAGCATAGGATAGTACAATACACCGGTGTACCGTGTGTACAGGCTGTCAATTCTACCTACCTCGTTGGTTGGGATCATGGTAGAAGACACTCCTACTGTTACACCTCGAACCTACTACAGTAACCTTGTGGAGGTAACTACAGTACACGGCCTCGCAATGCGCTGATATTTCTGGAGATGTCCCTACTTTAATTCTACACTACTCAATCTCTTGTACTTGACAAGCACAGATAGACAGAGAAACATTCATGAATGAATGAGACTATGACAGAGCAAAAGATGAAGGCCTATTTTCTTTTCCCCTTTTGTAAAACACTTTTCGATGTTTTATCCTCATCTGGTATGTGACTCACTGCGCTGGCCTTTTCCATGCTTCCTCCACTGATTGAATGATTTTTGTTGCGAGAAGGGAGCCACCGCTATATCATTGTATATTGTATTCGCAGTTATCTCTCTCCCTCTTCCTCTCTTCAATGATGAAATATGTCAGCTGTATGTTACAACTGGATCTCAAATCAAACGCCTTTCGTCGGCAAAGAAGGATGAGGAATGGTGAAATTCACTCATGAAGACTTGAGGATTGTACTAATAATGACATGGGGTTATTTTCTCATGCCATCTCCATGCATGTCGACAGAAGGCAAGACAGACGTGAAATGAAGAAATACACAAACAAACGAACAATATTCAGAGAGCTTTACTCAATTCAAGGTTACTATAAAATGGACCAATTTCGACAACAAAGCGAGCTACTAAAAGCAGTTACGAAGCTAAAAGTAATTTGAATTGCTTTAGGCTAAAATATAAAATAGAAAGTTATGACAGTTTTGGGAGATTGGATGAGAAGTTAAAATTCAGTTGCGCCTTGCTGTTTTCTTTCGCAGTAGACATACCCATTGCTGAAAACAAGCAGAAATTGTTACATGTCGGTGCATGTTTCACATTACAACAAAGCAATGGTTAAAATTTTCTGTACTGTAGGCAGGCAATGACAAGAGAGAATTAGCTCAAAGTAGAGGTTTTCATAATAATCCGCAATGTTTTTTTCTCTTCCCACAACCATGTGGGAAGAATGTGGTATGTCCCAGTAATAGCATGCCCCAATATGACGAAGGAGCAGGGTGTTGAGTATATCAGTAGTCCAGGAAGTGATATATGAGAATGGTGGATTTCAACAGGGATTAGGTGTTCCATGTTCACTCTTCATTCTCAAACGGAAATAATTTATATGTTCTTTGAAAAAAATTATCATTTATAAAAAAATCACAAACCTCGCAAAATAGTTTTACTAAAATGGATTATACGGATTAGTGTGTGTGTGTGTGTGTGTGAATAAAATGATTTAACAATTTGATCAGTGTGGATAATATTGATCAACGTGGACTTTATATGCAAGCAACACTATTTGATGAGGAGAAAAATCTTGAAAAAAATTGTTACACTTTTAATGGTAATGTGAATTTGAACTGTTCTTGCATTTCCTGGTACTCTCAAATTTTTTAATGATTTGAATTGATCCTTCTCACCTCTTTCAGATTCGAAACAAATACTTCTCATATACAGATTCGTAGCAAATCACTGAAGCAAGTTATACAGATTCATGAGTCAGTGTTGGAATATTAAAGCGTGAAGGGAACTCCCGATGTAAGCTATCGTTCAGATCTATAAGATTTCTCTCGAGGACTATTTATGACAAGTTCAAGCTCTCATCATCCAATGCCAACAGAAAGAAATGGAACGTTTGAGTCCGCGCCGCACATGGATAGATAGTGTTACATTCCAGAATTAAGTTTCCATCTTCTACGTTACAAATTCCAGAAGAAACCTACCGATGTCGGTTGTGGACATATCATGGTTTTGGACATAGCATCAAATCAAGCATGTACAATGCACAATAATTAGTGGCGTCACAAGTATGTGTATGTATTATGAGTGCAGACGAAGCTGTCTTTCACACATGACAATGCACTGTGTGTTCCCCGATATTGACATCATTGACAAATGTACAAGTTTCTGCAGTAGATGGTGAAAATCGATCAGATTCGGACCCTTTTTCAAAATATTAAGGGCATGGTCAGATGGCTCCTGTAGCAGAGTTAGTGGCCCGTAGCAAGTGCATGGTTTGTCAATTAAACCGCAACCGTATCTCCACTTATTTTAATCTCCATATCCTGAGGTATTTCGACTTTTGTGCTTCACGAACATTCATCAGGACTGCTTCCTGAGCCTGAAAAACCAGCTACGAGCACTTGTGCTTCGATCCAAATGCATGTCTTTTACCATAATTAAGCTTTGGATGTCTCTCTTCCTCTCTCCGAAGATTATTCTATAATCTGGAACTAGAATTATGAACTAGAAATAACCAAGTAATATAGCAAAAAGGATGGGAAGACCCCATCAAGAAGGTTAAGAGGAGACACATGATTCAACTATTGTTTGCTATGTAGGAGTGGAGAAGACCATTGAAGGCGTCTAGAGGGTATACTTTTGGCGAAGACTAAGAGAGAACATCACAAGCTATGTGTGAAGTTGTGTGACATCTCAACATAACAAGGCTAGCAATCAAAAACTAGCATGTCTACTACAACCTCTACCAACACCAAATAGAAGATGTGAACATGTGAGTATGGATATTGTATGTGAGTTACCAATGATGTCTACAGGTTATGATTCGATAGTAGTTTTTGTGGATAAATTGAGCAAGATGATCCATGTTAGGCCCACAACAAAGACAATTATTGCACTTGAACTTGCTCGCATTTATATGGATGCAGTTTTTGCTCAACATGATTTAGTTAGAGTTCTCATCACTGATAGAGTCACTCAATTTACTAGCATGCTTTGGAAAATCCTATTTGGGCTATTCAAAACAAAACTAGCCATGTCCACATCTTATCATTCTCAAACAGATAGACAAACTGAAAGAGCAAATAGAACTATTGAGGACATGCTTAGAGATTTCACTTTTGAGGAGCAAGAAGGTTGGGATACGTTTTTACCCTTGATTGAGTTTGCTTATAATAACTCAATCAATGCATCCGCAAAAGTCAGCCATTTCTTCTTGATGTATGGAGAACATCATATCACACCATTTAGCTTGGTGAAAGTGGATCACATGTAGAAACCATCAACCCCAATCAAAGTTATGAACGAGTTTTTGGTACAAGTCCAACGAGAATTGCATCAGGAAAAGCAAAAATTAGCCATTGTCCAAAATCGGCAAAAATAGTATATCGATACTCATCGAGGACATATGGAGTTTCAAGAAGAAAATCATGTGTGGTTGTAACCATCCTTAACATGGGTTCAAAAGTTAATTTCATGATTGATTTGACCCTTCTTGATCATCCAACGGATTGGAGTAATTTTTTATAAGTTAGAGTTACCGCCACATATGAAAATATATCCCATTTTTCATGTGTCTCTCTTGCAAAAGTATATTCCACGATCTTCTTCCTTTGGCAACCCATATCAACCATCTCCTTTACAAGTCATGATTGATGGCGTCGAGGAATATGAGGTTGAAAGGATTCTCAAGAAATGGACTAGAGGTCAGTAAAATCCAAAAGTGGAATATTTTGTCCAATGGAAAGGTTATCCACTTTATGAAGCTACTTGGGAACCTTTGTCAAATCTTACAAATGCCAAAATACTTGTAGAGACTTTTGAGTCTTCTTGCAACGAGGACATTGCGTCTTTAATGGGGGGAGGTTTGTAACCAATCTGGGTTAGCTATAGTTAGTTTAGCCAAAGCTTAGATTGGTCACTAGATCACAAAAGGACAAGATAGTGGTATGCATGATCCAAAAAATAAAAGGTAAACTTTTGCTTGTATGGATAAATGACGATTTGGCTACCATGCATTGGTGGATCGGATTGTGTGCTAGATGTCTTTAAAAAATTTGTTAGGATAAGATAACGAAACATGTAAATTACGCATGTTAGCCATGTTGCACAGTTTGGATTTCGGACTTTCCTAGTCCTACAATATATAAAACAAGGAGAGGTTTTGAAAAGACATCTCATCTTGAAAGTCATTCTAGAGTCATTGACTTCAATGTTACAAAGGATGGACATAGTATGTATGATCTTTGAAGTGACAAATATTGATATGATCGTCCATCTCACGTGCACATCCCAAATGATCCAATCATAATCTTTGTGCATATTTCCCACTTGAGTCTTTATACCTTATGAGGAACAGAGTCGATGACACCCTATACATGGTATATTCACACACTGCTCTAGGTGATCCCATGAAGGAAAGTGAAGCTATAGCTAGCATAAAGATAACTATAAGAGCATCGGATACTTCATCATGTATCTACTCCCACCTTCAAAATCACAACCCTTCGACACCCCACCTCACATAAGGAAATGCTAACTATCAAAACGAAAAATCAAAAAATACTCATAATTTTCAACTATGTTTCAGTAGAACCAATGCATGAAAACAAAGAGATTGGAATAAAAAAAAACCTGATCCATATGTCATATTTGAGAAAAATCAATGGAAACTCTAAAAATAATAATTTTACTAATATCTCTATATAATTCTCCATAGTGTTCAACTTAGATACCAATCGAACCAAGATTAAAAAATGAAAAAAATTGTCTACTCATTCTTAACTTTCGGTAAAGTATAATCTAACAATGTCTACAAAAAACCACTCACATACTCCTAACCTACTCTCCCCTATCACTCCCGCAACCCTAATCTCCCTCCCCAATTCACAAATGCTATGGTGCTATGCATTACATACATATGGCCTAAGCAACTCATCTCCTAACCCTAAACTCCCACTTGCTTTCTCTCTTCCTGCATTCACTACAGCTCACTACTATCACGTTCTTCAATGGCTGTTGGTGTTGCTATCTGCACTGCTCAAATGCCAAGAAGGGTTTAGGAGAATTTGCAATGAAGGGTCATAATCTCCAAAAATTCTTTACATGTTCGTGGATAAACTTCGTTATAAGTCAACGAAAGTAACCATCAGATCTCACAAAGTTGTAAAAGCTTTATTCAACAACATAATATTGCACCCGTGAGGACTGTCCATATGCAACAGATGAAACGGTCTGTACTTTTGGGGGCATATGATCAAGATCTAAAGCTAAGAGATAAGGCATATCATACTCCAACGGGAAAGGCATAGATAAGGATGGAGAAATCGAAGTAGAGATAGGCGAACTGTGAAGAGGTCAATACTAGAAAACTTAGATGTTAAGTAAATAGTTTACCCTTTCATCAAGTCGAACAAAGAATAAAAAGAAAGAACCCAATGGGACCACTCCAGCTATATATAAGGCGCAACGGAGCAAGGTACACCTGAAAATGGTGAAGGATCTAGAGAATTTTAACTGGGGAGGTGGTAGATGATTGCACTTCTAGTGTCTCGAATTACCATATCACATCGTTTGATGATTTGCTGGACTGACCGGAAGTACGTAGATAAATCTGATTCCACCTCACATAACCTATAAATAAATCGTAGGAAGTGATCGCCCGCTCTGCTTGCATTGGTAACTCGTACGCACCGAAATCTCATGGATAAGCGCAAAGGTAGGTGACATTCCAAGATGGAAGAAACGCTTCTAAGACTTACGAGAAATCCCAAGTTACATAGACTTGTAAAACGTATCTTTCTTTCCTATCATTTTATAGTGCGATTGTTTATGATTTCTTCTTCTTTTGGTAGAAAAAAACCCAGGACCTGATCTCCCAAAATATTGATTCCCATCTTTCACATGAACATAATTCCTTACTCTTCTGGAGAGAAGGAAGACTTGTTCCGGGAGTTCTCATTGTGAGACTTTCATGCAAACAAGGGTCCGTTCTGATTAATTAATGTTTATTAAGCCGGTTGATATTTTCCAAGGGAAGAAGAGAGGCTGTCATAGGTTGTGTACAAGCAAGAACCTTAGTACAGATTCCATATTGCAAAGTGAATCTTTGTTCAAGAGGAGAGCATTAGTTAATATGATTCCTTCATTTAATAGTAAGGATACCAAGTAATATAGTAAAAAGGATGGGAAGACCCCATAAAATTGGGCATGTATTTTCTAGGCTTACTCTTGGCCTTTGAATTACTACAAAGACTTGTTACATCGAGTTTGCATACTACAGAATAGCCCTCTTAAGAATTGGAAGGTGTGAACAAGGGCATACGTCAAATATGAGAAGATTAAGTTGCTGTCAAAAGTTTAGCTTGAGTTTATTCATGCGAGTGCAAATTGTGGACAAAGAAAAGATCAATTACATCATATACAGTACACTCTTTGGACAATCTCTTAAGATAGGTCATCATTTGACATCATTAAACACGTCCTAGATGTGTGTTGAGAGACGAATCATGTTGAGTGCTTGAAATAGGTTTTGGCATTCAAGTAGCCTTCAAAGATAAACCATCATTTAACCTCTAGTCCAAGCGATGGGCAAAGAGAAAAAAGTTGTGAGCTCATATCCTACCTCCGGGATAAAGCATCTCTCGTATGTCGTAATAATACATGTAAATATATTTGCATCTTCATTACTCATTCGTGAGTGTTGTACTACCTTAAATGCAGTAGGTCCATATGACTCGTTGCCCATTCGGAGTGTAGAGATTAGCTACCCATGATGCAATTAGGGATGTGGTATTTGCTATGGTGCAAGAGGATGGATATCTCACATGGAGGTAGCGTTGCTAGTTGACTTGGGTTAGGGCATACTTATACTTGATTCGGTTGGACCAAGTTAAGGTTGCAGACATTGTGGTTACAAATCCTACATGTGACATAGTTTCTTAGGAGATGATTCCCCATCCTCTGAAACGCCACCCAGGACGATTACCCATCCTCATGGGCAGCGAGTGGAGCCGCAATAGCCAAGGTCCACAAGTATATGGCTATGCACAGATGTCACCTCTTTGTTTTTCTAGCTTTCGAGTTATATGGAGCTATGGACACCGACTCGACATGTTCGTGAGAGAGTTCACGAGAGAGCCTACCATACTAGGACCTAGAGTGTATAATTCTCTTTAGGTTATTATATAGCCTATTTTAGTCAACATATTTTCATTACTTTACAAAGAGCATTAGCCGATGTCGTGTTGTGATGCGGCTACTATGAGAAGATGATGACATGTGTCATCTTTAGAAATATTGTCATGACGGCGATACTTTAGGTTAGGGTAACATATGACATTGTAAGACTGTAAAGAGCTAGGGAGATCTAGACACATCACCTTGCTGACTAAGGAGCTTATTTGATTGAAGTGGAGTCGACGTCAGACATGGATAGGGGACAACATGATCCTCCAGATGTACCATTGTCGAGTCCATTTGTGATCAACATCCGGTGTCTTCATTGTGATCGCTTTTGGGTATACTTAGCATGTTTCAAGTTGTCATTTTAACTCTTATTAGTGACAACTCATAATGTGTATAGGATGTCTAAGTAGAGTGTTTAGGGTAGTTGTAAAGCTCTAAGTTAAAATGGAGCTAATTTGGCCACACTAGAGGTCAAAATAGCATTCTCCATTCCCATTGGTCTAGGAGTTTTGGCCAATGAGGGCACTAGGGCAACTTTTCAAGGTTTTTAGGGATTTTGGAGACCTTCCAGGAGGACATTCAAAGATCTGAGGATAGGGTTGGAAAGCTGAGGGGACGAGCTACAGCGTGGCTCAAGAATGGATGGATTTGAAGGATTTGTCACTTTGAAACGGTGATTCAAAGATAGAGAGAGAAATTTAGACCTTTGAGTGTATTTGGAGTGTTTCTGAGAATCTTACGAGGGTTTTGGGAGATCTGAGTCAACTGAGATACACTTTACGACTCGGGCTTGTGTTTTGATTGAAGTTTTGACTCGATTAGACGAGTTTTGAGTACGGAGTGATAGGTTGAAGTTTGTGGATATAGTCAGAGTTGCAGGATTGCACTGACTATCACAAAGTTAGTACATTGATCATATCTTTTGATATTAGAAATTTCTGTCAATAAAACTTTCGAGATTTGAATTTCGGATGATGAGTGACTTTCCTATGAAATTTGAGAGCAATTGGAGTCAAGGATTGGGATGTGTGATGGGTTTTGTACACAAGGGTCTGCATATTGCCTTGTGATACAGTGTGAAAATCAACAATTGTTATGAGAGATCTAGAGTAGAAAAATATATGAAACTTTTCTGAGTGATTGAAAGTGTCATGGAACAATTTTCTGTGAAGTTTAAGCGAGAGTTATTGGTCGAATCATTGAATATCATAATTTTTTTCCGCTGAAGTTTTATCGATTGTAATATGGAGTTCTGAGGAGAAGAAGAAGAGATTGTCAACTCACACAAGGTTCTAGAGGGTTCTTCTACAGCGAGGCGCTCGGGCGTTCTCAGAACGAAGAATTGTTCTATGTGACACCGGTGCAATCCATTAGAGAACAATCACATTAGGTGATGTTTCTTGGGATGCTCATGTGTATATAGATAGTTTGACTTAGATAGTTAGTATATCTTGTGTGCATTAGGCCATATTTCCCATGGTGATGCTATTGGGGCTAGCCTCATGTTACCCGTTTTGGTTTCATCTATGTTATTCTTGATGGGGTCTTCTCATCCTTTTTATTATTTTACTCTGTTCTTATTATAGTTAAGGAGCAATTTCCGGAATATCATCATCAACTGTTTTCATTAATCGTTAATCGAATGTCAAATGGGATTGGACATTGCCGAGGAGGTGGGAGAGGGGGATTTCTTCAAATTCTGTCGCGCTTTTTTCCAGAAATGAGGTAAAGGAACAAAGAGCGTGACATGCCCTGGCGCAGGAAAAGAGGAAACGCGAAGTCCTCCAAAGCAAGTGAGGAGGAGGGAAATCTAATCTTGATTCAACCGGCCTACTAATCGGGACAGTGAGTTCTTTCCGGCCTCTAAATTTCGATCAGAAGTAGTGGTGAAGCAAACGACAAGAGGAGGTTGTGTAGGAGATACTACTAGCCTCCTCTTCATGGATACTCAAATTAATTTTCCAATACAAAATATTGTTAATGATATTTTTCCGCAATACCAGTGAATTTTATAAAACTATTTTTTATTTAAACTTTTCTCATCACATGTCTTTTCTCTATCTGCTCTCCACTCTGTTGCGTGATGAAATGTCCACTTTAATTCATCTTTTCTGTATGGCTATCATCATAAATCTCTCTGCATGGATAGATGTCCTGTCACAAAGATCATCTTCCACTACCGTGTAATTCCCATAAAGCATGTGTGATCTTCAGAATGATCTACATGGCTTACTTTCCCTGCAAAGCATGTTTGTCAAATTCACACCGGTGTGTTATTTCTCTCCTTTCCCAAAAAATTTCCATGGTGAGCATTTGATAGCAAATTTTACTTTGTCATTTAACTTTTTCCTAAGAAAAGTGCAGTCTTACCGAAATGACATCCATTATAACCTCTTCATGACATAAATAGCATGTGTAAGTTATTTTCGCTTGACGTGTGATTGATTACCTACTGCATCATAAGCGTGAATGATAGAATTGGTAAGTTGTGGGGGTGAGTTACAGTGTGAATTACTTTCTTTTACAGTGAGTGGATGATGGAAGGGGAATTCCTATAAAGAAAAGTAGCGGCTGAATAGAAACAAAAGGCATTTGTAGGAAGGTGCTCGTCAAGGGGTATAAAAAGTAACAAAGGTGAAGACAGCTATGGGTTCGTCCTTCCATCCATATACTGAACTGAATCCTGGGGTATGTTTTGTTCACAGGTGGCGTCTGAATCTTTGAATTAAATCCATTGCCGCCCTACAACAACAAGACTAAATTGGAGTCAAGCAGTTATGGGAAAGACATTTTCTGTGTCCTCTGTTGTCGCCCAGAAACCAGGAAGGTTACTTCACAAAACCTGGAGCCAAGGCTTGGCACATGTAAAGCCATGTAGAATGTCCTCTATTGTCGCCTTGCAAACCAAATCATATGCAAACTGACCTGCATACCATCAATCATTCCAGTAAAGTTGTGGTCACAAAATTCCGCTCCTCTTTGTGCTTTTGCTACAATGTCTAACCGTCTATGTCCAAGAATTTGGGTTATACTGTGTCTTTTCTTCACAATATAAGCAAGCTAATAACTTTCATGGAAACACAATATAAGCAATCTAATAATTTTCATGAAAAGTACCATAGATGCAATTGAACTAGTTTCTTCACAGTTTTTTTGAAATATATATATATATACTACTAGGAGGTTCTATCCATATATATTGAATTACAATAGTTGCATCTAATTATGAATATGATTTACAGTAAATCTATAAAATACATTATTTTATATTCTTTCAATCTGATGATTGAGATCTGTCCGCATAAACATGGGACACCATCCGTCTTGAAGTGCATAAACTTTCAAGGAAAAATTAAAATTAAAATTAATTTTCAACCATCAAGGAATAATCTTCATATGCATTTACATGGACCTAATGAATCATTCTAACAAATAATAACAAATTTGACTCATACAACTTTATATATATATATATGAATGATATACAATGAGTAAAAAAAAGTAATAAATAAATATAAAAAGAATGATTATTTTTTATAAATTTTTTGTTATTGCATGGATGTATTTTGATAATATAAATATAAAAATAAAACTTTTATTTTTATATGAAATTGATTTTAAGTTATATCCATTTTTTAAAAATAAATATAATAAAAAAATAAAATTTAAAAATTATTTATAAAGTTATTTGATTTATATAAATAAAGTAAATAAAATTTGTGATAAAAAAGGAACTAATTTCTTTGTGTTGTACATAAATAAAAAATTAATTTTATTAATTTATTAAAAAAATTGATAATAAATAAATAATAAATAATTTTAAATAATATTTTGATATTGATTCAAGTTAAATCATATGAATAAATATTTTTTATAAAATTAAATTTTTGAAATTATATAATTTTTTTAATTTTTAAAAGATTTTTAATTTTAATAAAAAATTTCTATTAAATATTGTAAAATTAATAAATTAACTTTTATTAAAAAAATTAATCATACATATAGAATAATTATAGTTTCCATAATGGATACTCCAAGGGCAAGGATTTAAACCTTTAATCAAGTATTGTTATCATCTATACTATGAAAAGATGAAAATATTGTGTCATCTTATAATCTAGTATATTTTTGTAACTTATAGTGGAGCTTTTAAGAATTCCCAGTTTGAATTCCTATAATCAGAATTTTAGATTGTGAATACATATAAGTCTTTGAATTATATTTCTTACAAACCTTAGCAAATATGATCAATTTGCAAAATGAAAAATAGCTTTACATCATGGTTTGATTATTGAAAGTCTTATTTAATTTGAATGAAATTGATGATAAATATAAAAAAGATCAAGATCAAGAACGAGATATATCATTGTTCAATCATTGTGTGATCAATATCCGAATTATCTATTGCAATCAAATTTTGAACAGATATAATTTATCACTTTGTAGGTTTTAAATGTTGGATTTAATGAACTCATGGAACCCAATCATATTTTTTTTAATGCTTTGGAATCTAATTGTTTACATTTGTATAAACTGTTGGATTAAAACTTAACACAATAATGTCTTTCAACTCATGGATTATAATGCATCACTATTGTAAACCAAAGTCGAGTCATAGACAATAAAAAGTAAAATTATGGTGAGACTTAAATCAATTATTGAATTAATTGATTCTATTTATATTTATATTTTTAGTTGATTTTGAATTGATATTTTTACTCTATTTTGATGAGAAATTGAATTAAAAATTTCAAACAATAATATCTTACAACCCATGAATTTTAATGCATCATTTCAGTAGATCAGAGTCGAATAAAAAAAATAAAAAGTAAAACTTTAATGAAAGATATTAATCTTAAATTTTATACTCAATTGATTTTAAATTGATATTTTGAATCTATTTTGGTAGCAAATTGACATATTTATATTATAATTAACTATTATAGTTAAGTTGGTAAAATAATATCTAGTTGTACAAAGTTCATAGATAACTGAGTAGCTAGTTTAGGTACACTAAAGACCAACTCTGCTATCTCCATTTGCATGAGGAAAGATTTTGAACTTATGAAAAAAATTTGGGTTGTTCATTCAAAATATTCGTAAATTTTGAAAGTCTTTCTAGTTCCCATTTAACAATTAAAAGGCTTGGTTAGAAATCTTACTTTGATGATACAAGGTGGATGCATGTAACACTAGTGCCATATGATAATAAGACTAGCTTCGGAAGTTAAAAGTTAACCTCAATCATTTCTCTTGCTTCATATATATTGCTCAAAAATTTCACAATCATCATATGTCCAACTCCTCATGGAATGATGATATGACAAATAATCACTATGAGCATACAGATATATGATGTGTGTCACTCAAACTAACACTAATTAGAAACAAAACATAAGATATACAGAGATTACTACATGACATCTCAAATAATCAAATTAATAGTCAACGTTAGACTAACTATCCCCTCTTAGACTAACTATCCCCTCTTAAATAATCTATACTCTTAATTCTATTAACTAAAGATGGTTACAAACCTCCATCATTTTAAGATGCAATGACCTCGTTGTACATAAATTCAAACTCTTGACCTGTCAAAGATGTATTGGTTAAATTTTTAACTGATTTTCAAGTATATTTATGTGATGAATATCATTTTCATTCACCCCAATACTTAATTTGAGGATATTTATGACCTCGAATATAATTTTTGAGTATATTATCAACCTCAAATTCTTTATGATATTTTTTCATTATAGGTAAAAAAATTCACGTCAATCCTTTTGTCAACAACTTAGATTGTATTACATGTCATCATACTCATGACACATGCAATATAGTATGTATTTTGACATGTGATGGAAATGTTAATTTGTAAGAAAACTGGTCAATGTGTTTCAATATCACAAATGTATCAATGAAAAGAGGGTTAATTTCTGGTGGCCCCACTAATGACAAAATGATTTTTGATAATCAAACTTGATTGCATTCATGAAATCGATTCCTTTTGATAAGCATATGCATGATGTTTCTATAAATTTCGAGTAATTATCAACTCCTCCTCTAGTTGATGTAGATCTTTATGTATGATTTCCACAAAATCATTTACTACTATAATTTTGGTTGAAAAAACTTGCTCTTTTGGCACTTTGGCCAAACTAGAGAATTCCTTGCATCATATAAGAAAAGACAAACTTTGTAAACTCATTTATAACATTTTTATATGTAAATCTTAAAAGAGATAAAACAATATCTTTCTCTTTATGTTTCTGTGAATGCTCATATTTGTATGATTAACTCATGTCTTGTTGACCATATTTAGCTTAATCATGGTTAGATTAAACTTGTTATCTAGTAGACTCATGAATGTCTATATTGAACCACCCCTTAGAGTAATTATTCTAAAAACTCTCAATATATGAAGGCTTATGTACTTTGAGTTTTATTGAAACGTTTGCTCTTGCCCGTGGATAAGCATATTAGTGAACCATATATTCATTGCATTATTAATGTGCTTGCTAAAATAGATCCTCACAATATACTCTACTATTGTATTGACTCTATATGTTTAATCATATATTTACCTATGATAAGCTTTAGATAATTTTAGTTTTGTTTTAAATAGATCAAACAAAGTTTGCTAAAATAATGTATTCATGATACTCAAGAATAGATGAATCATTCCATGTTCCATACCTTTCAGGAGCTCTACTAATCCGATTTGATGATCTCATAGTAGATGGTTTTGATTGATCTTCATCATTTCGTGCTTTGTCTTGGGGCTCACCAACGACAACTTACTCCTCCAATTCTTGTGGTTCAAGAATTTGCTCCATCTGCCACATCATTAAATCCATAATGATCAATCTCCCCCCAACAACATCAGTGAGTGGAGATTTGCCCTTGTCAGTACAAGGAGCTTAAGATATCTCCGAGTCTAAGATATCTCCCCCTCTTTCAATGATCTGGGCTCATCGAAAGAATCATCCCTACTGACAATCACCTTATAAGCTACAAGATCCCATAGCCTATAACCTTTCACTTGCATATCCAAGAAAATGACACTTCTTGGATGTAGGATCTAACTTGGTCATATTCTCCTTAAGTATAAGAGGATAAGCCATACAACAAAAAATTCTCAAACGACTATAATCAGCCCTCCATTTGTGCCTCAATTCAAACGATGTAAAGAAATTGATTGCACTTGAAGGAGACAGATTTACCAAATACACTGCGGTATTGACAACTTCAGCCTCGAATTCATATGCTAAACCAGATTGGCTCACTGAGTCTTCCCTCTTGAATATGGTTTCTTCAATGTCCCGCATTACTTTGTTTAGCTCCTCCCAAGGCATCTCACCTTGATTCTCCACTATTGGCGACTGCAAGCTTTCTACTATGTGGGATCCCAAATTTCTGGTCGATCCACTATTGCCGTCACTTCCCTCTGGCCCATGTAGAGTATCCACCACATTCAGTGGGTACCTTTGTCTTTCCTGGGGTGTCATTTATGACAATCAATAAAATCTTACTCTTTGAGAATGATTCATCTTTTTTTATAGTGTAGTAGTGCAAAAGAGATTGTGTTCTACATTATCTTTACAAGTTCATGGTGTGCGTTGGCTTTATTACATGCATCTTCTTTATTTTTGTAACCAATCTTGGTTACCCTTAGTAACTTTAGTCAAATTGTGTGTTTATTACTAAATCATTACACAAAAATTAACCTTATTGCTTATGATCTAAAAAGCAAAAGAAAACTTTGACTTGCATCGATACAAGATGAGTTTGCTACTATGCATTGATGCTTGTTCATAACACAATGCTCACAAAATTCTAGGTCAACTTTACCTAAACCAGGTAACAAGGTCCTATCACGAAAGAAGTTCAAGTACCTATTACTCATGTATCCCATTCTAGAATGTCAAACATGAGCCATCTCATGCAGAGATATGGTAAGATTGACTTCATCACAAATGGTATTGCCCTCTAGCACATACATATTTCTATGCTTGTGTCCTCTTAAGATAATGTTATCACCTACTGTCACCTCATGTACTCATTGTTTAGAACTCCACTCAAGACCTTTTGAATCTAACATTCCAAAAGAGATAATATTCTTTTTCATTTCACGTATAAACCTTACGTGAGTCAACGTACGTTTGATTGCATCAAACATGTGAATTTGGACAGATCCAACACCTTTAATCCAACAAGGTTGATCATTTCTCATAAGAACTAAACCGTTTGATACTGAGAAAGTCTAAAAAAACTCTCTAATGTAACAAATGTGATAAGAACAAGCACTATCCAAAATCCATACATCACCAATGTCCTTTGGTGAGTTGCATGGAGCATACCTCTAGCTTCATAGTCCATCTTCGAGCAAGTCATCCTCCTCATCAAAATCTTGAGCCACATTGGTTAAAGGAGGATCATTAGACTTGGTCTTCACACGACAGTCCTTCTTAAAGTGACCACTCTTGCCACATTTCCAACAGACCACCGTCTTCCTGTCTTGGGATTTACCCCTAGACATGGATCTACCTCTAAGGCACATGGGCTTTTGCTTGTTCTCTACTGCTCACGAACTACCTTGTTACTTTCTAATTAGCCACCTTGGACTGTTCTCGAAGCCATAGTACTAGCTGCACAATCGTGTTAGAGAAGGAGACCATGCTCATCCGGTCTGAGATGGACAAGAGAGATACTACGGTGTGGCTTCTGAATCGTGATGAACTCGTGTAGTCGTTGAATGCTTCTTCAAGCGGCTTACGCAAATGCTCTTAGGATCAGCGGCCTGCAAAGGCGAAGACAAGAAGTACATGACCAGATAGACAGGATGTTCAAATCAATATCGATTGTTAGTAATGGTGATCATATATATCTCCTATCTTGCTCCTTGCTTCTCGATCTCACTAGAAAGAAACCAACTGCTGATTCGCCAAATCAACTAATGATTCGTCTATTCAACTACAAAAAAGGACCTAACTAATCTACAACCACGCCATCAGCTCTAAGATGGACAAGAGAGATACTACGGTGTGGCTTTTGAATCGTGATGAACTCGTGTAATCGTTGAATGCTTCTTCAAAAGGCTTACGCAAATGCTCTCAGGATCAACGGCCCGCAAAGTCGAAGACAAGAAGTACATGACCAAATAGACAGGATGTTCAAATCAATATCGGTTGTTAGTAATGGTGATCATATATATCTCCTATCTTGCTCCTTGCTTCTCGATCTCATTCGAAAGAAACCAACTGATGATTCGTCAAATCAACTAATGATTCGCCTATTCAACTACAAAAAAGGACCTAACTAATCTACGACCACGCCATCAGCTCTAAGATGGACAAGAGAGATACTACGGTGTGGCTTCTAAATCGTGATGAACTCGTGTAGTCGTTGAATGCTTCTTCAAGCGGCTTACGCAAATGCTCTCAGGATTAGCGGTCTGCAAAGTCGAAGACAAGAAGTAGATGACCAAATAGACAGGATGTTCAAATCAATATCGGCTGTTAGTAATGGTGATCATATATATCTCCTATCTTGCTCCTTGCTTCTCGATCTCACTCGAAAGAAACCAACTGGTGATTCGCCAAATCAACTAATGATTCGCCTATTCAACTACAAAAAAGGACCAAACTAATCTACAACCACGCCATCAGCTTAGAGAGAGGAAATTTGACAACTCGATACACATCGCTCAAAAGCGAATGGAATCAACTGCTTCCAAAAAATTGAACCTGGACATAACAATACCAAATTATTAGACATCATTGTCATGCGCTCCGACCTCCTTCCCTTGCTGCCTTTTGTGGTTCGCAATTTGCTTGTAGCCCTAATCCAAATCAAATTGATCCATCGATCAAATTTGCACATGATTATTAATCTTCGCTCTGATACCAATTATAGTTCCGAAATAAGAATACATGGAGAAACACATGTAATCAAGAGTCTACACATGAAATATGTGGTTCACCTCAGTGAGAATATATCCACGAAACACACAAAATCACTTTACTGAATAACCCTAATTGTGTCACAGACAGCTTCTGCCAGCCCTCTTATAAAGTAGTACTAACCCTAGTCTAACTAACTATAGTCAAACTTACCAAAGTTACTCAAACCCTAAACCCTAAACTTACCAAAGTTAACTCCTAACAAATATTACATACAAAATCGAGATTCCATAAACATGAATGATATGAAATATAAACCTTTTAATATATGTATTTTAGATTTGTAGTAGTAGTTTATTTATGCATTTTTTAAATTAATATGATGAAATAATATATATTTATATTATAATTTTTACACATGATAAATTTATTCAAGATAAGGTTATGAAACAAATGTTAATCTTAGATAAAAACTCATCTTGCATCAAACATTGATAAATTGAAATGAATATTTTTAAATTGATGTATTTTTGATTGATATCTATTTTTTTATATAATTTAAATAAAATAATAAAATATTTATTAATATAAATTTAAGATTTTTACCCGATTATTTAATTTTTTCTGTTTATATGACAAACTTTGATGTTTTTATCAAAAGCATAAAATTTCACTATAAATGTTATTAAATTTAATTCATAGAATTAAAGTTAATAAAATTTCAATAAAAAATTTTAATTTTTAAATTTTTTATTGAAAAATAAAAAATAATTTTTAAAATTTTATTATTAATTATAATTAAATTCAATAAATTAATGATTGGAAACTCAAATATATCATCTCACACTACGAATAACCTAAATAAAATTTATTTTTCTATAAATTATATGTTATTTAGTTATTAATAAATTTACTAGATTTTATTCTCATGATTAATTAAACACCTTGAGATGGTTATCATATAACTTGTATTTTGGTAGATTCAATAAAATATGCTAGAAATTTTTGGCTTTATAAATTCATAAAAAGCTCTCAAACATGTAATAAATGAAAGTGTAGGTTGTATATTGTGGTCGTTATCATGATGTTGTACGTACCACTACGGGTCAATTCATTTAAATATTATTTGGTTGGATGATTGCCGTGAATTATCTTTTTCTACCATAGACGTTACACAAAGCATGAAAGCATAAGTTTACGACTTGGGGTAATCGAAATCATGTCTATATATTATAAAGACAACGTCAGATATTTTCGTATTATATGTATACAAATACAAGAGATTTTAGTACAAAGCCAGGAAATACTCTCATTTGCGAAGTTGTCATAAGCTAAGTTACCACGCATGTCATTCAAGAGAAGATATACATCATGGTAGAAGATAGTTGATACGATATATGTTAGTTTACAAACAATTTTCTCTGCACGTGACTTGATTTCGATCGTGCGGTGGAAATATTGAATGCAAATCACTTTTCTCACATTACTGATCTATTGGGCTGGATTCCCTACCAGAAAACTGGTAGGGAATGTCTAGTGACAAATGTACATTGCTACTCTCGCTTTTTTGTTCCATTTTTTTTCTCTCCATTAAGTCGCAGTCTAAAATAATATTCAAAATTCATATCATTTAAAAATTCAGTCACGCTGTTATCTAAAATGTCCACCTAGGGACAAATGTGCACCTATACGGACTAAACCGAGATGGGTACTATTACCGTCATAAATATCCATATGGAGGTTTAATACGATGCGCTAATGCACTGATCTCACTTTACAATGCTTTTACCAGTTGCAGTGATTTTAATTCTTCTGGGGCAGTTTTACTTGCACTAGCGCAAATACGAGTCATAACCAAAATAAACATGTGACAATTATCACCAATAACTCCGCACAGTTACTGTAGAGGAGATGGATAATGGTAGACAGATTCTGTTGGTAACTGGAACATGCATATGGTCGTATCTCTAAGTATGCACGCTTTCCGTTTTGCAGGAAAAAAGCACATTCATTTGATTAACCTATTTATATTGTACTAAAAGTTCTGTAACTAAAAACTGAGAAATACTAATTCATTCCTATCACATGATACAGCGCATAAACCAAGGAATACAATATAACGTCAAATAAAATACAAAGAATAATGTGAAGTCGTTGCTTTAGTATAAGTGGAAAACGGCCACCATGGGCCGTTTTCCATGTCGTCATGTTGACTTGAATATGAATTTATATGACAACAAAACAATATTACGAATATACAAATTCAGTGCATGCTAGAAGTACAATTGTACAACAGATAAACTCTGTAAGGTCTCAAAGTTGCAACTCCTGTACATTACGACATACTGTCTGAACCGAATAATGTACTTGACGTAAATGTAAATCATGCCAGTTGACCCACATTTCTGAGCAACATGACTCGTAATTCTGTCATATCCTCCATGGCATATCTCAGACCTTCTCGTCCTAGTCCGGAGTCCTTCAAACCCCCATATGGCTGGAAATAAAACGCACGTTAGTAAAACGACTGGAACGACTACTAGAACTATTTTCGTTTGCTCCCTTGACTCTTCAATATATGAGTTTTCTCCATCGTCTCTTGCTTTCCTTTCTTCCAAGGAGTAGCTTATGATGTAATTGTTAATCTTCGAGTCACTTCCTAATTGCAAAGAGTAAAAGTTAGTTACTAACTTTTACCACAGGTAACTACTACTTACGTTAGGGTTTGGTAACTATTAGCCACCTTAAGATTTGGTTTTCGAGTTAGGACCTCAGGTTCAAGTGTGAACCATGAAATCTCTATATATTGCTAATACACAGATCAGAGTACACACCTTGCTCATTTCCTCAAGTACTGATCACACCTTGAGTGCTGGATTGCTGAGAAGTGGGAGTAGAGTTAACACTCTAGTTGAATTTCGAGTTGGTCTCAATTCAGGAGTGGGGAGTGCTATCTAGAGTCTGATCTTAGTGTTGCTTCTCATAGCCCACCTGAGGGTAAGGGAAAGTGGTAGCAAGCTATGGTTACTCCATGAGAGTCAATAGAGAGAGCACACATTGCTGGTGATACATCTAGGAGACATCCAAATGAAATGCTGCAACAGAGTTCAGAATATTAAAAGCTTCTTCTTCTACTTCCGTCAAGGTTTCCCATTCAAGTTCGGTTCAATATTGCATTCAGAGCTATGCTCGTCGTCCGCGTATATTGGATTTTATAAACTCAGTAGCTGCTCCGACTGCGACAAGGAGTATACACGTCCATTTCTCGACCACTACTCGTACAAGAACAAACCAAAGCACTTGATTCTGTTTACTGTTGTTCAGTAAAACCTAGTGTATTTACACAAGATTAGGATACAAATGAGCGAAAGAAACTTACCTGTGAATCGATTCTCATACTCGGAGCGTCGTTGATACAAACACCGCCCACTTCTAGTTGCTCGAAGGCATAAAAGGCTTTATTCAAGTCTGCCACAAAAACTCCTGCCTGCAGAGACAGAAGATCGCTGTAAGGAACTTTGATAATATTGTAACCGAGCGACGATGTCGACCGAACAGGTGGTAAAAGACACACTAATTCATAACACCAAATCCAAAACTCATGGCACTTTGGACGATACTCGTATTCGATGACAAATCACTAAACTTATCCTAGGCCAGCTGCAACCATCGTCACTGCAACTGAGGTATATGCTTAACACAAAACGTCAGTGTGCGCTTTTCCATTGTTCAGCTTCAATCTTGTGACTTAGTGTGCGCAAGAGATCTTACCTGCAAACCAAACTTTGATTGGTTGACCTGAGCAATTGCTGTTTTATAATCTTCATATGATGCAAGTTCCATAGTTGGTCCGAAAACCTCCTCGGTATGGACCTGCACTCATCACAAGGAAAGTGTGAACATCTGGGTACAGTTACATAGCTCCCATATCTGAAACACCAACTCCCGGTCTTTCAGTGACTAGAATTACATGAATGTTATGTTATACATGAGGTCGAAACCTATTCTGATGTGTATGCTTGATCCTGGATACCGATAAGAGGTTAAATTTAAAAAATTATTGAATGTTGAATTTACATGAAGGGTTGAAATGGTAAGGGATATAGACCTGCGCTTCAGGTGAAACGTTCTCCAATATAGTGGCGTCATAGAAAGCACCATCTCGCGTTCCACCTGTTAACACCCTGTAGATTCACGTCTCTCATATTAGTGAAATGTGGACATCAACAAGTCTTCGTTCGCATGTGCAATAATTCCTACTGTCCATCTAATTCTTGCAGGAATTTCTTACCTAGCTCCTCCTTTAACAGCTTCGTTTACCCAACCTTCAATTCTCTTTGCATCTGATTCAGTAATCAGAGGACCAATAAATGTTTTCTCGTCACTGGGATCACCCTGCAAGAGTTTTAAACCAATAAGAAGTTGCCCAGTCACTCGCTATATCAATCACATGAAGAATTCAACCAAGGCCTGGAGAATCGTTCTCTTATCAAATATATGACTAGAAGTCGAGGATATCATTTCAAAGTAATGCCATATGCAGTTCCTTGAAGTTCCAGATAATAGCTTAAAACGTTGAGACCAGCACCTTGACAAGAGTGGATGCTTTTGCAACTAAAGCGCTTGATACGGTTTCGTAAACGTCCTGCAAAGTTTCAAAGATGGTCAAAGACGGTACGGTACTCTATACTTTGCAGCTCGCAGATGCATGATTAAATTTGCATGGTATGTTGGCCAGACCGGATAAGTTGAAATCATACAGCACTTTAACGTCAGAGTCGACGAACAGGGTACAAATGGACACTGGTGGACAAGGTTAGAAGATGAGGAAATCTTCTACTTCTTATACAGATTAAGTAAGTAAGATTAGTTAAGATAACTACGAAGCCAGCTCACTTTTAATAACTGGAGCTGGCGTTGGAAGTTGTAACAGACAACTCAAAAAATATGACTCAGCTAAAAACAAAGACATGTACTTAAAAATAAGAGAGCAAACACATGGGTACTTGCAGGTTCGAAGAAGTTGATTTACCTCACGAATATATACACGCTGAACGCTAATACACGACTGACCGCTTTGATAAAAAGCTCCATGAATGATTCGCTCCACGATTGTCTCAAGATCTGGTACAATGTCCTGTTCAGAAAGGATACTGTTCAGAAAATGATAGTTCCCACATTTTTACAATGAAAACAAAAATTCAAATCTGCAAATCGACCCGCATCTTAAACGTCTGCATTGGAAGATCTTTCGTTTGATTGACGAATTACCGCCTAAACTGCTGTGAGATAAATGACCCAATTTCTAGTCAGGTTATATCAAGTAGTTTTGATGGAATTGTTAATATTTAGCAGTAGAATAGTAATTGTAAAGAGTAAAAGTTAGTTACCAACTTTTACCATAGGTAACTACTAATTTACTTTAGGGCTTATGTAGGGTTTGGCAGCCATTAGCCACCTTAAGATTAGGTTTTCGAGTTGCAACCTCAGGTTCAAGTGTGAGCCATGAAATCTGTATATATTGCTAGTACACATGTCAGAGTACACATTTAGCAAGTGATCATTTCCTCAGGTACTGATCACACCTGAGTGCTGGATTGATGAAAAGTGGGGGTGGAGTTAGCACTCTAGCTGAATTTCGAGTTGGTCTCAATTCAGGAGTGGTGAGTGCTATCTAGAGTCTGATCATAGCCCACCTGAGGGTAAGGGGGAGTGGTAGCAAGCTATGGCTAATCCAGGAGAGTCATTAGAGAGATCAGGCACTGCTGGTGATACATCTAGAAGACATCCTAATCAACTGCTGCAACAGAGTTCAGAATATCAAAAGATTTACCTCCACCACACATGCTGCATTCCCCCCGAGTTCAAGGACCACTTTCTTCTTACCAGCTCTTGCCTTCATATCCCATCCAATCTGCCAAATAGTTACATCGTAGTGAACATGAAATTTTATTTAGAGAAGTCAAGTACCAGAAGACGATCTCATGGTTATGCTTGTACAATCCTCAACAAAAGGACTGGATATTACTATGAAAAAAACAGAGATGTACCGTTGGAGACCCAGTGAAAGAGAGCAATTTAAATCTCTCATCCGTCACGAAAAGATCTGCGGCATCCCTGGAGCAGGGAAGTATAGAAAATGCTCCTTCGGGTAGGTTGCAGCGTGACAAGATCTCTCCTAGAAGTAAAGCTCCTAGTGGTGTGCGACTGCAAAACACCAAACTGATAGAGTTGAACGCAGTGCTAATAACTCTGACTGCAGGATTATAATGTTTCCTCTAATGTATTCCTCATGACTAAGGTTATTCCTTCTTCACTTGTTTACAATCAGTCTTTCGAAGACCATAAACCTAATCTCCAAGCATGGGAGTTAAATCCACAAGTATATAAACCTGAGATATTTTTACAGATCTCATCTAAAAGCAGACGAATAGATAATCACACCTAGAATCTCAACATCATTGTTTATCTGAAAGAACAAAGTTTGTATGCTGACTATCCATCATACCTGGCTGGCTTTAAAACAAATGGACATCCAACGGCTAAAGCTGGCGCAATCTTGTGAGCAGCCTGAATGAACATATCACATACTCCAGATTAGGTATATGAGTTGGTAAGAAGTTCATGTGACATACAAGTATCTTGATATGTATGTTCAATAAGCGGAATCCACTTCTGAGCCATGCATGAAACTCACAGAGACTAATTAGCACCAAAGGTAATATGTCCTTCGGGGCAAGAGGCCAGATGTTTTATGAGTTCTAATAATAAATTAAAAATACATGATATTTTGCGATGTGATTTGCTTTGTAAATCTGCAAACGACTCAGTCAGTCAGGACTATCCTGTAAAGGCAGAAACCTACTTAACTCTCAATTCTAACTTCCTTCAGGTGATTTATAACATTTCCAATTCTAACATCTTCCTCAGTCATCAAATAACAGTACAGGAGAAACAACAATCAGCAACTCAGTAAGTTTACCAGGTTAAGAGGGAAGTTGAATGGACTGATCATGCTCACTGGTCCAATAGGGAAACGACGAACCTGCAACATAAGGACAGTTACAAGATACGAGAGTAACTCAGAGACTAGAGTATTTAATAACGATATACATCAACTCACAACTTTTTAACACAGAACATAGGGAATCTCGACATCAGGCTTCAGATATTCCCACAAGACAACAACACAGTCGTGAACAAAGGATACATACCAAGGACTGATAACCTTTGCATCGCTCTGAAATGTCCAAAGGAGCGTATTCACCATAGCTGTGTAGTAACAAGAAGAACAGAATGTCATAATTCTGGAAGAGCACGTGCTTGACAGGAGGTTTTATTGTGTTGAATACGGTCAATACGACATATCCACCTATAGCTTTGTATAATAGAGCAAAAATATCGTTTTCCTACAACACATCGTCACATCATGGAGCACAATTTGCACACGAGAGCAGTCTTGTACATAATAAGAAACTTTGAAGCAGTCCAGCACAAACTTGTCACACATTTCAACTAACTAAAATCTACAGCTCCAAAACGTAAGCCCAATGAGTCAGAAGAACTGAAGGCAGTCAAAAAAGTTTAAATCCATGAAGATAATCAGGAATAGACATTGCAGTCTTACAGCCACATATGCAGAAAGTGGAAGGATAGACACGTACATGCGAACACTTTCTTCAGCTGCGATCGTGAAGGTGTCAATAAGTCGCTGTACCTCACCTCTTGAATCCCTGCCAACATAGTAAAATTCTTGAATCTTCAGCTCACTTTCCACTTCCATGTGATAGATTGAGCATTCTTAACTATAGTTTGTGATCAGCTGGAAAGGTTGGAAATAAAAATCAATTTATTACTGCAGGGTTACCCCCAGCTTGCACTAGAAGATATGCAAAATATTGCGAGGGAAATAAAGTCCAGATATCCTTGATCACCGACCAGGCACCGATTCAAGATTTGATCGAATATTTTCCTCAGCTTTGAATAATTCACCCACGGTAAGATACTTGAAAGGTCTAATCTTCCTTTTTGTAGACTGAAAATCTAATTGACCAGCTTTGTCTTCGAAATCCCGAAGACGAAGATTGAACACTCTCAACTGCATGATGTGCTTTGCTCAACAAAACAGAGTTTCAGTCTGTCAAATCTTTAATAACCAAGGAAATCATGTATCTTCTTATGTGTGGACAATACCTTCTGGCCAACCAAACCAAAAGTCTCTTCAGAATACTCTTTCAAAGGCTCCTGTCCATGCGATCTTGAAACCACAGAAGCTGATTTGTGGCTTGATGGGTTAGAAAACTATCATCGGAATCAAAGACTATGCCTTGCGTATAATCTATCGAGTCTTAATCCACGCTAATTCAGGTTACTTATTCACAAATGAAAAGGTTTGTGTGTATAAAATGGTGCTAAAACAAGGTGTGTGAAGTTAGCCGCTACTTCTCCATACTCCGATATTAGCATTAAATAGATCAAAGTGTGAACTTGTACAGCGCTGTCCCGACTTTGTACAACTGGACACCCTCTTAAATAGGATAATTCAGCAACATATAAAGTTTCGCAAATTGATGGTCTCCTTCTAGCCACATTGTGTCGTAGTTAAATTGAAAATGTCACATCTGTTTATGTTACACTCGGGGGCATAGTCAAATACATTTCGCAGTCCAAATGAAGTTGATATTCCCATATTTGACATGGTCAGCTAAGCCAAATTCTGAATCCAATCCATCTAGCAGATCTTTAAAAAAGAGATAGATACTTAGCAGGGTAGTGGCCAAGGAACAAGTCCTTATGAAGCTCAAAACGGAATTATTCAATGATATGTTGGCCACAATTTGCTTTAATCTTCAAGACGGCATCAGAGATGCTCCATTGGTTCATCATGAGCCTAACTTAATACCGGACAACTGCAAGAGAAAAAAACTCCCAACACAAAAATAACCTTTTCCTGAAATTTTAGTAACTGACACACATGCTAAAGCGCAAGGATAGAATTGCCCATCTATGTGCATGTTAAACCTCTCGGCCTAAAAAACGTCGAGAAGCTTTCAGTTGAACAAGTCACCGTCGATTAAGGACATTATATTAAATTTCGTAAAAAAATTCAGAAACATTTTAATTTATCACATTAAAAAAAAAATTCATTAATTGTGTTTACACTTAAGTGCACAACCCGGAGTTAGAGAAGAAGTTTACCTTATGGGCTTGCCGGCTTCCACACATAAAGCATGGGCAAACTCTTCGAAACGTGCTTTTACTTCACCCACCACCTTCTCCAGTACAGCTTTTCTCTCATAACTTGCCATCGCAGCCATCGCAGGTAATGCCTTTTCAGCTGCAGCTACTGCAGCATGGATATCCGCTGGGCTAGCCATTGCACATCGAGCTGCAACTTTATTTGTGTATTTATTGATGACTTCGAGTTGCGAATTGGGAATCACGGCCTTGTTGGCGAGATACATTGGATACAACTTCACTTCTGATTCTTCATGCTTTGATTCGATGCTTTCAGGGACTTCTTTTGCTACCACATCAGGAGCAATCGTTTCTCTTTCATTCGAAACGGCACTTGATTCCTCAACTTGGTCCACAGTCTGTGGATGCTCGGCTGGAACCGAGTAAACTTTTGATGATGGGCTCGCAGATGTCCTCCGTGTCGGAGATGGAACTTCCTCTGATGTTTGTGGTACATTGGATGCGAGTGAAAGCGAATAGGAGATTCTCTGCTCAGAAGATCACCAATTTATATAAGCAGTGTACAAGAATCGCTTCCAGACTCTACAAGCACATACATGTGAGTCGGACATTACAAAATTACAGAAATTTCAACCCTTGGGGCCACCAAACAAAACATTGAGGGAACATGTTAACTGTACTCATTAGTACGTGCTTGTCATAACCTGAAGACCATACAAATGGTCTTCAGGCTGGCTGAGCGGTGCAATTATGAAGATATTGAGTGCTTGGAGAAGACGGGACGGAATTAGGAGGAAAAGCAGAGAGAACTACTTGAGAAAAAAGAGGTTCTCTCCTGTAGTGGAAATTATCCCCATAAATGAAATCGGATTTTTCAAGTATCAACCAAGAAACCCTTTACTAATTCATCCACCTGAGAATTATACAAGCCCCAGTAACTATGAGTAAACCCTGCGGCTGCTCTGGTCTTTGAATTAGGCTAGAGAGATCGTAAACAGCTTGTACTCCACCAGCAGAGCGATGTTACGAAACATATTCGCTCATGTGACAGTGAACGCTGCATTCCATCAGATATGAACAGGGCTTTCGTCGTCCTTGTCATAAACTGTGCTAGTTGCGGAATGGTTCCCCATCTTGCTCTTCTTGCGATTCAGAAAGACAACCCCATTCGCAACTTGGACTTTAGGCATGTCCTAGACAAGTAACACCATGGAGATTGTGCTTGGAGATGGCGAGTACGAGGTCTTAGGAGAGATCTGATACGAAACATGTTAACACAGCTTTATATATACATAGCAAGACCGAGTGCAAGTACTCAGTACGGGCCTTAGGAGCTGTGACTGAAATTAAAAGATGTGGCAGATTGAAGCCGTGTTGTGAGCTGCAGATCCCACGTTGACATGTTAACACAGCTTCATAGATAATCTAAACCCTTTACAAGTGGCCACGCCTTGTTTTCATATTTTGATTCTTTATCCAATGATTTGAAGACGTCAATTTCAGAATAAGTCATTGAATCTTCACGCATCCGGTTTGTAAGCGATTTTCAACGATGACAATGCACGCTTACGATAGACGGGGAGGTCTTAACTTTTGACACAGATCACATCTCAACGAATATCTAATTAGTCTTCATTCTTTAAAAAGGAGCAAAGGTGAACTGAGAGTCGAGGACCAAAAGTGGCACGGAGCAAGTAGCAGCTAAGATCCAAGAACGAAAACTAGCGCCAATCGTGCGTGGCGCAAATTAGTAAAACGCCGAAGATCTCTAACGGTTGATGTGAAATTTTTCGTATATTATTGATAATACTACTGTGATCGGGCTTAAATTCTAGTGGGGGCAGGCAAAGGTGCCCCCAGTGACCTTGCATGTGATCTTGAAAAAAGAAGGGGAGACGTCAAAATGACGCCCAAACTATTTAAATCATCTCTAACATTCATGTAAACGCCAGAACTGAGTAAAGGTCTGTAGGAAGTGAGTTTCAGAAAGTCACTTTCTACGGACCTTTACTCAGACTTTCTTGACATAATAAAGCATTTGCACTTCGAAAGGAAAATCCATCGTCATATGTTTAAGAGACAAAAACAAAATCATCAAATCTCAAATTGTACGAGTATTCTAACAACTAACCGGTTTTGTAGCTGGCATCATGTCATTGATTATCCCGGGCAGCTCTTTATCAAGAATCATGTTAGCCCACGTATAATCAACAGGCACCTGCAAGGAACAAGACAAAACCGGGCACCATGTTCATCAGTTTTCCTGACATTGACCAAGCTGGATGACACACCCGGTGCTTCTTATTTCATCGTCCTAAAACATCTGACTACGCAATGCTTTTTCTGTCAAGTGTGATCGTGACAGAACCGTGACCTGGAACTCTAACATACCTCAATAAGCTTGACACATCTTTCGGAACCATGCAAGCATTCTTGCAAAATTTTGGAAAACTCATCAGCTGCAGTTACTCGATATCCTTTTGCGCCATAGCTGCAAACGCGAAACCGTTCAGTTTATTCCTCCTTGCGTCATCTCCTATTTGAGATGTCGTACCCCGTCAGGATAATAACGGGCGTCGTATATGCAGGTCAGTGTTTGAGAACTCATATCCCAACAGAGTCGCCAAGTCTTGTTTCTCTGTTGGCTATAACACCTCTACCAACTTCCCAGTCCTTTTTACAAGTGTTGGAAACGAAAAGAGTCTATATTAAATATATCATGCATGCGCCAGGGGAAAGAACAACAAAATACAGCATAAATGTTCTCTCACAATAACCACATTGAAAAGCACAACTTCCGGAGACGCGAAAAGCGTCATATAATTACCTCTGTGCGTAGGCTACAAAATCTGGATTTTTCAAATCCAGTCCAAACCTGTAGGTGCAGTCACAGCATACGGTAAGAAAAGCTAGTAACGCAAACATGGTCATCATTGAAATTTCATTCACGTTTCTCTCGTATGCACACTGACTACTCTCTTCTCAGCAGACATCTGTGGGTATTTGTATACTTTAGCTGCCAAGAAAACTGCTTAAAATCCTTATTTCAAAATATACTTCTCCCAATAAGTTGTCACCCAAAGCTGACAGTTATATTAAGTCAAAAGCAACTTGATGTTGAGGTAACGTGCAGGTAATTTACTTGTCAAATTTGCTAGCATTCTGCTTCCACTTAATCATGCCATAGGCATTGTCATTCAAGACAAGAACCGTGAGATTAAGGTCCAATCGGACTGCAGTCTCCATCTCCTGCAACGGGATTTGAAGAACCAAAGCTAAGGTCATGATCTGTCTGAAACACTGACAAAGCTAAAGAGGGAACACTGCATATATGCAAAACCTCATGTCTAAAATGTCACTACGTCAGCAGACTTTGGACATGACAAGTCACTAACATGGACAAATCACTTGCCTGAGAATTCATCATGAAACCACCATCTCCACAAACAGCCACGATCTTCTTCTCTGGGTATAGTAAGGCTGCAGCCATTGCAGAGGGAAGACCTGCTCCCATAGTTGCTAGGGCATTGTCAAGTAGCAAAGTATTGGGTTCATAAGCCTGCAGAATTGAAAGGTACAGGTTGTTGACAAAAAGACAGAAGGTGACTGACCAGCCTC
This sequence comes from Marchantia paleacea, assembly GCA_014180765.2. Taxonomy (NCBI): domain Eukaryota; kingdom Viridiplantae; phylum Streptophyta; class Marchantiopsida; order Marchantiales; family Marchantiaceae; genus Marchantia; species Marchantia paleacea. Next base: position 5,871,578 of record MUAA02000018.1, read on the forward strand.
AGCAAAGAACTGGAAATCGGAGGTTCACTTGAAAGAAAGGGCAATGGAAGGCCATTTAACGTCGACGGGTCCGAAAGAAGAAGCAGTATTATAACTGGTGAAGAACTGAAAGGTTTCACCAATGCGTACTAAAATCACTCGTTGTCCTATATTCTGGTTGGAGGTGTATAGAATGGAAACAACATCCGTCCTTCAACTTTTCCTTGGCAAAGTCCGACTACGACAAGTACAGGAGAAAATCGTTCATCAATATTTACAAACCTTGTAACATCTTGCGAACCAGATCTTGTACATTCCTGCCACCACGACCACATCACAGCATCAATCAGTTCTGCCCAAAGAAAGTGCTTTACCTTTGCCATCCAGAGAGATGAAACATACCTGAGCAGCAGAAAGAATAAAAGATGGAAATTGTCGGAGGGGAAGGTCCTCCTTGGAATTAAAACTCCCTAATGACGTAGTGTTACTTGTGGTATCTGCTAGGTGTACGATCTCTTCGTAGTTATTCAGCTGTCATCAACATTTTCTCAGCTATTCCTAACAGATAATGTGCACCTTCACTAAGTATATCCTTCAAAAAATAAGCTTTCAAATACAGGTGTTTCAATCTTAACAAAAACTTGATTACGACCGAAATTTCAGTCTTACTGATACCAACTATAGAACATCCGAAATGGTCGACTCCAATCCAGAAAGTAAGCCGGATTTTTATTTTTCTAAGAAAACGTTTATCTGAACTACTGGTTACAAGAACGGAAAAGCAGTGTCCATCTCAGGGCAAGGTTGTTACCGTTATCAAGACACGCAATACCATCATCCGGCATAGCCTTTCTGCGCATTCGAAGAGGCAAAAGGTGAAATTCCATTGTAACAAATTCATAACTTTTTGAACTTTCTGAACCCGATTCTAGATGAAAATCTAATTACTGGTGAGATACTACTTAGAAGAAGAGACGACGACTAGAGAGAAACACTGATTCCGCAATTTTTCACCTTATAATAGTCCAATTATCGATTTTTTCTTAATGTGATGCTAATTGTGAACGTTACCGACTGGAAGAAGCTCTTACCTGAGATCATGCACAATTCGCTGTGGCATCATTGGAAACCTGTTGTCATCTATACCTTTAAGCAGGTGCGCTTCCAACTCTTTCTTGACCTGTCAAAAAACATTTCCTTGCCTAATATTCAGATAACAGCTAATAGATGATTCGACTTGGTTTGTCATTCACGACAACACATCCGCTTAGTTTGCGTATGTACAATGCGGTTTCTTTCTCAAGCTTAAGTTTTCTCATTGAACTTACGACCATAAGGGGGGTCGCACAAAGAGCTGTAGAAACATTCATTTTGAGTAATTTCGCTTCGTGAGCACGTCCTTATGGTTTTGTGTAGTCTTTTCGTACAAAAGTACTGCTTTACCCACCTCCGTGGCAATTTGGATCTGCCTGATATAACTGAATTATAGATGACACACAAGACATACGACAGGATTAGAAAGAGAGAAGGTTCAAAACAGCTTGCCTGATGGATGAAGGTGTAATCCCAGTGATCCTGCTTCTTCATACCCTGCTTTATTTGCCAGATTGCATTGGCAATATCTCCGACAACTTCCAACTGGAACAGATATTCCAGCGTCAGAACAGAATTACGCTTATACATTGTCTTTCTAGAGAAAACGGAAGTTTTCTTCAGTATTATTGATAGATCACAAGACTTCGAGGGGAGGAGAACTCTCTGACCTGTGGGAAGTATACATTGTCCACCTTCGCGGTGTAGAAGTGGATATGAATAACCAATGGAGGCTTCCCATGTCTGAAAAGCGAATAATATGGGTCAGAACGTGGTCAACCACAAAGTGAGCACTTTCTACCACTTTGATCGTTACACTGCCGCGGGCGTCTTGTTATCCCGACTATATTCATGCGATCGCATGAAACCTTCATCTGAGTTTCTTTCTAAGCCTTTGGATCATTTGAGACTTAAGCCACCACAACTGAAGCTCTTTCTCCCATCCTTGAGCAGTTGAAAGTGAGGTCTTGGAATGTGAAGAAAAAAAAACCCAAAATAACACAGTATCTGACAGGACAGAGTCCACTTTGTAAAACTATGACTAGCACGTCCGTGCAATTGCTATTACTGCTCTCAATTCTTAGTAAGTCAGCGTCACAAGCCACTGAAACGTTCCTTTTCCGTACGGGAACTGAAATTCCAATTAGAATAAACTTTTTAATGTAGTACTCACTGCATAATAAACGGTGGTTTTTCAACCACATCGTGCCCAACCATTATAATAAGGTCGGCTTTCTCGATGCAGACATGCTCGTAATCCTTGGCCGACAACGCACAGCAACCCAGATACAATGGATGGGCCTCTGCAAGAAGAATATTATAGTAAGATGGGTACTTCTTTTAATCTCTTGCATGCTTCAATCAATAGATTAAAGCATGCAAGAGAGTAAAGCATGCGATTTCAACTTCTGATCCTTCGAAGAGAGGCTTCACTTACCCGTGACGACACCTTTTCCCATCTGGGTTGAGACGAAGGGGATCCCAAGTTCGTCTACAAATTCTCGAAGCCTGCAGGATCACAATGTTATGGACATGAGGATTCCAACCTTTCCAAGGACCAGATAATAAGGAAGTACTTGCCAGGTATAATTTTTGAAATAACTAATATGACTTATTACATTTTCTGAGTTCTTTTGCGGTTGGCGCCAGCACCGATAAGTAGTAGTGGAGTGTCGGCAGCCTCAATCATTTCAATGGCCTTCTTGATAGCCTTCACTTCTGCTATTGGTCTCCTTACGGGATGAACTGGAAATACTTTAGCGTCGGTCATCTGTTCTGCTATATCTTCCGGTAATTCAAGGTGTACAGCTCCAGGTTTTTCTTCTTCAGACACTCGTATGGCTTCTCTTACAAGCGACGTCACCAGTTCTCCGTCTGCTATTTGCTTGGTAAACTGCAAAAACATGAGGACGTTGTTCAAAACATGACTCAAAATAGGCAAGAGTGGACTCACGAAAAATCATCCTCTCTTAGTGTTTATAAGCGTCAACGTCAGGATTCTCTATGTTGTGACAATTGATGTCACCATGCAGTTTCGAAGTCAAAAAATATCTCACCATGTATGTATTTACTTTCAATGCTCTACTTAACGAGAGCGGCGAGAATCTAGGCAATAAATAAGACTGAACTAAATCAATAGATACAAAAAAATTTGAACACTAGTTGTAAGATGAAATAATTCTGAAATAGCGACTCTCTGCCTATACGGATGCCTGCAGTTATCTATTAAAAATGATATCAATGATAATAACTAAATAGTCAACAACAAAATTCCATCCCAATCCCGATTTCCCAAGCGCATAGTGGAGGCCGCAATAAGTTCTCTTCAATGAAATGAGAGGAAATGTAACTAAATATGTTGAAGCAAAAATACTTGTAATGGTCCAAATCAAGCTGGACAGTAAGTTTTCTCTAATCACCTTCGTAATTGGGCGCATGTTTTCGACGATGTCCACGATCTGGAAGGAACCTTGCTTACTTTTCCGAATGGGCTTCTGACCCGTGATCATCATCTGCTCGGAAACACGATTTGTCAGTAACACGCCACACATCTTTAACTGACCATTTGAGGTCCCGCTTACCATTTTTCTGTCAAATAAGTGGCTTTTACGACAATTCAGACAATGGCAACGATTCTGGCAAGCCGATAGAAAAGCTTGACAAATGCGAAACACGAGATGCAACTAAGCCATTAATGCTTCCAAAGTAAAAAACTAACCATGGCAAATCCAGCAAGCTGGGCATATGCAGCAGCTGTGGCGAAATTGGTCGCCCCAGGTCCCAATGTGGACAAAGCAACACCAACTTTGCCAGTCAATCTACCGATTGTTGCAGCCATGAACCCTGCCGCCTGTTCATGCCTTGTTACCACTAGCTTTATTGTCGAATTTTTCAGAGAATCGAGAAGATCGAGATTCTCTTCTCCAGGTATACCAAATATAAACCTGCCACACATCATTCAACGAGAGCGGGCTTCTTGCTGATTATATTTTCTAAAGCGACCACTCTACAAAACATCAAAATTAGCAGGAACTGACTTTCTGAACAGAATAGCATGTCTATCTCTACAATCAAGCGATTTCGCTCCTGTCTGTTTTGGAAAAATTGATCAAATTTCAATTTCTTTTTGCCTTCACCATTCATATCCACTAACCAGCAGTAGAACTTTAAATACAGAATCAGAGAGCTTAAAAGTAAAATTTGATGAATTAGAGCAATAAACTTCGCCTTCCAGTCGATGGATGGGAGATCCATTGATTGTGACGACCCAAGCTTCGACATTACATTGCAGACATTTTTTTGTCTGCATTCATCTACTTCCGCAATCAACCAGGATCTAACTTTACGAGTCTATAATTGATGCCATCAGGTGAGGTGATTTACAGATAAAACATTTTGGCCACAGTTCAAAAAGGTAGAATATAAAATGACTTACCCACCCGCAGAATAAACTTAGACTATGAGTATAAGTTTATACTCACAGTACTGAGTTGAAGGGAAGAACTTTCACTATTGCAGCCAACTTAGTACTCAGTATGGCTACGTCAGTGTTAATGCAACTCTGGTCTCAAACTGGTTTGAAAAAAGTGTGAATTGGCAAAACTGATAGGCTCCAAAATTTCCTGGAGACAGGGCAATCGCTTAGAGAGCCCCTGTCTGCAAAAGGTTTGTCTATCAACTGAAAAACATGTCTTATGTAACGGCCATCAAAACTAATGAACAACGTCTCTTTGGATAGCGGGCAAATTTAACACGGGCCACACGAGTCAGCTGGAGGAATGACTATGACATTTAGAATGAGGAATGGAATAAAAAAACATTCACTTTTTGTACCGAAGATGACACCTGACACACCTTTTGCGGATATGCAAGATCTACACTGTAATCTACGAAACAACATGCTGGTGAATTTTGTATAGTGAAACTAAAAAAATTGGACCTCAAAGCTCAAGAGTATTTGAGGCTTCGAGATTCCCTGTTCTATACAGCATCCTTGTGAATCTAGAAACGTTACTGCTTGGCAATGCTATCGTCTCTTACATGCTACAATTTTCATTTTTTCCAAGTCAGAGAATAATAGATCCTCAAAATGATGTTTATGAATGGTCCAACCTTGTAGTAAAAGGGATCCGATTATCATAAAAACAGGAAAACTCTCGGTACATATTCAAAGAGCATGAAATTAATTGCTTCGTCAAAGGCATCGTGACCAATCTGCACAGCCCATATGCATGCCAAAGCTTCCAAACTGCCAGAAATCTTCCTTCAAAGTCAGACTGCATGTAAGGAAAGCACAACTTACTCGATGCCCTCGTTCTCGAGGGCCTTCACCATCACATCAGACGTTTTTCTCGCCATGGCTTCTTACGTTCTCCTCTCAAGTAGAACGAGTTTGAAGAAAACAGAACAAACTCACTTCTGCAATCAGCTGACAGGACTCGCTACAATATCCTCAGTCTCCACGGGCAGGCTCTCCGCCTTTCAAATAATCAACTCCGACCAGTCTGCACTGCACCTGAAGATCGCTGTGAGATGTAAAAGCATGGCATCTTTCCCAAAAGATAAACTCTGCCTCCTTAGACTTAAACAATCACAAAGCAATTATCACACTTCGGGTCTAGGAAGGCAAAATTCAGATTAATCTCGAATTCAGGCTCAAAGATATAATTACCTGCATTTGCATAATTCACCTCGAGACTCCGCAGATCACTGAGACACAAAGGCCAGCCCGACACATGCTCCCTCGTGCGCTTAAAACAGGCCCCAAGAGTTCCCGAGCAGGGCCAATGTGTGTGGCGAATTGCTCGAACGCAAGCCCAACTTATAATAGGCGTGATCTTCAGTCAGACCGCATCACAGATGTCGGACTCCGGGAGGGACCATCCGCCAGGTCAGACCAATGGGAGCAACCGCAGCGCCTTTGCCTCTGCGCCCGAGAGGAATCTGCCTCCCCTGCGCACAAGTCCAACCACGGTCATGAACAGAGCCACCTCTGCAAAATCTTTAAAATTAAATTTCTAATTTCTCATACATTGAAATGCATCACTCCCACTAGCTAGCGACTCGACTCCTTCTATTCCCCAGGATATTCCTCAAAACCGGAAATATGAACAATCGGCCCGGATTTCCCCGCTTGGGCTCTGGCTTTCTTCCAACCTCGAAAAGCATGGAACTACCTACAACCACGACAGGTCCTGAACCTGCCATCCAACTAATCCTGTGGTCCGATTAAGTCTCATTTTCGTGGAAAACTCATATGTGAACAGCGAGAGCGAATTTGGCGCAAGCGTGTCCGTCTCTTCGTTGCAAGGTATCGCATATGCGCGGAACGGGGCTTACTTTGCTCCAGCGGATTCTCTTCTTTGTCACCGAGTACCGAGTCACAGTGGACGATGCAGAAATTAAGGATTTGAACGTTGGCGTTAGAAGACTGCACTGGCGCTCAATTTTTCAACCCTTGGCGATTGTAGAGCGTAGGCCGAATCAGCAGATATGAGTTCCGGGGAGGGAGTGACCGCAGTGAAAAGCTGATGATTATGGACGCCACTGCATTAGCGTGGTCCTTCGTGTTGCAACCGGCCCAACCTTCGGCTCCTCAGAGGCAGACACCTGTCTTCCACGTCATTTTAATCCTGTCGACCTCGAATCATTAATTCAGGTTCATCGACCTGTCATCGATCAGTTAATTCAGGTTATACGGTACATTACTGCACTGTACACATCTTGTGAACTAAAGAGAGCACTATGGATCTCTGCAGAGAGCACTAGGTGAGGGCAATCCATGGAGAAATAAGTAGATGTTTTTCAGGATGTAGTATGTACACCTTTTGACCTAATAAATATTTAAAATTTGATAGTTCACATATCTTAGTTGGAGTGTGATATATTTACCAGTGTGATGCTATTGGGGCTAGCCGCATCTTACCCTCTTTGGATGAATTCATCCTTGTACGAGTTGGTAGAGTATTCCCATACTTTTCGTTATATTACTTGCTTGTGTGTTCAAGATTGGTATCCTTACGTACTGATTACATCCGTGATGTTGGGAGGAAAAACACTGACACGGAGTTGGGGTTTCCGAGAAGATCGATCGTTTGTGAAACTTAGACATGTACATGGCATTCATTCCATCTTGCAATTTTTCATCCCTTTCCAAGATAGCTTGAAATATTCACCCACATTTCAGATCTACAGTAGTGTGCAAGATAAAACTGATCAAAACTGATCGCTAGAGACGATTTCCGGCAGAAGTTATCTCTTATCATTCTCAAAGACGACGACTCCAAGGGTGAAGCCCCGGAAATTTAGGTTCTTTCCCTAGAAATGTGAACTCCTTACTCTTATGCAAACTTGGGTTAGACGTTTTGTGAAAACTTGAAATGAACAAGGGGCTAGCCCCCAATAGCATCACAATGAGAAATATGTACTCCTGCAACTAATATATCCAAATTATATGGGTCAAACGGCCTACAAACAACAAGAGCATCCGAAGAAATATCACCTAACGTGATTTTTCTCCAATGGATTGCACTAGCTAGTGCTCTGTGTAGAGCAATGAGAATATATTGTTTAAAACAAGCTAAACAATAAGCTAAAGAGAGTAATACCTCATGCCGCCTAGTATGGTAGACTCTTGCTCACTCTCTCACAAACATGTCGAAGTCGATGTTCATAACTCCATATAACTCCAAAGCTAGAGGAACAAAGAGATGACCCCTATACTTGGAGACCTTGCCTGTTGCCGCACCACTCACCATTCATCCAAGAGGATGGGTAATCATCCCCTCTAAAATTATGTCACATTTAGAATCAAAACCACCACATATGCAATAGTAACATGGTCCTCTCGAACCAAGTATAGGTCTGTCTAACCTAGCTAACTGCAAGGTATATCAACCTCCCTCCATGTGAGGTATCCACCCTCTCGCACCATAGCAAACGCCACATCCCTAATGACATCATGACTAGCTATCATTTGCCCTCCTAATGGACACCGAGTCATATGAATACTTGCTACATCTAAAGTATTTTCATCACATATGAGTAATGAAGATGTAGATGGATATACCAAACTAAGGGGAAACCTCACCGTTGTAGAAAAAAGTTGATGGTGCAAGTCGAAAAGTCAAGATCCATGAGCAAGTATCCTTGCTCTAGCAAAGATACTTGTCTACGCTCTTGCTCTAGCAAGAGCGTAGACGAGTCCTAGTAGTACAAGGAATGGCTAGATTCACTGAGAGTGAATGTAGAGTCTGCTGAAATTGTTGATCAATCAAGGTAGATTGTGGACCTCTAGTCCAATCGATGGACAAAGAGGAAAAAGATATGAGCTCCTATCGTACCTCATAGGGTAAAACATCTCTCGTATGTCGTAATAGTATCTATAAAGGAATTGATCTTGTATCCACGTCTCTTGCATACATCTCAATCATGGGCATATATGCAATCATAAATCTGGAAGATAACAAAAGTGTCGAAAGTGCCCAACTAATCAAAATGCTATAGATGTCGTTTATTCCATCGATGATAAGCCTATCTCTTCATATAAAATTTTCAAAGATGTTTGTCTCTGTGCCAAATTTCATATCACACATTGGTTCTGTGTTTTTTGCCGATTGTGGACAGAAATTGAAGGAAGATATGATTACCTGATGGATGTAAATTTCGGAAGAGAAGAGTAATAGATATACCGACGAAGCTTTCCTTAAGATCTATAGCTGATATTTTGATTATGACACCAATTTTCTCTCCATTCCTAAAATTCAATGCAGACGATATCTACGACAACTCATCTTCAGCTGAAGTTTTGAGGAGAAAATGCAGTTCACGTCTCGTGGAGTTTTGAAGTTGGCCCTATTCAGTTGAAGTCTAATGTCCTCACGATTAGGTCGAGGGATCTAATTCAACCTCGTATATGTCATGAAACTCACTCACTAGAGCTCTATGTTACGCGTATCATGCCAGTAAATAATTGATCATCCAAATTTTTTAAATATCCATGGCTTTAGGTCTCCGATGAACATAATGAACATCTTCCTTATGGTGTGGGGATCTGAAGTTAACCCACAACATATAAACAAACTTGCATGAACTATTTGTGAAGTAAACTTAGTCTCTTACAATTTCAAAACTTGCTCAAAGCAATCAAGGGGTATGCTTGGCCTATACTACCCTTTTAGTTTCATCCATACCTCCTACCTAGACATGACACTTGCACATGATGTACTAGTAGCATGTACATGACCAGAAGGGATGACTACCCATTCTCCTAATTTGGTGGCGACTGAAGTGATGTCGCATTCACATTACTTTACTCTGAGAACGCATAAGCGCATAGCTCTAAAAGAACCATCCTTACTTTGTGTGAACTGATATTTTCTCTTTCTCCTCATCACCCATACATTCATTCGAGTTTATAGCAACTAGTAAAGCTCCAACATAAGATTATAATATTCAACAATTAGATCAATAACTCTTGTCCAAATTTCACATATAATTGCATTACAACCTTCTTGTTCTATCATAAAATTTCCTTACATTTCTCTTCTCTATATCTATTGGAACAATTGTCTAATTGTACACTATATCACAAGATGATATGTAGATGCCTATGTACTAAAACTATAACACGTTTCAGTCATTCATTCCAATTGATTTTAAATTTCAAGAGAAGTTCAATTATTATCCAAGCTTGAACTTTGGAAAGTTTTATTAATGAAAATTTTTGATAGCAAAAGTTATGATCATTGTACTAATTTCATGACAATCAATGCAATCTTGTAATTTTTACAGTATGCAAAAAATTCAAACTATCATTTTGTATTCAAAACTCATCCAATTTAGTTGAAGTTTCAATTCTAACACAAGCTTAAGTTGTAAACTATATCATTGAGTGCGTATGGATTAATTTTGAGGATCCTACACGGGTTTTGACATATCCAATTCACTTTCCAACTTCAAATCATCACAATAAAGTAATAATCTACTCAATTACATCCATTCTTGAATCCATCTCGTAGTTTTCATTGTTGACTTTCCAACGTTTTTTCCAAATCTGCAAATGGTCCTTTTGAAGGCCTCCAAAACTACTCAAAACCTCAAAGAACTTCACCAAGTACACTCATTGGTCCAAACTCCATGACCAATAAGAATGAAGAGTCAATATTTTTAACATCTAGTGTGGCCAAATTAGCTTCATATTAACTAAGAGCTTTACAACTAACCTAAACATATAACTTAAATATTATATAAAAAATATGAACCGCCATTAATAAAGAGTCAAAATAATAACTCAAAACCGGCTAAGTATGAATAGAAGTACAAATGGAACTGAGGAGTTTATAACTTGAGAATAATACTACTCACCAAAACTCATAACAATCAACTCCATATGGCTTGCTTTAGATAAACAATTGTGATGGATTGGAACCCACGTGTTGAAAGCCACCACTACTAGCAAATTCAGATCCTTAATACTCAACTATATTAAAATGTATACTGGTAGATCCCAAATCACACTATAGGAAACAACTCGAAGAATAATCGGGTTTGGAGAGTTCATCACTTGTCGCATAAAATTATCTCCAAAGTGATATACTAACCACGCTCGAAAGACACATCTGATGTTCTAGATCTCTCCCTTCCCTTTGCCACACTCACTACGCTTTATATTCGACAAGGTTCAAGATAATATCTCTTGTAAGCTTATCAACATCTTCATTCTACAAAGTCAATCCAATAGTGGACTCTTAATCGCCTTACGATGAGTACATGGTCCTCATGACATAAAATATTATCCTCATAACAATGTCTCTAAAGATGACACATGTCATCATATACTAACAACGTCACAATAAGACAACGGTAGTAGCCAAGGTCACTAAATATACTTTAATGGTATTTCCTCACTTATGGGTGGATGTAAAAGGGGTAAAGAGGAAATTGTCTCTTCATTAGAACTAGTATCATGTGGTTGAACGCGACTCCTAATATGTGTGGCAGTATAGACTCCTCTTACAATGTAGCACAATCCGATGCTTGGAATCTCTGAAATCTAGTACGCATTGGGCATTGGTACATCTAAAGGATCATGTCGTCCTCTATCCACGTCCCACGTCAGCACCACTCCGATCGGATAAGCTCATTAGTCAGCAACATTCTAGACCTCACCCCTTCCCTTGCCATTCCGACCACGCTTTATATCCGATAAGGTCCAAGATAATATCTCTTGGATCCTTATCTACATCATGGCTCTAGGATGTCAATCCAACCGTGGGCTCTTAACAGCCTTATAATGAGCCGTCGGTCATCTTGACCTAAAATATCACCGTCATCTCAACAGCTTTGAAGATGACACATGTCATCATCTTCTCATAGTAGCAGTGTCATAACACGACAACGGTGGTTTTGCAACATCGTTCATAGTTCAAGCAACATCTCTCTCCACATCAGTTTGGAGTCGCCACATTAAAAGGTTGTGAGGCAATATCATTGGGTATTACATCACTTCTAGATACCCATATGGATTGGGTTTTTTTTTCAAATGGACGTTGAGAATGCTTTTAACAATGTCTCACATGCATCCAACTTTAGAGATCTTTGTAGGAGCATAGTTCTTAGGATAAGTAGGATTTTTTTTTGGTTTTTGTGAATAAAGTGTTATATTCGGGTTCTCATGAGGGTATTCGTCCGAATATATGTTGGTTAGACATGAATACCATTAGGGAGTTCACACGAATGAATTGCAAGGGAATTTAAGCGCGCGTTTGGGTGGCGGAGTGAAGAATTATCAAGAGAAGGTCGTTGCCAAGAACCTGCGGAACCAGAGTGTCCGAAGCTGTGCGATGAGGTCCGGACGGGGAAAGGCCTCAACAACACTCGGAAGTAGAGCTCAACTAAGTGGGATGCAAGGCTTTGGGCGAAGGCTCTTGGACGCAACCACGAAGAAGACAAAGATGGCGTCAATTGGGAGGGCTCGGCGATGCACACGGCTTTTACTTTTGATGAGTGGAAGTGGTTCAACCCTTATGAGAGGAAGGGGACGAATGGCTATAAGCTTGATTTGATTAAGGATGTCTTCAAGAGAAAGGTGGCTCTCACCTTGAATCAGCTCTTCTCGCCTCATAGAACAATGTATGTCAGCATGCATAAGGTGAGAATTGTGGAAGGTTTCATCGACGGAACTATTCGGGTGAACTGGGAAGAGATCTTCGCGAAAAACGTTCAAGCAATGGTAACCAAGTTTAGACAAGACGATAAGAATGTAGTCTATCTCTCATCTTTCTTGGTGCATCTGTACGTGAAGCTGTAGTGGTTGACTCTTAGGGAAAGGCAATTGTACTGATTGGAGAGTGGACTTTCGGACCTTGACGTAGACATCGACGATGCCAGCAGCGGGTCCACGAGGAGTCTAGGAACGAGTGCGCCTCCTGAGCCAAAGAGAACTGGAGAAGTCAGGCCCGCTGCACAAAGTAAGTTTGATTCGGATTAGGACCTGGAAGTGATCGGTACTTCTAGGAAGAGGAAGAGAGTAATGGAGGATAGTCCTCCGGCCACTTTGACAATTAGGAAGGATGCATGGAAGAAGAAGATGGAGGAAGTAGTTCCGCCCAAGACGTCTTGACCTCAGATGATGGCAGTGAAATCGGGACCAAAAGCGTTGGAAAAGATTGCGGAGTCCATGGCCTCGGTGTTGCAGTTGTCACAGAAGCTGGAAGTTGTGGTGGTCCCGGTGCTGTTAGATTTAAACGAGATGGGGCCAGGGTGGGACCCTCAAGCCGATGTGTACATGGATTTGATTCAGATGATGAACAGGCTGGCTTTGGGGAAGGAGGACCAATCTGTCATAGTTCGAGAATTGACAGAGAGTGTGGACAAGTTGTCAAAGGAGACGACCGAACTAGAGCAGAAGGTCCAGGAGGCGAAGCCGTATTCGGGATGCGGAGATTCATTTTGTGGAGAAGGAGAATGCTCATCTTCGGGAGACGGTGCAGGACCTAAAGTGAAGACTGATTCATGTGGATGTGGAGGGGCTTGTGAAGTTAGAGAACCTCGCTAACAGATGTGCGTAACATCTGTTCACACGGTGTGATTCAGTTGAGGCGCAACGGTTGGAGCAGTTGGTGGCAGATTGGAGAATCCTGGTGACTCAAAAGACAGGAGGAATGAGATGTATAAAGCCTTGGATCACAATTTCAGGGAAGCCATGGCTCTTCATCGACAGGAGATCGTAGCTGTAACCAATCTTGGTTAGTCATAGTTAGTTTAGCCAAAGCGTAGAGTGATCACTAGATCACAAAAAGACAAGATAGTGATGTGCACTATCCAAAATCAAAAGGGTAAATGACGAGGTGGCTACCATGCATTGGTGGATCAGATTGTGTGCTAGACGTCTGTTAGGATTGGGTAGGATAAGATAACAAAACATGCAACCTACGCATGTTAGCCATGTGGCATAGTTTGGATTTCGGACTCCTCTAGTCCCCACAAAGATATAAATCAAGGAGAGGTCTTGAGAAGACATCTCTTATCTTGGAAGTCATTCCGAGTCATTGCCTTGATGTTACAATGGTATCGAGCAGGCTTATTGTTCCTATGAGTGTGGATCACCCCTCTTGGAAGAATAGTCTGGGTTGGTATAATTATTTGAGGAGAGAGTGTTTGTTAGAGTATTTGGCGGTGGCCATTGAGCCGCAAGTAGTGGAAGGGGTTATTGTGGGTGCAGCTTATGGATGGGAGAGATAGAATAGTACCGAGATTCCCATTTCTTAATCCTTTTCATGTCAAATTGTTATACATTGAGAGAGCAAGGTTGACTCAGTATTTGGTTTATCATTTTGGTGCCAACTTCATGGACCAAGTGATGAGATCTCGAGATCCACAAGTTATCTTACCTATAGTCAACTCCGATGTTACTTGGGATCTCACGATTTACATTTTAGTTTAGAGATGGACCTCAATAGACCACCACCTGTGAGATTCAACACAAGGTGTGAAATCTATGTGTGTATCATCCTAAAGCTATATTTCGGAGCCTAGTTATTAGAAACTTTGGAGAGGAGTATTACCATGAGGTGATAGCATCACCTATTCCTTTTGTGTTGCCAATCTTGAGAAATTGGAGAGTGTTCATCTTAACCTATATAACCGAGAGAGTGGACGGAGACGAATCATGGAGGACACTTTGAGAGAAATGATTCAGGAGTTGAGAGATTTGAGAAACGCATTTGAGCAAAGCCAGACTCAAGTACAAGAGTTAGCTCAAGAATTAACAGCAGTCAAAACAAGAGGAATGGAAAATCAGAGAATGAGAAAAACTCAAATGGAGATGGAGACATCACCATCCATGGTGGAGAGTGAAGAAACAGTGAGAGCACGTGCTCTTGAAGCCCAAGCAAAGACAACGAGCAAGAGAGCTAGATCTTCGGACATCCATGATTCTCAAGATGACAAAAGCTTGTAAGATAGAACCTAATGGAGGTAGTCGAACCATGGGAGTTTTGGAAGGTTGGATTGAGAGAATGGAGTATCACCTTGCTTTGTTCAATATCAACGATCACATTGCAGATCTTTTTGTTTGTACTTTGTTGTTGGAGAAAGCATCTATTTGGTTTCGGGGGTTGGATGATGGAGCTCAATGAGTCGTGCCAACAAAGTTACTTGGAGTACAATGAAACGAGGTCTTCTTCAGAATTTTTTAGTTGATCCCATCATCACGGCACGGATGAGATTGTGGAAACTTGAATGCAGAAGGGAAGTGTGGAGGAATACATTGAGGAATTTCGAGATCTTGAATTCAGATACTGAGATATGAGTGGAGCTGAAGCCCTTGATTTATTCAAGAGAGGGTTGAAGAAAAAGATTCAACATGAGGTGATTCAGGACAATCCAAGCAACCTGAACGAGGCTATTGCTTGTGCACAACGAATGTCCAACGTCTACCACAACGGTGGAGAGGCAGACGTTCCCAATTTAATCAATACTATGGACCCATGCTTATGGAGTTGGGCAACATAAGGAGGAGAGAAGATTTCATTCCAAGGGGAGTGAACGCACAAGGAGGAGATCGTCGTAACTCGAATCCTCATCAAGAAGGAAATGCAAGAGGAGGAGACGGAGTGGAGGGAAGACGAGAAATGAGTCAATGCTATAATTGTGGAAGATTTGGTCACATTGCCATGAATTGCCGTACCTGAGTTCTAGCAAGAGGAGCTAGACCCCCTATCGACGAGCTCTCAACAATCTGGAAGGTGGAGACGACGTGACCGATGGAAACCCGGGAAACGACGAGCACTAGTAACCTTGCCTCGCGGCCTTACCTGGTTCGATGAAAAGGAGGAAGGGCGAGGGAAGGAAGCACAAACATGAGGTAAATGGGTTGAGAAAGAAGGGAACATGTTTGATTGTGACGGATGGCGAGATAGAAGGAGTAAAAGTGAGAGTGTTGATTGATCCAGGAGCTACAGAAAATTTCCTATCTCGATCTATTGCTATAAAGTTGAGATTAGCTTTAGAGAAAGATGAGAGTGAAAAGGTAGAGTTGCCAAACGGGCAAACAGAGAGCATTGAGAGCATTCCTAGGAAAGTGGAGTTGAAGATTGGGCAATACAAGGAATCGTTGGAGTGGAGAGTAATTCGATTAGCTCGCTATGATGCTATTATGGGTATGCCTTGGATGGAAAAATATAATCTTGAGGTAGATTGGCGAAGGAAGATAGTAAAAACCATCAGTTGGAGGATCTTTGGAGATAGACTTAGATCAGGACACAAAAACTTACCTCTCTACGTGATAGAAAGAACCGCTATCAATCACAAAGATGTATGTTTTTTGGGCCTAATAAGAGATGTAAGCGCTCCAAAAGAGCAATCTTTTATACATGAGGAGTTAACTTGTATCTTGAACGAGTTTCAAGATGTTTTTCCAGATGATTTGCCTCCAGGTTTACCACCAAGAATGAGAGTGGATCACAAGATAGAGATCTTACCATGAAGTTCTCCTCCTTGTAAAAGTCCCTATCGACTTGCACCAAACGAGCAAGAGGAATGCAAGGCACAATTGGAAGAGTTGTTGGAGAAGGGGTTTATCCAACCTAGTGTGTCACCATATGGAGCCCTAGTATTGTTTGTGAAGAAGAAGGACGGCTCCATGCGGATGTGCATGGACTATCGTGCTCTAAATCAACAAACGGTGAAAAACAAGTATCCATTACCGCGAATGGATGACTTGTTTGATCAACTTCATGGAGCTAAGTTTTTCACCAAACTTGATCTTAGAAGCGGATACAATCAGATCAGAGTGGCGGATGAAGACATACAAAAGACAACTTTTAGAACTAGATATGGTCATTTTGAGTATCTAGTTATGCCATTTGGTTTAACCAATGCCCCTGCCACATTCATGGGGCGATGAATGATATTTTTCGTAAATATCTAGATAAATCAGTGATTGTGTTTTTAGATGATATCTTGATATATAGCAAGTCCTTACAAGATTATCATAAACATCTACGAGAAGTAATCCAAGTGTTGAGAGAAAATAAGCTGTATGCTAAGATGTCAAAATGTGAGTTTGGCAAAAGCGAAGTAGATTACCTAGGCCATAGAGTTAGTGGTGATGGCATCCAAGTCATGAGTGACAAAGTGGAAGCCATTCAAAATTGGATTGCCCCAAAGAATCAGACTCAACTACGTAGTTTCTTGGGTTTAACCGGCTTCTATAGAAGATTTGTGGAGGCTTTTGCTCATATTGCTCAAGCTTTAACAAGTCTCTTAGGCCAAGGGCAGAAATGGCAATGGGGTACGACTCAAGAGATTGCATTTCAGGCTTTGAAGGATGCGCCTTACATGCACCAATCCTTAAATGGTATGAATCGGGTAGACCAACAAAACTTGCTACTGGATGCATCAAAAGTGTGGCGGTTGGAGGAGTGTTACAACATGAATGGAAAGATGGATGGCACCCAATTGCTTTCTTCTCACGAAAACTTTTTTGGAGCAAAATTATCATACCACGTAGAGGGAGGAGTTAGCCATTGTCTTGGCTACTAAACATTGGAAGCACTATCTCGGAGATAAGGAGTTTGTGGTTGAGATGCACCACAAGCCTTTGGTTTATTTAGAAACTCAAAAAGGACCTCTCAAAGCGGCAGATTCGTTAATGAATGGCGACAGCGTTTCAACATGAAGATCGTGTATGTGGAGGGGAAGAAGCAATTTTTGCCGATGCATTGACACGAATGCCATGCATTAATTACATCACGGAGGTGAAGATTCACACGAATGGTGGGAGAACCCGAATCAAGCGCTACCAAGGAGGATGAGGAGATTGCACAAGCCCTGCAACAGGGTCGAGCACATCTAGCACGGGGATTGGCGCTCTATAAGGGAAAGATTTGGATACCCTCGGATGTTGCTCTCCACAACAACGGTGTTGGAGGAGGCACATGATCAAACCTATTGCGGGCCATGTAGGAGTGGAGAAGACCATTGAAGGCGTCCAAAGGGTATACTTTTGGCCAAAACTAAGAGAGGACATCACTAGCTATGTTCGAAGTTGCGTGGCTTGTCAACAAAACAAGGCTAGCAATAAGAAAACCAAAGATGTCTACTACAGCCTCTACCAACACCTACTAGAAGATGGGAGCACGTCAGTATGGACATTGTATGTGAGTTACCAATGACATCTACGGGTTATGATTCGATAGTCGTTTTTGTGGATAAATTGAGCAAGATGATCCATATTAGGCCCTCAACAAAGACACGATTCTGACATCCGAACTTGCTCGAATTTATATGGATGCGTTTTTTTTGCTCAACATGGTTTAGCTACAGTGCTCATCACCGATAGGGACACTCAATTTACTAGCATGTTTTGGAAAACCCTATTTGGGCTATTTAAAACAAAACTAGCCATGTCCACAGCTTATCATCCTCAAACAGATGGGCAAACTGAAAGAGCAAATAGAACTATTGAGTACATGCTTAGAGCTTTCACTTTGGAAGAGCAAGAAGGTTGGGATGCACTTTTATCCTTGATTGAGTTTGCTTATAATAACTCAATCAATGCATCCACAAAAGTCAGCCCATTCTTCTTGATGTATGGAGAACACCCTATCACACCATCTAGCTTGGTGAGTGTAGGTCACATGCAGGAACCATCAACCCAAGTTGAAGTAGTGAACGAGTTTGTGGCACGAGTCCAACGAGGAGTGCATCACGCAAAGCAAAAATTAGCCATTGCCCAGAATCGGCGAAAACAATATGCTATGCACATCGACGACATGTGGAGTTTCAAAAAGGCGATCAGGTGTGGTTGTCTACTACCAATTTGTCATTAATAGGGGTTCGAAAGTTAAGTCCATGGTTTATTGGACCTTTCTTGATTGTCCAACGGATTGGAGAAGTTGCCGACAAGTTAGAGTTGCCAACACACATGAAAATACATCCCGTTTTTCATGTGTCTCTCTTGAAGAAGTATACCCCACGATCTCCTTCCTTTGGCAACCCACATCAACCTCCTCCTTTACAAGCCATGATTGATGGTGTAGAGGAATATGAGGTTGAGAGAATCCTCAAGAAACGGACAAGAGGTCAGCGGAACCCCAAAGTGGAATATCTAGTCCAATGGAAAGGTTATCCACTTTATAAAGCTACTTGGGAACCATTGGCAAATCTTACAAATGCCAAGATACTTGTCGAGACTTTTGAGTTTTCTTGCAACGAGGACATTGCGACTTAAATGGGGGGAGATTTGTAACCAATTTTGGTTAGTCATAGTTAGTTTAGCCAAAGCGTAGTATGGTCACTAGATCACAAAAAGACAAGATAATGATGTGCACTATCCAAAAAGCAAAAGGGTAAATGACGAGGTGGCTACCATGCATTGGTGGATCAGATTGTGTGCTAGACGTCTGTTAGGAATTGGGTAGGATAAGATAACAAAACATGCAACCTACGCATGTGGCATGTTAGCCATGTGGTTTAGTTTGGATTTCGGACTCCTCTAGTCCTACAGTATATAAATCAAGGAGAGGTCTTGAGAAGACATCTCTCATCTTGGAAGTCATTCCGGAGTCATTGCCTTCAGTGTTACAGTAGCCGATGTACATGACATGCAGTTAGAAATCGACGCATTCACGCAAGCAATGGAGGTGCGATCGAGCGGCTTAGATCAACAGAGTAGACTCGAGACCTTCTGTGCACTGTTTTCCTTCATATGTATTCATATCACGTTTGACAAACTTTGATAGAAGGATCATGGATGTCTTTGAAGACATCATTGAACGAGAAACGATGTCTACACCGCGACCACTTTAGGGCGTAGTTAGTATACAACTTTGGAGATAACTTTATGCAAGTGGTGATAAACTCCTTGGATCCTTTCATTCTGCCAATTGTTTGCTACGGTGCGACTTGGGACTTAACAGTATACGTTTTGATTTGATATATACGTTATGGATCCGAACTTGCCGGTAGTTGTGGCTTTCAACACATGGGTTCATATCCATCACTATTGTTTACCAAAGGCAAGTCATAGGGAGTTGATTGTTAGGAATTTTGGCGAGGAGTATTATTCTCAAGTTATAAACTCCCCGATTCCTTTTGTTGTTCCGTTTATACTTAGCCGGTTTCGAGTTGTTATTTTGACTCTTTATTAATAGTGTATGCAAAGAGATCATCTTTTTTTTCCTCTAGCTTTGGGGACGTTTGTGAGAGAATGCGCGAGAGCCTAATATAGTAGATTCTCTATATACTGTATATAATCTATTATACTAGGCGACATGAATTATCACTATCTTTAACATATTGTGTAACTTATTTGAAGCACTAGCTAGTGCAATCCATAGAAAATCAATTATGTCAAGGAATAACCACACACAATAAAATAACAAAAAGGATGGGTCATTAGTTGATGGTTTTTTTGGATACTCATGTATTATGTAAACATGTTGATTTAAATGTTTAGTATATCTTAGGTGCACGGTAGTACATATTTCCCATTGTCACGTTGTTGGGGGCTAGTTCCATCTACTTACATCCTATGTCCAGCACGCCCTTCCCCCTAGTATAACGTAAACATCATCATGAAAGTAAAAGAAACAAAAATCACGTTAACTCGTATATGGGAACACATGTCAATTAATCGAACAGTAAGCGAAATGCACGTCTATCCTTATCATGGAGTGCACGAGAAAGCCAACTGAATAAACGTGGACATGGGAACCTAGTCTCAAAAAACTGTAGAATAGAGATTGTAAGGGATGTTGATCATCTCACGACCCGATTGGTATATCCGAAACGATTACCAAAGGAATCGATGTAGTATGCATGTTCCCTAAAGTGTCAAATGTCGATGTGATCATCCTCCTCACATGTGCATCCCAAGTATTCCAATTATAGTCTTCGTGCATCTTTCCCACATGAATATTTACTGCTTGCAAGGTAAAGAGATGATAAGTGTCTATGACACTAGATATCTAAAAAAATAGGGGGAAATATATATATATATATATATAATAAATATTTTGACTCGAACTAAAGAAGCAAACTCATGGTCCATTGATGTAGGACCAAAAACAACCTTGAACAAGAAGTCAACCTATTAGAGCAAAGCTTTCCATGACTCATAGTAGGTTCTAAAAATGAAGTTACATGTGATTTGCGATGACACACCGGACATGATGTATCACGCACCGTTCTTCTAGGAGTTAACTCAGGTCTTGAGTAACTCAGGTTAGTTTGACTATACTTAGTTAGACTAGGGCTAGGGCTGGTACTACTATATAAGAGGGCTGGCATGAACTCTCTGTAACACAAATTAGGATTACTTAGTAAAGTGACTCTGTGTGTTCCGTGGACGTAGCCTCAGTGAGGTGAACCACGTATTTCCTGTCTCGTCTCTTGATTGCATGAATGTTTCTCTATGTATTCATAATTCAGACAAACAATTGGTATCAGAGCAAAAAATGATCACAACTTACTACAAAAACGATCGCAGCCTAGGTTGAGTCATTTGCCTTTTTTTGGGTGTGCGATCAATTTTTCCAGGAAGAGAGGATCAAGGATTGCACATGGACGTTCGTTATCATCGGCCTGAATTGATGTAGTTGGAGTCGACTTGATTTGAGGCATGGACTACTTGTGTTGTGGGTGTGACTGGAGGCTTCCATCATTTGCGTTTGTTCTCGTGGACTGCTCAGTTTGTGACCATATTTCGGTTCGGAGCATCATCTTTTGTAGAGAAGTTTAGTTTGTGCGTGTTGTGAACCTTCAGTGCAGATATATTTTGTTTCGAAGGTCACTCAATTTGTCAAAAGTTGTACCTTTTTGACTAGGACGGGGTTTCAGTCACCTCAAGAAGCACCGTCCCGATTGGATCTATTGAATTTTCCATTTTGTCTACTCTCAGATACGGGCTCTGGTCCATCGTTCACGATTGTTCTTGTGGTGATCATTGTGTGAAATTTATCCTGCTTGCCTTCACTCGACTCATTTTCAGAGATCACGAGCAAACGGCAAGTGAGTTTTTTTTGTCTCAGTGCGTTGTGCATTTCAGAGAAGTGTGTGGGTCGCATGGGAAAAGGTAGGATCTTGTGTGAGAAAGCGGTGCGTTGCGAGGGAGACGCAGGTTGTCCATGAATGGATTTACGTTCGCTCCAATACGATCTTTTATGTGTTGGTCGTGATGTGTTGTGGTTTTTTATTGGAGAGTTTAGAATCTACTGGACATCCGGATTCTGATTGAAGCTCGTATGCTTCGTTGGTAATTTCTCTGGGGTTTCTAGAACTACAGCAGATGTGTCTACCGCACATGAGGATTGAAACGATAATAAATGATCGATTGATCGAGAACGTGTCAGGAATCGAGAACTGAGAGAAGAGATTGGACAGTCGGCTGTAAAATGAACGTTATAGGGGCAGAAATGAGCTTTAAGATCTGGAATTCGATTGTGTATATTGAAGCGATCTCAATCAAAAAGGCAAATTTGAAGTGACTGGTGATTTGAAGTGGTCCCACTGGTGTGGGCATGGCTGGGAAGCTAGGTGATTAGATAGAATTATAAGCTCCGGTTCTCTTTAGATATATCGAGGACCTGCTAATTGAAACTACGGAAAGCAGTGTGCCAACTGCTATGTGAGACAGGGGCACATCTGGCTCTTGAGCTAGTGCAAATCCTCAGCTCTATCTATTGGTTTTTTCTACACATAGCCATCTCTGGACAGTAGTAGTTTTCACTAGCGAGGGTCAATTTTTGGGACGTGAATTATCCGATCTGAGCTCTTAGCCCGAATATTTCTTGGTAGCTATTTCTACATGCTACCGCAGCTTGCTCTGAACTATGCGTTGAGACCCAAGCTTGGACTTCATTGGGATGTCCATTCTGAGCCAGTCTTTAACACATGCCGCATCTGGGATCGGTAGATCACAGAGAGTGCAGCAAAGGGCAACGCATAATCAATCAACTTCTTCAATGTGAGGCTTCCCACTCAATGTCAGATCAAGCGGAGAGGTTAGGGACAGCGGTGGATTCTCTCACACATAAGCATACATAAAGTTGAGTTTTTTCTGCTCGAGGTCACAGCGGCTATCGGATGTGTGAACTTTTGTTGGAAGGCCAGCATACTTTCTGCAATCAGGAAGCTCAGTCCAAGTTTGCTACACATTTCCAACGCAAGCTGGTGGGAGGTTTGTGGTGCAGCAGTCCATAGTTGTATGGTTTAGGGATTTTGACCCATTGTAAAATTTCTTTTATTCTCATATGAGTGGGAAGAAGTCAAGTTTGGAGGTTCCATCTGACAATCGAATGACACAAGGGACGAGTTCAGCGCCTAAACGAAGCGAGATGGCAATCATGAAGACAAGAGGAGCCGGATTTGACATTGTCAAATATGATGGGCGTGGTGACTATCTTCTGTGGGAGAGGCAAGTCATAGGCAAGTTGAAGGCTTCCGGTTTGGGCAAGTCATTGAGGCCTAAACCCTCTACATTCGATGATGAAGACTGGAAGGACCTTTAGGAGCAAGCAGTGAGTATTGTTATACTCCATCTACAACCTTCAATTTTGAAGCAAGTTGATGAGTATGACAATTGTACGTTGTTGTTTGAGGCTCTTCAGCGACGTTTTCATCGCAAAGAGTTGTCAAACAGGTTGTACACCTCCTTGAAGCTGATGAGCTTCAAGATGAAAGATTCAAGTACGAAGATCCAAGATCACATTAATGCCTTTGGTGATCTTGTTATTGATCTTCAGAATCTGGGAGAGGAGATAACTAATGAGAGGAATGCCCTTCATCTGTTAAGTTCATTACCTGCTTCATATCAATCATTGTCACGAGTGTTGCTCCATCGTGATAGACAAACGATCACTTACAATGAGGTTGTAAGTGCTCTCCTGACTGATGACCTACAGCAGAAGATGATGATCTCTACTCCATCCTCTTCATCTGATATGGCACTGAATGTGACCCGTGGACGGTCAAAATCAAGGATCGAGAAGGATGGGAAGAAGTTTGGATCTAGAGGTAGATCCATGTCTAGGGGTAAATCCCAAGACAGAAAGACGGTGGTCTTTTGGAAGTGTGGCAAGAGTGGTCACTTTAAGAAAGACTGCCGTGTGAAGACCCAAGCTACTGATCCTCCTTTGACCAAAGTGGCTCAAGATTTTGATGAGGATGACTTGCTCGAAGATGGACTATGAAGCCAGAGGTATGCCCTATGCAACTCACCAAAGGGCGTTGGTGATGTATGGATTCTAGATAGTGCTTGTTCTTATCACATTTGTTACATTAGAGAGTTTTTTCATACTTTCTCAGTATCAAACGGTTTAGTTCTTATGGGAAATGATCAACGCTGTAGAATTAAAGGTGTTGGATCTGTACAGATTCACATGTTTGATGGAGTCAAACATACGTTGACTCACGTCAGGTTTATACCTGAAATGAGAAAGAATCTTATCTCTCTTGGAATGTTAGATTCAAAAGGCCTTGAGTGGAGTTCTAAACAAGGAGTACTTGAGGTGAGATAGTTGATAAGATTATCTTGAGAGGACACAAGCATAGGAATTTGTATCTGCTAGAGGGCAATACCATTTGTGGTCAAGTCAATCTTATCAGATCTCGGCCTGAGATGGCTCATGTTTGGCATTCTAGAATGGGACATATGAGTAACATGTACTTGAACTTCCTTCGAGATAAGGGCTTGTTACCTGGTTTAGGTAAAGTTGACATGGAATTTTGTGAGCATTGTGTTATGGGCAAGCAACATAGAAAAGCCTTTGGTGTTGGAACTCATAGTTCCAAAAAGTTACTTGAGTATGTACATAGTGATGTGTGGGGACCCTCTCCTAAAGCCTCACATTTTGGAAAGTGGTACTAAGTATCGTTTATTGATGATTACTCAAGATTTGTGTGGGTCTATTTTCTCACACACAAGTCTGAAGTCTTTGCAACTTTCAGAGTGTGTTTGATCCATGTGTTTATATGAAGAAGGTGAATAATGAGATCTTTAGCCTCATTATTCTGGTACTCTATGTGGATGACATGCTCATTTTGGCAAAGGAACAATCCGACGTCGATAGATGCAAGAGGCAATCGAAATCTGCATTCAAGATGAAGGATTTGGGTGAGTCCAAGAGGATATTATGTATGGATGTTCACATGGATTTGAAGAAGAGGAAGCTATGGTTAAGTCAGGGTAAGTACATTCAGTGTGTGCTTGACAGGTTTAACATGACAGACTCTAAAGGAGTGTGGACTCCTTTGGCGGCACATTTTAAGCTCTCAACAGCTCAATGTCCAATTGATGCAACTGAGAGAGGAAAGATGTCGTCAATTCCCTATGACAAGGCAGTGGACAGCCTCATGTATTTGATGGTGTGCACTAGACCTAATATTGCTCTAGCTATGGGCAAGGTGAGGAGGTACATGTCAAATCCAGGAAAGGTGCATTGGGAATCTGTGAAGTGGATTTTTAGGTACCTCAAGAGTACTAAGGATTATGGTCTTTTGTTTGATGGTTTATCGTACAATGCCAAATCCATGTTGGGTTACGTTGATGCTGACTATGGACAAGATTTGGACAAGAGGAAGTCTACAACTGGGTATGTGTTTACTCTTGGAGGTGGAAGCGTTAGTTGGAGATCTACCTTGCAGAAGTGCATAGCTCAGTCAACTATGGAAGCCGAATATGTAGCAAAGAAATGGCGACAAAAGGAGGCTATTTGGTTGAATAGACTTATCACTGAGATGGGATTGAAACAAGATGTTGTAAATCTTCATTGTGATAGTTAGAGTGCCTTACATCTTGTAGCAAATCAAGTGATGGATAGCAGGGTGAAGCACATCGACATCAGATATCACTTTATCAGAGTTGCAGTTTCTGATAGGAAGATTGAGCTAGTCAAGATTGACGGTAAACTCAATCCAGCTGATTCTTTGACCAAAGTTATTCCTTTAGAGAGTTTCAGGAGGCATTGTGCTACTATGCAGGTTTTGCACAAGGAACACTAGTAGAGTTACGCTAGCAATTGTTTGATTCTTGTATATGATTTACTCCTTCCTAGTTAGGCTACGGCTTAGTTCTAGTCAATCCTTGTTTACAGGAGGGCCTATGTTTTAGATTTCCTTCTAAGACTTCCCGCGGAGTATGTATATAGTGACAAGAGTTAGACACCCCAAGACATGAGTCAATGGGGAGATTGTTAGGAGTTAAGTCAGGTCTTGAGTAACTCTGGTTAGTTTGACTATACTTAGTTAGACTAGGGCTAGGGCTGGTACTACTATATAAGAGGGCTGGCATGAGCTCTCTGTAACACAAATTAGGATTACTTAGTAAAGTGACTCTGTGTGTTTTGTGGACGTAGCCTCAGTGAGGTGAACCACGTATTTCCTGTCTCGTCTCTTGATTGCATGAGTGTTTCTCTTTGTATTCATAATTCGGGAAAGTGAAGCTATAATTAATACAAAGAGAATGATAAAGACACATGACATTCCATCATGTATCTCCTCCCATTTGTAAAACCAAAAACTCTTGACATCCCATATGGAGAAATGTTAACTATCAAAAATCCTAAATTCCAAAATCACTCGTAATTTTCTATTCCGATATCTATAATTATCCAACTAGGTCCCAATAACACCAAGGCATAAAAAGGAAGAGATTGGAACAAAAAAGACCTTATCCATATGTTTGATTTTAGAAAAATCACTCAAAACCTAAAAAATAACAAATTCATTAATATATCTCTCTAACATTCTCCATAGTGTTCAATTTAGTTACTAAAAGGAATCAAAATTAAAAAATGAAGAGAATTGTCTATTCACTCTCCATGTTTGGCAAAGTATAAACCTACAATATGTGAAGAATTAATCCCCATCTCCTAACCTACTTTCCTCTCTACCTTTCACTCATGACATCGTCCCATCCTAAACCAACCAAAAAGGAACAATATACTTTTATTTTAATCTTGAAGTGTCATGGAAGAAAGCTTGCATCATTTGAGCTCAAGGAAAGATTCTAAACACCTTGTTTTGTCTGTTTGTTTAAAGTTCCTTAGCTTTATACCACAAAATGAAGAAAGCTTCAAGATTATACACGATCTTCATGCCAATTTCACAAAGATATAACAATATAATTGTTAAGACAACTAAATATGAAATGTCAAAAAACAACCTCATCTATTAAGTATAGGTGACCATGTGAACTAAATATGGTAAAAACACTGAGTTTCAAACCATTGTTTCATTTTCATAATTTTTTTAATAGTGAAATTTTATATCCTTCCTATATAAAATAAAACGATCAATATCACAATTAAATACATCACATATTACTAAAATTTTAACTCATGATACTCTTGATGTGTGTGATATTTATAAAAATCCAATATACACAAAAAAACCGATTTGGAATTATTTTTTTAATGATATTTAAATTTTTCATGTCAAAATTTATATAATTATAAAATTAATACATTGTATAAAATTATGAAAAATAAATAAATTGAATGATTTATTTTGTATAAAATGAAATTTTTAAATTATATAAGTATGTCATATACCTTCAAAAAATATTACAAATCATTTAAATGATATATTTTAAAATTTATTTTATTAATAAATAATTTTCAATATAATTATATGATATAAAAAAAACTGAAAATTTAAAATATATAGATGAATTTTATTTTTTTATATTTATTTTAAAATATAATGTTTGATTTTTTATTTAAAATTTTAATTAATCAAAGTAAATAAAATTATATCCAATTTTATTTTTTAAGAAAATTATGAAAAAATTAACATCAATAAAAAATTTATGATTAAATTTTAAATTAAGATTTTAAATTTTTAATTATTATTCATTTGTAATTTTTAATTTTAACATACAAAATTAACAAAAAATCCAGTTTATGTGGGAGATTTTTAAGTCTAATAGATGAGTACTTTATATTAATAAAAAATAATGTGAAACATCTAGACAAAATTATACATTGTGGTAAAAGATTTGTCTAATGTCACACTTTAAATATTTGGCACGTTGAGGAAAATAAATTTATTTACCATAAAAAGGTTTTATAACATGAATAAGTTATAAATTTTGTGTGATTTAAAAAATTCAATTTTATGAAAATAAATTGAAGGATAATCTGAATTTTTTGGATATATTTACAATTGTAAAAAATGTGTATCATGAATAGTGATTGTTTAACATAAATGATTATGGTAATCTCTCGCGCACTCCCTCACGAACATGTCGAAGTCGGTGTCCATAGCTCCATATAACTCCAAAGCTAGAGGAACAAAGAGATGACCTCCGCGCATACCTCTATACTTGGAGACCTTTGGTCGTTGCCGCCCACTCCACCGCCCATCTTGGAGGATGGGTGATCACCCCCTCCGAAACTTTGTCTCTAGTAGGATCGGTAACCACCATATTAGCCACATTGACCTGGTCCTCCCGAACCAAATGTCAGTGCGCCCCTAACCCTAGTCGACTGCAAGGCATACCAACACTCTCTCCATGTGAGGTATCCACCTTCTCGTGCCATAGCAAACACAAAGCGGAAGATTCGTTGGGCTGAATGGCGACAACGTTTCAATATGAAGATCGTGTATGTGGAGGGAAAGAAGCAGCTTGCTGATGCATTGACACGAATGCCGTGCATTAATCACATCATGGAGGTGAAGATTCACTCTGAATGGTGGGAGAACTTGAATTGAGCTACCAAGGAGGATGAGGAGATTGCACAAGCCCTTCAGCATGGTAGAGCACATTTAGAACGGGGATTGGCGTTCTATAAGGGAAAGATTCAGATACCCTCAGATGTTGCTCTCCGTACAATAGTGTTAGAGGAGGCACATGATTCAGCTATTGCTGGCGATGTAGGATTGAAGAAGACCATTGAAGGCGTCTAGAGGATATACTTTTGGCCAAGACTAAGAGAGGACATCACCAGCTATGTTCAAAGTTGTGTGGCATGTCAACAAAATAAGGCTAGCAATCAAAAACCAACAGGTCTACTACAACCTCTACCAACACCAACTAGAAGATGGGAGCACGTCAGTTTGGACATTGTATGTGAGTTACCAATGACGTCTACGGGTTATGATTTTATAATCATTTTTAAGGATAAATTGAGCAAGATGATACATATTAGGCCCACAACAAAGACAGTTACAACACCTAAACTTGGTCAAATTTATATGGATGCAGTTTTTGCTCAGCATGGTTTAGTTACAGTTCTCATCATCGATAGGGGCACTCAATTTACTAGCATGTTTTGGAAAACCCTATTTGGACTATTCAAAACAAAACTAGCCATGTCCACAGCTTATCATCCTCAAACAGATGGGCAAACTGAAAGAGCAAATAAAACTATTGAAGACATGCTTAGAGCTTTCACTTTAGAGGAGCAAGAAGGTTGGGATGCGCTTTTACCCTTGATTGAGTTTGCTTATAATAACTCAATCAATGCATCCAAAAAAGTCAACCCTTTCTTCCATATGTATGGAGAACACCCCATCACACCATCTAGCTTGATGACTGTAGGTCACATGCAAGAACCATCAACCCAAGTTGAAGCGGTGAACGAGTTTGTGGCACGAGTCCAACGAGGAGTGCGTCAAACAAAGCAAAAATTAGCCATTGCCCAAAATCGGTAAAAATAATATGCCGATGCTCATCGACGACATGTGGAGTTTCAAAAAGGTGATCAGGTATGGTTGTCTACTACCAATTTGTCATTAATAGGGGTTCGACAGTTAAGTCCAAGGTTTATTGGACCTTTCTTGTTTGTCCGACGGATTGGAGAAATTGCCTACAAGTTAGAGTTGCCAACACACATGAAAATACATCCCGTTTTTCATGTGTCTCTCTTGAGGAAGTATACTCCACGATCTCCTTCCTTTGGCAACCCACATCAACCTCCTCCTTTAGCATGATTAATGATGTAGAGGAATATGAGGTTGAGAGAATTTTCAAGAAACGGACAAGAGGTCAACGGAACCCAAAAGTAGAATATCTAATCCAATGGAAAGGTTATCCACTTTATGAAGCTACTTGGGAACCATTGGCAAATCTTACAAATGCCAAGATACTTGTAGAGACTTTTGAGTCTTCTTGCAACGAGGACGTTGCTTCTTAAATGGGGGGGAGGTTTGTAACCAATCTTGGTTAGCTTTAGTTAGTTTAGCCAAAACGTAGGTTGATATGTACTTCAATAATATTTCATAAATTTATTTTATTTAAAAATTATCACAAAAATAAAATAATTATGCATTGATTATGTAGTATTATTTTAAAGCAAGCGAGAAGAGTGAAACAAGAAAAGTCCACGGCCTACGAATGAATGCTAGAGGAAGTTCACGAAACAATGTTAGAGATTTTCAGGATGAAATGTGTAGCTTCGCAACGTTTAGGTTACCAAAGAGTTGTAACATATCTTACACTATATGGTTATCTGCTTACAGCGTGTTGATATAAGGCGATATATGGTTTCTTTTTCTGGTTTAGGGTTTATATTTGTATAATTTCATCATTTGACAATTAAACGATTTTTTATATTTTAAGAATGGCAGAACTTGTTAAAATGTTACTATTACTACCGGAACTATATAGTGCAGTCCGTAAAGAATTTTATGGGTTAAGCCAGGACATTTTTCTAGTTTTTTCCGCCACCCTGTAAACTTTACAATAAAACAACATTATTGTAAAATGTTAAGTAAAAATCATTTTAGTTTCACACAATAGTCGGCCTTGTACTTTTTCATAGTTTACTTTTCATACTGTTGTTTGTAGACCTTTTGACCTTGATAGTTCATATAGCTTAGGTGATGTAGGACATATTTCCTAGTGTGATACTATTGGAGCCTAGTCCCATGTTACCGGTTTGGTTCCATCCTTGTATGCTTTGATGGGGTCTTCCCATCCCTTTTGTTATTATACTTTGTATTCACTTTTTCATAGTTTTACCCCGCAACGTGTGTATCGTCTTCTCATCTAGCGATGACAATTATAGGGCATTGAAACCAACTAAATGATTGTACTAGATTTTCAATAAGGAGTATTACTATGCGGAGGATGTTGTGTGTGCACTTAAGCGAGGTAGAATGAACTCTTCGGTCTTCAAGTATTATGGGGACTCGGGCCAATTGGGGAGTACATATCACATTTCACTCTTTGAATCAATCAATGTGGGCGAAAGAACAGCAATCCATAGGAGAGCAATCACGTTAGGTGATGATTCTTCAAATACTCATGTTGTTTGTACACCATTTGACCTAGATAGTTTGGTTAAATTGTGGGGTAAAACTATGAAAAAATGATATCTTAGTTGATGTAGGACATATTTTCCAGTGTGATGCTATTGGGGCCTAGCCCCATATTACCTGTTTGGTTCCATCATTGTACGATTTGTTCGGATCTTCCTATCCTTTTTGTCATTTTACTTTGTCCACGAAAGAAGAAGAAGTTTTCTTCCACACATAAGTAAGTTTGGACTTACTTAGGTGTGGAAGAAAATGAGTTGTCAATAGTATTGTGGATTTTTCCATGATTCTTCCGTCAATTGACACAAGTTAATAATATAGATCGTGATGAGTAATCCAAAAAAGAAAAAGTATGTACTAAAATGTAGTGAATTATCCACACCTGTTCGATGTACACTTAGTTATTGTGGTAAACATTATTGAAACCTGCAGTTATTTAGTGTGGATGCACTACGGACCGCATTAATGGAGGTTTTTTATTGCACAAAGGAGTAATTAAAATGAAAGGGGTATGAACTCATGGACAAAAAGACGTGATGGGAAAGCATCCATGAAATACAAAACAGACTCCAACAAAGGCTAGAGGAATTCAATTAGGCTAAGTACATGATCAAGTTTAACCAATCTCGGTTAGTCATAGTTAGTTTAGCCAAAGCATAGAGTGGTCACTAGATCACAAAAAGACAAGATAATGATGTGCACTATCCAAAAAGCAAAAGGGTAAATGACGAGGTGGCTACCATGCATTGGTGGATGGATTATTGTGCTAGACGTCTGTTAGGAATTGGGTAGGATAAGATAACAAAACATGCAACCTACGCATGTGGCATGTTAGCCATGTGGCATAGTTTGGATTTCGGACTCCTCTAGTCCTACAGTATATAAATCAAGGAGAGGTCTTGAGAAGACATCTCTCATCTTGGAAGTCATTCCGGAGTCATTGCCTTCAGTGTTACATCAATGTGAGACTTTGGTAATGACGGGTGAAAAGAGAGAGAATAGTAGTTTAGGAGTATGGGATTAATTCTTCACATATTGTAGGGTTATACTTTGCCAAACATAGAGAGTGAATAAACAATTATCTTAGGTTTTCAATTTGGGTTCCATTGGTATTTAAATTGAACACTATGGATAATGTTATAGAGAGATATTAATGATTTTGTTATTTTTAAGGTTTTGAGTGATTTTTCTCAAATCAGACATATGGGTTAGGTCATTTTTGTTCCAATCTCTTTCTATTCCTACATTTGTTCTATGGGGACCTTGTTGGAAAATTATTGAGATCTCAATAAAAAGTTATGAGTATTTTTAGATTTTAAGGTTTACATAACTAGCATTTCCCCATGTGACGTGGGATGTTAGAGTGTTGCAGGTGGGAGGAGATACATGATGGAGTGTCATGTGTCTTTATTGTTCTCTTTGTGCTAGCTATAACTTCACTTCCCCTCATGGGGCTACCAAGAGTTGTGCGTGATACACCATGTCAAGTGTGTCATCGTCTCTTTACCTTGCAAGGGGTAAAGATACATGTAAGAAAGATGCACAAAGATTCTGATTAGACCACTTGGAATGCACACATGAAGAGGGTGATCACATCTACATCAACATTTGTCACTTCGAAAAACACAGAGATTACATTGATTACTTTGATCATTTAGGGTACACCGATCGGGTCATGGGGTGGTTAGCATCCCTTGCAGATTCTATTTTTGGACTTTTCGAGACTAGGTTCCCATGTCCACATTTATTCCATAGGCTCACTTGTGCATTCCATGACAAGACTAGATATGCTTTTCGTTTAGTGTTCGATCTGTTGGCATGTGATCATATGAACGAGTTACCGTGATTTTTATTTTTTTTATTTCCATGATAATGTCTACTTATACTAAAGAAAGAAAGAGAGAGAGAGAGAGAGAGAGGGACGTGATGGACATATGGATGTGACAACTAGATTTTGGAGATTTAGAGTAGGGGATTGTGCTACATTGCAAGAGAAATCTATACAATCCAACATGTTAGGAGTCGGGTTCAACAAGATATTTTTGATTTGGCTCGATTGAGATGGTGTAGGATCTTGGAGCAGGCCGAGGAGTATAATAGGCACGTTGTCTATGGCTAGTCATATTGAGGAGACTATTTCCTCTTTACGCCTTTAACATCCATCCATGGATGACCCATAATGTTTTGATAGATCACTATTTGACCATTCTCTATACACAACCCCATGCTTATCCTCATAGGCATGTCATGCTTTTAGACATATGATCCATTTAGTGGTTTCATGGAGTTGTTCCATGTGGCTGCATCAATTGCGAGAGGGGAGATTTCTATTTTCAGTTAGTTAGGTGTTGGGTGCTAGTCGGCTTTTTGCGATGGAAAAGAACATTGGGGGCATTAGATCGATTGCTATCGGGGAGGTCTTATTGCATATAGTTAATCGTACCGTGGTCATGCAACATCGTTCACACTTCCAACATCATCTTTGTCCACACCAATTTGAAATCACAACACCAGGAGGTTTTGAAGTGGTATTGTTGGGCATTAGAGCACTTCTAGATATCCATATGGATTGGATTACCTTGCACGTAGACGTTGATAATACTTTTAATAGTGTCTTACTTGCATTCATCTTTAGAAAACTTAGAGAGGTAAGTGGATCTTTATCGAGCCTCATTCCATTCGTAAGATTTTTCTACGATTCACATTCTTGTCTCTTCTATCAACATGACTTTTCCCAAAAAGGACTCACTGTTCTAAAGATCTCTGCCGGTAATTGACAAGGAGATCCTTTGGGAGGATCCTTATTTGCCATGACTCATTATAGAGCTCTTTTGTCTCATCGCTTTTGGTAGTGCTTTGGTTGTGGTTCCTCCTTAGCGGATGATACATACATTGTGGGTCATGTAAATCGCATCGGTTAGACCTTTGATTACTTGACTACCAAACTTCATCTTGTAGGCTTGAGAATCAATGTGTCAAAGTGTAGGGGTTGGTCTCCTTTGGGAATTCCTCCTCATCTATAGCTTTTAGAGGGATGTATGACATCGAAAGACGATTTACACATTCTAGAAGTACTAGTGGGGTCCGAGGATTTTGTCTCACACTACCTAGATGATGCACTTGCAGAGGATGTTTTGCATCTAGATGACATTCATATACTAGGGGATCCGCATGTGGCATTTGATATTCTTTCATCTAGTATTGCTCGTTGACCTATCTACCTTCTTTGCACGATTTTTCTTTCACCTACATTTATATCACCTTTGATAGGAGGATCATGGACATCTTTGGTGACATCATTGGACCAAGGACTATGAAACAAGAGATTTGTCATAGAGACAGACATCTTTGCTCATTTTGTGTGGAGGATTAAGCTTATTATCGATGGAAGAGACTACATCTATAATATTTTTGACTAGTTAGGCACTCTCGGCACCTTTGTTATCTTCTCGATTTATGATTGTAGATAGGTATATCCTTGAGATATATGCGAGGGACGTGGATATGGGATCATTTTTTTTACAAGTGCTATTACGGTATATGAGAGATGTTTTATCCCTCGAGGTATGACATGTACTCTTGTCTTTTTTATTTTTGCCCATCGATTGGACTTGATGGACATACAAATTTAGTAGGTTGTACATTCACTCTTTATGGATGTGGCCATTCCTTGTACTACTAGGGCTCATCTACGCTCTTGATGCGGCAAGGATGCAAGTTCGTGGATCTTAATCCATGCATCAAGGCTTTTCGACTATCACAACTACTTTCTCTACAACGATTTAGATGCAGTAGGTATTCATATGACTCATTGTTCATTCGAAGGTCAGATGATAGCTATCCATGATGCCTTTATGGATGTGGTGTTTGCTATGCCGCGAGAGGGTGGATACCTCACATGGAGGGAACATTGGTATGCCTTACAGTCGACTAGGGTTAGGGCAGACCTATACTTGGTTCATGAGGTCTAGGTTACTGTGGTAGATATGGTGGTAGGGATATGCATAGAAGTCATCTCTTTGTTATTCTAGCTTTGGAGTTTTATGGAGTTATGGACACTCACTTCGATATGTTCTTGAGTGAGTGCGCGAGAGCCTTCCATACTATGAGGCCTTGGGTAACTTATTATATAGTATATTTTAGACAACATATTTCCATTACTCTATAGAGAGCAGTAGTTGGTGCAATCCATAGAAAAGCATCACATTCTTGAGA
The DNA here is from genome assembly GCA_014180765.2 of Marchantia paleacea. Lineage (NCBI taxonomy): Eukaryota > Viridiplantae > Streptophyta > Marchantiopsida > Marchantiales > Marchantiaceae > Marchantia > Marchantia paleacea. The sequence continues at coordinate 5,906,630 of MUAA02000018.1, forward strand.
TGGTTTGACCTAGATAGTTAGGATAAGTTATGTGTACTAGAATATGTTTCCCATTGTGATGCTATTGGGACTAGCCCCATGATACAGGTTTGGTTTCATGCATGTAGGACTTGATGGGGTCTTCCATCCTTTTTGTTATTTTATAGTGTCCCACTTCTTAAGAAACCCATCCAAGGACAAAAAAAAGAGAGAGCTAACTGTAGTTATCACGAGAGATAACTACAGTTTGAGTACGAACAAGACTAATAAGGGTGAACGGTGTACTGTAGAGTGGGAATTGCGCTAACATGCGTAACAGCATCATGACTGGTTACACTCTATTGCAGAGAGAACAAGGCAAATGTCGACAAAAGTTGGGTCTCCTGAAAAGAGTTTACGGAGTACGAAGGCGCCCACTATCCGCTAATTTCCTGTGGTCGATGGGTGGGGCGGGTTTCTTTCTACTGCAGTAAGTGAACGTAGATGGACCTACGTCGTTCGATGATCAGGTGAACCACGTAAATGCATGTGGGAGAAAACCTAAGGGACGACGGGAAAGGAGCAAGACCTAAAAGGTTCGAGCGATAGCGTTTACGATTCTTCTTGCAGGCTTTGCTTCAGCGCTAGGGTTTGCGCTCGACACACAGAGCGAGCACCTCCTTCACCATTCAGTAATCTCGTGTTCTTGCGTCACGGTCATCATGGTGAGCGCTAGCAATTTCGGCTGCTTTGGTCCTGCACACGTTACACTTCTACGTTCTAGAAATTACGCACCGTGAAAAGAGCGGACTCTTATTTGTGTATCTTTCGAACTTATCTGTTTTGAGGATTTTAGTCGTTTCTTATCTTGATTCCTAGCTTCAGCTGGGTGTGCCAATGTATGAAGAGAGATTTCTGTGTGATAACTTCGGTTTTAGCTAAGAGGGTTTCTTCGGCCGATTTTACAGCCTTCTCAAAAGACTTTTCTGATCAAGAAAAAGCTGGCGAAAAAGATGCGCCAGAACAGGCCGATTCCACACTGGATTCGTATGCGCACTGACAACACAATCAGGTAATTGTTGAAGAATGCGTGCGAAATTTGCTACTCTTGTACCTGGATGCGGCGCATGTCGTGTCTTTCTCCTTGTCTGTGTAAACTAATTGTTCGTATTTGAGTGACGTAAGTAAACGAACATCGTAATAGGTCTGGGACATAAGAAATATACTCAGGAACGAACTCCCCGCTCTACATCCGCAGGTACAATGCCAAGCGCAGGCACTGGAGAAGGACCAAGCTTGGATTGTAGGGTGCTGAAACAGCATTCTCTTTCAGTGGATCTAGTCTTTGCTTCAGCCTCATGCCACAGAGCGTGCACGTGACGTTCCATTGTCTATGATTGGAACTGAGCAGGACAAGCAAGGTGGCCTAGGAACTGCAGAATTTCAAGGCTGCTGAGCTGTTGCTGCACTTAATACTTTGTCTTCACACCTTAATTGTGTAAGAAGAGAATACTTGGTACTTGAATCACAGAAATGGGATAATATTTTTTCCCAATTTTTGCCCGCTTATCTGTGTATTGTAATGGGCCTCATTTTGCTCTAAACTTTCTATGTAATGAGTTTTTTTAACGGTTTTTATTGCTGTCATCTGGAAGGTTGGTTTTCTTCATCCTCCTAGATTATCAGACGATTTCTCTGTATTGACTGTGCAATGTTCCGCGACCGCGTACTATATCATTTGCGTTATGTGAGTTTCAGTATTATTTCGGGCATAAGGCAACCATCTAGGTCAGCCAGATGCACTTTGCAAATCATGTCTTCCAAGGAATATTGGTCTAACTATGACAACGTCAGCCGTTATATGAGATGAGTCAGTAATCATATGCGTCTGTGTTTGCTGTACAATTACTCTACGTCCTCAGATGGTATATCGGAGTTCCCTGATCTATCTCGACTGCATCTTCACCCGAGCTGTCTGACTGATTTTGGATTCGCCAGATTGTGAGTTAGTTCAATGGCTAAGTCGCTTGATTTTTTTCTGAATGCTGCATTATGCTGGGACGAATACCCTGAAGAAGGGAAAGCGCCTGTATTACGTGCTTTGTGAAACCGGAAGCTGTTACCGGATTCATAGCATGTATGAACATTTCAGGCTTTCAATCATCTTAAACCACGGTCGCATTGCTGGAGTTGTGAGACCGCCCTATTTCGGGATTTGTTGCCGAAGTTTCGTACCGTACAGGTGCAGGGCCGTTTTTGAAAAGTCAATACTGCAGGGAGGATGCAGCAGTAGAGAAAAGTATCTTGTATTCAGGTCTTATTGGATCAAGTAGAGACCTGGCTCTACCGGATGAGATGCAGCTGCCAATTGAACTTCAAAGGTCAGACTAACACATGAAAAGGTAAGCAAGGTGGAAGTCTATTTTCTCTGCATCTAGTGAGTTCAGAAGACGACAGGACGCGAAATTGAGAACGTACAGCACTAGCGAGGCTGGTATGAACACATTAGCATGGTAAACGCCCAGCTGGTTTTGAGCTTGTTCCAAATAATCGATTGAAGGTTTGGTGTTACGTCAAACGTCGGTGTAACCGGATGGAAAATGGACACTAGTCACCCTGGTAAGACGTAAAATTTTATTCTCATTACGAAATAAAGAAAGCATACGGACTGCAGAAGCCCGGCCTCTCGTCTATCTTCTGCAACTATTAGGGCTCCATCACATTGTTCACAAAATGGCCCCACACTGTTATCGAAACAGTGCGTGACATGGGCGATAAAACGGCATGGACCTCTCAACATCTAACGTTCCCACCCTCAATCGTACTTGATGGGTATTACAGCTTCCTGCCTGCCCACTAACAAGGAAGCTTTAACCGCTATGTTTGAAGATTACGACCATCGTCAGATGCACTGCACAATCCTAGTGAAATTTCCATAGGTCTTTTGTCGAGGAGTTGTATTACCTGCAATTGAGTTCGTTCAGAGACTTCTGGCCGCTGATTCTCCTGAAGTGATTGACATAAAACACGCAAAATGAAGCAATGCGTTCATACAGGGCAGTTTTCCCGACAAGGGCAAGAACCAATTGTAATAACCAGTTATAATCACCGCAGTCGTAGAAGACGCGAGTAACTGCCCGGGTCGGTCAAGGGAAATGGCACTGAGTTCAGTTGAACTGTTGTTTTGCTAACAACTAAATTGTCACTGGCTTCGGTTGAAACTGTCTGTCACATGAATCGAAGGTGAAGAACGATAAGAACAGTCCTAGGAAATATATGGCATTCGAAGGTCTTCCCAGAAGCAGATTCGCAAGCCTTCGCAAAATTCGCACCAACGTCGTCTCTCCTATGGACAAGATTCTGACATGTATTTCGTACAGAGTCTGTTGACTATCACAGAACTGAGAGATAGCCAACGCTACGGATCAATCTTCCCGCTGCTTTTGCAGTCGATTAAAACACCCGCAGCATATACCACATCAGCGAAGAATCAGCGCGGCAGAAGATCAAGATGACTCGGCGTTGAACACGGTCACAGAAACTCAGCAGCTGTAGACGAGTGAACGACACGAAGAAATCATACACTGACGGCAACTGATATCTGTGAAACCTTGCGTCCACTTGCTACACTTTGGTTGCAAATTGAAGAATCATGACTTCATTCGATCCCCACCACTGGAAGTGTACTCCTGAGTACATCCCTCCAATCCACCCTCCAGCCAGAAATGCCCTCAACAAATATGAAGGCCGCACTAACACATCTACCAAGACTGTCAAAGTGGCGCAAAGATTCTACGGGGTAACGCTATTCAACTACCTTCTGCAGAATGCCAGCCAAAGTAAATTTCGTCTCACTCTGTAATTTTTTGCATTCAGCACATTATTGTGCAGACGCTTCAAGGATTTACTTTTGCAAACGATGCACATAACAATTCCAACGCTCTTAAATATCTTATTCTTGGTTTACCGTCCAGATTTTGTTCCCACACCCTCTCACAGGATACAAAATGCGAGGAGCATCTGGACAATCGCCCGTCTTCGATGATTTGACGTACATTCACTTCTCCTCGAGCTTTCAGCTCTCCTGAAGCATTTACAGATAGCTCCTGCATCTGGAGCTGTGTGTTATGTGAAGACATTTACTATTTTCTGCGTTGTGGGATTGGATTCTCCTTGGTACTTGCGTAGACTCAAACTCGTCTTGGACAATCACTGAAGTGGGGGCAATCTTGTGCATGTTGTTCAGCACAAACCAGTATTTCCAGGGCCAGGTTCGCAAGGTCGGCGAAGAGGTGGGTCAAGGAGATAAGAAACTGATTCCGTATCATCCTGACGCAACCCGGAACCGACCCAGAGAAGAGTCTTGCACAGAAGTTGGGCTTTCGAACTTTGATCGTCGCAACGCTAGTTACATCAAGTAATGATTTCTCTTGAACGTGTCCTCCTAGTAGGACACTTGGTAGTTTCTGAATTTTGTTCGATAGCTGCGGTTCACGTGCTGAGGGTAGTTGAGTGTGCCAGTCAGTTACTCGTTGCGGAAAGGGTCAGGTCTGTGTTACGAGATTATCAGACGAATCATCGTTCTACGTGACTAATATGCAAATGCTAAGTCCGATTTGTCTTGCGCCCACGACGCGAAAGGTTGTGGTAGGTTTCCTGGGAATATAATCCGGTGGTGTTGGGTATATGCACCATGAATATGTTTTGTACAGTTTGGTTCGCATACTAGTAGTGTCAGTTTATTTCATGACTTCAAATGCTCGTTTCGTGACGACATTTGAAATTGACGACAAGAATTCTGAAGAATTTCAAATGCTGACAAGAATTTCAAATGCTGAAGGATTTGAAATTGACGTCAAGAAGGATTATGGTGCAAGCCCGTCCAAATATCCTCAAGCCGATCATCAAGATGTTCTTTCTCTTCATGCCTTGTTTTCACTTCGGAAGTGACAACGTCCACATCCAAAATTACAGCACTTCCAATGATTGCACTGAGGTCACGTCCTACCATAAATATATACAGGTTTGGATCCACGGTTTCCATGTTCGATCATTTCACTTACAATAGTAATTTGTGAGGTGCACTACATGAGCCAGTCCGTCTAAACGACGTAAACGTCACCGGTTCTTGTAGTCGGAGGAATCGCCCTTTGCGTTACAAAAGGGTAACAGGAAGTCATACCTAGAAGAATTATCAATCGGTGGATTGGGCATCTTTGAAACCTCTAGGGCACTATCCCATCCTTGCAATTGGAAGTTTCAAAAAGGGACAATTCTGACCTTTCTTTCCCCTCGCGTTCTGTCTTCGAAAGACCACGGACTTTTTCACCTGCACCTCTAGTCACGGCACGCTTGAGGTCATAGAGTACCCAAGCTCGTTACTCGGCCACTGAAAAACCGTAACAATCTGAGTGAGCTGAGCAGGTTGAAGGACGGGACAAAGGCATCAAAGGCTACTCCCAAAACTACAAACCAGCTATTCATGGGTCCTCCCCCCAAGGAGGCTCCTGGCCTTTGGCATCCCGGTATCTGCAGAGGTGATAGCTTGCACCATAATCCTTCTTTCCATCCTCGAGCTCAAAGAGGAGTCTTGATGCACTGTCTCCGATGAGACTGCTTTGTCTGCAATCATTCGAATTACGCTCCTTCCGAAGAGAAGTCCAGTCCATATCGGCCTTCCGCAAATGCGAGTACCTGCACTAAAAATATCCAGCATGTATTTCCCTATGATCATACTGAACTACCTCTCAAGTTTAAGGCTCTGCTTACTCATCAAGTGAAGTCGGGTGATTTGCATCCACAGATCGGGCCATCTGGTTACATCGAAAGCAGCAAGGTATGGCTGGATATTGAGCATGAAGAGTTACTGGTGACTAATATGACCCAGAAATGAGTGTACATACCGGCGTTAATGCGAAGACACCGCTCCCATCAAAATGATAGATACGGTAAGTAAACAAGAGTCTTGTCGGTTATGACAAGGCACCGACAAAGTAGCAGTGAGACAGATCTAGAGGACACATTTAAATATTTTGAGGTCACCAAACATTAAATTTGACACGTCCACAGAGTTTTGTAGTCATGCACATCAGGTAAGCACAATAGATTTTCAGAGAAGAAAAGAGGACGTAGTAAGCACTGGCCTTCAAGCTGAAGTTGACATTGTATACGGACACAGCCGAGAAAGAAAAGTGATCAAAAATTAACAGGGCAAGTTTTACAGTCCAGAAATAATGTGGGTGAATACTTGCGCACTGCGTCCCGCTGCATTATCATTAGCAACATGGCCCTTAAGTTTACAACCAGGGCAGACCCGTTGGCTAAATTCTCAGACACAAGCCCTTCACAATTCGGGGTGTGCCGTAGTTTAAAGAAAGGGCCCGCTAATGGATGGTGCGTACGAGTTAGGCCTGCCTCAAAATTGTACAGACCTAACACGAAATAAGGATTCCCAAATTACAGTCTACATATCAGTACCTCGAGATTTTCACTTTCGGAGAGGCTTGCGGGAACCCTTGGAGCTCTTCTTCACGCCGGCCTTAGCTACACGAAGGCTTTTGTGTACAGCGGCTAATCGAGCCAAAGCAGACTGCTTCAAATCGGGTCTGTATCCGTTCTCTGCTACCTGAGAAAAACAAATGCTTACATTTTAGACTTTACAGCGTATGTCAAGTCCATACTGTACATTCGCCTGTTCAAACCCAGAAAGGCAAACTTGTAAATGTGCACATTTCATACCTGGTTGACAACGGCGCGAGCCATCTTCCTGAAGTCTCTCTTCAGGACCGACCTGTTGATCGACTCGGCAGGCTTGTTACCCTTCTTAGTCTTGGTAGTTGCCAAGGTGACTGACAGACCCTCACCAGCTGCGGAGATAGACACGGTCTTCTTGTTGGCCAGACCTGTGCCCAGTTGGTACATTAGAATTGGGTTCGAAAACTCCAATCGGTACTGAAATTCAACACAAAAAAAGAAATGGAGACTACCTGAGTACTTGAAGGTATTCTTGTTGTACAAATTGTTCGGCTCGGAGCTGAACTGTACAGAGCGGTTGTTGTTACCGTTCTGCTTGACCAAGAAGGAGTTGTTCTTCTTCACAAGTTGCCATAGAAGATCGGGAGACGCCATCTTGCTCTGAAGATAAAACACAAGAGACATTAAGTTTCGCTGTTTCATGATCAGACAAAGAAAATTCACAATGGCTTCACATGAGCTGAGATTGGGACAAACCAAACCGCAACAATTTGCAACACTGCGGTCCATCCATGCCAAAACCAAGCACTGGCGCCGAAATTTGACACGATCCTGAAGCTCACCATGATAACCGTAACGCAAGTGCCTGAGATTACTGAATGGAAAATGAGTTGCTAGCTCTGTGTGTCGAGCGCAAACCCTAGCACTGAAGCAAAGCCTGCAAGAAGAATCGTAAACGCGGTCTCTCGAGCCTTTTAGGTCTTGCTCCTCTACCGTCGTCCCTTAGGTTTTCTTCCACACCCACGAACGTGGTTTACACACTCGTCAAACGACGTAGGTTGTCCACACTTTACGTGGTCTTTGCTACAGGAGCACGTTAGCCTGGCCCGAGGACCGACCTACGTTTATCTAGTTGCGTCCGTCCTCTTCGTTAACAATTCGGACCTGTGTGTGTGACTTAATATAACTTAGTCGCCTCAACACTCTTATGGAATACGGTACAGTAGAATGAATGGAATTAGAACTTGGTTCCCCCGAATTATAACTACTGTATTGTACCGTAGATGGCAGAAACTACGAAGGGAAAGAATGTCACAAAACGTCAACCCAAGCGGCAAAGTCAAGACATGAAACAAGTAATGTGAGTCATATGATGCGCTAACTACTTTCTCTAACGATGAGGGTACATCCTGGCTTGGTCCATCCATCTACATCTTCACATAAGAGTGCGGTATCACTTTAGATGCAGTGAGTGTTCATACTACTTGTTGCCCATTCGGAGTGCACCCATGATGTCATTAGGGATGTGATATTTGCTATGGTGTGAGAGGGTGGATAGCTCATATGGAAGGGAGTGTTGATATGTCTTGCAATCGACTAGGGTTACTACATACCTTACTTCGTTCAGGAGGACCAGGTTATTGTGACACATGTGGTGGTTACCGATCCTACTTGTGACACAGTTTTAGAGTTTATAGCTCTTAATGCAATAATATATAGTTGAAATTTAACCCAGTAAGAAATAAATTATGAAACTGAACCAAATGAGTTTGAGATCATCATGATTATATTTGTCCATATGCATATTAAAAAATATAGATCCATGTGTTGTTAAAAAATTTTGTCACAATCACATGTGGTTGGAAAGATGAATAATGGTGAAAAAATTTAATAGAATTAAAAATTCATTAAAAACTTGTTAGATGACATCAATAAGTAATGAGGAGGAAGTCTTGAAGTTAAGAGTATGTCTTCTCCTCTTCAACTAATAAGATTATAAATCATTTGCATTGGTGACTATGATTATTAGAGAAAACAAAGAAACTTTTTACATGAGATTCACAAGTAACTAATAAGGAGAAAAATGTGAAACAAAAAGTTCATTATTCTTAACGCTAGTTAATCATATATCATACAAATCCGTTTGAATTTTGATTAAAATCATTTTTTTTGCAGAAGGTAAGATTGACTTTAAAATGTACATTTTTAGTAAAAGCTGTGACAACTTCACATGCATCTGAAAATTTATGCCAATCAAAATGAATTAAATTAAATATTTCTCCACCTTCTCCTCACTTGGTGACCATTGTTATTGTGTTCTAGCTCTAAGATGAATGTACATTAGGATCATTAGCTCATTTGTAATCATAAAATTATGTTTTCAAACACCATAAAAAATACATTAGTAATTATATAGTAACCTCATAAATTTAGAAAAGGAAATCAATGTGGTATACAATCAATATTAAATCCGCATATTAAATCAAACAAAATCAAATGTAAAAAGAAAATAATAATTTGAGATAATGTATAACCTGAATAACTATAGATTGTGTACTCCATGTTAGAGTTATATAAACTCAAATCTTGCAAGAAAATAATATTTTGAGAATGTATATAACATAAATAACCAACATATGTGTTGTCTAGATTAACAAATCCAAGAATTAAATCAGAAAGACAACTCCATAAAGTGAAACTCAAGAGTTGAATTTCATGTGATGAGCAGTTATCGTGATGTGAGTGGGTTAAGTTGAAACCCATGTACAAGTCAAGTTGAAGAGACTAGGGCTTCATAGCGCGATGATATTTATGAGGAGATGATGATGGGTTGGCACACATATGACTTTTTGAGTATGTTGGTTGTTGAGAGCTATGTGATAACTCTTTTGGGTCAGAGAGTGGATATGTTATCCTTAAATGTTGATACTGAGGACAATTTGGTGTTGATATGGTGGTGTTTGAGTATCTTGGTACATGTGATTTGGTGGACATTTTGAGTGCCAAGGAGCAATATTGAGTCCTACAAAGAGGTTGGGCGGTTTAGATGGAAAGATAAGCATCTTGTTTGTGTATGAGGAAATGACACCGTGTGTGTTGTGCCACTTCTATCTCAGAGAGCGCTATTGATCAAACATGCTCATGAAGATCTTGGCCATTTTGGAATGAAACAAAAATATAGTTTATTTCAAAGCCACTATTGGTGGAGAGGTATGCACACTAAGATGAAATCATTTGTGGCCATATGTATGGTATGTGATAATTTTCGGACATCATTTAATTGGTCTACACCACAGTTACATCCCCTACCAATTATAGGATTTGATTATTGTTGAAGCTTGAATTTTGTAAGATCTTTACTATTGACTATATGACATCATTGATATGTGTTAGTCAAGATGGAACATTTTTCCAAGTGGATTGAGTTGGTGACATTGCCTAACAAGTCAAATGAAGTATGAGCTTATGCGTTCTTAGCCTTCCTTCCTTGCGATGTACCAACAACATTGTTAATTGACCAATGCACTGAATATTTAGATGAATTTCAAACTTTGTGTAATAGTTTTGATTGATCATCATACCACCTTAAGAAATCATCATGAGGCTAATGATCTAGTAGAAAGAGTTTTTTCATACGGTGAAAAGAACACTAAGAAAGTCTGGCTTGGAGAAAGATAATATAGGAGACTTGACATGACTTTAAGCTAAAATTAAATTGACAAGACTTTGAATTTAAATGAATTTGATATACAAATGGGGACTACTTGATTGGTTATAGAAGTATATATCAATATGGATCATCATATGTATTTAATCTAGATTTGTTAGCTATCATGCAAGCCCCACATTACATAAAGTTAAGAGATGAATTCTCTATTCACATTCTCTACTCTCAAGTTTGTAATTTAACTTTTGAAATTGAGAGAGACTGAGGGTTCAAAGGTTAAAAGGATGGGAAGACCCCATCAAGTCCTACATGGATGAAACCAAACTTGTATCATCGGGCTGGCCCCAATAGCATCACAATGTGAAACATATTCTCCTACACCTAAGATATCCTAACTATCTAGGTCAAACCATCTCAAGAATGTGATGCTCTCCTCCATATTGCACCAACTACTGCTCTCTATAGAGCAATGGAAATATGTTATCTAAAATAGACTATACAATAACCTAAAGAGAGTGATACCCACTGCCTCCTAGTATGGAAGGCTCTTGCGCACTCCCTCACGAACATGTCAAAGTCAATGTCCATAACTCCATAAAACTCCAAAGCTAGAGTAACAAAGAGGTGACCTCTATGCATATCCCTACCACCATATCTACCACAGTAACCTAGTCCTCATGAACTAAGTATAGGTCTACCCTAACCCTAGTCGACTGTAAGGCATATCAATGTTCCCTCCATGTGAGATATCCACCCTCTCGCGGCATAGCAAACACCATATCCACAATGGCATCATGGATAGCTATCATCTAACCTTCGAATGAACAATGAGTCATTTGAATACCTACTGCATCTAAATCATTGTAGAGAAAGTAGTTGTGTGAGTCGGAAAGCCTTGATGCATGAATTAAGATCCATGAACTTGTATCCTTGCCGCATCAAAAGCGTAGATGAGCCCTAGTAGTACAAGGAAAGACCACATCCATAAAGAGTGAATGTACAACCTATTAAATTTGTCAGTTCATCAAGATGGATTGTAGACATCAAGTCCAATCGGTGGACAAAAATGAAAAAGACAGGAGTACATGTCATACCTCAAGGAATAAAACATCTCTCATATACCGTAAAAGCACTTGTAAAAAAAATGATCCCATATCCACGTCCCTCACATACATCTCAAGGATAGACCTATCTACAATCATAAATCGAGAAGATAACAAAGATGCCGAGAGTACCTAACTAGCCAAAAATGTTATAAGTGTAGTCTCCTCCATCGATAATAAGCTTAATCCTCCACACAAAATGAGCAAAGATGTTTGTCTCTATGACAAATCTCCTGTGTCATAGTCCTTGGTCCAATGATGTCACCAAAGATGTCCATGATCCTCCTATCAAAGGTGATATGAATGTAGGTGAAAGAAGAATCGTGCAAAGAAGGTAGATAGGTCAACGAGCAATACTAGATGGGATAATATCAAACGCCACATACGGATCTCCTGGTATATGAATATCATCTAGATGCAAAACATCATCGGCAAGTGCATCATCTAGGTAACGTGAGACAAAATTCTCGGACCCCATTAGTAATTCTAGAATGTGTAAATCGTCTTTCGATGTCATACATCCCTCTAAAAGCTATAGATGAGGAGGAATTCCCATAGGAGATCAATCCCTACACTTTGACACCTTGATTCTCAAGCCTACAAGATGAAATTTGGTAGTCAAGTAATCAAAGGTCTAACTGATGCGGTTTACATGACCCACAATGTATGTATCATCCGTTAAGGAGAGGAAAATACAACCTAACACTACCAAATTAGTAGAAACAAGAGCTATATAATGAGTCATGATAAATAGGGATCCTCCCAAATGATCTCCTTGTCAATTACCAGCGGAGATCTTTAGAACGGTGACTCCTTTTTGGAAAAAATCATGTTGATAGAAGAGACAAGAATGTGAACCGTAGAAAGATCTTACGAATGGAATGAGGCTCTATAAAGATCCACCTACCTCTCTTAGCTTTCTTAAGGTGAATGCAAGTGAGACACTATTAAAAGTATTATCAACATCTACGTGCAAGGTAACCAATCCATATGGATATCTAGAAGTGCTCTAATGCCCAACAATACCGCTTCTAAACCTCCTGGTGTGGTGATTTCAAACTGGTGTGGACAAAGATGATGTTGGAAGTGTGAATGATGTTGCATGACCACGGTACGACTAACTATATGCAATAAGACCTCCCCGATAGCAATCGATCTAATGCTCCCAATGTCCTTTTCCATCGCAAAAAGCTGACTAGCACCCAACCTAGCTAACTGAAAATAGAAAACTCCCCTCTCGCAATTGATGCAGCCACATGGAACAACTCCATGAAATCACTAAATGGATCATATGTTTGAAAGCAATTTAGAAGATGTTTATATATCATCCGTGACATGCCCCTAAGGATAAGCATGGGGTTTTGTATAGAGAATGGTCAAATAGTGATCTATCAAAACATAATGGCTCCTCCATGGATGGATGTTAAAGGCATAAAGAGGAAATAGTCTCCTCAATATGACTAGCCATAGACAACGTGCCTACTATACTTCTCGGCCTGCTCCAAGATCCTACACCATCTCAATCGAGTGGCGATCTGAATTCACAATATTCGCCATTTTATATATTCGAAAGGGATAATAATCTGGTTGTAGTGGTAGCTGAGTACATGAAATGTTTCATGTTTTGCTGTGGGGGGCGAGTTTCCAGATAAGGATCATCGGTTGATATTCATGACCAATGAGAAGGACCTAGTTGTTTGTTTCATCTTCAAAGAATAGCTGTAAAAGCAGTGTTGGAAACTTATGAACAATATGATGGAAAAGAGTGCCGAATGCGGTGAATCTACTACATAATCTTCCATGGAAACTCGTGGAAGGGTATTAAAATCCAGAACTTCAGTTAGACTTTCCTTCACAAACGCCCTCCGCCCAACATTTTCCCTTGATACATCTTATCAAGTATATTTTATAAGATTATGTGCAAATAAAGAAAAAAGAAAAGAAAATATTTCTCTATACTAGTGATCTCTATATTTGGATATCGGTTGGAATTAAACAGGAAGAATGTATATCCTTCAGCTTCAGTTGTGAGATAACACTCTCACTAATCTCTTTCATCTCTTTTGATCGTTTTATCAAGTTACTGTCAAATATTTGTATCACTAGTGACAAATCATACACAGCTCCAATTAACTTCACTCAGAGTTAGGAAATTGAGTTTGGGTATATTTAATAAATTGCATGTGGTTTGCATTAACTTGCAGTTACTAATTATCCATATGTACACAGCATCAGGTCTGGTATAGTGACTTTGTCATAAAGTTTAAGAACTCCGTCTGGTAAACCTCCATACTAATTCTAGGTTGTAATAATGCTCATTCCACATATGTACACACTTTGAGGAGAATTATGATTTCTATTTCACCCCTTAGCAGCTTGGGAACCCTTAGATTATGCATTGAAGGAGAGCTGTAGTTAGTTCTTTCATGCTGAATCCGCAATTAGTACTCTCCATTCGCTGTCACATATGCGCATATATGAATAAACAAAGCATGCTTTACATGACTCTCAAAAGTAGTCAATTTGACAAGACTTTTAAACAGTGATTAGAAAGCTTACCTCTGTCCTGAAAAAGATACGAAGAATATTCTCGTCCACTTTTTCCACATGCATCTGAAGCACATTCAGACAAAGGTTTTGCAGCGCAAGTATGATCTGAACTGTCTGCCCTGGTCTTGATAAAGCTTGTATGAGTAAATCAACAAAACCCCCTGACTTTACTGCCACCACATCTTCCCAACCATTGGTGACGTGATACTCATCATCCCAGCCTGTGGTATTGTTGCCCTCAACTTGAGGAGTAACAGAACTGGAGCCACATCGAATTCTACTCAAGCCTCCATCTACTGTAGAAGTGACAGATGAATACAAAGGAGTTTCCAAAACTGAAGTAGATTTGCCGATGGGATTTAGAATCTCCTTGTAATTCTTTCTGAACTTTCTTTCTTGGAGACAATCATGTGATGCTATGTAATTTGTAGACCATTTGACCTAGATAATTGGGCATTTATATAACTGCTGCAGTTCGTCTATAAACTCAACATGGCCATCAACAACATATGCTTGATCACACTGTTCACCGAAGAAAATTGGAAATTAGAATATAAAAAAATAAAAACTGCCATTAGATAAATTAATGTCTATAGGAAGAAATCTCAAGTGGAAAGTTCTTTTGCTTCAAAGCCATGGAACTTGTTTTCAAATCTGCTGAGACAACATTGGATTGATAACTGCCAATATGAGAACCTCACGATGACATCAGAGTCATATCATCGTAGGTTAACATCTATGGAATTCATGCACCTACAGGTCTCAGCAATTTATGCTACGCAAAAATGCATTTCAGATAATTGATCCGTTCCAATCTGAGCACCAGAGTGAGATGCGCATGAGCTTGAGTGCTTCTGATTCAAAGAAAGGGCCTCACTTAGAGAAACGACATGCTAGAGTTAGCTAGAATTTATACCAGCTTTCTAACCAGTAAAAATGAACACATGGGAATCAATCTTGTCAGTCCAATCTTCAGATTCGAATCCTCCCGAAAGCGCAAGATGTCCTTTGAGTTGATCACTTGCAATCGCTTCGCCACGGTGGTTTTCACAAACTTCCTGGTCATAGTCACTGACCTGCAATGGCTGGATCTGATCTACATTCCATCCATCGAAACTTAAATTTTTTTTGTGGTTGGAAACACCATCATTGGCTCCATTGGTAGATCCAAGCATCTGCTGAGTACAGGTGTACTGTGATGTTTCTCCTTTGTCACCTATGAAAGGAAATAGTTCGAAATCTGGAACTGAAATTCCTGAATGTGCATGACTGTCATCGAACTGAAAGGCGGCCATGATATCAGAATCCTCAAAAGGAGAATTCACTCCAATTTCTTGTGCGTCCACACCTGCTCCTGCCATCTGCATCTGTGAATTTAGCATATGAACAACTAACACATCTTGCAGAAGGAGGACTCACTCAACTAAACGTCATATCCAATTTTGCAATGGAGGATCCAAGTGGAAAATATCCAACAGAATGTTATTAAATCTTCAATGATTTATAACTCTTGTGGAACAAGTGGTAGCTGTTATTGAAATGTCTGAATGTTATTGCACTAAGTCTCATGCAAATTTGAATGAAATCCTTGGTGTGAGCCATTGAGCTCTCTCTTCTATACTTCTATCAATTACCATATCTATCTATCATATCTATCTATCATGGGGCCTAGCTTCATGTTACCGGTTTGGTTCCTTTGATGGGGTCTTCCCATCCCTTTTGTTATTATACTTTGTACCCCCTCTCTCATATCTATCTAACAAACAACCAACATTAACATTGAAAACGAAGTTGAATTGAATTCTTTTTTACAAGCAAATATTCATAAAACCAAGCAACTAAGTTAAAGTTCACTACCATAGCCTTAGGTGGATTTCACCCATTATGATGTACCTGTATTAAAAAAGTTTTTTTTCTCTAACTCAATGCGATGAATTTTTAGAGTTACTTGTTTCAAATCTTTGTAGCTAAAGAAAAAACATAGATGTATTTGCAAAATATATCTAACAATCTTGATTTCTATTCCATACTAATCTTGGTATCAAAATTGAGAGTAAAAAGTTTTAAAGTAATCTATTCTTCACTTATCTTTGTCTTGTTTTGATACTTCATCACCCCTTCACTATGAAATAAATCTATGATATCAAGAATTTTCATTTGAACATCATCATATGAAGTTATTTCAAATGATGTTTCCTCATCGCTTTGCATTTAGATGTCAATTGCTAAAAAACTACCAGTCTCTTCATTTTCAAATTCCCAATAGTATGCGACATTTGGATTGATTCTCGCTTAGTCACCAAGTGAATGAAATTATAATATATTTTTAGTAGTTGATCGCTATTTTATTTTTTATGAACTTATATTATAATTGAAAGCCTTGTCCTCAATAAACCCGTGAATGATTGCTTGGTCAAAAATCTAAGTATGCTCATTTAATAAGAAATAAAAAGGTCTTTTAAAAAAAAGTGAAACTCCTCAATTTTCTTGGCTGTGCGGCAGTTGCTGACCACCAACTTTGGGAATCTTGTTGACGAGCATTGACTTTTATCATATATACTATTAATATCTCACGGATTGTGATTATTGGCGTCAATAATTAACATTAGCTTGAAGTTGAACTGCTTCAAACCAGCTCCCATCAGCTACTAAAGTCCGAGTGCATCATGACATTCATATTCAAACATTTATTGTATATCCACAGGAGAAATGATTGTCTCCTAGTATATGTATTCACGAACATCTTCCCATCTTACTCATCCCTTGGAACTGATTGAAATTTGCCCTTCTTTGTGTCATTGGCAGTCTATTTCTCATTGGGTTGAAAGGTCCCCTGAGAAAGACATGGCTTCAAACACCAACGCCTCTGGAGAACATGTACAACTGCCCGTGACTGAAGGAACTAAAAGCATGTCTCTTGGTTGCATTATGGAGATACCCAGCGCAACAGATGAGGAAGTTATTGCAGTATTTCGAGCCAAGCTGATGAAATTGTTCAAAAGTTTGTCGTTTACGAGTCCGAAGGAAAGCGTTCACGAAATAGATGAGTTGCAGAAGGCCCTTCACCGAGCTAGCCATGAGTCAGGGAGAGCAATTCCAGAGCCGGTCGTCAGAGGAGCCTGTATATTTGGTAATCTGTTTGCCAAATATCGTTCGTTCCAAGACAAGGTCAAGATTGCTCACTATACTGCTCTGGCGATGACTTTGGACAATTTGATGATCCCTGAAGCGATAATTGCCATGGGCTCAGAGGGGAAACAGCTCCTGGCTGACGCCGATTTACTTTATCTCAAGTGCTGCTGTCGGAAATCATACGAGGAGCTCTACTCAAATCGTGGCTCCATGAACCCAATCCTGGAGGAGATGATTCTGTACCTGCAGACAGATCTCAACCCTTTCTTTCCAAAACAGCCTCGTCACCATAGTGCAATTATTGTAGGTACAATTAACTTTGTCGAAGCATGCCTGCTGGAGAACGACTGGGCTCACGGTGCTGGAGGTCCAGATGCGTTTCACTACACTGCTGAGATGGGGCAACTTCAAGATCTCGTGCGTATGAAGAGTGGAATGGCCGAGATCTTCACGCTTTTTGTGATTGGTGATCCTGATCTTGTACCAGGAAAGTATCTCTCAGATGACCCACTTGAAGACCAGCAGTTTTTCTATAAGAAAATCTACCCTTTGCTTTCAGATCTCATGGTTCTTCTTAATTATCTCAATGATATTCTGTCCTTGTACAAGGAAACACGAGATGGAGAAACACACAGCTTCGTGTTCAACTATGCCAGATCGAAGAACATATCTCCTTTCGAAGCGATGGATGCTACACATGATCTCATCATGGACGCCATGAAGAGTGTGGGGACTCTCCTGGAGAAGTCTGGGAGCTTGGACGTAAGAAAGGCTGTCGAAGGAATGCTTCAGGGCTATGTTGCTTTCCACTTGGCTATGAATGTTCGCTACAGGTTGAACGACGTTTTAGGTGAATGGTACCAGGGTATGACTGTAAACTCAACGACACAATAGATAGAAGTCCCGGGGTTTTGCCATCTGTGTAAACAAGGTGTTCTTCCCATTAGCGTAGGCACTAGATCTGTTGTGTACTGATATAGAGAACTCGAAATTTTATATATTACTGTTATGATTTCACATGGAACGATTACACTGTTTCAAAAATTAACTATACATTTCGTGTTTGATTTCTTTGCCGTAACGAAGGTTCTCTCAGTCCAAATGTCTTTACAGCCATGAGATATTTTCAAAGAAATGAATGTAGTGACCTCATCTTTCGCTGACCTTAGAAGTTTTCATTTTTTCATACTGAAAATTGCATGTGCTGCGTTGTCACTATCATAAATGTATTACCTTTGATCAAATCTCAACTACAGAACGTGTATTCCGACATAGTCAGCAAAGACTTCCATTTTCAGAATTCAGAGTGAATTTCGAATATGTTGGACTATATGTCACACGACCTTCTTTTATTTTTAGCACTGCTCTCTTTGGTCTTTCTGTACTTTCACACGGCTCTCTTCTATCCATTATGTGAATTTAAAAGAGTTTGAGCAAAGATTTTGAGTGCAAGTGGTGGCCATTTGCCGAGTGGTTTGACCAACAAAAAGTTTGCCAAGCGATGTACTCGAAGTATAATCGAATGCACATGTGGTCAAGCTGGCTACAGGTATTTTCCGGCTTATAAAAGCAGTAACTGAAGGTAAGAGAGAACTGAATTATCGTTCGAGTGATGATTAGACTAGCGTGGAGATGCCATAATGTAACTTCGTATGGACTACCACGAATTAGAATTGGGTCCTTCAGATGTGACATTAATCTTCTTATCACTCAGAGCAAAGGTGTCCTGTACAGAGAAGATAGCACCTCTCAGTGTGATAAGAATGTATCGAAAATTAGATGCTCTGCATTTTTACCTCGATGTATTAGTTGGTGCGTTCTGAGAATCAGATAAAAAACAGACAGATGAAATTAGACCTGTTACTTGCTTTTATGAGTCTTTCTTAACTGATCTTCCGCTAATTAGGGTACCGGTATCCCTCGGCCAGAAGTCTCCGGGTCTAATCGTCCAGTTAGTGCTACTTCGGGATCTAGCAATCAATCCACTACAATTTCGATTGTTTCACGACTAAACACACTCTCCAGGATTTCAGCTACCTCATCATCTCCTGAGCACAATTTACACAAATATCTACTAATATACTTCTGAGAGGAGTTTAGGACCTCATCTTGAAAGATAGTTTCCTAGGTTCATCAAGACCACGTTCATTGTCGGAGTCAGGATGCTGGCCAGATTTATTTTTATTGGATTAATATCAAGACCAAAATACACACACAGTAGACTGTGGTTCACCACTGCCAGAACTAATTTTTCTCTTAAATATCAGGACTAAAATGATACAGAACTCATGCACAGAGCACTAATGTTTCAAAAAAATTGGTCTGATATAGACATCTCTATATAACTCCAAACCTAGATGAACAAAGAGTTTATCTCTTTGTATACTAATATATTTGGAAATATTGGTTGTTGCCGTTCATTGAAGAGTATTGGTAATCACCACCCTAAACATATCACATATAATATTTGTAACCACAAGTATAGTATTTGTAACTACAACATATGCAATAGTAAATTGGTAGTCTTGAATCAAATATAGATCTATACTAAACCGAGTCCACTGCCACCGTTCACTCCATGTGATATATATACACTATTGTCCAATAAACACACTATAGTAGCTATACTCTTCACTCCTTGACACACACTTGTGGAGATAATAAATGTATGCTTAAACAAAGGAAGGAAGTTGTAGAATCTGCAACAAACTATCGATAATTCCATATGAGGTGCAAATGAGGCAAATTCACCATCTAGTCTTTGTGTTACATTTTTCACGTGAACATACAATATCAACTACTAGTTAACTGCGGATTGCTACGTCACCAATCCTCATTTATCACATGAAGCTTTACATCATCTGCAGAGTTCTTGACTGAAACTAACAAAATCTCTTAGTCATAGTTTTCAGTGAGCAGAAACTTCACCTAATCGGCAACTGTTCCAACCATTCTAACTAGATCTCGTGGACTCTGGACTGCAAGTACGCAAAATCCTTGAAACTGTTGATGTAAGCACCCTTTCAGTACCGCAATCACTTGTCGACATGGAACAAATTCTGACAGTAATCTTCAACTGTTTAGATAGAGACCTGTAATGAGTTAACATGTACCTGCTCATTCAATTTGACTACTGATAGGAAAGGAGTACCAAGAAATACGGCAAAAAGGATGGGAAGACCCCATCAAGTACCGAAGAGGATAAACCAAAGGGGTAGGATGGGGCTACTAATAGGTACCAGAGCACTATACGGTGGTTTTGATCCTCCTAACTTGTTATACTGAACTCTTCCTCTTACCAGTTCTACTTTATATATAAGCTTGATCTCAGACCTGTTTCTTCTCGTATTTCTTTCTTTCTAGATATTGGAGAGTTCACGTTGTTTGTAGACTGCATGAAATCATGAATTCGAGTACGAGTTCAGGTGGTGGAGTGGATGGGCTGGTCGTTTCCGGACACCCTTCTCATGATGCCGAAGCGTTGACAGTTGCCCCACTCGTGACTGCCTCGTGTGAAATAGAAGAGTGCAGACCCACGGCAAATGAACGGATGGAGCCATCGAAAGGAGTCAGAGAGGAACTGAGGATTTTGGATGCATGGATTGCGAAGCTCGCTCGCTTACGCTCTCAGGCTCTGAATCTTGAGGACGAGGAGATGCCGGGATGGGGTTCCAGCTCAAGCTCTGGGACGATTGTGAAGTATGATGACAAGATAGAGAAGGATCTTTCTTCTGAGAAGATGGAGCCTGAGAAAAGTCTGGCAAAGGATATTGTGGCGTCGCAGGCGCATTCTGAGACAAAATGGCTTCAGATTAGCACTAAAGCGTTTGCCAGTAGCTCTAGCTTTCGTCCAGATTTTCACAATGAGTCTGGATTTATGAATATTACATTCGGACGGTAGAAATTCAGTACTGCTGCCAACATATGCCCGACATGTTTAGCCGAACAAAAATATCTATTACCTTGCTAGTAGAGTGAGTAAAAGAGGATCTGGCTTGCATCATATACACGCATCGAACTCGAACTCAAAATTGTACCTTTCCATAATCATAAACATCATCTCCAAGCAAGCTAGAGCTTGATCATTTGACCAACCACGCTAAGCAATTTCTTGTAACGACCATTATAAACACCTTTTGGAGAACACTTATAGAAATTGTGCATGTGGGCAATGTGTGTTGTAATGCAGTGGAATTTTCATACCTCAATTTTATCAGTTCAATGCAATACGTATGATCCGTTCGTAGAATCTGATGCAGAACTCGGAATGTACATGATCATACGATGTTTCCTTGTCAGTGTGTTAGACGCGTTTGATTAGAATCCAAAATTATTCCTTTCTGATCGTCGACATCATCTTCGATAAAAAATCATATTGCAGCCAGTGGGCACAAATGCAGATTATAGCATTTGTGCCCACTTTATTAACAATCACAATTCGAACTGAAGGCATTTTCTCCTACGCTACCAGTTTCTTTCAAGTCCGTTCAAGGAGGACCTTTGATCACATGTCATCGTTGAGGTGACGCTACGAGTTTCGTTACCTCCCTCACGAGAAGAAAGCAGTAAACTTGGAGAGCTTACTAGCCACAACAGTTTCAGACCTGATTGTAATGATGTATCTAACATCACTAGTACTGCAAGCATGCACTGATCATGGGGAGTGATAAAAGAAGCCAAAAAATGATGTCACTAGACAGAACTTATACATCTGCAGAGTGCTGATATGGTCGATGGATTCATTACCTGCCGGCTTCGCGTAGTCGACATGAGATTCCCAATCCCAGTTGCTTCGACACGTAGATTTCCAGCTCGTGAAATCCAGCCACCGTTGCTGCTTACAAACCTCCGGCTTCAAATCTAGCGATGTATGGTATTATACGCGACAATGTTTCAAGCGTGTACGTAACTGTTTTAGATCTGCAGTATCAGAATCATTCTGCAATTTCACCATCGTAATTTATTAGCTTCACAGAGAGGAAATCGTCGTGTCTCAAGCTTTCCAATTGGATTTCTGTTACAGAAACCATCAATTGAACTGATTTACTTTTTCCTCTACAATAGGTGGATTAGGTTTTTTCTCATCTTACAAGCCATTCATGCCGACGGATCTGGTCCACAGTCGGAAAGTCCTCATCTCGTGCAGGTCCGAATGGACGTGGGCCTATCATTTTAAACAAATTCAATGCTTGGGGGCCGAACATGTTCTTTCTAGGTTTGAAAGCGGTTGCCATTAGCTTGTCAGCATTTTCACCTAAAACAGCTCCGGTGTATCGTCGGTACGGGACCTTTTGGCCAACCAAGATGCAGTGCAAGATTCTTCCCAAGTCTTTCACATCATCCACTCTTTTATCCCGTGGGGGGCTTAGTTCCTCAGGTGTGAACCATGAGAGTGGATTGAAATTATTATGAGCAAGTGTGGCCCATTCTGGATTATAAACTGAGAAGCTGAAGTCTATAATCTTGCATCGCATGAAATCAGGCTCAGCGAAGAGAATGTTATCTCCTTTCAAGTCCATGTGCGCCACTCCGTGATGGTGGATGACAGTTACTGCATCGATTAGCTGTTTGAAGATCCTGCGCCCGCTGATCTCAGTAGCGACGGGGTAAAAGTCATCGAGGATTTTCCGTGAGCATAGCTCTTGAATAATGAAAACTCTGTTGGGGCCTATGAGTAAATCTGTGATCCGGACTATGTTCGGGTGTTTGGGGAGTATTCTGTTCAGAATCAGAAGTTCTTTAAACAGCCTCAACGCTTGCTGCTCTGGAGTTCCCTGAGCTGTCCAGAATTTCTTCTCTTGGACTTTCATTGCTAATCTCACCAGTGGACGACGTGCATCTATAACTTCAAAGATTTCACCGAACGAGCCTTCGCCGATTCTCTTTTGTGAAATATAATGCTGTTTAATTTCTCTAGGGCTGTCATCCAGCAAAATTTTCGCCTTCAAGAAGGGCAGCTCGTGTCCACCTCTCTACATTTTCCACTTTTCCCTTGGTTAGAATCAGTTCAGACACAAAGATATAGAGGATCAGTGACAGCTGAGAGACCATGCCTTGTCAATGGCATTTAAACTGTTTTCTTGGGACAGAAAGCTTCTGTGCAGTCAAATACGCTGAATTCATGAAGTTGTCTACATGTGTCTCGGATTTGTTGTTCTATCTAAATCTTTTCATATCTAGATACGTATTGGCTGACAGGGATAGTAAAAACAGACCAGAACTCGAGCTTGATTTGACCATTCCACTTTGTGCTCTTATTGGCCCTTCACTCTCTTCTACACAGTGGACAGATTTTCGAGATGTCTGAATTTCGATCTTCTACTGGACTGTGCTAGTTTGATTGTTCTCAACCTACACTTTCCTGTGGACGATGAATATCTGAAAGGCGTCCTTCTAGACAATTGCAATTAAAGGTAGCGGGGGATGAATTTTGATATTTAATCTTCATGATGCACTTAGCCACGTTTTGATCAGTCTACTTCTGAAGGTCTTTGCGAAGTTGATGCAATTTCAGTCGCCAATTTCTGGGCTTCGGTCGGACCACATTAACGATTTTATATTTTGTCCCTACATTTACACATCCAGACAATTTGGGCTTTCATTTTCGGCGGCTAAGGGTTCTAAAATTACCTGACGTTGTGGTGACTTTGAATTTGGTCTCGCCATTTAGAATTTACAGAAGTCTGTGTTTATTGAGGTTCTGCACGTCCACACTTTTGCCTTCTTTTCGGTGAGAAGCGGTTCTTTCATAAAACCACACATATCGATCGATCCCTCATTCTGGAAAAAGAGTAGAATGTCCAAGGTAACCAAGCCATTAAATCACCACCAGCAAATTCGAATAAACTGCATCCCCGATAAAACTTTCCCTACATCTACGCATATAGAGGCAATAACCAGTCTACTACCAAGAACAGGATCTCACTTACGAATAGATTGAATTTTGCAAGATTTGCGCTTTGAAGAAGAATTTGGATTCGGTCGACATTCCTCTCTAGATCTGCTCAAGGCTCAGAACTCAGAATACCTTTCAAGTGTACTTCCCATGAATCCCAGAATTTAATATGAATCGCTTCCAAAGCGACAACATGTTAACAATTACTTTCTCAGGGATGATCAGCTTAGAGTGGGCAATTTTATTTCCAATCTTTCGGAAGGCAGATTATGGGCAAGTCCATTTTGATTTCTTTGTGTTCCGCACTGACACTGGTCCCATCACCATTACAGGTTAAGGTGAATTCATTTTTCTACAAATCTCCGGCCTGCACTGCTTTGTGGTCTCAGCAAACAAAATAATGGTACTTGGAACTAACCTGGTGAGTCTGAAGCGGTGGCAACCTTTCACCTGAAATTTCGTGCGATTTTACTTTTTCATTTGACGAAAATTCAATTGCCAAGAGAAACCTCGATAGATTTCACAGATCTAGACACGAGGTCAAAATCGATGATTCTTGCATGGTCATGTTAATTCATAACTGCCAATCATTGGGTTTCTTGCACGAATTAGAATGAAAGAACGAATCAATTATTATACACATATACCAGACAAATCAAGTGAAGTGTGAGCACACAAGCTGTTTTCTACTGGAAAAAACATTCCAAGTCCCTCTTGTAATCTGTTGTTTTTAGAGACTCAATCTTGAGAGAATGTTTCAGGGTAATTAGATCTGATTACCCTGAAAATAATTGTTTCAGTGACATGAATACCCATGACGTTTATACTATATCGTTGAGTACAAATGTGGGTTCTGGAAAAGTTCTGGCCCTAAACTTATCGAAGGAAGAGCTGATTCAACTTTCTATTATCTTCGATGTAGGTCTCATACACGCATAACGAGCACGTCTACGATTGAAAAGAAGTTAATTCAGCCACAAGCACTTATTGATTGTATCATTACCTGGAATCTTCTGGTGAATCGTAGAGTAATGTCAAATCTATGTTATATAATCTCAAAATAATTTGAAGCTTTGTCTAAACAATATGCCACCCATCAACTCAAATCTATGAAATTGTGTCTAAATGTATTGTGTTTCTATGTATATTATATATTTTTTATTATATATGAACAAGTAGATAAAAAGTAGACAAATCTATTGATGAGATTCGCAGATATAAATCTGTTGTGTAATGTTATTAAAAAATATTATAATATAAAATGTTATAATTTTTTAATTTTGGAAAAAATTAATCTAATTTAGAGAAATATGTAAAGTTCTATTATTTTACTAAAAAATCTAATTTATTGTTATTTTTAAAAAAATTGAATAGTTTTTTAAATAAAATATAATTTTTATTTAATATTGAAATGATTGGACTAAGATCCAATTTCCAAATATGATTTTTAAAATTTTCATTTATCTATGAATCATAACTTTGTATATATCATTATATAATTGAATTTAATATGAATTATGCTGATGCACAATTTATCATTTTGATGCAAAATAGTAACTAATTATCATATTGATTTGTGTCATTATTCCAAAATATTATGATTTGAAATATAAATTTCAAATTTTTTTTATAAATCATGATATTGTTGAATGGCTCACTCTAGATAGATATTAAGAAATGAAAATTCTTAAATTCCATATAATATATTTTATTGTAAATAATATAATAAAAATTATTTGTAATATAAATTTTTTTATGATTCATGTATTGGCTTAAAAAACGTAAAATTTTCATCAATTTGATTTTATAAATCTAATAGTTTCATGTATTTTTGAAAATTTTGTAATGTGCAAATAAATAAAATAATCACTAATTATCATTATTCATTTTTTTATATATATTTTATTAATGATAATAAGCTATCATTTTGAATGACTTATGCTCAAAAATTTTAATTGTTAATATAGGAATTGAATTTTTAATTTTAGATAATATTAAATTTGATTAGCTTTCACATTTTTAAGACTCAATCAATCCTAATTTTTGCCACTCGATAGTTCTTAGGATTTTTCATAATTGTATAGGCTTAGGTGCCCTTTAATACGTTTAGACAAAGATTGAAGTACTTTATTTTTATCTTTATACAATTGACTAAGAAGTATATCGACAAATATAATTCTAAGACCTGATATTGAACTTTTCACAAAAAAAAGTCAAATCATTGATGAAGTTCTAGAGGTTCTTTTTTAAGATTATTTTCCAAGGACATGATCAAAATATCAATATGATTTTTCTATAAGCACTCATCACTAGATGTTAACAAAGGAACAAAAATAGATCTTTCCATTAAATCACATCTAGTATCTTGAAATAACAACATAATTTGTTTGCTAAACTATTTGTGCATGTCCTTGTATCATTTAAAAGCAATCTGGAATGGGGGCTCTGGATCTGATGACTTTTCTCTTTCTACATCCAACAAAATAATCTATGTGCGATAATTGTTCCTTCTCTTTGATGCAAAAATCTTCCTTGGATATTCAGAAAGGTGAAGTACAATAACAAAAAGGATGGGAAGACCCCATCAAATCGTACAAGGATGGAACCAAACCGGTAACATGGGGCTAGGCCCCAATAGTATCACACTGGGAAATATGTCCTACAGCACCTAGTATATCTGAACTATCCAAGTCAAAAGGTCTACAAACAACAGGAGCATCCGAAGAAGCATCACCTAACGTGATTGCTCTCCTATGGATTGCACCAGCTAGTGCTCTTTGTAGAGCAATGGAAACACGTTGCCTAAAATAGGCTATCAAAAGAGGCTAAAAGACGGTGATACCCCATGTCGCCTAGTATGGTAGGCTCTCGCGCACTCCCTCACAAACATGTCGAAGTCGGTGTCCATAGCTCCATATAACTCCAAAGCTAGAGGAACAAAGAGGTGACCTCTCTGCATACCTCTATACTTGGAGACCTTGGCTGCTGCCGCTCCACTCGCCGCCCATCCTGGAGGATGGGTGATCACCCCCTCTAAAGCGTAGGTCTCTAGTAGGATGGGTAACCACCACATCGTGCCCACAATGACCTGGTCCTCCCGACCAAGTACTGGTCCGCTCTAACCCTAGTTGACGCAAGGCATACCAACGCTCTCTCCATGTGAGGTATCCACCCTCCCGCCGCCATAGCAAATACCACATCCCTAATGGCATCATGGGTAGCTATCCTCCGCCTCCGAATGGACAACGAGTCATATGAACACCGCCGCATCTAAAGTGATACCACACTCACACGTGAGTAATGAAGATGTAGATGGATGGGACCAAGCCAAGACGGAACCTCATCGCTGTGGAGAAAGTAGTGCGCGAAGTCGGAAAGCCCCCGATGCATGGTCGAGCCAAGATCCACGAGCATGCACCCTGCCCGAGCAAGAGCGTAGACGAAGCTCTAGTAGTACGAGGGATGGCCGGATCCACTAAGAGTGAATGTAGAGCCTCGAAACTGCCGGTCCATCAAGATAGACCAGAACCCCTAGTCCAATCGGTAGCCAAAGAGGAAAAAGATGGGAACTCATGTCGTACCTCCCGTGGTAAAGCGTCTCTCGTATGTCGTAATAATACCTGTAAGGGAAATGATCACGACGACGTCCCTCATATATATCTCCAAAATAGGTCTATCTGCAATCACAAATCGAGAAGATAACAAAGGTGCAACTAGTGCCCAACTCGTCAAGAATGCCGCAGGTGTCGTCTCCTCCATCGATAATAAGCCTACCCCTCCACACGAGATTGGCAAAGATGTCGCTCTCCTTGCCAAATCTCGATCACACACTCGAATGTCCCTGGTCCGATGATGTCACCAAAGACGCCCATGATCCTCCTATCAAAGGTTGTCAAACGTGATATGAATGTAGGTGAAGGAGGAACAGTGCGAAGAAGATAGGTGGGTCGACGAGCAATACTAGATGATAGTATACCAAACGCCACCTGCGGATCCCCTAGTAGAGGAAGGTCGTCTACATGCAAAACATCCTCGGCCAATGCAACGTGAAGGTAGCGTGAAACAAAATCCTCAGACCCTATTGACACTCCTAGAATACGTAAGCCATCTGTCAATATCATACATCCTCCGGAAGTGAAGATGAGGCGGAATGCCCAAAAGAATAAAGCCCTACACTTTGACACCTTGACTCTCAAGCCTACAAGATGAAGCTCGGTAGTCAAGTAATCAAAGGCCTTCCTAATGCCTATCTATGGCCCACAATGTGTGTGTATCATCCAAGCCAAGGAGGAACACACAACCGGGCACGGCCAAAGTAGTAGACACAAGAGCTCTGTAATGAGCTATGGCAAATAAGGGTCCCCCCAAAGGATCTCCTTTGCCGAAAAGTGCCGGCGGCGGTAGAACGGTGACTCCCTCCTCAGAAAAGCCATGCTGATAAAATAAAGAAGAATGTGAACCTTAGAAAGATCGTACAAAAAGAATGAGGTTTGATAGGGTTCCACCAGCCTCTCTAAGCTCTCTAAAAATGGATGCACGCGAGACGATGTTAAAAGCGTTCTCAACGTCTACATGGAAGACAACCCAATCCGGATGGATATTTAGAAGTGCTCTAATGCCCAACTATACTGCCTCACAGCCTCCTAGTGTGGCGACTTCAAACTGATGTGGACAAAGATGCTCCTGGAAGTGTGAGCGATGCTGCAAGACAATGGTACAACTGACTAATCGCAATAAGACCTCTCCAATAGCAATCGGTCGAATGCCCCCAGTGTCCTTCTCCATCGCAAGAAGCCGACTAGCACCTAGAGCCCCGACTGGCGACAACGGAATCTCCCCTCTCGCTCGCTGCAGCCTACTTGGAACAACTCCGTGAAACCACTAGAGGGATCGTCTGCCTGAAAGCAATCTCGAAGATGCTCATATACCATCCCTAACAAACCCCCAGAGGATGAACGTGGGGCTGTGCATAGAGAATGAGCAAATAATGATCTGTCAAGACATAATGGCTCCTCTGGCTGATATTCCAAGACCTCTAATGGTATCTCCTCGCCCATGGGTGGATGTAGAAGGCGTAAAGAGGAAATCGTCTCCTCAGTAGGACTAGCCATGGACAAAGGATGAAGGGCCCGTGCAACCCTGCTATACTCCCCGGCCTGCCCCAAGATCCTACACCGTCGCAATCGCGCCGAATGAGAAGTATCATGTGACTGAACTCGACTCCTAATCTGTGTGGCCCGAACAGACTCCTCCTGCAATGAAGCTCAATCCCCTGCTCAGAATCTCCGAAATCTAGCTACCACCTCTCTATGTCTAGCACGTCCCCCTCTAGTATAACGTAGACACCATCACGGAAGTAATAAAAACAAAAATCATGCTAACTCGTCCATGGGATCGTGCGCCAACCGATCGAGCGGTAAGCGAAAAGCACGTCTAGCCTCGTCATGCAGAGCCCGAGGAAGCCTATGGAATAAACGTGGACATGGAAATCTAGTCTCAAAAAGCCCTAGAATCGAACCTGCATGGGAAGCTAACCACTCCCACGACCCCGACGGTATACCCGGAATGCTCAACAAAGGAGTCGATGTAATGTGCATGTTCCCCGAAGTGACAAAAACCGATGTCGATGTGACCGTCCTCCTCACATGCACATCCCAAGTGGTCCAATCATAATTTTTGTGCATCTTTCCCACGTGGGTCTTTACCCCTTGCAAGGTAAAGAGACAATGACACACCGAACATGGTGTATCACGCACCGCTTTTGACGGTCCCATGAGAGAAAGTCAAGCTAAAGCTAGCACAAAGGGAACGATAAAGAAACCCAACACTCCATCATGTATCTCCTCCCACCTGCAGAACCACAACCCCCCTAACACACCACCTCACATTGAAAAATGCTAACTATGGAAACCCTAAAATCTAAAAATACCCATAACTTTTTATTCAGGTCTCCATAATTTTCCAACTAGGTTTCAATAGAACCAATGCAGGAAAAGGAAGAGATGTGAACAAAAAAAACCCTACCCATATGTCTAGTATAAGAAAAATCACTCAAAATGCACTCAAAACCCTAAAAAAATAAAAACACTAATATCTCACAATATCATTCTCCATAGTCTTCAATTTAGATACCAATGGAACCCAAATTGAAAGACGAAGAGAATGAACTATTCACTCTCCATGTTTGCCAAAGTATGGCCACAGAAACTATAAATCAGTTCCGGCACCCGCAGCCTCTCGCCCTCTCAACACTCGGCTCTTCACGCGCTCCAACTCCCATTGAACAATGAAGCAACTCCCATCCTTGGATATTAGGATTGTGCAATCTCCAAATACCTTCAAATCACTAATTTTTCATAAAATGTAGATCTTCTTTATAAGGATAAAGAAGATCTACTTCCAACATAGTGACAGATTAAACAAGCAGTGTGATCATGAAATGGGAGGTCGTTTGAAAATGAGTAAAATTTGTCACATATTTCCATGCAAAGACTGTTTTTTCTTGAAATATCTGTTTCATATATATCATTATTTTAGATTTATAACTATCATAAATATCTAAAATTAAGTCTTTTGACAAAAGTGATGTCAAATATAAGATTCCTCAAAAATGTTGAAAAATTTGAGAAATAATGATTAGAATAGAGGAGATTTGACATATTGGGGTTGGAAATTGAGGCTATTTAAGGAGGAACTCTTGAAATATGACAAAAAGTCTGACTTTGACTACATGGAAAGTACATGTGTTGTAGTGAAGGTGGACATATACTTGTACCATCAAGTCCATCAACCAAAGAAAAATAAATTAAAAGTTCATTGCCTTAGAAGAATTGTGTAGTTTGAAAGGGATAAATGTATCATTGTTATGTCATTGTTATGAAAAAATGAACATTCCTTTTAATGATCAATCTTTTATATGTGTTGTTTCCTAATGAAAATGCTCATGATTAAATCTTCAGGAAAATACATCAAATTCTTAATCTTGCATCAAACCATACAAGCTACTAAAAGGGAAAAGTCAATGAAACATAGGTGAAAAATGTATAATCATCAAGTAAAGTACTCATACTTTCATATTGACAGTGTGGATTAGATGATGACGAACATGCCCCATTTTACTTGAACACCAAAGAACACATACAAAAAATATTTCATAGCAACTCACATTGTTGGTTGCTTATAATGCCATGGGATGCTTCAACCAGTTATGTACAATTCTTACACATAATGACTCTAATCTCACAATCACCGTTCTACACAACATAATCACATACTGGTCCGGGCCATTTCTTGAATTATTATATGTACAAGTAAACAACATTGCAAGAAAGAACAAGAATAAATTTGTGTTGTCTACCTTTACATACCTTAACATAGAAAAATATATTCATGAAAATGAATTTAGATTTTTTGCTGGTAGATAATAAACACGATTAGATTAATCAAATGTTCAGTTGCTTCTCAAGGCATATGACACACAAGACAAAGTTTCGGATGAGCAGTTTTGAAAGAAGCTTATATACCTATACGAGATTGTAAAATCCTAGAAGACATCTTAGATTTCCAAAGATTTATGAAAATTATTCATCATCAACAATCAAAGACGTGAATGATATTAGTTTTCAGAAATAATTTTGGATAATGAAAGATCAGGCAAATGGTGAAACATGAATGTGCCAGAAGAAATTATCCATAATTTGGGACTAGTGGAAAAGTTTGCAGTTCTTGAACTATGTTTTCAAAATTGTTATATTTGCTGCACCTATTAACAATCTAAAGCCTCAGAGTCCCAAGTGATGCTAACAACAGTGCTAGAGTACTTGACAGTTACAAAAAAACCATTGTTGAAGCAAAGAGCAATTTGAAGGAGAACATTTTTGTGGTGGAGGGAGTTTTTCAAATTTCAAACATAATTTTAAAAACTTACAAAGCAAGAAGGGAGCAAGAAGATGAATTTTTGCTCACCTCCAAGAGAAGAGTACAATGATGCACTAACAGAAGCAACTTGCAATCCAAATGAGACGGCTAAAATTCTAAATGAGACGGCAAAAATTCAATTGCAAGCATAAGTTTTTGAAGTATCATGCCCTTTCTACTTTGGCAAAGGGCGTGTTAAGCCATTCGTGGATATACGAGAGTTTTTACCATCTTGAAAATTTTAGTGGGAAGAAGAAAAAAAAGATCAATGTAGATGAGATGAATTTTTTAGAATCAACAATTTTTGGCTACAACATAGTCTTGAACAAGAATAGATGAATTAGTGTAAAAGACACAAAGCTTTTGAAAAAAATTGTCTTATATTGCGAGAATAGACTACCTAGTGACAAGGAACGTGGAATATAAAATTATTTAATGCTTAGAGAAAATGCAACCTAGAGTTTTCTAAGCTTGAATTTTTTTTGGTAAATATCGAAGAGGTGCATTTGGCGTTGGAGTGCATAACTTTAAGGTTGTTCTCAAATACATTCATTCATACGTGTGGAGGCCATCTTTTTCTCCCTCACATTGTGGAAAGAAAAACTATTTGAGTCTTGTGAATGACTACTTGAGATATGTATGGGTTTATTTCATGGATAAGAAGTTTGAAGTCTTTGCCATTGCCATTTTCAAAGAATGGAAATCCCTTGTTGAAACTCAGAATGGTACCAAGGTGAGATATGTACATTAAGATAATGATGGGGAGTACATCTCAAGTGAATTCAAGGTATATTGTCAAAAGAAGGGGATTACTCATCATCTCACTGCAACATATATTCCATAGCAGAATGGTGTTGCTGAGTGACTCAACTTAACACTATTGGAGTGCTCAAGGAGTATATTGAGTCAAGTTAGTTTATCACAAACATTTTGGGCTAAAGCTGTAAATATCACAACTTATACGATAAACTTTTCTCCTTGAAGTGCAATTAAGTACAAGGCCCTGTTTGAAATATGTCACAAAGGGTTAGCTAATTACTCTATGTTTAGAGTATTTGGTTGTGATGTTTATGCTCTTACTCCTAGATAAATAGGATTAAGCTTGATCCTAAGACCAAAAAATATATATTTTTTTGGGTATGAACATGGAGTGAAGGGCTATAGGTTATGGAATCCTATTAATTGCAAATTAAAAGTCAATACATATGTGTCTTTCAATGAATCCATATCAATAAAAGTAGGGGGGGAAAGCTCATACTCATGCTACTAACAAGGGCAAATCTCCTACCCCAAACATAGTTGAGGGGGAGATTGATTTTGATACTTCTCATGATGGATCACAAGAAGAGGTTCCACCCATAGTAAAACAAGAAATAGAACAAACTGCTTATGATCCATAGATTGAACTAACACAGTTGAATCACCTTAAATCTTCAACTTTGAATCACCCCAAGTTTAAGATTCCTTATACTCGCGTACTGTGACCTATGCGCTGACTCTCACTTAGGTTTACCTCCGATGGCTTTTTGGAAGCTCATCATGAATCTAGAAGGACTTGTTCCCACCCTATGACCATGACCCTAATGCATACTCTTACACAAACTCTCAAAGTCCTAACTCCATGATGCAAATTCTCACCCAGGGTAAGATATCACTCAAAAGGAAGTGATATTTTGGTTATCAAAGTCTTCATTGAATCAAGTCTCCACCCCGAACATGACTTCTCCAAGAACCAAGCTTCCCAAAACAAGGCCTCTCCAAAACTAAGATCATAAAACTAACTTCTCCCAAAACTTACTTGAAAGGTGTTTCTCAATCCCTCTATTTATACTACTTAGAATCTTACCCTAGTAACTATAATTAATCATCATGTAACTTTCTCTTACCAAATTTAATCGAGGTAGAGATCACAAATCCCAATGAAAAGTGTACATGACAACATGCAATTGGTCCACTTGGATCTTCTAGAAGCCCAACTACCCTCCAATTGACTTTAGTGTACCAAGTCAATCTTGTCCCTAGATTTAAGGATCTTTACCAAGTCCAACCAATGAAAACTAATCCAAGTTAAGGAAAGTCAAGATACCCATGTGATGGAATCTGTTCCTTGATTCTTACTAAATAAAAAAATAATAGTTTTCATCTACCACACCAAAAGTTACTCTATATTTTCTCCAACTTAACTATAACTAGCTAAATATAATCATGACTAAGATAAACTTAGACACAATTTAGATATACTTACATTTTATCCTATATGTACAACCCTGGATCTTATTGTACAGGGTAGTCTCATGTACTTGATGGTGTGTATCTGACCAATTTTAGCATTTGTTATAGGGAAGATGAGTAAACACATCAAATCCGGGCAATGTGCACTAGGAAGTAGTAAAGTGGATACTTAGATATCTAAAGAGTTCCACTGGATACGGATTGTTGTTTGATGCAAAGTCAATCAATGCAAGGTCACTTTTGGGCTATCTTGATGCAAATTATGGTGGAGATCAGGACAAGCAAATGCTCTAAAATTTGAATTGGCATTGTTGCCCTTGTCATTGTGGCCCTTAGCATAAAGATTTAAAGGAAACTAAAGCTATTCACTTTTTTTCAATAAATTTTTCTGCACACTTTTTTTATTTTCCAGCATAACTTTAAGCTCTTCAAATGTAGAGAGCTTCAAGAGAGACATGCTATGAAGATTGTTTGCACTATCTTTTTATTTTACACTAAAACTTCAGACCGTGTGACTGCCATATGGATGGTCTTATTTGTCGTAGATGCTTAAGTACATACCCATCTATTTGCAATGAGTGAAGCTCACTCTTGAGAAGCAAAGTTATTATGGTACTCTTAGTATCATATCTCAGTTTGTCTTAGACCCCATTGGTTATCTTTAGCCCCATCACTTTAAGAATCATCTCATCTTTTAGGTTCAAACAAATGCAAGAATTATTTTTTTAATTCTCTTATCAAAGTCGCTTACCTTACTCGTATTTCTAGTATTTGCACCTTTCAGCTTGCTAATCTCATGCATAGTACTATCTTCAGACATGGTAGCTTCCTTAAAAAAAATACATCTTTAGCTCAAATTTTATCTAACACAACTAAAAATGAAAAGAGCCTTGATATTAGGTTTCATGCAGAGGTAATAACTATCACTCACTGAGGATCAGAGAAAATGAATACGTTAATAGATTAGATCCTTGAGAAACAATTCTAATCCTAATTTAAAATGATCTAACATTATACATTTTGATTTAATTTGAACGTTATGAATCTCAACTTATAAATAATTGAGTAACAATCAACCTCATATGGCTCCTTTTTTGTAAACAAAAGTGATGGATTGAAACACACGTGTTCAAAACTAATCCCTCCAAACATATCCAACACACATATACCCTCCTTTGGATACTGCCAAACAATAGGCGTTGTATCTAAAGGTGACAACATAGTGGATGTGGGAATAACTTCCTTCGTCTCCTCCCTCTCCGGAGCAAAAGACTCACTTTTAGCCTAATGTATGAGTTGATCTACCATCTATTGTAGCTGCATATATGAAGTACTTAGTGATCCATCCAACGTGGATGACACTACTCCACTAAGACTTGGCATGATAGCCACATCCTCTAGATCATGGCTATCATGAGCATCCATGTTACCCTCCAACAAATCACCAGGCCAAGTAACACAAGTATTGAAGGCTGCAACATACACCAAACCTCCACTTGGTAAAGGCATAGAACCGGTTATGAATCATATAGGTAATCAACTCGCTCGGACTCACCAGATTGCCAACCTAGCCGATAAGAGGCTGTCTCCTCCCAATAATCAATGCTAAATCCCATCGGGTATAACACTGCCGCACCCACCAATACATCATAGGACTCTGCAAGTGTAAGCACAACACGTACTCGCATTGTAGAGCTATCCATGATATGATCCGGTTGCACTTGCACAGTCAATCCCTACCTCATGATGTATGGTGCCGGAACATCACTAGCACCTCCGAGAGATGTCTGAATCTGAAATGGACATCTCTCCACATCGGTCTTTTGCAAACCAAGACCAAGAAGTGCATCCTTACCTAACATAAGGGGTTGTGCACCAGAATCCAACAACACGCGTTGAGGTCGATAAAACTTTCCTGAAGGTCCAACTAAACAGAAGACACCACTTCTATTATCCAACATAACCGCACTTGGTGACACCCTGGTACGCTCGTATGCCAGCCTTGCTGGTAACTCCATCATTCAAGCGGCCGTAGCTTGCCAAGTTCCACTAGTAGCTGTCATGATTCCATGATCAACACAACTAGTGCTCGCACTACTAGAAGCAACCAACATATCTTCTTTACTTTCGCAAAGTGTGACTGCCAATCGTAGTACATGGGATGATGACACCCCCAACGCCAATAAATCCTTGGGTGAGAAAACAGGAGAATGAACAAGAGTCTTTGCCGCCCCCAACATTGCATAGGATGCTACCTCAGACGATATTGATGGTTGGTCCCTACTTGCTCCATCTCCAATTACATCCACATTGGTTTGCACCCTCATCTCTCCAATAGGTTGTCTAGGAGCCATGGATGAGATGTTCAATGCCTCTAACAATGTGAAAGACTAAGGAAGTCTAACTTGTCGGCTAGGCTCCCCTCTTTGTGGATCCAACTCCACTGACGCTGCTCTTGACTCTGTAGTATGTGTTGCACTACGAGTCATAGCAACTGCACATGGTTGTGCCGTTGTGCACATGTATTCCACAACATCTCCATCATATGATGTAGAGGCACCATCTCCAGACGAGATGTCATGTTCACCTCATGACTAGCCTCATGGGCTAGAACTCTTGTTGATCGTAATTCTGGATAGAGATCAAAAGATCGATCCATCATGTGACCATGTCTATGACAATGCTCACATGATTTTGATCCAACAGGATCCATCCTTCGACCTTGAAGGCAATCCTTCTTGTGATGAGGTCCACCACATGTCCAACACACCATCCCATCAATTGATTGTTGACCTGAAAAGGATGGCAATGGTTTGGTTGCAGCACCTTCACCATTCTATCCAGATGATCAAGATTGTCCCACATGTCTACCATAACCACTCCGGGTTTGTGTTGTAGATTGATAACGTGAAGAAGTTGATGAAGATGGTGAATCCTTGCTGAACCCAACAGTCACCACCCTCTCTTTTTGCATGTTGAGCTCAATATGCTCATCAAGACAATAAATGGCCAATGTAGGTGATGTCTCTTGTAGTAAAGTAGCATCTCTCATTCTACGTCTCAACTCCCTATCCAATATCCCTTATCAATATTTGACAGCTTGTGCATGTGTCACCCCATGGGTAACACCACAAGGGGCTAACACAAGGGCAACTTGAAACCTGCCATCACCACAAGCACTCATCCAGTCTACATGTCTGCAAGTCATGTCTCACTAGGAAGAAACATGGATAGTCTGACTGGTCCGCAAATCCAGCCTCACCATCTGCAACACACATGAGCTCCAACACTCCAAACAACAAAGCACCAACATAAACAAATGTGGTGCATAAATAGAAAGCAGAAATGGAAGTATATCAATCCCAAGAAACATAAAGAACAATACTCCATCTCAAAAACATCCATTAAAGGGGTCAAACCAACCCAACCCGGACTAACATAGCCTCAGAAGGGCATTTAAAAACACAAAAACTCAATTTTGGAGGTCTTCAGCTCTCCAGATCAATAATCTGACACTGGTAATCTTTTTTTTAAATTTGCTACCTAAGGCAATTTTTTTTTCTGAAAACGGACACCATTTGAAACTTCTGCAGGACTCAAAAAAAATTCAACTTTCATTTCAGACCGCTCAAAGTCAGAATTTTGCAATTTTGACATTGTCAACCTTGGGCTAAATGTCTCTACCCCACGCAACAAACTTTACATCTTCTATCACCCCATCAAATTTCAGATCAAACTGACACTATACGATAATTTGATAGCTTGCTTCTCAAATTTTTGACGGAAAACTTTGAAACACTAGATCTTGGATTTTGAGAACTTCTGTCCGAAATATTTTTCGGCCAATCTCAAATTAATGCTCCACAACAACTATAAGCATCAACCCGCTTCATCAATTTTCAGCAGCACTTCCATGCTCAAAAATTCTAGATTCGGATTTACACTAAAACAAAAAATACAGAAATTCAAAATCAATAAGATCAACTTCAAATCGACTCTACTTCTAGATCACCACCACAGGCTGCACTCCATCAATGCCCTACACACTCAATAGCCAACAGATCGAAGCTACCATCAATCCAAAGTCGCCAAAACACCTTCAGCGCTCCAAAAACTCACAGTTCTCACCATAGAATCAAATTTGAGTTTTCAAAGTAATCTTTTCTACTCTCTAAACGTCCACAAGGACACTCTACTCATAACCATAGCATAAAAGAGAGATTACAGTCAAGCCAAACCCACTTTGTGCTTCAAAGACTTTAGATTTTTGCACTAGCTACTATCCATCATAGCCACACTCTCAAAGGCTCAACTTCAAAAACTGCCCTCCAAGGAGCCCTAATTCGAACTCTACCCCTTGAGCCCTATGACCCCTAACGGTGCTGTCGGCCCTAACGAAGTTCCTGTGTAAACGGTGGTAACTGCACAACCGGCTCTAACTGCTGTATCGCTTTGCATATGCGTACCT
The DNA here is from genome assembly GCA_014180765.2 of Marchantia paleacea. Taxonomy (NCBI): domain Eukaryota; kingdom Viridiplantae; phylum Streptophyta; class Marchantiopsida; order Marchantiales; family Marchantiaceae; genus Marchantia; species Marchantia paleacea. Next base: position 5,945,026 of record MUAA02000018.1, read on the forward strand.
ACCTTACTAGAGATGCCGTTACATAAGTCATGATAGGACCAGTTGAAGATAATTTCATAGCTGATGGAAAGTGTGCATGATGTCACAAAGGAAAAAATTAGAGGGAAAGAGAAGCAAAGGAGACAAAGATGTCATACGCCAAGATTTTTCGTATGAAAGGAGCGGAGATCAATTTTGTGGAACAAGAGAATGAGTAGCTGAAGGATCAAATGTGCAAGTTGAAGTGACGCCTGAATTAGATAGATGTCGATGGGATCCCTTGCCAACTTGTGTTTGCTGTATCTCTTAGTCTACTGTGATAAGATGGAGATGCATCGGTTGGAGGAATTGACATATGCTATGTACAATCAGGGTGATTCTTAGGATCGACGGAAAGAGATGTACAAGGCGATATGTCAAGAGTGCAAGGAGCCAATGGGAGTGCATAAGTGGGAGATTGCAGTCAACATCTAGGAGATGTAACTTGGAATCATTGCCTTTATTAGGGAGATTGAGACATAATCCAATGTGTTGACCAAATTTATAGGAGGGAGCGACCTGTGAAGGCAATGGTTAGAGCAGTAAGAAATAGTAGTAGTATAAAAAGCAATTTAGCATAGGATTGAGGGGTTACATCCTCCGATTGCTCTAGAAAGAACACAATTGTGTAATTAGAGTAATTAGAGTAGAACTATTTCTCTCAAAGCTGGTCGAATAAATGACATTGATAACATGCGTTGGCATATAATTCTTGTGAATTTACTTGGGAATTGGCTTAGCCCCATCACAGGTTTCTGTACCCCCATGAGAACTTGAGAGTCCCTCTCTTTCAATAAAGAAACATTTTTTGATTAATTCAACTTGACATTGGGAATGAATTTGTGGATGAGAAATTGTGTATTTGAAGTCATGTTTGTGTTGATAAGAATAATATGACACTCACAATGCTCTTCCAACTTTGATGTCTAGAGTATAAAAGAAGACTAAACTTGATAATCACCTTCCAATCTGGATTGTTTTGCATTTCATTTCCTTGGGTACAAATATGAAATTATACAATGTACACATTCGTGATGTAACAAGTACATTACATAAAAGATCTTATATCTCACAATTTTTTCTTAGCACCGCTGTTGGGGAATGAACCTATCAAGCAAACGGGCCATGAAGGTTGTAAAATGTTAGTTTATAGATATTCCTCATCTTGTACATTTTGCAAAATTGTGCATCTAAATGCCGGAGTTAGTGATTGAGAAGGGAGTAGCAATTTGTCATCGGTTGAGACAAAGTTGTTATTCTAGACAACTTAAACATACATTGTGAATCCTTTCTACGCAATATGGGCTCTTCCATTTTCCTCATTACTTCTTCCAACTCTTCAGAAGTCATCTCGACTTTATTCATCTCTATCGTAGGCGACCAAAGATCCTCTTTATATTGGTTTCTCAAACTTCGCATCGATCCACTACTCATTACATCAAAAATTGGCTCTTTTAGTGCCATCATTGACTCGAGTTGATATTTCTTCCACTCCTTGGAGTCAACCAACTCATCCGAGAAATCATATGCACAAGGAATGAAGACAAGTAAAATACTTCCTTTTCTCCTACTTCAAGCTTTTCATCCATCGCCTACACATTTCTCTCAAAAATCTCTCCCTAGTTGACTGTGATCAATCCCCCCACGAATCCTTCCAGAATTTTCAGCTTATGCATACTTACATAAGGTGTTCAATGTGGTGAGAAGTGTTGATTCATGGTGTACATGATAAAAAAAGCCCTAGAATCGAACCTGCATGGGAAGCTAACCAATCCCACGACCCTGACGGTGTCGTGTTGTGACGCGGCTACTATGAGAAGATGATGACATGTGTCATCTTCAGAGCTGTTGTCATGACGGCGATAGTTTAGGTTGAATAACCGATGCAAGACCGTAAAGGCTATTAAGAGCCCACCGTTGGATCTACTTTGTAGGGTCAGGATGTTGAAAAGGCTCCAAGAGATATTATCTTGGACCTTATCGGATATAAAGCGCAGTCAGGATGGAAAGGGTAGGGGAGAGTGCTAGACACATCACTTTGCTGACTAAGGAACATATCTGATCGAAGTGAAGCCGACGAGGACATGGATAGAGGACAACATGATCCTCCAGATGTACCGATGCCTAATCCATTTGTGATCAACATCCGGTGTCTTCATCGTGATCATTTTCGGGCGTGGTTAGTGTATCATTTTGGAGATAACTTTCTGCAACAAGTGATAAACTCTCCGCACTGATTATTCTTCCGCTTGTTTCCTACGGCGCGATTTGGGACGTAACAGTGTACGTTTTGATTTAGTTTGGGCGCTATGGATTTGAAATTACCAGTAATATGGCTTTCAACACATGGGTTCCAATCCATCACTATTGCTTACCGAAAACAAGCCATAGGGAGTTGATTGTTAGGAACTTTGGCGAGGAGTATTATTCTCAAGTTATAAACTCCCCGGTTCCGTTTGTAGTTCCGTTCATACTTAGCCGGTTTCGAGTTGTCATTTTGACTCTTTATTAGTGGCAACTCGTATTGTGTATAGGATGGCTAAGTAGTGTGTTTAGGATAGTTGTAAAGCTCTAAGTTAAAATGGAGCTAATTTGGCCACACTAGAGGTCAAAATAACACTCTTCATTCTCCTTGGTCTTGGAGTTTGGGCCAATGAGGGCTCTTGGGCAACTTCTTCGAGGTTTTGAGGAGTTTTGGAGACCTTCAGGGGGGGGGGACATTCGGAGATCTGAGGATTGGGTTGGAGAGCTGACGGGACGAGCTACGACGTGGGCTCAAGAATGGATGGATTTGAAGGATTTGTTACTCTGAAGTGATGATTCAAAGTTAGAGTGAGAAATTTAGACCTTTGAGTGTATTTGGGGAGTTTCTGAGAACCTTACGACGGTTTTGGAAGATCTGAGTCGACAAAGATATAGTTTTGACTCAAGCTTGTGTTTTGATTGAAGTTTTGACTCGATTGGACGAGTTTTGAGTATGGAGTGATAGCTTGAAGTTTGTGTATATAGTCAGAATTGCAGGACTGCACTGGCTGTCACGAAATTAGTACAGAGATCATATCTTTTGATATCAAAAATTTCTGTCAATAAAACTTTGCACAGTTCAAGTTATGATGATGAGTGACCTTCTCATAAAATCTGGGAGCAATTGAAGTCAAGGATTGGGATGTGTGATGGGTTTTGTACACAGGGGTCTGCATATCGCCTTGTGCTACAGTGGGTAAATCACCAATTGTTTTGAGAGATCTAGAAAAGAAAAACATGTGAAACTTTTCTGAGTGATAGTAAGGGTCGTGGAGCAATTTTCTGTAAAGTTTGAGCTAAAGTTATCGGTCAAATCATCAGATATCATAGTATTCTTCCGCTGAAGTTTTACCGGCTATAATGTGGAGTGCTGAGGAGAAGAAGAAGAGATTGTCAACTCACACGAGGTTCTAGAGGGTTCTTCTACAGCCAGGCGCTCGGGCGTTCTCAAAGCAAAGAAATGTCCATGCGACAACGGTATACCCGGAATGCTCAACGAAGGAGTCAATGTAGTGTGCGTGTTCCCCGAAGTGACAAAAACCGATGTCAATGTGACCGTCCTCCTCACATGCGCATCCCAAGTGGTCCAATCATAATCTTTGTGATCTTTACCACGTGGGTCTTTACCCCTTGCGAAGTAAAGAGATGATGACACACCGGACATGGCGTATCACGCATCACTTTTGGCGATCCCATAAGAAAAAATCAACGATAAAGAAATCCGGCACTCTATCATGCATCTACTCCCACCTGGAGAACCACAACCCGTTAACACACCACCTCACATTGGAAAATGCTAACTATGGAAACACTAAAATCTAAAAATACTCATAATTTTTTATTCAAATCTCCATAATTTTCCAACTAGATTCCAATAGAACAATGGATATGAACAAAAATAACCCGACCCATATGTTTAATCTAAGAAAAATCACTCAAAATGCGATCAAAACTCTAAAAAAATAAAAACAATTATATTTCGCAATATCATTCTCCATAATCTTCAATTTAGATACCAATGAACCCAAATTGAAGGTATTATTCACTCTCCATGTTTGGTAAAGTATAGATTGAAACTAATACTATTCCTTCACTTTGAACACTCGCACATCCCTTCCATGCGGTCACATGAGGGACATGGAGAGGCTTTTCTCAAAAGTTCTGTAATAGAAGTCCTGCACCCGGTGAGAAAGTGTAGGGAAAAATGCAGAATCAGGACTCGATGGTCGGGCCACAGGACATCAGTGCTTGTCATCATGCTTCATGACTGTGGATCGGGGCACTGTCCGCAGAAGCCACAGTGTCAGATTAGACGAAGTCCAGAATGTGACCATCCTTCCCGTTGAAAGATTCTAGCCTCCGAAATTCCGAGTTCGTTCCTAACATGGATCGTACATCTGTACGAGTACCTGTGAGAAAGTACGCGAAATCAGATTGCAACAAGCGGATCCTCGCACGGATCTCTGCGCTGCAAGGCGCCCCTCATGCTCTCTCATAGCTCAGTTCAAGACATCTGTTCGGAAGATATATTTTCTGGAACTTCGAATCTTTTACCAAATTCAAGAATTCGCACAAACTTGAGGTACTTGGACTTCGAAATGTACAGAATCGTTCGAAAACTCGAAGGTAAATGTTCGATCTCCTTGAGATGACAGAGCAGCCACGGTGAGATGAGAATCCAGAAGCGTTGCGTTTGCTTGCATTAGACTCGTTTAGGGTATCCACGTGCAAGGTCCAGGTCCAAATTCTGAAAACAAGTCCTTGGAACATGAATTTTAAGCGGCAAGGAACATTCATGCTGATGATAAGTTCTTGTATGGTTGTTTCTTGAACGACGAACGTTTCATATTTCCTTTGTCGTGACAACTTTACGACATTGATGTCTGGCAAACCGAACTGATTGATACCTTGGGGTGGAAGATATTACCTTCCTCAAATATCGAGCTCCACATTCGAACCTCGAATTTTAAAATGTATGGATTTGGTAATCCAATGCACGGGTTCCATGTGGCCAATACCATCCTTCAGCTCTGGCTGCATGTTCACCGTCTTTTGTCCATGCTGTTTATTCGAATATGTACCTGCTCGCCGGAGGGTGGCTCCCTCGCTCATATCGCAGTCACTCAAACCCAACCCATGGCAGTCAAGTTTCAATTGCCTGTACGTCTCTTTCTTTAAGTTTGCCATTGTCACCTAAGGTTAAATGACAATCGCTGCTCTCCTGCCGAGCAAGCGAGGGTGACACCAGATGTCAAAGTGGTTGTATTTTATTGATACGAAGTCATGCTTCTAGTCTGATGGATGCAACAACAGCAACAACACCTGTTTATGCCCTGAATGCATGTGCATGAGGAGCTGGAGCGGGTGACGGTGTTGGTAAGAGGCCAGAAGGCTGTGAATACACTTTTACAAAATCCTCATTTGTTCTGCTCCACTGCTCGAACTTTTGCGATCTTGGCTCTGAAAAGATTCCACGAAAATCACAGAGCATCTCCCTGGTGGCCCCTCGGAGAAGTTACTCTAAATTTCCACCTGCGTTAGCAAGAAGCTTTCGCCAGCAACAATTTGCTAACAAATATGACCCAGAGGCACCTCGCAATTGTTTCTCGGCACTAGAAGTGTGAATTGCGTTCTCGGCAATTCCTGATGCCAGGCCAGCCCTAAATGGTGAGTGAGACGGAGAGGAGGAGGAGCAGGGGCAGGACTCAGGAGCAGGTGGTCAGCGACTTGTACAGTCGACAATTTGGTGCAAGGGTCGCATTCATTCCAAGTGGCTCGCATCCTAGTTGGGTGGAGTCCACGGCCACCTTCATTTAATGTGAGAGCCGTTTCAGAGTTGTGAATCCGTCTGGCATGGTGGACCTGTGAATCGGTTCCGTCCACAAGAATCCAACACTCTAATGGAACATACAAGTGTCGGCAGCGGACGATGTTGGACAATTTAAAGCTGGAAATCCCTGCGCGGTGTTTCGGATTCCTCTCATTTCTTTACTCTTTCTTTCCGTCACTGCCAGGACTTTTTTCCACTTCAATGCTGTGAGATCATTGCTTCGCAAGATTCGCACCGGTTGTCATGAGGGCCGCGTTACATCGACGAGGAGCAATCGGTCCCTCTTGCCCTCTCTTTACTGAAATTGACACTTCCTCTGCTTTTTCCTAGGGTTTATGAAAATCAGGAATGTGGGTTTTGAGACTGGCTCCTGATGTCACGAAAGAGGAAAATCGAGACCACCACAGAGATTGACGAAGCCAAGCGATCCCTTGACGGATCTTTCCGGAGAGTAGTCACCTCGGTCTACTCACTCTACTCTCTGCAGAAGGAGCAGACCACTCTCGCCTTCGAGGCCGGAGAGCGCCACGGTCTCAAAAAATTGAAGGAATGGATCATCAGCGACATGCAGTCAGGATCCACGACTTCCACGGAACAGCTTCTACACCATCTACATGAGAAACTGCTTCGAGGAGGAGAGATGTTCCCAAACTCGGAAACACCATTTCAAACGCAGCTTGCTCTACAACCTCAACACCAACACCACCAACATCAACAACAGCCATCGCCAGAGCAGAATATCATGTCCACTCAACTCTTTCCGGCATCAGCAACAGCAGCAGCAGGGCTTCCTGAGTTTAGGTTTGACAGCTCGGGGTGGAGTGAAACGAGTGCACAGCGGAACAATCAGCCAGATTTATCTCGCTCTGATTCTAAAATCAATCCGAGTTTCTTCAAGCAAGGAGAATGCCTCTCTCTTGAAGAGGACGACTCTAAAATGGATATGATTTGCTCATAATACTCGTCGTGGCGAGGCTTGACAGTACATTTGAAAATTTCATACATACAGTGAATGATCTTGTCTATTCTGATGCTACTTCAGTGATCGGCTCGCTGCACTCTTGGAAAATTAGCCTCCACTATTGGATATTGCTTTCACTATTATTATGATGTGTTTGGAGTCTTGTTCTTCACCACTCCGCCCTTCCCTTCGTTGTGTGCTCTTCGTTATTCAACTTTCACCAGACGCTTGGAGCCTTGATTGCAAAGCAGGATTCTTGAAACAGAGCAAACGATAAGTGCAGTTTAGTACAGTTTTTCCTTACAAAGTGAAGAATATTTGTATATTTTCTGACTTTAGGAATTAGTGAGATTTCTTTCTGTGCCAGACATTCCAGTCGCATACAAGTATGAGACTATAAAATCTGGCTGCAGCCATAGAGATTTACTAAGACATGAAACTCTCATCATCTGACCAGAATATCAATGTACAATGCATCGAGGAACGAGCAGTAAGGCTAGGATGATTTAAGTTAGAAGATTGGGCAGAATTCTACATGGAAAGGAAATGGAGCATATGATTTATTTACATGTTGAATACTTTAGAATGAAATGCCACCAAACTTTTGCTCTTCTATCTTCGCGACTTGTGTTTCTCAACATTCAGAACCCTTACGTTGTTCTAATTTACTAAAGAAGCCTAAAATGTTCTAGTGTAATCAGAAGGATTAAAATTACAGAGTATGCACAACTCAGAAAAAGAGTGATCACCAAAATGCACCTATTAAAGAACACAGCTTGCAGTAAATCTCTTGGCAAATACAAATATTAAGAACTTAGGTAACCAAGCAAGATCAATTTGAGAAACTCATCTGCAATGTTATCTTTTTAAGAGATTTCCCAAATCTAGTATTGAAAATATTGATCGAAATATGCATATAAATTATAGAAAAGTTTGAATGATTTATGGATATATTTGGTATTTTCTTGCTTTTTAATACTTTGTATGAAGATGATGTTATTAATATCTAAATAGTTCATTTAGAATGTAAAGCACTAACTTGCATAATCGTGCATAAACATCTTTGCAGATTTCAACCTTTTTGAACAACGACAAGAAGTAAATAAAAATGAAGTAACTTTTTTTAAAGAGAAAATACTACAGTAACTTTTTCATCTATACATTCTTGAAATCATATAATCCGATAAAAAATAATAATTCTTTATTTGATTTAAAGCTATAGCAAAAAACACTGTGGAGACTCCTCAGTTCATGAACTGAGGAGTCTACTGTACCTTGAGTACTTGCCATTCTTGTGACAGTAGTTGCAAGTGTTAACTTGCCTTCTGGCAGCCGGTGGCGCATCTCGCTGGTTGGGCGCCTTATTCTGCACACGACCTCTACCACCACCATATCCGGCTCCTCTACCACGACATCTACCTCGACCTCCAGAACCTGCAAAAAACACACATTCTTGCGGGCTAGACGAAGCACTAGTACTGCCTAGAATTCGCACTTCTTCTCCCAACATCATTAGAACCAGTTGGTCAAACTTCGGAAGAGGTTCTCTGGTCAAAATTGACGTAATGAAGCGCTTTTGTACTGGCGGCAGTCCTTGCAATGTCGCACCGATAATCACAGTCGGATCAAGTTGAACATTGATAGATGCTAACTGATGTCAGTTGCTTGATGTGATTGACGTAGTCACTAGCACACATCGAGCCTTTCTATTGAATTGTTGCAGCAACTGCAGCTTCCGAGCTTCTGTTCCTGAATGGAACATCTGTGACATCGCGTCCCAAGCTTCCTTGGGTGTGTCATAGTTTTGAATGTGACCAATCATCGAGCCTGAAATCGTGAGCACAATGTAGTGGATGGCTTGATACGATCGCTTTCTCCACTCACACGCAATGTCGCTCCACTGCGAAGATCACCAAAGAACCACGATTGGTGCTTTCTCCTCCCCGGTCACAAGCTCCCATAGCCCCTGGCCTTGAAGGAAGGTCTTCATTCGAAATTTCCACGTTTGGAAATTGTTCTTGTCGAGTTTCTCTCCAGTGATCATGCTCACAGATTTTGCCATGGTTGTGGTCACGAGCGGAAATCAGGACTCCAACACGGCAAGTACACCGCACGGACACAAAAGCGAGCGAGAAAAAAGAACACCTCCGCGACTACGGGCGGAAAAAGCGCCTCCTCTGCACCTCGATCAAGAAACATGTAAAACTCCAAAAATTGGCGAAATGTGTATGTCTTGACCCGCAGACAAAGAATGAAATGGCTAACCTCTGCTCTAGTAAAAACCCTTTGCTCTGGTAGAAACCCTCAAATCTCTAAAAAACCTCGTTTAGGTCTCCAAACAGCTCCTCAAAGATTTTGGAAAAGGCAATAACTATCACCAACAACTCCAAATCACACGAAAACTTCATGGCTACCAAATTCAACCATTCTGCGCAAGACAACTCCCTTTAGGTAGTTGGGCGATCAGAAATAGGTCGAAAATGATCATCTTGACCTCCGAAAATGCGATTGAAGATTCTGAGAAAACACGAAATGGTTCTCCAACAATCTAATCGCTTCAGCGGGACAGCCTCACACTCTGAGGCACACTCCTCACTGATCTCCAGCACTCCTCTATGTCTAATCTACAAAACTAATGCTCCCACCATGCTCTGATACCATGTTGAGAAACCGACTCTTCAAGAATCACTCCAAGAAGAGGAGAGCACACCAAATAGACAAGAGAGAGTGTACAAGAATGAGATGGAGAAGGTTTTGCCTTCCCATGTATATATATAGGGTGAGTACAAGGAAACCCTAATTTCCGGTTAGCCCTAAACAGATCTGTACCATAGGTACGTAACAACCCTAGATCAACTCGATGAGCTTGGGATATTAACAAGAGTTGCCAACACACATGAAAATACATCCCCTTTTTCATGTGTCTCTCTTGAGGAAATATACACCACGATCTCCTTCCTTTGGCAACCCACATCAACCTCCTCCTTTACCAGCCATGATTGATGGTGTAGAGGAATATGAGGTTGAGAGAATCCTCAAGAAACGGACAAGAGGTCAGCGGAGAACTTAAAAAGTGAAATATCTAGTCCAATGGAAAGGTTATCCACTTTATGAAGCTACTTGGGAACCATTGGCAAATCTTACAAATGCCAAGATACTTGTAGAGACTTTTGAATCTTCTTGCAACGAGGACGTTGCGACTTAAATGGGAGGAGGTTTGTAACCAATCTTGGTTAGCCATAGTTAATTTAGCCAAAGCGTAGAGTGGTCACTAGATCATAATAAGACAAGAGAGTGGTGTGCACTATCCAAAAAGCAAAAGATCAATGAGTTGGTGGCTAGCATGCATTGGTGGATCAGATTGTGTGCTAGATGTCTGTTAGGAATTGGTTAGGATAAGATAACAAAACATGCAACCTACGCATGTTAGCCATATGGCATAGTTTGAATTTCGGACTTCTCTAGTCCTACAGTATATAAAGCAAGGAGAGGTATTGAGAAGACATCTCTCATCTTGGAAGTCATTCCAAAGTCATTGCCTTCAGTGTTATACCTATGAGCTACTTGCTCCATCTCGAAGTACATCAATATTGGATTGCATCCTCATCTCTCTTGTAGATCATCTAGGAGCCATGGATGAGGTATTCAATGTCTCAAACAATGTGAATGATTGAGGAAGTCTAACTTCTCGACTAACCTCCCCTCTTTGTAGATCCAACTCCACGGATGCTCCTCTACACTCAATAGTATGTGTTGCACTACGAGTCACATCAACTGCATATGATTGTGCCAATGCACACATGTACTCTACAACATGTCCATCATATGATGGCATTAGCTCCGGAATCTTATCTTTGTTGGGCTATAGCCATATTTGCTATCTTCTGCTCCAACTGCTCCAATCAAGATGTCATGTTCACCTCATATCTAGCCTCATGGGCTAACGCTAGACTAGGGGTTAGTCCTCTGTCACCATCTAGAATTACGATGAACTTTTGTTCATCGTAATTCTAGATGGAGATCAAAACATCAATCCATCATGTGAGCATATTTGTAACAATGCTCACATGATTTTGATCTAACAGGATCCATCCTTTGACCTTGAAGGCAATCCTTCTTGTGATGAGCCATCACATGTCCAACACACCATCCCAATAACTGATTGTTGACCTGAAAAGGATGGCAATGGTCTGGATGCTGAACTTTCACCACTCTATCTAGATGATCAAGACTGTCCCACATTTCTACAATAACCACTCCAGATTTGTGTTATAAACTAGAAACATGAAGGAGTCGATGAAGTTGATGAATCGTTAATAAACCCAATAGTCACCGCCCTCTCTTCTTGCATGTTAAGCTCAATACGCTCAGCAAGACAAAACACAATGGTCAACGTAGTGATATATGATGTAGTAAGGAAGCATCTTTTACTCTACATCTCAATTCCTTGTCCAATATCCCAAACTAATATTGGACAGTATTATTTTATTAATTTTAAGCAAAGCTTCTGCATTCAAAAATTCTCGTTCGGATTTACACATTAAAATAAAAAATATGAAAATTCAAAATTCATCACATCAAACTTTGAATCGACTCTACATCTAGATCATCATCATGGTCTTCACTCTATCAATGCCTTGCATACTCAACAGCAAACAGATCAAAGCTATCATCGATCCAAACTCATCAAAACATCTTCATCACTCCAAGAACTCACACTTGTCACCACATAATCCAGTTTGAATTTTTGAAGTTATCTTTTCTACTCTTAGAGGTCCATAAGGACACTCCGCTCAAAACTATAGCATAAAAAAAAGATTACATTCAAGCCAAACCCATTATGTGCTTCAAAGACTTCAGATTCCCACAGTAGCTACTATCCACCATAGCCACATTCTCAAAGTCTCAACTTCAAAGACTTCCTCCAAGGAGCCCTAATTCGAACTCTATTTCTTATAAATCAAAATTCAAGTTTTAAAAACCCGTATTGAAGACGTAAAAGTTGAAAGAAACAACCAAACTAAAAAGTACCCTTGTTAACAATGCCTACTTGAGACAATTGAAATCCATCACTACCTCTCTAACCTTGAAGATTAGATCGTAATCCATCCCCTTCTTCATGTAAATTGTCAAGGTATATGCTTTGTTGTAGAAGAAAAAGATTAACCTTTGATATTATCCCACCATACCAAGGAATTGAAACAATTTGGTCAACGTCATAGCAAAAAACAAGTAAGAAATGTGTTTCACATTTTCTGGATCCATCGTTATACCATATTGTAAATGATGTGGCATACCAACAAGTCTTACTCAAATCCAAAAATGTATCTTTCTAGATTGAGCGAGGCTTGGCTTCCTCAAAATATTGTAGAATTTTGATCAAATGATCTAAATGATCCTCCTTCCCATACATACAAAAATCATTTGTTTGTATGAGAATCTAGTACAAAGTTTTTAATAAAAGGTTCAAACATCTTGTTTATGAACCTCTGAAACCTTGTTGTTTACATAGATCAAATGATATTACTCTAAAGTCAAAAGTTTTCCATAGTGTGTTAAAAGTGGTTCTAAGCTTATAAGCTTAGAATCACTTTTAACACATCATGGAAATTTGAATTTAGTTATAGACACTAAAACCATCTCCAAAACTATAGCACTTATGATCTACAAACTCCTTTAAAATCTCATCTTATAAAGGTAAAAGGTAATCATTCTTCTTTATGACAACATTCAACTTTTTGTAATCTTTTCATACATGTAGCTCATCATTCTTCTTCTTGATTATCATAATAGAAGAAACCCTTCAAAATTCTCTATCTCATATATAAAATTGGCTTTTTTTAACTTGTCGATCTTCTCCTTCACTATCATAGCTATAGGTGGACTTATTCGACACTACTTTTGATGAACTGGACAAACTTTCTGCTTTAACTCAATGCGATGAGTTTCTAGAGTTAATTGCTTCATATTTTTGTAGTTAAAGATAAAAACATTGATGTATTTACAAAAAATATCCAAAAATCTTGTCTTCTCCTCCATAGTAACCTTGGGACAAAACTTGAGAGTGGAGAGTCATTGAGTAATTTTCTCTTCACTCATCTCCATTTTGTCGTGATCCTTCTCCACCCTTGGCCTAGAAAATAGATCCATATAAGTTGTTCTATAACATCATCCTCCAAAGTGTCTTCAAATGATGTTTCCTCATCGGTTGACATGTTGGTGTCAACATCTAAAAAATTATCACTCTCATCACTTTAAGACTCCCAATATGTTGGTCGCACTATCTGAGTTTGGTACTGTTCCTCCACCACTAGTCGGAAAAATCCTATGGTTCTTGGATTCTATCTGAAGATAATTCTTATTCCATTGATCAGTAGTCCTCATTGCCCTCAACAAATTCTTCCTAACAAGTCATAGTTGGACTACTCAAGCATTTGAAAGGAAAATAAAGTTTGAACACTCATCACACTTATCACCTCCTTGTTCTTCACTCCAATGGGTCACACTTTTTGCTTGTTGGCCATCCCAACAATGATGTTAGAAGGACTTGAATTCTTCCGACTTCTTCAATACGCATTCTAACATGACGTTGATAGCAAATTCTCCATCCACCAACACATCTAAAATATCATCTCTCCATTAAGACGTACTTCAATCTTCAAAACTTGAGTGTACATCTATGAGGCAAGGGCATCCATCCACTCCAATATTGTCATAAAAGCTTTTCCCTTGGATCTTTGCTTTTTGATCCTTTTGGAGCTTAAGCCTCCCCTCAACTTTTTTCTCATTGTACAATTTATAGTGTCATGCATATGTATATCGTATCACAACACCCATCAAACATCACACTACATAGTTTGTTATACATCAACACAAGTGTACCATAATAATCTATTCTATTCTCAAAAAGTCCACAAGGACACTCTGCTCATCACCATGGCATAAAAGACAGATTACAGTCGAGTCAAACCTTTATTGTGCTTCAAAGAATTCAGATGTGATGCACTAGCTACTCTCCACCATAGCCACACTTAAGGGCTCAACTTCAAAAACTGTCCTCCAAAGGGCCCTAATTGGAACTCTATCCCTTGAGCCCTAGGTGTCCTAACAATGTTATTCACCCTAATGATAATTCTAGTACGAAAGACGCTCATTGCACAATTAGCTCTAACTATTATATTTGCTCTTGCATACGCCATCTATATAACTAAGGATGTCGTTACATAAGTCGTGATAGCTATTGTGCACATGCATATTGTATCACAACAAACATTGTTGTAACATCAAACATCACACTACATAGATCGTCACACACAAACACAAGTGTATTTCAATCGTCCCCCTCATAGGTGGTTATTTCCCTCTAGATGGTTATCTGGGTAACCATCTAGTCCATAACATGATTTACCCTTTATGGAGCTAAGATCATAAGACCGGATGCTACAATGCCCCATCATTAGTTGGCAATCTGCAATCCATACCATATATTGGTCAAACCAGCTTGTTTGCTAATCACATCGAGGACATTTCCATTATCCATTGGGCACCACATTGAGAGGAGATCTCAAACATGATATATGTCAACCTCTCAAACAAAAATCAATATATTGGCTGCTCCACCTATGTTATGTTATGTGGATCACCTAGTGGAGCACTAAGTGATCCACATAACATACATCTCAAGCCTGCGTGCACAACTGCCAGACTTAGATTCATAATACCATCAATGTTTGCAAGGTGACATGACAATTATGCAGATGATCCTTCCAAATCACACTATCGTGACCCTCTAATACCAAAAATCCAGAAGGTAAAACCTTACATACTCGTAGAATTGTGTGATTAGCCATAACATCCAATATGGTCAGTGCACTCTGTTACAAATAAATGTAATCATCTACATGAAATCTGTTAATTGAATGTCGATATTCATCTCCTTGGACGGTAGCATAACGCAAAGTATATGTATGCTGAGCAATAGCTAGGTTCTCAATGCCATGGGCATTACCCTACATAAGAGTTATGCCCTTTAAGAACACATCTTAATCCAAACATCACGGTTATTCAAGTCCAAGATTTCATCAAACTCTCTATGAATAGTTGTAGGTAAGAATGGATCTCTACCATATAATAAAAAATACATTAAGAATGACTCTAGAGATGCTTGCCAGCTAAATCGATAAACCATGGCCAACCATGGTAGCTAGATGTCCTTGTGTCCCAAATGACCTTTCTCCAAGCCAAACTTTCTTAGTCTTCTCTTCATCGTCTAAACAACTCTCCTTGCAATCAGGCTTGAGATGATCTCTTGAGATGGTATGATGATCAATCAACGCTTGATCACACAAAGCCTAAAACTCATCCAAAAATTCAATGCCATGATCAATCAACACTTCCAATGGTGCACCAAATTGGCTAAGCATTGTAGTTAAAAACACATAGGGTATTCACTCACTTGACTTGTCATGCAATGCCACTAACTCAATCCACTTGGAGAAATGGTCCACCATGACCAACACATATTGATGATGTCATATAGTCAATGGTAGAGGTCCTGCAAAATCCAAGCTCAAACGATGATCAAGTACCATAATTGGTAGAGGATGTAATTATGGTATAGTGGCATTGAATAAAACTCAAACACGATCACATACCATACATTTGGTCATAAATTATTGCATCTCAATTTTCTCCACCAATAGTGACTTTGAAGTAGTCTATATGTCTACTTCACTCCAAATGACCTACTCCTCTTGAGCATGTCTAACTAATTATGCTCTCTGAGATGGAACTAGCACAACACTAACGTTGACATCTTTCCATACTCAAAGAAGATGTTTAGTTTCCAATTTGTACCACCAAGTTCTTTGTAAAACTCAATCCCAATCCTTGGCACTCAAAATGCCCACCAAAGTATTTGTACAAAGGAAATCCAACATCACCATGTTGTCATGGATGTCTCGATTGACCACCAAACCGTCCTCAATCTCAGCGTCCAAGAATAACATATCCACTCTCTGACCCAAGAGAAATATCACATACCTCTCAAGCGCCAATAAACTCAAAATGGCATATGCATGTTATCCCGACACCATCTCCTCATTAGTATCACCATGTTATCGAGCCCCAATTTCGACAACTTAACTTGATCATGGATTTTGACTTAATCCATCCGCATTACCATCCATCATTTCATGTCTGTGTACAACCGTGAAATAATAAGAGCTCAACGTGCAAGCGTTCTTGTAAGCTTGTTTGATTCTATTAACCATTTGTCTCAATAATGAAAATGAATGAGTTTTCAAACAAAAAACATTAGAAATATGTCACCATCCAAACAGCTGCCAAACATTCTCCTTCATAAGAACTATACTTTGACTCCGCTGCATTGTTGGAACGACTTGCATAAGCTACTACAAACTCCTTCCCTTCATCATCATGTTGGATAAGCATTGCTCTCAAACCAAACATACTCCAATCATTATGTATTTGAAAGGGACGATCTCTCACTGGTCTTCTCAAAATAGTGACAGATGTCAACCTTTCCTTGAGCTCAACAAAAGCTCTCTCCTGTTTATCTCCCCAACACCATTCTTGATCTAACTTTGTCAACTTTGTCAAGACTTTGGTAAAAAAAGTTAAATCCTTGCACATATCGACGATAAAAATTTGCAAATCCAAGGAAGTCTTGCACCCTAATCAATTTGAGGATTGTGGTTTACGCAAGATTGTCTCCATATTGATTTGCTTAACTCCCAATCCTCTTGGATATAAAGTATGATCCAAGTACTCTTTTTGTTCCTAAAATAACTTATATTTTCAAGATGCAACTTGAGGTCATGAGCAATCAATCACTCAAATATCTCATGCAAATGTCTCTCATGCATGCTCCATCACAATAGCACTATATACTAGAATATCATCAATGTAGGCTGTGGTATAATCATCTCCGACTAAGATCCTATCCGTCATTTTTTGGAACTCAGCAGTTGCATTCTTCAACCCAAATGTAAGAACTTCCACTTATACAACACATCTTTATCATGTGAATCAATTGCCCAAAAGGTTATCTTGATCTTATCCTCATTTCAAATCCAAAATTGATGATATTTTGCTTGTAAATCCAATATATTAAAAATCTTTGCATGACCTACATCATCAATGATCTGCTCAAGTGTAGACATATTGATCAAATTCTGTATGTCGATTGATAGATTGGTAGTCACCACACATGCATTTATCTAAAGAATTGCCATGTATATCTGACATGACTGGCATCACCACAATCATACTCTCCATATGATATCTCCACTAATCCATCCTCAAAAAGGTCTTGAGATTTACTTTGCATTAGATTTCTTTCAATATCGCTATATCGATAGGGACAACGGAAGACTCATGCATCAGTTGTCAAGTCAATCTATAAACAAGATCCCTTCAAATAGCCTAAATCCTTCATATGGAAGTCAAAACAGTTTTTGAAATCCTCAAAAACCTCCACATCTATGTCTTTCTCCTCCTGTCACTTTTGGACCAATATCAATATCCCAAATCTACTCTCCATCGACACTAGAGATAGAAAACATAGTAACTTGTTGCTAAACAATAATCTCTTGAGCAGAAAGCTTTTTTTGCTCTCATACATGCTCCACTATCTCAGTGTGAACAACTCTAACTTCTCTAGCTATAATTTTTTGAGTTGTATCAAAAAGTTTCGTAGTGGTAACAATCACTTGCTCCACACAAAAAACTCCAACCATAGTCAAACATGTCTCTCCTTTTCTAACATTGCCATAAAATCAAGGATGGGATCTTGGGCACATCTCGCCCCTAGAAATTGACTCCACCATCTTGATAGGCAAAGAGCTTACTAATGGTCTTACAATCACACATAAGGACCACACGCATCTCTACTCAACCAATCCGAGGCTCACAATCCATGTCAAACAGCTCATGTACATAGCCTGATCCAGCACATGACATCGTGATACCTCTGACACTGTATGTACCACTATAGTACTAGTACAAAATTCCATAGCTTGCTCTCCCTCTCTTCAGCGTAGGATTCCACCAAGCGTTGCAAGTGAGAATTCCATACAAGTCCATGTCCTCCCTCTCTATAGGCATTGGAAGCTAAAAAACTCAACAATGTGTGTAATTGTAACAAACAAGTTACACAAATGATTGTCCATTTGTAAAAAAAATAAAATTTGATCCCAAGAGAACAAGGTGTTAATTCGCTACCATTGGTGAAGAAGTGAGTTTATGCATCTTTTGTAGACTATGGACTGTAAGACCCAGGGTTGTACATATAGGATAAAATGAAAGTATATCTAAATTGTGCCTAAGTTTATCTTAGTCATGACTATGTTTAGCTAGTTATGGTTAAGTTGGAGTAAAATATAGAGTAACTTTTGGTGTGGTAGATGAGAACTTCTATTTTGTTGTTTAGTATGAGTCAAGGAATAGATTCCATCACATGGGTATCTTGACTTCCCTTGACTTGGACTAGTTTTCATTGGTTGGACTTGGTGAAGACCCTTAAATCTAGGGGCTGTAAGACCCATGGTTGTACATATAGGATAAAATGAAAGTATATCTAAATTGTGCCTAAGTTTATCTTAGTCATGACTATGTTTAGCTAGTTATGGTTAAGTTGGAGGAAAATATAGAGTAACTTTTGGTGTGGTAGATGAGAACTACTATTTTGTTGTTTAGTATGAGTCAAGGAATAGATTCCATCACATGGGTATCTTGACTTCCCTTGACTTGGACTAGTTTTCATTGGTTAGACTTGGTGAAGACCCTTAAATCTAGGGACGAGATTGACTTGGTACACTAGAAGTCAATTAGGGAGTAGTTGGGCTTCTAGAAGATCCAAGTGGACCAATTGCATGTTGCCATGTACCCTTTTCATTGGGGTTTGTGATCTCTACCTCGTTTAAACTTGGTAAGAGGAAGTTACATGGTGATTACTTGTAGTTACTAGAGTAAGATTCTAAGTAGTATAAATAGAGAGGTTGAGAAGCACCTCTCAAGTAGTTTTTCAATGGAAGTTAGTTTTGGGAGGAGATAGTGTGGTGATCTTAGTTTTAGGGAGCTTGGTTCTTGGAGATGTCATGTTCGGAGTGGAACCTTGATTCAATGAAGACTTTGATTACCAAAGTATCCCTTTCCTTTTGAGTGATATCTTACTCTTGGTGATAATGTGCATAATAGAGCTTGGACTTTGAGAGTTTGTGTAAGAGTGAGCAATAGGATCATGGGCAAAGGGTGGGACTAAGTCCTTCTAGATTCATGATGAGCTTCCAAAAAGCCATCGGAGGTAAACCTGAGTGAGAGTCAGCCCGGAGGTCACAGGGCGAGATTGACTTGGTACACTAGAAGTCAATTAGGGAGTAGATGGGCTTCTAGAAGATCCAAGTGGACCAATTGCATGTTGCCATGTACCCTTTTCATTGGGGTTTGTGATCTCTACCTCGTTTAAACTTGGTAAGAGGAAGTTACATGGTGATTACTTGTAGTTACTAGGGTAAGATTCTAAGTAGTATAAATAGAGAGGTTGAGAAGCACCTCTCAAGTAGTTTTTCAATGGAAGTTAGTTTTGGGAGAAGATAGTGTGGTGATCTTAGTTTTGGGAAGCTTGGTTCTTGGAGATGTCATGTTCGGAGTGGAACCTTGATTCAATGAAGACTTTGATTACCAAAATATCCCTTTCCTTTTGAGTGATATCTTACTCTTGGTGATAATGTGCATAATAGAGCTTGGACTTTGAGAGTTTGTGTAAGAGTGAGCAATAGGATCATGGGTAAAGGGTGGGACTAAGTCCTTCTAGATTCATGATGAGCTTCCAAAAAGCCATCGGAGGTAAACCTGAGTGAGAGTCAGCCCGGAGGTCACAGGACGATCAAGTCCTAAAAGTAACACGAATAAACACTACTCAACAAAGTGAGAATAACTTCCTTCGTCTCCTCCATCTCCGGAGCAAAAGACTCACTCCAAGCCTGATGTATGAACTAATCTACCATATGTTATAACTGCATACATGAAGTACTTACTGATTCATCCAACGTGGATGACACTACTCCACTAAGACTTGGAATGATAGTTACATCCCATGGACAAGGACTGTCATGTGCATCCATGTTTCCCTCTAACAAATCATCAGGCCAAGTAACACAAGTATTAAAGCATGTAACATACTCCAAACTTCCAATTGATAAAGGTCTAGAACCAATAATGAACCGTACTTGTAATTGACTCACTCAGCCCTCACCAAATTGCCAACCTAGCCGATAAGAGGTTGTATCCTCCCAAGAAGCAATCCTTAATCCCATCCGGTATAACACTGCCATATCCACCAATGCATCATAGAACAATGAAGTGTAACAACATCATGTGCTAGCGTTGTAGAGCTCTAAGTGATATGATCTGGTTGCACTTGCAGAACCAACTCTACATTTGTGATGTATGATGCCGGTGCATCACTATAACCATGAAGAGATGTCTGAATCTGAAATGGACAACTCTCTACATCAATCTTTTGCAAATTAAGACCAACCAATGCATCTTTATTCAACATAAGTAGTTTTGCACCAAAATCCAACAACATCCATTGAGGTCTATAAATCTTTCTTGAAGGTCCAACCAAATAGAAGACACCACTCCTATTATTCAACATCACTGCACTTGGTGACACCTCGTATGCTCATATGATGGCCTTATTGATAACTCCATCATTCGAATGACA
This sequence comes from Marchantia paleacea, assembly GCA_014180765.2. Lineage (NCBI taxonomy): Eukaryota > Viridiplantae > Streptophyta > Marchantiopsida > Marchantiales > Marchantiaceae > Marchantia > Marchantia paleacea. The sequence continues at coordinate 5,965,609 of MUAA02000018.1, forward strand.
ACAGCTTGCCAAGATCTATTAGTAGATGTCTTGATCCCAAGATCAGCACTACTAATGATGTTAATATCAGAAGCAATTAACACATCCTCTTTGCTTTCACAAAGTGTGGCTTCCAATCTTAATACATGGGAAGATGACACCCCCAACGCCAATAAATCCTTGGTTGAGAAAACATGAGAATGAACTTTTTGTTCGATGTTACCTCATACGATGTTGATGGATGGGTCCTACTTGCTTCATCTCCAAGTACATTAATATTGGTTTGCATCCTCATCTCTCCAATAGGTTGTCTATGAGCTATTGATGAGGTATTGTGTGCCTCATATAATGTGAATGATTAAGGAAGTTTAACTTGTCACCCAACCTCCCCTCTTTGTGGATCCAACTCCACAGACACTCTTATACACTCAATAATATGTGTTGCATTACAGGTTATATCAACTACACATGATTCTACCGTTGTGCACATGTACTCTATAACATCTCCATCAAATGATGTAGAGGTATCAGCACCGAAATCTGACATTTGTTGGGCTATAGCCATATTTGCTATCTTCTACTCCAACTGTTCCAATCGAGATGTCATGTTCACCTCATGACTAGCCTCATGGGCTAACTCTTAACTAGGGGCTTATCCTCTACCACCACCCCTGCCACCATTCCTACCACCTTGAACTTCTCGTCCTCTTCCAGTCCATGGAAGAGGATTGCTATGGCAACTCTTGCTTATCATAATTATAGATGGAGATCAAAACATCTATCAATCATGTGACCATGTTTGTGACAATGCTCATATGATTTTGATCCAACAAGATCCACCCTTCAAGCTTGAAGGCAAGCCTCCTTGTTATGAGATCCACCACATGTCCAACACATCATCCCAGCAATTAATTGTTGACTTGAAAAGAATGGCAATTGTTTCAATCCACCATCTTCACCACTCTATCCAGATGGTTGAGACTCTCCCACATGTCTATCATAACCACTCCGGATTTATGTTATAGATTGGTAACGTGAAGGAGTTGATGAAGTTGTTGAATCCTTGCTGAATCCAACAATCAGCACTCTCTCCTCTTGCATGGTGAGCTCAATACGTTTAACAAAAAAAAACACAATAAGTAATGTAAGTGATGTCTCATGTAGTAAGATTGCATCTCTCACTCTATATTTTAATTTTCTGTCCAATATCCCATCCCAATATTGGATTTCTTATGCCTCTGTCATCTCATGGATAATGTAGGGACTTCTGAGCTAGTAACTTAGACATCAACAACAAAAATTTTGATTAATAAAAGTCTCATCTTCGTTTGTAATAGAAGTGAATTCTTACCAATATGAGTTTTTAAGGAAGGTACAAATATAGTTAGGATGTTCTCACAAGCAGAGAGTGCAGTGAGGTTGGTATTGTCTTAGAAAGTAAGGTATCATAAAGCATAAATCTCGATGATCAATTCGAAGATATACCAAGAACCGAAAAAAGATTGAAATACCAAAGAAGAGTTATGAGAGTAATGTCATGACGTAAAGGGATTCATGTGCCATCTGGTGACAAAATGTTGATGGGGAGGATAAGGTCACTAATTCTGATGGCGGATTGGATAGTAGTGGAAGTATTGCGACTCAAATCTGGGAGCAGCATTCTTGTCATGGCGATGGGATTTTGTTTGCCATGCGCTGTGCAAAGAATTGCGTTGACTGAGAGTGGTACATGCGATGGGGAAACAAACACAGCCAAAATAGCGGTATGTAAAGTTGTGGGATAATGCATAAGGCCGTAGTAACAAAGAAATAAAGGATGGTATTGACTCGGAAGGATCGTCTTTGCATGCATGATTCAATTTTGATGAAGCAAAGTGATACAACCCTAGGGAAAAGAGAGGATACAAGATTGAGTTGATAAAGGATGTATTTAGGAGGAATGCGGCATATATGTTGAACCAATTGGTTTCATCGCAAAGGACCATTTATGTAAGTATGCATAAAATACACATTGTCAAAGGCTTCGTGGATGGTACCATTCGGGTCAACTAGGTGAGATCTTTGCTCGGAATGTACAAGAGATGGTTAGTCGACTTCAAGAGGACGAAAAAAGAGTGGTATACATTTCATCGATTCTAATATATATGTATTCAATGATGGAATGGCTAATGCCAAAAAATGCAGGATTGTTAGACATCGAAGATGAAGATGAAGACAGAGAAGTGGATCTACTCCAAGCTTAGGCATTGCTACTCGAATAGAGGAAGAAGTCAAAGGTGAAACTAAAGTGGAAGAGAAGGATTTAGATTAGAAAGCCATTGTGGAGGAATTTTCCTTAAAGAGGAAGAGACAAAAGAGTCTTCATGGTAGTTCATCCCAAAGACAAAAGGTGGTCAAAAAGTCTGTTGAAATAGTACCCCACGACCATCACGACCAAAGGTGAAAGCCACCAAGAAGATAGTACAACATTTGGCCTTTGTGCTACAGTTGTCATACAAATTGGAAGCAGTGGTTGTACCAGTGCTTATGAAGTTGAAGGAGATGGGAGCATGATACATGCATAGTTGGGATCCATAGGAAGATTATATGGACTTAGTCCAGTCTATGCATTGAATTTCCACGAGAAGGCAAGAGCAATCGCATGTAATTCGATAGCTCACAGATAATGTGGAATGATTGACTAAGCAAAAGGCAGAATTAAGGAAGGAGGTGCAAACCTCAAAGCAATCCTATGTGGAAATATGAAAATACGAAAATCTAATTAGAGGAGCAGAAATTTGATATGTGGAAAAGGAAAATCTGCAGCTTTGGGAGACTTTACAAGAGTTGAAGTGGTGTTTGAACCCAAGCTGATATGTCTAAGTATACAAAAATAATATCTATCCAAGCCTCATTTGTTGATCCTTTTTTCAGTTTTCAAAACATCAGTTTTATCAAACCATCAGCCTCATGATAATCTTTTGAGATGATATGATGATCAATCAATGCTTCATTGCATACAATGTAAAACTTGTCCAAAAATTCAATACCTTAATCAATCAACACATTTGATGAATCATTAAATTGGCTAAGCATGGAAGCTAAGAATACATATGTTGATCTCTCACTCGACTTGTCAACCAATGATATCAATTCAACAATTTTTTCTTTGTTTGATTTTGTCTAAATTATAACATCATTGATAATTAAAATGACTTCAACAGTATTAATAAAAAGATGTTTCTAAATTATCATGTCCTCATGGAAGTATTGGATTCTAGTCAAAACTTACTTAATTTGGATGTCCAATGATAACATATTGACTTTTTTTTCATGTTAAAAAAAAATGACATCACATAACTTTTAAAAGCCAATGTACTAAAAAGTACATATGCATGTCAACTTGACACAAGATACTCCTTAGTTTAAATTGTGTGACATCAACTTTGACTAAATCCATATGCATCATAATTTATGATTTCAATTCCAAATCCAAATACAAATGTGAATAAAATGGCATTGTAAAAACTTTCTATAACATAAGTTACTTAGGAGAATAATACATTGTAATATTTAGAATTTGTTCCGAAAGGAATGATGTATCAAACAGATAGAAAGGAAGATATTGATCAAGTATAGTTATTTTTTAATTAACTATGGACTTCAAATTCTAGAAAGATTTATGAATCTCTTGTTTTCTTAAATGATATGAAGAAAAATGTGTATGTAGATTCACATTCACAACCCATCAATCAGAATTGCACAAGAAAGATTTCAGTATTTAGAATTATTTCATTAACTAAATGAGGGAGTTCTCCATTATAGGCTCAATCATATTCAATAGAAAAAATCTCTAGAAATTCTCATGCATGTGCAATTGTCTAAGCGTTAGGATTGATTGAATTCATGGGTAACTTCTTAGGAATTCATTACCGTTCTCACCATTAACAAGACACATAATATGCAGCTTTGAGAGGTATTCTTCTACCATGTCCATATATACGTGTTGTTCCCAAAACAACTGCAATAAGGGATCCTCCCAACTATGTTAAGCCTATTTATATATAATTTTCTACACCTAATCACTCAAACCAGTGCCTACACGGATCATTCTGTCCTACGAACTTGATTGAGATTTTGACCTACAAGAGAAAGCACCCACACTCAATTTCAACTTTGGCATCTTTATCATTTTTCTGATCTTCTTCCCCAATAAACACTTGGTTGTACCATGAGAATCCATCCAAGAAACTATAGCATTCATATTCTACTACATGTTCTAGGATACCATAAGTGAATGACAATGGATAATTATACTTTTTCATGGATATGTTCAATTTTTTTAAATCTTGATAGAAATGAATCTTGCAATTATTTTTCTTTTCATAATCATAGTAGGTGCAACCCATTCATTGCTTAATACGAGATAAATAATACATGCTTGTAAATATTCATCAATTTCATCTTTAACCAACAAGAAACAATTCGGATTCAACCTGTGGTGTTTTTGTCTACCAAGGATTTCCCCTTCTATCAAGTCTATTATATGCTCCCTTCAATGTTATGATATACCCTTCATGTCTTCAATCTTCCAAGGAAATAATTCTTAGAATTTCCTTAAGAGTCTCAACAAGGAGTTCAAGTCAATCGATGATAACACCTTCTTTACTTTAAGCTTGTGTGTTGATGTCACATCAATTTCTTGCTAAGCATTCAAACCTATGATTTTGTTGATGTGGTTAGCTTTGCTTGTTCGACACTGGAATAGCAATTACACTGACATATAAATCTCTTTTTTTTAAATTAAGCTATTCCTTAACTTTGTAGCACTCCAAGTAATTCACACAAAAAAAGTATGTGGAAAAGTAATCAATGTAGTCACTCAGGTTTGTCACCTCCAATTCTGATGATGTCTCTTTTCAATACTTAAGATTTTTTAAGGACACCGTCAAAATGACGTCAGAGTCGTGTCAATATGACATGATCTTTGGATCAAAAAAGGAAATTGTCTTCTTTTTCCTGTGTTGTCACCTTATCTCCATACAACCATGGTTGTCCCATCAACACCTTGTAATAGATATTTTCATGAGATTTCAAGATAATATAGGTTAGTAAGAAGGGCACACTGCTTGAAGAACCAACTAACAATTTTTTTGATTGGTTGACCAATCCCAATAATGGAGTATAAGATTTGTACTTATTATAACCCAATACTTGGGCTATGTCATGTATCATAATGTTGATTCGTGAGTCAATAGATATCAATTTCAATATGCACCCAATAATTTCTATTACAATTTTTGGCACTCCAAGGTCCTCATGTTTCACTAAATACACAATGAGTAGCTTATCCTTCCGCAAAACCCTTGATTTGTTAGACCTCGAAGGTTGAATTAACATTTTCTTATAAGTTTTGTTGTCGTCTAAGAGTTGCTTGAGGATGATGTGAGCCATTATTTCTACAAGATCTACTATTGGGTTATAAATCCAATAGAGATAGAATCTATACTTGCTACTTGCACTTTGTCCATCCTTATTGGTTTTGGTGCTTGTGTAGGTTTAGTACTTCTCGCTTATTCTTCGAGAGTAAACTTCTTCATGTAGCCCTAAATCTCTGCAAGGAAGACAACTGGTATAAATGTCGAATCCTCATGAGTTTCAAAACCAATTTTTGGTGTTTGGATTGTCTTTACAAGGGGATTGTTATGTCTTGTCTTTGGTTCGTCTATCTTTTGGCAAGGGGTATGTACTTTACTTTTTTTGGTGGTAACACGAAATACGTCAATGACTTCTTTGGGCCATTTGATCCTTTAAGGTGACATGATGAACTCCCATATTCGTCTTAGGAGGGGTCGCAAATCTGACCCATTGTGCAAGTTTTAGTCTCAGTATGAGGCTGAGATGACTTATCACATTTTACGTGAGTGAGCCCCGATCTTTTGCTATTGCTATACATTGGCTAGTAGGTCTTTCTCCTCCGGAGGCACCATTTTGTTTGCAATCCTTTGCCAACATATGTGTGCAGCACCTACTTGCTTTGTGTGATATGGAGAAGACGAAATAATTGGAGAAGTTGGTGAAAGAATGGAAAATCTTGTGGAAACCAAGGAGAAGAGAAAAAAAATGTACAAGGCTTTGGATCCAAAGTTCCAAGAGTCTGCGTGTTTTCATCGATGGAAATCGTTGCTGACATCTAAAAGATATAATTAGAAATTGATGCGCTCACTAGGGAGATGGAGATGCAATCGAGCGGCATAGAGAACTAACGAAGAAATAAGAGAGAACAATCCGTATAGGCAGAGTTTAGGAATGTATGTTAGGATTGTGTATAAATAGGAGTAGAATTTTTGGAGAGATATCTTTTTCTTGCAAGTGTCTTTTGAGAATCGAAAGTGTAGTCAAGATAAAACAAAAACTTGCAAAGCTAGTGTGAGACATGCGGAATCAGCATAGATTAGATACAAATACATGTGAAATTATCCATATGTTCGTCCATGAGTTATGGCCGCATTTGTCCACCTATGAGTACTTGATCGAATTTTTGCCTCGACCTCAACTTGTAAGGGAAATATACTCCCCATCAATAAAACAGAGTTGAGCTATTCTTGTGTATGCAATTGTGTGCATTCAGTCAAATTGATGGGAATGGGAAATCTTGTCGAAGAATTTGAACTTCCTATTCGTATTACTCTTTAGACTACGCAGTCTAGAGTATCTTAAAGAAGCATTAACTCATTTTTTCTCTTCAAGTTGGATAAGTCGGGTACCTCATTCACTTCGAAATACATCTAAAGTACCCATTACAGTCTTGGAATATATACATTGATCGTTACAGTTAACACTAATCAACCAACACATTTGAGTATATGTCTCTTGAAGACTGTCTCCAATCTTCCGTTGGATATCTTCCATCTAATCTCCATCACTCTCTGATACTAGTTCAGAGTTTGTGAACCTCAAAGACCAAGGTTGGTACCGCAATCCGCTACGGATGCATCCACTGTTAACCGTAGCAATCTTTTCTTCGGAACATTCAGAAAACTGCACTATAATATCATTGTATCACCTCAGTAACTAAACATCAATAGGTCTCCAACTAGAACTAGAAACTATAACAGAAGATACTCAAGGCACCACAAGGTGCTATTAGACATACAATCTGAAACATGTTATCACCACATGTGCTCATCCGGTCTACAAGTGTTATTTCATTGAAGAGAAACATGGATAGTCTAAATGTTTTACAAATCCAGCCTCACTATCGGCAACACACATGAGCAATAACATTTCAAACAATAAAGCATCAACATAAACAAACGTGATGCACAAACACGAAGCCAAGATGGAGGTATATCAATCACAAGAAATATAAATAACAATATTCCATCTCAAAAACATCCATCAAAGGGATCAAACTAACCCAACTGAATTGATATAGCCTGAAGAGTGCATTTAAAAAAAACTAAAATTCAGTTTTGGAGGCCTTTTACTCTCGAGATCAATAATCTGCCATTGCTAATCTAATTATGTCAGTTGATTTTTTCAATTTTCTATCTAGTGTAATATTTTTTTTCACAAACAAACTTTGTTTGAAACTTTTACGCGATTTTGAAAATCTTTAATTCTAGTTTAGAACCCCTAAACACCAAATTTTGTAATTTTGACACTCCTAATTTTATGCTTGATGGCTCTATCTTGCGCAGAATACTTTACATCTTTTATCATCCTCCAAATTTAAAATTGATCACCCCAAATTCAAATTGACTCTACTTCTATATAACCATCATGACATTCACTATATTTTTATATAATATATGCCATGCACACTCTACAGCCAACAGATCAAAGCTACCATTGATCAAAACTCACCAAAACACCTTTAGCGATCCAAGAACCCACAATTCTCACGACAAAATTCAATTTGAGTTTTTGAAGTAGTCTTTTCTATTCTCAAAATGTCCACAAGGATACTCCAGTCATAACCATAGCATAAAAAATATATTACAGTCGAGCCAAATCCACTTTGTGTTTCAAAACTCTAGGTACACGTACTAGCTACTCTCCACCATATCTACACTCTTAAAGTCTCAAAGTCAAAAATTGCCCTCCAAGGAGCCCTAATTCAAACTCTACACCTTGAGCCCTATGTCTCCTAAAAAAATTATCGATCCTAATGTCAGTTCCACTGCAAACTGCACTAATTGCACAATTGACTCTAACTATTGTATATGTTCTTGCATGCATGCACCTACCTAACTAGGGATGACGCTACATAAAGTGTGACCAAAAAAATCAATTGATCAACACTTATATTGACTTTTTTTTTCCACACATCATCCACCATGTCATATTTGAGTTGGATAGATGAAATAAAAAAATCATCTAATTCCAACTAGATAGAATTAGTTGATTTTCTAGATTCTCTTGGTCAAATCACACCACTAAATCATGTGCTCCGGCTTGGTTGATACTCCCTTGATATCGACTCCTTTGCAAATCTTGCTTTCTTCTTCTTATGTGTAAGAATTTTACTTTTGAACTCATAGAGCTCTCTCCCTTTTCAAATGTACACTAATGAGGATAGAAGATACTCTATGATGCTTCAATGCATTTACAGCATGACTAAGATTGTTGTGTTTAACTTCATCATGTTGTCAAGATTTAGTATAATTCCTCCCAAAATGGGAACCTCCACAACTAAAGCATGAAACAGTAAAATTCCCTTGAGGTGGATTTTTTCTCATAGAATAATTTTTATATACTCTAAAACCTCCCCATAAATTATGATTACTTTTTTTCTATAATTATATTACTTTGATCTTGAGATCAATGAACATTTCCATGATAGATTTTAATTCATTCTGAAAGTCTATCATTGGAATATTTACTATTGAAAAATCAACAAGAATAGGAGTTATTATTCTTACCACAACATGTGGTATTATTTCCCTAGCTAGCCAGCCAGAATCATCATTTTTTTAACTCTCATCCATTCGAATTGCAATATGAATAGACTCATACTTCTTCTAAGGTTAAGGCAATTCGCATATCTCACCTTGCTTCAAATCTAAGGCTTTAGACTACCAACAAAAAATTTTATCAACATCGTCCTCTTATGCACATTTGTATTTGGAATTGTAATGATAAATTATGATGTAGATGGGTTGAGTAAGTTGATGTCACATAATTTAAACTAATGTGGATATAGTGTCAAGTTGACATGCATATATATATTTTTAGTACATTGATTTTTAAAACTTGTGTGATGTCACTCTTTTCAAAAGGAAAAAAAGGTGAATATATTATCATTAGGCACTCAAATTAAGAAAATTTTTGCCAAAAGTCAAGACATCCATGAGTACATGATAATCTAGAAAAAAAAAATTTATTAATGCTAGTGTAGGTATTTTAATTATCAATGAAGTTATAATCTATATCAAATCAAACAAAGAAAAAATTATTGAGTTGATGTCATTGATTAAAAAGTCGAATGAAAGATTAACATATATTTTTTTAGTTTTCATGCTTAGACAATTTAATAACTCATCAAAGGTGTTGACTGATTAATGTATTGAATTTTTGAACAAGTTTTATATCTTATACAATGGAGCATTGATTGATCATCATATCATCTCAAAAGATCATCATATGCTTATGGTTTGATAAAGCGAATATTTTAAAAACTAAAAAAAAGATCAACAAATTTGGCTTGGATAAACATTATTTAATATACATAGACATCTCATCTTGGGTGGTTATAGCCTATTGATTTAATTGACAAGCATTTTTGAAATCATCATCATATTTTTGTTATATGATAGAGTTCCAGATTTACCTGCAACTAAGTTAAAGTTTTTAGATCTTGATTAGATTATGTTTTTAGATTGCATGTCTTTTGCTCTTTTTTATCATAAAAATACTTTGCACTATGTTTTTGCTTGAAGAGTTGAATATTGATCTTCAGTTTGCAGTTTGTATGTGATTAAGTTTTCTTACAATATATTACATTAATCTTATTTGATGTAACTATAGATACTCAACTTTACATGTACAAGGAATTTTTCTTTTGATGTTGAGGATCGTGATAGTTTTTTTTAAGGTATGTAAATGTGTATGATATTTCAAAGGTTGATGATAATATGGAACCAAGTCTTGCAATTGTGATGGTATGCTTGAAATGTGTTTTATATAATTTAGCTAGTTGAAAAGATTAGCATTTGGACTCTTGATCTTAGACTCAAAAAGAACATATTTTCTGATGTTAGACATAATCTTCATATGGAGAATGATTATGATACATTTGTATTGATACTCAATAAGAACATATCATGTTGATGCAGTAGATTATTTTCTGATGTTAGACATAATCTTCATATGGAGAATGATTATAATACATTTGTGTTGATGTATATTGTGTTAAGACATGTATGTTCATAACTGTAGTCATTACTTTTTTATTGGCATCCAGAGTTAAGTAAGTGCGCAAACTCAAGAGGAGATTGTTACTTTAGCATCAATTAAATATTGCAATTAAAATCAATTAGGTGTATGAGTGGGGCAATTAAAGTTTTTGACATTGGGAGTGTCTTTGGTCAGATAACACCATTAGGTTACATAGGGTAAGGTGAAGTTCGAGTCAAAGCTAGAAGCACTTTAGGTTTTGAAAACTAACCCAAGTTGAGTCTTGGAGAGTCCAACTATGATCACTAATGGCTAGTGCAAGAATTTAGAGTGTCTAGAGCACAATGGGGGTTGGCTTGACTTCATTGTCATCTCTAGTTTGTTTGTGTTATGAAAATTAGCAAAGTGTAAATGTGTACAATATAAAAGTGAAAAAGATTATTGTGCAACAATTGTGTTGATGTATTACAATTCATGTTTTATGACGTTCCAACAATGTATGTTCTGGTCTATATATGCACAACGCCTACTCATGCAAATAAACATAAAACATTACAATTTTTCTAGCCTTGAATGAGTCATTGAATACCTCAATTTAACTAGCCTATAAAATTGAGCTAGGCTAGTAAAATTCACCCATCCAATCACTCCTCCATATCTTGAATCTTTAGTTAAAAGTTGGGAACCATTGTTGATAGAATCTTTCTTGAACTAAGTTACATGGCCAAGCAGCTCATCCATCTTATCAAATAATTAACTTTTCTCTTCTTGAACAACACGATATCGATAAATACTTTATAACAGCTCGGAAACACATTTGGCATACTTCTCCTCCCGTTGATTGACACTTTCAAAAAGTTTCTAACTCTAGTACTACAATAAATACATTATAATAGCTTGGAAAGACATTTATTTACTTAACGCCTTAATAAACATTTCCAGAAGGTTGCTAACTCTAGTCCTCCGCTATCTCTAATACATTGCTCTGACTTGTACTTCGTTATTCAATTCAGATCCGGACATGTTACTATCAACTCTTATTTCGAGCGATTCACTATGACGATCGTCATTTGTGACTCTGACTTTGTCATTTGAAAATTGAATATAACACCAAGCATTATTTAAGCAACCATGTATGACAACAAAAATTTAGCGATCGAACATTTCTCCACCAATCTGTTGCTCACAACCCCCACAGTAAGCACTTAAGTTACTGATTATCGTTCATTCTATAGGTATGTGTTATAGAAAGTTAGGATAAAAAATATTATTTCACTCACCATTTTGTTTTGATATCACTCCAGTTCTTTTCTTGTGTTGATTACCACAATCGACTATTTTCGTCTTTCATTATGTCCTCTTCTCTCACTTCGTCTGGTTCACTTCATGTTTTTCGTTTCTGATTCCTGGGCGCCGTAGCCTTCACGCTGTATCGCCCTACAAAAAAACCGACACTCCATCTGACAAACTAATCGACCAACTATTAAGTTCATGTCTGCAGATTCTTAGAGTAATGAGTCGTTCTTTCTCAGAGTGGCAACTTGTTCTCCCTTTTTCTACTTCAGTTTACGAGATGTCATTCTTGAGACTTGCCAAAGATTTAAGAGATTTCTACCTCTGGATTGGTCAATTTCGAGGGTCAGATGAGTGTTCGCGTGAGACACCTATCTGTAAAGACTGCCACAATTCTGGAAAGAGCCAGACAATCACCCAACATCGAGGGGCACGTAAACGAAAGAAAGTTGAAGGATGCGATAGGCTTCATTCAAGGTTTTTCTTTTACCATTCTACTCGATTATACTCTTTGTTAACATCTCAAGAGTATAAGAAATCCCACTACCAAGCTCAGTTAAGAAAAAGGATTGGGACACTTCCAGGTAAATAGAGGAGAAAAAGAAGCGTGATAACAGGTCAAATCAAATAACAATACACTTCCCTGAAGCTTTGCTCGTGTTCTTCACTTTACTGATTAATAAAATATAATATTATACAAACCTCTGCTCTACAACTTCAAACTGTTGCCTGGCAGAATCCGTTTCGGCCACTCGCAGACCCCTTTCCACAAACGCACTTCTGGCTTCGGCATCTTTGCTCTCCACTGCTCCTCGATAGCACATGTACGCTAGGCAATCTCCTGCAGCCGCAGTGAATCCCTGCAAGTAACATGAATTTCGTATGTCAGAGGTGCGTTTGAAGTACTGATGCGTAGAAGCTCAGTACTGTTAGTCACTGTAGACACTGTAGACACGCTCGTTCTCGTCTAGAGATACAGTGGACTGAGTTACTCAACCACGACGACCATGCACGTCAATCAGAGAGATGAAGTGCGAAACGAATGTATAAAACTCCATATGGCCATCGTTGAAATCTCCATTTGTATACTGTGAGCACCGCTCAGTCAGAAGCCTCAACAGCCAATACAGTAGACTGAAAACCAAGGACTCACAGTTTTCAAAGCTATAACAGACAAATACTAATGAGTGCAATTTTTGAAGTACCGTAAGGTTAAAGACATGGCTCACATGCAATTGACAATGTTAATCCCGACAGGTTCACAATCATCCAGATATAACATGGTACTTTCAGCACTTAGTTCCTCCTCAAAACCAGTCCCTGTAATTAGCACGTCCATGCAGGGCGTGAGGTATAGGGTCGTGTGGCTATGGCACGCGAGTTCATGGTTACAGCCTTGGTGGAAAGCCTAAGTAACAACAATAGGTGTATACAAGGGGTGAATGTACAACATGAAACAGGAAAAACTTGACGCTTTCAGATCAAAATGTTCCTCCAAACTTTCGACGTCTTCCCATTGCCATTTCTTGAAGCTGGATTCTACCTCTGCAGAGATTTTGAGATCGGTAGATACATATCGACTAAGGAAAAACATTACCGTAATCATTAAGCAAAGGAGAAGAGGATCCAATATAAGTAGGAAAACCCGACCATAATAAGGAGACTGAGAACAGAGCTGCGTGCATTGAGTTGAGGATATTCAGTCAACGACGGATGTAACAGACACATCACTAAGACAGCTTTCTTTGCCGACTGAAAGTGGTTGTCTGCTAAACTGAAGGTCTAAAAACAATCAGTTAGCTGAGTTTCTCACCTAGTTTTGATGGGATAGAGCAGTAAACCTCCTTGGTTGCGATGAAAGGAATAAACAATCAAATTTCGGTGCAATTCCTTGGTTTATTAAACGCTAGTACCAAGTCAGCTGGAAATCGACCGACCAATTAGAAACAATGGAAGAAGGACGAAATCTGCGTCCGAAGGTTCAAAAACTGCCCGCTAAGAAATTTAATTTCAAAAAAAATTCATGAAAATACCTTCGTCTATCGAGTCGAAACATGAAAATCTCATGTTTACAAGAAAAGTCACAGAAACAGTCACATGCCTTTCCTCATTCTTCTCAACGAAACCTATCACTTAAACTGAGCAAGCCAGAATAAAGACGTGTTCTTCCTTCTGCCGAGCTATATGCAAAATGAAGATTAGGACTTTCTTCCGTGCCGAAATAAACCTTCAGTAATTAAGACGTTATATGAAATCAAGTAAGACAAGAAGAACATTCTTGCCTTCAACACTCGAGCCTAAATGAAGATAAAGGATACCAACTACGCTTGTTATCTAGTCACTTTAGAGTTTATCCTTTCCGAAAATGATGCTGTTCGGTACATCTTTCAGTATCAACAAACGTGTTTGTCCACGATGGTTTTGTCAACGATCCCTTTAGAACAAGAAGAACGAGGATATCACAAACTTGAGTTCTTAGCAAATAGTATAATAGCGGATACTTGCTTCATCAAGCATTCGGATGACCATTCTTCTAAATACGACCAGATAGCTGATCTAGAAACCGTAAAGCACACTTCGTTCAAATACCTGGTTTACGGTCCTAAGCCTAAAGGGCACGACACTTGAATCAGACGGAATTGGCAACATACCTCTTGAAATTGAATACATCAGTGTCATTCGTTCTCGTCCACGCAGATTCTTGATCTCAGTTTTACAACAACTATTGCTCATGCAAAGCCAATCATCGACGCTTGAGGCAACTCCTCGTGTTTAGAACTATAAAAATTACTTCAACTGTAGGAAGGTCGATGGATATAAAGCGACCTTACATATGGTTATCCCGTAAATCTCTAGAGGAGAATTGCTGTCCAGATTCAAAAAATCAACTTATCGTATTATATTTCGTGGTGCTTACATTTACGAAATAACATAAATGTAAGTACCATCAGACTTCATTTACAGAAACTCACACATGCTACGAGTAGATTCGCATCCTCTGAGTTTAAGCACGAAAGCATTAGTAGGATGTCGAGGAGCAGACATAATTTGGATTCCAGACAGAAATGCGTCACTCTCCAGGTTCGGTCTCTAAAGCGCGGGTGGTCCTTAATTACCAATTCAGCCAGAAAAATATTAAACTTTCAAATCACCAGCCACTGAGTCCCCCAGAGACTTTTAGCTTCTTCTTTTAATCCAACGCACTTAAGAACATACTTACTCTTTTACCAAAATTTGAAAACTCATCAAATGCGGATCTGACGGGCTCAGAGGTCATAGCCGTAGGCATAAGTTCAAATGAAGGTCCTGTACTCTAGTGCCTTTCATCAGCAGCTATCAGCTTCGGAAAATATGAGTGGAGGAAATTTTCCACACGAATGTAAAGCCTTCACAACAGTGTGAACTGGCAGAAAACCCTCGCAAGCATTGAAATTAGCCAGGTGTCAATGCATTTTAATAGTCCTGAGATTCAACTTCCGATAAACGTCACCCCTTGTTTTTACGTTGTTTGTAGGCAAAACCATCAAGACTTTCTCAAGTTTTTGAACCTCGAATATGTACCGGGAGGTCAGCGGATCTCACATCCGGGAAGGATATAGGACAAGGCAAGTGAAGTAAGGACATGACCATCAGTAAAAGCACACTTACTTGGATTCAAGTTGGTGTTTTCCATCCTGAAGATTAGACAATTAACATGTCAGGACCTTGCATATTTCTGAAAACCAAAGCATTTCATCTATTGCTACCCAGCTCTTCCAGGCCAGAACGAGCCAAAACTTGTCAGTTGATGAAGTTGACGGCAACTCCCGTAGCGCGCTGCGAGTGGGGAGATTGAATAGTCAATACCTGCTTAGAGCAAGGCTATCAAGGCAACAGATTCATAAAGACGAGACGTAGAGGCAGCACAGACTTTCATGGCACACACGCAGGCTTCCATGGCAAACTGTAAAATGAACCACTAATAAGGCTCCTTTGGACATGAATGTGTTAAACACAAATGTACACACATATATACAGAGCATTTAACATATGCCACCAATCTTTAATATCTTGCTGCTAATCAGAAGGTATGCTTCCAAAAGTTCTTGGAAGTATAGTGGGCCCTTTTCACCACTTCAACAAACCCAGGACCATGTTCTTACGTCACCCTGATCAGAGCAGAAGACGAACTCGGGTATGGGGACCGACGCTTGTGTAGGCTTGGTGGAGTTAGAAGTGGCATGATAAAAGATGGTAAGACTGAGATTACCCCAAGATCAAAACAAATCACTGTATCCTATTGTCTTCACGTCCATTTCCCACCTTACCATCATAGATACCTGCCCCATGAATCGTGCAGGAAACAAAAATGCGGCGCGAAGGATAACAGGGTGAAAAAAATCTATTTCCTGGGATGAACAAACAGAAACTCTCCTTGCTATTTCCAGCATTAGTCATCACCTTCCCAGCTTCAGCCAGTATTATCACGTGAACATACAATATAGATCAATTACAAAAATCTCAAACTGAATTGACTAACGTAGCAACACTACTGTTCGCTGAGAGCTACGAGAGGTAGCGGATGACAGTGCTAGACAGCATACTGCCGTTTTGAACTGAAACGCCAAAGCTAGTTCTGATTGAGATTCGGAAATCATCTTTTGACATGCATCCCACTCAGTAGATAACGAACGCAAAGTGTCTGATCAAAATGTTGCAAGGATCCGGAAACTCAGCAGGTTCAGTTGAAGTAGAACAGAAAGCCAGAAGCTGAAGAGACAACTTTGCAACATGAAGTATACATGAGGTACCAACCAACCTGAAATTTATTACATGAGGCGGACCTTGATACCTAAGCCTCAAGGGAGTTATAAGAGACTTGGAAAGGCTCTCTTGGATATGGAATGACAAAATCAAAACAAAACGTGGTGCCATTGTGGACTCTGAATGATGTTAGGTACGCTCTGAGCGTAGACTTTGATCGCCGTAGTTTCCGATAAACTCTGTTCGTTAAGGGACAAGAAAGTAATAACAAACTATATGCATGGAGTAAAAAAAGAAGTCAGCCAGCCAGCAAACTGGTCTAGGATTCGAGCTGCAATTTTTATTTCATACATTCTAGACTCCACGCTGAAATCTGAAGCTGGAAGCCATGTGACAAGCCTGAAGAATGTGTGGAAATGGAAGACGTTGGAGAATCAAGTATCCAGTACAGATTCAAGTCAATAGCTCGCAATGACTCATCCACGTGCTTAATGGATAACCTCACCTTAGAATGATGACAAACGAAAACTTAAAACCGATATGGAGTACTAGCGGGTCGATATTAGAGCAATCGTTCTAACTGGTGTCACTGTGTCGTACCTCTCGACCCTGAGGTCTTCTTTCGTGGTCTTTGATTGCCTTGGCAAGTTCTTGTGCTTCCTCCACGTTCAAAGAATTTTTAGTCACAAAATCAGCAGCCGTCTATACACAAACATCAAACTATTAACCATTTGAGAGTGAACCAAGTAAAAAGAACTACTAGTTCCCAAAACCCCATATTCGCTTCAATCCTAGCAGAAACCAACAAAAATATTTCAAAAATTCGTCATGAATAATGCAAACAGAAACTGGTCAGCTACACAAAAGGAATGAGAAGAGAAGAAGACTGACCTTTCGTTGACCTGCAGACAATGTTCTAAGTGCGTACAATGTCTCTACCCTGTCTTCATCAAACCATTCCAAGGTCTCGGCGGAAGCTCCAGATTGAACTACCGAGTCATACACCTGTGCGCCAATTAGAAGCAAAAGTAAGAGTGGGTCCAACATAAAAACTAGACACTGACAGAATGTAAGAAGAGAATACCATTGTTACGACTGAGCAGTGCGTTGAAGTGTAAAAGCTAGACTCACTTGAAGAGCCACCACCATAGCTGTCTGTTTCACGACTCCCACAAAAGAAAATTCGTACAGTTCCTCTGACGTGACCCCTAGCTGCTGCACCTCTTTAACATACCCAGCTCTTTCCTGCCACGATCCCATACCACTACTCAACATCTCAAACAAAGTCGCTTTTCTAGTCTGGTTTCTAATTCTATCCTCTTCGCTTTCTTCTGCATCAGGTACATAAGAACTGGGCGGAGGTCGAAATTGCCCCAATCCAGGCGGGGATACTTGCTGCCTGCGATATTGCATACCATCCCGTGTCCCTTGGGGTGACGAACTGTTCCCCGGCAATCTGTTTACACGACCTCCAGCACCAGTTGCAGGCTTCTTCATCGCATCCCCGGTGGATTTCGACTGATTGGGCAGCTTGAATTGGTTGAATTCCTTACATCTGACATTCAACGCTGAAGGTGCATTTCTTCCCTGCTTGCCCTCCGTCTGCCCGGCTAGCCGCGAAGAGCTACTCCTACCACTGATTTGAGAGCTACTGGAGAGCTGAACGCAAGAAGATGAACAGCTCGCTTCAGAAATTGCTCGCGAATGTCTACCCAGCTGCAAGCCAGAGGTCAGCAATTGGTATGTCCTCTCATGGCACGAGGACAGCAAGAGTCCAGCCTCCATAGCTTATAGCTGAACTTCCTGCCTCGGTGATCAAATGACGGACTCCGATATCCTTATCCCCGCAATGACACGAGCTCCAAATATTTTTTCTCTCTGGCAGTTACGTTTCCTTTACAGAGATGTATGGCAAAAAGATAGGAACAGCAAACTGTATGGCGCCTGTCTTTTACAAACACCCTGGTGTCCAGAAAGCTAAATTCAGCTCCAGCTGCCACTTCTTCCCTGCCAAGAGGAGACAGAGACAGAGACAGCTTTCAAAGGGATGACTTCCCCAACACACTGGTTCTCACAAAACTACAGATATAGCCTCAGCTCCACCCCTCCCTCCAACAGGTGAGGGCTGCTGCAGAAGAGCAGAAGTGACAGCTTTGAGACAAATTCAGAAAATGAGATCAAATGTGAGGAGATGAGCAGCAGCTGCAGCTGAAGAGTGTGGGTGACTGCCTGACTGTCTGTCTGTGTGAGTGTGTACACCCAAGAAGCTCACCACACCACACAGCAAAATGTGCACAAGCGGGAGAAGCTTAAAAACTCAGTGTTTCAAACCCTCCCAAGTCAAGAACAACAAGGACCAGTCAGTGGATATTCTAAATATCCAATCCCCTGGAAATGCCCATGACTTGGCTTCATCTTCATCTTCTCTTTTCTCCTTTCCTTCTCCCTCCCTGCTTCCTGCCGCTGCAGCAGCAGCAGCTGCTGCTGGTGCATCCTGCTGCACTCACTCCCTCCCTCCCTCCCTGCCCTTGCCTGCCCTGCAGCGTCCCACTGGGCCTGCCCTGCAATAGACGCTCGTCGTCTGTGAGTCACTCACTCAGACGTTTGCCTTTCCGTCCATAGCCTATCCTGATGCGTCTATCATGTGTTTGTACCTTTTGGGCCTTTCTTCGGAATAGAAAAATCCACTCACACCTGTTGTTTCCCATCATCGTCCATGACCTCAATGAGAATGCACTTGACATATCCACCAAACGACCCACCTGTACCTATTTTGTCCTCTCCCTCCCTCTAATTCGCTCTCCGATCTCCCCAAAAACCTCCTCCCTCCTCTTTTCTATAGATTCTCCTCTTCTTCTCCTCCTCTTCGTCCCCAATTTTCTTTTCTTTTCTTTTCCTCTCCTGTATCCCAATCGCACCTAATCTCATATCATCTCAATCCTTCCCTTCCTCCTCCTCCTCCTCCTCCCTTGCTGCGAGGAAGGAAAGTGAGTGCAATGGACGTAGTCAACAACGCGCGCAGCCAGCGGGCGGTCGACGAGGTCCAGTTGTACGAAATTAGCACCAGTCTTTTTGCGCAGCAGCGCCTGCTTGAGCATATGTGTGACTCGCTGTTTTTTCTTCCATTAAGATCTATAATTCAGCATCTCAAGATTGGACGAAAGAAAGAGAGAGAGAGAGAGAGAGAGAGAGAGTAGATGGTGCAGTCCTTGCTCTCGCTCTCATGCTTTTTGACTCGAGAAGACCAGACCTGTTCGTATTTGATGTGCATTTCTCGATCCTCTTGTCATTTGATGATGATGCTCATGATCAAATGCTCCACATTTTTCCATCTTTGGCTGATTTCAAAGTGTCTTTTTGAGCCTCCTCCAAGACTCTCCTTCCAGGCTGCTCGAATCTCTTCTTAGGGAAGACAAAAGGAAAGAAAACATAGACCGTGGATTGAGGAGAGGGAGACTTGTCAACCCGTATGTTTTTCGATGCTACCTAACTCTGCTCCATGCACGGACTTCCATCCTCCGTCCGTCCCACAAACACAAGCGCGGGCTTGTGTTTGTGGCGGCGCAGCAGGACGCTCAGTCTCGCATAGTGGCCTTCCATCAACTTCATTTACGTTATAAAGTAGTGGCACTTATAATCACGCTATGAATAAATAATTGTGCGCAGTATGAGTTGACAATGTCAAATTGTACAAAATTTGATATCTGTCGTGATTTGTTACCTGTCGCTCGGTATATCTTGTAACATCTGGTCTGTCTTTTTAGCTGATATAAAATGAATGAGTGAAAATTCAAACTAGTTAAAATTAATCAATGGGGCATTTGATGTGCTATTTTATCTGAACCGAGAAAGTATAATAACAAAAGGGATGGGAAGACCCCATCAAATCGCACAAGGTTGGAACCAAACCGGTAACATGGGGCTAGGCCCCAATAGTATCACACTGGGAAATATGTCCTACAGCACCTAAAATATCTGAACTATCCAAGTCAAAAGGTCTACAAACAACAAGAGCTTCCGAAGAAGCATCACCTAACGTGATTGCTCTCCTATAGATTGCACGAGCTAGTGCTCTCTGTAGAGCAATGGAAACACATTGCCTAAAATAGACTACCCCATGTTGCCTAGTATGGTAGGCTCTCGCACACTCCCTCACGAACATGTCGAAGTCGGTGTCCATAGCTCCATATAACTCCAAAGCTAGAGAAACAAAGAGGTGACCTCTCTGCATACCTCTATACTTGGAGACCTTGGCAGCTGTCGCTCCACTCATCGCCCATCCTGGAGGATGGGTGATCACCCCCTCTGAAACTGTGTCTCTAGTAGGATCGGTAACCATCACATCAGCCACAGTGACCTGGTCATCCTGAACCAAGTACAGGTCTGCCCTAACCCTAGTTGACTACAAGGCATACCAACGCTCTCTCCATGTGAGATATCCACCCTCTCGCTAGCAAACACCACATCCCTAATGGCATCATGGGTAGCTATCTTCTGCCCTTCGAATGGACAACGAGTCATATGAACACCTACTGCATCTAAAGTGATACCACACTCACATGTGAGTAATGAAGATGTTTATCTGACACTCAAGTAATTATGTAAATTAATAGTAAATTCCTTCAATTAGTGATAATAAACATTTTCATGGTTTTTCTCTTTCATAACTTGGTTCACTACCGGTATGCAGAAGATATATGAAAATGTTTATTTTTTTAAATTGTGTTTGACTTAGAGCTACGTCAATCGAATCATCGAACCCGAAAATCTTCGAATCATGTGGTAATGTAACCCATATTTTAACACCTTCTATACATATAGTAATTTCCGATGGTTACATTGCCACATGATTTGAAAAGGTTGTATTGCATAACGCTGCTACAATACAACCTTGGAAGTGCCATAGCTTGACGGATATCATCTATTCTGAATTACGAATTACATAGTAATTTAACTTTGAAAAACACTTTAATGAAGTCCTGCGAGTTTCGTTACGTGCCCCTCTCATATGTGTTAGTGAAAACCAACATTTCGTGGAGTACTTTTTCTAGCTGTCCAAATCAACTTCACATGTGTAACAAGGTGTACAAATTTATTTCAATCATAATGAGATTTAATATGTGTATAAATGACATGGTATGTAATTCAATATGAAATATTATTGAATTAGTCAACAAACTTGTTGGTATACCAACCAGTATTATCTTCAACTTAATAAAAAAAAATATCTAAATTGTATTTGTAAGAGGTAGTGTGTATTTTAGAAAAAGACATAGATCTAGGTCTATAATTTTTTTATTAATTCAAATTTCAACGCTATCTTCATGTGGTCGATTTGTTATTCATTCTCATATCTTGCATATATTTAGTTGTATTTAGCCTCTACTTCTACGTTCAACCACTTTCAAACCATAATGAAATCTAAGTAATCTATTCCTGTAAGAAATATATTCAAACCGTCTGCAAGCTCAAACCGATTTCAAAAAAGGAAGAAAATCTGAAACTTTTCCTTTTGATTGTCGTTTCCAAACCTTTCCCTTTATTCATTTGCGGTAACCAAACTGGCATAAGTTTTAAATTTGAGCTCCACATTCATCATGAGGAATATTTGGTGATAAAGTGATAAAGTGAAACTTGTTCAATTCTTAAAGTCACGCCGTAACTATGTATAACTCTCTTATGCTCTTTCTCTTTGTTTTATGGGCTTGAAAAAGTTGACAAAGTATTATAGATCCCGTAAGAATAATCTCCCATCGGTCTACTTTTTATGGGTTCTTTTACAAAAGCCTGAAACATTATGGAAAAGAATTTCATAATGAATCCTGCAACGTAGAGAGTCTTGTTGTATTTAGGATATTGATTTCAACAAAAACTGAATCTGGGTTGTCCAACTAAAAAAATGTGTAAATTAATACACAAGTTCATACATTTGAAACCAATTTCATGAGTAATCTCCTTATGACATATTTCCACACATATTTTGTGCATTAATCCAAATGAGGTGGATTAATGCAGAAATAGTTGTTACTAATAAATCGTTTAATATATGCAACTCAAATTATTATATAGACAAACATCAACTTTAAAAATTTTCTTTCAAAAATAAAATTTTTATCCCATGTGCCGTACATTTTTTAGAAAAGCGATCTCTTTTCTAGTCCTTATAAGATAAAAGCAACCTTAGAAGATCATAGTCGACATTTACGAGAGGTTCTCCAATTTTTGCAAAAGAATGAGTTATATGCCAAAGCTTCAAAATGTGAATTTGGCAAATTAGAAGTAGATTATTTAGGCCATCGATTCACAGCGGAGGGAATCCAAGTGATGAGTGAGAAGATAGAAGCCATATAGAAATGGACAGCACAAGAGGATCAAACTAAGCTAAAGAGTTTTTCAGGTCTTACATGATTTTATCACAGATTTGTTAAAGCTTTTGCACGCCTTGCCCAAGCCTTAACATCTATGCTAGGAAAGGGTCAAAAATGGAGATGGGGAACGGCACAAGAGTTAGCATTTCAAGCATTGAAAGATGCTCTCTTGCATGTATCTATTCTCAAGTGGTATGATCCTAATCGACTAATCAAGTTGGCTACTAATGCATCAGGTACAACAGTGGGTGGAATTCTTCAACAAGAGTGGGAGGATGGTTGGCACCCGGTTGCCTTTTTCTCCCGAAAGTTGGTGGCAGCCGAGCAAAACTATCACACAATTGAACGAGAGGAGTTAGCCATTGTTCTGGCCACGAAACATTGGAAGCACTTCTTGGGGGACAAGGAGTTTGTGGTAGAAACCGATCACAAACCATTGGTGTATTTGGAAACTCAGAAAGATCTCTCCAAACGACAAATTCGATGGGCAGAATGGCGTCAACAGTTCAACATGAAGATAGTGTATGTGAAGGGCAAGAAACAACTTGCAAATGCTCTAACGCGGATGCTGTGTATCAACAACATCACAGAGGTGAAAATCCAAGTTGATTGGTGGTCTCAAATGATGGCTGCAACAAAAAAGGATGAGGAGATCATGAAAGCACTTCAGGCAAAGACGACACGGAAGGTTCGAGGTCTAGCATTTCAAGAGCAACGTATATGGATCCCACAACATCCAAATTTACGCACAATGGTATTGTCAGAAGGTCATGATACAGCCATTGCGGGGCACGTGGGAGCTGAAAAGACTTTGGAGTGCATACAACGAGTGTACTATTGGCCAAGGATGCACGAAGATGTGGAGGTATATGTTCAAATCTGTATCGCATGTCAACAAAATAAGGCGGGGAATAAAAAACTAGCAGGTTTACTATAACCCCTTCCTATTCCCGAACAACGATGGGAACATGTTACTATGGATCTAGTATGTGAGTTACCAAAAACCTCTTTAGGACATGATTCAATTGTGGTCTTTGTGGATAAATTGAGTAAGATGATACACATCCGACCTACCACAAAGACAATGACGGCACCACAACTTGCTCATCTGTACCTAGATGTTTTTGTGAATCACGGATTAAACAAAGTTTTAATCACAGATAGAGGAACTCATTTTACTAGTTTGTTTTGGAAAATCTTGTTTGGTTTATTCAAAACAAAGCTAGCCATGTCTACAGCCTATCATACTCAAACGGATGGTCAAACAGAGAGGGCCAATAGAACAATAGAGCATATGTTGCAAGCATTCACCTTGGAGGAACAACAAGAGTGGGATACTCTTCTACCTCTAGTGGAATTTGCATATAATAATTCTGTTAATGCATCCAAAAAAGTGTCTCCATTTTATCTGATGTATGGTGCTCATCCTTTGACACCTTCCAATTTGTTGAGAATTCCTAAGGGGCGGGAGTTTTCAACCAAAGTTGCGGCTGTCAATGATTTTGTGGAGCACATACACAAATGACTGCATCAAGCAAAGAAGAAGTTAGTAATTGCTCAAAATTGACAAAAGCAATATGCAGATGAGCCGATAAGGGAGGTGAATTTTCAAGAAGGAGATCAAGTTTGGCTATCCACGACCAATTTGTCACTTGTAGGAACACAAAAATTTAACCCTCGATTCATTGGTCCTTTTGTGGTTTTGAAACGTGTTGGCGAGGTGTCTTACAAGTTAGAGCTCACGTTGCATATGAAAATACATCCCGTATTTCATGTGTCACGATTGCAAAAATATGTACCACGTCCCAAGCAATTCATAAATCCATCAACCCCTCCTCCTTTACCTACTATGGTAGCAGATCATGCAGAATTTGAGGTTGACAAGATTCTCAAAAAATGGATTCGAGGTCACAGATATCCAAAAATGGAGTATTTGGTTCAATGGAAGCAATATTGTAACACTAGGGAAGTGAAGAGAGACCACTCGAATAGCTCAAGGAATTCTGAAGTTGAGAGATACCTCAATGGTTTCTCTTTCTCCATATATAGTTTTCAAAAAGTTACAAACAAGATAAGGTTACACAACCACCATCCACTCAATTCCTCGTGGATCGATGACGTGACGGTCATCCCTATGAGCACACGGATTGTTGACGTGTACTCCAACTAACACACAAAAAACACAACCTAAAGAGCACACGGATTGGTGATGTGGCACCTTTGGATACTCCACTAATAGTCAACTCAATAATATCTATCTCCACCTTGTGTAACCTCTACTTTAGTTCTCATTAACTAAAGATGGTTACAAATCTCTCTCCTTTTAAGATGCAACGTCCTTGTTGCTCACACGTTCAAACTCTTGAACGATCAAAGGTGCATTGGCTAAGTTCTTTGCCGGTTCCCAAGTTGATTCATATGATGGATATCCCTTCCATTGTACCAAATACTATGTTTTTGGGTATTTGTAACCCCGAATCCATTTTTTTTGAGAATCTTGTCAACCTCGAATTCTGCCTGATCTGCTACCATAGTAGGTAAAGGAGGAGGGGTTGATGGATTTGTGAACTGCTCCACATTGACTGCCGCAACTTTGGTTGAAAACTCCTGCCCCTTAGGAATTCTCAACAAAGTGGAAGGTGTCAAAGGATGAGCACCATACATCAGATAAAATGGAGACACTTTTTTGGATGCATTAATAGAATTGTTATATGCAAATTCCACTAGAGTCAGAAGAGTATCCCACTCTTGTTGTTTCTCCCAAGTGAATGCTTGCAGCATATACTCTATTGTTCTATTGGCCCTCTCTGTTTGACCATCCGTTTGAGGATGAGAGGCTGTAGACATGGCTAGCTTTGTTTTGAATAAACCAAACAAGGTTTTCTAAAACAAACTAGTAAAATGAGTTCCTCTGTCTGTGATTAAGACTTTGCTTAATTCGTGATTCACAAAAACTGCATCTAGGTACAGATGAGCAAGTTGTGGTACCGTCATTGTCTTTGTGGTAGGTCGGATGTGTATCATCTTACTCAATTTATCCACAAAGACCACAACTAAATCATGTCCTAAAGAGGTTTTTGGGAACTCGCATACTAGATCCATAGTAACATGTTCCCATCGTTGTTCAGGAATGGGAAGAGGTTGTAATAAACCTGTTGGTTTTTGATTCCCCGCCTTATTTTGTTGACATGCGACACAACTTCGAACATATGCCTCCACATCTTCCTGCATCCTTGGCCAATAGTACACTCGTTGTATGCACTCCAAAGTCTTTTCAGTTCCCGCGTGCCCCGCAATGGCTGTATCATGGCCTTCTCACAATATCATTGTGCGTAAATTTGGATTGTGTGGGATCCATATACGCTGCTCCTGAAATGCAAGACCTCGAACCTTCCTTGTCGTCTTTGCCTGAAGTGCTTTCATGATCTCCTCATACTTTTTTGTTGCAGCCATTATTTGAGATCTAAATAATCTACTTCTGATTTGCCAAATTCACATTTTGAAGCTTTGGCATACAACTCATTCTCTCGCAAAACCTGGAGTACCTCTCGTAAGTGTCGCCTATGATCTTCTAAGGTTGTACTATATACCAAAATATCATCCAAAAAGACAATAACAGATTTGTCTAAATAAGGACAAAAAATATCATTCATTAATCCCATGAATGTGGCGGGTGCGTTAGTGAGACCAAAAGGCATCACTAGATACTCAAAGTGACCATACCTAGTACGAAAAGCTGTCTTATAAACATCTTCATCATCAATTTGAATCTGGTTGTACCCGCTACTTAAATCTAGTTTGGTGAAGTACTTCGCTCCTTGAAGTTGGTCAAACAAATCATCCATTCGAGGTAATGGATATTTGTTCTTGACCGTTTGTTGATTCAACCCACGATAGTCAATGCACAATCTCATACTCCCATCCTTCTTCTTCACAAATAGCACAGGGGCTCCATAAGGTGAAATGCTTGGTTGTATGAACCCCTTTCAACATCTCCTCCACTTGAGGTTTACATTCTCCAATTCATTTGAAGCCAAACGGTATGGAGCTTTGCACGTTGGAGTGCTTCCGGGTATCATCTCAATCTTGTGATCTACACGACTCTTAGGTGGCAATCCAGCAGGTAGATCATATGGGAAGACATCGTGATATTCAGTAATAATATCGCTCTATGATTCCGGAATGTATAGATTGTCCTTAGAACCAGCAACATCTCTTATAAGTCCCAAGAAACATACATCAACGCTAGAAATGGCAGTCTTACCAATAACAAAGAGAGGTAAGTTTCTATTCTGAGATCTGATTCTATCTCCCAAAATCTTCCATCCATTACTTTTTACTACTTTCTTTCTCCAATCTACCTCCGGATTGTATTGCTCCATCCACGTCATTCATAGGATGACATCATATCGAGCTAATTGGATTACTCTCCATTCAATCTCTTCCTGGTACCCGCCTATGGCTAGTTGTACACTCCGTGCTAATGTCTCAATTGGTTCAGTTTGCCCATTTGGCAACTCCACTTTCTCACTCACATCCTTCATCAAACTCAATCCTAATTTCATTGCAACATTGCTCCCTCCATGAGCTTCCAATCGTTGTCTTCTTTCAACCCCGCCTTTTCTTCGTTTAGTGGAACCAGTAAGGTCGTGAGGCAAGTTTACTGGTGATTTTCGTTTCCCTGCAAGATCTTATCTTCAGTGTTGTACTCCCTTCCTTCCATTTTGTTGAAAGGCCTTCGCAACATAGGTCTTTCTCCGGGTGGTCCTAATTGAGTTCTACAGAACTTGGCAATGTGACCTATCCTCCCACATGTATAGCATTGACGATTGTCACGAACCCCCATTCCTACTCAATTAACCGTTCCATTATTTGCAGGAAGATTCAGCAAATTTGGAATAAATGGTCGACGATTATCACCTCCATACCTAGGCGGTGATCCTCGTGATGGTGCACCTTCCTTACGTCGAAGGTTTTCCAACTCCATGGGTGTTGGGCCAAGTGGTTCCCGAACATTGCTTGATGATTCACCGTGTGTGATCCCATAAGCACCCGAAATCCGTTGAGCAATTGCGATTGCTTCATTCACTGTGGATGGATTACTCACCATCACCTCCTTTCGCACTCTCTCCTTTAGACCTTGTTTGAAGACATCTAAGGCTTTTGCTCCACTCATATCCATAATGGATATTTGAAGATCACGAAATTCTTCAATGTATTCATGTATGCCTCCTTTCTGCTTCAAATCCCACAACTTTATTCTCACGGTTTGAAGTGAATCCACCGCTTGAAAGTTCTGAAGAAGTCCCTCTTGCATCCCACTCCATGAAATAGAAGCACCTCGTTCTGAAAGCATTTGTTCCCATGTAGTGTACCATGTAAGAGCCTTATCCATGAGGTAAGACCGCATGAACATTCCTGCACTAAAATCAGAAACATGTGATAGATGTATATTCATCCTCATGATCCATCCCTCCAAAACTCACATGGCTCTACTACCCTTGTAGGCTTCCACCTTACATGACTTTCCCATCCGAAGTAAGAGATTGGCTTAATCTTCCATCTCTTGAAGTCGTCTTCTATTTGCCTCTTCGTTGGCAATAGCAGTTGCTTGCGGTTGGGATTGAGTCTCTTGTATCAAAGTTTCCACTTCCATCTCACCAATTCTCTCTCTCTCTCTATCTTCTCACTCTCTAATGTAGAGATCTTGTCCTCCATGGCTTGTTGCTTTGTATGTCCATCTACAATAGCTTTTTTTAACTCTTTCATTTCTTTCATGATTGAGTTCAGTAACTTCACTCATAGAACCGACGCTTCCATGCTTCTCCACCACTCAAACTAATACAATGTAAGTATAATAACAATCCAATCTCTCAAAATAGGGATCACAAAAGGCGGAGGTGATCCTATTACAGCTTTGTAGTACTCTTCACCATAATTCCTAACAATAAAGTCCCTCCATACTCTCTTCTGTCGATAAATTATTCTAATTTCTACATACGTGTTGAACAGAACCTGTGCGGGTGGTTCACGATTCAAATCCATCCAACGTTTAGTATAGAATGTAAATGGTACAATCCCAAGTTTCTCCATAACTGACAATCAGAAGTATCATTGGTATTGGTGATGTCATCACTCGAGCTATAAAATCTGCACCCCAATTCGCCACAAGGTACACTCTGAAAACATCCTTCTCCATGAATCGAATATGGATGTTGAATAGATTGGGAAATGGAAAATTCGGTACTGGATTTCCCTCATGCACATCCATACCTGCAGTCCACAGTTTTCCCTTTCCCCCTTACCTTACATGTAGATCAATGACCTTTGCGAGTCTCTATAAAACTCTCAAGAACTTAAAGTTATCATCATGATCTTGCTATTCCAAGAGGGGTAATCCACACTCAAGGAAAGAGCAAGTTCGCTCTAATACCATTGTAACATTAGGGAAGTGAGGAGAGACCACTCGAATAGCTCAAGGAATTATGAAGTTGAGAGATACCTCAATGGTTTCTCTTTGTCCATATATAGTTTTCAAAAAGGTACAAACAAGATAAGGTTACACAACCACCATCCACTCAATTCCTTGTGGATCGATGACGTGGCGGTCATCCCTATGAGCACACGGATTGCTGATGTGTACTCCAACTAACACACTTACTAACACACAAAAAACACAACCTAAAGAGCACACGAATTAATTGTGACGAGGCACCTTTAGATACTCCTAATAGTCAACTCAAGACTATCTATCTCCTCCTTGCGTAATCTCTACTTTAGTTCTCACTAACTAAAGATGGTTACAGATATCCATCATACGAATCAATATGGAAACTGGCAAAAAACTTAGTCAATGCACCTTTGATCGTTCAAGAGTTTGAACGTGTGAGCTACAATAATGTTGCATCTTAAAAGGAAGGAGATTTGTAACCATCTTTAGTTAGTGAGAACTAAAGTTGAGGTTACGCAAGGAGGAGATAGATAGTCTTTAGTTGACTATTAGTGGAGTATCTAAAGGTGTCATGTCAGCAATCCGTGTGTTCTTTAGGTTGTATTTCTTGTGTGTTAGTTGGAATACACGTCAGTAATCCGTGTGCTCATAGGGATGTCCGCCATGTCATCGATCCACGAGAAATTGAGTGGATGATGGTTGTGTAATCTTATCTAGTTTGTACCTTTTTGAGAACTATATATGGACAAAGAGAGACCATTGAATTATCCCTCAATTTCAGAATTTCTTGAGCTACTCGAGTGGTCTCTACTCATTTCCCTAGTGTTACAGTACTTCATAATAAGTTTGTGGATCCTATAAAGTAAAAGACAAAAAATGGAAAATCAAATGTAAAAATTGTTTGATGCAATGAGTATATTCAACGTGTAACTCTCTAGAAAGCTTCATGACTTTATATAATATTGGTAATGTAAATCACATTAATAATATTTTGATTGTGAAAATACATAAATGTTTGTCAAGATTTTGTTCTAATATGAATGAAGAAAGATGGAATGTTCTTTTGACAAACTCATGTATGGTTACCTACTTCTAAACTGCTAACTTTAAAGTTTGACTATTTCAACATTGTTCTTGTAGTTGTGCAATAAAAGATTCATATAAACTTTTTTTGTTTATTATATGACAGAAAATAAATTAAGTATAACAAACTGTGAATATAATTCATGCTATTTTGTATATTTATTTGATCTTTAAGAGATGTGGTGTCGTGTTTTATTGAAGCATGTTTATTATAGTATATCATCATTATGGAACATTGTTATCCTATATTTGATTATTTTGGGTGACATCTTTTGTGAAGATGATATGTGTGGAGGTAAGTTTATTTGTTAAGATGTATGAGATGAGGTGTATGGGAGCACATACAAAGGAGAGTAAGCAATGAGCTTGATTTATGTACATAGTGACGTGTGGGGACCCTCTCCTAAAGCCTCACATTCTGGGAAGTGTTACTATGTATCGTTTATTGATGATTACTCAAGATTTGTGTGGGTATATTTTCTCACACAAAAGTCTAAAGTCCTTGCAACTTTCAAAAGTTGGAGAGCCCAAGTTGAGACTCAGACTAGTCACAAGGTGAGATATCTATGTTCGGATAATGGTGGGGAGTATAATTCTGAGGAGTTTAGAAGTTACTGCAAAGAGGAGGGTATCACTTGTCATCTCACCACGGTTTATACTCCGCAACAAAATGCTGTTTCTGAGAGGCTCAACCAAATAGTATTGGAGAAGATGCGTAGTATGTCGAGCCAATCTGATTTACCATATGAATTTTGGGCTGAAGCTGTTAATACCGCAATGTATTTGGTTAATCTTTCTGCTTCAAGTCGAATCGATTGCTTGACACTGTTTGAATTGAGGCACAAACGGAGGGCTGATTATAGTCGTTTGAGAATTTTTGATTGTAGAGCTTATCCTCCCATACCTAAAGAGAATAGGACCAAGTTGGATCCTACATCCAAGAAGTGTCATTTTATTGGATATGGAAGTGGTATGAAAGATTATAGGCTATGGGATCATGTAGCTTGTAAGGTGATTGTCAGTAGGGATGTTTCTTTTGATGAGCCCAGATCATTGAAAGAAGGGGAGATATCTCATGCTCCCTATACTGACAAGGGCAAATCTTCACTCACAAATGTTGTTGAGGGAGAGATTGATCATTATGGATTTAATGATGCACCACAAGGATAAGCTCCTAAACAGATGGAGCAAATTCCTGAACAACAGGAATTGGAGGAGCAAGTTGTCGTTGCTGAGCCTTAAGACACAACAAGAAACGATGGAGATTAACGAGGACCATCTACTAGGAGATAATCAAATCGGATTAGTAGAGCTCCTGAAAGGTATGAAACATGGGCTGATTCATCTATTCTTGAGGATCATGATATTGAAACTAAGAATGATGATGACAATGCGTTGATCTTGGAAGAAGGAGAACCTTGTTCATATAGACAAGCTCAAACCTCTATCAATAAGCTTGAGTGGGATATTGCTATGGAGCATGAGATGCAATCGCTTGTTGAGAACAAGACTTGGGAGCTGGTGGAGCTTCCAAAGGATCAACATTTGGTTGATAGCAAGTGGGTGTAGAAGTTGAAAGATAATCCAGCGGATGAAGAGAAGAGGATCTTCAAAGCTTGGTTGGTGGCTAAGGGCTTCATACAAGAGAAAGTTGTGGATTACAACGAAATCTTTTCACATGTAGCAAAGTATGTTACAATTCGTCTGGTATGTGCACTTGCTGCGATATTTGGTCTAGTAATGGATCAGATGGATGTTGTCACGACTTTTCTATATGGATCTTTGGAGGAAGAAATCTACATGAGACAACCTACTGGCTATGAGAAAAAAGGTCAGGAGAAGTTAGTTTGTAGATTGCTCAAATCTCTATATGGATTGAAGCAAGCTCGTAGGCAATGGAATGCAAGGTTTGATGAATTCATGAAAATACAAGGATTTTCACGGAGTGTGTTTGATCCATGTGTTTACATGAAGAAGGTGAATAATGAGATCTTTAGCCTCATTATTCTAGTACTCTATGTGGATGACATGCTCATCTTGGCAAAGGAACAATCCGACGTCGATAGATGCAAGAGGCAATTGAAATCTGCATCCAAGATGAAGGATTTGGGTAAGTCTAGGAGGATTTTAGGTATGGATGTTCATAGAGATTTAAAGGAGAGAAAGCTATGGTTTAGTTAGGGTAAGTAAATTCAGCGTGTGCTTGACAGATTTAACATGGCATACTCTAAAGGAGCGTGGACCTCTTTAGCGGCACTCTTAGCAGCTCAATGTCCAATTGATGCAATTGAGAGAGGAAAGATGTCGTCAATTTCCTTTGGCAAGGTAGTGGGCAGCCTCATGTATTTGATGGTGTGCACTAGACCTGATATTGCTCTAGCTATGGACAAGGTGAGCATGCACATGTCAAATCTAGGAAAGGTGCATTGAGAAGCTGTGAAGTGGATTCTCATGTATATCAAGAGTACTAAGGATTTTGGTCTTTTGTTTGATGGTTTATTGGACAATGCCAAATCCTTGTTGGGGTACGTTGATGCTGACTATGGACAAGAGGAATTCTACAACTAGGTATGTGTTTACACTTGGAGGTGGATGCGTTAGTTGGAGATCTATCTTGCAGAAGTGCATAGCTCAGTCAACTACGAAAGCCGAATTTGTAGCAACAACGGAAGCAACAAAGTAGACTATTTGATTGAATAGAGTTATCACTAAGATGGGATTGAAACAGGATGTTGTAAATCTCCATTGTGATAGTAAGAGTGCCTTACATCTTGCAACAAATCTAGTAATGGATAGAAGGGCGAAGCACATTGACATTAGATATCACTTTATCCGAGATGCAGTTTCTGATAGGAAGGTTGAGCTAGTCAAGATTGACGGTAAACTCAATCCAGCTGATGCTTTGACCAAAGTTATTCCTTTAAGTAGTTTCAGGAGGCATTGTGCTACTTTGCAGGTTTTGCACAAGGAGCACTAGTAGAGTTACTCTATCAATTGTTTGATTCTTGTATATACTTTACTCCTTCCTAGTTAGGCTACGGTTTAGTTCTAATTAATCCTTGTTTACATGAGGGCCTATGCTTCAGGTTTCCTTCTAGAACTTACCGCGGAGTATGTATATGGATAACTAGAGTTAGAGACTCCAAGACATGAGTCAAGGGGGAGATTGTTAAGAGTTAACTCAGGTCTTGAGTAACTATGGTTAGTTTGACTATATTTAGTTAGACTAGGGCTAGGGCTGGTATTACTATATAAGAGTGATGGCAGAAGCTCTCTGTGACACAATTAGGATATTCAGTAAAGTGACTCTGTGTGTTTCATGGACGTAGCCTGAGTGAGGTGAACCACGTATTTCTTGTGTCGACTCTTGATTGCATATGTTTTTTCCGTGTATTTCTATTTCGGACCTACATGTAGTGTGTATAAGTTGTAGTGGTTGTATTTTGATATTTGTTCATGTGAGAGAGAAAATTAAATGGAGCATGTGTGAAAGGGAGGGAGGATTTTTATTTTGTAGTTTGCTGATATGTTATTTTATGGTTTTTATATTTATTACCTGTTAATCTGGTATGTGATTTGATCTTGCAAGGATGAATGTTTGTTGTTGGTTTAAATTTAAGAAGAATGTACATATCTTTAAGCCAAGGGACTTGTTTGTGATTGTGTTCATTTGAGAGACGTAAAATTGGTTTTTTTATACTAAGAGGAGAGGTTTTGCTGGTTGTGAATAACAAAAGGGTGTGTGGGGATTAGGTTTTGTCGCGAAGGGTAGGGTAGAGGGATCAACCACTTATTTGTAAGTATGATATGAAACTTCCCAAATTAAAATTTAGTTTTTTACAGCCTCAAATATGCATAGAAATTTGACGAGAGTGGATTATTGCTAAAAATGACATCTTTAGAATCACATAAAATTTCTCCTCATTGCCCATAAGAATTTTTTGAAGACTTGACATAAAGTTTTAACGAAACCATGTTTCTTCTGAAATATATATGATGACACATTTAACGATATTTATCAAATAAAACATCATATTACTAAGTAATGCAGAGTGGTCTTAGAAATGGAGCAGATAAATATATGTCCTTAGAGAGCAGAATTGTCCGATGGCTGACTTTCTTTATGGATATCATTTGAAATAAGTCATGTATAAATTTGAAATATAGTTATGGATGCAATCAGATGTTGTTGGTCATTTTGGTGTGCTTCTCTTCCCCCTTGGAGCTTATTTCGATGCTCTTGTGCGAGTACTTTTTATCCATCTGTTAATATTACATATATAGAAACAGTAGAAGTTGTTTTACATCAATAAATGATCCGATTGGACACTTCAAGATATTCTGGAACCCATACTCTTCAACCTCATGGTGAACTTTTTAGAATACACGAAGAAAATTTTCGGACTAGTGTATATAATTTTCTTCGAAACAACTTTCCAATTATGAGACCAGATTTATTTAAATTTAGTGAGTCTGTGCATGTGTTTTGCATTTTCAAATCGAATAGCTAATCTACAAATTTTTTACTTTATCCTAGTTGCTTGGAATCTCTAGACGGTTTCCGTCAACTCTAATCCAATCCAATCAAATGTTGCGAGAGACTTGACCCACCAGCTCTCACTGTAGGAAAATTTTATGTTAGACACTCGAAACGTCTCATGTCAATCCAAAGAGTTAGAATTCCTTATATGCTTACGATCTTCTACCCTAATTTATCGAGACTTCTGTTCAAGAAGCCTATTCAATCCATATATAATTCTTGCATATAAATAACGTTACTGTACCACTCTACAATTGCATGGCTCAAACCCAAACTTGATGATTTCTGTCGAATCGGTGGACTAGGGTATTTACAATTCTGTACATTTCAATAATGAATTAATACCATGTAGTAATGTATATATGTCGCATGCGATGTTTTGATCTAACCTATCGCTTATGAATTTTCTAACTGTTCTTTTCGATTACTTGTGAATCTCATTTGTTCTTTTGTGATATTCCATGAGTGGGTTACGACGTCAAGTATGTAGATGTTAAATGGAGGACCGACTAAATTACTAGTTGTAATGATTTAAAATTTTTATAATTTCATCTATTTTTTTAATGATCATATATCATAATGTACATACCAAATTTTCCCCCAATTTTTTTTATCATGTTAATGATTTGGAAGCAGATACTCTGCAAGTGGACAATAGGGTATTTCTATTTTTAAATTTATTTTTGTACAACTTTTTCTATATATATATATATATACCTTGATCTATTCCAAAGGACCCGAATCAAGTAGAATTTTTACACTGAGAGGTGTCAACTTTAAACTTGAGCCGTGAAAGATGGCGATGGGTTCTTCGGACTCATTTCTATTCGATCATGTAGCGAAATCTTGAAGAATTGGGGTTGATAAGTGGATGAAAGATGAGAGAGCTGCCATTGGGAAAGTCTAGTCAAGATGTAGAGAATGCAAGTTGGGATGCAAGTTGCTAGAGATGGCTAATGCGATAATCGCAAATTCTAGGGTCGTCCATTTGGAATCTCCAGGGGTTTTAAACATGAGTAAAGGAAGAGATACCGGATGGATTCGTTACGAAGCAACTTCAGGGAGCGAAGTTTCTGGACTAGAGGAGACCATTCTTCCTCCTCCAGGTCACACATCTCAATGTCGGGGAGGGAAAAAGAAAAGTTCACATTGCCATCACAGATGCTTCCGTTCCTCGGAAAGCCCTTGGGAACGAAAACAATGCAGCGGCGAACTTTCTGGACCAATGAGGCACTAAAGTATATCTCAAAAGGCTGCACTTTCGCATCGAGGCGACCATGACAACGAGGACTTACGATGGGTCGATTAGCGTTCACTTCCCGGGAAATAGAACGGCAGATGAAGTTGACGTTGTCGCGGTTGGTTCGTTCTACAAAGTCAGACGGCTTCGATGATGTATTGGGTATCGTACTCCGCGAGCTAATGAAGTGCTAGCGAGCGGAGTGGTGCTAACGCAAAAGTACTAACGTTGTCGGTCTTCCCTCTCTTGCCAGCTCCCCGCGCTAGCAGATCTCTCTGTGCAGAAATGTTTCGGGGGTTGAAGAATTCAAAGGGGAGGCGCAGAGGTCGCGGGAGGGGAGCGGAGCTGGGGGCCGAGTGAGAATGAATCGACGGTAGCCGGCCGTGTCGTAGTCACCCACGTGGACAGGCGGAATAAAAGTCGAAAGAGTTAAGAGGTTGGAGCCGCAAGAGTTAGAGGTTACCCGCACTAGCCAGGAGCGCTGCCCAGAATGGCCAATTTCGCATAAGAATCGCGAACGATCATGTGTCGCAGATCCACTTGCAACCCCGGGCCTCCTTCCAGCCCTAACCCGGAGAGCCCACGGTCCGAGGTTCTGACCTACGATTGACCCTCGGACAGGATGCTTGCCCCGGGGAGCATCACTGTTCTCCCGGGAAAGGAGGGCGTATCTGGCGGTCGCATAGCAGGAAGGCGACCGGTGGTTGGAGACCGTGACCGCCGGCTCTAGGTGGTGCAACAGAGAGCCGAGGGCAAAAACTAACGGGGCTGACAAGAGTGGCAGAGCGAGCCTGATATGTCGCTATCGCCGGCGCAATGCGGAGCAGCGTCGGATGCTCCACCCGACGGCCGGGATTGAATCTGAGGCTCGCCCGCGTTGGCCCGCTCCGCCAAGCGAGGGAGGAGGGAGGCAATGGTTAATGGGCAGCCCGGGCAGGGCAGCATGCCGCGAGAAGCTTGCTCGCCCCGCATCGTCGAAGCGGGCAGGGGCCGGAATGGTCAGGCCTGGTCAGTTCAGGTCAGGTCAGTGACGCCGGGTCGGGTCCGGTCGGGTGCGGCTTGGTTCGATCGGACCGGGCCGGGCTGGGATTTCCGGCACGGGTAGGAAGGCGTTGCGAGAAGCTTGCTTGCGTTGGAACGGGAGAGACAGCGAGGGCGGGCGGGCGAGCGAGCGAGAGGGATGGATGAAGGGGGCAGGCAGATGAGCTGATTCTGAAGACGAAGCTCGGTTTTGTTGCGCGGGGAGCGAGGAAGAAGCTTACTCCGGAGGCCAGGAGGAGGGGAGCAGCCAGCCAGCAGCGTTGGCCTCGCATCGACTCAGGGGAAAGGCAAGGCAAGGCAAGGGAAGGAAAATCAGGGAAGGGGGGGGCGGACAGGGAGGGAGGGAGGGAGGGTGAAGGGGAAGTCAGGAAGGGGGGAAAAGGGAGTAGTGTAGAGAGAGTTTGGTGGTCGAGGTGGTGGTGGTGGTGTCTTCCGAGAGGAAGGGAGAGAGAGAGAGAGGGAGAGAGAGTTTGGGTAGTGGCGAGTCAGAGGAAGAAGTGGTGAAGGAACAGGCCAGGAAGAACGAAGTGGAGGGAAGGAGAGAGCGAGAGAGAGAAGAAGAAGAGTATTTTGTGGTTTAAATTCTTAATTTGTTTTTCAGGGCTGAGTGCTGCTGCTGCTTGCTGCTGCTGCTTTTTGCTGTGCGTCCGTCTCATTGCGCTCCGCTCGCATCGCATCGCATCGGGTTGCTCGGAAGCAAGGAAGCGAGCAAGCTAGTAAGCAGACAGGCAGGCAGGCAGGCAGGGGACGCACGCAGGCAGGCAGGGCACGAGAGAGCGACAGGCGCATCAGAACGAGAGAGTGAGAGTGAGTGAGAGAAAGCGAGCGAGAGGGAAGCAGCGAGCGGAAGAGCAGAGCAGAGCGAAGCGAGCGAGGGAGCAACGTGAAAGGAAGGACATCGCTCACACCGTCGTCTAAGCGCGGGCACTAGGAGGGAGGAGGAGGTGGTGGTGGTGGGGAAGGAGAAGGTGGTGTTGGTGGTTTGGCATCTGCGCTGCTGAGGAGAGTTGTCTCATCATCTGTCTCGAGGATAACGACTTTAGGGCACGAGGAGGAGTAAGGAGGAAGAGGAGTGTTGTTGTGGTGGTGAGTGAGAGCGGAGCCAGAGTCGTCGTGGTCGTGGTCGTGCATCTCTTCATCGTATCTGATAGGTTACGGAGATTGGAGGAAGGCGAGAGGGGGATTGAGTAGCCTTGGTGTAGTAGGGCTTGCGGGATCGATAAAGGCCCGAGGTCGGGTCGGTAAAAAGATTGGTGACCGTGTGCATCTGTAAGAGGCGTCTTGCGAATCTTGGCTAATTCACAATCTGTGAACAATATAAGAGTGTGTATGTGTGTTTTTCGGGATCGACAGGGGGGCGGGGGGGTGGGGCGAGGGCCCCGGATGGCAAGGCCAGCATTTCCTGTTCATAACCAGCAGGGTTTTATGAAGCTGGCGTGAAAGCCGAGGTGCGAGGTGCATGCTGAGGAGAGTGTTTAGGAAGGCATAGCTTGGTTGTGCGATGAGGAGAGTGTAGTTTATCATGTATTCTTGCACCGTTGCGCGCAGATCTGTGTCACTGCAATTGGCGCGAGCGGCATGATCGCGTGGTTTGTCGTACGAGGCAGTGGTTCTGTCGGACCTAGGCTACTTCCTTGTGCTGCTAACGCGAGAAGTCTGGACCAGGACCAGGACTAGGGTGGTGATTCTGCTTCTTCGTCAATATGGCTCGCTATTGAGGTTTTCGGCGCGTGTATGGACAGAATCAGCGAGTGGTAGGGTACCTTGCTCGACTTTGATGCTAATTTCTGCCCTATTGCAAATGCATTGGCGGCTGCTGGTGCGGCCGAAGAGAAAGGGAGAGTGCTGGTAAAAAACAGGTACGGGCGTGTGCTGGCCACACATAGGATACCGAGAAGAGAGAGGCGGTGTGGCAAGGGTAGGCGCCGAGGTATGATTAACAAATTGTCGAAGCGCCTGTCTATTCGCACCAAACAGGCTGCCAAGCCTGAACCTCATGAGCCAGGATCCGCAGGAGCCCCGACTACTGGAGGGGGAGGAGCCGCTGCGCCCACCCCGGCACCAGCTGCGGCTGCCACTCCTGCTACTGGCCCTAATCCACGCGGGGTAACGGCTCCAGCAACCGGAGCGAGAGCGCCTCCAGCACCCAGCAGGACCAGCAACGTTGCAACTCCGGCCCCTGCAGGCCGAGTCGGACAGGGGAAGGATAAGATGTCGCCCACCTTAACAGTCAACAATGGTCCAGGTCCCTTTTTTGAGCCTTTGCCTGCTTTTAGAGATCTTCCCAGTTCCGACCGACAGAATCTGTTCATCAAAAAGCTCCATCTTTGCTGCTATACGTTCGACTTCACTGACCCGACCAAGAATGTTAAGGAGAAAGAGACTAAGCGTCAAACTCTTCTGGAGCTGGTGGAGTATGTGACTTCGGGGACAGGAAAGTTCACTGAAGCTGTGTTTGAGGATATCACTAAAATGCTGGTAACGAACCTATTTCGTACTTTGCCCCCTTCTTCTCACGAGAACACAGGAACCGAAAACTTCGACCCCGAAGAGGAAGAGCCTACCATGGAACCGGCGTGGCCCCATCTTCAAATCGTGTACGAGTTTCTTTTGCGCTACATTGTGTCGTCCGAGACTGATGCAAAGCTGGCAAAGAGATACATTGATCACTCTTTTGTCCTCAGACTGCTAGACCTATTTGACTCAGAGGATCCGAGGGAGAGAGAATACTTGAAAACAATATTGCACCGCATTTATGGTAAGTTTATGGTACATCGTCCATTTATACGCAAGGCCATCAATAATATCTTTTATCGTTTCATATTTGAAACAGAAAAGCACAATGGGATAGCCGAGCTACTCGAAATCCTAGGAAGTATTATTAATGGATTTGCTCTTCCTCTCAAAGAGGAGCACAAGCTGTTTCTAGTGCGGGCCTTGATTCCCTTGCACAAGCCGAAGTGCGTGTCGATGTATCATCAGCAGCTCTCTTACTGTATAACTCAATTTGTGGAGAAAGACTTCAAACTGGCAGACACTGTCATCAGAGGCCTGCTGAAGTACTGGCCAGTCACCAACAGCCAGAAAGAAGTTTTGTTCTTGGGAGAGCTGGAGGAGGTTCTGGAGGCCACTCAGGCAGCCGAGTTTCAACGCTGCATGGTTCCCTTATTTCGACAAATTGGCCGATGTCTTAACAGCTCACATTTTCAGGTATGCCAGCTCTCCAGACCCACTTGTTGGTGGACACGCTGCACGCTTTCCTGTGTAATCGGTGGATCGTGTGTGAGGGAGCTGCACATCTAGTATTAAGGCCCATGTCCCACTCATATTCTTTTGCACCTGGTATTAATTACACCATACAATCTCTTCTGTAGATAAAATAGCTTTTTATCTACAGGTGGCGGTATATCCGTAGCGCAGAGCCCCTGGGCTATACATAGCGAAAGTAATGAGCTAGTTTAGGTGAACGTCCGTGGCCTATGGCTTGATATTGACCTGCAAGACCCAAAATTCTTTTAGGGTTGCTCAAAATCTTTGTGTTTTGTGAATCTGCGCGGAGACTTCGAATCAAGTCTTCGCAGTCCAGATCGAACTTATGATTTTCGCTGCTGGAGAAGTCTAATCAACTCTTTCAAGTTGTTGATTTTATCCTCAGACTCCTTTCACTTCGTAACACCTCATTATTCCATTGGACTCCACTTTCCCGTCGCCACTATGGACCTTCGCCTATCCGGCATGCCTCGAGGACTTATCACCTTCACTGCCCTAAATGAAGCATTCTCCTTCCGCCTGGAGTAGCAACTGCAACCTCAAAGTCTGTCCCGGAAAATTTTAAAGTGTACCAGTACATTGGTACACTTTAAAATTTATGGTCAAGAATGCTGACAATCGTCGACAGGTCCATTTCAGATTTCTGGAGGGTTCTGCATCCTCACATTGCATTGTTAAAATTTCAGTTGAACGTTTTCTGTAATTTTTGCATGTTTCATCCTTTTGAACCGAGGTTTCGTTGCATATTCTCAGGTGGCAGAACGGGCTCTGTTTTTGTGGAATAATGATCACATTGTGAGCCTGGTTGCACAAAACAGGCAGGTAGTGCTACCCCTCATTTTTACTGCACTAGAAAGAAACACCAGGAGTCATTGGAATCAAGCAGTACACGGGCTTACTTTGAACGTGAGGAAGATGTTTTTGGAGATGGACCAGGATCTTTTCCAGGAATGCCAGCGAAAGTTTCAAGAGGATGAAGCCAAAGCAAAGGAATTAGAAGAGAAGCGGGAGAGTACTTGGACCCGTTTGGAGGCAGCTGCTACTTCTAGACCTTTAAGTTCGGAGGCAATGTTGGGTTCACAAGGCCTAAACAACAATCTTGCATATGGCAACAGGGCAATGGTAGGGAGCTAGTCTTAGGTTCATGAGTTGTGGTTGTCCAAGGATGGGGATGTGGTTGAGGTTGAAGGAAACCAAATCTCCTTGAATCTAAGCCTTCACCCTGCATATTTGTTAGTATATGGGATTTCTGTTTGGCCCAGTGAAGGTGGGCCGAAGGTGTGCATTGCGCCTAGTTAGGGTGCCTGGAAGACGCAGGTCTAATGGTGGACAGCAAATGCAATCTTATACATCTTATTTGCGAGGCTGAGAGGGTGGGAGTGGGCTAAAGTAAGAGCCCATCAATATGTGATCTCTATCCCAGTCATCTTTCCTCTCTCTTGGGATTTTTAGATTTGAAGCGCAGGGATTAGGGAAAGAAGGGAGGGAGGGGACGTGGCAGAGAGGGGGACCTGTAGTGTAAGATCTTTAGTTGCTTTG
The DNA here is from genome assembly GCA_014180765.2 of Marchantia paleacea. NCBI lineage: Eukaryota > Viridiplantae > Streptophyta > Marchantiopsida > Marchantiales > Marchantiaceae > Marchantia > Marchantia paleacea. The sequence continues at coordinate 6,007,536 of MUAA02000018.1, forward strand.
TTTGAGCAGCTTGTCTGCTTTCATTGTTTGGTGTAAAGACAGTCTTGTTCCTCCCTGAGTATCCCATCTGCCTCTGTTGTCAATAGCCCTGTTATTGGCGTTTTATGAAGTTTTGTTCATCCAATAGGAATCACTCTATTTGGGGAACAGCTTCTGCCAGGCTGCTGTTGGGCTTCTCGTGTGCCCAGGTTGCTTCCCAGTAAGCTATCGTTCTTGTAGATTAGTTGATTCGGTAGTGACTGCCATTTGAGGAGGTATATTACAGGGTGCTGAAACTGATAGAGATCCGTTTCTGCTGTTGGCTTTACTACCGGTTCTGTAAGGAAGTGGAGCAATTATCATCAGTGTTTGGACAAAGTTGGATATCCCCATTGCTGGTGGGCTTTTTGTCTAGAAGCTCAAATATGCAAGTATGTTATTATTGGTGCATCAACTGTGTATCATTTTGAGCATGTATTAGCAAGTTAATGCCACAACCCTGCCTGATTGATGTTTCTCACAGCGACAGTGCGTCGACTTCGTTCTCTCCTTATCATTGTCATGTGTACAGCTGATTGCGCGTTTACGCAAGGTCATCGATCTTGGTATCTGTACAACCTTTGTTTACATAAGCAAGCTCCTTTCGATGAATGGAGTTGTATTACGAAAGGTCGCTGATTTTCATGCTTACGGATCTGGAATGTGTGTGCTCAAAGTTGATATGTAGAGCACATGTTAGGAACTGGACAATAAAGTGGTGCAATTTCCTGCCTTTTCGGGAGCGGGAGAGGAGTCCGTATGTTTGAAGAGTCGAAGGTTGTAGTTGTACCTTTCTGTATGTAGTGGAAACACGTTTCCCTCGAAGTCACTCCATACAGCACGCCTGTCACTCACATTTTTTTTCATGGCTTGGTCATCCATCCTTCGATTTAGAAGACGTATAGCTCCGAGTGTTATTTTATGTTTTGTTGTGGATTTATTTTACTTACACATTTCTTTTTGTAAATTGTAAGCTTTTCTTTGTGTATGTTTTGTTGTGTTTATTTGGTATATCTTGTTTCGAAAGTGTGGTATTTTCAACCTCATATGATCTTGGAGGCGGCTCTTCAAAACCCGCAGGATCCATTGTGTTAGTGTTTCAATCTTGGATGTGGACTGATGGGATGGATTTTGTCTTAAGTTTCTGCGGTCATTCGATTCAAGAAGGTCATTTTGTGCATTCAGTCTTTTTAATATTCTCGAAGGAATTTCAACCGTCATTACTGCTACGCCTAGCCGACTGTTCTCCTTTGCCTAGTTCTGTGATTTGGATATTGGATATTCTTTGATTGTCATTCTGCTTACCTGGGATGGTTCGTAGACAATCTTGAAATGTAGGCAATATGAGATCTACTTCGGAAACTTCCTCTCACGGAAGTAATGCTTCAGTAATGTATTTCTAGTATAGGATTGGTTCTGAACGATGGGTCGAATGCTACCTTTGTCGCCACTGCCCTTGGCTCATTCTGCTCTGTTTTGTCTATTTCAGTTAAGGTCCTTCTGATTGAGAATCGAGTATATATGTTGCAGTTTTTATTCATGTTTTCTGTCTCGACGGTTAGACTACAGTCTTTTGGTCTTCTATACAGATACATTGTGTCTCGAGGTCTTTCCTCCCAAAGATTTTTCGAGTCATTGCTGATTTGAATATGTCAATTGCGACGTACACTTCGGGAGCTTTCTTGTCATTATGGACTTAACTCTTCTAGTTTGTGGTATCATCTGGCTCAGATATGACCCACTGTCCGTGTATAGTTTAACCGCAAAATTTGTCTCTCGAATCTAGGGTGCTTGTGGAGGAATTTGTCTGTTTGAAAAGGTGTTTTCAATCTGCCACAATTACTGGGGTTTTAGAGTAATCACAGTGAAGTTTAGTTTTCTCCCCTGCATCTTTGTATCGACTGTCTTTCGGATACAGATGTATAACGGGTTGCTTCTTTTCTAGAGCGAGTTGAAGAAGAGTAGGCTCTTCAAGATCTGCATGAACGAACCTGCATGCTGGTGAGCCGGACTGCATGTAACTTCATACTCTGATGAGTGTTTTTCAATCAAATGTAAAGTGGGAGATAAATGTCTAGGATTTTCTTGTTTGTAGTATTTCAGTACATCCAAGTGATTACTGCATTTCACCAAGGAGCGAAGTGAGACTCCAGCTTCGAGTTTACACGCGACATTACCTTTTTACAAGATTCTGGATGTTCGTGTGGTTTTTCTTGTGGTACTATCGTTGTTGCATTTCCGGATGACAGGTGTAGCGCTTTCTGAAATTGGGATTGTTTTCCTTCTTTCCAAGTAGATCAATCTTGAGGAAAGAAACGGTCGTTTGCAAGTTTCGTCATTAGATTTTCTGCGAACTGTGGCCAATGGGGCACATTATTGTCAACATTGCGTTCCCCGTTGTCTCCTGTTGTGTAAGCAACTCATGCATTGCTTGGCCCGTTTTATTAGGAAGGAGAACATCAATAATCTTACGGTGCCTGCCACAAATAGCCGAACGGAATTAAGCTTTACTAGAACACTTCCGACAAACGCGGTATTCAGCGAATGTGCCAGAGCGTACCTTTACTATTGGACTGGTGGTGGTTTAGGTCAGAGCGGTGATTTCGAACTCTTTGCCGATGTCGTACATAAGTTGTCGTGTTGGGCGATTCCACGCGGAGCTCACCATGTACACACGGTCTCGCGCAACATGGATGCTACTGCTAAGAGGGTCACTCCGTCTGACCTAGTCCCCTCGCCTGACTTACAAATACTCCAAAAATAAGTATCTTGTGCTTTCACTACCTGTCGAGTTGTCCGCATAATTAGGATACGACGTGCCGTGCCTATCTCCGAGAGTTGGCCTAGTCTAGTCAGCGGAGTGCGTTCAATATGACACTGCTAGTCAATGGGGTAGTGAGAACGTCTGCCCATGTAGAATAATTGGCTCGAGCCAATGGGCTTCGGTGCTTTTGACGGTAGGTTTATCTGGTGATAATTACTCGGACTAGATTTCTTTCGAATCATATTATCCATGTCGAGATGTCTGAAGTCGATTAAGTTACACCTATCGCGGTGAATAAGCTCCAATATTTGTTCGGAATGGCTAGTCTTCATGGTAATCACGAACGTTTCAGGGTTAGTGTAATTTGTTGTGCATATTTACTCACTACTACAATGTTGACTTTATCAGAACCTACGAACATCTTTTCAAGGAAGGGAGATGACATGCGGCTCTTTTTTCGAGAATTTCACGGGTAGAAAGCCAGACATTTGAAAGTCTTCTGCATGCCCAACACATAGTGGAACGGTGTTTCGATATGTGTTGATGTAAGGAGAAGATGCCGATTCTTCCGACTGATGTAAACAAGGAGTAGACGTCAGCATTAACAGAAACCCCACGATATTACAGAGACAGATGGGGCAGTTTAGATGAGAACAGAAATGGAAGTCATTTGGTGTCCATCCTTCAAACATGAAGTTTGCATCACATCATTTCCATCGTACGTGTATGCATCGTATATTTTGTCAAGCCATAGCGGCGAGAGTGGTATGGAATGGCCGAACACTCTAATTGACACATACATGATATGCAGGTCAAACTGAAGGATATTCAAAATAATGGGTGAGTACACCACGGGTCGAGCGCATTAACTCTCCTTGGGTGGTTTAATCACATCAATGTGAAGGAAATTCCTAAAGGTAGCCGAATAATCTTCAAGCTTCAATGCTCATTGATATATATATATATATAGGGGAATATGCCTTCATTTTAACACACTTTTGACGTTTCTTGTACTTTTCCACAGTATTCAATTTACTGTATTTTTACTCTTCTCTTCTCTGCTAGTAAAAGGAGTTACTTGCTTATTTCACGAGGTCAGTCTCATGAAATGAGCTTCATGATCACATTAAATAGTCAAATGTTCAAATTGTTAGAACTGCTGTTTAAGGAACCCCGTCTCGGGTGTACTTCTTGCGACTCGTTAGTATATGGGTACCCATATACTACATGTCTTTTGATTAGTTGATTAGTCTAAAGAGTTAATATTTCTTTAACGCCCATCAGTTTAATAATATTACAGCAGGAGTGGATAGGGCATAGTGGAAGTAGCAGTAACAAAACATAACGGTTCTTCATAAGGCAATATTCCTCCATGCTGCTGGGGTGAATATGATTCAACCTCTCAAGAGGAGTAGCATTTTCAAATGCGGAGGAGGAATTCGCTTTATTGCGAGCCCTCCCCACGCAAAGGCGGTGCACCAATCCGTTCCATGACCCCTTGACAAGAGAAACGTGCAAACAACCCAACAGATCTTCTCATGTAATCTACAATGATGTTACAATATTCGACTGCAAAGGCGGCCTAAGAATTTCAGCACGATCGGAGTAATGCACCACTTTCAGATGGAAGGTGAATAGTCTCAGCCATAAATTACACCACTGGCTACATTACAGCACAAGAGAAATAAGTACGTGTCCTAGTGTTAAGCTGAATTCTGTAAATTAGGTAAGTGTAAGAGGGTTTCTATTTTAACCTGGCTGCAGAGCACGTAGCATGGAGAGCCCAACTGTGCTTCATTAGAGTGCAATGTAGTTCATTGCCTGCAGTGATCAAAGCCATTCATTGTTAACGAGCTGCAAGGACATGTTCTTCGTGGCTGCTACAGTCAAACAGTATCTTCTTCAGCTTGAAGGATAAATGAATCATGAAAGTGACCTCATTCGGAGCGTTCCAACAGTGCTGTAGGCGCTGATTACTGCTCTGGGATCCATTGATAGTTTGCTTGAGCTGAAAAAAACCATGAAAGCACATCCCTGAGGCCGAATCTTCCGATGCCCAGAAGGACGTGATGCGTCACGTAACAAAGCACACCTTCCTTCTCTGGGAATTTCTGCCAATCACGCTTGATACCGTCTCCACTCATTTGGATCTTCACCTAAAGACTTGGAAGCTTTTCAGTTCTGGATATGTAGATAATCATTATAGAGCCTCAAGGTTCGGAATTGCTGTGCATAATAGTTTATCACTGTATCAAATGCGTCATTCCACCCCAGCTCCAAACGATTCACTGTATATGGAGTCCACTTGCAGCTGCTTTGCCGTCAACATCTCCTCTCTCCAGGTACATGGACACCGAGATATCATACAAGAACTTGTGTGCTGTCTTGCAAACCAAGTGAAAACATGCACTCAGATGTAGAGTTTTCGGAGAAGAGCCATCTCTACATCTGAGTGCACAATTTGAAAACCAGTTCCGAGAAGCTTGTGAAAAGTTTCCCACACGGACTGATGCTCTTTCACATCATCACTGCTTGGATTCGACTGGGCTCACCGCATGATGTCGTTACACATGAAAGTGAACATACCACATGAGTACCATGTCGTACTTCAAAAAGAACTACCTCACCAACCCGAACACAAAAGGGTGTTCCGGATAGGACTACCTTTGGTGCTGTGGACGACCTGCCCCTCTAGACTAAAAACAAATCCAGTTCATGCACTGTTGGGCATTTTGGTGCAGGTTGTCTTGTGTCATCATCTGTGCGTTCTTGCTCAGTAACATGACAGAGGCAACAAGCATATATCAAGCGGAGATCAAGCAGAGATGCATAGTTCCTGACTGTAGAGGTTAAACAGGACTTTCGATTGAACCTTTTCAATACCTACAAGTGGAGCACTCTGTGGAGTCACGATGAGGACAAAAGAACGTTTGGTTACGAAGCGGGGCGGGTGGAAGAGCACAGTTTTGAGAGACTTCGTCCTCAGTAACACGGCTTCCGTTAGCTCAGCTTGGCTCAGACGGCAGTTCTCGAGAAACTGCTTTCAGGTCTGCACCTCCAGCTATTTTTGTGGTGCATGTACTGTAATTATATCACAGACAAATTGTAGGGCAGACCTTGTCGTCTCTCCATGTTTTCCTCCAAAGTTCAAACCGCCATGTGCGTATTGGCAAGTATATGATATGACAAGTGTCGGTACGATTGTTTATAATCCGCCTGACTTGCTCCAGACGGTGCCATCATGATTCTAGCGTGAGTTGAAAGATCTTGTTTGTAGACACATGAATCTTCTGCTGCTGCCTGAGCGCAGTTAATATAAAAAATATTCCAAAGTTTCAATGTCCAATTCACAGCGGAAGATTCACGTGATGTGGCACATTGAACTTTGAAGTGTCCGTTTCGAGTCTTCGACCTCACAAATCTAATCCAGATGAAAAACATATCCTATGTTATATTCAGACTTGACTTCCTGGACTGCCCTGCTATCTCTCAGGCTCGGACAAAGTCATGGAGGAAACGGGAAGCGTGACAACTGATCATCGAAAGTCGTTTTCAATTGATACTCTAAACACATTTTCGTTTCATCCAAACAATCTAAAATCAAAGGCCATCAAAAGGAGGGAGAAAAAAAACATTTAGCATGTGCCTTCCACACTTTTCACATCAAGTCCCCCAGGCGCGCACTGCTGGCCCTGAAAAAAAAAAAAGAAGACGTGGAAAAAGACAGGACGGCTGATGATTGAAGCAAATTGCAATGCAATATAAGAAAAGCGAAGCAAAGCAGAAGAACATCATACAAAACACTTATTTCAGATTGCAAGGGACCTGACTTGGAATGACAACCCACCCATCCATCCATCAAACTGTCCAAAGGGAGAACGTGTTGGACAACACTACACTGCTCTGTCGTGCAAGAGGTCTCACAGAGGCACATGTTCACAGATCTGTCGCTCTCTCACATTGTCGTCTATCCACTTGCTCCCACGAGCCATCTGACTCTCGCTCGCTCGCTCGCTCGCTCTCTCCCTCTCTCTTACAAACTAGATTTCATGACCTTAATATTTCTAGACCTCAGAAGAGGTGACATGTTCAAAATAAAACGAAGATGCTTGGAGTAAAACCATGGAAAAATCAATCAAAATAAAAACGAGCAAAAGATGCAATCACAAAGGACAAAAGGAGGAAAAAAAAGAAAAAAACAGGAAAGAGGAGGAAATTGAAGCATTTCACGGGCGAAGTTAAGAGGAAAAGGATAACGTCGATCCTCTATTCATGGTCTTCAGACTTGAACGGGTGACTGCACTCAGTCACAAGTGTCGTACCACAACGGGCAACTGCCAGTAGGCCCAATACACCACATCCAAAAAAAGAAGACGAAGAAGAAGCAGGACAACAAAAATTGAAAGCCAAGGCCATAGCAGCGGTGGAAGAATAATGATAGCGGATGGCAAGCATATTACTATGAGGGAAAATGATTTTTGTTTAACACTCACTGAATATTCGTTCAATAACGTCATTTTGTTCAGAATTTGTTTTCCTAATCTTCCATCGTAGAATCTTAACACACCAAATATCTTAATGATGAATATTGTCCGCATGGGGTAATATTATTCAAAGATCTGCACATAATGATTTTCACATGCAAGGAGGACTATAAATTGAGAAAATTGCCATGATGCCAAAGGACAGATTTCTCATACCTAAAATTGAAAACACCCAGAATTTTCTGGTTGAGATGGTTGTTGAGAGATGGCAACCCAAGTGTTGCTTCTTTTTCTAAATTTCTCTCAAGAACCATCTGATCACAAGTCCAAGAGGAGTTTGTCAACAGCTTTTTTTCGTCCTTGATCAGAATACAACTCTTCTATATTACTTCTCATAGAAAGATTTTCTTCAAACGAAAATGTATTCAGGTCAAAGTTAAGTGCTGGATCCAGATTATCAGAACATGTGTGAAGTTTGTATTTTATTTCAGGAATATAGGACAATTCCTTGAATTAGAAAGTCTCTTAAATTCATTCATCGTGTTCACACTTCTGTTGGGTTGAAGTTCCAATGATTCTTTTTTTGACTATAGCGGTGACAGTGCTTATAACGAGTAAATTTACAGTAAAATTAATAGTTTCCTATAGAAAATGTGAGCGATGACGGGGGCGACTATAACGAAGTTTCACAGTATCGAAACCAAACAATTAAACAAAAGGAGGTGAAAGGAGCAGAGAGATCGAGAGAGATGGAGATGAATAGTCATCTCCATCTCTCTGCTCCAACAGATAGAAAAATGATTATGACATCCACTACGAGCAGGTTTTTTAAGTTCATAAATGGAGAATGTTTACTAGTAAAAATATGATACTAAGTCCTCAAACTAGTAAGCATATGACTGAGAGGCTAGACTAAGGTAGTGAGAGCCAATCCTAAAATTCTGGAAAGGTAGATCGAGGTTTCTCTCATTCAATTTTTCCGATGGCGTGCTTGATGTCCAAAAACCTCCACCAGGTGGACGACGTCAGAGCTTATATAGAATCAAGAGTTCGAGACTGGAGGAGGTGTAATTAGCGAGGCAGAAATCTCTGTGCGTCTTTGTTATGCCATTCAATTTGACAAGGTTTCGACATTGAAGCATACGCAACAAAAGATATGTCTTGAATGAAGGAAGCACGCCAAACAAAGGACAAGTTACGAATAGATTGATTTTTGTTTTGTTTTATTTTGTTTTGCAGTAAAGAGGATGGATCAGATACAAAGAGGATGTGAACATCATGTTGTAGACCACATCACGTTGTAGAAAGGGTAAAATGTGAATTCCAGAACAGGCAGACCCGTCGGTAAGGGAATCACAAGACAAAAAAAAACCGTTATTTAAATTTGTTTGTTATAAATAAAAATCAGGGTTTTAGTGAACACTGTAAATTTTTATGTCACTATGTACTTCATTTAGGTACAGCGGTGAAGAATTTTTAATAACTTTTGTGACTCATTTATTACATCTAGGATTTGAAATCTAAAGAGAAGTGGACCTTTTATGTAACGTGTTTGCCACCCTTTCATTTTGTTACTAAGTTATGAATGAATTTTACCCGGTGACGTCAAAGATTTTGAAACTCGTTGATGTTTCCGACTGCTATATGGATGTTGCTAAATAGAATAAATGATGAACATTTTAATCTTGCACAAGCGTAGTCAATATAAAGTTTCACATGTAGAAGAGCATTTCTCATAATTACATAGCGGCAATGCCGCTATGTAATTATGATAATTATGAATTATAATGGATACTACACTCATCCATAGGGTTAACTCCACAGCAGATGGAAGTTTAGATGATCTTCCAAGTGAGTTTTAATCGTACACTCAAAACAACTCCAGGATCACAGCAGAAAGACTTTTTCTGTAATCTCACCTCCAGGCCTTCGAGTAATCTACAACCATGACTAGCTTCACTAACTGTAAACACTCTGGAACAGCAGTGTTGGCAGAAGGTTGACTCGGTGAATTGTTGTGCCGGAGGTTGCTGTGGTAGTTGAGTAAATTGAACCCTTTGACTAAAATCACAACGGTCCCAACGATTTATCAAACTCCTTGATGCAGAAGCATTTCTTTCTTACACTCACAATGAAGATAAGTGAAACAATCAATAGCTCGTTCTGCTATGCTTTCGGCCATAAAGAAGACTAGAACTAGGGGCAAAGCAACTGTATCATAACCACACACAGATCGAGCCAGGCAAGGATAGTAGTTGTTGTTGTCGGGGATGAGGTGGTTATTAATGTGACATTCTAGTCACTAGTATGCAAGTTATGTGGATAATTTCATTTACAAGTATTATTATGCTATACTAAGTATGCTTTACCTCCTTAGGACAAGTCATCTAGTCTTTTTCTTTTTTCCCACCAACTGGACCACATGTCTCCAATCTATCTTGATCTAGCCATTCCTATACTATTACCAGGGTTCCTCTACAAGGGTGCATCTCTCTCACCGATTATTTTTTCTAGACTGATAAGGTTTTATCTTGGGTTGATCCATCGATACATTATTCATACGTGAGTGTGATAGTATGTTAGATGCATCATATGATTCGATAACTATTAGCTGTGATGTGATGTTTATGATAGGGTGAGAATGTAGATAATTCATATATGGAGGGAGTGTTGGTATGCATTGAAATCGACTAGAGTGAGGGTAGACCTATACATGGTTCGGGAGGACTATTGCACACATGGTGGTTACCGATCATACACATGACCTAGTTTCATATTGGCGGTGAGTGGAGTGGCGGTAGTCGAGGTCTCCAAGTACAGGGATATGTAGAGAGTTCAACTTTTTGTTTCACAAACTTTGGAATTATATGGAGCTATGGACACCCACTTCGACATGTTAGTGAGATAGTATGTGAGAACCTACCACACTAGGCGGCATCACTATCTGTGGGTTATTGTATAGACTATTTTAGTCAACATGATTCCATAATGACATGCATAGAAAAGCAATCGCGATAGTTCTTAGGATGCTTTGTTATTTGTACAAAGTTAGACTTCGATAGTTAGTTAGGATATATTTATTGTGATGATGTTGGGGCCTAGCCCCATGCTACCCGGTTGGATTCTTCCATGGACAACTTGATGGGGTCTTCCCATCCTTTTTGTTATTTTACTTTACTGAGTATTCGAAAGTTGCCCATAGACATTATACCCTATAGCAGCCGTGGAACTTAAGATATGTGGCATGGAATTTAAACGGAATGATAATATAGATCACGACACGTGATGAAACAAACCATGACTTCCTTGCAGCTGCGGTCATGTTTAGACGAGGCACTTGCAGGATGCTTTAGAATGGACATGAGAGTCATCAAATCGAACATGGGGAGGAAGAGCAATGGACAGAAAAGAAATTTGGAGATTGGCGCAAGCAAAGCTCAGCGTCACAGTGACTCGGACTTTGAGCAGTGAAGCTCAAAGTCGGAGGGTGGTTCACGAGGCCGTGGTAACGACGGGCGTCGAATCTGCTGCTGGCGGTTGAAGGATTGAAAAGGCACGTGAAGAAAATTTCACGTGAAGGATTGAAAAGGCCCGCAGTTCTTGCTTGTTGACTTAGCAACGTAGCCTCTCCTGCTGAGAGACACATCCGCTGGATCTGTCGAGATTCCGTTCCCCTTCATTCACTTGTCTTCGGAAATGTCTCCTTTTATTTCCATGCACTGTACTTTCCAGATCGTTGCCCTCGTGATGGGAGACTAGAAAAAGTTCTGCCCTGTTTACTCCTTCTGCATCATCTTTTGAAGAATCAATCGCCGTATTCGATTCATTCTGTCGATGCTATATTCCGTTTTGCTGTTCCACTCACAAAAATGCCGACACTGCTTTTTTCTTCTTGACCTGATGTTGATTTTATGATTTTTTTGCTCACTCCTGTCTCCGAGTTTCTGACAGCCCCAAGTTCAGATGCTGTCTTTCGATCGATAACGCGTCAGTGTGTCGATGGGCACACCCAGGATTGTGGAAACCAACCAAGTGGATGAATGTAAGGCTAGGGTTTGGGCTATCGAGGGGTTAGTGCATGTTTTGTGGATCCAAATGCAGGAACTGTATTGGCGTGGTTTCCAGGACGCGCTGGGAGGAATTTTCTTCTGCCTTTTCATGGTTAGGAGTTTTTTAGTTTCTTGTTCCGGAGCAACTGGTGAGTGATCATGCAAGGTCTCACAATGTTCAGCAACACACTGAGCCTTACTGAAATGTCATCTGCACATGCATCTGCCGGAGCTAAAGTCACCAAGTAGAGTTCCTCGCAGGGCTTGATGTCTGATGGAAGACTATGAATGAACAATTTCATGGCAAATTTATGAGTCATCGTATGCCACATTAGTTGAATCAGATTTTAAAGTCCACGGCCAAAGGACGAGGGTTCAAAAGCAAACCACATGAAAGAGAATTTAAAAAAGTAGAAAACTGTCGATGACCATGGATCGGTGGATGATAAGTCATGGAGTGACAGACTGCCCTCATAGGGATTTTCCTGTCGTAGCCTAAAGACGGTAGACTTCCCGCCCTTGCTGAGCAGTGCTTGCGGTAACAGAGGAGAGGAAAGTGAGGCTTTTGATTCTGTGACGCTCTCACCTCATTAAACTTGATTATTCTCGCTCAATAAACTGTAACAGATTTGGCTGGTGATGTGAGATCAGTTTGCTTGAGGAAACAGAAAACACAGTCAGCTGTTAGATCAGATTATATCCTCGTCAGACGTGTCTGAACCCTGGGCTGAGACTTTTCCTTGCCCCAAGCATTTAGTTTTCTGGAATCAGAGAAGAAGGTTGACAATGTAGACTCAAGTCAGACGTTGAAAATTGAACTGATTGGTGCTGGCAAACACGGAAGAATCTTTCAGGCTTTTTCTCAAATCAAAGCGTAGAGTCTGACAATTCAGTCTATCGAAGATAAGCGATAAAAGGTGGAGGAATCAAATGGGTCCCTTGTCATAGAAAAAGGAAAAAACTCAAGGAGATGAGAAGGGCACCAAAGTCTCAATTTGGAAACAGGTGTCCTGACCAAGACCACCGCTGGCTATGGTCGTCCTCACATTCAACCTGCGCCATATCATTGCTGGCCAGAGAAAGGCCATCACGTTGAACCGAGGCAACTGATAAGACTGTATCAGCAACTCCATTATTCCTCCATCTTATTATACGCAACACGATCTGTCAGAGGGGCAGACACTCACCTGACGTCAAAGAGAACACTCAGAAGAGGGAGTATTCCATTCCCCCAACTGTATACCAACGCAATGATGCCACTCTTAAATCCGTTTCACCTGTCACGAATGAAACGCCATGGCTGACTCTGGCTTCAGCAACAGCTCCACAACTTCTGCAGATTTTTCCAGATTGTAACAGAATTAGTCGCCATGTGCTTCATGTGGTGCAAGAGTATCTTGACCGAGGAGTGGATTTTAGAATTTTTCATCAGCAGTGCCTCGAGAGGTGTCCGTTGCCACTGTTTCCTGTGATTCACTTTTTCTTTTTGACTGGAGAACTGATATACAATACCCAGCAGCTTCGTTTGTTTGTCGTCTTCTTCACCAGTCTGTGCAGTTGGTGAGGCGGAGGACCTTAAAGCCCTGGTTCAGTGTAGAAGTTCATTGTGATTGTGGAGGAGAGGAAAGGACCCAGTGGAGTGAAAGCTGAAATTCTTGGATGTGAAATATGGTCGTCGAGGGCTGTGGTGTATACAAAAGAGACTGTCCTAGCTTGTGAAGTATGGAAGTTGATGTCTTTTGTGTCTCCAGCTCTGAGGATTTGAGAGGCTCCTCGGGCCTCGACACCTTACTTCACACGCAAGGGTTTGAGCACTCTTAGCACCGCCTTGTAAAATTTGGTTCCTGTTCTCTATACATCTGTCGATACAATCTGAGTCTCTCCTCTCCCATGTCACAACCTGAAATTCATGCTCCTCTCTTGGCGTGATTTCTCCTGGCCCTTGAGCAAATCTGGAGACTACACTTCTGATTCTGGTCCGGCTGAACTTTCTGCCGATGGAGAGGAATCTGTTCCTGTTCCTGTTCTCCCAAATTTCTCTCTCCAACTGACAGGGGGTTGCAAATCGCTAGGCAAGACAGACTAAAACGAAGATCTATGATCTTGTTGACGATTGATTGACCTCTGAGACTCATCTGTAACCTGTGATTTTGGTAGACGATCCATCACTCTCTCCATACCTCTCTCGAGACGAGCGACGAACGTTTGATCTTCACACTCTTTCTCTGACTGTCATGAAGCAGTTTCTGCAAAATCAAACCAGCCATTGTGGGAACTTACTGAGTTGCAAATATCTCCCGATATTGGAGGCTATAGAGCCATCAAATCTCATCAGACTCGTGGTATTTGTGTGCAGTCAATTGCAACGTTGGATCGACAGATCTGTAGTACCGATGATCATGACAGTGAGGCCCAACGATTTCAATTGTTGGCCGCACCTGCTGTAATAATTTCTGGCATCAAGTTATTCCACTCCATTCACCCAAGAGGAGTTCCCAGGTCCAGCACCACAACAACTATCACACTTGTTCTGTTCTCTTAAAGAAATGTCCAACTGTCCAGTGCCACATCTAAATGGAATCCCCAGACCAAGAATGTCTCGGAGTCCGTCATCAACACTACACTGAATGTCCTCACTTTTCAGGGGAGCTTATAAAACGTAACAACTTCATTGCAATGTGTCAGCTGCAGTCAGTGTACCACCGGAATAGTTCCAAGGTCACGCCTCGAACGAACCAACCTTCGAATTCCGGCCATGGCTCAATCGACCATCTCATAGATAGCCCTCGTGTCCAATCAGGGAAATTTATACCTCCTCAGGGATAGGCTTTGGTCGTGCATGGCAGCAATACACACATTCATTTACCCACACGATTCATCTTACAGTGCAGTGAACGAGCGATTGTTTAGGGTTCTAACAACGGGCAATTCACAGCTCTTAGCGAGGGAAATTGATTACATGATCCTCGTAAGTGAGGTCCAACGAAAGACAGAAACCGTAGGACAAGCTTACGTTTAAATCTCAGTACTTGTACATACAATCGCTTTGATTCATTAGCAGCTAACGTTGCCCCTGAGCTTCCAATTTCTAAGCTCTGATCTGCTCCCAGCTCCAGAAGCAGCAAGCCTTCAAATGAAATGCAATGAAAAATGGCTGCTCAGAGAACAAATATTCCTGGAAGCCACTATTAATTGCCTCAAATTTTAGCATATACGAAGAAAAACTACGTTCTCGATCTAGCTCATGAATCTTAAAATCTTTCTAGGGCCCGAGGTGGTCGCCTGCCCTGTCAAATAATTTGCTGCTGGGTGTAAACTGGAGTGAAAAAGATATGCACTGAGATGGGCTTCTTCAATCGGAGACAGAAATTGTATCAAAAAGGAAAGGATTTAAAGCTCAGGGCTACAGGATAAAGTTAGTTTGATTTGTCTCGACATTCACCATCACGTGATTCTCAACAACTAGCAATCTAAAGCATGTGGTCGTTGGTTGAGATCCTCTCGGACTTTTTGGAGGGAGCATGATCTCATTGGCCTCAGCTGCACGCTTGTGGTCGTGGCCGTTTAGGATCAGAGAGAGGAGCAGAAGAGAAAGCGGAGGAGACATGAAAAGACTCGATTCATGCAGGAACTGTGCTTTGAAAAGAGAAGTTTGAAGGCAATATTTTATTATAGAGTGAAGACGGTCGTAGTCAGTCGGTGGGTGTCAATGGAGCTACGATGCCATCACTGGGCAACCTCGTCGACTTTTCCCATGATGACACCAAAGGGATGGAAAAAGCGTGTCGTTTTACTTTCTATTGCCGAGGCTTACTCAGTGCCTCGAGGACTCCCCACCCACCGACTGCCACCTGGACATTGGTGATCTCCTAAGGCCTCACAATAAATTACTGCATCTGCCCACACATCCTACTCCCCCTTCTTCTCCATCAGTCTGCATTCAAAACTAATGATCCATCAGGTGAAGCGAAGCAGAGCTCGAAACTACCCAAGGTCCTCGTCTGTCGTCGGGTCTGTTTGGATATGGCAAAACTCCTGCCTCGAGTTGAACTGTCTTGCTCGTCGCTGAATGGTTCGATCCACTGATGCTGCCCATGTCCATCATGCGTTTGATTGGGTTTGACTCTGTCCCTGGAACTGATCTAGACAACCCAGTTCTCAAGCTCTGCTTCTGATCTTGCAAGTTCTATCCCTCTGTAAGCGTGTTCGGACATGGACATGAGAAACATATGAACACAATGTCCTCCAGCTCCCGGCACTTGGAATTCTTTCTGCCTACCTGCCTGCCTGCCCGTCTGTGTTTACATTGGAACTCTCAGATCATGATTGTGGTGCTTACTTGCTCCATATTCTCTCTCTACTTTTGTCTTGTTTCGGCGAAACAGCCCCTCTCCATAGATCGATCGTTCGTTCTCTCAAGGGTGCGTCAGTGTTGGTTTGCCTGATGTGCTAAGACTGGTGGGTCAGACACCGAACGCAGTCAGTGGTCGAGAGTTGGACCCGGGGGCCTCTTCCATTCGACCTCTAGCTTCTTGTAACCATCTCAACGACTCTCAGCCAATGCCTGCGTTTCGTTTCTGACCCAGATCTGGAACTTCTGAGCCTCCCTCTGCTGCTGCTGCTCCTGTACTTGATTTCTTTCTTACCAACTACTCCATGATCATGATCTAAAGCAAGCACCGAGTGCCGTAGTTCTTCCACCTCGTCTTTGCATAAGTGATCAGTCTTTCTTACCTACTCAAGAGCTGTTTGCTGCTCTGTCGTGTGGATTTTGCTGTAAATGACACCCACCGCTGTGTTGGTGACATGTTTTCATGGAGGTTACAAGTTTGACTTGACTTTCTTTCGGACATGGGGCAGGCATGATCTTGACGACATTAGAGGTTGGTTCGTGTTTGTCCAGATGGCCAACCCCATATATATATATATATATATATATATATATATACGCCCCGGCAGAGACAGTTGGTCCAGTTGTGCAGATTCGCTAGTGGATCCGTTTTCAGTCTGTGACCTGTTCAATGTCATGTGGTGGCAAAAGATCCATAGCTTTGGAATCTTCACATGCCCCTGTGATCTGTGAGGAAGAAGTTGTGGATCTTTTGTCACCAAATTTCATTGACCATCACCTCTCGGTTATGGAAATCTCTCACCTCATTCTGAAATAAAGTACGTCGAATAGTCTGAATACTCTCGGATCATCAAACTGGAACCACTTACCCGAACATTCCTGCATTCAGTTCAGTTCGATTCCTATATCTGAAAGAAAGGTAGAAACCGTTCCAAGGTCACCTCTGTCATAGCGTATGACACTGCTTCTAGGCCAGATATTTTTCTCACACATATCTGCACTGAATTTTATTCTCATGATATCTTGTTCATCAAACACACACCTTCCCCTTCACTTCGGCTTCGCATGCTTTTTTCATTGCAGTGTCACTTCAGGATTTCAGTTTCTTCAGTTGCTCTGAAAACATT
This sequence comes from Marchantia paleacea, assembly GCA_014180765.2. Taxonomy (NCBI): domain Eukaryota; kingdom Viridiplantae; phylum Streptophyta; class Marchantiopsida; order Marchantiales; family Marchantiaceae; genus Marchantia; species Marchantia paleacea. Next base: position 6,024,329 of record MUAA02000018.1, read on the forward strand.
TCCGAACGTTAGAAGAGGACAGCCCTCTTGTTTCAACCGGCTGTTGGTAGGGCCCCTCCATTGCAGATTTGAATCTCTTCTCTCGGCCCGAAGACATTCCAAAAGTAAAAAAGTAGACTAAAACTCTCCTGTTTGGTCGGCCCGCTCTTATATAGAATAAGCTTATGCCTGACTGGGAGCAGAGAGGCGTTGCCTCGATTGGCAGTTTCAATGTCTCGAGGAAGAAGTTCCGTTCAGGAACTTCCATAGGTGATACAAGATGTACAATCGAATTCCGTACAGAGGTACATTCAGAACGAATCTTGCAGAGCATAGTAGAATAATGTTCATCACATGCAGAGGATGCGAATCAGCCACAAATCTTTACCTTGACGTGGATAGTTCTACTTTTATTCGACGTACTATTTTGTACTCGCGGTAGTTGTTTTTTCTCTATGATTCAAACCCTCCCAACTCGTTCCCGCCCGGCACATGCTGTACATCCGACGTTCACTCTCCAGATCGAAGCTTTAAGATGAATGGTCGTCTCTGACGTTGTTCAGTTAGTTCTGATGTTTGGTTCTATGGCATGGCCGTCTGTGTAAAAGTTACCTGCCCATCTCACTCGGTGACTTGTGTCAGCAGCAGAGTAGTCGGAATGAACTTCATCGATTCGTTCTACTTCAAATATCTACTCAACTTTTTCTCCAACCTTCTGTGTCATGTCCATGTCCTCTCGACTTGTAAATTATCAATTATCGAAGACTCGTTGTAATTTCTTCCTGAATGTGGTGGCATGAGATAAGCCACTTCCTTACAAGCCACTTCACATGTTGGGCTCGTGTGGGGTAGCTCTGTATGGACCTTGCATCGAGTAAAGACTTCATCGGAGAATAGAATGTGAAGTCCTTATTACATGGACAACAACACATCATTTTGTGGTGAAAGAACTCTTGATTTGCTTCTTCATCGTTTACGCTTTTTGGAACATGGACAGTTTCACAACGACGTCACCAACTCGAGGTCAAATGGAATCCATTCGTAAAAAAAATCCCATACTTCAAAAGCATTTCAAAGGAGAGGCCTGTGGTCTTTTCGACGCCCTCTTTAGATCTACTTTATGGCTGGATACTCGACTCACTTATTTGACAACATGCATACTTATCACTAGAGGGTGTTGAGAACGATGCGTTGGAGACACGTCTCGGTTCATTAAGCTTAAAGCTCACTTTGGACGGCCGCTTTTAGGAGATTAGAATTCATCTCAACAGGAAATGCCTCGTGGTAGTGCATGAGAGAAGAAGAAATAACGTGATTCGTGTAGAATTTGACTTTGCTGAACTCTCTATATAGAGAACTGATTTTCATAGGCATAAATAAGCTCGACTGTCATATCATGCGAGGCCTTGTGACCGAGATCAAATATTTAAAAGGTCGAAGTATCTGCACAATCACATGTACGATTTGTGCCCTCATCCTTGGAAAACTGTCATGCTGAGCAGGTATTGTAGGTCAGAGTTCTGACGGAACGAAGGGCATGGTATTCTGCTGTCTCCGGTACTTCCAATGTCAGTGGCCCCTCATTCCAGCACGAAGTAGCATGAATGTCGAGATCTCACCTTACATGTGGGTCCGAACATATTCGATTAAAACAAGAGGAAATTTCATCTCAGCTGCAACATTGTTTTCAACTTGCCGAGGATAAACAGCAGAACTACATTTGGGAGATATCCAGAAACTTGTGATGTAGGAACAATGATTTCTTTGTGTACAAGGACACAAAATATTTTAGTCTGATGCTACCTGTTATTAATCCCCAGCATTGCAGCAGAGCTTGAAGAGACCAGGACTCCAACATAAAAGTCTGCCTTTCGGTACTGAAGGGCTCACTGCTTACGAGAATGTGAGCAAGCACTGGAACTCTGGGACCACGTTTCACTGATTCCGACGGTTTAACCTTTTTCATTTCAACGGGAGCTTGAAACTGAACAGGCAATCAGTTCGTGAGAGCATCAACACAAGAAGCTTGTGGGCTGGTGGTGCTGCCCTAAAGGCAGCTCACATAGACCAGTTCGTTGCAGTGGCTGGCAAAGAGCTGGAAGGACCAAACCCTCCAGGTTCCAAGATCGTCATAAATCGGCTTGCAATTAATCATGCCTCCATCATCGTTCCGAATCATATTCTGAAGTAAATGATATCAGGGCTGTTTAGTTATAAGCGCTGTTCTTTCTACTCGTTCCAGCTCAACGGGGAGACGTTTAAGAAAGAATGTACGCAATTATGGTTTTTATGAAAACTAAAAGATGCCACACATATTTTGGCCATAAGGAAGTCATGTGAAGTAAAACGAGCGAGCTACTTATTCAAGCTTATATTCATTGTACACTGGGGCACCAGCTAATATGGACAATTTGACTGGCTTTTCCAGTAGAATTTGATTGATTTGATCGACTGGATGGTTGATAAACCCATTCAAAATATGGGGAACATGTTGCAGCAAAATTAATTCTAAACTAAAAGGTTTGCACGTTGAACTCTATTACCTCACGCAGTTGCAGTCTGTCAAAAAGTTCTGTGAGCCCCTCACTAAGTTGTTGAAATGAGGTTCTGTTCAGTCTACTGATCGAATGTGAGTGTGACCCGGCTCATTTGGCCGAGTACATCACCCTGAGGACTCGTACGCTCAGTGTAAGCAATAACGAGATCAGCGATGACCTAAAGCTTTATTTTATCCTCCAATTTCTTGGGGATATAATTTTCAATCACTGCTGAAGAAATATCTCTCTCCCTAATATCTATACCACGAATGGTGTTCCTGAATCTTCCAAAAGAAAGGACACCAACAGCACTTGCAGGTAAAGTGAAGCATCCAGGCCGAGGCTTTCGGAGACAGACTTTTGGCGTTTCCAGCAAATGATGCGTGGATGCATCATCCTCGATCACATTCGGTTTACATGGAAAAGCTTTCACCAAATCAGCAGACCAGCTCACTTGTCGATGTCCTCATTCGAAGCTTGCATGTGTTGTGTGCTCCATCATGTCCCTACAAATGGCGGCAAGAGGGAAGCGTCTCGATACATGCGGTGGGGAGCGAGGATGCATTGAGGCAGGCTTAGGCTAGGAGCAGGACAGCGAGAGACTGCTGAAACAGTAGAGAACAGAAAACTTTTGCTGCAGATGGAGGCAGGAGAAAAGTCTGTACCCATTGCTACCCAACAGGCAGACTCCAGAAGGGATCTGGAAATTCGTACTGTAACTCTTCTGGAAAACATGATAAAGATAACAGAGGTTTTTTTTGCTCGTATGAATTTCGGGTGGTCCGGAGATCTTACTCGAGGCAATCTAAGTTGCACTCAAGGAACAAAACAGAAATTTTCTGAACTTTGTTCTCCATACCGTGAAAAAAAAGTGTGTGAATCTCGCCAGTTGCATTACAGTATGTTCGACATACTGGACTGTTGCTGCAGAGTATCCAAGCGAGGTCAGATATTCAGCTGAAAAGCAGTGCAATAAATCAATGCACAGGAGGAAATTGAATCGAGAGTCTGGGCTGGCTGGCTGGCAACCAAAGACAAAAGCCACGGTAGCTTGGATCAGATCCTACAAATAGTCCAGAAACATGATCGCATAGATCCAGAATGGACCTGGTTTTTGACACAATCTCTTTGAGCCAGATTACTTAGTCCACATCTCTCTGACTCTTTTAGGAATTCTCGTTTTTAGTGCCAGGCTCAGTAGCTAGCTTTTGGGATGGTGAAAGTGGCCCTGACGAAAGCTTAAGATTGTCAAAGCAGGTTGCTTGATGCTGATGGTTGTCCTCCACAGAGTACTTCTGTCAGTTCTACTGGCTCCAAGAAGGTATCTTCATTCACCTTCGACGTACCTTCACCTCGTCACCTTAATTACGTCCCCTGTCCTTGCAGCATCTTCCTCTAAGTAGACCTTTGATCATGGTCACTCACGAACAGTAGATAGGTGTTGTTTTCTAGAAGTCCCCTTTCGACAATGATTCTTATTCCAACCACGAAGCTTGGTTTGTACTAGATTCGCATCGTTTTCTCATAGCCAGAAAATTTCTTTCTCCCTCCCTCGCTACTGGCCAGCCATCGTGATCAAGTAACCCCCTTCGCTGCAACTTTAGTGCATTGTATGCAGGATAGCACATCTTTTGAGAAGCCTATGAGAAGTGGACTAGGGATCCAGGTTTTCCTCCTGTCAGTTACGACGTGCTTCTTTCAGTTGTTCGCAGACCAGTGAATTCACATCGCCAGGTGAGGTCAAAAAGGAATTGTAAATGGTGGAAGTGAGCGAGGATCTCGGATACAAGTTCCAGCAAGCTACAGGTGTATGAGGCATTTCAATATCCGTCGTGCTTCACCTCTTCGAGATTATGTGCCGACACCGTGGGCGATCTTGTGAACGCCAAGCACCACAATTCCAACTTCATATCTAAAACAGTTCTTCTATATTTTTGAATCGTTTCAGAATTCACACGTCTGATCCAGAATGGCTTCATTTCTGTCAAATGTACGACACTTTTGGGATGATCTATGCGGGGTCATTCAAGTGTTGAAGGTCCATCTTTGACACCAACAGATCTTGTGTCCATTTCCAGCAGACGCAGGAGAATGAGGCAAGACTGTGGGGATGTAGCGCATGGATGCGATGTGGTTAACTTCCAGAAACTCAAACTGTCACCAGTGGATCAATTTCAGATATGTGGACGTCAGGAAAAAACAGGCACAAAGGTCTCGCCAAAGATGCAAGCAAGCTTCCTCAGAAATATTTGTCGAGCGACTTTCTCTGAGCGCGACTGTAAACTCCATCCATTCGTTGATTTCAATCTGCTCTGGTTCCGGATGCCTGTAGTTGATGCACTTGTTGAGGGGTCCTAAGCTTGGTGTGGGACAGGGAAGTAGCTCGATGAGTTTACAACCACTCTTCACACCAATGACCACGGGATGAGGTAGTGTGGATCTCTATTCCTTGGGGCGGGAGAAACCTCAAGGCATAGAGATCCATGCTACCATATCCTATATCACTTCAAAATCTCGACAAGCCACCATGGCCGAACGTGGCAGCTCATGATTCCTCCCGCAGTTTGTTTCACTCCCTCTTGTCCTCATCTCCAGCTGATCGTGGTATGGCTGCATCTCTTTCTGACTCCACCACTTTTCCGTAAAAATGAGGTCGTTCTCGTTCTCATTCTCATGTGTGATGTGGCAATGTCAGAGAAAACAGCCCATACTGTCAAACTCGTACCAGAAGATAGAGCAGTGCTGATCTTAAAACTTTGCTCCCAACTAGCTGAAACACAGATGTCCACACTTCATACTCTCATGCTCGCTGGAGCTGACAGGACAAGGCTCTTGGACACGAGAATCTGGCCTTGCTAGACGAGCTGTCTCGGATTGGCTCGCACTCTTGTGTGATGGGAGGCAGCGGATCCACGAGCCAGATGTGACGAAAAAGCCAAATGAGGGGGAAGCTTTGGAGTCTCCATGAATCTTATATGTTCATCATTCATGCATTTAGAGTTTAGAGTGGGTGAATGGTAAATCTCATACATTCATGACTTGATTCAGATGCGAGAAATGCAGAATGGGCTCACATAGTGCAGTAAATCAGAGGGCGAAGGGCGGAGCGAGGCAGAAAAGATCTCTGGCAGAGTGTTCCGTTGGCAAAGGCTGTGGAAGGCTTTCCACCTGGTTGCGCCACGACGGTCCTGTGTCCTGAAAAGCTCCGAGGATGCATGCAAGCCTGCAAGCTTTTATTATACTGCAAACGCTGCATGATGTGGACAAGCAGACGAGCGTCATCGCAATTTGGGAAACAGATTCGCGCAGAAGCTCACTGACCCTTCGCGCTCTGGACAGACCTCAATGGCGGTAAAATGTATTATTTTACCACCATTACCACTCAAACCCCGAGGATCGAAAGAGGACCGATGAGATTTCGACCAGAAGCATTTCAGCAAGTTTCAAACCATGCGTTGTTGATCTATGCGTTGTCTAATCAGCGGACGGAGGAGTTGGACTCGTCGTGGAAAAGCTACTTCTACGTCTTCTAAAAATTCTCTGAACCGGTTTGAGAAATTCTCATAGTAGGACGAAAGTTCATCAAAACCTCAGGAACAAGGGAAAAATGCAAAGCACCGTCGAAATGAATGCTAAACAGTGATGCCTCATAGTTCAAAGGAAAGCTACAGCAATGGTCGACCATCAGAAGACGAGATCTGTTTGTAAGTCAAAGAGACAGATTATAATCACCCCATAATCCTAGCACTCGTTACTGATTGCAATTCGGAGAAATAAAGAATAGAGAGAGAGAGAGAGAGAGAGAGAGAGAGAGGGAGAAGTCTAGATACATTTGTCCTTACAGAGCACAAATGGTTAATTACAAATCAAATGTAAAAGTATGCGGAGGAGGCCAGAGGTCAACTCAAGAGCGGAGACCTGGAAGACGCGTACTGCAGAAACGGAAACGTAACTCCTATTCCAGGGGTAGGTGCAAATCTGTAGTGCGACAATTGGCAGATGCAGCTACCACTACGCAGGTTCTATGAAGCATAGACTACCCGTCTTCGGTCTTAAAAAACTAATTTCCATGTCCGTACTCGTGGCTCTGAAATTTCCTGTGACTTTAGAATTGCAGGTTCATGCACGGTGGAGCCCAATTTGGAGCCCCCTTCCTCCTTCGTTTGTCCTCCCCCTCTCCCTGCTCCTGCTGCTGCTGCTGCTGCAAGAATGATCGAACGCAGAGCCGGTGACAGGACAAGGAGGAGGATGAGATGAGGTTGTGAAAGCGCGTGAACCTCTCCGAGTGCCAGCCAGTTGGACACAGTTGGACATAGACAGGCAGGCAGGCAGGCAGGCAGGCAGGTAAGTAGGTGAGTGATACCTTTCTTTGCTTTGCCTTGCCTTGCCCTGCCGTGAAGTGAAAAGGAGTGCCGTGCCATCTCGGTCTTGCCATTTTCAGAAAGTCGTGCTCTTTAATTAGTGTGCCTTGACTTGAGAGTCTTCAGCCTGGAATCATCTCATGACACTTCTGAGAGTGCTGCTGCACCCACGACGCTTTTCACTTTTGCAGAAATGTCCCCATCTGCCATTGGGAGCCGCATATAATGGGCGACACATCGCCTCTTTCTACATGTCTTCCTCCTCCCGTCCCTTGTTTCAGCATGCACCAGTGTGTGTATGCTCTTTAGAGGGCAGGAATCATTCAGCCTCGGTCTTCGGGTTCTATAAGCTGAGATTTTGTCACTGGATCCATGATCTCGTCGCTGGAGAGGGCCTCCCTTGGCCCATTCTCTCCTTCTGTGCTCCATATTGATTGTTCACTGATCTCCGTCTGGATCTTACAGTTTCTACTTGTTTGAAACTTATCAGGAATGATTGTGCATTTGGGATGCATTGTCATTTCGATTCAGGGGATTGATTATTAATTACGTAACATTCTTCTTACATGTCAACAGTCTCCTCAATGCGATGGTCATTTGATCCAGGTTTGGATGTGGCTGAAATGCTTTATGCTCTTCAGAGTATTTCTCCGATGAATGGACAGATTTGGTGTTTGATGTGCTAGAGTGTGTAGATATCTCTAGATAGTGATCACCAGATCTATCACTGCGTTCTCATGCTGAGGGTTAGGCAGTCGAAGTTATGACCTGTCTCGTGCAAGTGAAGGTTGATCGATTTTGATCTTCTCGATTTTGTTCTGCTTTAACTGTCTGACGTTTGGGAGATTGAAGTCCGATGCTCCTCCGTGAGATGAGTTGTTGGGGGATCAGACAGTAACGACCGCCATGTTCCCTTTGCTCGGCAGCCAGAAGGTTGATATCTGCCTTGATGGAGAAATTGTACCTTACCTGGAAACGTGGGAAGAAGACTGATAGCCGTGAAGACTTTAAAGAAGTCTCGTGGGATCTGGCTTCTTTCCAATTTCTCGGTCAGATATGATTCTTTCATTTGCTGTACTAGAGTTTCAAGGGCATGTGGGGGCAGCTGCTCATCACCTGGAGACGACCAAAAGAATGCTGTGTGTCTCCTGAAATCGAGGAAAGAATGCTGCCTCGATGAACTCACAGAGTTATCATCTTCGGGTTACCTAGTGAATGTCAGGGTTGATTGCGACAGAAAGAGTTTTTCTCCTGAAATCGAGGGAAAAATGATGAGCTTTTCGAAGCATGTTCGATTTGTTGAATCAGCATTTCCCCTATGTTTCAGGAGAGGCTGCGTTTTCGTATCGGTTGCTGCAAGACCTGCTTCTTCTCATGTGAGGATACTCCAGCTTGTTGAATCAGCATTCTTTCCTACTTTCAGGAGAAGCACACCTTTCAGATTGATCTCAATGTGGCCTGCTGCTCTTCACAAGTTCTCCCTGTAAGTTCAAAAATCAGCTGGTCCTTCCTCTATCAACTTCTAACCATGACCTCTACGCTGTGTCTTCGTTACATCTATCTACCTCAATCGCTGCTATGTCTTCTTTTGATTTAAAAATCAAAAGAAGACATAGGGGAAGCCAGCATGGTTTCTGAGTGAAGCTCTCCACCTAGAGAAGAATGGTGAAAGTTTCTTCTTGAATGTGCTTGCTTTATTTTTCTCATCTGAAAAGTATCTTATATATATATATATATATATATATGGATGATCCTGTGTTGAAGGTATTCACGGTGACCGTGAATGGTTAACCAAAAACCATTCAAGGTTAAGCTTTGCTGTGTAGGCATACGGTCCCGGAATGGTTGAATACGTGCTAATGTTGGTCAGACTGCTTTAGAAGCGACTCTTTTTGATATATCGTTCTAGATGATCTTGGTTAGTAGCATTGGATGATCATGGGCACCTAGTCAGAGATAAGGATGAATACCGAGGGAAAGGTATATCTAACCTGGAACCTTGGGAAGAAGGCTGAATCTTATGGCTGCTGGATGAGAGATGTTCGCCTACGCAAGAATCTGCCTTCTTCCCAAAGTCTCGGTTAGGTGTAGTTTTCAGATTGTCCACAGGGAGATGAAATTTGTGCATCAAATTTTTTTGCAAAATTTCTCTGCGCTGCAGGAGGTGAAAGCTGACACTGTCCTGAAACTTTGGAAACACTGCCAATCATGTGCGTACCAGTCTGTCCTCAAGGAATCTGATTCCAGCGAGGACAATGCTCTACTTGATCATGATCACATGCGCAGAAGTATTTCTAAGATTCCACGATGAGTTCAGTTTTCTGGTTCGATAGGCTAAACTTGGAGACTAATGCAGGTGCACTTGGAACAGCCGTGACAGAGGAAATAATCCTTCTTCCGAAACCTTGGAAAAAATGCAGAGTTGTATTCAACCGCTGTGGATATGAGAAATCTGCATTCTGCATTTTTTTCAAGATTCCAGAATAGTGACTATCTTCCAGAGATTTGACCCCTCGGAGCAACTCTTATCATAATTAATGATACAGTCAGTCGTCATCGATAGCACGTTAACGAGGAAATTTTTCCTGTTGCCACGTTTAAGATCCCCTTATCACTTGAAACCGAAAATGAGCTTCTGACTCTTTAACTAACGTTCATCGAGGTTGAGCCTTGTTTTCCTTAATAAATTCTGAACGAGTACATTGGAAACAGTACATGATCAATACTTCAGAGAAAAGGACGGCACATGATTGGAATTTCTGGCATGCCTAGTGGGTTCAAGTCTGTGTAATGGAACCCATGAATATCTTCCGTTCCCAGAGTTACTGGTAAATACAATTTCTTCTACGAAATTCACCACCCACGGTCATACCGTTGCCAAAGCCCTGATCCAGGTCCACAGCCCAGGCAAGCTTGAATATATTTCCCTTATATCCAACACTTACATCAACAATACTTCAGTACAAACTTCTCTAAGTACCATTCTTACCAAAGTTACCAATTTCAGACACGAAAAGATTCTTGCAATTCCTCTAAATTTTGTGAAATCATAGCCTCCAAGCCCCTCACACTTTATCGGCTCTTATCATATCAGCTCATCACCACACATCTCAGATTCTTCGCACTCTCCGAGAATCGTTACTACGGTGTAGAATCTGCAAAAGTATGGGACGCTGATGTTCGAGAAGAAGGTGGGCGGGCCGGTTCTTAAACTTTATCTTCTACAACCACCAGCAGCGGAAGAAGTTAAAGCGGTAAGCAAACAAGGTGGACACCTGTTCGAGGATCCGGATTATAAATCATTGCCATTCTATAGCCTGAACTTGGAAGTGGAAGATTCCACCATTGTCTGAATGTTTGGTTACGATGTCTCTGCCAAAAGAATGGAATATTGTGCCATGTGTAGTCAATCATCTTCTGAAGCATTCATCCGGCAGTCCACTCGATTACGCGTGTTGAGATGATGGTTCTTCTACCTTGCGAGTTGAGGCTCAGTACAGCCTGGGCTTTGTCAGCACAATAACTCGACCATTTTCAATTTGAAATCATACGGAGCATTTATGGCACATTGGTGGGTTAGGCTAGAAGGCCCCTGAGCAGGGCTGAGAAGAGCACCAACCCAAAATATTTGAAAATGGGCTAAGAGCAACACTCGAGCACTTGCAAAGCTGTAATCCATCTTCGTATAGAACATTGATTGATTTGAGGAGAAAATCCAAAGAAAAAAGGGTAAGAGCTGTGCGATGTGCGTGGTTCCCAGAGGTGCTACGAACCGAAGCAAGCGAGCCACGAGATTTCACTAGTGTGAAGGGTGGACTGTGTCTCAAGTTCAAGCAGTTTTCTCCTCTAGGAATAAGAAGATTACTTTCTTGTCTGTAACTCTCCGTTTACAATGCTCACCTTTTTGGGCTTCTGAGCCCACAAGGTCGAGAATGCGAGATTATTCTCTTAATCAGTGTACCAAAATGAGAGTTTCCAACTGATTGGAGAGTCACCAGAAAGAATGAGAGATAAATTCTGTACTCCATCCAAATAGTGCTATTTGGATGTAGCTATGAAACCAATTGGCTGTAGTCTAGAACATCCAAGAACTGGCTGTAGTCAGACAGCAAAGCTTGGTTTCCTGTTAGGAGGTGAAGGTGGCCATGCTCTCTGTCTTGGTCCGTCTGTCTGACCAGTGCTTCACCGTCAGTCTACCAAAAGGCTGGCAAACCAGAGCTTCAGTTGTTGCTGCGGACAAAAAAACTCTGGATTCTCAAAGGATTCAGCTGGTGAATCTATCTCGCCTGCCAGGACGACGGTGGGAGAAAGTACCCATCGTCAGGAACAAAATATCTCAAAGGGTTTCAGAGTTCTGGAACCCTGTAAAGATACGAGCATCGTTGGAACCCATGGAGAATACGCAGTAATGACCTTTCTGGTAAGACTACAAAGAGGTATGCGTAGGCTTGAGAAAGCACAGAAGCTGCTTCCGAATTGTGGTGATTTCTGAGTTCATGGAACGAGAGGAGAGAAAAGAGTCATCCGACCTGGAGCTTTCATTTCAAGGCTTGCATGGCCCTCCGATCGTCACAAGGAGTCAGCTGTTTAGTTGTACACGTTGAGAGCTCTATAGATTGCTGGAAACCGACTTGATCCACTGCTTTGATCTTTTATACTCGCGACAAAACCGACCATTACCTCAAAAGGAGGGTCACAGAGATGGTTCAGACAAATGGACATCGTCAGTCGACAAGAACCCATCAGCAGTGTCCAAAGTCCATCACCACCTCTGCAAGCTTTGACGGCACTGGAAGCCCCTCTTTCGGCCCATTCCAGTTCAGGTCTCGATTGACAGTACAAACGCTGCTGTTTGTACTCACTGCCCCACCTCTCTCCACATCGACAGGAACGTTATGTCCTGCACGTTTACGATTGGACGCAGTGACGTCAAAAACAGCACAAATTTGGTCCCAGAACGCCTCCAGTAGTCAGCCACGCTAAAATTAGCAGCCGATTCTTCCATCTGATGGGCCTATAAGGCCAAAATATTGTGCTGCAAACGACTCATCACACCAGAAAGACTCTCAAGGAAAGTGTTGTTGTATCTGCAGCATGCAGTCTGGGCCTTCAGTCCACAAAAGCCAGGGCATAAACAGCTTCCCCTGATTGATTCAAATTTCTTGCAAGACGACGATAGAGGCAATTTCGTATATATTGATACGGCACCATATGTCTTTCATGTCAGAATATGAGGCTTGGATGGATGCTTGGAATTTACAGTCCACAGAGACCCAAGGTTCATTGGGAAATGAACACTGCCCTGTTTGCGAATTTTGAGATGGAGAGATTGAGGTGAAATACTTTCATTTTTCTCTTTCCAAGCTGCTGGCAAGGGGCACAAATACCAGAAACTTATCTCAGTCTTCTGCTCTGTGAATATACACTATCATGGAGAACATTCTTACTCTTAAAAAGTCATTAAAATGGATTCTTAGTTGGAATTCGTATGAATAACATAAACTCCTGACGTGAGCATAACGATCAGTACGGTGACGAATCTTTCAATAATACTCAACTGTACCAATAAAGATGTCACTCCAGGACCGTATATTATGCTGCGGAACTACTGAATGCATCGAGGATCGTAGAGATGGGTAAAACCGAAATTTTGAACAGCGACTTTACATAACGGGTCTACGTGACGAATCAAATTCAGTACAGTCCCCATGGCCAAATGGTGGGGAGTTGAATCTCGTGTTCACATTATGGAACCTTTCACGGCACAAGCTGGTGATGATGGTTCTCGAGACACTGCTCCAATGATTCCATTGCATCTTGTGAATCATCACCAATCGACTTATTACAACTGTACTGAACTCCGTTAGGAGAAATCAATTATTAGAGGGACCTGCTTTGTCATGATATTTAGGAGAAACTTCAACCTGTTTATTGCTCAACTACTTCCATTACCGTATTCAGATTGTTCAGACCTCGGGCGATGTCTACAAACGAGAAGAAAATACTAAAATACTTTGAATCGGCTGTTTCGTAACAGTACAAGTTTGTGTGAAGGAGTTCGTTTGTTGGGTGAGAATCGTGAGAAGAAAATATCGGCAGTCAGGTCAGGTGCTGGAGCTTAGAGCAATTCAGAAGCTTTCGTACAAGACCTCTCGGTGAGCACTTTTATTGTCCATGCATGCGGTCATCGTGAGATACGTACTGATACGGAATTATTATTTTATTCTTGCTGGTTTGTTATGTCAGGTCCCCTGTGGTCGCTGTTGGGTGCCAACGGAGGCGGTCAGAGTAGCTCTGAGCACATCTGGCCTTGGACCCATCACAGCGGCCATTTGCATTGACATGGCGATCCTGCTCTTTCAATGACTTAGCTTTTCACACTCCATAGTTTGGGGATTCTCTCATGAACGTGGTTTCCTCTAGAGATCGACTCTCACTCTCTCCTCCTCCGTCCCAATTCTCGAGATATTTTCTCGACCATCATTCTTGACATTGAATAAAGTTCGCTTACTTTATACATTCATGTTTGAGTAAATGTTATCTGAGGAATCAACATTGTTAATGCCGAAGCTTTTGAAATACCGTATGCCCGAGCAGAACTCATTTTTCAGTAAGGTTGTTGTCACATAGAATGTTCATATTTGATTGAACAGCATGAAGCTGCTGCACTGCTCTCAATGCTCCATTCAAGAGAGTGGTTCTTCTATATAAAATATTTAATCTTCAAGTGTACTCAGATGAAACATAATATGAAACTTCCAAGAGATTTCAAAACTAAACAAGTCATTGGAAGATGACGTGCGTTTTCCTGACACTTGTTAACATAAGAGTTTCCATGGCTCAAAACGTATTCAGATGGAAATATTGAAGATTTTGAGAGACCACAGAGTGGACTATGGATGCTCATACAGTTATTACCCTACCGATCCATCCTACCAGATCCATGCACATTCTCCGTCCTGCGTCTGTAGAGATGGACGAGCATGAACACATCGGTCATTTTGCTCTCGTTGTACGACCTCGAACTTTCACTTTTGCCAGTGCTCTGCAAGCTCTGCACCAGCCAACACCATCCAAGGGACGGTTGTTGTTCCGTACTAGGGACCTCAGTACCTCCATTGTCGATGGGTGCTGTCGGTCTCCCCTTATCCCTCAGATTCCCTCCCTCTCTTCCTCCCTCGCTCTTACCCCCAAGCCCAGCCCCAGATAACACCCAAGAATTCTGGCTTTTTGATAGCGCCTGATGACCTCAAATTTCTCCCTTCGTGCACATAAGAAGAAGAAGAGGAAGGGACAGTCTGCTGACTGGCCGAATTGGGGTATTCATCACATTTTCGTGAAACTCCATCGCTGTTATTGTCATGAGCAGGCCCCTCGACAGCATCTTGTTGACGTTGTGAGGAGAGAAATGTGTGAGAGAGAAAAGAGTTCAAAGTCTTTGATGGAAAGTAGGCAGGCATGAGTAGGCTGCTCTTTTGGTGCGAGAGTGTTTGACTTGAGAGCATCAGCAAGAGCAGCATGACCCGAGGATGTAGAGCACTTTTTTGACCTCGAGATGCAATCCTTTGGTAGCGAAAAGAGTGTGAGCATGACCTCGCTCTTGAACTCCTTATTATTGACGATTTTTCTGATTTTTTTCACCGTCCGTGCTTTCGAGCTCATCTATAGGTTTGTGCTGAGGTTTATCTTGCTCTTAGGGTTTCTGCACGTCGTCACCGAACAGTTTAGGTGAGCTCGAGCTCCATCCCATTCTCACCTCTCAAGGAAAAGATCAGCAAAAAGCTGCTGTGGGAAGAAGGATTGGCGACTGCGCCTGGGTCTCGAACCATCACATTGTTGTTCTCGTTTGTCGTGCTTGTGCTGGTGCTGGTGCTGGTGGTGCTTTGACAGGGTTCAAAATCTGAAAAGCATGTCACAGAAAGCAGGGAATGTTTTCGCCTGCTGCTGCTGCTGACTTATTTTGATTTGACGACGCGGAAAGAGAAAGAATGAACCAGCAACTGGTGCTCACTGAGAAAGGGCGAAATGCAAAGCATGACGCCGATGGCGTTGTGGACTCTGAGGGCGTAGCGACGTCACCGGTGCATGGAGCGGTCGCTGTTGTAGCGCACTCCGCCTCCCACCGCTTTGCATGGTGCCTCGGTCCTGCACTCGTGGGTCGCCGAGGCTGGAAACTCAGCAGCATCTTGCCGGTGGCTTTTTCAGATGACAGCATCTTCCAAACATCAACTCATTGTATTACTGCAATCTGCATTTCCGCTGTGAACATCTACCTCTGTTTCAGTTTGCACTCCTGCTTCCTTTTTTGTGTGTTCTGTGGTGCTTGCACTGTGATGAACTTGTGTGCTTGGCCTGGTTTCATTCCACACGGAAGGCTCGATCGTAGATTAACACGGCAATCGTCTTCTGCGTGCTATAATATATAATATAATACAATATGCTGCAATGGACCACATTTGTCACAGCACATGTCTTCACGTTTTGTAATTGTCATGCGTGCCGGTGATGCAAACATTGAGCCTATCTACAAAGATTTGAATGATTTATGGTTGAAGCAGCCAAAATCTCTGCCCACTGGGAACACCAGAGCTCCAAAATCAAGGTCATTGAAACGCATGCACAAATGCATGTTGCGAGTGAAAGTGTTACACAGCTCAGGAAAATTGAGAACCACTTTGCGCTGGGCGTCGAGTATCTCAAGCCCTTTAGAGATCTCTGGGGACAAGTCAAGAGGTAGGGAACAGAAATCCCTATGGTTATTTTACTGTGTATGTTCTTGTAAGGGAACAGAATGCCTTCGGGTAATCAATGGTTGCTTTGAAAGCAGAACTCAAATCTGTTATACAGCATTCTCCCAGACGTCATCAGCTGCGAAGCATCATTCACTTTTCGAGCTTCGTTGTTCCAGATTACAAGAAAAGGAGGCAGACTCGATCACACACCACTGCAGTCAAACTGAGACGTAACACATGCGAGAATGAGCATGAGACAGCCACAACCTACAGCAACCTAGTCCATCTGCTTGTATTAGGTCTAGTGGGTGGATGAAGAGTCTGCGGTGGAGGACGTAACTGAGAAAGTCACAGATCCGATTGTTTGAAGTGAGCATTGAGGGCATACGGAATAAGTGAGCTTCACAAAGATGCATACTTCTGTATCGTGGTTCCTGAAATGAAGCTGTACAGCATTGAGACCCAAAGATTGTGAGGGTTGATGAGGAAGTACAAGTGGGTAACCAATCGCCCATGTGTTTCTCCAAGATGGAATATATAGCGAATGTCGTGAAGACTACAGGTCCACAGCAACTCCGATGGATTCGGCCGGCGAAGAGTTTCAAGATACGATCGGAACATGAAAATTTGTCACCTTCTGGTTGACCATGAAGTCACGCAGAGGACAAGCATTTGAATTCTCGTCGTAAGTGGAAATATACGATTCTCATCTCGGGAAAGGACAGTGTATCCGATCTTCGACGGTCATCGAGTCTGAATATTCCAGCAGCAGCAGATTTCATGGTGAACATGCTGCTGAAAATAAGGCAACTACTGAACCCACGACTGGAAGCGAAAGACTGTTGTGACTTGACCAATCCAATGGGAAAGACCACCGTTGAATTTCTTGGTCACTACAACCACCTAAAATTACAGACATGAGGGCCACAGAACGTATTGACAAAGGACAGTATAAGAAGGTTGGGGCTACTAGTAGTCGACGAGAGCTGGGATGGAAATCGTACGCTTTTTTTTCCTACTCACAGTAGGAGGCGACTAGGGCGTTTCAGGATAGGCCGGTATACATACAACCTTTTATGGAGAGCACATCTTATTTCATCGTAGATATTCTCCCTAGTTATGGTCAGCGTCCATGCGGTTTTATGGTAAAATACTATGAGCTTTAACGTTCAACTATTTTGGTTTCCACGTGGAATTTTTATGGCTGTAATTTCTGGTGCAATACACGAGATACAGATAAAACTCCAATTTTGGACAGCCGGATGACTTTAGCTATAGTAAAATTTAGTCTTTAAACAATGATGGTAAAGGTCTCTACTTCTGTTTTGCAAATTGGGTTACGGGATATTGGAAACAAATGCGATTTATTGCTTTTGACAAGAAACGCTAAAAATCTAGTACTTATATTCTGAAACTCCCTAATGAGTTAATTATAAATGATTTCTCAGAAAAAGTTCTCACAGAGTATATAATCACACAGATTACGGTATACGTAAATTGGTAAACTGAGAGGCATGAGATGAAATTAAATATAGCCAGTTCCCGGGTATTTAGGGAACCCAAAGTCAAAAGAGAGGGAGAGGATTATAATCATCGTCATGAATAGTTATTCCTTAATTTATTCTGTGTGCAGTTCACAGAAGTGACAATAAAACATCTCCATTAAACATCATTCTATCGCAATATAACAATTTATATAGCTAAGACAGATGGATACTGCAATATTATACCCTGTCTCAAATACCATGTCACTCTAGGAAGTCATTGACTACTTACAGATGAATGTAATTTAGAAATTGGCTCCCCCTTGACTTTATGACCTTGACTGATGTGAATGATCTTTGAGGCGTAATTTCGCGCTGGAGATAAAATCTTTTGGTATGTGACCGTGAGCACAGCAGATGACGAGAAGCTTAACTCTAAGTCAGCATCAGAAAAAACACTTCGCTAGATGGTCGACGTGGGAATTCTTTCAGCATAATGCCGCAAGGAGAGTTTAGAAAGACACTGCCTGAGCAGATCCCTCATCGCGTCCAAAACCTTTTCCATACCTGCCAAGCTTGTGATGGCTCGCATTAAGCAGGCTGCCGAAGATTCCTCGGATGGCCTGAAACGCAGCAGCACTTTCCTTTCTTCGTACAGCACAGCATGCCATAGCTTTGCATGTCTGACTCGCTGACTGGTTGATTGACAGTGGGGGCACCACAGTCTGATGCCTGCCTCGCAACGTGTTGGACGAGTTTGGCCCCATTCGGCACTCGGGTCACTTTTGGGCAAGATGCTCTTCACACGGTGCCATACCACGAAGAAATGGGACAACATAACTGATTCCCGGTGGCTGATTTATGACTCTAATTGCTCCACTTGATGATTCTTGTACTGAAAAGAGGGAAGATTGGACTCATTTCTCGAATTTCGGCAGCCTTAAACGAGTGCTTTAAAGCTAGTCCATGCGTGTTTGGCCAGCCATATCAGTCCATAGCCTCCTTTACCATTTTAAATGCAAATCAAGACAAACCACTCGAAGCCTTTCGCCCAAAAGTTTGTCTTAATTTCACACCCTTACCTTAAACGCTTACTCCATGTCACGTAATGGTTCGTCGTTTAAGGCCCAAAAGCTCGATCACTTCCTCCCGTACTTTTTTCACCCATCCCAGTCCAGCATCATTCACCTAGCCAGTACCCCATCACGGTCATGTATCTCCCATGAGTGGACAATGAGAGATTTAGGGAAAGACGTATCAAAGCTGGGAATCGGTCATGATGATGATGAAGACGAGGAGAGAATCTGCAATTATTAATCATTTCACTCATAATTAATGAGAGGCATCACCTCTACTTTCCTGTCCTTGATATATATCGCGATGGTGACATAGATTATGGACTTTTCATAGGAAGAGGAAATGGGACAGTGCTCTGTTTTTCAGGTTTTGGAGCACAACGATCAGTGTTACCTTTGCTTCTGTCATAGCTACTGGTATCAAATAGCATTCATCAGTGTCACCTCCTACTGCTTATGGTAATTAGTACTTTTTTCTGTCTCTCTTCCTTTCACTCTGTTTGTCACTTACTGCCGGGCATCGTGGGCTTTGAAGATCAAATAATCATGTGCACTCGAGTTTAAGGTACAAAAAAGCTTATGATTCTCAGCCTCATTTCACGGCTCTACTACTTTCTCAGCAGATCTCTTGATTCGTTAGATACATAAATGTGTCTGCCCAGTTGAAAAAGTATCTCACTCGTTATAGACCCAGGTTCTCTTCAGTCAACCGATCCATCATCTCGTCATGTAAATTTTGTCCCCGATAATTTTGACAGAACGAGAGCTCCGGGTCAGTTCAGAGATGAATTTCATAAATCTGAGCTAACATATAATTTCTTGACATAGCAATTTTTAAGGCTCGTTTACCTCTGTGTGCTCGAAGGTGAACTTGTTTGGAAGTGTTGAAGGATCAAGTCGCCCACTCTTGTGGGAGAGATTTTGCTTTCGATCTGGGCACGATGGTGTTCACATTTTTTGGAAAGGCTTTGTTTCAGTTCGTGCTGTGAGATGCTTATGGGCTGACTTGGTCTTAAGTCCGTCAACAACAACGGTGGTTGATCAGAGCAACCCTCACTTTCTCTGCAGGCAATTCGCAGCTTTAAGGCAGGGCTGGATGTTGGCTCTCCCGATGTGCACTGAATTCAAGGTCGCGCCGCACATTGCCGTGCGGCAAAAGCAGCAAGATTTTCTCTGAAGAGAGTGGTCCAACTACTGACTCATCCAGGCTTTATGTAGCAGTGATCTCTCTCAAACAAATTGCACCGACCCTTTTCCTCCTCCTCCTCCTCCTTCTCTTCCTTATCTTCTTTTCTCCTTGGCTTCCAAAACAATCGACAATAGGCCACATTCGTCATGGGTGTCTTTACAAAAACGAAATTGTACCGTCTTCTTTTCCATGACGAGTTTTCAACTAGGTCAGTCTTGGACTGTTTCCAAACAGGTTTCCCAGCTTCGCCGAACTTGACAGTTGCTAATGTACGTAGAGATGGACATTCGATCGAGCATATGATAGATTATCCTACTGAAAAGCCCAAAAATCTTGCAGCTCCTTGCTGTCCATCCTTGATGATAAGCTGATACAGATCCTAAGGAAAAAGATTGGAAAGCTGATAACTGCAGTACAACTATGGCTGTGACGCCAAGGACCAGGACGACTTTTGTGGGTCTGCATTGTGGGGCTTCCCTATATAACTTAAATCATTATTACTACTATTATTCTGTGCCCACTTGTTCTCTGTTGTTGAGTGGCGAATTGAAACAGCAAACTAAAGTTGACGTTGACTCGAGAGGCTTCACTCATTGGCAATAATAGTACATGGACCATCTACCCAATTCACCTCCAACAGCTGCAGGACCAGGATTGCAATAATCTTCATAATGATCTCGATTGAGAACAGTGGATAACTCTACTAGTACGGTCTTCGTCTTCGATCGAGCCCACGAAGTCGACACAGCGTCAGGATACTATGACCCCATCCATCAATATCTCTCTCTCTCTCTCTCTCTCTCTCTAGTTACCAGTCAGGACTACCAAATGAGGAGGAGGAGTAAGCAGTGGAAGGGGAGCTAGAGCTGCAGCTGTAGTGAGGACCATGTGGAATGGTGAAGCCGTCCGAAATGGGACTACCAGTGCTCGCTCCTCTGCACACACACGAATTGCGCTGAAAGATGGCCGGTCCTTCCAACCTTGGCTCGACCTCACTCACGTCCGTTTCACTTTCTGTCACGCCATCGACTTTATCATTCTCTCTCTCTCTCGATGCTGCTGCTGCTGCTCATTGTGGTAGTTGGCCAAAGTGTCACAGCAGGAGAGTGACAAACGACTTCTAGCTTTCTCACGTCATGAGCTTTCTTCCATTAATCCATCCGCTCACCTTTCCTCTGAACTCAGCTGTAATCCACTCCAATCCGTCGAGTCCAGAGCTACACTACCTTAACGGTAAACTGAATTTCATAATGTTCAGATTCAGTAGATTCGGACTGAAACTAGCTCATCCTATCCAAAACAATAAGTTCTGGAACTTGATCACCTGGAGGTCCATCCAAATTCGTTCAACAGAAACCTACCAGAGCAGCAGCAAAAAGCAAATCGAATTATCTCTCCCAGTAATGTGAGGTTGTAATGTGTTATCAGCTGCTAACGGGGGTCGGCTTTCTCGTCCGGGGCTGCTGGAGATTGGTGATTCTGGACGTTTGAAGCTCAGGTGCGGGAGAAGAGACGGCAGTACAGCTCAGAACAGCGCTGTGACAGCACGGCAGCTGTAACCCTCCAGAGTCCTGTGTAACTGCGCACAGACTGCATTCCATTCGTTGGCCAGGACCATAGCTGCCTTGAGCTGTGCGGCGCTTCTGCTGTCATGTCATATGCAGATGATGATTGGCGACATCAACCTCCCGTCCCATCTCACACGGACCTGCTTCTGCTTCTGCTGATGCTGCTGCCGTTCTTGCAAGAGCTTTATTCCTCGGTCTGTCCTTCCTTCCTCCCTTCCGCCCCCTTGTGTCTCATAGGCTGTGCTCACTGTTCGTCCTATTCACCAGCCATGGCATCGAGTGGGCGAGCTTTATCACGTGCCAAGGCTGCTTCCCAAATCTGCCTGGCTTGCCATGATTGCCATTAGCATCATCCAGTCCCCAACACAGAAGAGACGTTGTTCCGGCATTCATTTTTTCTGCTTAGTTTAAGCCCCAAGTTTTATAATACATGATGAGGTTGTACCTGCGGGTGCTCCTCCAGCAATGCTTGCATTGCAGTCTTGACCGTGATTGTGGCATAGCCTACAACCAGGTAGATTGCCCGCCTGTGTCGAGTGTCCGTGCTTCGGACCTCACTTTGAAAGCATACCAGGTGCATCATGTCATGTACTGGGATATGCCATAACAATGGACAGAGGGGGACCCGTTTCTGGAGTAAAGGAATTATGTTTTCAGCAAAGTTTCTTCGACAATTGTTGACTGGGAAGCTTTGGTGGGAACTTTGTTCCTCTCACAGGTACCGTGTCCTTGTGGATAAAATTGAAGTCTGTCAGCTCGATTGCCATCACCCAGCACGTTGCATGCAGCAGCTGCTGCTCTCACGAAGAACTGCAGCAGATCTCGTCCATTATTATTCGCATCGGATCATTTCGCAGGTTGGTTCGAGTTCGATCGAATCTTCCCCATTACGAATCATTTGTTCTTCCTCCCTGTCATGCAAACTGCCCGTCCACATCCTCGATACCCGATGTCCGTATCTCCGTATGGACGTGAAACGAATGACTTTGACTGCATCTCGGCCATATATACTGCGGTACCAGTTAGCCAGTGAAGCAAATTATTCATTATTATTAACGAACAGCATCGCACTGCACATGAATTTGCTCGACGTCAAGTACTCTTCATTCATTTATTAGCAGGCCTTTTGGGTCCACTCTACAGAGTGGATGCAAGGGAGTTCTGCACGAGATGTTCCTTCCGATTCACACTTGCCACCCACGGACACTGCACAGCTTCATCCCCAGATTTTCATCCTCAAAATCTGGGATCACCATTTTTACTTTTGGCATGCATTTAGCACCGCCGATGAATTGGGGAGGGAGGCTTACAACAGTCACGCTTGCACACCATAGCTTGGTACGCATTCATGACAACTTCCTGATTCGTGCTCCGCATCTATCCACTTCTTTATCTGCAGAATGTCGTGGCTTTCACTTCGGCTCTTAGTCCGTAAGTCGTAGAAGTCCCAGTTGTCTTCATGCCGTCAGTGTCCGAGTCTGTGCCAGCAGAGGGACGGCCAGTAGGCGGAAGCCATAGATCGACTGTTCACACAATGCTCACGTTTCACTGGAAGAGATTCAAACGAGTTTGATCTGATCTAATCGAGAAAATTAAGGTCTCGCTTTTCCGTCTACTGTCACTGCACCGAAATCAACATCAATGCGCTACCATGAGAATTTCCGTCCTGCCTCTGACATCACTGGGGAAAAGAGCTGCGGGCCCTGGAAGCCTTGTAAAAATCCCCAGTCACTGCGTAGAATTGGTTTTCACACAGAATGACAGGTGACAGCAGCTGAAGGCTGTTTCTTACTTGTGCGCAGATTCAAAATTACACGCCTCTGGAAGCTTTTCTTACAGTAATCTGATGATTCATCCGGGTCCTGGTCATGTTCAACGACCAAAAGCACGGAAGATGGGCAGCAGAGGTCAGACGGGAGTACGATCCTGGACCTGCTTCCCTCGTAGAAAAAGTAACCTCCCGGCGGTGGGTCCTGCTTTTTAGGCGAGATTACAGACGTTGCTCTTAAGGTTGGCGGTCACAGTGGGAGCTTCCAAACGAATAGCATGCAGGATGACGAGAGTCGCGCAAAAGGAGACGCATGGAAGGATGGCGAAAGAAAGTAGACAAAGAGAAGCCCTTAAGTATATTAACGATACAAGTAAACTTTTCTGTGGGACTTGAAAGTAGTCCCGTGCATACGCGACTTACAACCCAAGACAGTGTAGTGCCGCAGCTTTGGACCAGATAAGAACTTGAGGAAGATTGCGGATGAGTGAATGAATCATTCTACTACTCTGCTACTGCTAGCGCTATGGAAAATAGAGTCCTACTGAGTGCTGATTCTACAAGGTTTCAGCGGACCGAATGAACCAAACGAGATGGCGTTTCTGCACTTGATGAGGACGATGATGATGGTGATGGAGGTGGTGGAAGCAGTAGTGCTCGCGGTGACAGTAAGTGCCAATCCTATGGCTACTGGATCTACGTGTCTCGCTATGCTAAGAAGTGACTATGAAGTCGGATAGGGTCACAGGAGGTGGGTCGGTCGGGCAGGGCAGGGCAGGGCACAGTTCGCTCTGCTGATTTGCATGCATGCATGGGCACATTGTGCGGCACCAAAAGTCATGTATAAGTAAGAGACATATATCTGGCATGCTTGTTCTCTTCTCTTCTTCCTCTCTTCTTCTTTTTCATCTTCATCTTCTTCAACTGCTCTTTCTCTAGAATCAGAGCTTTCTCGTGAAGGCCAGCCCGAGTATAAAGAGACAGAAGGCCCTCTAGATACTACTATCCACGCTGATTCTCCTCGCCCTGTACAGTCGTTCCATGTCTTGAACCTCGTTCTTTTGGGGACGTTTCTTTCCATCCGCTGTCTGCAGCATGTCTCTCACAATTCCATCTTCATCAGCGCTTCGGTGTTGTTTTGTGTTGATGATGATGATGTAGTAGTAAGGGTTGGTAGTATAGAGCTGACAGCAGCAGCGATCGTTTAGGCCAATTTCATGGGCGGTGCCGGGGGCGCAACTGAGCGAGGGGGGCACTGGAAACACTTGGCAAACAGGCCAAACGTATCGATCTGCCTGACGAAGTTGGTCATACTCGCCCAGCCTCCGAAACCCACTCCCACCACTAGGATCCAGATCAGGAGGAATATGTTGAACATGTACATCAGAGTCCAGCTGGGAAGGAATCTCGGAGGTTTGAAGACGGCATTCTGCGCAACAAAAGTCCATCATGATCATTCAGTTCTCGTAGACACACGACCAAGTGAAGAGCCCTGGCCTACGACTGCTTCTGAAAGAGCCACTTTAAACCTAAGCTGGCCCATGGCTTGCAGTCCTACAACCGTAAGAGGCGTAGGCCAAGTCCGCCCAACACCACACTTCATTGACGGACATCTGACCGATGCTTGGTTGTCAAACAACAAGACACATTCAAACTTGAAATCAGATGGTCAAAGGCAATGATGGATGAGTTTCTGTGAGCTCACCATTCGTGCGTACGAGGAACGGTACACAGCCATATGGGCGGCACATGGAATTATGTATACAGTGAATGTCACCAGTAAAGCTCCCACAGCTGAGTTAATAGGTCCGAAGAAGGGGAAGATGATTGCCAGGAACCAGATGGGAAGTACAACGGGCATTCTGCACAAGGCCCGGAAGAGAAGGTTCTTCGTTTTGTGGACGCCCAAAAACTTCTCCCACACGAAGTAAAGTGGCATGGAAGCAAATCCGAATGTGATGAACTGCCCAGAAAATTACCAACCGAGTCAGAATTTCATAAGCATTTTTAATCTCCGATGCCCACGCTGAAAGAACGAGATTCTGGACACCAGAATGAACAGTAAGCTACCTGATGGATGAGCATGAGGACGACAGCTGCGTCTCTCCATTTGGTTCTTGGGAGCAGAGCCAGGGCGTTGGAAGCCTTCAGAAGCTTGTCACCAAAAGCCCAGTACACAGCAACGGCGGATGGCAGCGTCAATGTGAAGACGTAGATTGTTGCCAGCAGGTACACGACCTTGAATTTCGAAGGCTTGTACATGGCGTGCATGATTTCCCTGCACCACAAATAGATAAATCAGCTCAATTCAGCTCGCCGCTCGCTCACTCGAGTACACTCTCATTCACTCAATCACTCCTCGAAAGCCTAATGACTAAAGGTTTGATCCTAAATTACCGGCCCACTTGAAGACAAGCGCTAGGGGAGGGAGAGAGTCTTACACAGTGACAGCATGACCACCGAATGTGTAGAGAATGTTGGTAGCTCCAGTGAAATACAGGACCTGGCTAGTAGGCCCAGAGTGCTCAATGTTGTCAACCTGCAAAGGTTGAGACCAGCAGAGTCATTCATCCACTTGTGGACGAATTGGAGTTTGAAGTCAAGATCCACATTCTGCCGTGTTCAGCGTTCAGCAATCGGGGTTGCAAAACCTGCGCTAGCTAGGATCTACGTACCTGTCCGTGAATGAGGGCACTGATGGTCATGTACCACGCAGTGTAAGTGATCATAATCAAGCCGAGGAACGACCAGACCCGGAAGTTGTGGAAGGTGGGAATGAACACAGTCGTAGCACAGCATGCACCGAAGATGTAAGTCCATGTACGCTTGTCCAATTTATCATTGATCAAATATATGTTACTGCAGAGCCCACACAAACAAATCAGCGAACAAAATCAGAGACAGTCTGGGACAAAAAAATGGCATTCATTCCCTTGCGCTCAGGGTGGATGGAGCTGACTGACTGAAACTTCGGAGAGGAGCCATGGCATGACACTACCATTACCTTGCGCAGGCTATGAGCTGGATAACGGATCCGAAGAGGAGGAAAACACAGTTGAAGACAAGACCAGCCATCCTCCAGTACGGCCCCAACAGTCCACCCAGCACCTCGAACCACTGCAAAGCACCAGAGAGTTCACATGCCATTTAAACAGGCATCTCAATGTTCAGAATCCAAATGTTGGCAGCCCTTGATGTCAAACGACGGCAAGTGGGGCGGCGGAGATTCAAGCTCTCACAGAGCATGGCTGAGGCGAAGAAGTGATCGCGCACCACGCACCTGGATGACATGATTTTTGAAGTCCTGGCCCTCTTTCTCCTTGCGAGCCCGGTACTCGCAGTACAGGGTGGTGATGAGATAGCATGTCCAGCATCCAACCAGACCGTAAAATATTTGGAAGGTAACTCCTGAAGCTATTCCCAGTTGTGAGAAAGAGTATGGCAGAGTCAGCAGAACTTGAGCGACCTGCACAATCACCAGCACCACCCGCGCATACCCCAAGTGGTGAGATAAGAAATGAGCAAACTAGATTACATCACAATCCCCCTATTCTCGGACATGCTTCTCAGACATACTCGACAAAGCAGCATCAATCAGGCGAGCATCATATGCTTATGGACAATCCGAAGACTTCAGACAGCGTCCTCACTTTCCAGCTAAAATTAGCACTTCCCTCCTCCGAAGAACAAG
Organism: Marchantia paleacea; assembly: GCA_014180765.2. Classification (NCBI taxonomy): domain Eukaryota; kingdom Viridiplantae; phylum Streptophyta; class Marchantiopsida; order Marchantiales; family Marchantiaceae; genus Marchantia; species Marchantia paleacea. The sequence goes on from MUAA02000018.1 coordinate 6,050,714, forward strand.
AGTGTTCTTCTCCAATAGAGAAAAACCTCTGGGAAAACACAACTAATGCCCTCCCTTCGAAGGATCAAAGTCGCAGCACCCCTGGAGACTGGAGTCAATGGCCTTGGACCTAAAGACCACTGCTTACAATGTAAAGCTCGCATTTTCTAATCCGAAAGCAGTCCAACTAAAGCAAAGCAGTTCAACAATTCAGGTTCCAATAGACTGTGTCCCCTGAGCTTCTTCGCCTTTGGGCAGGGTTGAAGTCCTCACTCTACGACGAACGAACTGAGCCCACCTCACCTACTGCCGAACGTATTGGACCGCTGTCGAATCACTCGCGGACAGAAATTCATGTTTTCAAGTAGAAGCTTAAATTCTCAAGGAAAGACCTTTCGTTGAAAACGACGAATGAAGGAACTATGCGACAGGATTCAAAATGGCACTGGGGAGAAAACGCTCTAAGCCACATGGAGTACAACCTCGAGTTCCACCTCACCGAGTGCCACTCAGCGCGCAGAATTCAAGACATTTCAACGGTTCCAAAACATTCTCTCGGATTGAAAGTTGCGCTCATGCTCGCGTGGAGCGAGAGAGAGGGCCGCGCTGACACGAATTTCTGCTCGGTGATGGAGGCCGGGTGGATTGCGGGGAAGCTCAAGACTGAACAAATCACACAGCTCGATCGAAATTTGCACCAACAGCAGCGAGGGGAAAAGGACCTGGTTGGAGGCTGCACTGAACCAGGCGTCGGTCGCAGATCCACCATGCCAGAGCAAGTCCTTGGCTCGGCCACCGATAGTAACCTGCTCGTCGTTTTCGAGCTGCTCAATCTTCTGGTGCTGTTCCTGCATCTCGCCGTAGCTGCCCACAATGCCATCCGTATCACTGCCCCCGAGGGACCCCGTCTTGGTGGGTGCCATCTCCTCCTTATTTGTATTGGCCCGAGGAAACCTTCGGTTCGACTCCTCACTGTCTCAGCTCAAGAGATTCTTCGGACCCGATGCACGGAATACTTCTGCGGAAACAAGCACATGTCCAGCAAAAGAGGCTCACTCGTGAGACACTGTCATGGTTCACAAAAGGTGGAAAAGTGACAAGAAGCAACAGGGTCGGTGACGAGATATTAAAGGCCAGCTTTCGCAAGGAGAGCTGTCCATGACCTTCCAAAAGTTGGAGTCTGGCGAATATAAAATCAGAAATCAGAGTCGCTACCAATCTGAGCTGCAATGCACTCATTGAGTTAGAGACAGACGGACTATTAGTATCTAGTCACGCTCACGGACAGGAATTGCGGAGAATCAACTGTGTACGGGTCCCGGTTGATTCTCCTTCGCTCGCTCGGTCCTCTGAGAGGCTCGAAAAGCTCGACACACCAACGTCAGGTGTGTGCAGACCACAGCTCTGAAAACATGCAGCTACCACACAACCTACGGACCGAATATGCACTCTCACATGTACAACAACCTGTCTGTCACTCTCGAGCACTCGAGCTCAAAGAAGTTCGTAAGCACCCACCTGGACTGCAATCTTCTCCTCAAGCTCGATGCTCATACTCTCCTCCGATACGACTCATTTCAATATACGTAAAAATCAATCACTCACGCACGCACACACAGACTCTCTCTCTCTCTCTCTCTCTCTCTCTCTCTCTCTCTCTCTCTCTCTCTCTCTCTCTCTCTCTCTCTCAGAGTCCAGGGTCATTCGTCTTCTACGTTCACCAACACCAACTTCGAAGAATCACTCAAACCATGCGTTCCGAGGGGCCTGGACAACCGTAACCTGCACAAACAGTTCGGTGGCTGCACACAGTCTCAAAGGCATACGACTCCGCCCACATCTGTTTCCTCACACTGTAAGGACATAGTCAGATGGGACTGTCTGCTAAGCTAACACGGCTACAAGCCCGCATTGGCCGCAACAGCTCGAGCTGCTGCTGCTTCTCCTCCTCCTTGAGCTATCCTCTCACTGAGTCCGAGCTGGGATGGGGGTACTCTAGCTCCTAACACTTCATTCCGAGGGTCCGTGATGGGAATGAGTTGAGACTCCGAGCTCTAACCAGCAGCGCGGCGCAGCGGAGTGAGAAAGAAAACGAGAGTAGATGGGATGGAATGGGATGCGAGGAGAGGAGAGGAGCTGAGTTGAACTGAGCTATTGAGCTGAGCTGAGCCGAGAACTCCAAAGTGAATTTCTCATTAGAAGGCTTTAAAGGCCTGACTGCACCGCCAGCAGGGTGGCCTGCGAGCTAGCTCCCGCACTCACTCACTTTAACTCACCCTCGGTGTCCCGGACCCCCGCAGTGTAATTCCAGCCCAATCAATTCTCGCTCATTGCTCCGAGCTCTCGCTCTCACTCCCTCCCTCACTCACTCTGTAGTAGAGTCTGTACACCTTCATTCCCTTGTTCCCTTTGTTCTTCCTCTTCAACTAAAGAGGACGATGGAGGGGACCCATCACCACCCTCTGTCTGCTTCTGCCAATACACTGCCCACAGATCTCTCTACAAGTACCGTACCGGATCTTTCTACAGTGACAACGAGCCCCTTTCCGGCCGGCCGTCCGTCCGTCATCCGGATTTCCGAAGACCTTTCCCTTTTCCCGAAGGAACCAACAACAAACAGCATGGATCGCGATACAGGAACTCAACCCTCGACGCTAACTCGACCTGACCCGACCCGACCCGACAGCGACCGAACCCAACTTTGTAGGGAGCTTACCCAACCCGCGAACATTGCCGGTACAATCGCCGTCGCTGAGAGGTCCGCGACTGTTACTGTCCGGCTCTTTCCCTCCATCGCCTGCCAGCTGGTTTCCGGCGATTCACCCCCCGGGGATGCGGGGCTTAGAGATTCCGAGCTTTGCTCGCACGGATGATAATAATTGATACTGATTAGATCTCCAATTTCCCTTTCGTTTACCGTGCTGTCTGTAGTTGGATTAAGGACTGGTTTCGGACTCAGCTATTATCTTTGTAAAGGCATCTGCCTCCTCTGGTGGGCCCTTCATCCAGGCTGGTTTAAATAGAAAGGAAACGTCTCGCTTCACATTATAAATAAATAAATAAATATATATATATATATATATATGATAAATCTAACAAGTGTATATCAAGTCTTCGCTTCAGCGCAGGGCAGAGATCGAAAAAAAAACAAGGAATAATTAGTAGTCACTGTAAGTAAAGACCAAAGTTTTGTAGATGGATTGATTCTAGTACCATCTTTTTCCGACTTAGTGCCAGATTTCAAAAAGGTTATTGAAGTGATTTTAAAGAATGTGTTATCACTTTTATTCTAATTTAGTCCGATCGACTCAGTTGATAATGTCTCTACTCTTCTCCCAGTGAGTCAGTAAGTTCATCTAGTGGACTTTCCTGGTTTGACACCTTCAGGAGATTCCTGTGAGCCTTTGGTCCCCTTATGACCAAGAAGGGCCGACCTGTTTGGCGAGTCTAATGGAGTGACGTATATCTAATCTATGGTTAACAACACTAGTAACGTGACAGAATAGAATTCCCATTCAGCTTCAATTTCCCCAGCCCTTCCTTTAGCAACGGAGATGTGTGCAGATAGTGGGCAGTTGTTCCTCCTCATGGCAAGCAAGGGTTGGGCATGGTTCATAACTGCATTCTATTCATATGTATCTCGTAACTGGTCATCAAAAAGATGGGAATAAAAGAAAAGAAATCGTTCGGTATTTTAGGGATGGAAGCAATGTAACTACTTTGACTGTGTAGACCACCTTTGGAACACTTTGTGTAGAGTAACATTTTAAATCTGAGACATTTCTCTTGCCTTTTGTCATGTTCTTGCAGTCAGGTTAATCCCATCCCCACATCTGTTCTTCCACCTTGATCACAAGCCAGGCCAGCCATGAATACGATAACGTTCAAATGTGTACGTCTTAAGAGTAACAAACCTACGCTAAAGCACCTTAGTTGTTGGCCAATGGCATTTTCTCAAAGGACAAAGCCTGAGCAACTAAATGTTGTGATGTACAGGGCCCCATTTTTCTTAAATAATCAGGTCAATAGAGGTATCCAAAACTCCAAATATTCTTTTCTGGATCTTCGACCGCTGGATAAGAAGAAAATAAAACGACACAAGTAGACATAATATTCTTCACTCTCAGAAACTAACCAGGAAGCACATGGTTTTATCAGTACGTGTGAAATAATTGTTAAACCATAGAACGCATATAGATTACAAGTCGGCGAAAACGTCTATCAGACGAGTAGAAACAAGTTGCAGAAAGTTAAGGTGGTAAGGTGAGGATCAAGTCTTATGGATGAGAGCCTTTTCTCTGCATAGCGGACCCTTACTTTCAAGCAACACCACGGATTTACATTCACATGACATGACTACTATGTCATCCATTGATCCATCAGTGTGGAGCAGTTGAGTTGGCATTCGAAAGATATCTGAGCAGTTCGTTACGAAGTTTGGTCTACGTAAGCTCATATGTTATTAGTGAAAAGTAACAGATACCAATCTCCACTTGACTTTCTAGCAGCTCCAGAAAGCATCCCAGACCAAGTATAGCAGTAATCTTAGAAACTTGTACAAGAAAAAAAAAAGTCAACATGTGCACTCGTGTATAAAGATTGAAGAAATACTGGACAACAGGTGAAAAGAACTTCAAAACAACACTTTGACAGCAGAGGTTTGTTTTTCTAGCTGTGAATCAACATTCGTGTGATCCAAATGTATTTGCTTAAGTTATTGCTCCCATTCTTATGGAGACTCACAGAGCACTCTTCCATCCGTGAGGTGATTTTCTTTTTCGCAGAATGATTGACAAAACAGGACATGAATCCTTAGCACAAAGAGAAGCATTCGGGAATGCATGATGATCATGTCGCCATCATCCACCTCCTCTTACAAGCAACTTTACCAAAATTCGAAGGATTTTCGGATTACAGAACCCATAGCCTGGGCCTGGTCTTGACGAAATGTCAGGTGGGGTCATGCTAGCGGCAAATGGGTTTTGAGAGTTGGCCCACTTTGGATTCTTTTGAGCTGCAAAGTAGACCCTTTGAAGCCCAAGATCTGTATTACATGATTGGGGAGCCCCATTCCTTAGTGGAGGGTGGGACCCGGTGCATACACATTGTAGCATCAAAAGGCTCCACTTTTAGGTGCCCCAGTTGATACTAGATATATAAGAGGACTGAAGGCTATTGGGGCCTTGCTCCTCATGCAACTCATGGACAAAATTGAAGTTCAATCTGGTCACTATTGAGGTACGAAAGGAAGATTCTCTAGGCCTTGTTCGACTCTCTGTCATCACGGGAATACTTGTAACAACTGTTTTCATAAGTTCAAAATCATTGAAAATTCCGCAGTGACAAGCTTATCATGAACAAACAACATGCACAAGTCAAGAGTCGAATGGCTGCTGTGTCAAAACCTGCAGGAGTGAATATCATCTACATGGCCGCCATAGGCCCCCTGCCTGTGGACCCTTGTCTGTCTGGACAGTATCTGCACTCTAAACTTATCTTGCTGTGACTGTTTCTGCTCCAATTTGAGTCAATGGCAACCCCACTTGCCTTGTCCAAAGCGACATATCACCGGACTTATCCAGGGTAAATTCATTTTCATCCATTCAACTTCATTTTAAAGGTTAAGTCATGAGGTTCTTGCTCGACATATGGAAAACCCCAGGGCTTATTCATCAGTAACTGGCAACCAAAAAGAAAGGGGCAAGCATGGAATAAAAAACGCGGTGGGAAACCATCTAACACAGTACAGGCTACAAAAGGCAGGAGGAAAACCAGCTGAGATCCAAAAGAAAAGGAGAGAGCTAGTCTCTCTCCTGATATCTCTCCCATTGCAACTCTAATGTTACATTCATGCATCTCATGAGTGCGGATGGCAATAAAAAATTATGGTTATGGTTCTCCAGTTGCTTGCTGAAGTTGCTGAAGTTCTCTTGTTTTTTCAAGCTGGATCGAGTTGTATGCGAAGGTACCGACATTAAGAGTTCCGACTCGATTTGTAGCATGGCCAATCTGCTTTAGCATTTATGAGGTAGAAAGCCCTTTGCCGAAATCCGCAGAGAACGGAACAAAAAGGTACATACTCTAATGTGCAAAAGAGCAAAATGGCAAAAAGTAAGATCAATGGACCAAAGAAAGGGACAGCCAAACTGAGAACGTCTAAAGTCTTTTTGTAAGAGTGTCTAGAATTTTTATTTACGGTTCGGTACAAATACGATGATAGACAGTTCCCTACACATACCGTTATCCCATCCTGTCAAATAATAGGAGTTTACATAAACAAAATTGAAATTTGGTGTGTTTTCGTCTCTATTCGAGCTTTAACATGAAATTTTCCGGATGAAAATAGATTCCGGCTTCTTCTTGTGAGATAAGACAGTTGTCACAGAAATTTGTTTCCCCGCAAGTCAAATGCTCTTGAGTCTTCTCTAATTACTAAATAGATAAATGTGCATCATCAAGATTATTATGATGATTATAATGCGTCGAACGTGAACAATCTTTTATCTAATGTGGGTTGAGAAATGAGTTCATGCAAGCGAGGATTTAGAGTAAGCTGATAGATAACCTCTCTACTGTTAAAGCTTGGCATACGATTATTTTACATTTATAAATAAAGTTGTACTAACTAGAAGTCGTGTATGCCTCCTTTTCCCGGAGTGGTACTAAATCTGCTCAACAAGAAAATCCAGACACTACATACACCCAAAGTTATCATGGGGGTATGCACAAACTTAGTTTTACAAAAAAAATCAGGAGATATAAAGGAGCAGTTGCTTACCAAAGCCACTTCAACATGGAATTTGAATTATTATTAAAGAAACTAGACATGGAGGACAAAAAATATAGAGTCTTTACAACTTTGACGCTTACATGCAAGATCATATAAAAAATACTAGCAAATAATTTGGCATATGTAGTGATCACAAACCCATTGACGAGATTACGTATAGAGAGAAGAGAAATGAGTTGTGACTTATGGAAGTACCATGGGAGGAGTAAATAAGCTAGTACACCAGTTGTTTGTTCAAAACATGAATTTATACTTGAATGCAACCAAAAACTATCTACCAATTAAATATTGCAAGCGTACATTCATGTCAAATACAATAAAATCGCACACAAACTAGCCAAAATACTAGCCAACAAGCATCACAAATCGTCTTAGAATCCATCACTATCAGCCTCCATGTCAGCCTTTAACTTGTCTCATAATGAGGAAAAACTATTTATAACCTTACATAAACTATCAAAATAATAGCATACATATATTATAAAAATTCACACACTAGGAATTTACAACAAAATGAATAAAAAATTCAGGATTAGACAATAACTTTTCCAATCAACATTAGAGTACAAATAGTTATTTCAGCCATCATCTCACTTCTATGATCAAACTTTGACATGGAAAATGTTTGAAGGATGTCAAAAGACAGAACCCTTTGATCCATCAAATATCTCTCATCTTTTTGTCAATTGTGTCATGCAACAAACCATCCATATACTTCGGTACATCTTTTGGCCTTTGCAACAACCCCTTTATAAAATAATTTTGTATGACAAGATACAACAAAGCTCTACGTATCATTGCAATGTGACTCAAAATCAAAGTCAACTCCAAACTAATGAATGGTTGCACCAAAAATTCCATAGCTATGAAAACATCATCCCAATATGGCTCTAATTATCTAATTGTATGCTTGACACAATTTTCACATACAAAATAAATCATCAAATAACATTCATTAAATTTACTTACTACAACAAATGATTTTTAACACTTCCATTTAGAGATTATAATGTAAATACAACCCTTTTATAAAGCATCTTCTCCATGATAGTTAGATGATGACTAACATAATTGTAATTATTACAAAAGTATGATATATCATCCATTTTCACACACAATCAATCGTCATAAATTTATCATTGGATCAACATGAAGCCAATACATATTATTACATTATTTGTATATATACCCATGATGAATCCTTCATAACTATATATTAGTATAATATATATAAATTAAATGAGGAATAAAATTATTTTAAAAATTATTAAAAAATAATCAGACTTAAGGGTCTACTTTTAACCATTCTAACATCCTTTATGACATATTTTTAAAACCCATATGTCATTTATTTTTTCTAAACGATGTTTCTTTGATTTTTTTAGCAAAACTTATTGATGTTTGAGTATTGAAAATAAAGTATAATAATTTCACTTATAATCTTATGGAATTATGAGTGAAATTTTATTTATATTAGAATTTTCACAAGATGAAGTACTTATAAAATAATACTTAAGAAACAAAAAAATTTGAATGTTACAATGTACTTCCTTACCTAGAAAGTCACTATATCATTTTTCTTAATGTGATACATACGTAGTTGCTAAAAGAACAATAAATTTGTAGTACAAAAACTCACCCTTATGACAACTTAAAAAAAAACATTTGCAATAGAAACTCTTGGAATACAAAGGTTTGGATTTTTTTTATGAAAACTGCAAAAAGGAAGAGTTTTGTGGTGGATATAAAGTGAGAACAAAAGAAAGTTCAAACAATATCAGTTGATTCATTCCAAAAAAAATATAACAAAAAGGGTGAGAATGAAAGTATAAAAAAATTAAATTAGCATCATCCATCAATTACATTGAAGAAAACAAAGGAAATATAGATGGTTAAAAGGAGATTAGATAGTTTGATCCATGGCAACAATCATTTGACATCTATAAGATGCTTTAAATGGTCCCATATAAGTAAAAGAATCAATAGAAAATGGTTTCTTTTCAATCAACACCAATGAAAAAGATAATAAAATATGATTTTAAAAATCAAAACACATAGAACTTGCATCTACTCATCTCATTTCATTGACATACAACAAAAGGTTTGTGAAACTTAGTTAATAAAATACATTAATAAAATTTGGTAAATTATAAATGATGAAAAAATTTAATTTATAAATGTATTTTTAATTATAATTCATATAATTTTATTTTTGTAGCCTTTCATATTATACATATTACTTGATTTAAATATTTTTATTTCATAAATTTATCATAAAAATATGTATATAATTTATATATTCTAATGTTATCTTTTTCTATACAAATCATGACTATGAAAATATTTTTACCTCTATATTTAAAAAGCAAAAAATATGTAAATTGAATTCATTCTTTCATATTTCATATTTAAAACTTTGATATTTTGTGTTATGAAGGGTTTGTATCATAAGTTGGTATTAAATGTATCAAAATATTTTTAATCAATAACGATTCAATGTGAATTTTAATCAATAATCATGCATAATGATTTTATGTGAATTTTAATCAATAATAATACAGAATGATATAATATTAAATATTAATTTATATATTTAATTTAATAAATTGTAATTAAATATATTTTAAAATTTTGTGTATAGTTGAAGCTTTTATATATTGAGAGTTGAAAGATGTTAAATTTTCACACTTAAAATTTTATTAACTTAAAACAAAAAAAATTATTTACAATGATATGATTTAACTTCTAATTATTTAATATATATTTATATATTTATATTATTTTATTTATTTTATAACTTCATTAAAATTTTGAATTTTTTCCAATTTTATATGAATAATATAATAATAGTTAAAATTAATTTCTAGAAAATGAGAAAAAATTATTATAATCTTTTATCAGGCTTTGCGATATAATTTTGATATTCTGAATATAATAAAATTATTTTGTGATGAATTAATAATATACAAGTCATATCTCAAGAGTGTATTGATTAAAAAATATATAAATATACTTTTTATATAATTTTTTTGTATCATCCAATATAGATCATATCCATTTTGCATGAAAAAATATTCTATATAGAATAAAAATTATATAATTTGAACCATCATGTTTGAAGGCTTGAATAAAAATACTTCAAGCGGAAAAAAAGTCTTTATTAGATGATTTTGATAATACGTAGCATAAAATCCCAAATAGCTAATTGTATTCTTGCTAAGATTCATAGTTTGGTGGCTCAAATGCTAGATGCTAATACATTGTTGGCAATGATCAAAAATACCGGAGGACTTTCACTGATTTCTATTGGAGAGTTCTTTGAGCTTTTGGTGACTTTCACTGATTTCTATTGGAGAGTTCTTTGAGCTTTTGGTGAGCCGCACCATTGTTTTTCAGCTTTGCATACATTTCAAGGATCACCTTTCTTCTCATATATTCATAACTTTGGCGTCTAGAGGTTGTAGTTTGACACTCTTGAGATTAGAGCTCTTCTTAACTTGCATCCTAATTGAGTAGTTATGCAAATGAAAATTGAAAACAGGTTTAATAACTCTTCATATTCAATCATCTTTATGCATTTCTAGGATATAGAATGACCATTAGTGAGTTTGGTTCCGTACAAAAGACTATTATATGGATTCGTCACTTCTCTCTTTTATCAGCTTGGAGCACACCATATAGGAACTCATTGTTTTAGAGTCATCATCCACTTCATCAAGAGGACCGTTATTTGCTATGATGTTCTATCAAACTCTTGTAATGATAATCACCGGAGTACACGATTGTGTTTTTTTATCTTTTGCACATGACACACATATTATTATTACATCAATGTTATCTTTGATAACCTTACAACCCAACTGACTCTTGTCTGACTTTGCATCAAGGTATCAAAGTGTAAGATTTGATATCCATTGTAACTTTGTCCTGATTTTCCAGTTTCAAAGGGATGCTTAGTTACTCTAGGTGGACTTAAGATTTATAGAGCACTATTGTATTCTCAAGATCTCTTATACATGAACAATCTAGAACATTTGGAAAATACTCAAGTGGCATAAGATATCTTATATACATGCATCTCACAATGTGCATTCTATCTCACCCAGCATGCATTGGCTTTTTCTTTGTACCTTAGTCAATTTGGATTCATTCCATTAGTCTCATTTTTCTCTATTTCTGGATTTCCTATGATATAAGTAGTTTGATTGGTTTTGAAGACTAACTACTTTTTTTTCTTATATCTATGTTTATCACGTAATATATTACCCACCATTCAATCTGTGCTAGTTAATACTATTCATTCCAAAAGGGCATTTAAATTTACCAAAATAATCATGCGCAATTACGTGAGGGAAAAAAGATTTTTTTATCAATTTATCAAAACATAATAATGCGCAATTTAACCTCTTTTCCTGTATAGAGGAAAACCTACAGTATGCCGTGTGAAAAGCTAGTTGCGGATTTACAAGGAATTAGGCTAGACAAGAGATTACCTTGATTCATTTGTCGAGGTAACACTGATGCTCATTTGACTGCGCGCGGGTACGGTACTAGGAGTTAGATGGCAGAGCAGCACACTTTCTTCTTGATGAAATTGAGAACTTGTGGTCACACCTATTCACTTCTCTCCTCTGGTGAAGTCTCTAGCAAATACAGAATCGCCAGAGATCGACAATGGTAATATTCGAAAGGAGAATCAATGTCACAAGAGACATCTTGGACTTTGTACTGATAACATTCTAAATGACAAGGATTTTGTGACCATAACAAACAAATCCAGTAGTTAGCTACATGCCATAAATCTACTGATTTCGATGTTATGGAAACAAAGAGACATGCCCACGTGCTGAAATCAAGGGTCAGTTCCCAATTAAAATCCCGGTCAAGATCTGTGTCATGCGATATTCTAGAAGCACAACCTGTAATTTTCTAGCACCGACTTCCACAATTTCTTGCTGTAGTCTCTCTCTCTCTCTCTCTTTCGCCTTTCCGACCAAGTCGTCCTCGTTATTTGCACGAAGAAGCTCCTCTAATTAGTAATCGCGATTTCGAGCTGCCTTTTTCTCATTCCTTCCTAATATAAGTAATGAGTTGTATATGCCATTCTAACCCGAAAGCGAACACAGCGTAACGCTTTTACTCCTCTCCAAGTACATGTGTCACCACACATACAAACAAACTGCCTTATATACACACAAAAGCAATCTCCAAAAATAAATCGCCATAGCATATCTTACCTCAACCTGCTTTCCCAAAGCTTAGAATACTCTCAATTGCCTCACTAGTGACCCTTTCTTTGGGATGTCACACTCTTCCACTACCTTTACTCTCAATTGACTCATTGTGACCCTTACTTTGGGATGTCACACTCTTCCACTGCCACACTACCTTCCCTCACTCAAGTGCTTCCCAAATCTCTGACCTGCTGTCAATCACAAAGATTCATGGTGCTCTCTTCTTCTACTTCTCCTTTTTACCTTTGTATGTAAATCTATCTATGTTTCTAGCTCTCTATATGTGAAAAACTATGAAAAAACCTAAAAAATATTATATGTGTCTTGTGCTTAAGTTATTATCGATGTTGTGATAACTTCTATAAGGTCAAAAAGGTGGTAGAGTATCAGCTTAGATGGTCATACCAAGGGTCAGGAAAAAGGTCCGACCTATGTTGTGGCCCAAAATTTAGAGGTTGGTATGTGACAAGGTTTGCACATGTGGATACATGACATCCTCCCCAACCGCAAAAGATCATGTCCTCGTGATTGGCAAACCAATAGCGATTTTGTACAATCATCGCCAAGAATATTATAAACACAAATGACATATTAATAACAAACAAACTTTATTTCAAACAATAAACTGTAAAAAGTCTATTTTTGCGTTATTTCTTGACATCAGAGCCACAAGCACTTATCAACAACAATCATAGTTTGCATTAAGGTAATATAATTGGGACTTATGGTCATAACCAATGCATCTTGGGTCTACTAACATTAGTGCAATGATTTATATATCTGATCGAATAGTTACCAACTCTAGTCCGCAGTCAGACATCCCTTCCATTCCCTTCCCTAGGCCTCAGACTAAGCATAGCCCCCATTGTAACGTCCTCCATAGTTAGGACATAACTTTAACAATAATGACAAGTATGTTTATTGAAACTTTGATAACACAACAAACAAATCAATTTTTTTTCAATTGTTTTAGTTCTTCCTCTCATACCTTTTGGACCAAAGTCTTTCACCAACGTATCAAAGTAGTGAGATTATTTTTGAATGGCAAGGAAGCCAAAGGCTTCCTAGTAGGAGACACATACTTTTGATGTTTCCACTTCATCATATATTCTTTTTGATAGCTACCTTATGTCATTCTAACCAATCTTTCATCTACGATTTTTTCTATACAAAATTTATCTAGGTATGGTAAAACACGGTAGCAAATACCCATTTAGACCACATAATTCTTGATATTAGATACATGGAAAACAAGATGATAGTTTCGTATGCTATTTGATAACTCTAGTTTTATGCAGTCTTTTCTATTCTAGCCTAAATTCTAAATGGTCCGATCCAATATACAAATAGCTTCTTGATGAACTCCATGGGGATAATGAGGTTTTTAGTCTTTGACTATATGAAATCTCTATCCTCAAACTCCATATCCCTCCTCTGTTGGTGAGCATATTTCTTATACCGGGCTTGAGCCTTATGCATCCTCTCCTTAGCTTAGTCTAGCACCAATCCTTCTATGTCTAAAAAGTCATTTACAGGTGGAACTAGAGTATCCCATGAAGTATTTGGGGTATTTCTGAAACTCGTACAAGGGTTTTGAGGGATCTGATTCAACGCATATATAGTTTACAATTCAGGCTTGTGCTTAGATTGAAATTTCGACTCAATTGGATGAGTATTGAGTACAAAGTGATAGTTTGAAGTTTGTGTATATAGTCAGAGTTGTAGGATTATAATGATTATCATGAAGTTAGTACTACAATCATATCTTTTGCGATCAGAAAATTTTATCAATAAAATTTTTCAGAGTTGAAGTTTGGATGATAAATAATTTTTTTTGAAATTTGAGCACAATTGAAGTCAAGGATTGGGATGTGTGATGGTTTTAGTACACAAGGGTCGACATATTGCCTTGTGATATAGTGTGTAACTCGATAATTGTTCTGAGAGATCTAGAAAAGAGAAATATGTGAAACTTTTCTTAGAGAACAAAAAATTGTAGAACAATTTTCTGTGAAGTTTAGGCAAGAGTTATTGGTCCAATTATTTGATATCATAATCTTCTTTTGCTGAAGTTTTACCGATTATAATGAACTCGAATGTGGAGTGTTGAGGAGAAGAAAAAGAGATTGTCAATTCACATGAGGTTCACGAGGGTTATTCTTTATCCAGACGCTTAGCCGTTCTCAAAGGAAAGCAATATTCTACGACAATAACTGCAACAGAAACTTGGTACTCTCGAATTAAATATAGATATACACTAATCCGAGTCTGCAAGGCATACCAATGTTGCCTCTAACGTCTTGTGCCATAGCAAACACCACATCTCTAATGACATCATGGATAGCTATACTTTGCCATTAGATCTAAGGTAGTACCACAATCACATGTGTTTAATGAAGATATAGATTGGTGGACCAAGCCTAGGCGAAACCTCATAGTTGTAAAAAAGGTAGCTGGTGTGAGTCAGAAAGCCCTAATACATGATCGAGTCAAGATTCACGAACATGCACTCTTGCTCCAATAAGGGTGCAACAAGAGTATAGAGGAGTCCTAGTATTATAAGGAATGACCATATCCACTAAGAGAGAATGTAGAGCTTGTTGAAAGTGTCGGTACATCAAGATAGATTGTAAGCCTCTAGTCCAATTGGTGGATAAAGATGGGAGCTCATGTCATACCTCAGGGATAAAAATCTCTTCTTAATTATAATAGTATATGTGAAAAAGATGATCCCATCCACGTCACTCACATACATCTCAAGAATGAGCTTATATGCAATCACAAATTGAGAAGATAAAAAAGATGTCGAGAGTGCCTAACTAGCCCAAAATGCTATAGATGTCATATACTCTATTGATAATAATCCTACGCTTCCACACAAAATTAACAAAGACGTTTGTCTCCCATGGTCCCATGATATCACCAAAAATTGCACCACTTTGCACCAACTTCCTTCTTATTATAAAAATATTTATAAACTTATTGTTAACATTCCATTGTGCATCAGATATATTCACCACATTATACATACATAGTTGATGACCAAAGCAATGCTATTAAGATGAGTAGTGATCATGCATTATAACATTTGAAATGATAAAAATGATTGAACTTCTGAATAAAAAGGGAATTGATCCTTTATAGCATAAACATGATGAAACTTCCTTGTTAAATATTTATTTTCAGTCCCAAATCATTCATTCTTTGTGCTTGCAAAAATCAGCATTTGAAGTCCGTTTGGATTAACAAGAATTCTGATCCACTTATGTTTTCCTACTGAGAGATTTGTTCCAGGTCATTCGATTTACCTCATTCAACACCTTCAGAAAATAATTTATTTTACTTTTTATATGTTCAAACTAAAATCCCCTCATCATCATCAGAATCGTTCACTAAATTGCTAATGAATTAAGATTACCTGGATTGTTTCTAACGAGGTCTGATCACCAACAAATGAGTCCCTTCTCAGAAAATGCAATTTTTTCAACATTTGAATGTTACTATCTAAGTCTCCAAGACCTCTTTTTTCATTAACTGTACAAGCAGCTTAGGCCTTGCTCCAAACATTCCATCTCTATCCTCCTTGAGATAAAAATGGGTTGAATCTCCTGAACATTTGGTTTCGGAATTTCTATTTCTTACTAGGAAATATTCTATGCAATAGAAGATGAAGTCAAACCTGCCTTAGTTTCTAGGTGAGGAATCTCTTGCGATCTTTTGTTCACTGATGAGGAACTAGGCAATGTCTTATCGTTTTCTAACGATATCTAAAATAACAAAGATTTGTGTTTCTTTCTTCGTTTGACTTTAGAAGATCCTCATGCAGCAAACACGAAATCATGTTCTAAATCTGCGTTCGTGAATGACTTCTCCCTCTGTCTTATTACCACAGAAGTCCTACGACTCCTCTGTGGAATGACAAGCAATCATTCCCTTCTTATTCCTGGGTACTGCCGTACTTTTGCATGTAACATGAGTACCTTTTAGAAAATATTCCAGCTCTTGGTCTGAGGTAAATGAGCATCTAGCTTCTACAGTTGAGCAAAGTACCAACCGGCGATCCTCTTCTATAGGTTACATGTGTCAGTCATTTGTCAAAGGACTGTTTTCATAAGGAGGTATATCATGTATTTGACACCTCTTTCAATTTTGTGCTAAGTGTTTCCAATACACATAGATTGAGTCTCTATAACTCACTGCTTTCAAAAGCAGATTCCTAAAACTTGAGTGTGAGATCTAAAGGACCTCTATGTACATACGGTGACTGAAATAATGTGGAGGAAACTTAACTATTAGATTTCATCATAGGACATGAGTGTTTGTTTTTCAGAGTTCCTTCCATACTTCTCTCCTCTAGCTATAACCTCAAAGTGTAAGCTAAAATGGGCCGAAACCAAAAGCAGGACTTTCAATTGAAGTTATGTTCGGCATTTAAGATTGGACTACTTCTTACTTTATACATCTAAGATTAATCCCCGCGCATGTAAAGCTAGTTTGAGAGAGGGAAATTTTTAAGCTTGATGACATATCAAAAACAAAACTTATTGTAGTTCTAAAGTCAAGGGCGTTAAAGTTGATGTAATTCTGGGATTCCCTACTCCTGCCGTACTTAGACAAATGAACTGGACCTGTGTGTCACATATCCACATGTAAACCATGTCACATACCCACCTATCCTATGCAATCAACTGTTAAATTTTGGGCCACTCTTATTGGTTGGCCACTCATATTTTCATGTATGGACCATAACATAGATCGATCGATTTTTTTCTCTCCAATGTATTTAAACCCTTGGCACAATGCACATATGACACTTTTTAGGGTTTTTCATAGGTTTTCATAGACAGAAAGCTAGACACACAAGGCATAGAACGGTTACATACACAAGGAAAAAGAAGAAAGGAGAGAGATAAAGCACCATGAATCTTTTTTATTTGACACCCAGTCGGATCAAAGATTTGGGAAGCCCTTGGACCCGGTGAGGGGAGGCAGTGGAAGAGTGTGTCAGTCCACATGTCAAGCAATTGTGGGTATTCTAAGCCTTTGGAAAGCAGTCTGAGATGAGATATGATGTGAGAATTTATTTTTGGAGAGTGCTTTTGTTTGTAGCAAAGGAGGTTTGTTTTTCTGTTTTGACAAGTACTCGCAGAGGACTAAATGCACTACATTTGGTATTAGAGCATGATTGGGGAACTCTAGGAATGGGTTCTTGGCCAATGAGGTCTTTGGAGGTACTCTCTTATTCCAATGGCTAACATACCAAACTCTCAGGCTAAGGAGCATACACGTAAGAGCAAAGCCTCATATGAGTTTGATGATGGTCACTCAGCTCGAGACATTGAGTTGACATCCTTGCATGCATAGTTGAAATCTATGCTAGAAAAAGTAGAAGTTATAGTAACGGAACAAGGATCCTTATAGTAGGAATGGATTGATACGGTAGATAATAGACGTTTTCTTGACATATCGCTTACTAGAGTACATATTGTTGTTGATTCCATTCCTCTGCTGGCTAAGACAAGAGAGAGGATTATTTTGGATCAACAGGAGAAGTTTTATGGGAAGAGAGACCCAACAGCCTTTGAAATGTGGATGATTGAAATGGAGAATTATTTTGCCGTTATATGTATGAAAGAAGAGGCCAAGGTCTACTTTGCAATGAGCGGGCTTAGTGGTGATGCATGGATATAATATTCCAATATTAAACAAAAAAGACAGGCTAAGGGTTGGAGCACTATGCTAGATTGGGTTGAGTTCAAAGAGATACTAAAGCGTAGCCTAAAACCAAATAACAATTGAAATATCAAGTTGGGAGAGTTGGCTCGATTGCATCAGACATAATTAGTGAGGGGATACATTATCAATTTTTGTCATCTTTTGATGGAAACAGGAGGCCTTGACCCTGGAGTGGATTGATTTTACTTCAAGGAAGGACTTTGACCGTGGTGGCGCATGAAAATTGAAAAGTTGCAGAATCAAGATAATTTGGATTTTGTGTATGAGTAGGATGAGAGCCTTGAGTTGCATGTCTGAGAGTTTATGGTGAACATAGCAATGGAAATTCAATTTGAAATAACATGGATCAATTGATTAGAAATAATACTATCCATATGAGAAGATGGGAAGAATAATCAACATATGAGGGATCTACAAGCAAGGGAAGTTACCTCGTGCGATTATATGAGAGGTTGTTAACATATTGGAGGTAACCAAGTTGTGGAAAACTCAAGTTTTTTGGGAGATAAAAGGAACCAACCCATATGTTACAACTGTGGTGGAATAGGACACCTAAAGCGTAACTGCATTATCAGAGTAAGACGTCACAAGTACAACACATATCCTGTCAAGAAAGTACCAAGAAACCAGAGGCAACACATGCAACAATGAATTCAAATTGTATGATAATCCAATCCTCTCCTTGTGCACTCAGGTGCTTGCCAATAATTGTGGTGATTATGCAAGAACTAAGTATAGATTATTGTTGGACACTAGAGAAAATATGGATATCTTAGTTTATACTACATCACAAGTGCTAGGATTACCACTCAAGTTTGTAAAGAGTCATCTTCATGTTAACTTTTCACATGGTACTTGTAGAATTGACAAGTAGATAGATTATGTGAGGTTGACTCTATGTACATTCATGTCCAAAAATCCATTTTACATCATGGATATTGGAACCAAGCTTAGTGATATTTTATCTTGGGGATGGATGTAAAGGCATCAAGGTCTATTAGCAATAAGTTATGGTCATCTTGTTATCACATACAGATGAGGGAAGCAACACACTGTCCCTCTACTTATTTTTCAAAAGGAGTAAAAATATATTATAGCTCATTTTTAATCAATGCGTGTGATTTTTCACCATTGTAGTGCAAAGCAATTTACTAAAAGCCTCAAAGAAGCAATGTTTGATAACCTTTGAGACCATATCAAGCGGAGATCAAGGTGAGGCTAGTGTGATCACTATCTTGTCACTCTCATTAATTAATGATCTAGAGAGACAAATAATCCACCTTGACTTAGAGGGATTGTTGGAAGAGTTTTTTGATATGTTGCTAGATGTATTACCACATGGTTTACCTCCTCGTCAGTTTGTTGATCATCATATTGATATGGTGGAAGGAGCTAAGTTGTATGTTGGTGCACCTATTGATATGATCATTGACGAGTTGATTGAGCTCAAGAAGCTATTTGACATGGGTCATCTATAGCCTTATGTTTCTCCTTATGCATCTTCAGCTTTATTTGTGATAAAAAAGGATGGTATTATGCGTCTTTGTGGAGATTTTATACCACTAAACAAGGTTACTAGGAAAAACAAGTACCCTTTGTTTTTTATGAATGAAGTGATGGATAGATTGGCATATGCACGGTACTTAACCAAGTTGGATTTGGTGTATGGATATCACCAAATTAGAGTAGCTGAATGCGATGAATATAAGATTGTTATTCATACAAGATATAGATGGTATGAATATATTGTGCTACCGTTTAGATTGAGCAAGGCTTTAGCCAACTTCTCTACCCTCATGAATAACATATTTCTACATATGTTGGATGAAAGTATGGTAGTGTACTTGGATGATATTATTATATACTTTAAGACATTGGAACAACATTTAAAAGATGTGAGCTAGATTTTAGAGAAATTATTTGTTCACCAATTATATCTCAAAAGGAAGAAGTGCTCATTTGGGAAGTAGTACACTTAGTTCATGGGGTGTATGATTGATGAGAAAGGGATGCATGCTAATATGATCAAGGTAAAGGCTTTATTAGAGTGGGAGATTCAAGATTCAATTCCTCTACTACGAGCATTTTTTGGACTCGAAGTTTATTTTTGTAGATTCATATGGAGCTCGAGAATCACATTGATTTTGTATGATATGTTGAAGGCTAAGACACCTTGGACATGGATAGAAGTTCACAAATAAGCGTTTGATGACCTCAAGCCTATTATGTCCATATATCTAATATTAGCAAAATCATTGTTAGGAGAATCTTTTGACGCATCCAAGATTGCTATAGTAAAGATATTGATCCAACATGATAGCTTATGAATCCAAAAAGCTTTCAAACATCAAGTAGAATTGGCGTGCCCATGAACAAGAAGTGTTTACTATTGTCTTTTGCTTAAAGAAAGGGCAACTCTTTCTCATATCAAGTCACATGACACGATATACTTTTAATATTTTAGTTACTTATTCTTAGACCGATTATCATCTTTTATTGAAACAGTAGAGATGGCAAGTGGAGTAAGTTTGGTTTGACATGAAAGTGAGGTATAAACCAGGGAAATACAATAATCTTTCTAATGCAATGTCCAAAAGAATGCATGCTCTTACAACATCAAGACCAAAGAATGACTTGAAGAAGTTAGTAGCTATTTCCTTAATAGTTGATACCTAAGCATAGATTTGGGAAACAGAGCTGAATACATGAGTTCCTATGATACCTTCATCAAGGACACTACAGGATTTTGGTGATTTAAACATCATTGCATGTATATTTTAGAGGGAATTTTGAGACAGAAATTGTTGGTGCAACATCATGATGCACCAACTGATGAACACAAGGGAAGAAACTGAAGCAAGCTCATCTATATTGGACAAGGATGAAGAGGTCACTATGTGATTATATATATAGCTGTCTAGTTTGCCAATAGAATCAAACTTTCCGCTCTTATGAGGCCGGATTGCTACAACCATTGACTATACTTGATGATTTTTGACAATCTTTGGCCATGAATTTTGTGATAGGCTTATTTGAAGTTTTTGGATGCAATGTTAACTATGTAGTGTGTTATTGGTTGTCGAAATATGCTCATTTTATATATTGTCAGACCACAATCAACGCAGACTTGTTCTTCAAGGAGATTTATCGATATCATGACATATATAGAAAAATAGTTTTATATAGAGATTCTAGATTTCTATCTGAATTTTGGACCCATTTATTTTTATGATTAGAATAGAGAGCTATCATTTTCTCTTGCCTATCATCCTCAAAGCGATAGATAAACTAAAACGATCAATCAAATCATCCGAGAAGGGCTACAAAATTATTGCGTGGTGGACCAGAGTGATTGGGTCAATCAATTATTCATGATGAAGTTTACTTTTAATAGTACCAATTACTCTACTACTGGTTTGTCTCCATTTCAATGTGTTTACAGAGGTAGTCTAAACCATTGAACTACCAACAAACTTAAGCTTTGGAGTTTGGAACCTAAATTTTCCTCTCTATCTTTGAATCACCATATCAGAGTGCCAAACCCCTCAAATGCATCCATTCTTGAGCCCACATCGTAGCTCTTCATGTCAGCTCTTCAATCCTATCCCCAAATCTCCAAATGTCTCCCTGGAAGGCTTCCAAAACTCTTCAAAACCTAGAAAAAGTTACCCATATGCCCTTATTGTCTCAAACTCCAAGACCAATGAGAATGAAGATTTTCATTTTGATCTCTTGTATGGCCTAATTAGCTCCATATTAACTTATAGCTTTACAACTATCCTAAACACACTACTTAGCCATCATATACACAATATGAGTTACCACTAATAAAGAGTCAAAATGACAACTCAAAACCGGCTAAGTATGAACGGAACTACAAACAAAACCGGGGAGTTTATAACTTGAGAATAATACCCCTCGCCAAAATTCCTAACAATCAACTCCATATGGCTTATTTTCGGTAAACAATAGTGATGGATTGCAACCCACGTGTTGAAAGCTACCACTACTGGTAAGTCAAAATCCATAGCGCCCAAACTAAATCAAAATGTATACTGTTAAGTTCCAAATCGTACCGTAGGAAACAACTAGAGGAATAATCGGGTCTGGAAAGTTTATCACTTGTTGCTTAAAGTTATTTCCAAAATGATATAATAACCACGCCCGAAAGTGATCATGATGAAGACATCGGATGTTGATCATAAATGGATTGGGCATCAATACATCTGGAGGATCATGTTATCCTTTATCCATATCTTACTTCAGCTCCACTTCGATTAGATAAGCTCCTTAGTGAACAAAGTGATGTGTCTAGATCTCTCCCATATCCTTGCCACCTTGACCACGCTTTATATGTGATAAGGTCCAAGATAATATCTCTTGGAGCCTTTTCAACACTGACCCTACAAAGTCGATCCAACCGTGGGATTTTAACAGCCTTACAATGTATTGTCGGTTATCCTAACCTAAAGTATCGTCGTCATGATAAAAGCTCTGAAGATGACACATGTCATCATCTTCTCATAGCATCCGCGTCACAACATGACAACGTTATGATTACATATCTTACACGTGACATGATGGACGGCGAGTGGAAAGACAATTATCAAGATCTTCAAATATTACGGTATGTATAGAAGTCACCTCTTTGTTCCTCTAGCTTTGAAGTTATATAGAACTATGGACACTGGCTTAATATGCTCCTGGAAAAATGCACAAGAGCCTTCCATACTTAGAGGGGATATCATTTTATTTAGTTTATTGTATAGCCTAATTTAGTCAATGTGGATCCATTGCTATACAAAAAGTACTAACAAATGAAATTATATCAGATTAATCATCTTAAGTGATTATTCTTCAAATACTATGTACCGTAATACCTCCGCTAAGTTATAATCTTGGTGGAAGGATTTTTTGATAACTTATGGGAGGTTATAACTTTGGAAAGGTAGCCAATGAGAAGCTTTCTTATGTTTATCTAAAATCACCAGCCATAATCATGAACTGCTTCCATCACACTGGACTCTTTGAGGCTGTAGAAAATAACGTTCTACTGATTCTCGAAGAGGAATCAGTGGAGGAAAGAGCTTATAAATGCTCTTAACATATTGCCATTGTGAAATCCGATGTCGATTGCGTCGCTGTTGAATCATGATGAAGAAAGTGGCATTGAGTATGTCTTTCTTAATGATGAAGAGATTGCATATCTTATCATTGACCATGACGTCAATCCAATGATCAGAGATGATCCAAATGAAGAGGAAGAAATAGTGGAACTCTCACGTGCCGAGAAGCTAAATGGGCTTTTGGTGGTGATCTCGATTTTAAATCCCGTAGATCTTGCTGATTCAAGTGCATTGTGAGCTACGCAGAATTCAAAACACCCTCCGGTTTGAAAACTTCCAATAATCGACACTTGATGCCTGACTCGAGTAGTAGTAAAAACCTCTCCAAAGTTATATCTGTTGCGAGCCTATAACTTATGCTTTATAACTTAGTCACCATAGAACGATGTCTATTCCGCCATTTTTTGATAACTTATGGGAGGTTATAACTTAGTGGGGGATAACTTATCGGAGGTATTACGGTAATATGTAGACCATCCAACCTATTTGAAATTAATATGAGAGTAATCATGTTAAGTGATACTCATGTAATATACAAATCTCGTTAACTAGATAGTTTTTGATAAAAGAAATCGAAATTTTAGGGTTAAACCCTAAACCGGAAATAAACCCAACCCTTTTGTTATTTTACTGTGTCTCTGAATATCTTTGTTTCCATATCTTGGAATATGACATATTTCCATTGTGATAATATTGTGGCTATCCGAGTCATACCTCTCTGGTTTCATCCATGTGCGACTTGGTGGGGTATTCCACCCTTTTGGCTATATGTACTTGGTTCCGTGCAATCTCGCTCTCACAAGGGTTGCTTAGAAATCTTAGTATTTAGGGATTAGGTGAACGCGGGTGACATGTTTCCATGGTGAAATCAAAATATTTCCAAGTCCGTTTCTTCGGCCTGCCAAGAAGTTAAGGACATATCCCTCTGCAACAACATGGACTGACTCATACGATTACAACCAGAAAGTGAAAGCAAAGCTCCTTTCGAAAAGGAAAGAGAAAGGTAAACATACGAAATTATTCAAAGCTGATGAGGCCTATTTATAGAAATTTCGAGTAGAATACCAAGAGGCACAAACAATTGCAGAAAATTGTGAGCTCCATTCAAGACCACTAGACAAAGAATTTTCGAGTTCGTCCACTATTTATAAGTGCAGACGCTTATAAATAGACGTAGAGGGTGTCGGAGAACAATTTGGAGGGCTGGCACATTTATGACTATTGTCAACATGAGCCATGACGACTCCAAGAATAGAGGATGAGAAATGAAGAGGGCGGTTTATGACCGAGATCGCTGTTTGTGTTGTGCATTCACTGCTTTGGAATGTGAGCCTGCTTAAGATCACCACTTGACCTCTAATCACTCCCTGCAGAGGTTGATAAGACCTCTGTTGTACACAGGAATTGACTTTTCAACAAACAATGACAGCACTGCTGTCTGCGCGTTTTGAGGAGTTTGGCCCTAAGCACTTCTGGAAGTATACTGTAGTAACACTGCTAATGATGGATTACAGCATTAACACTTCACTGCGAGGTCTTAAATGCCACGGACTTCTCTTATGACTTCCCCAAGCCTTCGCCTCTAGAACCCTTCATAAAGCGGTCCCAAGCCGCAGATTTCAAAGCCCAGCGACGCAAGAGTCGGCTGGACAAGCTCGGTAAGAAATCATGGGGTGCATGATCAACGTGAGGTATGATGTTAGACGATCTCATCATATCACCCATAACATCTTCTGGATAAAGGCTTTCCAACTTGTGTATTAATCATCAATGAATGTGTGAAAAAGCTTTTGATAAAATCGCGTTCTTTTTTTAATCAATGTATGTTCTGAAAGTAACTCATGGTCATTTTCTTGAAAATCGTTCCATATCAAAGTACTTTTCATTGTTAGATATTATCAGTTAAATATCAAATGAAGAAAAAAAGATGTATATAGCATTGGAAGTATAGAATTGGAATGAAAAGAAAACACACCTCCAAGCAACCTTCTCTATGATAGAATGGATAAAGTACTGTACGAAAGAAAACTGGAACAAACAAGGGAACAAAAATCAAGAGAAACATACATACTATCAACAGCAGCGGACCTCTACTGCTGACAAACTTGGCACATCTTATAGTCACTGTATGTAATAACCAGCACATAGAAGGAGAACATGTGAACATCAGAATATGGACATTTCGAGAGAAATGGTTCCCCTGCTGCTCTATGAGGGTGTGTCAAACTTTCTTCCTGAAGTAAGTTGAAACTAATTGACTCGCAAACTTTTAGATCTAGGCCTAAAACGATAATTTTAGAACGCCGTGTTCATGATCACTATGCAAATCATAAGTCCGAACTTATGCAGTGGTTCATAACTCTTTTTCCTGACGTAAAAAATAACTGTTGTGAGAAAAAACGTGCAATATTATTGTTCAATAAAAAAAATAAAAAAATTTGCTCTATAACGAGAATTACGAGAAGTCAGTAGAAAATATCTGACACACACGCCTTATGATTCTCAAAACCCAGGGACAAGCACAGGAAACCCGGGATATTTGAATTTTGAGAGGAGTCTTGCATGATATGAATAAAAGTAGGACCTCAGATTAAGAAAATTCCCCAACAGTCCAGGAAGTTGTAGGATCAGTTCTTTAGATTACTATACCGGAGAAGCATAGCATGAAAATATCGAAAGATGATGAAGAC
Organism: Marchantia paleacea; assembly: GCA_014180765.2. Lineage (NCBI taxonomy): Eukaryota > Viridiplantae > Streptophyta > Marchantiopsida > Marchantiales > Marchantiaceae > Marchantia > Marchantia paleacea. The sequence goes on from MUAA02000018.1 coordinate 6,076,269, forward strand.
TGACGGCAACATGGAGACATTGTCACTACTCTGATGAAAACATGACCAGTAGCGTCTGGTTTACGTCATCTTGGAAGTAGGTTGCGGATACATCAAAGTGAAGTTGAGACAATCCTTCTAACTTTCGAGTAGTCTCATAGAGTTGGGCCAGAGCAAGCAAAGAAGCAACGCACATCGACTCAGGAACCGAACTTGATGATAGTTGCAAATGGGGAAGTTTGTGGCATGACCCAGGGCAAGCAAGATAATATTCGTTTTGTTGTCCGACCAAACACTGCACGGGGTATCCAACGGTGTCCGAGATTGAAAGACCCTCGAATCTTCCGAAAACACTAGAACAGAAATGAATTTCTACATTGAAGTTCAACGAGGCACCTCGTGGTTGCAGCAAGTAACTTAGGATTAGACCTGATCGTAGTCAACTCACGGCCAACACGTATATGTCTACAGAGCAGAGTTGCACAGAAGCAGAATGGAGATTTCTAGGTTTTAAAAAATACAATATATAGGGAGCTCGATGAACAATGTGTCTTCATTCAATTTGCTGTCAAGAGAATCAGAAACAAACATATAGACAACGTTTTGCATACACAACACCATGTGCTAGCAAAATTCAGCGTTTCGTCCGAGCAATACATGGACACTGCATAATGGACTAGGCATGAAACCCAATCCTAAAATGTCTCCTTACAATAGGTTTCCAGGTACTTGGATCCTCGCTGAAACTTCATCGGAAACGCCGTCAACATGGTATGACACATCAACAATTCAACATAAAGTTGACCATTTTGTTCAGCTGGATAAATCCGTAGCTGGTGGTCGGTGAGTTTGGGTCGACCGTAGGGGTTAAGGAGATAGGTCTCTATCAGCTTGGGATCCCTTGGGCTTTTCGCCTTTCCCAACTTTGGCCGCTTGGCTCTTTGTATCTTTTATTTTCGGTCATTTTTATTCCATCTCCGTTCAAGGGGCAGATGATCAGGTCCAGTATGGATAGCTACTGTACTATAGTGTACGTTTGTAAACCTACAGTACTGTAGTCACGAGGTAGAGACAGAAGCCAGGCCATACCGCGCCGGAATATTTGTCGGCACGACTTACCTTCAAACCAGCTCTATCTGCAGTAAAATGGAAAATATTTCTGCAGACGGCAGCTTTAAGGAGCAGGTGACAGTTGGCTCAGGGCAATGACTGGGGGGTCAATGGTCAATGCTCACAAACTTACAACTTCTGCCTCTTCCCTACGACGAGTTAATGAAGGCAAGGCAGGAAAAGAAGAACGGGGAAGCACCTCCACAAGGTGCAGGTTTTTGGGGAACAGGAATGTGCCAGTAAGGTAACACTCCCTTTGTCTTGCCTCCCATTTTAACCTTCCGTCATTCAAAACCAAGCTGGGTTGTAGTTCCATAACAACGATCCTCCGTGGTGTTTCATATTCTCTCCTTCCTGTCTATTTTAAGTATACTTTGAAATATTTTTTTAAGTAGATCAGATTTCCATTTACGGTATAAGTAAAAATGTTTCATATGTGATAAGTGACCCATATATCGGTGATATCAATAATAATCGGATAAAAAATTGGATATTAATCATCGGTAGGATTTATCAATTTAAATCGGGGTCCCAACTTTTAGCATATTCTAGAAAGGCCATTCGACAGATTGACATCATAGAAAATTTTGATATTTAATAAAGACACAAGTAAGCGGAATCCAATTGAAAGACTAGATATTTTTACAGGAACATCAGAGATTATTATTGTGCTAAATTTGTTCTTTGAAATGCAGAATGATTTTTCTTCATCCAGAAGGTCGAAATTCCTCGTATATGATCATCAGTGCACTAGTGGATGAAGTTTTCTGGTGGAAATGATTGGAGGATTGGTGTCGAAAAAGAAACAACCAAGTCTATTGGTAGCTCAAATTAATCTTGTGACATCTCGATGTGTGATATTATTCAAAAATCTCGTAGCCAATCATCAAACATACCACACGTATACCGAGAAACTTTCCCAGGAGAAGAGTAGAAACTGCGAAGCCTCCTATAGGTCAAACTCAAATGAACTGAAGGATCCTCGCCCTCAAGAATATGAAAGTACTCTATGTTCAGACCCTAGAGTTCCGAATGTTCCTACGTACCGGGCGGCCTTTGGCTATACTACATATGAATGGAATCCTTGTCTAAGCTGTAAGAGACGCATTTGAAGTCTGGACACCACCAATCATCAAATCCCTCCTCTTTTTAAAGCTCAACATGCTTACTTTTCTTCATGAGTTAGGACACATCATTTGGTGAGATACAATACTGCCGTGGTGACATTAAAGCAAGAAAACACCCAGCAATCATGGAATTATGTATGTAAGATGTACCTCGTCCACTCTCAATGTGCACGCGCACCGTACTGAAACTTCAGTATTCAGTAAGATTCAGTAAAACATTTCCATCCATCCTAAAATTCAGGCTGCTCATTTGCTGACAGAATAAATGCAAGTAGTTACAGGCTAAACCAGGAAATATAGTTTCTGGTAACTTACACTTAAGAGGTGGACTTTTGATTCGAGACACTATTTTGTTTTGTCTCTGCTCATTCCATGTCGTCATTGTCTTTACTCTTCCGGTTTTCCCTCGTATCTGCTCAGTTTTCCTCCAGTACAGTTGCTTCTTCAGCAGCTGAAGCTTTTTTCCCAGTAATAGACCCTGCCGAAAGTATGGACGTTCACTGACACCGCTGAATACTAAAAAACTAACGCAATTTGAGCACACCTTCAGATTGGAACTGCACTAGATGTGTATTACGTAGATATGATCATTGCATCGGAATTACAGTAAGAACTTTGAATGTTATAGTCTGCAATTTGAGGACCAACAGAGTGAGCTCCACAGAACAATTAAAGTAGATCGATCTCGTAACCTAGCCGTTAGTCGGGACGTTAGTGCTCCTTCAGAAAGTTAGGGTTCCTCCTCTAGGGTTTACATTTCATCGCATTCCTTGCTCAGTACTTTCATGTTGGTGTAGGACCTCTTTTGTCTCTTCGTGTTCATATATCTCATCTCTGGCCAAAAGGAAGAAAACTTCTATGAATTACATGTAAGTAATGTCAGGGTTTAGACTTTAGCAGGAGGAGGGGAGATAACGGTACTGGATGTGAGATGATAGACGAATCAGCATATATGTAAGAATAATCCACAATGCTAAAACGACCTGGTTCCTACTATGACCTAGTCAAAAAGTTGCCCAAGGGTCAAATCTTTTTGGGAGCCGAATGAATTTGTCCTTATCTTGGGAACCCAGAAAGGAGCTCTTTTGAGACGATTTAAGATATCTTCAGTAGACCTCACTTTGTGCAATGTTTTCACACAAGGATTGTCAGACGATGAAAAGCTCCGAGAAAATTGAATACAGATGCATACCAGCTTCAAAAGTTTGTACTTTAAGAACTCACTGGTACAACCTAAGATATTCCGAATTTTACGAGCTTTATAGATAAGAACTGCTTCCATCCATTACCCGTTTGTGGTACATTTTACTCGTCATCTGTCAGATGTTGATTCATATCCGGGGGCGCATACTGACTCAGTATAAAGTGAGGATGAGAAAAGGGGGCACCGAGTTAGACCTTGATAGTCCAAGTTACTCCGGTGCAAGTTTCAATGTGTACTCTCTTATCCCAAGTTTTATCGCCAACTTTGCCACTGCCGGACACAAAACATCCAGACACTTGGCTCCGCTCCATCTACTCCATACGTGCACTCACCCATCACCTAAGGCCTCTGTATGGCCACACATAACGAGGCAGTTTACAGAATAGCAAATCTAATCGAAAAAAAAAACTGAACACATACCAGACCATCTTCATCACTGGACTCATAAAAACATCATTTCACACATGACAACAACGTTCCAACATGGCTACTAACTTGCTGCTTCCCAAACCACTTAACGTGCTCATGCCTTGAGAGACTAGAATCAGACATGTCTGTTACTCAAACGTCTTGAAACAGACACCTCACCACAACCCTCCACCGAACCAGCACACTGACTTTCGGCATAAATTACAGAAATATTCACCCCCATTATCCACCGATTGTGGAATCAAAAGCAAATTACGGTTTGATTCGCAATGAACTGTATCGCAAGCAGACTAACATCAACACACCAACTTTGGGAATTTGTCAAGTATCATTTCATCCCGACTAAACTAAACACCCCTAGGACACAGTAAAATAACAAAAGGATGGGAAGACCCCATCAAGTCGTACATGGATGAAACCAAACTACACTAAACTAAACCCCAAACCCGCCTACTTCCAAGAGCTAACAATTAGCTGAAGGTGCTAAGACTCAATATTGAAACTTTATAAGAAAAAATAAGAATCTCAAAAAGAACTTTGGAGATAAATTTTTATCGACGAAGTTCAAAAACTTCTTCATCGGATAAGATTTTCATGGATTCAAGTATAGAGTTTCAAACATCAGACCCGCTAAATTGTCACTAAAAAACAGAGTTACTAAGTTTCTTACCAGTTACACAAATCCTAGAAAAAAAGGTTCACTTTATTTAAGTTTGGTCTTGTCAAAAACTTCGATATGTGAAAAAAATCATCAAGATTACAATTATAATTGATTCCTTTACAGAAAACCATGAGTTTTTTCAGCCGAATTTACATTCTTAGATCTAGTAATCCTAGATTCTTTTAGAAGACTCCAAACGTCTTCATTTCCCGAGCATTCGTAGACGTTCTGAAGAAAAAGCGAGAAAAATTAGAACTACAAGCTTGATACAATGGCAGTAAGACCTCAACTTCTATGGAAACCTGACCGTGGTGTTTATTTACAAATAATTATGACAGGAAAGAAATAAACGGGCTAATTGCAATGCTACAAGACAACTTATGGCTCTAACATACATCAAAGCTTTCCAACTTGCACAATCTTTTTTTTTTTCTGTGGAGGTTCGACTTGGCTTGGTCCACCCACCCATGTACTTCTTTATTACTCACCCGTGAATGTAGTACTACCTTAGATGCAGCAAGGGTCCATATGACTCGTTGCTAATTTGGAGTGCATGAGATAACTACCCATGATATCATTAAAGATGTGGTGTTTGCTATGGCATGAGAGTGTGGTTACCTTATAATCGACTTGGGTTAAGGCAAATCTATACTTAGTTCGGAAAGACGTGGTTACTATTGCATGTATTGTGGTTACATATCTTACACATGATAGTGTTTCAGAGGAGTTGATCTTCCATCTAGAAAGATGGTTAATCATGCCCTCATGGATTACCCATCCTCTTGGATGGGAATGGAGTGGAGCGGTGTCACATGGATATTACGTTACTCCGAGAACGCCTAAGTGCATAGCGGTAGAAGAACTCTCTTGGCCCTTGTGCAAATTGGTACTCTCTCTTTCACCTCCTCACCACTCCATATTTGAATCCATTACAACCGATAAACTCCAGGGGAAGAAATCATGGTAACCAATAATTGGACTGTTAATTCTTGGCCAAATTCACAAATGATTACTTTACAACTTTCTTGTACTCTCATGAAATTTTCCTAGATCTCTTGGCACAAATTTTGGACTATACACTATATCACAAGTCGATATGCAAACCGTTGTATACAAAATCATTACAAATCTCAATCCCTCATTCCAATTGCTCTCAAATTTCACAAGAAAGTCATTCATCATCTAAGCTTCAATTTCTAAAAAGTTTATTAATCAAGCTTGTTGATAGCACGAGTTATGATTGTCGTACTAACTTCGTGACAGTCATGGCAATCCTGCAATTCAGATTGTATATACAAACTTCAAACTATTGCTCTGCACTCAAAACTCATCGAATTTAGCTAAAATTTCCATCAAATCATAAATCCCATATGTAAATTACATCTCGGATTTGTGATTGAACATGATCTCTCAAAACCCCCACGAAATACTCAAAATTGATCCAAATTTTCTATATAGTCTGAATTTCACTCTCCAATTTCAAATCATCATAATAGAGTGACAATTTACTCAATCGCCTTCATTCTTGAGCCCAAATCATAGCTTTTCCCATCAGCTTTGCAACCATGCCCTCCAATCTCAAAAATCTCTCTTTAAAGACTTCCGAAACTCCTCAAACCCCTCAAGTGTTCTCATTGATCCAAATTTCAAGACCAATGAGAATGAAGAGTGTCATTTTGACCTCTAGTGGGGTCAAATTAGCCACATACTAACTTAAAGCTTTATAACTATCCTAAACACACTACTTAGTCATCATATACACAATATAAATTGTCACTAATAAAGAGTCAAAATAACAACTTGAAAGTATGAACGGAACAACAAAAGGGACCGGGGAGTTTATAACTTGAGAATAATACTCTCACCAAAATTCCAAACAATCAACTCCCTATGGCTTACCTGTGATAAATAATAGTGATGGATTGAAACCCATGTGATGAAAGCCACCACTACCGGTAAATTCATATCCATAACGCATATATCAAATTAAAACATATACTGTTAAGTCCCAAGTCGTCCGTAAAAAACAATTGGGAGAATGAATAGATCTTGGGAGTTTATCAACTCTTGCATCAACCTTATAAACAGACCCTTTAACCGATTAGACATGTCAGTAGAAAGCCGCTGTCCCTGACCTTTGACCATATACTGTAGTATTGCACTATAAACCTTTCATGTGAGACCGGATGATCAAGAACAATAACCTCATTATTGACAGTCCTATATAGTGACCTTACACAACTCAGCAGATTTCAAGGAAAAGAAAACGAAAAAAGTGCCAAAATAGAAAGGTAAAAAAAAATTTAAGAAATATGGCACACAAGGCCCGAACCACGAAATAAAGGATAAGAGAAGAAGAAACATTCATCTCCACCAACCTGAAACCTTCTATATTGATCCTTGCATCTCAGTTTTCACCATATATGATTGCTCCTATTCACCGTAACACGAGGACTCAATTTCTCAGAGTACTCAGTTTGATTTATTTCTCACATTTACAAAGTGTCTCAATAAGTCTAGTGAATTTTTTTCTACCTTGAAAAAAAATATTCTACAATGTTATTCTAGTTGTCCCTCTCAAGTTAACAAAGAATGGATATTATTTCCCAGCTCACTTTGTCTTAAATTTTACGGATATCATAATTGCCAAACATCCTCTAAAGGTTTGTAAGAATGACTTAATTAAGAAATTAGAAACGCTTAACAAGACACAAAGTATTCCTTGTCCTTGGTAATAATTTGCGAAAAATACAATTTGAACATAGCCTAAACCTTAACCGAGGAACGCTAATTTTGTTTGTGGGGACCAATACCTCGTTCGCTTTATAAAGAGAGCATAATGTGGACCCTATGACCAGTTCTTCAAAGTTTAAGAAAATTCTCTAGGTTAATGTGTCCAACTATTCCATCGACGCTTCATACGTTTGCATCATTGGGAGGCTCATGCAAAGACCACTTTATCTTTCTCTGTACATCTGGTACATAATTGCCTCGGTAATCCTCGAAAACATAAATCGAATTTCCCAACTCTTCCATATTGACCTTTCATGTATCATACAAATAAACAGCAGGTAATTTTGGAAGTAACACAAGAGAAACTAAATTCAGTTAGAAACATTACTGCAAAAGTGCGGAAGGGCACAACTGTGGAACAAAATATAGCACATGTAGCAAATTAAAGAAATATTTTCGATCCTGCAAATGAATACCATCAACCGTTAATTCTGATGACTACCTTAGCCAATATATTGTGAAAATAATCAGAGCCTCAAACATCAAATATGTCTTATCCATTCTCCCAAAAAGTTAAATTAACTTCTTAGTGGAAGTTTCTATCATCAAATCTTTTTACATTTATTTTAGTCTGAATTTTTTTTAAATATATAAATTGAGAACCTCCAACCAGTTATGAGGGGTTATAAGCTAGAGTGTTACACAATATAGTATCGTCTCGAGCTTATTCCTCAAGAGAAATATAAGATCTAGCCAAGAGAGAATATTTCAATGGTCAATTACATACATTAACGAGCTATCAGAACGTCATGGATCTTTTCTTTATATACATAAATTATGAGATGATACAAAAAGAACGCTAAGGATCCTCTAAAACGTCTTTAAAGGACCTAAGCAACAAGACAGTCTTTTACAAACTCAATGACAAGGACATCTTATTAAAGTAATTAAAATAGTAAGCACAATCAAGACAATCCCTACATCACATTCGATCATGACTAATTGATAATACCTCGCAAGAAATGTCATCTCCAAAAACTTTAGTATGTCTTCGTGTACGCCAATTGGAGACATGGTGATAGCGATGCTCATTCAGAATATTTTTACTTCAATTATGTACAAATATTCTGCTATTTATGATGTTTTTTCTAACCCCAAGCCAACTTTTCTTGCCCTTAAAACTTTTCAAGAGTGAATGAAGCTCACCTCATACTTCAAATGCGTGTGAACCTTCGTCGGCTTCCAAAGCTCCTCCAGATGAAAATAGACTTCACATCACCATCATAGTTTCCTACGTTCTTCTAGGTTCAAACTTGAGCTAGCGTGTGCTACATAAACCCTGATATACAACACTCTATGAGCATCCAACGTGTGTCTCGGCCGCGGTTTCTTTCCAAGGTGCAAGAAACGTATGTTCGTTGTTATTACATATTTTTTCACTATTATGCTTAATTGTTCTCTCAAACCTTTTCTGGCATCAACATGCGAACGGTGAGCTACGGACTCTGTGACTGAAGACTGACATTGCAGGAGATGATGTTCGCTGGAGTCGATCCAACCTGTCAAAAACCCAATACCTTCAAAGGTTCATGCGACATAGTCAATTGGCTTTCCTGTAATTTCCTCGGCATGATTAATCAAATGCTACCTGTTCCTTCTTCATAGACATTACATGATCAGACACCCAGTATGTGTCATCCGACTTCTCACTCGCTCTCTCGCTGTCTCTCTGTCTCTCTAACGCACACGCACACGCACACAGTAGATCTCTCACTCTCCCTCGCATCATACCTGTATGTGTTTTTCCCCCTTGTATCATATATATGGACAAGACAACTGAACTTTTCCACAGCTGGTAAGGACTACTCAGAACCCAGCTGGTATTAGTATGAAATGACGATTTCTCTCGTAGAAAACAGGACTATCAACTGTGTCCAAACGAACTTTCGTAGAAACCAAACATATTGTATCTCTCCAGTTCTACATCGAGGAGAAGACGCAGTAAAATAAGAAAAGGGATGGGAAGACCCCATCAAGTCTTACAAGGATGGACCCAAACGGGTAACATGAGGCTAGGCCCCAATAGCATCATAGTGGAAAATATGTATTATAGCACCTAAGATATCCGAACTATCTAGTCGGTCTACAAACAACATGAGTATCCAAAGAAGCATCACCTAATGTGATTGCTTTCCTATGGATTACCCCAACTAGTGCTCTTTATAGAGCAATGAAAACATGTTACCTAAAATAGGCTATATATTAGGCTAAAGAGAATGATATCCCATGCCGCCTAGTATGGTAGGCTTTTCTCACCAACAGGTTGAAGTCGGTGTCCTTTGATAGAGGAACAAAGGTGACCTCTCAGCATACCCCTATACTTGGAGATCATGGCTGCTGACGTTGTCGTGTTGTGACGAGGCTACTATAAGAAGATGATGACATGTGTCATCTTCAGAGCTGTTGTCATGTGATGATACTTTAGGTCAGGATAATCGACGGCTCATTATAAGTCTGTTAAGAGCCCATGGTTGGATCGACTTTGTAGGGCCATGATGTTGAGAAGGCTCCAAGAGATATTATCTTAGACCTTATCATATATAAAGCGTGGTCATGGTGGCAAGGGAATGGGAGAGACCTCGAATATCACTTTGTTGACTAAGGAGCTTATCTTATTGAAGTGGAGTCGACGTATGATATGGATAGAGGGTAACATAATCCTCTAGATGTACTGATGTCCAATCTATTTATGATCAACATCCGTTGTTTTTATCGTGATCATTTTCGGACGTGGTTAGTATATCACTTTGGAGATAACTTTATTCTACAAGTGATAAACTTTCCAGACCCGATTATTTTTCCAGTTGTTTCCTACGGCGTGATTTGGGACCTAACAATATACGTTTTGATTTAGTTTAGGCGCTATGGATTTGAACTTTCAACACGTGGATCTATCTCTACTATTTACAAAAAACAAGCCATAAGGAGTTGAGTGTAAGGAATTTTGGCAAGGAGTATTATTCTGAAGTCATTAACTCATCGGTTCCATTTCTAGTTCCATTCATACTTAGCCAATTTTTAGTTGTCATTTTGACTCTTTATTACGGTAACTCATATTGTGTATATGATGGTTAAGTATTGTGTTTAGGATAGTTGTAAAGCTCTAAGTTAATATGGAGCTAATTTGGCCACACTAGAGGTCAAAATAACATTCTTCATTCTCATTGATCTTGGGGTTTGGGCCAATGAGGGCACTTGGTCAAGTTTGTTGAGATTTTGAATAGTTTTGAAAGCCTTCTAGGAGGACATTCAAAGAATTAGAGACAAGGTTGGAGAGCTGACGCGAAGAACCGTGGGCTCAAGAATGGATGTAATTGAGGGGTTTGGTTCTCTAATATAGTGATTCAAAGATGGATATGGAAATTTAGACCTTTGAGTGCATTTAGGGTGATCTTGAGAATCCTACGAGGGTTTTGACAGATCTGATTCAATAGAGATAGAGTTTACAACTCAAGCTTGTGTTTGGATTGAAATTTTGACTCAATATGATGAGTTTTGAGTAAGGAGTGATAGCTTGAAGTTTGTATACATAGTTAGAGTTACAAGATTGCACTGATTGTCATGAAGTTAGTACATTGATCATAACTTTTGCTATCAGAAAATTTCATCAATAAAACATTCTAGAGTTGTCGTTGGATAATAAGTGACTTTCTCATAAAATTTGAGAGAAATTGGAGTGAAGGATTGACATGTGTGGTGGTTTTAGTTCATAAGGATATGTAGAAAGATCATACGAAAAAAATGAGGCTCAATAGAGATCCACCAGCCTCTCTAAGTCCTCTAAAAATGGATGCATATGAGACACTGTTAAATGCATTTTCAACGTCCACATGCAAGACAACCCAATCCTGATGGATATTTAGAAGTGCTTTAATATCCAACGATATTACCTCACAACCTCTTGGCGTGGCGACTCCAAACTGGTGTGGACAAAGATATTGCATGACCACGGTATGACTAAATACAATAAGACTTCCCCAATAGCAATCAGTCTGATGACCCCAGTGTCTTTCTCCATTGCGAGAAGCCGTTTAGTACCTAGTATCTTACTAATTGACAACGGAATCTCCCCTTTTGTAATTGATGCAGCCACCTATAACAACTCCGTGAAACCACTAGAAGGATCATCCGCCTAAAAGTAATCTCCAAGATGTTCTTATATCATCTTTGACGAAATTCCCTGAGGATAAGCGTGGGTATGTGCATAGAGAATGGGCAAATAATGATCTATCAAGACATAATGGCTCCTCTAGCTGATACTCCAAGACCTTTTATGATATCTCCTCACCCATGGATGGATGTAAAAGATGTAAAGAGGAAATTGTTTCCTCAATAGAACTAGCCATAGACAAAGGATGAAGGGTCCGCGTGGCTCTGCTATGCTCCTTGACCTACCCCTCTGCTATACTACATCAACGCAATCGCGTTGAATCAGAAGTATCATGTGGCTGAATCCGACTCCTCTTGCAATGTAGTCCAATCCTCTGCTCGGAATCTCCGAAATCTAGCTCCCACCTCCTTATGTCCAGCACATCCCCCTCCAGTATAAAATAGTCATCATCGCGGATATAAGAAAAACAAAAATCATACTAACTTGTCTACGGGATCATGAGCCGACCAATCAAACGGTAAGTAAAAAGCATGTCTAGCCTCGTCATGGAATGCACAAAGGAGCCTATGGAATAAACGTGGACATGGGAACCTAGTCTTGAAAAGACCTAGTTGAACCAGCATGGGAAGCTAACCACTATCACGATCTGATCGGTATATCCGAAATGATCAATGAAGTCATCGATGTAGTCTACTATTTTCCGAATTGACAAATATTGATGTGATCGTCCTACTTATATACGCATCCTAAGTGGTTCAATCATAATCTTTGTGCATCTTTACCACTTGCGAGATAAAGAGACGATGACACACCAGACATGGTGTATCAAGCATCATTTTTGGCAGTCCCATGAGAGGAAGTGTAGCTATAGCTAGCATAAAGAGAACGATAAGGATACCAAGCATTCCATCATATATCTTCTCCTATCTGCAGAACCACAACCCCTTACACCCCACCTCACATGGAGAAATGATAACTATGAAAACCCTAAATTCTAAAAATACTCATAAATGTTAATTCATATCTCCATAATTTTTCAACTAGGTTCCAATAGAACCAATGCAGAAAAGGAATAGACTTGAAAAAAAAATCTGATCTGATCTGATCCAATCTAGATGTCCAATTTGAGAAAAATCATTCAATCCCTAAAAAAATAAAATCATTAATATCTCTCTAAATCATTCAATTTAGTTACCAATTACAAAAAAAAAAGGTATAGTCACTCTCCAAAGCATAACCTCACAATATGCAACAAATGATCTTACTACCCTATTATGCTATCTCACTCTCCCTAAGTCTCTCTTATTCCACAAGAGGTGATTTTTCATATCCATGTTCTACATCCATATTGTGAGAAGGTACTCTCTTATACTGGACGTCATATATTCTAAATGGAACAGGACAAATATCAGGTAGCTATAACCTGTATCGTCTGTCGTACAAGAATCGCAAGTCACCATAAATTTCGATGACGACCACATTGATTCAATCTTGCTTGCTTGGTTAAGATGCCTTTGACTGGTTAAGATGTTGTCTCCCTTTGGTAGAACAAGCTGACCTCTTCTCTTCTTTAAAATATGTATTAGGTCTTGCGCGTTTGTAGTGCTTTTTATCGACCGGTATACCGACGGATCCATCATATAAAATCGACAGAGATGGAAATTGAAGAGGGCTCAAGAACCTGAGGTCAAACTAAATACGTAAGGAAATATCCCCCATGGTAGGACCTGGAAGGGCGAGACAAGGCAATGTCCTTCCTCCCACCATCACCATGCATCATCTCATCGGAACAGTTAAGCCCTTCCGTACCTACTGTACTGTAGTACAGCCGCTACTGCAGCATACCCGCAGAAGATCTTAGGGTGGTTACCCCATTCTATACTCGGCGACAGTAAGATCTGAGGTCTGAGGTACGACCTCAGATCTTACTTGTACTCGACATTAGCCGGTTACGCTTGACATCAGTCCTACTCACAATATTCTCGAGCTTTGTCAGCATGATGCCATATCGACGACTAAAAGTCACCCAACCCACATCGGACCGTCGATTTCATTCAGCTCCAGCGTCCCCTATATAGGCCTAGCGTCGAGTGTCGGTTTCCCCCTGGAACAAGAAATTGTATTAAATTTATGTACAGCAGTCCAATCCAACGGTTACCAACTGCAGCGGTGGTGGATTAACCCGTTGGAGATTTTCTCCTTGACAAACTACATTGTCCTGCAAAACTGTATACTCATGATGAGCGTTTGCTGGTTTTCTCCTGATCTGCGTTCTACCCCCGGTCGCTCAGTGATTCAGGTTCAAATTCAGCGATTTGTTTGTATTACGATTTCGTAACATTCAGCAAAAGAAGCCGAGCCCGGACATGCAATTCTTTAAACGTGTTCGTGATTGGCTCATAGCGACTGCTTTCACCGGTCTCCAGTTAAGGTAGATGCTTCAAAGAAAAGGGAAAGAAAACGGTGGAGACTGCCGTACAGAGAAGAGAGTGATCTTCTCACGGTCCGCAGTCCGGGCTCCAGTTACTCGAAAAGGTAACCACAGTACGGATTGCTTGGACTTTAGATATGCTGACTAGTGACGAGGCGAGGCCATCGATAGCGTAACCACATGCTGCCATCCGACTGCGTAAGAAGAAATAGGCCGAGAATATAGTTTAATGTGCACCGATGATGAAAACCTTGGGCTTGAGGCCAGGATCGGACAAGTGTTTGATAAAATTAGGAGATTGTGGACTTCGATCAATTCAAACTGCTTGTCCAGAAGCAGACACGGTTTGTAATTTCGTTGAAAACTCGGTGGTGGGGAATTAGCATTTGGATCGAAGAGAGACATAACGAGTCAGGGTGTCGACAGTCTGTGCGGAAAAGTCTGAAAAATTGAGCAGTGATGTCGCACTTATGTCATCTCGTTCGTTCTCTTGTGGCTTCAAATTCTTGCTGGAGTGAAGTGAGCGGAGGAGACCTACGACGGAAGGTGAGAGAGAAGAAGAGAAAGGCAGGTTACATCTGCTCCGATCTCGGGACATTACGCTCGATCAGCAGATCAGCGTGAAACTTTTCAGTTTGAAGATGACAGAGATTTTCTCACGTTTATTCTCTTCGGCTCGTAACGATGATGCACAAAGACTCTATCGAGTAGTCAACAGCGAAGGGTCCACAGCCGAGACAAGCCTTTCCTCCACTTGAGGAGAGGCATCTCAGAGCTCCCCGCCCTACGAGGATCTGGGTGCGCCCCCAGCAGCACCTCCGCTCAGCCAGCCAGCCAGACAACAATCCCCAGTGCCCCACTGATGTTGCCTGGAAAGGAAAGACCGGACCTTAGCTAGCTGCCACCCTAGAGTTGGAGAAAGTCTGTTCGTACGAGCTCGCCTGGGACCCGGCTGTCCGAAATGAGTGAAGACGTCGCACCGTCTCGCACAATGATGCAAGGAATCCCCAGTACCAGCGGCAGCGGCTGCTTTGTAAAGAAAAAACGCGCAGTTCCCTCTCGAATGTCTTGTAAATGTAAAGCAAGCCTTCACACGAAGAGGAGACACACTCCGAAGATGAGTATGAGGGTAGCGGTGAAAATTTTGAATAAGCAGGTACCACCAAGCAACAGCAAGGCGACAACACACGTTGCCTCTAGACAGGAATGGTGGGAAGCATCAACATGATGAGGACGAGGACTTCACAGATTTACATTGCG
Source organism: Marchantia paleacea (assembly GCA_014180765.2). Taxonomy (NCBI): domain Eukaryota; kingdom Viridiplantae; phylum Streptophyta; class Marchantiopsida; order Marchantiales; family Marchantiaceae; genus Marchantia; species Marchantia paleacea. The sequence continues at coordinate 6,091,374 of MUAA02000018.1, forward strand.
TGTTTCAGAGACAGCATGATGATCGCGGGAAGATAGACAGATAGATAGATAGATAGACAGAAGTAGCTTACAGGCAGACCTTTCCCTATGGACGTATAATTGGTGCAACTCTGGGCTCAAAAAGAGCACAAAACACTGATGTACACCTAGACTAGCCGTGCCGCATGAAGATGGCATCCTCATATGAACTTCTCCATACAGACACCAGTACGTTGTACTCACAATGATGTATAAACGAGATACAGTCCCATCTGCAGGCGAGCAGACGATGGTCCAGTGTGTAGCAGGCGTCTGCATGAACTTCTCTGCCGACGACGACGACAGCAGCCTGCCAACGCAACGAGGACGGATGCAGTTTGACAAAGGGGGAAAAACGATGCACAAGTTCCCAAAACCCTTCGCCGGGATCCGGCTCATAGCAGGAGTCACGTGACCCGCGACGAAGAAAGCCCTGAACCAAGATTTGAGCACAACCAAGAAAGGATGCAACCGCGTGGTCTGCTTCCACCGCTACCAACTCTTGCCTGCATTCTTTCTGCCGCGAGCAGTGCTCAGCTGCATATCTTTTCCGCAAAGGGCAACTTGCTCTTTTTCTGCCATGAGCAGGTTATCGTTGATGAGAGAATTTACGCTCTAATGACCGCCAATTCAGATGGATCATTTTCCATTACATCACATGCTTCTTCGAACTTCGACCAATCCAGAAGGATCATTCCGAGACGGCGTTAACGCTGCCACGTGAATTATGGTGAACTTAATGTTGATGTGGCGTGATTTAGGGACCCTCAAAGCACATCGTCGCCGCTAACTGCCACCAGTCGGAGACTGCACGAAGACACTGGAGTCCTGGAACGCACTTGACTCGGAGACTGGTAACTGAAATCTTTCTCTGCTCATGCAATTTTACTTCCATCACTCACATTCCCAGTTCGAGGCTGAACGTGTCTGTATCTTCGGCGCAAAAAGAAACATATGATTCGGCGTCTGGGTCGCGTTTCGACTCACTCGGAGCCTGCTTTGACAGTGCATGCAAACATTTGGATCTTACGACTCGCTCACTCAGACATAAAATATAATACAGAATGGAACGTTGCACGCATTCCGAGAGACATGGCAGTCCCCGCCCCTCCCTCTCTGCAGCACCTGCATTGAAGCTGGAGCCCAGTTGAGCTGACCAGGCGCCAAGTCTCTCTCTTGGCGGCCATAGCCAGAAATACAACAGGCGAGAGGAGAGGAGAGAGAGAGTGCGCGAGGCTTTTGGGCAGATTATACGCCACTAGAACTGGTGGGCCACCCACCAGCAGCGGCATTCCTCACGTCACGCTGGTTGGCAGAATATCTTCAACAATCTTGTTCTGCGACCTTGCTCTGCGGTCAATTCTCTTTCTGTCGAGCAGAATGAGTGGTTCTACAAAGTAGGTCAATTCCTTTTTTAACATTCCTCTTCTTCGCCCCCACTGCCCACCGTCCCCAACCTTCGGCCCCGCTCCTCCCTCTCTCTCTTCTTTCTCGATCCCCTCGATCTGTCGTCTTTATGAATCCTCGAGGTTATATAACTCACTTTGACCATGAACAGATGAGAAAGTTCTTTACAGTCTGCCCTTCTGCAGCTTCCTGTCGTTTCATCCCCTCGATCCCTTTTTGGGCAACTTCGAGATCTGTCATTCCTTCTTCTCTCAAGGTTCCAACAATACGTTCACGGAAGAAGGCCACAAGAGAATCAACGTTAGTGAAGTAGATTTATCCAGCCCACCAGTTCAGCACGTACTTCAGAAATCACCAGTGACTGATATGAATAAGCATGAAGTATCCACGAGAAGACGAAAATCATGTAATAGTCTACGTCTGTAGGCTTGACTTCGTGCTCGAGAGTCCAAACTCTTTTAATAGCTTAACTGTATCATATCTTTCTCGAAACCTTCGCCTTAATAAACTAGTCCAGAGAAGGAAGTAGAAATTCCATCTCCACTTTCTAACGGCAGATACTTAAGATAACTGTACTGTATCTACAGCTTTCTGGAGCTCTCTTATTTCAACTTATTTCATCAGATCAACTTTTCGCGGAGATAGAGAACAACATTTATACTTTCCAGGTGTTTCACCCCTCGAAAAGAGAAATGATTTCGTTCATAAATGTCGGTATCTCTGTGCGAATGAACAACCGGAATCTTTGTTTGTCACTCATGATTCCGTTGGAAACAGTGATCAGATTGCGAAGCATACACTGGCGACTGGCTGTACTTCTCTTGCAGTGGAGATTTTCGGAATGAAGGTTTCTAAAAAGCCTGAAGTAGAAGCACAAGCACATCTTCATTCTGGCTTATCTATGCCTCGATGAAAATATTCTATTTAGATGAAAAACCAGAAAGTCTGCTTCAAGAGGACAAAGTATAATAACAAAAGGGAATGGAAGACCCCATCAAAACGTACAAGGATGGAACCAAACCGGTAACATAGGGCTAGGCCCCAGTAGTATCACACTGGGAAATATGCTTCATACGTTCCTGGAGGATTCGTTTGGGGCTTGAGTGTTTCATAGGCTAGGTATCAATATACTGCCCGAGCAATCGCACAAGCCTAGAACCTATTTGCTAGACCATTTAGTTCAGAGAGTGGCAATCATGGAAGAGAAAATCATGTAATCTTCTCTCTTACATTTCTTCCCATCCTTTTTGTTATTTTACTGTGTCTGATTCTCTCTTACATTTCTGCTTTGTGCTCCATTTTTGAGACTGTCCCCACTTATTTGTATCCTCTTACGCTTTCATTGTTGAAATATGGGGTTTCTCTCCACTTTCAGCATGTTTTCTCATCTTTTGTGATGGACTCCACTATCCGGGCCATTCCCGTTCTCTTCCCATAACTGCACTTTAATTATGGGAGAATGATATAAACGATCGCTATATTTACCAGTGAGATAGCAAGTATCTTATATCTTACTCGCCACACTCGTAACATGTAGAACCCACAACTGTACACTGCAAAGGTGCACTTAGGTGCTGGACATATTTCCCACTATGATGCTATTGGGGCCTAGCCCCATGTTATCGATTTGGTTCCATCCTTGTACGATTTGATGGGTCTTCCCATCACTTTCTTATTTTTTTTTCTCATACACTTCAAAGGCAGAACACTAATGGTACGGTTCTCTAGGTCATAGCACGGAAATGTCCCGTGTCTTTTATGTTTCTCTCGTTCAATCGTCTCATAACGGCCATAGAATATAGAGTCCATTATGTCTCCTCTACTTGCTCTTGGGATTTACTTTGTGCTGTATGACATATTTCCCAGTTTGATCTATTGGGGCCTACCCTCATGTTACCTTATTGGTTCCATCTTGTATGATTTGATGGGGGTATTTCCATCCCTTTTACTGTGTCTAAAAAAAAAAAAAGGATTTACTTTGTAAGAAACTAACTTCATATGATGATAAATTATGTGTGTGTGATAAATTATAGTGTATGGACTTTGTTCTCAACTCGACTTGACATTTAATGCTCTTTATGAACTTTGAAATCCGCTTTATGTCTTCATACATAACGAATCTAGAATTACATGTATCTGAAACGTATCATGTTGCTTGGATCTCTTCCCTATGATCAATACAGTTCCTTGTCCGAAACTCTAATACTTGGATTTCTGTAAACTGTTCATTTTTATCTTCACTTGAAGTTTATTATTGTTCATGATTCAATTTTGACCCTCTTGTTTGTATTGCACAACTTTTTGAAAAAGTTGTGCAATACAAACAGTTGTGCAAACTTATCCTTGGACGGCGAAAAGGGCCGTTCAACATGAAAACGTAGGGAAAGTGCAAAGGTGAGAGGAAGTAAATTTCAAACTTGAATTTACGAGACATCCCTATTTTATGTCTAAAACGGGTCAAAAATTTGGGAAGGAGTAAAATTGTGGAGAATATTTCACTGAGTTATACAGGTGGACTGTAACAAACAGGTTCCGCTCCAATGAAGAACCAACCTCAATATCCACCTGAGCATTGTCTACAAAACAACAGGCACACTCGCATCACTATTCCTAGAAAAGGGAGTCTTTGAACATGCTTCTGAAACGTTAGAAGAACACACGTGCTTTTACTCTGGAGTCACGTGTACAATGGTACATCCTGGACAGCTGCCTTCAGGCCACTACAGACTGCAAATCTATTTTGAAAGTAATACCTTCTTCCACCCAATATTTCAAATTTCGACAGTCACGACACCTGGAAATATCAATCGGAGACACATGGAAAACGCATCGACTCACATGGTCTTAAGAATATATTGTTTCTCAGTACACGAAAACCAATTGTGTATGTCTCTCTTTTTTTCCTTTTTCTTTCTTTGAGGGTTAAGGGAACTGTCATCCGAGCTCATTTATAAAATATATTCATACAATACAATCATAATCAACTGTGAATCTAACAAACTGTGTATGTCTTCCAAACCTGCAGTGAATCAACACACAAAAAATGGATTGAACCCGTGGCAACACATAAATTTTTGAAGGACATTGAAAAGGAGCATTGCAGAAATTTTATGTACCATTTGAAGAATGACTCTGTCGAAAATATTGGAACCCAAAAATTAATCCAACCAATTCTTAGGGTTCTTTTGACCTTTCCCTGTACTTGTACGCTATCGGTCATTAGGGAATACTCAAGCTAAGAGAGTGGTCCCCTTTGGTCGCGTAAAAGCATCAAAATTCAAACACAGTATCTGCATTGTACTTATTATTTAAAAAAACTTTCAAGACCATATTTATTTATGTTAAAACCATCCAAAAAACTGAATAAGATTAAAATTACATCGAATATCAAATGGATCAAAGCTCATCATCCTATTTCCACTCTAACATGATTGAACAGTCTAACCCTAAGAAAATACATTGTGAATACCAAGGGCATTGCTAACTTTAACATATGATCATAAATTATATCAGATTATAAGATGATTTAGTACACTATACAAGAGTTATTTATTCTAATATGTAAGTAATACATAACTATTCAACACATAAACTTGAAAATAATTTTAGAAATCGCTATTAAAAATCTTCAATAAATAATCTTATTTTATTTTAATTGAGTCTGCATAACATAAAAGTGAACACAAATAAGTTTAAAAAAATTTAATAATTAAATATATATGCAGGAGCAAAAGAATTTGATATCTATAAAATAAAAGAAGATTGAAAATAAAATATATATTTAAAAAAAAATCACATAAATTTTATTTTATTTTTCTTTGAAATCTATGAAATTGAAAAAATCTAAAATATAGATAAAGATTTATGAAAAAACAATTCTTCATGAAAACTAAATTTCATCCAAAATATTTTATTTTATTTTCAATATAAAAAAGAATTTCTACTTTGAATTATATTTCAAAAACTTGCATTTTTAAATCCAAAAAAGAAAAAAAAAGTAATGATTATAAGCATATTTGAATTAAAGATAAATAATCTATTCTTTAAGTTACACATATACTTAAACATGATAATAAACTTTGATTCATATTTTGGTCCAATTATTTTCAATTAAAAAACATATTAAATTATAGATAAAAATACAAAAAAACAAAAAAATAACGACAGAATATTTTTTTCTAAAAATATAAATATAAATAAAGTAAAAAAATTAACATTTTTTATAAATATTTGATACTTTTTCACTCGTTTCATCAAAAAACGAATTCATATAAATTTTTATTTATGGGATAAAAATATAAATTTCCAAAAATTACTAAAGATTATAATCTAACGAAATAAATATAAAATCTGAAGATAAATAAAAACAAAATAAAAAACTCACAATGAATAGATTATATAATAATGGCTCAATTATGAAAATAAATGAATAAATAAATAATATTTCAAAATAATAATAATAATAAATGATAAAATAATTTTTTATGATTTTTATAAAAAAATCCATAAAAACTGATTTAATATGTAAAAAAAAAATTCGATACTAAATTACTTCATGATCAAATGAAATAGAGAAATATTATTTAACTTTCAAAAACAACAAACAAATAAAATTTTCTTTGATATAAAAATAAAGATAAAAATTCAGTTCAAATCAATCAAACTATTCACTTGTAAGATTTTCACTTTTTGTAATAATCAATAAAAATGAAGGTCATCATTAAATGACATAAATACAATATCTAATGATGAATAAAATTAAACTAAAGTGAAGATATAGAATTCCAAAAAAAATTAAATACTGCTGAATTGAATCATTGAAAAAGCTTTATATTCTTGAACACTAACATTATTTATAAATTTTCCATCAAAACTTGAATGAATATATAAAAAAACCAGAAAGATGCAAATAAATAAAAAAATGATCATCCTTATAAATATCATTTATTTCTTTTATCGTTCTGATTAGAAAAAATATTGTAAAAGAAAAGCTTTCAAATAAAATAAAAAATCTGTTGATTTAAGAATGATTGATTTTATAATAAACTACTTAAAAATATATTAAAAGTATTAAAAAAATCAAAAAAACAAAAAACAAATAAATTTTTATATTTTATATTTTTATAAATTAAAATTACTATCTGAAAAATAAAAGCAAAAAAAATAATTTTTTAAATAATTAAAGTAAAATAAAAAAATTAAACTTCTGATTTCGAATAAAAATATAAATTTCAAACAAAATATCTAAAAATTTCAGAAAAAAATATTTAAAAATATAAAAATATGCTAAAAATATGTCATAATGGTATTTCAATCAATTTTTTTACATTTTTGTTAAGAGTTAACTCAGGTCTTGAGTAACTGTGGTTAGTTTGACTATGTTTAGTTAGACTAGGGCTAGGGCTGGTACTACTATATAAGAGGGCTGGCAGAAGCTCTCTATAACACAAATTAGGGTTATTTAGTTAAGTGACTCTGTGTGTTCAGTGGACGTAGCCTAAGTGACATGAAACACGTATTTCCTGTCTCGTCTCTTGATTGCATGTTGCTTCTGAATATATTTTTGTCTTTCGTACCAACAATTTTAATTTAATAAGTCAACAAAAAATATATTTCAATTCTCATATTAAACTTGTAAAAATATTTTCTGAAAATAATTCATAAATATATTTGTTGAAATTTTCAATTAAATAGGTTATTATTAACATATTATTAAAATTTTAATAAGAATATTTTTTTAAATGAACTTAAATAAAGTATAATAAATTATCAAATATATTTCCATAGTAAAAGTCTCCAAGTAAAAATATTAAAAATTGATATAAATAAAATCAAATTATATGAAAAATTGACCAAAAAATCATTAAAATACATGAAAATTTCAATTTTAATAGAAATTTTATGATTCAATATTCTTAACATCTATATTTACTAAAAATTTTGAACACCTAATAAAACAAACATGAGGATATGATATGGTAAGTAATGCAAATGAATTTTTTTTAAATTAATAAAACCTAAAAAACTTTAAAAAATATTAAAAATTATCAATAAATAATGTTGTTGAATATAAAATAAGCAAAAATATAAAATATTTTTTAAATGAAAAAAAATACTTGAAAAAAAATTTAATGAAAAATATGTATTTCATCTAATGATGACATCATTAAAATGTAAATATTTTTTACCAGATTATATGAGAACTAAAATATTTTAAGAAAATATATTGTTTAAAAAATTGAATAAAATTTTTTATTTGTAAAATTTTTTCAGTTATAAATAATAAATAACTTATATTTAAATATAAAATATTTTGATAATTTTAAATGATGTTATTAATTTTACTTAAAATGATACAATTTTTTTTGATATTATTAATCTAAACTATAAATGATATTTTGAATCATTTTATAATTTTTAATTTTTTGTTAATTAAAAAAAACTTATTTATTTTCAAAAAGTTAGTAATTATATTTTATAAAATATTTCAAAAATAATGAATCATTCTAAATAAGTTTCATGTGATTGTTCAAATAAAGCTTATTTTAATGATCAATAAATGATTTTATGAAAAGTTTGAGAAGTTTTTCAGAATAAAAATAGAAGATAACCACAATTCAATTTTAAGTGGTTTAAAAGCTATGTTTAACAACAAAAACTTAATTTCAAACATATTTTTTGATTAAATAAATTAAATAAAATTGCTTCCATAAGTATATATTTGGGATTTAACATAACATTAATATTCCTTATATCAATAAAATTTTATATTGAAAATATTTTATTTTTATATAAATAGAATTTTTCTCTTTATTTTAAATCAAAACAAGTTTTATTGATTCACGTGTTTATATATGATTACATTGATATTTATCACCTATATGATATAAAATCTGAACATAAAATTATTTTTTATAATAACTCATGTTTATAAAGTATGTGATGATATTTTGAATAAAATTATTGACAAATAAAATTTTTTAATTGTTATTAAAATATATTTATATTTATCTTCTGCACTTAAAATGAATTTTACTTAAGTTAATTTGTTCACTATTTTTAATTTTGAATAATCTATTTAGAAATAAATTTTACATTTATAAAGTAAATTATTCATATTTTATTTTAAGTTATTCACTTCATAAAATTTATATGTTATGAAGTTCACAATACATTTGATATATAGGTACTTAATTTTAATATTAAAAATATTAATTAAATGAATATATTTATATTTATATATTTATTCACAATTTATTTATTATTTATATCATAAATATTTTTTATTAATATTTTGTAAAATAAAATTTTAATTCGAAAAGTTAAATCTTATTTTAATTATTTAATAATATATATATTTTAAAATTATATTTATAATATCATACTCACATGTATATATATATATATATATATATATATATATATATATATATTTATATTATAATCATGTTTGTCAAAAAATTTAACTTAATAAGATCTGAAAAATACTCAATCATTAATCTGAAATCTTATTGAACAAAGTTTATACTTACATTTGTCCAAGTGTAAAGTGTATGAACTGAATAAAAATATTATCAATAAGTATTGTTTTTTTTAAAACGTTGAATGGGAGTTTTCAAGTAACAGAAATAACTTTCATTCTATTATTTAATGAAGGATATGAAACTATTTAATATTTGATATGATATGACTGTCATAATAAATTAATTTTATAAAATAATGTAAATTTAGAGAATTTAAATTTTTTTGATGAATATTTTTAAAAAAATATGACAAAAAGTTTGGATTTTTTTTTGAAAATTAAAAATATACTTAATAATGTATTGATCTTACAATTAGACTAAAATGGAGTGTTAAAACGAATATTATGTGATATAGTCATATTGATATAACTTCAACATTTAAATATTTATATATGGAAATAAGATTATAAGTTATATTTAAAAAGCAATTTTTTTTTGAGAATAAATGTATATATATGTGGTTTGAATACCTAAAATTTTAATTTTTATAAAAATAATTTTAAATATAATTATAAATTGAATTGAATTATGTGACAAACTTCACACTTGTCAAATAGTATAAATTTTTTGAATGAATACGTAAATTTCAAAATCAAGTTATAAAATAAATATAATAAATGGTTGAAATAATCAACTTAAACATCAACATTGAATCAATATTACTTTAAAAAAATAATTTATATTTTATATAATGATATTAAAAGTTATTAATAATATACATAACTCAAATAAAAGATAAAATAAATTTATAAAATTTCATAAATAGTACATTTATGGATAACTAATTAAAACCAAAACTTTGATGAAATAAAAAATCAATTTATTTCTAATTTTAATTTTAAATAAAAAACCTATTTATTTATTTGAATGCATATATCATAAGCTGCATAAATAATAAATATGTGATATTAGAATCATGCTTCTTAATCAATTTTAAAAAGTTTCAATCTTATTATATTGTCTTTGATAGATTTGATGTTTTTAGCAATAAAAAATGAAGAACATAGAATAATTTATATATAATTTAATCATTTTTTTTGACAAGTTGTGAGTTCAATTTTCATTAAATATATTTTACCACCTTAAGAGAAAAAAACTCACATATTTTTAATTATTGAGATAAAGAGTTTAAAAATTAAAAAACTGATATAATTCATAATCATAAAATAACATATCAGATATAGATTTGATAATCAAACATTTTTACGTGAATAACAAAATTTTCTTGAAATTTTTTATAAATGATAAATTTTAAATTTCATAATTATAATTATAAATAATTTCTTTTTATATCATTTTTTTCATCAAAAATATGATTTAAAATAATTTTATCATATATATTTTAATTTATTTGAAATTATAAAAATAAACTATATATATCATTCAATCATTATTTAAAAAAATTGGATCAAAAAATATATATTTAACATAATAAACATTTATCATGAGTATTTCTCTATCATGACATTCAATCATTTGTATACAAGTATCATATTAATTATTAAAATATTATGATTTATATTTTTAACATTAAACTTTTTAATTAATCTTGTTATGAATGACATTGTGTATAGAAATTTAAAATTATACTTATATTATTTCATTTTATTTAAATTTTCGAAAAATATATATTTTTATATAAAAAATACGTTTTTATAATTTATTGTATTATATTCAAAATTAAAATTTTTAAATGAAATAAAAATATTATTTTTATTATAAATAATTTTAATTCATTATCTATTTTAATATCTTCTAGTTTCAAAATGAAAGTATCACATTTAATGATACATGAATGTTATCAAAAAGTTTTGTTAGTCCGTGAAATAAATAAACTCAACATAAAAAAAATCTATCCTTATTTATATATGAAATATTTGAATTAAAAATTCAACATATAAAAATGAATAGAGTATTCCCATCAAACATTAAAATAAACAAGTTTTTTAAATAGTGAAAGTTAATATATGAAAATTTAAATTTAAAATTTCAAGCAATTATACATATAGATGTTTATTTCCTTAGCATACAAATTATCTTATATATGTAAAGATACATGCTTAACATCTAATATCATTTATTTATCATTTACATTTATTTCATCATTGACATTCATAAGATTTTGTAAAGATAATATTAAATTATGAATACTTGATAAGTTATGACAAGTGACGATAATAAACTATGATAGCTCAATAATTACAAAGTACAGATAATTGAATGATTTTGTTTCTACTTATATATTACTCAAAATGTATAATATAGTATAATATTATATAATAATTATCCATGAAACATCTCATGGACAAATTATATACTACAAGATCACAAGATAATCATTCATGAAACATTTCATGGATGGATTATGTCACAAACATCACCATGAATACAGATATTAGTATTTAATAAATCAAACTAATTCACTAGATATAGTGAATTAGTTTATGAGCATCTTCGAGATTGCTTTCAGGCGGACGATCCCTCTAGTGGTTTCACGGAGTTGTTCCAGGTGGCTGCAGCAGTTGCGAGAGGGGAGATTCCGTTGTCAGTTAGTTAGGCTCTGGGTGCTAGTCGGCTTCTTGCGATGGAGAAGGACAGGCTCTGGGTGCTAGTCGGCTTTTTTGCGATGGAGAAGGACATCGGGGGCATTCGACCGATTGCTATTGGAGAGGTCTTATTGCGATTAGTCGGCCCGTGCCGTTGTCTTGCAAAGATCGCTCCCACTTCTAGGAGCATCTTTGTCCACATCGGTTTGGAGTCGCCACACCGGGAGGCCGTGGAGGCAAAATATCGTTGGGCATTAGAGCACTTCTAGATATCCATCCGGATTGGGTTGTCTTGCGGTAGCGTTGAGAACGCTTTTAACAACGTCTCGCGTGCATCCATTTTTAGAGAGCTTAGAGAGGCTGGTGGACCCCTATCAAGCCTTATTCCTTTTGTACGATCTTTCTACGGTTCACATTCTTCTTTATTTTATCAGCATGGCTTTTTTGAGGAGGGAGTCACCGTTTCTGATCCGCCGTTGGCACTCGACGGGGAGATCCTTTGGGGGACCCTTATTTGCCATGGCTCATTCTGCAGCTCTTTGTGTCTCTCGCTTTTGGCCGTGTTCCGGTTGTGTGTTCCCCTCCTTGGTGGATGATACACACATTGTGGGCCATGTAGACAACATTAGGCAGGTCTTTGATTACTTGACTACCGAGCTTCATCTTGTAGGCTTGAGAGTCAAGGTGTCAAAGTGCAGGGCTTGGTCTCCTTTGGGCATTCCGCCTCATCTTCAGCTTCCAGAGGGATGTACGATATCGACAGATGGCTTACGTATTCTAGGAGTGCAAGTAGGGTCTAAGGATTTTGTTTCACGCTACCTTGACATTGCATTGGCCGAGGATGTTTTGCATGTAGAGGACCTTCCTCTACTAGGGGATCCGCAGGTGGCGTTTGGTATACTATCATCTAGTATTGCTCGTCGACCCACCTATCTTCTTCGCACTGTTCCTCCTTCACCTACATTCATATCACGTTTGATAGCTTTTGATAGGAGGATCATGGACGTCTTTGGTGACATCATCGGACCAAGGACATTCGAGTGTGTGACTGGAGATTTGGCAAGGAGACAGACATCTTTGCCAATCTCGTGTGGAGGGGTAGGCTTATTATCGATGGAGGAGACGGCACCTGCGGCATTCTTGGCGAGTTGGGCACTAGTTGCACCTTTGTTATCTTCTCGATTTGTGATCGCAGATAGACCTATTTTGGAGATATATATACGAGGGACGTCGATACTGGGATCATTTCCTTACATGTATTATTACGACATACGAGACGGCTTTACCACGGGAGGTACGACATGAGTTCCCATCTTTTTTCCTCTTTGGCTACCGATTGGACTAGGGCTCTCTGATCTATCTTGATGGACCAAGCAGTTTGAGGAGGCTCTACATTCACTCTTAGTGGATCCGGCCATCCCTCGTACTACTAGAGCTCGTCTACGCTCTTGCTCAAGCAAGGGTGCAGGCTCTTGGATCTTGGCTCGACCATGCATCAGGGCTTTCCGACTCGCACTAGCTACTTTCTCCACAACGATGAGGTTCTGTCTTGGCTTGGTCCATCCATCTACATCTTCATTACTCACATGTGAGTGTGATATCACTTTAGATGCAGCAGGTGTTCATTTGACTCGTTGTCCATTCGGAGGGCAGAGGATAGCTACCCATGATGCCATTAGGGATGTGGTGTTTGCTATGGCGCGGGAGGGTGGATACCTCACATGGAGAGAGCGTTGGTATGCCTTTGCGAATCGACTAGGGTTAGGGCGCACTGTACTTGGTTCGGGTGGACCAGGTTGTGGTCGATGTGGTGGTTACCGATCCTACTAGAGAGATTTGAGAGGGTGATCACCCATCCTCCAGATGGGCGGCGAGGGGGCGGCAAGGTCTAAAGTATCAAGTATAGAGGTATGCGAGAGAGGTCACCTCTTTGTTCCTCTAGCTTTGGAGTTATATGGAGCTATGGACACCGACTTCGACATGTTTGTGAGGGAGGCGTGAGAGCCTACCATACTAGGCGACATGGGGTATCACTCTCTTTTAGCTTATCAGATAGCCTATTTTAGGCAACGGGTTTCCATTGCTCTACAGAGAGCACTAGCTGGTGCAATCCATAGGAGAGCAATCACGTTAGGCGATGCTTCTTTGGATGCTCATGTTGTTTGTAGACCTTTTGTCTTGGATAGTTCAGATATCCTAGGTGCTATAGGACATATTTCCCTGCCAGTGTGATACTATTGGGGCCTAGCCCCATGTTACTGGTTTGGTTCCATCCTTGTACGATTTGATGGGGTCTTCCCATCCTTTTTGTTTTTATACTTCGTCTTTCTTTATTCACTAGATATATAACAAAGACACACATGCATCATTGATATGACAACTCGAATAGTGAAACTAAATTTAATAATTGGTAAATAGTCTATTTGCCAATTATTTGCAGTGATATTTACTTCAAATGTTACTAAATAAAGATGACTTTAAAATGTATAACTTATATGATGTATTATTTTTGTTGCACAAACTTTCACATTTTTGAACTATCAAAGATGAATCGACTTATTTTTTAGCTAATTCCAAGCACTTTTGTATTATGGATATTATTTTAATTTAATCAAATACTTGGTCTAGTATATTTAAAACCTCACATTTGCATCCTCAAATTTTTCATGATCCTTTATTACAGAAGATAAAAAAAGATGAACAACAACTTTGTAAAACTCTTAGGGCCGTGATACATATTGTCAGAGTTGTGCCACATGAAATACAAGTTATATTTTCATATGAGATAGAAGTGTTCACTTATAAGAAATTTATTTAATGTGATGTAATATCTCAAATGTATCAATGAAGCAATGATTAAGCCTATCAATGATACATTTATAGGGAACAACCAAAATTTATCACATATTTAATAAATCATATCAATTTGATATCACATGCATATTACTTTTGACGATATTCCAGAGTTGAAACCTTAAATTCTTCCATGTTGTATATTGGAATAACATTTTATGTATCCTTCTTATTCCATTTGCAGTTTAGAATGTTAGATTTTTTACTGAATGTTTAATGGATGGTCATTATGAATATCTTGTGGGAAGTCATTAGATTGCAGTCTCATTCTATGATGTACGAAATTTGACCAAGTAGACTGGAAAATCATCCTCAATGTCTTATCAGTCCTCCTAGCTTAACATGTGTTGAGCTAAGAGGACTGATAGGAACATTCTTTTAACAACAACCCACAACATATGTGATCTAGTCTCGCGAGAGGAGTGAATCTACCAATAATGGTAATAATTACTTTTTATGATATCCATAACGAAACTAAAAGAATAACGGGGACGCAGAACCTCAAGGAAGATCTTATAACATACAGTTGCCATTCATGATAGTAGAAAGTATCAATATTGTTACACTGAAAGATCCCTAAGCTTTTTGTTGTGGCCGTAGAGTCTTTTTTGAGATGTCTTCAATTACGTTTTGAGCAGTTGTTAGCTTCGGCCATTACGAGTCATGTAATGCAAGCGGCCTGCTTGGGAGTTGGGACATTTCCGAAGAAAGGCAGTGGGCGTCACTTCTGCACCAATAGATGAGTAATATATGTGAATGCCAAATTTTTTTCCCGATTATAGATTCAATTTATATACATATATATATATATAAAACATGTGTCTGGAATATTTATAACATGATGAGTTAATCGTTTATTTTTTTTCTAAACTTGCGTTCTTTGACTCCTGAAATGTAATGATTGTCAGACTCCCATTCGCTTGCTTCATTTTTGTTTACCGTTTACCGTTTGCGGTAAAAGTGAAATAAACAAGAAAATCTGGTTGATAAAATTGGCAGGAGGAGCTTATCGATGGAAAGGGTGTACAGAATAATGACGAGGTTCACTGTGCAATGGTTGTCGTCGATAGGCGAGCACTGTGGTGTGGCGTTCCGGTCCTTATTTGGCGGCGTAAAGCTTAGAAGCCACCGGTTCATCACACACGAAGCTCGCCACAGCCGGTGGTACCGAGAAAACTCTCATTAGCGGCTCGTTTGTCAACGAAACAATGCTCGACATCAGTGCAAATTTGTACCGGCAACCGGCGGGGAGAAACGTGAAGAGGAATCAGCTATCAGTCCAGCTGGACCCAAGTGAAGCCGGGGGATTCGGGGGCGGAAGAGTCCGTGGGCGAGGAAGGACAATCCCTCCCAAAGAGAGGACTCTGAGAGAGAACAAAACAAAACGCAGCCCTCGGTGACTGGCTAGTTTGCTGACTGACCCACTGGAGACCGGAGCGGGGGAGTGGCGTGGGGCGGGAGGCAGCTAGATACAAATGGGAGAACAAGAACCATCACATTGATTAGCGCACAAACGAACGAGACGGGGGACGGGGCCGTGGAGGCGTTCACCCCAGACAGTGACGAGGAAGAGTGAAGCCCATGGAGTGAGATGGAGTAGGAAAAGAACACGTTGTGTGCCAGATCAGTGACCAGACGCAGACGAGAAGAGACGAGACGGGACGAGAGCGGAGCATCATGAGGTCCCCGGGGGATTGGAGGTCATGAGCGGTGGGGTAGCGGGGTGGTTCGAAGCGAAGTTTTAAATACGCAACGGATGGAGACAGCGTCGTCGCCCGATTTGGCGCCTCTTCTGGAGAGAGGTTTAAGAAAGGCCGCGCTCCGGATGGCGGAGGGGCTGAATGTAGTAGCATGCGACCGCCCGCCCCGCCAGCACTGGTGGAGGAGCAGCGGGAGGGGCAGAATGCAGTGAACCCAAGGGGAAAGCGGGGGAGTCGTGCCGCAGTGGCAGCAACGCGGGGAGGGAGTCCGCGGGAGGGAGGTCGGAGGACGAGAAGGCGAGAGGAGAAAAATTGGGGGCTTGGAGGGAAAGCGGAAGACGGAGAAGGAAGGCTGGGCCGAAATCTACCCCATAGCCCGTGACTCGTGGAGACACGCTCTCGTTCGCTCGTTCGTTCGTTCGTCTTTCTTTCCTGTGGGTCCAAAGCCTACGCTATGCAGTCACGCAGTCAGTCAGTCAGTCAGTCAGTCAGCCGAGCCAGGAAAAGGCAAAATCTCCGTGTTTTGGAGCTCGTTCGTTTTCTCGTTCGTTCGCTCCATCTTTATCGTGTGTAGGGTTGGGTCGGGCAGTTGACACCAAAAGCTGAATTCGACGCGAGGGCTGATGTGCGAAACCGCGATTGGAAATTGGGGTGGTGCGGAATTCAGGTTAGTCAGGTGTGCGTGCGTGCAGGATGCGTTTAATTTTGAGTTCGACTTTTAGGCAGCGAGCAGGAATGGGTGCATCTATCGGCGTTGGTCGGGTGAAGCAGGAGTTGCGCAAGGGTTGGTGCTGGAAGTTTGGAGGTTTTGCAGCTTGATGGGAGATTCTTTAGGCAATTGGGTCCTGTTTTATACCCAATTGAATACTGTATCGGAGATGGTCCTAGGAACTGGTCGGAGCGGTGCAGAGCGGAGCTGTGATGGGCGCGGAAGATTTTTGTCGGAGACAGTGGGCAGAGGGTACTTCTGATGTGAATGGGACGGGGAATTTTTAAGATCCCTTTTCGGATGTACGGGATGGGAGGGAGCCGAAAAATAATGTGCAGGATTTTTAGTTTAAGCTACAGGGAGTAACAACTTTCAGGAGAGATTAGGAAAAGCAAACACAAGCGCAGGTGGTAGACATGATGGATGCAGACACGCAGCTGATCGACTACTCGCCAGGTCCCTCTCACAGTGGTGAGTCAAGCGACTCCGAAGAATCGAGCGGATCAGATAGTCCTTCTAATCAGGCGACGCAGCTTCTGTACACTCAACTCTCAGGTGAGTGTTGTTCAGCTTTCACCGATCTCCGAAGCTCACTGCCACACCTACTTTCCTTGATGAAATCTTTTCGCATGACACTGACTAAATAAATTCATATGCTTTTAAGCCCCTTACTTCTGAAGTTGGAAGAGAGGAGGGTTAATGACTGGCTCCTTCAGTGGTGAAAGTCTATATGTCTAACTTGCCCTGTCTTCTGGATGATGTTCTCATATGATGGGCAGTAAATTTATCATTGGAGGAAATGTATTGTATGGTACTGTTGTGTTCCCTGTTAAAAGTTCATAACTCACAAGAAACAGAAACAAACCTTTGATGGTATTATGGACATTTGCTCGTCCTGAGTAAGAATAGACTCGTGAGCTCCATAAGTACGAACATTTCTCTACCAACCCTAACTGTACTTCATGTGATTGCTCCTAAAGTGCTGAATATATTTTAGAATCCTAGACCACTTTATGTTTCCTCTGCAGTCGTCGAGTCATTGCATATACCTGAAAAAATGGTATTCAAACCTTATTTTGTGGTAAGGTCTCAGCACAGGTGTGTTTCACTACACCAGTGTTCAACAATTTAAAATCATAGACATTGTCTATATTCATTTAGAGACAAGTCAATCAAGTCCACCAGAAAGGCGCGAAAGATGTTCCAAGCTTCGGGAAAATGTTGTTTCCATAAGTTCATAAACTAGCCCCAAAGACAGGGTTCTTATACCACGTGGCTATAAAGTAGCTTCTGATGGACTTTTGTTTCTGTTTATGTAGACTCTTACGATAGATATGGGGAAGACATGGATGACCAAGTTAGAACTCAGCAGCTTGACGCGATGGATATGGCAACCCAACTCATAGATGATGACTCCTTTGATGACTTCCGGGAGCACAAGGGAATGGGAGATGATTGCACCATGATAATACATAGTGAGGACGAGGCTTCGAAAGATACACAATTGGTCAATGCAGATGGTGACAGTGGAGCGAGTTCCGGAAAAGATGATGAAGTGGACAGTGCTTTGAGCCCGTATGGTGCCGCTTTCAAACAAAAGACCTCCCACTGGCTTAGTGAGATGGCAGGCAAGAGAAGAGCGGAGAATGCCTCAACTTTCATATCTGGAGAGAAATCTGCTGGACTTTCTCATGATGTTCATGAGAACAGATTTAATGGTCTGGGATCTGAGTCGGCTAGTAACCATCTGAAGTCTAACAACACCGGAGCTGGAGTTGGGAATCCGGTCAAGATGCAGAATAGGGACAGTGAAATCCCACATTTTTTAAAGGATTCCGATCTCAACAAGCAGACTTATGGGTCCCACAGGATGGTAGGAACTTGGCATGAAGTTGTGGGACAAAGAAACAGGTGTAATGAGGATGAAAGAGTTTGGGCATCTGCAGTAGGAGGACTCCAACTACAGGATTCAGATGGAAGCACAGAAGACGAAAGGGGAGAAGAGGAAGACAAGAAATGTCATCTGAGCAGAAGTAAGTCTTGTTATCGTCAACTCGTCTTTCTGTTTCGGTTTACTTGATGACTATCTGGATGTTTTCGTAGGTCTTTTAGGTGTAACTGAATTACAGGAAGGATGGGCATGCGGTATTGTCAGGCGAATTTGTACATCTGTGGTTGTGTATGTGCACTAAGTATTGACTTCTCTCTTGAAGTTGTTGTGAAGTTTTATGAATTTTGTAGTTTTACTCCGAAACTGTCACTTCGAGTTGTGAACTTACTAATGATCATGCTATGAGCAAGTGTGTACGACGTAACGTTCCTTGGTATGAGTCCTGAATTACTTTGTCGAGCATTCGCTTCAATTGCAGTCTTAATATTTTCATCAGCAGATGCTGTGTTGTTGTTCAACTAAATCTTCGTAGAGTATCTGTGGGCAAACAGCGCCGGGGAGTCTAATCAAGACGTCATGTATTTGATGTCTCAGGGTGTGCTTTTTTAAGATTTTCATGGGTGAACATTATCTGGAAGTCACATGAATTGCACACCATAGGTAGTATCGGATAAAGTGGAGAAGATTTAAACGCCACCAGGATCAACTATCTCAAGTTCGTCGTTCGTCACGTTTCTTGAAAGATACGCTTGATAACCAAACACGTCTGAGGACAAGGACTCCGCGTTTAGTGGGATTATTGAAACTAGGGCCTACAGTGCACTTTACAATCAAGCCATAACAGACATTACTTAGAATATCTGAAGACACAGTTTAAGGGGAACCTAGTGTGCAGAATAATCAGAACCCGCCCACCTACCGTAATTGGAGATCTGAAAAACATATGAAGACGATTCGGTTTATACGAAAGATAAATTATAGTACTGCAGAACCGGTTACAATAGAATAATGACAAGCAGATAACAGAATTGGTCATTATGCAGGGAACAGTTAGTATGATAAGGATGAACGAAGCGATTTTTGCTCTCTTCCAAGATATGGGAAGGAGTGACGATGCACACGGGTGAATAGCAGATGGCCTGAGTAGATACTAAATGGGGGACAACGAATGGAGGACTGAATGAACTGGCCCAGTTTCAAGACGCAGCAGGTGGATATACTTACTGTGCAGAGTCTGAGAAGGAAATAGCTTTGGAATTGCCTGTTGTCTTATTGTCAGTAACTTGAAAACTTGCGCTCCTCATCTGCCATTAAGAGATCTGCTAGCACTGTGATATTATACGTTAAATATATATGTATCCGTGCTGTGTAGTTGTTTTCTGTCGATATGATGTTTTACTTTCTCATCATCATTTTTCAAAATTGTTCTGAGATCGTACCGAATCGTCTGTCGAAAATCTATCATCAATTGTGACGCTCCTGGATGTCAGGTGATATGGCGGGCAAATACTGAGTTCCTCTTTTTTTTTAAAATTTATATCATCATGAGTTACATCTCTCTGTCGTAGTGTAGGTCAGCCCTCAGCGACTGAATTTCATCTTCTCAATAATTTAATCTGGTCTTAATCTTTGTTAGAACGATGTTCTCTCATCAAATGGTTTATGAGGTTTAAGCTTGGCCTCATGAATCTATATAGTAACATTCCCGGTGTCCGAAAAGAAGTTTACCTGATGTCTCTGCTATTTTTGAACCATAGATGTACTCCAGGTAGGTTTCCAACCAGGAAGACCATGAACTTATGTTGAGGGTAACTAGGCACTGATTTATATCTGTCAGATGATTTTTTCGGAACTCAAGAAATGTCCATGTTCTAAGTTTTTTCTTCGGTATTTCATAACTGCTTGGAAATTCTCACACATATAAGAATACCAAGAGAATTACATAAGCAGTTCTATAGGTTTGTATGCATGGTTCTTAACGGAGTTTTCTTCGATGGTGTGCATTTCTGAACTTTAATACTCGAATGTAAATTTGGTGCTTTGAGCCATATATGCACATAGTCTATCATCAGTGGAGTAGAGCTAATTTTTTGTGTGTATCTTGTGTTCTACAGGTAGTACTTATCATGTTGAAGGCAACTTGTCACAGAGTATCAGAGGTCGATTATCAGCTTACAGCTCAGGTAATTTCTGTCAACAGGATCTTAACAAATCACCCGAGCCTGAAACCCTGATGATGGACGATGACTGGGGAGGAGTTAACGGAGAAGACTTGGGTTTAATTGGGAGGATAGATGAAGGTGGATCTAATGTAATAATTCTCGACAAGCCTGAAGTAGCTTTAACTTCCCAGACTACACCTGTTGGCAGCAGGAACAGTGAAGGCTTACAGGCAGAACCTCATAGTATGTTGAAATTGCATTCAAATTCACGAACGTCTGGTTCCATTCGAACATTATCATTGCGGGCTTCAGCGCTTCGTGCATCCTCCTGTTCCAGTTCAGCCAGATATCGTCATACACCTCAGGGTTCTCAAAGTCAAGAGGTACACAAGCTTGAGACAGAGGCAGCCAATGAACCACATTGTGAAGCACCTTGGAAAACAGCAAAGTCCGCCGATTATATTACTCCCACATCTAGACCCTCTATCCAGAAAGGAGTTTTGTCTTCTGCTGCCTCTGTGGCTTCTGTGTGGTCGAATACGGAGAAAGCGGGGGAGTATTCAAGAGATGCTGAGAAGGAAATTTTGTCGGGGAAGGTAAGGGATCAGATGGAAGGTGACTTGAGTGGAGATAGATATGGTCGGAGTGGAAAATCTGTTTTGGGTCTTGAAGTCCCCAAATTTGGAGATAAGAATTTGAGCAGGGCTAGGAAGCTCTTTCCAGGGAATGATGATGACGGAGATGACGTGTTCAGTCAAGTGAAGGTAGAGAATGTACAGAAATCACCATCTCCTGCACGGGACGATGGGACGGCGAGGGAGAAGGTGGAGATCATGCCTCCTACTATGTAAGCATCATCTATTCCTTTATCTTCATGAATGTCGTTGTCTTCAAGCAATGCTACCGTTAGACAGGTGAAATCATATTGCAAAAAATATTTCTCTCTGAAGTTTCTTGTTGTTGGAAATACCGAAATGATATATCTGTCTTCCTCATAGCAAGATACTAGTTCTTGTCATAGTTGAAGTTCGAATGTGAGGGTGGATCGTCTCGTTAAGGGTCCACTTTTAGATAATATCGTTATCAATATGGTATGTACCACATTTGTAGCGGCTTTTGTTTGCTGCTATCGGTCAACTTCCTGTTGAAAACTGGTGTTTTGGTTTCAAATGTGTGTTATGTCCGTTAAAAGGTCTTACGTTTTAAATTTTGTAAACAATAATTATTTTTATTCGTGGAAAAGCTGAACTTTATAATGATTGTTTTCAGAGCAAGACATCTGTTCTTGTCATCATTTGAAAAGTTTGACATATTGTCATGATCAGGATGTTGGGTGGGATGAACCACTTTATAAGTACAAATATGGGCTGGCTATCGGCAAGTTCTTGTTGCTAACGAGGTTGTCCAAATGTTTTGTTGTTTTTGGGATCTTTGGGAAGTTTGGTCGTTTGTACTTTGTAACAATGGAAGTATGTATTGAGTTTTCTCATAGTAAGTTGTTTTGGAAAAATCGTCAGTCCGAACATGACGGTGGATGCCGGTCATGTCGAGGTGTCGGATGTTGTTAGGTTTCAAAATGTAGGTACTTCTACTTTCAACTTGATGGGTGGGATAGACCACCTTGTAAGTATTTATAGTGTTTCCGCTACTTGCCAACTTATAGTTGATACCTGATGGCTAATTGCCCAGCTTTCAGAATTATGCTTTCTACAAACCAAATGCATGCAGTACTCTATTCTGGGCATTACGTCGTCTATATTAGTCGATACTAGCCCACCTGTGGACTTCCAGGTACCTTCTTGAAGTTTTTCAGGTGTTTTTGTGGATATCTTTTTGAAAGGTAATTGATGCTTTCCTGTATATTTTCTTTTTGATGTTGCGTGAGACAGTGTCTTACACTTCGTTATCTGGTTTAGAAACTTTTTTGGGGTGAATTGCTGTTGTTACCAAATGGCAACTACTGCAGATTGTCGTAAACATCTGGGAGCCAATCAAATTCATGGACTGATGTCGTGAGGTTGCCTGAGCCTCTAGCAGGAGCAGGTCATGAAAAGATATATTGGACTTGCTTTCAGCACTACTACTTATGTCATTAATAATACCAGGCATAGACTAGGGTATTTAGATTGGGTAGAGTCTGTATGTATGAATGGAAGTGAACTTTGTGACCCGAGTTCATGTTTTGAGCTGTTGGACGATGCGTGAAAGGATTTTTCACCAGTTTAATTTGTCTTTTGGGGTCTTGTTGTTGTCCAAGTGTTGTTCTGTTATTTTCTGCCTTGTCAGTATGTCTTTCCAATTCATCAGGCAGGTTTTTATTGTGTATTTGTGTGTAGCACCACAAAACTCTGTGAAGCCTCGGTTTAGGTGCTGTTCATGGTTCCGTTGGATGATGTAGACGTTGCAACATCTCTCAACACTCCACCTTTCTGACGTAACTGAGAGACTCGTATATCGAATGCAGAACTGACTCACAAGCCGACAAGACACTGGAAAGCCGAAGCTCCTTTGGGTCAGGAGTTTTCTCAGGAGGCAGTGAGTTGAGCTACCTTAACTTTCAAAGTCCAGGAGAGGATTCACAAGCCCGGGCATTGAACATGGTTGACAAGCTTGTCTGGCTCAATGCTATTGGCTTGCCTCAAGAGCTCCAACTGGAGGAAGAGAAAGCTCCCGCACGAGGTCCGTCTGTTGCAAAAAGTGCACTCCAATCAAGAGTACAGGTCGCGGAGGCGAAGTCGGGTATGAACGATCCACTGGGAGTCTTTGATTGGGTTGATAGCCAAAACGACGAAGCTGGTAATTTTTTCGGGATCAAGGGAGCCAGTGCACTCAAAGGGATTTCAAAGGCTCCAGTAGCTACGGGCCATCCAAAACAAAGTGGTTTTGGGACAAGAAAGGCTGTTTTCTTAGATGCTTATGGACTAAGAAACAAGAAGATGGACAAGGTTTCCGACAAGCCTTTCAAACCTGCGGTGATTGCAGATAGGCCGAAAGGTGTGGTGCATAAGAATGTGTCAGGCCCGAAGGATAACAAAGGTGAGCAGCATGGGAGGTTGGGTAGGGATGCAACGAACGCTGGGCTCACAAGCACTTTGCATGAACCAGGACGTGTACTACATGTGGATGCACCTCGGAATGCGATTGGAAACAAAATGTTGCAAGACAATAGAGGCGTGAAGAATGTAGAAGGTGCCACCGTCATTTCAGCGGTGGATATTTCTCGATTAGATTGGACATCGAATACAGCAGTACAAAGGAGTACAGGTCTGCCGGGCGGACATCGTTCGGAAGCTCTGCCAAAAGCAGTTGGGCCCCAAGACTCTAGACAAGCCCCAAGATGTTTAGAGCAACCGCCAAAGACTCCTGATGTACATAAGGGTAGCGGCAAGAGTATATCTGATAAACAAGCAGATGAGGCCCTGAATGCTAGTAAAGGTAAGGGAGCTTCAGATCCTTCACATGTATCTTCAAAACCCGGCCGAAAGGGCAAGTCATTGCAGATGGTCATATCTCCTAGAGGCAATGGCCCAGAGGGACTGCAAGAACCTGCTGCTTCAAGCAAGAATGAGAAGGCAGAGAGTACTTTAGGTGATGGTCTGTCTGAGTTGACACATTCTAGACAAGATAATGTGATTCAGCAGGCCGAAGGCAGGCTCACAGCTGTGACAGGGTTGCCATGTCTGAACTCATCGAAGGTCTTGAATCCATCACAAGAAGATCGAATGGGTGGAGCGATGACGACAACTGATTTATCCGACGTTCCTTGTTGTCCAAGCAGGCCAGTTGATATAGGCAATCAACCTCATTCAACTGAAGCAGTTGTGCAGCCCCAAAAGCTTGAAAGTGCAGCTGGAGAGGATAAACTAGGGGAAGCTAGGATAGAAGTCGATAACAAGGATGGTGAGCAGATTCAACTCTTTCTTAAATTCGATGGTGTACCAGAAAACGATTGTATGGATTGTGATGTGGATGGGAGTGTTGGAGCCCCGGGCAGTGTTTCTTCAACATTACTCTCTACGGATAAAGAAGCACACGATGATAAAGAAGCGGAGGAGAACGCTGAAGTTGTGTCAGTTCGAGACATACATATGGGACCTGACACTCTCGGAGCTGTAGAAGCGATGGAGATGCTAAGCAGTGATTGCCTTGCCTCAAGTGGCGATGGATCCGATGAGCCTGCTACGAGTAAGGATCCTGCTAGGTCTCCAGCAACAGTACATCCAGTGAGCAGCGATGATAAAACGACCGGCCTGAATACAGAAACACATGATGGTGTTGTTGAGGGACGGCGTATAGTAACTCGTCGCAGTCGTACCCAGGGAAGACAGAGTACAAGATTTGAGAGTACTGATCCTGTCAATGCTTTCAGGGATATAAAGATGAGAGGACGTAACAGACGAGTTGAGGGTACCGATCCTCCTATTGGGAAGTACAGTGATCCCAAGGACAGAGCAAGGAATAGGAGAGTAAGCTGGGCTGGTCCGTTGGAACAAGTGCCCAGGGGCCCTGTCCAGGTCAGAAGAGGTCGGAGTGCTAGACATCAGCAACACTTATGTACAGAAGAGGAGCGTGCAGATAATTCCCGACAAAGTTCCGATCATGAGGAAGCGGAGGATGTAAAGGATGTTGGAACTGGAGACAGGAAAAGGAAGGTTGAAGCTTTGGAAATAGCAGTTTCAAAAGATACTGATCTAGACAAGATCAAGAGGAGATTCAACATGTCGGATGCTGCCATAGCTAGGCTCCTTGGAACTGACGAGGATGAGGACGCAGAAGTAAACCTTAGTCCTGGTGTAAAAATTCGCTCGCTTAGCCATATGCGACCTCCTGAAGCAGAGGAAAATGAGAATGTAGATGCTCCTAAGATTAGAAAGGCCGGTAAAGGTTTGAGAAGCTCTCGGAGTCGTGGTGAAGATGGCTCCATCAACGGCCGAAGAAAACGAGCTTGTACGACATCTAGTGATCAGGAGAAGCAGGGTGGCGAGGAGAGGAAGGGGTCGCCCTGTGATACAGATGCTGCAGATACAAGCGTCGACGGGACGGCTTGTGTGGAGGCTCACCCATCAGACACTGAAGCTCTTCCTGGTAGGAGAAGAATGCGAAGTATTGCAGATGTGTCTTCTCCTTCTGTCAAGAAAACCCTACCAGGAAGGCCTCGTCAGGGTACAGGTCTGCGTCGCGGTAGAGGTAGGCGACCGCTTAGAGCTCCTGGTGAGCAAAAAGCAGATCCTTCTGATGCCGAGCAGGTAGAAGTTCCTCCTCCTCCAATTACTACTCCTGCTTTTCCTTCAATCAGTGGACGTCTACGAGGGAAGGGAGGTCCAAGAAGCGCCCGCAAGCGTAAGGAGCTTGAGCCTCTGACAGTAGAGGTGAGCGTAACAAGCCCCACTTCATCTAAGGAGGCTAGCACAACTTCGTCAAAAGATGTCTCTAAGCGTAGGAAGGGAGAAGCTATATCAACGTGCGTTCTGTTCAGTCATGGCCTGGCTGACGACGTCGGCAAGCAGCAAAGAAAGGTACTGCTGAAGTAAGCAGTAAAATTGGTTTTGGTTTGCTTTCAAGATCAAAAAGTACAATTCTGTTGCTGATATTATAAGTTGAGGAATCTCAATTGCTGTTTTGTTCATGTGTTGCGTTATCGTGACAGATTGTGACAAAATTGGGTGGAAGATTGACAACTTCAGCCGCTGAATGTACTCATTTTGTGGCTGACAAGTTCGTGAGAACCGGAAACATGTTGGAGGCCATGGCTGCTGGAAAGCCCGTAATTACCGCCGAATGGCTGGACAATTGTCTTGAGGCGCAGAGTTTTGTGAATGAACAAGCCTACATTCTTAAAGATACGCGGAAAGAGGATGAGATGGGATTTTGCATGGTTTCAACACTAAATGCCGCACAACAGAGACCTCTTTTGCAGGTGTGTGGAAAGTTCCATATTGAAGGTAGTTGTAGCTGGACAAAGTAGCAGTCATTCCACTTGTGGCTGTGATGAGTGGGCCGGTTGGCCTAGGATCCCAAATACTGCTTGACCGAGGTTCAGATGGTTGACCACACTAGTACCCTGGTGACCTACGTGCTGCTCTCTGGTATGAGACGGGCCCCCAGTGTACGGATTGGTGGAAATAGTACGCAGACCAAGTGTCGAAGCATTGTTGGAGGTGACAAGAAACGACGTTCACCTCCTTCCAAGCAAGACAGTTAGGCAACTCGCGACTGCTATTATCCGTAGGTGTCAATCTGTTTCAGGTGGGCTGTACAGGAGACAATTGTTCTTATCAGTTGTCGCTTTCTTGCAGGACATAAGAGTGTACATTACGCCTGGTACATCACCGGGACCAGAGGCTCTTGCAAGGATTGTTAAGGCTGCTGGAGGCCAGGTATTTTTCCGATATTTTTGTCTCCTTGAGTGTCGAGATGCTGCGGACTTTTAAGTTAAGATGACTTTGGTGAATCATTTGTTTGGGTGCTGATTCTTCTTATCCTTTGTGCGTTCGCTGAGATCGGTGGTACCTTTTGTGGCAGGTTGTCGATGAGTATATTGGTCCAGCACCTGACGGAGTTAGAGAATCAGATTTCTGTCTTGTGCTGTCGTCGGAAGAAGAACTAGAAACGTGCAGTCCTCTCCTTGAGCAAGGTACATACAGTGCACGTGTTTATTCGCTTCATTGATTTCTCACTGTAGTGGAAGACTCACTTCTATGGTGCTTTGGAGATTCTTGTGGACTCCTGTCGTCCTCACTGAAATTAGCAACGGTTCAGATCTAGCTACCGAATCTACTTCCTTTCAGGTGAACATGTAAAGTAGCTGGTAAATCTTTCAAACTTCGAACTTTGGTTCATGTAATCAGTGTATCACGACTCAAGAGCTCTGGGCTCTCTTATATCCCGAGCAAAAATATGTAAGCACTCTTGAATTTGTTGCTGCAGGTGCGAAGGTGTTTACCCCAGAACTTCTTCTTAGTGGTGTTATGTGTCACAAACTTGACTTCTCAAAGTATGTGTTTCACTCAATCTCTGGGGTAACTGGGAAAGAAGGCATAAGCACTGTCAAAATTTCCAATCTTCCTATATCTAAATAGTGGATCATCTGCAGTTGTAAGGCTGTGTATCGTATCTTTGTACTCACATAAAATTTCGACTTACCTGTGTATTGCTCTGTTGCAGTGACCAGCTGTTCAAGAGTTTCAATAATAGACGGCGACGAGCTTCTCTATCCAGAAGAACCACACTGTAGTAGTTATGTTCCAGTTGATGTAAACCAGGTCATTTGATATATATTCATATATAGTAACTTCTGTCACTGTACCTAGCAGTCATTAATTTCTTTGTATCTGTAACTTGAGGTATCTTAGTTAGTGTCAACGCACTATACATAATCCTTTGATGTGCTACCCTCTCATGATTGTACAGCTCTAGATCAAATGAGGTACATGGATGCCTTATTTGTGTAGGAGACAGCGTAGAAACTCAACACTAAGCCCCAATTCCCATTACAAGGAAGGGAGCTAGCCATGCTCCCTTGTCAGATAGATAGGTAGGTTGAGTTGTAGATTTGTCGGTTGAAAAATTAATTGGGGTAACATATTGATCTGTGCACAAGAATGATCAGTGGGGGGACTATCATGTCACTTGTCCCTGTGTATCATGTACATGTTAATTGCCAGCATTATGTAAATTAGCGTCTATCGATTCACATTTCACACCACTTTAGGATCTTGCAATCGGTATCTACGTACATTTACACGTGTGTATCTTCTCTTGTTAACAGCTGGATCGGTGACTTGGTGGTTGGTTACCGTTTGTTTTCAGTTTGGATGAAGCGTTCTCGATTTCGAATCTTAGTAGTCTGGAATTTCTTCTGGGTATGTGATTCGGCAGCGAGACATTCATGGACTGCATTTTCGTTCGTCTGAGGTGGTTCACTTTGTTTCGTGAAGATGTATCTCCATGTTAAATTTGCTGACGAATATGCTTCAATGTGGTGGTCAGACCACCTACTCGTTACCTGGGTAACGAGTAACCGTAACGTATGGATCTATTGACTACCATGTGCGCGCATTTGTGTAGGTACAAAGTGCATCAAAGTATATCTCCGTTTCCAATCATTTACCCACTGCCGAACAGTATACATTAAGTGGTGGTTCCACGTGTCATTAAACAAGACTGGTTTTTGTGATTGCAGTTTTTAAGTGTTTATTACCAAAGTTGATGAATGAAATCAGTCAAAAGGACATGGGCCAACGGCACAGTCAAACGGCAAACACGATGCTCCGCAAGCCGTGGAGTGGAGAGTACTTTCAGGCATTGGCCATTGGTGAAGCTGAAGAAACGAAACATATATCTTCTGTGATACTGTCTGCAAGCTGTGCTTTGACCGAAAGTATGAGGTTCCTTTCTTTAAGGCAGTATGATATCTCTCGATGAGTCCATGGGCCAATCTATAAAGCCAAACACCTCTAGAGTTTACTCCTCCTGTCCACCGTTCGTATTTGAGTTGATTACTGGTACATCATCCTCACAAATTACATGATACCGAGGCCGGGAGGCCTTCCTACCAAACCTAAACTACGCTTGTCTTCCCAAGAGTTCGTGGGGATATCTGCTATTCATTGTAGGAAATATTCCTGAATATATTGCTCGTTTCACTGACTTGCATCTGATTTGCCACCAGAATTGTTAAGGAGTCGAACCCCCAGCTGAAGAAACGGGAAAGTGGTTGGTTCCTACTCTAGTCCGTCCTAATCTAGTCCGACTCTAATCTACGTTCCTTATTTTTGCTTCTTAACAACAGCATATTATTATGTTTCTCCGGGGCGGAAAAAGTTCAACCTTAATCCGGTGTCGACGATGCTCCAGATTCCACTAACGCTCACGCACAGAGACAGACAGATGCCGAAGATGCCCAGCGTCCAGTTGAGGTACCAGTCGAAGCTTCTGACGCTGGGCTTCTTGATCCAGAGCCACATGAAGCAGGGGAATGCGAAGCTGATGGGGATGGAACTGATGCCCCCGAGGAAGCCTGCCAAGCTGCTGATGAAAGGCAAGGCCACTGCCGCGAAGAAGTTGAAGAAGACGAATCCGGAGCGGAAGAGGAGCCGCAGCCACCAAGGGACGGGTCGGTTGGACCTCATGGTTTGCATCATCTCGAAGAAGTCGAATTGCTGCATGGCGTAGATCTGGTACGTGGTCACCGCGTGTAGGGCCACCATCAGGAATGTCATTCCGATCAGAACCCTCGAAGCTCCCATCACGTGGTAGTGGTACAGGGAGAATAGTATCCCGGATGGAAGCATCTGCGCATCCGTCACATTCAAGCGCATCTTTCAGATTCACCATCCCACTCTCCACTTTTCCTCTTTCCTCTCTGTCCCTTTTCGCTGCACTGTCCCCACAATTCCGACTTTTCCCACCGCAATCTCACTCACCCACCCACTCACTCACTCTCCTCACTACTGTCCAGCTTTTGGGCCCAGTCCTGTCCGATTTCTCTCATGGGCTCGTCCGATCCATCCTCACTGTCGTATGGGTGATGGACTCCTACAAAAGGGCAGCAATACTTTCTTCATGCCCGCCCTTTGACTTGGACTTGACTGATCATGACCTGCTTAATTCCCCTTGCTTTTTGCAGTCCGTTTGTGCGCACGAAATCATGCATGACCTATACTTATAGGTCGAGGACTATACTCTACTCCACTGGAGCTTCACGCTCATCATGGTTTCTGCATAGGCATTAGCTTGTACAGCGTTTCAGCTGCATTGATCGACCTTGTGCATTAGAGTGAGGTTTCCAGTCGTCCACTGGTTGGGGCAAAGGGTATGGAGTGGAGGGAACATATATGCTGTTGTCGAGTGATTTCTACGCTCCTGAGACGTAATTGTAATGTCCAACTGATGAGTGTGTAAATTTTAGGTGATAACTAGAAATCTGCATACTCAGCTACTGGAAAGTAATAATTCATTAGCAGTGTATTCAAGGATTTGTAATTTATTTTCTTCTGCTCACCTTGTCTCCGTAAGCCCAGTAGCCAGCTATAGCAATGGGGAAGAGGCAGATGGCCACCGTCACGAAGGCAATCCTCACTCCTCTCCACATGGGAACGTGAGCAGGGTTCTTCAAACTGGAAGGCATGGTTGCCTGCACAATACAATCGCAAATTCAAATTCAAGGGTCTTCCAACTTCCATCCAGAGAAATCAAAAGCGATCACGAGCTGAGCGCGATCAAGTGCCGATGATGATGATTACATCGAGAGAGGAAAACGAGGAGGAAATCAGGAGAAGAGGGTGGGCAGAAAAGAAACCTGAATTTCAGGAATAAGGTTGTGGCCTCTGAAAGCGAAGACGATGTTCCCGAGCGCAACGAAGATGGTGAAAGTGGTGGCCAGATCCGACTTACGTCGAACGGCGTCATAGGAGATGGGGAGGGGGCGGCCTGCATCGACCGAGATGGCCCAGAGCAGAGTGCAGTATGCGACGGCCATGATGGATCCGACCAGAGACACGTACGAGATGGAATTGAGGTTGGGCAGCAGGGCCACGACCCAGCACAGGCACGTGAACACCAGGTACCATTCCATCACCGTCAGCACTTTGGTGTAAAAACACTCGGTGCACACCGTGGAGTAGAACAGCTGCAGAGCACTCCCTCCCAGAATCGTCAGAGCCACGCAGTACCCCGCCGACAGCTGCATCAGCGGCGGTATGACGATCAGTAAGCCCCGCTTCGGGCCTGCAACCATCAAAGGCCCACTGAGATTACCATCCCTCGCAGAAATTCTCAGACCCCAAACTTGCAAGATAACAGAACCGTCATGGTAACAACAGTTACAGTTTTATGGATCTCTACTGAAGCTCTGGTTCCTGAGCATCAGAAGACTGAAATATTCAGTATCTGGTCTCTGCACACACAGTACACCATAAACCCTCCCTGACTGCGCCAAAAGTGAGCTCATTGTCAATGCTGACTTTCGAAAATTCGAGGAAGGCTGGACTGTTAATGAGCTCTCGTGCTCCACTGTGAATACTCCAGTGGGTCTTGGTGGCTCTCGAGTGTCATTCGATTGCTTCGTGCCCATTTTGAGGTCAAGGCGGCATGGATTCATTCAGTGTCCAAGTGAATGTGTGTTAGAGGGACGCTGTCAGATGATGGTTTGTTGTAGTGAGTAGACATGTCTCTGGGTTCGTGGAGGATGGGGCATCGAGGTGAAAGAGAGGGTGAGATGCAGGGAGCGTTGGAAAGAGTGAACACGAACCGAAAGCTTCTTGCGCGATCTCTATGAAGCGATTGAGTCGCTTCCCGGGCACCGACTCGTGCATCATGACGAGAAGATGGGTGGTGTACATCTGCCACACGAATGCTACTGTCAGAGCAAGACTGCCCCAAGTCCTGCAGCCACAACGCAGACCCACACTTCAACCATCTCCCCTCATCTCCACAACTCCCTAATTCCTCAAACCTCATCGCTCATCCTCCCACTCCCCCTTCCTCAAACCCCGTCCACCCAAACCTCCCATCCATCACATTCTGGCAGGTCGCGAGCACAAATTTGACAATCTCCCTAAGCTCCGCATAAAATGAACAAGCATTCGAGCGAGGAAGGGGGAAAATAAAAAACAATGAAGTCCGAAACGAAACGAGTACAGCAGGAGCTGGAAACGGGGGGAAGAGGGGCAGGCAAGGGAAATGCATACCAGCCGAGGTACATGAAGGCGACGGGGAGGAAGAGCGACTGGAAGCCGATGGAGGCATTGAGGGTGTGGAAGGCGGCGTAGAAGACGTTGCCGTTGCGCGACTCGGTGACGGGCAGCCAGGCGTCGCGCGGATTGAGCGTGGTGAAGTGGCCGATGTCCTCCAGGTACTGCTTCATGTTGACGAAGGCCTTGCGCATGGGCGTGGCCAGCGGCGTGCCCAGGAAGCGCGGCGAGCGCAGGTTGGGCGTCCACGGCGTCTTGGGCGTGTTCAGGCTCGGCGTGGGCAGGCTGGACGACGGCTTGCTCATGTTGGGCGTCCCCAGCGGCCGCGGCGTCTGCGTGCCGCTGGGCGTTAGAATTCCCGGCGAGAAGATCCTCGGCGACGCCTGGCTCGGGGGCGTCGAGCCCTGCGGCGTCACGGGGATTGAAATCAGCTCCGGCTCGTCCGATCGCGACGACAGCTCCGAGCGAACGTTAGGCGCGAAGCTCACCTCCCTCACCGTCACCACTCTCGGCCCCTCCCTTCCCCCGTAGCTCCCCTCGCCTCCCGAGCTCGAGTCCATTTTCTCTCCTTCCTTCCCCGCTCGATGCTCCCTCTGCTCGCTCTCCTCTCCCACAATCGTCTCGCCTCGTTCTTCTCCTTCGTCACTTCGGAGCTGCTTCCACTGCATTCAGCTCACCCCTCCCACATCTTCTCGGGAGGATGTGCATCGCTCTGTGCCGAGAAAATCAGCTCAGCTCTGCTCTTCTCGGCTCAGCTCAGCTCTCAGACTGCAGCTTCTTCCCCGGAATATTTTGTCCCTGATTGAAACTTCGGAACGTTGAGCTCGGGTTTCGACTTCACTCCTTCCAGCAGCCCTTGAAATCGAGCGAATGTAGCTGCAGTGGAGGTTACTGGTGTCTTGCAGGTTCAGCAAGCTTGCGTTTTCTGTGCGGGTTCGTTCCGGTTCGAAGTGTATTTTGTGTGCCAGAGTTTGGCTGTGCGGGAAATCTGTGCGGGATCTGCGTTTGGATGGGAGAGGTTTGAAAGTTTGTGTCTCCCAGTGTTGTTGGCCTTTGTGCAGATCGTGATCTCCGCTCGGCTCGGCTCGGCTCAGCTCAGCGACAATCTCTCCCAATCTCTTGCAATGTCCACAGAATGTGGCAGCAGACAAGGGGAGAAGATCTGGGTAAGACGAGTATAAAGGCTCGTGTCCTGATTGTCGTGGATTCGGGTTGTTGCAAGCTTAAAATGAGCTGGGACAAGCCTCCTCTCTTACCTGCATTCTCCTGACACCACTCCCCAGCAGCGCAAACGACAAGTACCAGCGGCAGTACAGCAGTTTTATCGTCATCCACTTTTATGCGTCACTGCTGCTCACTGCGGCTGCTCTTCTTCTCTTGTACTGCCTCTGCTGCTGCTCCTCTTCTCCCTCCCTCCCTCCTCCTCGTCGACTACTTGTTGTCTGTCTGCCTGTCTGGCCTGGGAAGGAGGAGACACCTCAGTAGTTGTAGTACGTGGTAGTAGAGGTGGGGAGGGAGGGCGAGAGGAGGAGCTGCGCAGAGCAGGGCAAGAGGACGAGGACGGGGAAGGACCCCACCTGCTGTCAATTCTTCTTTGTGCCTGTCTGGGTCTGGGCGTTGTTTGGTTTGACTCGTGATGGGCCCACAATTCCACAATGGTGGGGATGGGATCGGCTGGGGTCATCCCAGATGCTCGGTATCAGCAGCAACCGCAGCCAGGCAGGAGGAAGAGCTCCAGAGTTATCCCGAGTGATGCTTCCGTGCTTTGTTTTCCTCTCCTCTCCTCTCCTCTCCGAGGATTGGAACTTGGATTGAACGGCGGCAGAAATAGCGTGATCTACAATTCAGTAGTGCGGTCAGTCGAGCAAGCATCCAGTCAGCCAGCCTAAGGAGCATCTGAACTTCAAAACTTCAACCCAACGTTGTGCACGTCCCTTCGAGTCTAGTTTAGTCTAGTTTAGTCTAGTCCAGTCGGGGCCAGGGGCTCCCTCTCCCCGAGACTCCTCTGCTCAGTCCAGACTTTTCCCTCCCGAGCCAAGGACATTTCCTCATCATTCCCTTCCTTCCTTGCTTCCAGCCTCAAAGGCTAACAACCAGCAAGCACCCACTGGTCTCCGTTGGCTCCCCAGGGCCCAATGCCCCAGGCAAGGAGGCAGGCCCTCTCTCCAGGTCCCTTTCTCAGACATGAAACAGACGAGATCACGACGAGCATGAACGAACTACTACAGTACAGCAGAGGCCCAGTCCAAAGCACCGAAACTGTATCCATCTTCGCAAGGCCATGTGTATCTCAAGCTGCAGCTTGAGCTTTAGTTCACTGTGCAGCAGCAAGGGTGACTGTAGAACTTCCTCACGACAACAAACGGCTCCTTGCAAACAAGCTCAGATATGTACTGGATACCAGTACATATCTGATCTCTTACTGAAAGTGGACTCAGATACAAGCCAAAGTGAAATTTCTTTTAATCCATTGCATGAGGGTTCGAGTCTAAGAGACCAGCTCCAGCCCGCCCGCCCGCCAGCCATGTATAGCTGAGATTATTCAAGGACTGCTACTATAGAGTGGGGACGTATCCATCCACAAGTAGAAACTAAACCAGGCGGCAGCTCGAGATCCCAAAGCAGGTTTCACGACGGTAAGGCCGATACTGTGGACGATGAGGCTCGAGAGGTAGTTTGCCAATGAAAGTGCAAACCTTCACTGGCAAGGTCAAGGGCAATGCGCATGGGCTGGATTGGATGAGTGAGCTGAGCTGAGGGAGTGAGTGTTGAGCTCGAGGCGTACGTAATGTAGTGTGGTCTAGTGCAGTTTTCTTTGTCGGAAGGGAAGGAATGCTGGACTATATCTTTCCTACGGCACAACCTCCAAATCTCCAAGCAGTTGACGTTTTGTCTTTCTCCTGCGTGTTTGTTTCGGCAAAAGCGGTTCTTTGGTGCATGTACTTGTGCCTCTTCCTATGCCCGGCCCCATAAGCAGCCATGGACTGGACCTTGTCACCACACTTCATCATCTGCTCTTCTTCTCATTTTACCCCCAAATCCCCGAGAGCAAATTGTGAATCTCTGTTGCAGGTTTCATTGGTGGGGTTGGGGCACTCGACTCGTTTATACCCAACGGATTCCGCGAGTCCAACTTTTGGGACCAAAATCGACGCTTAACTACTTTCCGGACCTGCTTAATGCACATCATCGCAACCACACTCATTTCCGTACTCAGTGTGGAGCCCAACATTTTTTGCAGCAAGTAAGAAGTATATAGCAAAAAAGGATGGGAAGACCCATCAACCCGTACATGGATGAAACCAAAGGAGGAAGATGGGGCTAGGCCCAATAGCATCACAATCGGAAATATATCATACAACAAATAAGATATCCTAACCCAATTTGTGGAGCCCAATTAGTGTGATTAACACTAATCAGGGCCTAGAGGTGGAGTTTAAGACAAAACACTAATGAAGTAAGGTATGAATGGAGTTGAAAGTGTTTGAGAAGAAAATACTCAATAAAATTCAAAAAAAGGATGGGAAGACCCCATCAAGTCGACTAGGGAAGAAACCAAAGGGGTAGGATGGGATAGCCCAATAACATGATAATTGGAAATATGTACTAGTGCACCTAATATATTGGAACTATGTACATCAAATAGTCTACATACTACCATAGTAAATGAAGAAGTATCACCTAATATGATTACTCTTCTATGGATTGCACCAACAAGTGATCTCTATATAGCAATGGATACCTCCTCTATGAAATAAACAACACAATATGATACCGAGAGTGATACCCCTATCGCATAGTATGGTAGGCTCTCTCTCACCAACATAAGGAAGTGTATGTCCATATAAATTCAAAGCTAGAGGAACAAAGAGATGTGCTCTTTGCATACCTTGGTTGTTACGCTGTCGCAAAGGACAATTCTTCGCTCTGAGAACGCCTGAGCGACTGGCTGTAGAAGAACCCTCTAGATACTTGTGTGAGTTGACAATCTCTTCTTCCTCTCCTCAGCACTCCACATTACAACCGGTAAAACTTCAGCGGAAAAAGATTATGATAACCAATGATTCGACCAATAACTTTCTCTCAAACTTTACAGAAAATTGCTTCACAACCCTTTCAATTTGTTAGAAAAGTTTTAGATGTTTTTGCCCTCTAGATCTCTCAAAAAAATTGTTGATTTACCCACTGTATCACAAGGCGATATGCAAACCCCTGTGTACAAAAACCATCACACATCCCAATCCTTAACTCCAATTGCTTTCAAATTTCATGAGAAAGTCACTCATTATCCGATCTTCAACTCTGGAAAGTTTTATTGACAGAACTTTCTGCTATCAAAAGATATGATTGATGTACTAAGTTTGTGATAGTCAGTGCAATCCTGCAACTCTGACTGCTTACACAAACTTCAACCTATCACTCCATACTCAACTCTCGTCCAATCGAGTCAAAACTTAATCAAAACACAAGCTTGAGTCGTAAACTGTATCTTTGTCAACTCAGATCTCCCAAAACCTCCGTCAGATTCTCACAAACACTCCAAATACACCCAAAGGTCTAAATTTCTCTCTCTAACTTTGAATCACCGTTTCAGAGTGATAAATCTTTCAAATCCATCCATTCTTGAGCTCACGTTGTAGCTCGTCCCGTCAGCTTTCCAACGATATACTTTGATTTTCGAATCTCCCCCTAGAAGTTCTCTAAAATCCCTAAAAATCTCGAAAAGTTGCACTAGTGTCCTCATTGGTCAAAACTCCTAGACCAATGGGAATGGAGAATGCTATTTTGACCTCTAGTGTGGCCAAATTAGTTCCATTGAAACTTAGAGCTTTACAACTATCCTAAACACTCTACTTAGACATCTTATACACAATATGAATTGTCACTAATAAGAGTTAAAATGACAACTTGAAACCAGCTATGTATACCCAAAAGCGATCACGATGAAGACACCGGATGTTGATCACAAATGGACTCGACAATGATACATCTTGAGAATCATGTTGTCCCCTATCCATGTCCTACGTCGACTCCACTTCAATCAGATAAGCTCCTTAGTCATCAAGGTGATGTGTCTAGATCTCCCTAGCTCTTTACAGCCTTACAATGCCATCTGTTACCTTAATCTAAAGTATCGCCGTCATGACAACAGCTCTGAAGATGACACATGTCATCATCTTCTCATAGTAGCCGCGTCACAACACGACAACGCTCTGCTCACCACCTATCCAAGAGGATGGATAATCACACTCTTTGAAACAATGTAACATGTAGGATATCTAATCACGATGTTTGCTATTGTTCTCATGAACCAAGTATAAGTTGACTGCAACTCATACCAACGCTCACTCCATGTGAAGTATCCACACTCTCATGCCATTGCAAATATCACATCATAATGACATCATGAATAACTATACTCTATATTCCAAATGGTCAATGAGTCATATGGATCCAATTGCATCTAACCTAGAACCACACTCATATGTGAGTAATGAAGATGCATATGGATGGACAAGCCAAGTCCCAACCTCATAGTTGCAAAGAGTGTTCCACTTGTTGACTTCGGACTGTATCTGCAAATGAAAATTTATGCTTGCAATTAAGATCTATTCAAGGTAACCTTTTGGGGTATAGGGTCCAACACTTCCCATACCAAGCCCATTGAGATATATAAGATGGATCATGGAGAAACTTCCAGTGTAAGAGATAAGTTCAAGACGATTGCATTTATCATGGAGCATTTACTATGTTTTTCAACCAGCCAGCCAATTTCTTCAGTTCACATTTTTGGCCACAACCCTGACCAAAAATGTGATTGAAATAGGTTTTTGTTGGAATGAATGTTGCACGGAGCATAAGTGTGGAAGACAGTGGAAGTGAGTCACTCCTAAAGGTTTTCTCTTTTCTCGTTCAATGTCCAACACTTCAAATCCCCAAGTTCATATTGTCAAAGGGAGACTAGAGAACTTAAACCTTGCCACCCCTTCACAAATCTTTGCTATACTAGTTTAGGTAAAATATACACTAATTAGTGTTATTACGTTATTACTTCAATTAGTGCAAAACTCCAGTTAATGTAAGGTTCCTACTAATTACGAAACTGAATGTACTGCTCTTGGTGTGTGACTTATATTGATGTGTACCACACTGATCTTGGGTAGAATATTTGGGATTGCAATTGATATTTTTGGAAAATAAGGGGAATTATATCCAAAAAAACATCAGTGTGGAGCACAATATTTACAATAAAGTAGAATTCCAACAAGAAACGATCCGTTCTCCTCTTGAGTGTGTATCACATTAGATTCTGCTCATTCTAAATGACAAACGCGTTATTGTACACCTATTTAGTGTCGATCACACTAAATAGGCACACTACTGCAGTGGATTAACAGCAGCTCAGGATTGCAAATTGCTTAGATTTGCCAAGTTGTGATGCCTTCCGATTCTTACACTAGGTTCCATGCAGCGTCGTATATGTGACATTTGAATAAGTATAAAATTTTGATTCAAATTTCCTCCAAATTTTCAACAATTTGATTGTGATTAATTTGATATGCATAATAAAAAATTTACAGCTGTACTTTTTTTATGTGTTATTAGTAGAATCAGACCTATATATTTTGCCAAGGCTTTTGTATATATCCAGATCATTTGTAGATATGCGAAGAACAATCACATCAAAATCTCACATGTGTTATGTTGACTTGGCACATACTTGGAATATGTAATCCTACATGGATCGGTTTACACTATTGTGAGGCTTAACAATTGACATTTTAATTAAATTAAAATTAAAATTAACAATCTTTGTGCATGCTAAAAATGTAATCTCATGAACCCAACTATAGTTTCATAATTTTTCAGTACACTCAACACTTCTACAATGAACTCCATCTTATTGTAATGTTTCATCCTTTCAGGTCTTTAACCCTATATTACCTCATTTCGTAATTTCTTATATCTGAAACCATTCATTG
The DNA here is from genome assembly GCA_014180765.2 of Marchantia paleacea. NCBI lineage: Eukaryota > Viridiplantae > Streptophyta > Marchantiopsida > Marchantiales > Marchantiaceae > Marchantia > Marchantia paleacea. Next base: position 6,130,859 of record MUAA02000018.1, read on the forward strand.
CCATGATGATTGGTCTAGTATATCTAACACCCTTCAAAAACATCCAGTTCCAATAACAATATAAGAACTAAAATTTGAATGGATGTATTTGTTATGATTTTGAAGTGATTAATACACAATTTTTCTTTGTTATTAAGAAATGAGAATGGAAATGCCCTTATGGCAGGGCCATCCATTGCAATTTTTAATACAAATTCCCGTTATCAATCACATCTTACACACGATGTGGAAACAATGAGCTGATTACAATTCATTTATAATGATATAAATCAAATTTTACATGTTTACCACTTTGTTATCACTTGCTAAATACCTCCCAATTATCACATATTCAGTAGTAAGGAAATACATGGTTCATGAGAGTATATTTTATTACACGTGTCTCTGACGCAGAATTAGAACAAATGAGCGAAATGTCAAATTCCCCTGTTAAGTAAGGATGACTTGTTTTAGCTTCGAAGGGAAGGTGGTGTTGACCAGGGAAGTTTTGGAGACTGCGCGGACTAATTACTCGCCGTCGCAGTTGAGAGTGCACCGTGAGAGGCTTGCAAGACAGTGCACTTCAACAGGGCAGCTTGCATGGACCTGGCGATTGCGTGCGGTGACTGCGGTCGCCTGCATGCATGATTATTGTAAGTCCCATCAGTGGTCGGTCGACGTGTCCCTGCGTCGCGAGGATTTTCGCGATTTGCTCTCACGGATCCTGAGTCCTGACTGATGCCTACAGCTAACAGTAGAAGAACCAGATACGGTACGCACCGTACCAATGTACGTCAAAGAAAGTGATACCCGCTGTATCTCCTTCCCTCCGTCGAACGTCATCGTCCCTTCCTCCAAATTTGGAGTCCCTCCAAGACGACAGCCTCCTAAATTAGGGCAGGCAGGGACTGGAAGGCACTCAGTTCAAACTTCAAAATTGTCCTCCTGTCCAAGTGAAAGAAGGCGGGGACGACAAACGTCAATGTCACAAGAACAAACGTCAACGGGATGACCCCCTGAACTCAAAAAGCAAAAGGATATAGTAAAATAACAAAAAGTATGGAAGACCCAGTCAAGTCCTACATGGATGAAACCAAACGGGTAACATGGGCTAGGCCCAATAGCATCACCCCCTGAATTTATGTCGCTTCCTTCGGACCCACCCACGGACTTCCATGGATGGATGGACGGACAGATGGACTACTTTCTCCTTTCTATCTGCGTTGGTCCCAAAGCTGTTTTACCCTACTTTTAAAATACCATTAATATTTTTAAAAGTCTCGGATTTAAATTTAAAATACCAGACTCGGACAAGACCTTCGGAATATAGAGTATAAGAGCTGGTTCATTTAATGACGGCTCAAGCTTTCGAAGGTCTTGTCCGAGTTTACACGCCAGAGTCCGGACCTTGTCTTGCCCTCATTACGCCCGCCAAATATTTAAATCTATTTCGAGTGACGTTGACAACGATAACTTGAAATAAATGAAGAAAAATCTATTTTTTTCCTTCACCATCTTTTTGTGTACAACCTTTTGGAATGCCATTTTCGCTTCAAAAAGTTGAATAGTGAAACAAAGTGTGAGTATTTTGAAATTTGGAAAGGGCTATGAGTATGAACGTCTACGTGATATTTCTTTCGGGCACCGAGGCTTAGTTTCTTTGGACTTGGAGCGATTGCACAACCTTCTAAAAATCTTTTTTTTTGTCAACAAAGAGAGTTGAAGGCGGGGTTTAAGAAACTACATTCCATTGGATTAAGTATTATTCTGTTTGACATTTTTTATTAGGATTTTCATCTCCTGGTATGTTTGTCATGTGATTTACAAGGAAAATATGTAAATATCATAGAAGAATTATATATGAAACCAACGAAGGTAGAGTCTTCAGTTCATGTCATGAATCCGTACGATTTTGCAACTAGGTACAGACTTTTCTCATCAAGAAGAAAAGACGATTCATTAGGTGTCTTTAAACCATGTTTGACTAGATATTTGCCGAATACTTACAAAGGTCAGGATCTACAATATATATTTGGAATATAGAACTCCTAACGCATTAAAAAAATCAGTAGGAAAAAGTCAAAACAAACGAGAAAAATACACAACACCAGTGCCGATAGGTTGCTTTGAGAGAATCCGAGCTCTCAAAAGTTAAAATGGTTTCTAGCTTAACAGAGTGTAGTTTGACCCGTTCATTGATCCACATTTAAAGTATCAACTTCCTCATGTCCACTAAAGTATGTTTCATTTTGATTTATTTGACCACCTTTTTACCAGTTCTTGGGAATCACCCAGATTTCAACCACGAGATTTCCCCTTGGAAGGGGCATACATGACTTCAATGTATAATGACACAATCGCAAGGTAAAGGGTATTACACGGAAGGTGTCACTTTGAAGAAAATAGTTTTTATGCTTGCATAGGGAAAGACATTCATATGGTATTTTATTTGTTCTATCAAAAGAGATGTCTATCTGAGCTACTTCCTAGTCTTTTTCATGGTTGCGTTACTTTCACAAAACAATTCAAGAAAAAACTTTGTACTTGTGCCAACTCTATACTTTTCATTGCATACACAACATATACGATCATCAAATACAAAACTTGATGACACAAGTTGCCAGATAGTTAGCCAATTATTTTATGGCTTTCTCTAGCAAAGAAACCTGCATGTCCACCAATTGCTGCTTGACCATAACTATTGAACCTGGCATTGACCAAAATTCTCCCGCAGCGGCGACAAAATGTTGTTTCTTTATCCCAAGTGACTTATAACTGACATGGCAAGCACAATTCTTCACAAGACTAATCTATCAGCTTGGAGATCAATCTCATACATTACCTTTTAGACTTACCTCCAGAAGGAAGTATGGAGGTCACATGAAATCGGCAATGGTCGGTTGGCGAGGTTTCCATGTTATGCAGTTTTTCTAGTGCAACTCACATGGTGATAAGTGAGGTATTTTAGACTACCCTCCAGACCAGATGCTTTCCAATGTTCGAAATCCAATGATTCAGAAGGAGTCCGGACCAAATAGTCATAGACCAACGCTCTAGATGACATTGAGTTTAGCTATGGACTGAACTGGGGATCAAGGTCGAAGATAATCTATATTATGGATTCATTGAATCTATAGGAGAGCAATCACGTTAGTGATGCTTCTTCGGATGCTCTGTTGTTTGTAGACCTTTTGACTTGGATAGTTGAGATATCCTAGGTGCTGTATGACATATTTCCCAGTGTGATTCTATTGGGGCCTAGCCCCATGTTACCGGTTTGGTTCCTTCCTTGTACGATTTGATGGGGTCTTCCCATCCCTTTTGATATTTTACTTCGTCTTTCATTTCGATTCATTGAATGATGGGCTGATCTAATCTCTCATGCTATTGGAGAAGATGGAAGTAGGGCAAAGTGGTTTTGTGACAAAGATATCTTAGTTATGAATCCATGATAGCATCTTTCCAATCTTGTCAAGAATATATAATGTCATAACTCTTAGGTATGACATTAAAATATTGATTATGTAATGTTCCGGTAAGTAAAGACGTGGCTATGTGTGATGAGGAGATGGTTGTGTTCGTGTTGTGCTACTTTCATATCAAAGAGCAAAATTGATTAGAATTTGTGTTTGATCTAATTTTGCATATGGAATTACAAGTTATAACCATAAATTTTTTTATCTTATTTATAAACCAAAATATTTCAAAAATATAATTTATCAACTATAGAGTTGTTGTGAATGATATATGATTATTGATAAAACTTGACACATTATTACCACCAATGTCATCACACTCTAATAGATGTAGAGATTAGTGATGCCGCAAAGATAAGCAAGTATGAAGGAATATGTGAATACATGTCTTCATTCACTGACCTTGGAGATGCACAAAGCTCATGGACAAGCTAGTGATAGTTAGAGATTGTGTTAGACATTATCATGATAGTTGTATTGATGCACCTGTATGTGTTGTCTTTTTACATCAAATATTATAGTTCAGTGAATTGAGAGAAATATAATTTTAATTGGCGATACTTGTTTTACCTGATAACATGATGTATCACCGTTATTGAAGATGTGCATGTGGGAGACGTTAGAGTCGAGATTTGAGACATATTGATTTCTCATGAGAGAGAGATTAACTCTCATTTTCTTTTGGCCCGGGTTAAGGGTTGGATCTTTTCTAGCCTCCTTTGTCTTTGTACTTGAGTCCATAGGTTTTCATCTCACTTTTCATTCCATTCCCCCGCTTTAGATTATTTCACAGAGATTTGCAAAGAAAATTAAAATTTCCGAAAGTTCCACACACAAGACATTGACGGTATACAGTATTGCGTGACTCAACCTTCGAACTAACCCTGGTTCGTTTTGCCGCTTCTTGGTTCACGGCAGTCTTTTCGCTAATGAAGATCCGCATCCACCTCTCAAACCGGGCCTTCTTCAAAATCGACCACTGTTTCTACATCCGATGCATTTAATCTCTCGATTGCGTGGAAAATCGAAATCGGTGCAGGTTCCGAAAATGAACATGAAGTCGCATGTAGCCCACTGTTACGTTGGAACTCGGAGAGTTGCATGACGAGAGAGTTAGAGTAAATGCACTTGGGAGAAGTTGCTCCCCACGCACCATCAATTTCAGCCCCTGGCGTGAATAAATCACCGGAAGAAAGTGTGCTTCTTGGAAGATCGGAGATAAATTGGCCGGATTAGCAGGCAGTAATGGCCACTGCTGCATTGATCAGTTACGCGAGTGTTGGGAACATGGCATATTAAGAGAGAACAAGAAAATTAAATGCCTCGTGCCTCTGCGCTCCTCTGGTCTTGTCGGATGTCTGTTCCTCCCTCGGCCCTACAAATTCCCACCATCCCTTACGCCGCTGGCATGCCATCCCGAATCTCCAAACCTAACCTACCAGGCTCGGCCGGGCCAGCTTCGTTCCCACCGATGTGGGAAGAATGCCACGTCTTGATATGCTGAAAGCATGACGATTGGCTGGCTCTTCGGCTCCGTCGCTCTTGCGCTTTGGCCGGAGCGGAGCCCTGGTACTCTAAACCCGCCGTGAGTATGCATCGTCATACTCTGCCCAACATTATATATCTGCAAAGCTGACGTGGTTCCGTTCCTCAATGGTTCAAGCGGGCCCTTGGTTGTTCGCTAAATAGCAGTTTCTTTAAGAAAATTAACAAGAGGTAATCATATTCAAGCGTTCGTGTAAGATTAACTTCATTTTTTTTCTCGTATGATGATTTATAAAAGTACCATATTTTTTTTTCCAAATTTTGAAACTTGAAAGTACAATTTTGACTCTTAGAAATAGAAAAATATAATAGAGATATCAATCAATGATGATCGATGAATTTTACTTCAAATTAGATTGTATAGGAAGTTCAAAAAATGAAATGTTTTACATCATGATGTTTCCAAGAGTCCACGAATCACTAGTTACACTAGGGAAACTTTGAGAAATAAACGAAAAGCAACTATATTTTGATTGTCGTTTCTCTCGGTGCTTTTATAGATTGAAGGAAGTACAAAACGGAAAATTAATCACATGCACAAAAAAAATTCTTCACTGCCATTATCGTTTATATTCGATGATAAGTCGAAAATCGACTTATCATCGAATGTACTTTTATCTGATCAGATCATGATCGGTACAATTTACTATTAATTTATGGACATTATGTGATAGACTTATGATCTTGAAGTACGTATCTTGAGAATGATAAGAATTCAGGTATCTTCAAAACGAATGACGAAGTAAAATAACAAAAAGGATGGGAAGACCCCATCAAATCGTACAAGGAAGGAACGTAACATGGGGCTAGGCCCCAATAGTATCACACTGGGAAATATGTCCTACAACACCTAGGATATCTGAACTATCCAAGTCAAAAGGTCTACAAACAACAGGAGCATCCGAAGAAGCATCATCTAACATGATTGCTCTCCTATGGATTGCCCCAGCTAGTGCTCTTTGTAGAGCAATGGAAACACGTTGCCTAAAATAGGCTATACAGTAAGCTAAAGAGAGTGATACCCCATGTCGCCTAGTATGGTAGGCTCTCGCAAGACTCCCTCACAAACATGTCGAAGTCGGTGTCCATAGCTCCATATAACTCCAAAGCTAGAGGAACAAAGAGGTGACCTCTCTCGCATACCTCTATACTTGAGACCTTATCGCCGCCGCTCCACTCGCCGCCCATCCTCGGAGGATGGGTGATCACCCCTCCGAAAACCGTGTCTCTAGTAGGATCGGTAACCACCACATCGCCCACAAGAACCTGGTCCTCCCGAACCAAGCATGTCTGCCTCTAACCCTAGTCGATCGCAAGGCATACCAATGCTCTCTCCATGTGAGGTATCCACCCTCCCCGCGCCATAGCAAACACCACATCCCTAATGGCATCATGGGTAGCTATCCTCCGCCTCCGAATGGACAACGAGTCATATGAACACCGCCGCATCTAAAGTGATACCACACTCACATGTGAGTAATGAAGATGTAGATGGATGGACCAAGCCAAGACGGAACCTTATCATTTGTGGAGAAAGTAGTGCGAGTCGGAAAGTCTTGATGCATGGTCGAGCCAAGATCCACGAGCCTGCACCCTTGCCCGAGCAAGAGCGTAGACGAGCTCTAGTAGTACGAGGGATGGTCGGATCCACTAAGAGTGAATGTAGAGCCTCCGAAACTGCCGGTCCATCAAGATAGACAGAGACCCCTAGTCCAATCGGTAGCCAAAGAGGAAAAAGATGGGAACTCATGTCATACCTCCCGTGGTAAAGCGTCTCTCGTATGTCGTAATAATACCTGTAAGGGAAATGATCCCGTATCGACGCCCCTCGTATATATCTCCAAAATAGGTCTATCTGCGATCACAAATCGAGAAGATAACAAAGGTGCAACAAGTGCCCAACTCGCCAAGAATGCCGCAGGTGCCGTCTCCTCCATCGATAATAAGCCTACCCCTCCACACGAGATTGGCAAAGATGTCTGCCTCCTTGCCAAATCTCCGTCCACACACTCGAATGTCCCCCGGGTCCGATGATGTCACCAAAGACGCCATGATCCTCCTATCAAAGGTACCGCCAAACGTGATATGAATGTAGGTGAAGGAGGAACAAGAAGAAGAAGATAGGTGGGTCGACGAGCAATACTAGATGATAGTATATCAAACGCCACCTGCGGATCCCCTAGTAGAGGAAGGTCATCTACATGCAAAACATCCTCGGCCAATGCAACGTCAAGGTAGCGTGAAACAAAATCCTCAGACCCTACTGGCACTCCTAGAATACGTAAGCCATCTGTCGATATCATACATCCCTCTTGAAGCTGAAGATGAGGCGGAATGCCCAAAGGAGACCAAGCCCTACACTTTGACACCTTGACTCTCAAACCTACAAGATGAAGCTTGGTAGTCAAGTAATCAAAGGCCATTTAATGTCGTCTACATGGCCCACAATGTGTGTATCATCCGCCAAGGAGGGGAACACACAACCGGCACGGCCAAAGCAAGAGACACAAGAGCTCAGAATGAGCCATGGCAAATAAGGGTCCCCCCAAAGGATCTCCTGTCGAGTCCGCCGGGCGGATCAGAGAACGGTGACTCTCTCCTCGAAGAAAAGCCATGCTAATAAAATAAAGAAGAATGAGAACCGTAGAAAGATCGCACAAAAAGGAATGAGGCTTGATAGGGGTCCACAGGCCTCTAAGCTCTCTAAAAATGGATGCACGCGAGACACTGTTAAAAGCGTTCTCAACGTCTACCTGCAAGACAATCCAATCCGGATGGATATCTAGAAGTGCTCTAATGCCCAACGATACTGTCTCACAGCCTCCTGGTGTGGCGACTCCAAACTGATGTGGACAAAGATGCTCCTGGAAGTGTGAACGATGCTGCAAGACAATGGTACGGCTGACTAATCGCAATAAGACCTCTCCAATAGCAATCGGTCGAATGCCCCCAGTGTCCTTCTCCATCGCAAGAAACCGATTAGCACCTAGAGCCTGACTAACTGACAACGGAATCTCCCCTCTCGCAACTGCTGCAGTCACCTGGAACAACTCCGTGAAACCACTAGAGGGATCGTCCGCCTGAAAGCAATCTCGAAGATGCTCATATACCATCCCCGACAAACCCCCGTGAGGATAAACGTGGGGTCGTGCATAGAGAATGAGCAAATAATGATCTGTCAAGACATAATGGCTCCTCCGGCCGATACCCAAGACCTCTAATGGTATCTCCCGCCCATGGGTGGATGTAGAAGGCTTAAAGAGGAAATCGCCTCTCCTCAAGAGGGACTAGCCATGGACAAAGGATGAAGGGCCCGTGTAGCCCTGCTTATACTCCCCCGGCATGCCCCAAGATCCTACACCGCCGCAATCTTGCCGAATCGAAGTATCATGTGACCGAACTCGACTCCTAACCCTGTGGTGGCTCGAATGCACTCCTCCCGCAATGTAGCCCAATCCCATGCTCGAATCTCCGAAATCTAGCTGCCACCTCTCTATGTCCAGCACGTCCCCCTCTAGTATAACGTAGACACCATCGCGGAAGTAATAAAAACAAAAACCATGCTAACTCGTCCATGGGATCGCGCGCCAACCGATCGAGCGGTAAGTTTAAAAAGCACGCCTAGCCTCGTCATGCAATGCCCGAGGAAGCCTATGGAATAAACGTGGACATGGAAATCTAGTCTCAAAAAGCCCTAGAATCGAACCTGCATGGGAAGCTAACCACTCCCACGACCCGACGGTATACCCGGAATGCTCAACGAAGGAGTCGATGTAATGTGCGTGTTCCCCGAAGTGACAAAAACCGATGTCGATGTGACCGTCCTCCTCACATGCGCATCCCAAGTGGTCCAATCATAATCTTTGTGCATCTTTCCCATGTGGGTCTTTACCCCTTGCGAGGTAAAGAGACAATGACACACCGGACATGGTGTATCACGCACCGCTTTTGGCGGTCCCATGAGAGAAAGTCAAGCTAAAGCTAGCACAAAGGGAATGATAAAGAAACCCAGCACTCCATCATGTATCTCCTCCCACCTGCAGAACCACAACCCCCCTAACACACCACCTCACATTGGAAAATGCTAACTATGGAAACACTAAAATCTAAAAATACTCATAACTTTTTATTCAGGTCTCCATAATTTTCCAACTAGGTTCCAATAGAACCAATGCAGGAAAAGGAAGAGATGGGAACAAAAAAAACCCGACCCATATGTCTAGTATAAGAAAAATCACTCAAAATGCATTCAAAACCCTAAAAAAATAAAAACACTCATATCTCACAATATCATTCTCCATAGTCTTCAATTTAGATACCAATGGAACCCAAATTGAAAGACGAAGAGAATGAACTATTCACTCTCCATGTTTGCCAAAGTATGGCCACAGAAACTACAAATCAGTTCCCGCACCCTCTCAACACTCGGCTCTCCAAAAGAGAAAAAAGAAAAGATAATTTGGTTCCAAACACATGACATTTAGTACGTAAGCATGTTCATTTCCGGCCGGATAGAGTACAAGTACTTATCGGATCGATAACTAATCCATGATGCAATGAGGAACATTGTAAACTGAAAGCTGTAAGAGAAGTCTACGCTTTTCACAGGCAACAAGAACTGTACAGTAGTGGAATATTACAATGAGCAGACTGTGGAGGGCGAGATCGATGAGACCATTCTAATGTGGTAACGGAAACAAAAAACGGAGCGTTTTGAAACAAAGAAGATTATTGAGTCCTAGCCCTATGATACCCATTTGGTTCCATCCTTTTTGTTATATTACTCACCCTTTTGTTGTTGAGATGGATAGTTATGTGTCCATTCTACTTTCACTGGGTAACCTTCAAGGTCTGAAATTCAGATATATCTGGACGAGTCTAAGCACGTGTAAAAGTCAGCAGCTTCCTAAGGTTCAAGAATTTGTCTTGACAAAGCATGTGATTCTTTGTCCATGTATCTCATGCTTCATGTCACGTTGTGCTACCGTAAAGACAAAGATTTTGGGTGCTTTTTTCTTTTCTCATATTCACCCACCAGTCAATCAGAGCTTTAGTTAGAACTGAACAGAGAAAAATATAGAGAAAAATAGACTAGACGTCTGCGAGGCTTCATTGCCAGAGCAGCAGAAATCAAAACTTCTCACTTGCACGTGGAGCAGTCACACACAAGAAACCAAACCAAAGCACCTTCTTCATCAACTTGACTTTGGGAGTCAATCTCATACAAAGATCTAAAGTCAAATTGATGTGATGATCAAGTAAGCACCTTGAACCGCATCTGTGCATCAAAGTGGTCAGACACAGAAAAACAAATCCAAATTGAGCTTCCAAAGAAGTCAATAGCTTGAGCATATGGAAAACACGCTCTTCTGAGTTTTCAGCGTTCTGATTTGAGGCTTGTAAAGTTGGAGATACTCATAACAATAATGATGTACATCTCATATTATTATTATTTACCGGAGGCAGGAGGTGGGAAGTACCGAAGTACACTAATATGATAGGAGAGAGGAACCACGTAGAATGTGGTGGGGGATACGGTAGCCTCGTGAGTGCCTGATGAGAAACGGTCATAACCACGTTCAGACAGCAGAGTCCTACTGTGTGCGTACTATCCGTTGAGATGTAGAGCTATTATGAAGTACAGTGGAACAGGGCTATGCGGGAGGCGGCACGTGTCGCCGTCGTCCGCCCGCCCGCCGCAATAATACTATTGAACTACGAACAGTACCGTATAGTCCGGAGCCGGAAATCTGATCCGATATTCTGACCCGACCCGCCTGACCGGCGGACGACGGGTATCCCTCTCCCGCTAGAAACGGGAACCGGCTGGTCGCGATTTGCGGACAGTCACAGTTCTTTCCCACGGAGGCGATGTGATGATCTCCGCTGTGTAGGGATAAGATCCGACGAAGCGCAGGTAGGTCATGCCGGGGGCCCGGGACGGGCTGTTCTCTAGGGCAGTACGTCCCACCCACCAGACCTTGGGATCCAACTCCCCACTGGTTCTCTCCCTCTCTGCAGGACCGGCCCGTCCGGTGCCAGGGACTGAAGCTCCAGTGCTGGATGTGTGAACCGGTCGTCGACATTCTCCTTCCTTTTCCTCCCCTGGGTCTTCCGACCTTGTACCCACACAGTCCAAACGGACAGTCCTCCCTTGGGCCTTGTCCCTGTCCCGGTCCCCACAAAGGGACCATCCAGCTACCCAGCCAGCCACAAGACCCAGGGACAGGCCGTTTGCAATTGCTTTTGGTAGATTTTGCGAATCCATGAGTGAGTGAGGGAGCGAGAGAGGGGAGGGAGGAGGGAGGAGGGAGATCATGGAGGAGAATCAAGTCAAGGACTTCTCATCTGTTGCTCATCCTTCATTTGTCGTCCACATGTTTTGCTGTCCTGAATCCTCCTGATCCAGGAGGGTCACAGCGAGCTGTGGACGATAGCAAGAGAGAGGCTTCTGCTGAAGGTTTGGTTGGACTTTTGATGATTTTATGCGCTGGTATTTGAGTCATTCCAGTCCCATCTCTCGGTTTTGGATCCTTCTAAAAAGTCACCGGTCAAGTGATATTTCATCTCTCTCTCTCTCTCTTTTCTCTTCCCTAACTATACATTTTTTAATGCTAGCATCAAATGATTCACAGCTGAGTGTTGTGCCTGGACTTTTCTGCATCTGCAGTGGATGCAGGGCGTGAATTTATCACTTCGACCCTTGACTTTGAACTTGTTTGACATCCTTTTGTGGATTATGTCTGATTGTCTTGGAGATGGGGGTGAGCCTTCAGTCCACGAGGTTTTTGCCACCTGCAAGTGCCCGTATTGTGCCCGTATCTTGGCAGTTGCCATCCAAGTTCAGTAACCTACAGTAGATTCAGAGTTCAAAGAAGCCGCACTTATCATCCTTAATTCATGCGCTTCACCGTCTTCTGAGTTAAGGAAAATCATGTTGTGAAGAGCTTCTTTCCCCACTGTACTCTCCAACATTCCAGGTGCAACAAATTTGGCCTTAAAATGGTCCATATGATCGATTCGTCTCTGTTGTCTTTGACAGCATCAATACCACCACTCTCTATTTGGAATTGCTTATGGGTGGACTTACTTTCACACCTTTGGCACATTTCCTAAGCTGTTCAGTCTAGCTGAGGTGATGCTGAGGTGATATTCTTATGTGGAATCTCAGACGAGCTCCCTTGCTGCTGGGCAGCTGGTGCAGGCAGCAGGCAGGCAAGGGGTGGGTGGGTTCCATTCCCTGTCCTGAGGCAGTCGCTATGGAAATGACATGGAATGTGAGTTTGTACAAGTTTGACGCCAACCACGGAAATGACAAGGATTGGATAAATCAAGTAAAAAAAATTTGCAAGTCACAATCACTTTTAGCTTAAATATCCATGTTTTATAAACAAGAGTCTGGTTGATTGTACAAAGACTTGATCATATGTAAAAAAAAGACTCTCAGAGACTAAGACCCGGACTGGGAGTGTACCATTACTACCATATTTACTGGCTTGGGATCCCTGATTGGCGACTAAATGATGGCTAATTGATGGTTATGGGCGATTCACAAAAAGCCGCAATCTCCAGATCTTTACGGTACTTAGAGTACAGTACAGTACAAATCTAGAATGACAAATAATCGTGGCGTAGACGAGCGTAGGCTGGATGCCTGGACCTGGCATCAGATGGCATTGGCGAGGTGGTTGGGGCCGAACAGCCCAAGCAGTGTAAGCACTCATCACTGTGGGACTCTGATCCCTTCTTAATGGTGCTGAAACGTGTGAGAGAAGGAGCATCGCGTCGCTGATGAAAGTTCGGCTCTCTGATGCGTTTCCTCTACCGGCCTTGCCCCCTGCCCCCTGCCCATGCTCTTGCCAGTGGCCACTCTCTCTGGTCCAGTGCTCGGCATTTCTCATCATGAAATGTCAGAAGCTTTCCGTTAAAAGGCAGATATTGCTGAGACTTTGGCGTCAACAGCTGCAACGTCCGGTCAGTCAGTTGCAATCCGAAGAAAATCTCGGAAACTTTCCGAAAGATTTTCTTCTGGTTCGGAAATCTCGGCAAAACGACTGTCCAAGTGCCGAAGCTTCCCAAGCTTGGCTCTGATGAGACTGGTACTGCCATGCCATTGCACAACACATGGCTTAAATATACACAGCGAGTCAAAGACTCCTGTACAGGATACAGAGATTCAAGTGCCAACGCAATCTCTTGAAAATGGCACCGCCTCACGAGAATCACTGCAGCAAGAAGCAGAAATGGCAAGTTCAAGATTCAGCGTACAAGGAGGTGGAAAAGTCGCTCTCTGTGGGGTCTAATTAGGGGCGAAGGCAGCTCTGATTGCAAGACAAACGTGAGAGAAAGAGAAGGGAGCAGAATGCTGTATATTATAAAGACTCTCTTATTCACGGATCCCCATGCTAATTACTGACAAAGGCCCATGAAGCAGCTAAGCCTACGAGTAACAGGAGCTCGGATGATCGGATGATTCGGATCTGAGCTGCTGTCTACTCCTTGAGCCTTCCGAGTCTTCTTCAGCTTCTTCTTCCTCAAACAGAGAGGCTGGTGAGCGATTCATGGAAAGAAAGCAGGGTTAGACCAGCGACCAAATCTGAGAACCAGACACAGCCATGCCCACGCTCCAGAAGCGCTTGTCTCGACAGCTGCTTCCCAAAACCATAAACACCTCCTGAGTCCTGATGCTCTTTTCTGATTCTCTCGTCTTGGGTCTTAATTGCTCCTCCACAGTTTATGGCTTTCCCGGTGGAGAAGAATTTGGAACTTTCAATATTCTCGGTGCCATTCCACGAGCCAGCCATCATCATCTATCCCCTCCTCCTCCTCCTTTGCCTCCAAAACTTGGCTCGTCGACTCCCTCGCTCTATTCGAACCGGAGGCATTTGTAGGGGTCCAAATTCCAATCATATCCGAAGATAGATGGAGGTGAGATTCCGTGAGAATACCCAGCCACTGCCTCCAGATCATCATTCCTTGATTGTCTGAAACAAGCAATGTCCTGGGAGTTAGTTAGTCTCGACCGCCACCATTAAAATAATGTTTTCTATATGGATCGTGACACTCACTCACTGCGGCCAGACGCAGCAGCGTGTGTTGGGCAAAGTGTGATGATGTTGATCTATCACGAGAATTTCATCATGATGTTGGGTTTGAAAGGTTGTTGCTTTTCTGTTGTACACTCTATTAAATCTCCCACACTCAGAACACAGAAGACACGAATTCGTCTGAAGCCATGAGTCCATGGCGCTGGCTGGGAACAGAAGAATTATCTGAAAAGAGGCATAGGCAGAACAAATAGGAGAAGTGAAGTGAATTGAAGAGCAAAGCCTCGATATGATTGCATCATATTCATCTCCGAAGAGGTTAATCCCACCAACCACACGCCAACTTTGCATGCCCAGTGCAAAATATCGACCTGGTTTCTGGATAGGAATCAAAATATTTATGTCGACAAGCAATCACATTCTGTGTCTTCTCCTCGATGTATTTCCTCGACTCATTAGCTCCTCCTCCCTTATTCATTTTCTGCTTCAAGTTTCGGCCTTATCATGAAGACCAGCAATCATCTGAAATAATTCTACAACTCTGGTCCTAGCTGAAGGTACTTTCAGGTGTCCATGGTTCAAATGTCTCTGGCTATTAATGTCAAATAAATATACAACATCAAAGGATGCTCACGACTCTATAGTTCTGAACTTGAATTGAAGTGAATCTATCGAAAATTGCACCATTCAACTGACTTCTAAACAAGAAGTTGGATGTCCCAGGAGGGAATGAGCACCGTCTCTCTTGCAGCAATCACAGTACAAGGGAAAGATCAGTCCAAGACAAGAGGGGACACAAATCCTTTCGAGGAGTCGTTTCGATGGATGGTGAATGCAAAATGCAGAAAAAAGAGCAAGACCCTTGTCATGCTCTCGGAAGCGTTGTGAATCGTGAGGAGAATTGCGAGTAATTTGAACAATCTTTCCAGGTCTTTCCATCTTTGCGAGTCCCATTCAGATTGTTATCGAAGATAGGCCCAACTTCCGCCCGAGGGAGGTAGAAAAGCTCCTCATGCTCCATGCGCACACGTGAGTTTTGACACCAACATGACGAGATTGAATACTTGTACCAGAGGGAGACACATGTACGTACCAGTCATTAATGGCTACTGTACCGTCCGGTACAGACCGGGCTCCACGTCTGAAAGTAATTTCTCAGGAGAAGAGTGTTGTTTACAGCTTTACATTATTCCACACTCACTCCCTCCATTTAAAGGAAGGAGCGATCGGGGAGGGAAGTAGATCAGAGTCACCAGCTCTCTGCAACTTTTCTCTGGGAAATAAATGAAGAGCATCGTCTGGTTGTACTGCACTGTTCCACCACCCATCCCAGGATTCCCAGCACAGCCATTTACGCACCGGACCTGAATGGATTGCATTGATGAACGTCATGAGAAGTGTTCTTCTTCTTCTTCATCTACGCGGAAAATTCAGGAGCAGATTCATAACGAATATTCTAAGACAAGAGGTCAGAGACAAGAAAAACACTCACTTGGACTTGGACTTGGACTTAATTTGATCTATCAGCTCACGGAATATGAATATCTAAGCGGCCCCTACGTCCTGTAACTGTGGTTCCACTACCAGAATCATAAAGAAGCACCATAACCACGAGTGACGAGGAGATAAAACTGGCTATCTGGAAGTTTCTCCTGAGGAGAAGAATGTTTTCATTGTTGTGGACATACCTCCATTCATTCTTTCATTCATACACACCTAAGGTAGGCAGAGAGAACACCTGAAGCATTATGGCATCACCTATGTTTGTTCCAGTAGGAAAGTAGGAGCGAGCGAGACATTGCTCGTACATACTACACACATGCTTTCCTTACGAAATAATAAAGTGGCTATGTGGTCTGAAAGTAAGGGAGATAAAGCAAACTGCTCGCATTTTGGCTGACAAGAGAAAGTAAGCATGGGATTCTCTTTTCCAGCTTTGTTGACCAGGAGTATGACTCACTGAGGCTTACGATGAAGTCACTTCACATTGTAAGCTTTACCCTTAGATACCAGTGAACCAACACAACCCAACCCAGCCATTGTCTCGGTGCTTCTTCTGCCTCGAGAGTATGGATATATTAACTTGCAGTTCACTAGAGTTGATACTGCTACGGTACTGCCTTCACAGGGGCCTCGCTAGATTTATCGTATCTAGTAAAAGAAGATTCTCCTGTCAAAAAAGCATCATCGACGTGCCCTACTTACAGTTCCAGTACAGCACAGCCAGTTTGTGACATCTGAAAAGCAGGATCCCTATGGATGTCTTGCCGTTTTGAATTGCCTCTCCGGGTAAGGTGTGAGTGGGCTGAGCTGGGCTTTTAGAATCTCCGTGCATCTCCAGAGGAGGCCAAATGTTTGTGGGCTTGACCTTCTTTTGCTCAGTCCCATTTGGACATGGCATCCGGCAAACAGCCGCTTGATGCTCAACGCAGTGCGCAATTCACAGAGACATACCAAGTAATATAGCAAAAAGGATGGGCAGACCCCATCAAGTCGTACATGGATCAAACCAATAGCATCCCCGATCGTCCCAATAGCATGACAATGGGAAATATGTCCTCCTGCACCAAAGATATCGCGCAATTGCGTCCTGCTTAGTACATTCATTCGGGTACCGTTGGCTGGTGGCTGGTTCGGCTAGTGGAGTCTCTCGAGTGATTCTGTAGAGTCTACGTCGATAAATCCCACAGAATAATGCGGGCTAGGGATCTATTTAGCTCGGTCGCCAGCGCCAGTCCCTGCACGACCTGACAGGACCGAAAGGAAAGCGATGGACAGGAAAGAGGTTACCTGCCCGTTTACTTGGCCTGATGTGATTTCGCCCTCTATCCTCCCATATAAACACTGTGCTTGCTGCAGACTGCTAAGATGCAGAAAAGATATCCTCGAACCAGTTGCCTTCGGTTTTCTACCAGAAGAAAAGTAGTTATCAAAGAACCTCCTGGTGGTTCAAACCTCCTGGTGGACGTGACCATGTTTCATATGCACTCGAATGGAAGATCACATTATTGAATGGGTAGACAAGTCTAAGCTCAGGTTGACAACTTTATGTGACAAACAGTTATATGAAAGAAGTTGCTCTGGTCTGCGAAACGTCGATTTCATCTACCTCCTCTTACGCCGCCTCCGTTTGTTGGTTTGGTGCTTTCCACTCTTACTGTTATCCAGCTGATGGTACCTCAGGTCAATGATACCGCTCTTTCTTTCCGCTTCATCATGTGTAGGCAGTAATAATGGCCATTAGGTCAGACTAATGTGGACAGAGGACCTTTGGAAACTGAAGTCAAATGCGCCACTGATAGGCAAAGATCAGCGAAGAGTCATGAAAAGGCATCCTTCTTCGAATCGAACGAATAGCATATAATCATTGCAATGATTTCTGTTGTCTCGTCATCTCCTAAACTGTGTGTAAAACAGGGGCCCAAATTCCCTTCTTCAACCATTGCAAGCAGCAGTACTACAAACTTTCCAGCATTCAAATAAGAACTGCGATGCGAATGGTGAGCCAATGCAAATCGACACAGTTCTGCATGTAGCGACTGTCCAGAATCACAACACTTCTCAGAAATGGTACACATGTATTGGAGCTACAAGTAACTTGCGTACAGGGTTGAGCCCTAAAGACACAATAATTATCCCTTCTCTCCCTTGAAGGAGCTACCTAAGTGGCGGGATTGGCGAGTTTTAGGCCAAAAGAATACAATGGACGAACAGGTATGATAAAGCACCCCAAGCGATTGTGGTGGCCTGGTATGATATCGGAAGAAAGCCGAGGAAAAAAAGAGCTGTGCTTTCAGATGATCACCCTTGCCCCTATATAGGCGGCACCTTAGTCTACAGTGGACGAATTCGATATACCGGAAAGAGCTACTTAATATTTCCTGTATAAGCTTCAACAGACTCTGCATTGCCTCAGAAAATTGAGATGTCCTATCTAGAACATAGTACATCTGACATATAGCTTGCGTCTCGGCTCTCCTGTACGCCGAACTTCAGTATCAACTTCGCATTAGCAGCTTCGCTTCAAGCCATCAGCACTTCGAACAAAGAGCTGTTAATGTAGTCATTGTCTACAACACTGACCAAGTAATATGACGAGGCGATCTGCATATGAAAAATAGACAGCAAAAATTTGTCGAAATCAGCACATCATCATCTTCATACTGATGGAAAGATTCAAGAATTATGATGAGCACTCGGACAAAAGGATAAAATAGTTAAACCAACAAAGTGAAAGAGGGCACGAGTCTTCTTCATCTCCAAGCATATTGCACGCAGATGTGTTAGACAGAGTAAAACTTACCTCCGAAAGAATCTTCCTTGAGGAATCATCCTCGGGGTAAAGGCTTGCCCACTCATCGGTCCAGGCCTGGAATGCTTCCTCCTTCCAGACCATGAAGCTGACTGGATCTACCACAGTGGGTTGGATGACCTCTTTCGCTGGGAAAACTCCCCAAGTAACGGCATTGACGTCCCCAGGCCCAATGTTCGACTTTGTCTCACCCTTGGCGTTCACAGCAATAAAGGTAAGAGGTGTGCCTTTGATTTTCTCGACCAAACCCTGTAGCTTCTCCGCTGAACAGAAAAACTCGACGTATGCCTTTTGGTAGACATAGCCACCAGGACCTCCCCAGCCTACACAGCGAGACCACTCAAAAGCATCAGCAGACCATAACTTTATCCACTTGGGGATCATATGCAGACGCCTTCCTACAGCAGCTGATAAAGCATGACAGAAACGTACCGACAGTTGGTGAGTCGGATTTTTCTCCGTTTACTGCGGGCTGGCTGTTGATGGTCAAACAGCCCTGGGTGTTGACATCGACCAAATCTTCATTGATCGTCTTAGTCTCTGGTTGGAGACCGTCGACTTCTGACCATGGGATGGTGTTGATCTCTCCCTTGCAGTACTTCACAAATTTCTGCAGTACAGACATGATACGAATGAGAAAAATTCTTTCAATGCCACACTGATCTACGATCACCTTACAAACTTCGGTTCTATAATAGTCCAAATGGACATATAAGTTGTAATGATCAAAAGCTGTGCAAAATACGACCATGCATGCTTGGGATATGCGCTTACCTCATGGACATCGGCAACTGAAGTCAAAGGAGTTGCCCATTCCTTAGCCATCTTCTTGTTGCGGGTACGTCTTCTCAGGAACTGTAAGACAACAATATTAGAATTTTGTTAGCTTTGTTGGTTTCACAACGACCTCAAAACTCCACCTTTGTCTTATCTACCGCTAGCTATAAATTAAACGGAAAGCGAAAGTACCTGATAATCGTTCAGAGTTCCATAAGCAGGGCTGCGGCTGTCTCCCCATCGACCTTGTGGATATTCATTCCATTCAGTAGTTCTTGTGATGTAACTCTTCGGTCTGTTAGCCCTGCAAGTATAGTTGATTGATATCAGGTGCGAGATCAGAAACGTCCAATGCAGGCCTCTGCTCGACAACTCTATCGGGAAGGAAAACAAAACACACAAAAGGCCGAAACGTTGTGTTTTACGGGGAAAAAAACGATGACACAAAGGAACACTCCAAGTTCGATCAAGACCTTAAGTTCAGAAACTTCAAAACATGCCATGAACCTCAGAAAAGGTCTGCATTTATTTCGATGGTCCATGGATCCACAAGAAAATTGACTCTAACAATGGCAAGCCGGGTCTCCTATATGACATCACTGGACCAACGGAAGTCCGAAAATGAAAGGCAAATAGGTCCTACCAGAAGATGGGACGCACTTCCTCGCCATTCCTCTTCTGGTTCGTGGGTGGCCTCCAGGGCAAGGACCTATTGACTCGAGTGATGTCGATGAGCCCAAGGTTCTACAAAGACAGGAATAAAGGTGAGCAGAGAGGTGTCACAATTTGAAGAAATCAAAGCAGAAAAGAGGAATGATTGACTGACTCGTATTAAGAATCTGTCACATAAGTGCAAAAAACAACGTCATTTGTACCTGAAGGATTCTAAGTGCGGAAGTCTCCATGTTCATGGTGTACATGTGCAAAGCCATGACGCCATGTGCCAGTATCTTTTTGCACATTTCTGTTGCGTAGTGAACTCCGAAGGCCCTCACAGCCTCGTCGTTGTCCTTAATTGGCTCCAAGGCAGCCGTGAGCTCAGCAGGAATCTGTAGATAGAAGGGGATATTAGAAGACAGTTTTTGTCATGACCTGCCCCAATTGTTGCGACGTGATGTCAACAATAAAAAATCTAAGAATCTAAGAAAGTTTGAACTGGTTCGTGTGGGAGAACAGCCTACCTTTGTTTTACAGAAACCTGTCATTCGCTTGAAACCATTATAGCTGACGATGGGCATGATACCTGGCACAACTGGGCAGGCGATACCGATCTGACGGCAGTCATCCAAAAATTTCAAGAAGATGTCTACATCGTAGAAGAGCTGGGAGACAATCAACTCTCCACCAGCGTCAATCTGTCAAAGCCACAGAGTGTGAGAACGTGGCCAAAGATGAAATAAACGTTTGAAGTCCTCTGTACATGGGCGAGGGCTGTTATCAAGGTCTCCGAAACAGTGAGGGATGCGATCGCACATGCAAGTCACGAACTTTGCGAGTGAAAAGCAGTGATCGTTAAGTGTATCTAACATAAAAGGTATGTTCATATAATGTATTGGAAGATTGCTCTACAATCTCACACACAGGAAGATGCACGAGACAGTAAATGTATGACTCTACTCAATTTGAGGCAATAAAGTATCTGCAAGGCCCACGTCATTCGTACCACTCATACAGCTAATCGAAGAAACTAGTGACGAGAATGCAAAAATGCTGAGTACAAATCAAGGAGTAAGAAAGAAACTCGGTGTATCTAACCATATACATATTTGCTCCATGTTGCTACCAGATGAAACCTACCTTCTTCTTCAAGTATTCCAAATCCTTGCGGTATGCTTCCTCTGTAGCACCTGATTCCTCCAGTATCACTTCCGGGTGTGCCTCTGGTTACACAGACAGTATGATGATTATTCTTGGGCTTCTTTTGGTTAAAGTGTCGGTATCCCTAAACAAAAATTATCATTTGGTCAACCAAAAAAATATATTTGAGCATCAAAGTAATACCCACTTGGATGGAATGAAACTCTTACCTGGATAACCAGCAACAGTGATCCCAAAGTAGTCTCCGTACTTCTCTTTGATGTGTTTCACCTGGTCAGAGTTGCAAACACAAGATAATTATGACATTTCAAGCGTATTTCCCATTTTGTCATTTCTACCTTTTCCTGATCGAAAAGAACAGTTATTTCTTCTCGACATTTAAGGCAACTCTAGATATGATACACTCTCGGACCCAAGCTTTGAATATAGAGCACGACAGTAAGGAAGAATAACTTTTGGACTAGAAAATATTAAGACAATTTAGGAGCAAAAATGCAAGATGTGCTTACCAAATCAAGAGCGCAGGAAAAACCTCCTTCAACTTGTACGAATGTCTCTTGTCCGTGAGGTGGGTCGCCACGGAGCGCCAAAATATTTTGGATTCCGTTAGACTTGACAGTGTCCAGGGCGCTGTTTAGCTTCTCCACGGGCATGTTGGTGCAGGTCAGATGCATCATTGTATCCACACAAATCTGTTGCAAAACAGGTCGGAGGTTAGTACCCACAAAGGATAGTGATTGAATTGTGGGCAACGAGTGTGGGTAGTGATAGCGTCTAGTTTACTCGAATCTCGAGTCAAAGTATCGTCCAGTTTGAAACGGATGATAGCTATCCAAACTAAACTTAAGGCAGGTAGCATCACAGACGCATGTTAACAATCTCGGAAATTTCGCGGTAAAAGGAAGCTGCAAGCGTGATCAGGAGAATCTGGATTCTTATCCTATAGACTAGAGAAGCTTATGAGAAAATCAAATTACAATATTACTGAAATCCTTCAGATGCCAGGAAATCCAAACGACAAATTAGAAAGAGAGACTCCCGAAGGCTGAGGGAAAATTAAGCTCTCCTCCAGATGAGAGATCTCACTTATACAAGAGAGCGTCAATCATATGATTTAACGACAATTTCGGATCAAACCATTAAACAGCATCGACTTTCTAGGTCCAATTTCACCCTGCCAAAAATTGGATGATGGGCGACTGAAATAAAAGAGAACCAGAGCTAAGACAAAATTCCACCCGCGCACAGCAAATGTTTCTCGACAATTGAGCATACAGCCGTTTAGATCCAGGTATCCCTTCTTCGATATCATCATCATCATCATCATCACAGTTCGGGCATTGTCCTCACCATGTTCTGCATCTTGTTGGCGATATCCAACGTGAGCTCAGATGTAGAACCTCCGGCACCCCAGGTAATGTCGCAAAATGAGGGATTGTGAGCCACCATTCTGTCCATTCTCTCGAACAGATTCTCGACTCCCTCCTCTGTCTTGGGAGGAAAGAACTCGAATGAATACACAACTCGGCCATTGGCCTCGCCCTCCTTAATTTTGTCAATAACTTTCATGATGCCCGCTGTCCTTTACCTGTGATAAAGAGAAAACAGCGAAAACAATCAGAGCTCTTAGTCGAACCACACTAGAACGAATTTAAACAAGTGGCTCGAATCCATAGATCCAATAAGAACTGAGCGCATTCACGCGAACAGATCGCTGCCAAACCAAAAGCGCAGCAAAACCATGATCACAGCTGCAACTATCACTTCACTACCGCCACCAATGTTACACCATTGACCCGAGATCTACCCTAGAGAGGTCCATAACGGCATCTGAAGCTCTTAAAGCCCAAACCAAAAGACCGGAGCAGCTCTCAAATGTAACCCAAACTGGAGCATGACCCTCTGTAAACCGACTAAGACGAACACCGGTAGAAAGGCGGCCCTGATCTCCTCCAACAGAACGAAGAAAATCGACAAACGAAGGAAAGGGCACAGATCCCAACGCACGAAGTCCCCCAGAAAAACAAAAATCTCCCGAAAAACCACAGAAGCAAAAAAGCCAACTACATTGTGCTTTATACTCATCGCGGCTCTCTCCCCAACTACTAAAACCACACCAAAGTAAAAAAATCCAAAACTCACAGACACTCATAAACACCCAATGTAGGCCGCAGAAAGGAGGCGAGGGCAGCTATGACATACTCGGGCGCAAGGCGCAGGCGAGAAAGAAGGCTGCGATCTGCTTCCGGGAGACGGAGCAGAGGGTCGAGAGGACGATCACCGACGCATTTGTCGAGCAAAAGGAAAGAAGCGAAGACGAGGACGAGGATAGAATGGAATGTGCTCAGAGTGGCGCCATCCTCTTCACGCTCCAGGCTTCCATGAAACTCGTGCCCTTTTCATCCGGTTTCCTCCCCGCGGCCGCATTCTTCACTGCCGCAAAGGCTGTCGCTAACCATTTGCGGCCGCGGGGATCCTGGCGATCCGGCCGTCTGTGAAGAACGAGCCTGCCGAGCAGGTGACTGCCTCACGTGGCTATTTAGACGGGGAATTTATACACTCCAGGGAACTTTTCGATACAAAGCAATTCAACAGTCGAACCTCCGGTAACTTATTTTTCTTCATCGGTGAAAACTGGAAGGACTTTCGCTTTACTTGAACTGATTTTGATTACTGGAGGTTGCTACTGTCACAACCTTCAATAATTCAATTGCAATCCCCTCACCTTTTGTAGCCCATCCATTTTGTTATTATACTTTGTCTCTCCCTTTTGTAACTTCAAACCGTTTTTCTCTTTGCTTTAACTGAGATCTTAATTATCGGAAGTTGCTATTTTTATAACCTTACCTTCTGTAACATGTATTGGATGAAACAGGTTTGACACGTGCATGATATCGGAGACTAACGTCCAACAGCAAATGATTGGTGGAGGACGTCAACTGAAATTTTTCAGTGTCAATTTGAAAGCCTGCAATATTGCCTTTTTGTGCTTACACTGGCATTCGCTATCATTCCAGTTCTTTTTCTTTCGCAGATCTTCTTTCTTTATCTCTCGAGAGAACGACGGATTTAAGGGAATAAATCAAGCAGTGTTAAACGTAAAAGGTCACTCTTTGAATCATGGACCCTTATTGTTCGTTAGAGTGGAGTTTTATTTTCTTGACAGCTCGCAATCCAGGTTCAAATTGACATGATCTTTTGAACCGACCCTATTTCTTCGTAGGTTTGACACTCCTAAATATGGAATTTTTTTTCCCATTGTATAGTTTATCAAGGTTTTATCCCCTAGATGTGTGAATATAAAACTCCCCCACGTATTTGTATTTCAAAGGGCTGTGCAATTACCAGGTAAAAAGATGGGTAGAAACTTCCGGCTTAACAATGAAGGTTTCCACCGATTGACTGATTCCGAACCAAGTTTAACGAAGAGGAAATTTCGCATCCTGATTGGCCGACGCATTTGAACTTGTAGATTTCATACCTTCTTATTATTTGTAATTAAAAAAGAAAATCTAAGTCCACAAGAAACTCAAACGTTCTAGCATTAACCGTGGAATGCTTCCGTTCCCAAAATCTTTAAAAAAAAAAATAAAAAATTGAAAAAATAGTATAACTATCAGTTGATGTCAAACTGAATGATACCCAAGGGGTGTAATCATAGCGAAGTGACACGTTAGCTCCAAAAAACGAAAAATAATGCTTGTGACACTTCACAAATTGTCAGGAAAAAAATGATTATGTCATGGAACTCGTCCTACGTCACTAAGGCAAAGAGGCAAGAATAATCTCAGCTAATTGTGACCGAGGTGACTTTCTTCGCCTTCATTTAGGCGGATCCAAAGTGAAGTCAAAGGCTTGAACGAGCGGAGAGAACAGCAACGAGGCCGAGGTCAAATGGCCAGGAACGATCTCCGCCAGAGAAAGAATGAGCACCAATTCCCAGGAAGCGCAGAACACTCAGTGCTGACAGTTGGATCCGAAATCATGGACCTCATGCCCTTCTGGACGACCAACGACCCTCGGATGGTCGCGGATCGGTGCTCTCATCCGGTCCTATCAGATTGAAGAGCTTCGGTGAAAGCACGTTCTCGCTCCTCGGAGGAAGGGACAAAACGGGGAAATTCTATGGCAGTGATTCGTGGTCTCGGAGGAGTTGGAGGCACCGTAACCCACAGTTTGTGCCGTGTTATCTAGAGTCGGATAATATGGAGAGATGGAAGCACGATTTGCTGTCTCCGTTTCTAAAGCGGAAGGTATTTTCGGTACACTTTCTGTAAGTCAAGGGTACAGTAAAATAACTAAAAGTTGGTCAAACCACGTCAAGCCGTATGTGGAGTAAACCATACGGGTAACACGGGACTAGATCCCAACAGTATCATATGAAAAAGATATATAAAATAGTATATATATTTTATTTTGGTTAAATAATTTTCTATATATCTTTATGAAACTATATTACTCAAATAGATTAAAAAAATAATAACACTGTTGTTTAAGCATGATTTTCACTCTCTCTCTCATTTATATATCAAATTTGTGTCCATAATTCCAAAGTTTAAAAAAAAAAATTTACCTCTATGCATACCATTATACTTTGATACTTTTGTTGCTAGCGTTCCACTAGCTGCCATAGAGAGCATGCGTAATCGTCCTTATGAAACCTTGTCACGTGTAACATACATAACCTTAAGGATCTTTCTATAACCACTTTCGTCATTCTTTGCCGTCATCACTCGCTCGTTCTTGTGGCTTTTTGCTCCATTCCACTTCAGATCACCTGAAAGAACGGGCGATTCACATTGAGTCAAGCCGTGACTCATGTGAGGGAGGAAGTGCGGAAGTTCGGGGAGGAGCTTTCTGTCGTAAGGCAGATTCCAACTGATTCTTTTTCGAAGTCAAGGCAGATTGCAACTGCGTCTTTTCCGAAGTCAAGGCGAGGGGTGGAGAGGAGACGGATGGAGAGTACCTTGCGTTTAGGTCTCGACTTCGTAAGTCGCTACGCTCGTACGATTGACCGCCAACGGATTTGTGGAACGCTACGTGATGGAACCTTCGGTTTGAAGGCCTTTCGTGGACGTAGTTCTTCGCATGCGTTTCATCAACTTTTGTGACGGGTAGATTTGAATTTTGACCCTCAGCAGGATTTGAGCTTTTGTTGAATTTTGAAGAACTCAGAAGAACGTACCGTTTCTGGTCGTTACCAACCTTGGACTGACGCAAGCTAATGCAGGTATGACTCCACACCAAAGATATGGGCCATCCACACAAATTCTCTTGCAACTTTAAGTTGCAAGAGAATAGAACAATATGAAGAACGCAGACTGTGGACCGACAGTCAGAAATCGGCAAGACTCTACAGTAAACTCGAACATCCAGCTCAAGCACCCATTACCTGCGAGACACTTTACACCTTGAGATGAAAGTGGAGACTCTCGTCAATTAGACATAGGATTGGCGTCTGCTTCCACAATACAATAACCGCCGAGCACAGTACAAGACCGTATTTTCTACCTCATGTTGGAAGCCATGATTTCGATAGAAGGGCGAAAACCAAGATAGTACAAATTATAAAACGCCTTGAATGAGAGATTTAAGGAACTGAAAATACATGACAGTGCAGGTGAGCACAACTGATGCAAGAAACTGAGCTGAAAGGCAGACAAACTTGACCGTTTTATTAATGCTACAGTAGTGTTTCAAGGGCAGGTTATGAATTACTCGGTAAGTTGATTTACCTCGTTATAAACTACCTGAAGATTTCTATAAGTGTATTGAAGACCAGGGTTATTTTAGTGTGTCTCTCCTTCTATGGATTGCACCTGCTAGTGCTCCATGTAAAACAATGAAAACACATTGTCTAAAATAGACTATACAATAAACTAAAGAGAGTGATACCCATGCCGCCCTAGTATGGTAGGCTCTCATGCACTCTCTCACAAACACGTCAAAGTCGGTGTCCATAGCTTCATATAATTCCAGAGCTAGAGGAACAAATAGTTGACCTCTTTGAATACTTATATACTTGGAGACTTTGGAGGTTTCCATTCCACTCGCCGCCTATCCTAGAGGATGGATGATCACCTCCTCTAAAATTCTGTCATGACTAGGATCAGTAACCATCACGTCTGCCACAATAACTTAGTCCTCCTGAACCAAGTATAAGTCTACCCTAACCCTAGTCCATTGCAAGGCATACCAACGCTCTTTCCATGTGAGGTATCCACCCTCTCGTGCCATAGCAAACACCACATCTCTAATGACATCATGGGTAGCTATTCTCTGCCCTCCAAATGGACAACGAGTCATATGAGCATCTGCTGCATCTAAAGTAATACCACACTCACATGTGAGTAATGAAGATGTAGATGGATGGATCAAGCCAAGAGGGAACCTCATCGTTGTAGAGAAAGTAGCTGGTGCAAATCGGAAAGCCTTGATGCATGGTCGAGCCAAGATCCACAAGCCTGCCCCCTTTCCGTAACAAGAGCTTAGAACAGCTCTAATAGTACGAGGAATGGCGGGATCCACTAAGAGTGAATGTAGAGCCTGCTAAAATTTTTGGTACATCAAGGTAGACTATATATATCTGTAGTCCAATTGGTGACCAAAGAAAAAAAGATGGGAGCTCATATCGTACCTCCATGGATAAAACATCCCTCATATTTCACAATAATACATGTAAAAGAAATGATCGTGTATCCATCTTCCTCGCATATATCTCAAGGATGGGCATATATGCAATCACAAACAAAGGTGCCTAGAGTGTTCAAATAGCCAAAAATACTATAGTTGTAGTCTCCTTCATCGATAATGAGCGTACCCCTCCACACAAAATCTGCAAAGATGTTTGTCTCCATGCCAAATCTCGTGTCACACACTTGAAGGTCCATGGTCTGAAAATGTCACCAACAACATCCATGATCCTCCTATCAAAGGCTGCCAAAAGTGATATGAATGTAGGCGAAGGAGTAATCGTGCAAAGAAGTTAGGAGAATCAACAACAATACTAGATGAGAGTATACCAAACATCACTTGCGGATCCACTAGTAGAGGAAGTTCATCAACATGCAAAACATCCTTGGCAAGAGCAATGTCTAGATAATGTGAAACAAAGATAGCGTGAAACAAAATCCTTGGACCCTACTAGCTCTCCTAGAATGCATAAGCCATCTATCGATGTCATACATCCATTTGGAAATTGGAGATGAGGAAGAATGCCCAAACGAGACCAAGCCCTACACTTTGACACCTTGACTCTCAAGCCTACAAGATGAAGCTCGGTAGTCGAGTAATCAAAAGTCTGCCTAATGTGGTCTACATGAGCCACAATGTGTGTATCATCCACTAAGGAGTGGAACACACAATCTGGCACGGCCAAAATAGCAGACAAAAGAGCTCTATAATGAGCCATGGCAAATATGGGTCCTCTCAAAGGAACTCTCTATCGAGTACCAATGGCAGATTATAGAACTTTGACTCCCTCATGGGAAAAATCATGATGATAAAAGAGAGAAGAATGTGAATTGTAGAAAGACCATACGAAAGGAACGAGGCTTGATAACTATTCACCTGCCTCTTTAAGCTCTCTAAAGATAGATGCACGTGAGACACTATAAAAAGCGTTCTTAATGTCCATCTACAAGACAAACCAATCTGGATGGATATCTAGAAATGCTCTAATGTCTAACGATACCGCCTCGCAATCTCCTGGTGTGGCAACTCCAAACTAATGTAGACAAAGATGATGTTTGAAGTGTGAACGATGTTGAAGGACCACGGTACGACCTCCCCAACAGCAATCGGTATCATGCCCCTAGTGTCATTCTCCATCCCGAAAAGCCGACTAGCACCCAATACTTGATTAACTGACAACGGAATCCCCCCTCTCGTAATTGATGCAACCACATGGAACAACTCCGTGAAACCACTAGAGGTATTATCCGCTTGAAAGCAATCTCGAAGATGCTCATATACCATCCCTAATAAGCCTTGTAAGAATAAGTGTGGGATTGTGCATAGAGAATGAGCAAATATTGATCTATCAAGACATAATGATTCCTCTAGCTTATACTCCAATATGTCTAATGATGTCTCCTCACCCATGGGTGGATGTAAAAGGCGTAAAGAGTAAATAATCTCATTAAAACTAGTCATAGACAAAGGATGAAGGGCCCGTGCGGTCATGCTATACTCCTCGGCTTGCGCCAAGATCTTACACCATCGCAATTGAATCAAATCATGTGATTGATTCCCGACTCCTAACATGTGTGGTCCCAATAGAATCCTACTTCAATGTAGCCCAATCCCTTAATTATTTATTCACTCTCCATATTCAACAAAATATTATGATACAACATATAAAGAAATGATCATATCTTCCTACAATACTTACTCTCCCCATATCATCTTTGAAAAAATGAAAATTTCATTCAAATATGAAAGTATCTCCTAAGTATAATACTTGATATGTCTAGGTTGCGCCTTGACCACATGATCATGTCTTTCAACAGCTTTTTCCCCCATTACAATTTTACATGGTTTCAACCGGATATGACATTGGTTACTCCATACATTTTGATGGAACCTAATAGTTAAATATTTTCAAGTTTTGGATTCCTCATTCAACCTAAGATCTAAAATGGGGTTCCCCCTTTTAGATCTTCCTCCAGTAGTCCTTCAATCTATGTCCGCAACAATCTATGGAAGAAATTGTTCGTTCGAGAATCTTGGGGACTCGATGGAGAAGCGCAAAGAGATTTATCAAGCACTAGGAAGAGAATCTGGGAAGCGATGTGTCTGCATCGGGAGGAGGTTATAGCCGACATCCAAGAGATGCAAGTTTTCTTGTCTCTTTATTATTTTTTTGGACATCTCATTCTCTTAGCTCCTTGCAAATATTAGATCCTCAATTCCTTTATCATTTGTTGCAATTCCTTCAACCTTATCGCTATTCAATGTAGACCTCAAGCTTATAATTTTTATGTTTATTGCTTCTATATCTATATACTATCAATGAATTTCACTTTTCTATTTGTGCAAACTGCATTACTCTTTCACTCGATGAAGATTATTATTTAAAGTTTTGACATTAATTGTGCTATTAGTCTTTGGATTACTTCTAATTACTACAAACACTAACTTAAACTTCACAAAAGTAAAAAAATATACTACTTAAACCATAACTTAACCCCTACAAGTACAAATTTGAAAGATTGACGCAATCCATTATAAGAACATCAAGATCCTAAAAAAATAAAACAAGAGGATATTGATGACTTTTTTTGTTGTAATGGTTGACCTAGAAGACTGCAAGGATGTCATTCATTTTGAAATAAACAAGACCCATTCTATTGAAAGGTTTAAAAAACATCTATGTTGTAGCCATAAAAAATAAACATATATCATTTCTTGAAGGTGCTACATGTATTATTTCAATTCACAACATTATTTTATGTTTTATCAAAATGATATGTGCATCATTTTTTTTGGGATAACCTATCTCATATAGCAAAAATCATAGTGCGTGTATGTGCAAGAAGCAAAACAAAACAAATGGAAACTTAAATTTGTTAGACTGCATTTTTTGATCTCAATCAGAGTTATTAAAGAAGACATAAGATTTTTTTGTGGAAACATAATCTTTACTAGAAGAATCAAATGATTATGAGAATAATTGTTTAGTTCAAGAGCATCTAAAAATATGACAATATATTCCAATTTTTATTTTGATTTCATATTATTTGATACTTCTTGGACAAAATTTTCATCATGCACAGAACAATGAAGTTGAAGAGTCAAATGAAAATCTCGACTCAAGCAAAGAAAAAAATCTCTAAAGATATATCAAAAAAGATTATGAAGCTAATGGATGACATAAATTTTGTAGAATGAAGTGCCCTTTAAGAAATCTAGGAGGAAGTGCACATCATTATACTTCTCAACTAGATCAGTGAAAAGGAGCTTTCAGTGACAAAAATGACAAAGTAAGCAATGTACATCAAGAATCTGCCCAAGATTCAAACTTTCTTCATGTTTCTTTCAAATTAGCTAGACATGATATCATGCAAGAATTTTTGGGAAGTCTTAAAATTAACTTCAAGTTAATTTGAATCTTTCGTACGTTTGATTTGTGATCATGTTAGTTTTTTGCTTGTAGCTAAAGCATTTAGTGATACACATATCACTTTGAAATCTTATATTTTTTCAACTTCTTTTAGAAATAGTCTACTCATTGAAGTAATGTTTATTCATTGAGACTTATTAGCATCTTTATTCACTAGAATGATACATGTTTAATTTTTAAAGCACTTGGCAGTAGAGATGATGCACCATTTTTATATTTTGGATCATTTAATCACAACGCTCCAGGTATAAAGTGTGTTATGCATCCTGTACTGCTTTCATGAATCCACATTTAAGTAAGAACCATAGGGAGGCCTAGAGCAGATGAACCAATGCAATTCATTTTGGACCAAAATTCCAAATTTTGTTCTAATCCATATTATAAAGGATAATAAACAAGTATCCAGCCCATGGTGTACATAACAACTGGTCTAATACTTCTTCCGGGTCCTGCCATGCGCTGCCGTCTGTTGAAGCTTGGACGTGGAAAATCTGACAAGAAGTTATCAGCTAAGATTCCGGTTAGCCTTCGAGCATTATTCAATCGTTCGATATTCGGCCAGCACCAGCAAGGTTTTCTGCTATTACGAACGGTGCTGATAAGCAGGTTACTTGAAAATTGTGTTCATGTTGAAGCTGCTGAAATGGTGGTGAATTTGGACAGTTACAACGCGGAACAACCCAATACAGACAAGCAAGCTCCAATGCTCAATCGGAAAGGACCTAAGATGCCAACCTCGACTTCTTGATGCTTTATATTAAGGTAGTTCTCACATTTCTCAAGGTCCCATCACAAAAGCTAGTTACACGTGAAACTTTCAGGACAAATTGGTACTAAGGTCCATCATCAACTGTACGTACTGCTTAAACTCAGTATAGATACAAAAGTATCCAGCGTATAAAAAACAGATGAAAGAGACGAAACAGCAGTATATTTGTGAGATCCGTCATCAGATAATGATAGTGCGGACACGTATAGTCCATGTCCTTCATATCGTCATCCATCTAAAACTTTTGATCATTTGTAGTTTGCTGTAAGTAAAAAAGAAAACCAGAGGTATATTTTGAAACTTGTACATCGACGAAAAAAGAGAGTGGCAACGACAAAGATGTGCTGAATACCCTCTTGACTTTGTCGGCACCAACAGCATGATCAAAGAAACCATTGCAGAACATAAAATGAAGAGAGCTCTAAATTAGTAGGATATATTTAGCTAGTTACTGTTGTAGCGCATATATGATACATAAAAATGAATGATGATAAACACAAATGAAGTAAAGAACTTGATATATACCATCTGCCTGCAATACCAAATGAGTTGCAGATGAGCTCCGCAACATCATCAGGTGAGACCAATGAAAAATACGGCAAATGAATCATGCTCAGACCTGGTAGAAGAAATGAATACGGCAATAAACAAACCCAAAACAATTATCCACCCTACAAACTCTACAGAAAAAGAAGAGTTTCCGGTCTGAGTCAGGACTACAGGAACTTAACAGATTTGACAGACTTAATTCACGGCCAACACAAGACACCAATCCTTCGCACCCTTCTCACACGACGTAATAAATCTGAGTGTCTTACATGTAAGACACTCAGTTACCTTCAACTGTACACCACACAAAACTCAAGTACATTTACTCAAAGGCCACATGTGGAACATATTCCTACACAGAAAATTATCAAGATGCTCAGGCAAAACCAAAACAACATCAAAGAATTTACAAAGATACGAGAAAGAAGGCTCCTCGTTTAGTTGAGGAAGCCATAAGAGGCTAACAAAAAGTAGAGTCGAATTCATAGATCCACTTACTTTCTTGTGTGTGGTCATGACTATTTACAGAACAGGTGTATTACAACGTAGACTTTCCAGACGTAAGTCACATATCGTGTGAAGTTTAACTCCAGTGGAAAGGCTTGTAAGAAGATGCCCCAAACGTTAGGTGTGGACCGCAGGGTTAAGGAAGGAGGATTTAGGTCACTCAAAGACATCAGACTACACAAAACTAGTCCTAGTAAGGAATAAGTCTTCACGGGTCTTAAGAAGCTACATTGTAACTCGCAAGAAACATCCTCACATCTTAATCTGGGCAAGTTCTTATTGCTTGATAATACAAAACTGCTAGCCTTTGCTTTGTGTCCCATACCTGACCTACCTTTTTAAGCCATAAAGTTATTACCCCCATTCCCTTCTCTTCCCTGATGTGGCCAACAAGAATTTCATTAAGAGGGTATGTTACAGGTGAATAGATGGTTAAATCTTATCTAGCGCTACATCCTCGCCATTTGGGTTTTCACAGGGTGTGTATTTTCTAGCAGTACCCTTACACAATTCAACAGGGTACTTCTTAGCGTTCTTTTTTAACTTCCTAAGCGCTGCTTGACCCAGATCGACCTCACAAACATCAGCAAGACGAACCAGGTAGAGCAGAACGTCAGAAAGTTCCTCCCCAAGATGCTCTTTCTCAGACACGTTCCAGCCTGGTAGACCTCTTGGAACCTCACCTTTCCATTGGAAAATTTCTGACAACTCGCCGACTTCGCCAACCTAGAAGTAATAACGAAAACAAGCCAATATGATTTTAAGGTGAATGTGGAAGAACTGAAGAACATTGAGACAAACAGTACTGCACAAAAACTGAAGTTTCTAAAAATGCTAAGCTCAGAACTTCAATTATTCCCACATCATCAAAATACCCAAAATATAAATGTCCTATAGTGATAAGCAACGAACATCCATGTTTGTTGCTTATCACTATAGGACATGAGTGCCATTTATCCCAGGTTCCGCTTTTCAGACGAAACAAGCACGACACCCTATTGGAAATAGTCGCCACGAGCTATAAATAGATAGTGAGCAGTTTTCAATGAAAGGAAAAAAACTCACAAGGGCAAGTAGGAGATTGCGAGGAGAATGAAACTGATCCCAATCTCGTTCTCTAGCAAAATCCGCCATCCGCTTCTGAAGTTCCTTTATTGTGACAGAACCCATAGCACAACTACCATAAACGTCACCTTCCTTCTTGAAACCAACCTCTGCTTCTGCAGACAGTAGAACGCAACATTCAGAATCTCAACATCAAGTGAACGGCACCTCACGAAATGAAATAATGTCACCATTGTAGAGGATACCGCTGTTGCCAAAATTTACCTCGACGATCACCATTACCAGTCTTCACAGGCTTCGACAAGAGCCTACATTAAAGTCTCTGGAGAAACAATGGAAATTTCTAATAAGATTGGCTTTGTACGACAGGCGTTGACCGTGTTTGCTAAAACCTGTCTTCTATTTCTGCTCTCACGCTCACCGTTATATGACTCATCTTCTTCAACCTTAACAGCAACAAATGTTCTGATTCAATGATATTTTATATTTAGTGCTGAGCGAAAAAAATGCAAGTCTCTGTTACACCAATCCAACCATAGACTCATCATCTTCGGAGATGGACTCTGCGTTGGAGTAGACTTATCTCATCCACTTTATGCATATCTATCATTTGACGTGTGTCCATCACATTCTTTCTCTTCACTTATCGCTCTCGAAGGAATCTTGATGACATTTTAAATAACGCGCATTGAAAGACAAAGTAACAATTCCACTTCAGATTCCTGTCTGAACTCGCACATTATAATTGACATAGTTACAAAGTTTTGTTAGGCGAGAAATCAAAACAAATCATGCAGATTTACTAGAGAAACATGAAGTCAAACATGACCTGATCTGCAGGTAGTACGGTAGTACGAAACGAGGAACAGTGATTGTAGAAAATTCAACATTACTCGATTTAACTGACTGGGTTAAAAGTAATATTTTCAAAATGAGACAATTAAGCACACAACTAATTGAAATACTTTAGACTGCCAAATATTTCGTGATGGAATGATCAACCCACGACTGCAAATCTCGGTCTCATGCCCAAAGATGGAGAAGGAAGCAACAGTGAGTTTATTACACTAAATAACCTGAGCTGATAAGGCATCTTTAAGGCCCACACGATTGATAAAGGTGATTCAGTTGAAGAGAAATCCAAGTGAACACAGCGCAGACGTGCAAAGTTCAAATCATGGCGTAGCAAAAAAACCGAAAAAAGGTGAGTCATAACGAGAGGCGAATAACTGAGCACATATGGACATAATTGGTGTATATCCGTAATGCATGTACGACCAAACTGAAATATACGACCAAAACTCAAAGAACCTTCGTGGTATTTTCATCAGCCTCATTAGAGTCCGCAACAAGCCAGTACAGATATAGCCACATAAGAAAACTCCTCCGAGCGCAAATTATACACAACACCATAAAATGGCTGTTTAGCATGAGTAGCAGTATACTTGAACAGGGTTCAAGGTTACCTCGAGAACCTTCGATTTCACTGCATTCAGCAAAGCACCAACTCTGAACCTTGGAATTGAGCCAACTATTTTATCTATGTAGAATGATGGAGGCAAAAGAAACATCTGAAGATTAAATGGAATGTGTTCTCGACTAGATGACCACATATAAACTACATGCCACGTTGTTGAGAATATGGGCAGTAAGCAAACAAGTTGGATTGAACATTGTGATATTCCACATCAAGTTGGTCTTGTAAGTCTTTTACCTGACGTGTGAGGCTTCTGAGAAGAGAACCTTACATGTTAGGAAAACTAGCGGCAAGTTCAAACTCACACTCAAACGTAAGTCGTGCAACAGCGTGAGCACCGCATTTCGTGAAGCAATGAAGACAAGAGTTATGAAGTAAATACGACAATAGACGCCATCAGTGTAAACCTTCGGCTCTGTCAGATCGACCTCATTCTCCTGGAGCAGGAATAAGTAAATCAGAAAAATGACTCAAATACCTTGAAAAAACCATCACGAAGGTTAGAAAAGTAGATGAACGACGGGTAAACACGGTTTCAAATAGACTCGGGTTTCCAATGACTAGCTCACAATTCCTCTCTGAAGTCTCTTATCAAGTAGGTCAGAAGAAATCATCAATGAAAAATCGGAGAAAAATACTTCAAAACGACCCATTCTTAAACAGTTCCTGGGCACTTTCCTACCAAGAGCTATGACAGCACCGTTCGAGCTCTAATATCTTATGACCGTCGATAAAAATAGACGGCCCTTCCAAAGGCAGCAGATTTTCTCCGAAAGAATTCGTTCGGGATGAAAGATGTGTATGTGTCCCGTACAGAGATCACTAGGCTGACTTATGCCGCAGGTGTGATTGCAGATTTTACGGCATGGAGTGCATCATCAACCAAACTTTTGTATACAGTCTTCAAAACCGAGCTTGTGATTCACCCGTCGCTCAAGACCAACACTGCCGATCCTTGGGTGCGGAGGCATATGCCTATGCCTCGTACTATTGATCTATCACGAAACCACATTGACTGACAATGGACTGAGTGGTGCTATTCCAACAGTGGAGAATTGTTAAACTTCATAGTTTCTTGAACAGTGCGGCTTCAACTGTTGAAATTATCAGAATTGCATTTTGAGATTTTTTCCACTTCATAAAATATCTTTGTGTTCAGAAGTTGAGGACTTCAATAGAACAGCACATTTGCAGAATGACAGCACAGACAGACACTTGACAGAGGACGTCGTAAAATAAAACGAAAGAGCAGAATGCATACTTGCGTGGGCACCTCTGTTGACACGTTGAGGAGAAAAGGAAACAATAGCCAAATTGGCAGGGTGATCTTCCGGGTCGCCCGAACCGTTTTCAGGCGAAGTAGCTACGAACTTAAAAGAAGAAGCCAGCATCTCGTCCATCCGAGGAAAAAACGGCCACAGAGAGCTGACGGCGCCAGTGGCGGCCTGTCTTTGTTTCTCCACTTTATACCGTCGCTTGAGATTTTCCATTTTCCACTTGCATTGTTCAGCGGTTTTCGCCGATCTCGAACCCTCACACTTAAAATTAACATATCTAGCCACATCTTCCCAGTCATTACTCCTCAAATTGCCCCTGCTCAAGCTCACGTACTTTTCCTCGTACACTTCCAACAGATAATTCACGGCGCACTCGCTCCAATCCGTGGGATTTTCTTTCTTCTTCTCCTCCCCACCCACTACCTCCCTCTTGGCTTTCTTAATCCCCTTCCCTTCCGATGCGGGCGGCTGATGGCCCCCAACTCCAACGTCCCCAACCTGTCCTTCCCCTTCCCCAGGGCTATCACCCATGCCTGACACTCCTACCACGTTTTGTACGTCCACGACTCCCG
Source organism: Marchantia paleacea (assembly GCA_014180765.2). Lineage (NCBI taxonomy): Eukaryota > Viridiplantae > Streptophyta > Marchantiopsida > Marchantiales > Marchantiaceae > Marchantia > Marchantia paleacea. The sequence goes on from MUAA02000018.1 coordinate 6,168,152, forward strand.
CGTGCTGCTGCTGCTGCTGCTGTTGCTGCAAATGGTGCGGGTGTTGAAGGTGATGCTCGGTCCCTCCTCCACTCGCCATTCGCTTCTTTTTCGCCACCTCTATCTACACCTCCGTTCCTCCCAGCTCCCTCGAAAATCGAATTCCTCAGCTCCTCCTCCTCCTCTACGCCTCCCCTCCCCTCCCTCCGTCCTTTTCCACCGGTCGCCTCCCCAACTCGTCAATCCCGCTCCCTCCGCCTCCTCATCCCCAGACTCCTCGTCCCCAACTCGCCTCCAAATCGAACCAATTGTCAAAGCTTCGGCCAACGTTTGACCCAACGAACGACCAACCGAGCGAGCGAGCGAGCGGCGTGGGTGAAAATCCGAGTCTTTGTTGGTCTATTAGTTGGTGGTTTGAGTTTCGCTGCTGGATGGATCGATCTTCCGATCGATCCCTGGAGCGGGCGCAACAGCAGCGGCAGCTTAACGTTCACTTGCTCACTAGTGGAAGAAGTAGCGCGGGAAGGGAGGGGGAGGCAAGAGCGTTGTTGTTGCCCGTCGCAGCAGCGGGAGCTGGCGCCTGACGAGGATGGATGATCAGCCGACGAGCACAGAGCGAGCAACAATAACAGCAGAGGGAGCGACGACGGACGACGACGAGAGAGAGACACAGAGAGAGATATGGAAGAACCGATGGCTCCCCATCGACATGGAGCGAGGATTACCGACGGTGCGGGGCAGGTTGACGGTGCGGATTGACGGCTGTCCGGACGGTCAAACAAACGGCGCCCAACTGCCGCCAATCGCACGCAGTCCTCTCGGTCAGGACGGTGAGCTCTCCTTTTGCTTCCCCTAATCCTCTCCCCCTCCATTTTAAATACTTTCGACCCACTTATTGACCCCCGTACTCTTATCCTTGTCAGGCAGGGCAGGGCAGGGCAGCATTTTCCCCTCGTACGGGTCCTGCCCTGCATCAGTTCCTCCAAGGGACTGACTTTCTTTCTCCCACAAGGGCGAGGGGTTGAAAAAGTTACTGCAGTACTTATATCGCTATGTATCTATGACGGTTTTGTTCTTGTACTCGAATATTTCTATTTTTTGCACAGACCCAACAAAAAAAATCTATTTTTTGCAGGCTTTCATTCTCTCGAGGACTGAGTAACATTCCTTCGGTGTAAAGACTTCTGTAGTACTTTCAGTTGGGACATACATGACTGTAGCTGACTCAAAGAGTTTAGCAAAGAAGGAAAATCTTCATCAAATATAATGGTCTTCAAAAGTCCCATGACTAAGCATTTGGTATATGCAGTAAATTCATTCTGCATTGCATAACTCGTAGACACTTATTCAAAGACACGTATCAGTGATGTGCGTTTGAGAGGATGTTGTGAGAGTTAATAACTGTTTCCAAACAACCACGCAAGTCTGACAAAAAAATTTACGGATTTGGTGATCCGGGTAAAAGGTACCGGTAACTTTTAAACCCCAAGAAGATTTCATACACTCAACTATACAAGTCCCAGAAAATATAATAACAAAAGGGATGGGAAGATCCCACCAAACCGGTAACATGGGGCTAGCCCCAATAGTATCACACTGGGAAATATGTCCTACAGCACCTAAGATATCTAAACTATCCAAATCGAAAGGTCTACAAACAACAGAGCATCCGAAGAAGCATCACCTAACGTGATTGCTCTCCTATGGATTGTACCAGCTAGTTCTCTCTGTAGAGCAATGGAAACGCGTTACCTAAAATAGGCTATACAGTAAGCTAAAAAGAATGATATCCCATGTCGCCTAGTATGGTAGGCTCTTGCACACTCCCTCACGAACATGTCGAAGTCGGTGTCCATAGCTCCATATAACTCCAAAGCTAGAGGAACAAAGAGGTGACCTCTCGCATACCTCTATACTTGAGACCTTATCGGCCGCCGCTCCACTCGCCCCGCCCATCCCGGAGGATGGGTGATCACCCCTCTAAAAATCAGATCTCCGGTAGGATCCAGAACCACCACATCAGCCACAATGACTGGTCCTCCCGAACCAAATATGTGTCCGCCTCTAACCCTAGTCGACTACAAGGCATACCAACGCTCTCTCCATGTGAGGTATCCACCCTCTCTCGCCATAGCAAACACCACATCCCTAATGGCATCATGGGTAGCTATCCTCCGCCTCGCCTCCGAATGGACAACGAGTCATATGAACACCGCCGCATCTAAAGTGATACCACACTCACATGTGAGTAATAAAGATGTAGATGGATGGACCAAGCCAAGACAGAACCTCATCATTTGTGTGGAGAAAGTAGTCATAAGTGAAGTCGAAAAGCCCCGATGCATGGTCGAGCCAAGATCCACGAGCCCGCACCTGCCCCGAGCAAGAGCGTAGACGAGCTCTAGTAGTACGAGGAATGGACGGATCCACTAAGAGTGAATGTAGAGTCTCCTGAAACTGTCGGTCCATCAAGATAGATTGTAGATCCCTAGTCCAATCGGTAGCCAAAGAGGAAAAAGATGATAACTCATGTCGCATCTCCCGTGGTAAAGCATCTCTCGTATGTCGTAATAATACCTGTAAGGGAAATGATCCCTTATCGGCATCCCTCGTATATATCTCCAAAATAGGTCTATCTGCGATCACAAATCGAGAAGATAACAAAGGGTGCAAAAGCGCCCAACTCGCCAAGAAAGCCGTAGGTGCCGTCTCCTCCATCGATAATAAGCCTACCCCTCCACACGAAAGTGACAAAGATGTCTGTCTCCTTGCCAAATCTCCGCCACACACTCGAATGTCCCCGGTCCGATGATGTCACCAAAGACGCCCATGATCCTCCTATCAAATAACCGTCAAACGTGATATGAATGTAGGTGAAGGAGGAACCGTGCGAACAAGATAGGTGGGTCGACAAGCAATACTAGATGATAGTATACCAAACGTCACCTGCGGATCCTCTAGTAGAGGAAGGTCGTCTATATGCAAAACATCCTCTGCCAATGCAACGTCAAGGTAGCGTGAAACAAAATCCTCAGTCCCTACTTGCACTCCTAGAATACGTAGATCATATGTCGATATCATACATCCCTCTGGAAGCTAAAGGTGAGGCGGAATGCCCAAAGGAGACCAAGCCTTGCACTTTGACACCTTGACTCTCAAGCCTACCAGATGAAGCTCGGTAGTCAAGTAATCAAATACCGCCTAATGTCGTCTACATGTGGCCCACAATGTGTGTATCATCCGCTAAGGAGGGGAACACACAACCGGGCACGGCCAAAGCAGTAGACACAAGAGCTCAATAATGAGCCATGGCGAATAAGGGTCCTCCCAAAGGATCTCCCTGTCGAGTGTCAACGGCGGACTGTAGAACGATGACTCCCTCCTCGGAAAAGCCATGCTGATAAAATAGAGAATGTGAACCGTAGAAAGATCGTACGAAAGGAATGAGGCTTGATAGGGATCCACCAGCCTCTCTCAGCTCTCTAAAAATAGAAGCATGTGAGACGCTGTTAAAAGCGTTCTCAACGTCCACCTGCAAGACAATCCAATCCGGATGGATATCTAGAAGTGCTCTTATGCCCAACGATACTGCCTCACAGCCTCCTTGTGTGGCGACTCCAAACTGATGTGGACAAAGATGCTCCTTGAAGTGTGAGCGATGCTGCAAGACAACGGTACGGCTGACTAATCGCAATAAGACCTCTCCAATAGCATCCGGTTTGATGCCCCCAGTGTCCTTCTCCATCGCGAGAAGCCGACTAGCACCCAGAGCCTGACTAACTGACAACGGAATCTCCCCTCTCGCAACTGATGCAGCCACCTAGAACAACTCCGTGAAACCACTAGAGGGATCATCTGCCTAAAAGCAATCTCGAAGATGCTCATATACCATCCCTGACAAAGCTCCAGAGGATAAACGTGGGGCTTTGCATATAGAATGAACAAATAATGATCTATCAAGACATAATGGCTCCTCTAGCTGATACTCCAAGACCTCTAATGGTATCTCCTCGCCCATGGGTGGATGTAGAAGGCGTAAAGAGGAAATTGTCTCATCAATAGGACTAGCCATAGACAAAGGATGAAGGGCCCTTGCAGCCTCGCTTATACTCCCCCGGCCCGCCCTAAAGATCCTACACCGCCGCAATCGCGCCGAATCGAAGTATCATGTGACCGAACCCGACTCCTAACCCGTGTGGCCCGAATGCACTCCTCCCCGCAATGTAGCCCAATCCCCTCCTCGGAATCTCCGAAATCTAGCTGTCACCTCCCTATGTCTAGCACGTCCCCCTCTAGTATAACGTAGACACCATCGCGAAAGTAATAAAAATAAAAACCATGCTAACTCGTCCATGGGATCGTGCGCCAACCGATCGAGCGGTAAGTTTAAAAGCACGCCTAGCCTCGGTCATGCAAAGGTTTCGAGGAAGCCTATGGAATAAGCGTGGACAAGGAAATCTAGTCTCAAAAAGCCCTAGAATCGAACCTGCATGAGAAGCTAACCACTCCCACGACCAAACCAAACGGTATACCGAATGCTCAACGAAGGAGTCGATGTAGTGTGTGTGTTCCCCCGAAGTGACAAAAAACCGATGTCGATGTGACCGCCCCTCCTCACATGCGCATCCCAAGTGGTCCAATCATAATCTTTGTGCATCTTTCCCACGTGGGTCTTTACCCCTTGCGATGTAAAGAGACGATGACACACCAGACATGGTGTATCACGCACCGCTTTTGGCGGTCCCATGAGAGAAAGTCAAGCTAAAGCTAGCACAAAGGAAACGAAAAAGAAACCCAGCACTCCATCATGTATCTTCTCCCACCTGCAGAACCACAAACCCCTAACACACCACCTCACATTGGAAAATGGTAACTATGAAAACCCTAAAAACTAAAAATACTCATAACTTTTTATTCAGATCTCTATAATTTTCCAGCTAGGTTCCAATAGAACCAATGCAAGAAAAGGAAGAGATGAGAACAAAAAAAAACCCGACCCATATGTCTAATCGAAGAAAAATCACTCAAAATGTACTCAAAACCCTAAAAAAATAAAAACAATTATATTTCACAATATCATTCTCCATAGTCTTCAATTTAGGTACCAATGGAACCCAAATTGAAAGACGAAGAGAATGAAATATTCACTCTCCATGTTTGGCAAAGTATGGCCAAAGAATGGAACTAATACTATTGAGTCACTCTCAACACTCACTCACGCTCCCGCACATCCCTTCGTCACGCTCCCCCAAGTTACCATCGTTCAATTTGAATGTACCCATTCCAAAAACCATACACTCAACTATTCCAGACATTACGGTTCTTTCACATTTTTACATGTTTCATACTCATATATGAGTATTCCTTCCACATACATTTCACCCATTATTGTTCCGCTCGATATAAGAATAAACAACTCTTATGGGTATATGATCAAAGGATTACAAAATGAGCTATTTTTTTCAAAAAAAATTGTAGTGTTTTACATATTTTTCCTTATTTCATCCCATATCGCCATATTCTTGCTAAATGTCCATATCTATTACCTAGTGCTAAGCCTATCAAAATTATATTCTCGACCTTTGGTATCATAAATGCAACCAAGCAACTTGTAAATCATTTATATAGACATACAAAACCAATGAAAATTCCCACAACATTCTCCACACAATAAAGAGGGGGTTTGAGTCCCCAAATCTATAGCTTTAAAAAGTATTTATTAAATGTATAATATCATATCAAACACAATAAATTATTTGGTTTCATCTCACTATGTTACTGCTATGATTACTTTATATACACTTGACTTACTATTTTTATGGTGCCATCTAACTTATCTAATAGTAAATATTTGTTTTCAAATTTAAATCTAAGTGTTAAAAGTAACATTCGAATCTTATCATGTGACAAAGTTTTACACTATTAGTACAAATATATCAAATAATTTTAATAGTGTTAAGATAAAAAAAATACTTTTTTCTTCATGAAACTTTAATACAAATATTGGAATAATATACTTTTTGAATAAATTTTATACTTATAATAATCAATAAAATTTATATTATAATTATATGATAAATATATATATGAAATATTTTTTAGTTTTTAATTAAATTTATTATTCTTTAACCTAATGAATTTTTAATATTTTACCATACAACAAAAAATACTTGATTTAAAATTGATTAATAGAAATTATCCTATATAATTTAATGATTCAAAAATAGAGAGAATAAATTTTCAAATATATGTATAATACATCTAAAATAATTTGAATTTTATATTTATATCACATGATGAAATGAAATAAATCATACATCGAATGTCATTTTTATCATAAATTTTAATTAAAAATCAATTAATTTCAAATAAAAATTTTAAATTATTATAGAAGAGTCAATTTAAAAAAAACATAGTATCAAGTTTTAATTGAAAAACTTGCATTAAAATCTAATTTTATAAAAATTTGATATTTTATATTTATTTAGTTTTTTTTCTGTAAACATATCCATAAAGAATCACACACTTTCTTCATGTAGGTAATATGCTTAATTTATTTATATTTAATTATAAAATATTTTTATGATTTTTGAGATCAATTTATAAAAAATTAACCATGTTTTTGTTATAGTTATAATTTGATTGTTTTTGAAAACATAAATTTAAATATAAAATGTATAAAAATACCCAAAGAAATTTGATTTCAATGCTATAATATAAACTTAAGTTCAGAAATCATGAAATTACACATTATATATAATCTTTAGGATCAGAAATTATATGTCAAAATGAAATTTTATTTTGAATAGACAAAAGTTTACATAAAAAATTAAGAAAAATTTCTCTCATAATATCAATTTTATCGTTTTTGTACATGTGAAAATAGTGTTTTATTTATTTGAAATTTAATGATCATAACTATAGAATTAAAAAATTGAAGTAAATTAAATATTTTATTATTTATAGCAATAATAATTATTACATATTGATATGTTTGAAACAAGCATTAGATTTATTCAAAATTATATACAATTTTTGGACAAAATTTAAAATTTAAAATTTAAAAATAATGTCATTTTAATTCAAAATTATTATATATTTTTTATCATTTCAAATAATTAAAAATAATAAATAATTAATCTTAGTTATTTAAAAAAATATCCCTTAGATATTGAGAGAGAAAATTCATGTAGTTTCATGCGATAAAAGAAAAATGGTATTTTCAATGAGATATGGCTGATCTTGTGATTTTATATAATGTGTTTTCTATCATAATTTTAGAAGATTTTGCAACAATTTTAATGCGATCTTAAGTAAAAATATATATTTCACATGAACAATAAGAAAAAAACTTTGAATAAAAAAATTTATATAACCTAAATTTAATGAAATTTTGTTCAAAAATTATGAAATACATAATAAAGACTTCATAAATATATGTGGAAGATTTATATTTATTTTCAATGGATTTTATTTGAATTATTTATGTATATTGATAGATTAGATTTCAAATTTAAATAATAAATTGTCCAAATTAATTTTATTTTTATTTTTATTTTAAAATTCATAAATAGTAATTTAATTTTTTTATAAGTTAAAATTTTGCTTTAAATAATTTTTAGAATGTAAAGTTTATCTTAAGATGAATTGGATTTATTTTTTAATTAAAAAATTTCAACATATAATTGAATTAAAATCTTGAATTTATGTTATTTTTAATAAAAAAAGTGAATTATAATTTCATATCTTTTTTCTTATTTAAAGTTAAGAAATGATCAATTTATGATCAATTAAATAACATGTCTTAAGCGCTATAAATGAATGAAGTGGTGTATAAAATATATATGTTATTGTATATATGTTGTATATTATACTAATATAAATAGGTTTTTTATATAAATATTTGAAATTTTCATTAAATTTCATTTCAATTAAAACATTAATTGAAAAATAATTTGTATATAATTTTTCTATACAATAAAATGTTTCTTCATCTTTGAACTTAGGATTTTTGCACCGATAGGAATTTTTCTTTGAATAATATCAAATTAGGAATCTAAACTTCCTATGAATATGTATTTGCAGTACTGTGTTTAATCATGTACTTCGAAGTTCTAAGATAATTTTTTCATTTATATATTATAAATTACAAATTATAACAAGAGCATTAAGTAGGAAATACATGAAAATTTACCATTAACAACTTTCAATGATTTTAGATTTTTTCAATGATCATGATTTTAGATAATTACACTGATCATATTTTGAATATGTTGCATGCGAAAAAGAAATGTGTAATGGATTAAATGAAAATATATAAACTTGAACATATAATACATATTTTTTGGTATTTTCATCATTTGATACGAAGGAGGAATGACTTTAATTATGTGGCTTGTAATTTTAAATGATATGAATGTGGAATTACGTTACAGATTTAGCATCTAGGATATTTAATATGATTTTATTACTTTAGATCATAAATATTGAAATCAATTAAAAAAAACATATGCTTTGAAGATATTATTCAAAATATTAGGTGATTTTAAGTGGGATAAATCAAATCTAAAAGATAGAGATTTGATATAGCTTGCACATATGTTCGAAATGCTTTACATGTTTATACTCATATAAATCATTGTTTATTTGGAGGGCATAGGATAGCTACTCATGATGAAATTAAGGATATGGTGTTTGCTATGGTGCTAAAGGATGGATATCTCATATGGAGAGAGCGTTGGTATGCCTTGAAGTCAATTAGGGTTAGACAAGACCTATATTTGGTTTGGGAGGACCAGGTTACTGTGGCAGACATGGTGGTAATCGATCCTACATGTGACATATTTTCTGAGGGGGTGATCATACATCCTCATAGATGGGCGGTGAGTGGAGTGTCATCAATCAAGGTTTTGAAGTATATGGGTATGCAAAGATGTCACCTCTTTGTTTTTCTATCTTTGGAGTTTTATGGAACTATGGACATCAACTTCGACATGTTCGTGAGGAAATGTGCGAGAGGCTATCATACTAGACGTAAGGGGATATCAATCTCTTTAGCTTATTGTATAGCCTATTTTAGACAAATTGTTTCCATTGCTGTACATAAAGTACTAGCCGATACAATCCATAGGAGAGTAATCATGTTAGATGATGTTTCTTTGAATACTCATATTGTTTGTAGACTGTTGTCACATGGACATTGCTTCGCTCTAAGAATGCATAAGCGTATGGCGGTAGAAGAATCCTCCTTGCCCTTGTGTTAGTTGATAGTATCTCTTTCTCCTCCTCACCCCTCCACATTCGAGTTCATTGCAAATCTAATTTTTGACTAATTTAATATTTCAAATTCAAACAAAACTTGAACTTGCACCCTAACATCTCAATCTCAATCTTAGCTTGCAACCTACACTTACTGACTTTTAAACTTGAAACACTAAATCATAAACCTCAACACATGATGCTATAAACTCACAACATAACAACTCATGAAAATTCCTCCACATGAGAGATTTCACGTCAAGTTCACAACTTATGTCGCATGGACATTGCTTTGCTTTGAGATCGCCTGAGCAACTGACTATAGAAGAACCCTTCTAGCCCTTATGTGAGTCCGAGAAAGTATAATAACAAAAGGGATGGAAAGATCCCATCAAATCGTACAAGGATGGAACCAAACCAGTAACGCTAGGCCCCAATAGTACCACACTGGAAAATATGTCCTACAGCACCTAAGATATCTGAACAATCCAAGTCAAAAGGTCGAAAAACAACAGAGCATCCGAAGAAGCATTGTGTGAGTAGATAACCTCTTTTTCTCCTCCTCACCACTCAGCGTTCTAGTTCATTGCAACCGGTAAAACTCCAACGAAAGAAGATTAAGGTATTCAACAATTGGACCAATAACTCATGTCCAAACTTCACAAATTATTGCCCTACAACCTTCTTGTCCTCTCGAGAAGTTTTCTTATGTTTCTCTCCTCATGATCTCTCGAAAAAATTATTGAATTGTAAACTGTATTACAAGATGATATGCAGATCCATGTGTACTAAAACCATCACAAACCCCAATCCTTCAATCCAATTACTCTCAAATTTCATGAGAATGTTCTTATCATCCAAGCTTCAATTCTGGAAAGTTTTAAATATCAAGATTTCTAATAGCAAAAGTTATGATCGTCGTACTAACTTCGTGATAGTCAGTGCAATCCTGCAATTATGACTATATGTACAAACTTCAAACTATCACTCCGTACTCAAAACTCATCCAATTGAGCTGAAATTTCAATCTAAAATAAGACTAAGTTGTAAACTATATCTCCATTGAATTGGATATATCAAAAACCTCATGGGATTTTCAAAAATGACCCAAACACTCTTTATGATCCGAATTTTATTCTCCAATTTCAAATCATCACAATAGAGTGATAATCAACTCAATTTTATCCATTCTTGAGTTCACCTCATAGCTACTATTGTCAACTCTCCAACATGTCCTTCAATCTCAAATTTTTCCCTATAAGGCTTCCAAAACCCCTCAAAACCTCGAAGAACTTGACCAAGTGTCCTCATTGGCCCAAACTCCAAGACCAATGAGAATGAAGAGTATCATTTTCACCTCTAGTGGGACCAAATTAGCTCCATATTAACTTAGAGCTTTACAACTATCCTAAACACATTACTTCACTATCATATAAACAATATGAGCTGTCATTAATAAAGAGTCAAAATAACAACTCGAAACATGCTAAGTATGAATGGAACTACAAACGGAATTGGAAAATTTATAACTTGAGAATAATACTTCTCGCCAAAATTCTTAACAATCAACTCTATATGGCTTGTCTTCGGTAAACTTATTAAGAAATCACATACTTTGAAGAAGAATATTTTTATGATGAGAGTATTTCTTTAAACTTCAAAAATACTTTCAAAAATTCTTTAACCAAGGAGAGTAGAAAGAGTTGATTTTTTGATGACTCAAAGAGTAGTAGAAGAAAGAGATGCAATCATGAAAGTAACATGTGCCTAAGAAGAGATTGTTGAGCTAGAATTACAACTGCAAGCTCAAATTTATAGAGTATCACCCCTTTGATATATCTATAATTGAGTTGTTCCGCCTATCATAAATGAACTTGAGGATTTTAAGTATCTCTTAGTCAACAAAGACTGAACTTCAGCTAATATTTCTTCATATCATAGATGGAAGTCGACCCATCTTCATATACATATAAATTAAGTACAAAAATAAATAGACTACATACTTCTTTTTTGGTTACAACTTCTCAATCATTGCATATATATTTGAGATGATTAATGCATTACAATTCATCTTGATGGAGCTACTTATAAAGCTTTTCACTATTTTCACATATATGTATAAAAACATTGATAAATCGATGGGGCAAGAATAGCTACGTTGAGGCATAAAAATTGCTTCACTCTTAGAACACCTAAATGCATGATTGTAGAAGAACCCTTTTGATCCTCGTGTGAGCTGATACTCTCTCTCTCTTTCTCTTCATCACCAATCCATATGCGAGTTTATTGTAATGGTAAAATTTCAATGTAAAAAGATCATGACATTCCACAATTGGACGAATAAATCTTACCCAAATTTCACGGATAATTGTTTTACAATTTTTTTGTTCTCTCAAAAAATTTCCTTATGTTTCTCTTTTCCATATCTCTCGAGAAATTGTCTGATCGTACACTGTATCACAAATTGATATGTAGATCCATGTGTACTAAAACCATCACACATCCCAATTTCTTACTCCAATTGCTTTTAAATTTCAAAATAAGTTCATTTATCACCCAAGCCTCAAGTGTAGAAAGTATTATTGATGAAAACTTTTAATTGTAAAAATTATGATCACTATACTAACTTCATAACAATCAGTGCAATCTTGCAATTCAAACTGTATGTACAAACTTCAAACTATTATTCTATACTCAAAACTCATCCAATTAAGTTGAAATTTCAATACAAACACAATTTTGAATTGTGAACTATATCTCTATTGAATTGGATCTATCAAAATCCTCATAGTATACTAAAAATTAATCCAAACACACTTTAGGATCTAAATTTCATTCTTCAATTTCAATCACCACAATAAAGTGACAACCCACTCAATTGCATCCATTATTGAATCCACCTCATAGCTCTTGTTGTTAGCTTTCTAACTCTCTCTCCAAATTTGCAAATGGTCCCATCAAAAGCTTTCAAAAATCCACAAAACTTCAAAGAACTTCACCAAACACTCTTATTGACCCAAACTTCACAATCAATAAGTATGACTAGTCAATTTGTTGACCTCTTGTGTGACCAAATTAGCTCCATATGAACTTAAAACTTTACAACTTATCTAAATACACTACTTAGCCATCATATAAATAATATGAGCCGTCATTAATAAAAAATCATAATAATAATTCAAAATCAACTAAGTATGAATGGAACTACAAATGAAACCGGAGAGTTTATAACTTGAGAATATTACTTTTCGCCAAAATTGCTAACAATCAATTCACTATGGCTTGCTTTTGGTTAACAATAGTGATGGATTCAAACCCATGTGTTGAAAGCTATCACTATTGGTAAGTTCACATCCATAACTTTCAACTAAATCAAAACAAATATCATAAGATTTGAAATTGTGCCGTATAAACAACAAAAAGAATATTGGGTCTAGAGAGTTCATCACTAGTCGCATAAAATAATCTCCAAAATGATATACTAACCACATCCAAAAGTGAATACAATGAAGATAGCATATATTGATCATAAATAGATTGGGCATTGATACATATGGAGTATCATGTTGTCCGCTATCCATATCCCACATGGGTACCACTTCAATTATATAAGCTCCTTAATCAACAAAGCGATGTTTTAGATCTCTCTCTTCCCCATTCCACGTTTTATATTTGATGAACTCTAAGATAATATCTCTTGGAACCTTATCAACATCCTCATCCTACAAAATCGATTCAACCGTGGACTCTTAATAGTCTTACGATGAGACGACAATCCTTCTAATCTAATATATCATCGTCATAATAATGTTTCAAAAGATGACACATGTCATCCTTTTTCCATAGTAATCGTATTACAAGACAACAACGTTACTCCAAAAATTAAGATGTATCTTATAATCATTTACCTCCATCTGCTCATGAGGATCACAACACTTGGCTTTGTCAAAGCCAAAATGTGTAGAGAGCTTAATTCTCATAGTCAATTCTATCTTTCTTAACTTAATAATCTTGATCCAACATTTTTGGCCACACCGTTGCTGATCACAAGTTAAATGTCCCTCATTATATGATCTTGTGTGCAATCTTAACACTTTATACTTTCTTGCATAACTTCAAACTAATGTTATATCAACACCATAGCAAAATTACTATATTCAAATTGTTTAGCCGTGATACATATTATTCACTTTTGCACTAGCATCAAAAATCAAAACAAACCCAAATATTACTTTTTGGCTAATGTTATCTTGATCACCTTCTGAGCTCACTGTCTCTCTTATAGTTTTTTTGTCATGCTTTCAATCTTACTCCGTTCAAATTTTTTTTCCCAATTCTCTCAACAATACATTTTAATATCTTCACCATTTCAATTCTTGTTTATGCAATCTTGATTTCTTCCACTATTTGGTCATGCAAACACAACTACCCTGCTTGCCCTCTAGACAATATTAAGATCTTTGATATGAAATTGGAACTCTTTCGCTTAATGTGCCCTCCAACATCACTTCTCTCAAAGTCCTATGTTGCTCCATTTTACGCAAGCCATATGTTATCTTCACACTCTAGCCACACTTATTTCACACTTCGCTCTAATTTGCATGTTTGTGGTCAAAGTGATCAATATTGATACAAAAAAATATAAAAGATCTCAAGAGATTATAACATCATTTATTATTTTCTTGTTGCCAATTTAATGAATTGGAGAGTGTTTATCTTAACCCTATATTGAGAGAAAGAGAATGGATTAAAATGAATGATGAAGAACACTTTGAGAAAAATGATTCAAGAGTTGAGAGATTTGAGAGCCACATTTTGAATAAAGCCAAACTCAAGTACAAGAGCTAGGTCAAGAATTGATATCAGTCAAAGTGTGAGGATTGAAAAATAAGAGGATGAGAGAAACATATATGGAGATAAAAATATCATCATCAATGATAGAGAGTAAAAAAATGGTGAGATCTTGAGCTCTTGAAGCCCAAATAGCATAACGAACAAGAGAATAAGATATTTAAACATCCATGATCATGAAGATGACAAAGCTTCTAAGATAGAATCTTATCAAGGAAGTTGGTTCATGGAAGTTTTGGAAGATTGGATTGGGAGAATGGAGTAACATCTTACTTTGTTCATAATCAATGATGTTGCATGGATATTGTTTCACTCAGAGAATGTTTGAACACATGGCTATAGAAGAAACTTCCTAACCATCATGTGAGTTGCTATTCTCTCTTTCTCTTCCTCACCAATCCACATTCAAGTCTATTGCAATCAGTAAAACTCTTGTATAAGAAGATCATGGTATTCATATATTGGAACATTCATTCTTGCTCAAACTTCACAAATAATTACTTTACAATCTCATTGTGTTGTTAGAAAATTTTTGAACGTTTCTCTTTTTCATATCTCTTGGAACAATTCTCTTATCATACAGTGTATTACAAGATGATATGCAAATTCACGCGTACTAAAATCATAGCACATCCGATTTCCTTTAGTCCAATTACATTCAAATTTCAGGAGAAGATTTTTCATCATGTAATCTTCAACTTTGGAAAATTTTATTGATGAAAACTTCCATAGCAAAAATTATGATCATTATATTAACTTCATGACAATAAATACAATCATGCAACTCTTACTATGTACACAAACTTCAAGCGATCATTTTATACTCAAAACTCATCCAATTGAGTTGAAATTTCAATCCATTTCAAGCCTAAATTGTAATTATATGTTTTTTAAATCAGATCTGTTGAAACCAGTGAAGATGTTTCAAAATAGCCTCAAATACTCTCAAGGGTATGAATTTCATTCTCCAACTTCCAATCATCAAAATAGATGGATAATTAATTGCATCCATTCTTGAATCCACCTTGTAGTTCTCATTGTCAACTTTTCAATCTTTTTTTCAAGTTTCCAAATGGTCCCCAATAAGGTTTCCAAAACTCCTCAAAACCTTAAAGTATTTCACATAAATTCCCTCATTTGTCCAAACTTCACTACCAATGAGAATGAAAAATGACTTTTATGATCTCTAATGTGACTTATTAGCTACATATTAATTTAAATCTCTACAACTAATCCAAACACACTACTTAACCATCATATAAATAATATGAGCCGCCATTAATAAAGAGTCAATATAAGAACTCAAAACCTACTAAGTATGAATGGAACTACAAACGTAACCGGAGAGTTTATAACTTGAGAATAATACTCCTCGCCAAATCTTTCTCATATAGAATTTGAATCCATATTTCAATTGTGCTTTAGCCTTTGGAAGGAATTGTACAATTTTCTCATCCTCCTTGGTCACTCCGTTCTTGTTCTCTCACTATTTCGAGTGAATTTTCATCTCCCCGTGATGTGATTAATACATGATATTAATATCGATGCATCAACAAGTTGATTATTTCCCTCCACATACACAATCTTCATATTAAAATATTTTCATCATTTGGCCCAATGGATCTATCACTTTGAGATATCCTTCTGAATTTTTAAATAAACCAAAGGTTTGTGATATGTCTCAACCACAAACTCTTTATCTTCAAGATAATGCTTCCAATGTTTAGTAGCCAACATAATGGCTAACTCCTCTTATTCTCTAATATGATAATTTTGCTCTGCTTGTTAGAGCTTCCATGTAAAGTCAACATGATGTCATCAATCTTTCCATTTCTATTATAAAACTCCTCCAATCACCACATCCGATGTATTTGTAGCAAGTATTATGAGTCTACATGGTTCATATATTTAAAAGATTGATGCATGTAAAAGTACATATTTCAAAGCTTGAAATGTGATCTTTAGAATTGTACCCAATTGCCATTTATGCGCATGACCTAAAAGATTATTAAAGCTTGAACAATACTAGCAAAAGCTTCCACAAACCTTCTACAAAAGTTGGTTAAATCCAAAAAAATATATAGTTGAGTTTAGTTCTCTAGAGCACTCTAATTTTGAATTACTTTCAATTTTTCACTCATGAATTGAGTGCCCTCTCCATGAACTCTACGGCTTAAATAATCTACTTCACTTAAGACTATTCACATTTGGATATCTTAACTTACAATTTATTTTCTCTCAACCCTCAAAGAACCTATCATTAGATGTTTCTGATGATCTTGTAAGGATTTGCTAAATATCAAGATTTCATAAAAAGATACAATCACTGATTTATCTAGATACTTACAAACAATATCATTGATAAGTTCCATGAATGTGACAGAGGCATTGATTAAATCAAATGGTATAACTATATATTCAAAGTGTCCATATCTAGTTCTAAAAGTTGTCTTCTGTACACCTTCATAAGCTATTTTGATATGATTGTACTTGTTTCTAAGATCAAGTTTGATGAAATACTTAGCTCCATGAAGTTGATCAAACAAATTATCTATTTGAGATAATGGATAATTTTTTTCACAGTTTGCTGATTAAAAGCATGATAATCAATCACATATGCATATAGCAATACTTCTTTTTTCACAAACAACACTAGAGCTTTATATGATGATACACTAGATTGGATAAATCCTTTCTCTAACACCTCCTTAATTATTCCTTTCATTCCTATACCTTGTATGATGCAAGTCAATAGTGACTTTTACAAGAACAAGAACTTATTGGCAAGATTTTTATCTTATGATCCATTTTCCTTCTTGGTGGTAAACCAAAAGGTAAATCATATAGAAAAATGTCTTCAAACTCTTTCAAGACACAAATTAACTCCTCACGTATGAAAAATTGCTCTTTTGGAGGATTTACATCTCTAATTAATCCCCAACAATATACAACTTTATGATTTATAAGAATTCTTCCTATCACTTATAGAGGTAAGTTTTTTTATTTCTATTTAGATCTATCTCCAAAGATCTTTCAATTAGTAATTTTCACTATCTTGCTTCGATAATCCACATCATGTTTATATTTTTCAATACAAGGTATATTCAAAATAGCATCATACGGAACTGATTCAATTTCTCTCCACTCCAATGATTCTTTGTATTGTCCAACCTTCAATTCTACTTCTCTAGGAATGCTATCAATTTGCATATTTGGCAATTTTATTTGTAGAGAAATAGTTAGAAGGATTGATAAGAAATTTTTTTGTTTTTTATTTAAAATGTTATATTTGGATGAATGGAAGTGTATTCTTATGAAGATGATGCTAATAGAGGAAATAGGTTGAGTGTAGCATGTTCACATAAGTAAGAGAGCGATCTAGGGTTGGTGATGCATAAGCAATCATGCGGCAAGAGAGAGATGTCTCGTTGAACTGGTCGTGGGCATGCCAAGAACCTAAGCAAAAGAAAAATGTCAAGGAAGAATGTAAGAGTGGTGTCGGGTCGTAAAATCATGAAGATACCAATTATGCGGAAGGTGCTAATGGGAAAATTGTATCCTCTCATCGTGATGGTGGATTGGATTCCAGTGGAGCTATTGTGGTTAAAGAACCTAAGAAGAGCATTTCTGTCATTGAAGTAAGCTATATCTTTGTTTCACTTTAAAATGATCTAACTCATTGTGATCATGTCTCACCAACTATGCTTTTTGAAATGGAAGTGATACTACACGAACAATGTCATCTCCCCATACACAAAAAATGTGTCTATCTTCCCATTTGAACCACCAAGGTTTCTATAAAACTCGATATGTAAGACCCATGTTTGTATATATAGAATAAAATATAAGTACATATATAAAGTGTGACTAAGTTTAACTAGTTATGGTTAACTATGATGGAAATATAGAGTAGCTTTTGATATAGTGGATGAAAATAACTATTTTTTTGTTTAGTAGTAATCTAGGAACAGATTCCTTCACATGGATACCTTGATTTTCCTTGACTTGGACTAGTTTTTCATTGATTTGACTATGGGCGATATTGAGTTGGATACACCAAAGTCAATTGAATGATAATTGGAATTCTAGAAGATCCAAATGAATCAATTGCATATTTTTATGTACCTTTTTTATTGGAATTTGTGATCTCTATCTCGATTAAACTTGATAAGAGAAAATTATATGGTGATTACTTGTAGTTACTATAGTAAAATTGTAAGTAGTATAAATAGAAAGATTGATAAATCCCTCTCAAGTTAGTTGGGGGAAGTGAGTTTTGGGAGAATCCTTATTTTGGGAAGCTTGATTTTTGAGAAGTCATATTTGGGGATGGAATTTTGATTTAATGAAGCTTGTGATCATTAAAATATCTCTTCCTTTGGAGTGATATTTGACTCTTTGTGAGAGTCTTCATCATGGAGTTTAGAATTTGAGAGTTTATGTAAGAGGATGCATTAGGATCACAGTCATTGGAATAAAAATGTTCTTCTAGATTTGTAATGAGCTTCCAAAAAGTCATCGGATGTAAACTTGAGTGAGAGTCAGACCAGAAGTCACATTTTTGGTTCAATTGTTGGGACCTCAATCTAGAAGGAGCATAAATGTTTCAAATCCATTTTCTTGCTCGTGAAAAAAAAATAATGAAAAATCATTTGGAGAGTACCATGGAAAAAGAGCAAGCTGAGATCATGATACACAATAATATATCATTTGTGTACCAAGTAGTATTATATGAAGGCTTGGAAGTTATTTTGTACATTTTGTTTATTTTAGTATTGTTTGAGATAAGTTGAGATGGGTATAATGCATATTTAGGAAAAAAGATTTACTTTCCAAAGTTTTTTCAAAAATTTTTTGATTTAAAATAAATAGATGGGATATGTTTTACACTTAAAATCACAATCAGATCACATCTATATCAAAAGTTATGATGGTTCGAATATGTTAGGGTACTTAGATAGTTCTCGGAAAAAAGTGAACGTAGATTATTATTTCGTGCACAAGTGAAATCAGGATTCAAAACTTTGCAGGAGTGTTAATTAGGAGCTAAGATACATTTGAATTTAAATTTTGTTGATATATCATTTTTAGAAAGAAAGTTACAATATCTTAAGTGTATGGGGGTATTAAAGTGAAAAAAACTATTTTACTTATTAGATTTACTTTTTTCTAGTTTATGATCATTCAGAGAGAGTTATTGCATGAATGTTTTGCATAGTGAGCATGACTTGAAACTCATTGAAAAATGGGAGATCAATCTTTTTGGAGGATCTGGTTGTGTAAGATAACTCAAGGGCTATACGTGATTATTTCGATGGATTTGAACACACAAAAGTTTATAGTGGAGTTTGAAGAGAGGATATTGAAAATTTTTGCTTGAGAAAGATAAGAAACTTGGAAGAGCTAAAACTTCATCTAGGATCATTGTCTCCCCATGAATCAAAGTTTGAAACATATTGTGATTTAAATTTCAACTAAAAATGGAGATCATTTTGAGAATAATTAAGAAGATGTCAATAAAGGGAAGACTCATCTTGTGTTTATGAGAAGAGAAAGCCATGGCAATCTTGGACCAAATGATTCCATTTATTTTACTATTGATAAATTATTCTAGAATGGAGCTAGTTTTGTTTGTATTGTATTAGGTAGTCACATATAGATTTCCAATAACAAAAGTAGTTGAAAATGGGAAAGTTTCCAGTGTTGTATGGGAGAGAGAATGAGAATATAGACTCTTTTGTGAGGGACTTCAAGAGAGCATGTATAGAAAACAATGAGAGAAGAAAGTCTAAATGGGCTCTCCTTTTGCCCGACTTCTTGGAGGATTTCGTATTGAAGTGATACAATGAGTACAAGAAGGTACACTTGGAGGAAGATATTTAGGAGAGTTTGACATAGAATCTCATTGAAAATTTGTAACAACATGGATGTGCATTATATTATCAGAGTTAACATAATTCAGTTTGTTCCCAAAGGAATGAGATATCTGAAAAAACCAACAGAAAGAAAAAAGGATTCAGCTAAGAGTACCCCATTACCATTTATATTTGCATATAAATGGTAATGGGGTACAATTCATGAAATCACATTGTAAATTTTAAAGTATGACTTCTTACATGCATCCATTTGTAAATGATATGATATAAGTAGAGTAACAAAATTTGTTAAGGATGTATCATGTGTGGTTGGAGGAGACTTACAACATGAATGAAAATATGGATGATATCTAATTTTTTTTTTCTCATGAAATTTTTTACTTATGGAGCAAAATTATCATACCATTAAACGAGAAGAGTTAACATTATATTGACTATCAAACATTAGAAGTATTATTTTAGAGATGAAAAATTTATGGTTACAACGGATCACAAACCTTTAATTTATTTAGAAATTCATATGGATCTCTCAAATCGACAAATTTATTGGGTCAAATGGAGACAACGTTACAATATAAAGATTGTATATGTGGAGGACATGAATCAGTTTGCCAATGCACTAATACAAATACCATGTAATTAATACATGATATTAATTATATCATATATGTTAAAATTCATTTTGAATGATGGGAGTATTTGAACCGAGCAATAAAAGAGGATGATGAAATTGATGTTTTTGTAACATACTATTATTGTATATAACAGTGTATAATAATAGATCTTAGTGTGTAACAATCCTGTTACACACTAAGATCTATTAACATTCATATCAAACGGAGTCAAACTTATATTGACAACCTTAAGACATGCTTATTCATTGGCTAATTTTAATAGGAAAACAAACTTATTCTAACAACCTTGTAATGTGCTCAAATATTGGTTATTATTAAGAGGACGACAAATGGATATCAACAATCTTGCATATGTTCATGAATTGACTATCTTTGGAAGGGAAAGAAATGTTGGCAACCTTGCACATGCTCAAGCATGATTTGTCTACATGGGGACGTCTACATGATTTGTCAATCAGCGGAACAAAAATTCCCTGATAGATTTATCACATTTTTCACATATAAGTAAGCACATCCATCTCATCATGAGGTTTTCTTTTTCATTGGGGTTGCCTTAAAGTCTACAATTCTTACTTATAGTTCAGATTTTTCTCTATCCTCATGTACTTTTCTATACAATTTTATGTTACTTCATGGCCTCGTGACTCTCTTCTTTTAATTGTTCCGTGGTCTCCTAGTGTCTTTTGCAATCAAGTATCGAAACTTTCGAACTAAATTTTTTATATTAGGGGGTGGTTCTGAATGTGTAAATAAACATATTGGACAGATGATTTAAACATGCAACGACTTTAAAATAGGTAGACTATAAGATATAGACTTCTAAACTAGGTTCACCAATGATATAGTCTGATTATATTATTTAGCAAGACATATGATGTAGGAGACCATTATACTCAAGTGGTAACTTTTAATGAGAAGGAGGTAAAAGGCTGGCGTCTTTTAGCTCCTTCTCATTATGGCCAAAACGAGTTAGGTCAGCCTCTTTAGACTAAAAGTGAAAAATGGAAAAAATAAATAAATAAATAAACGGAGGCGCATGGGATAAAAGGTAGAATATCTCTTATATGTGGACCCATTTTTTTATTTTAACTTCCTTGGCTTCCTTTACTGTCGGAGCTGAAATGCTACTCGATAAGGAGATAATTGAGATAGTAGTACAAATGTGGCACGAAATGTGAACGTGTGACACCAAGTTGGACTTTTACCACGCTATTGCTTTTTTATGATATTGGTATGCCAAAGCATGTATTTACAAAGGTTGGCCGACGTAGCTGATGCGGATGTCCTTTGTCTGTTTTATAAAAACAAAAGAGGTTGATTATGGATCGAAATCATGATGTTGCTTTTGACCTATGTATTTTGTATCATGTCTGACTTAGGTATCTAAATTGTTGTATCTTATTTCTTAGTATATGGTGCATTTTTCAAAGAAAATCTTCATACCTAAACAATTTGCTAGTTTCAGCCCTTTTTGACCGAGTGTAAAAGCTTTTCTCAAACCTTACGCTAGAATGGTTTTTGTACAACTACATGTCATTTTGTTGAATGCTAAGCATTTGAAATATATATTTTGGTATACAGTGCAATACTTGTTCATTAACAGAATCGAACCAACGTATCTAAGAAAGGGCAAAAAAGACAAGCGTGAAATCTTCAAGAAGAAAATCATAAATTTTCCCAACAAAATAAAGTCGCCAACATGAGTGCAGAAGATATCTAAACGGAACCTCGGAATATTAACGAAATAAAGGACACATGCTGGTGAATAGATCTACACAAATGAGACAGCCTAGAGAATATGGACTCAACAAAATTGATGTCATATGTAATTCCTCCTATCACCCATCGAGTCCTCTCCTACGGCCATGTTTCCTACTCTGGGATTATTTCCACCCTTTCTTTTATCCACTACAGTTGCTTACCTGCTTGCTCACAGATATATGTGATACTATTGGGGCCTAGCCCCATGTTACCGGTTTGGTTCCATCCTTGTACGATTTGATGGGGTCTTCCCATCCCATTACCTGCTTACTCACAGACACTATGATAGATGCACAGGGTTTTATTTTGTCCGAAATTGTCAGCAATAGAAAATTCATCGACGTACGGACACGATTTAGCTAGAACTGAGACAATGGCATTTTTGTTTTGTGGGGGGCGGGGGCGGGGGCGGGGTGTGTTGTTGTTCTCGGCTAGTCAGTAAACCCTGGTTCACACCAAACCCTGGTTTGACCTTGCGTCATCCTCGTGACTTTAAGGCAGGAGGAGTTACTTCAGAGTTGCCAACCTGGAGGTTGGCAACCTCCAGCCCGCCCGAGGCGCATATATTATACTACAGTTACTCCTATCCATTCTGACCATGGTCACGGCGGCAAGATTGCAGGAATTCATCGTTAGGGGCTCTTTTCGCGAAAGCTGGAGCCGGAAGTGACGGGGAGTGAGGGGAAAGCTTTTCCAAGTGTGTCCAACGGACGCCGGGCCCAGGAGTTCTTTCACGTGATCGACCTGTCGATCTTCGCTTTCTCTCACGTCCGTTCGAGCGACATTTGAAATAAGCACGTTGTCGTCGTCGACGTCCTCGCGCCGTCGCCGTCGGCTCGGTTCTTGTCTCAGTTAGTTGGTAATCGGCGTTGGCGTTGTTGGCCTCACGGAAACGGCAACCCCTAACTTCCTCTCATCCTTTCAACGGTGCCCCGTCAACCCGTCAATCCTCGATTCCTTCCAGGGACTGACTGGAGTCGCAGACCTCGACGACCACCTGACCTTCACTGTTCTTGTACAGTTTTCATGTAAACGATGCATTGGTCCTTTCAAAACTCATTACCGCTCCATATAGTAACAGTGTCAGTCTTTAATTCTGAGTTTGACTATGCAATTAATATAAGGAATTTAGTTCGCACATTAATTTCCTATAAATAATCATGATAGCAACTTCTGAACCAGTATCTACTTTTAAAAAAGGAAATACCCTCTTGTATAATTAACCTTTTATAATAGACCGTTTCATTGTGAGGATGTAAATTTTTATTAGTAGCGCGTGTTATTTTATGGGTTATACTAGGGGGTTACAATCTGGAAAATACGGGTATTTTTACGGACATAGTATGTTTTCCGTATAGGAAAGCATTTAGTTCCATACAATACAAATCATTTATACTAACACTGCGTTATAATCTTCAGTCAAAGAATTCACTGTATAATATAAAATTAGGATGTCTATAAACAATAAAGGTCCCACATTTTTGCTTACCCATAACATTATGTACAAACTTCCTTGTAACTATTTTATGGACCGTATGATATGCCTTATATCCTAGGCTGAATCCATTTACTATATCCAGTTATGATCACCCTCCTCATGGTTCAATCTCAAAGTATTAAAATTTTATGACTCTACTATTTTGTCCTCCATAGACAAGAGTAGTTTATATGGCTGTATATTTCTATTTTTTTTGCAATACACCCGTTTCGGTGCAAACCAAAGGTCTGGGCAATCGGTGCCAAATTTAGCGATGAATCAAAATTCAAAATTAATCAAAACACAATTATGATAATATATTTGAGATGTAAAATTATTCATTTAATCATATAACCTATAATTTTATTTTATCACATTCAATGATATTTTCATCTTAAAATATTCGGAATTTTTTATTCTGAAATTTAATAAAATAATCATTCATCAGTTAGCAACATTAATTTTTGAAATTATATGTTTATGAATTTTTAATATGTTCATCCAATTTTTTTTCAACATTTTTATAATCTATTATAAATATGCATCAAATTTATAGTATCTTATAATTTTTAAATTTTTTTCCAAAAAATTAATTTAAAAATATCTCTTCTTTATTTTAAACTGATATATTTATTTAATATAATTTTATAAATGATGAAATTTCTTTTATAAAATCCAAGGAATTTCAATCTATATATTTTAATCAATTGAAATATTTCCAAATCATGTGAAAAATAAATAAACATCACATCATGACAATTGTGTATTCAAAAATAAATAGATCATACAAATATTTGCATATAAATTAGTAATATACTTATCACATATAAATGCTTTAAATTAAACATCCATCTAACTTGCATTATTTCATGAAAATTGAATAAACATGTAAAAGTTAAAGAAAATATTTTGAGTTATAAATTATAGTATTTGTCATAGATACAAAATTGCATTCAACTTGTGTATGTAAGAATCGGTATTAGCGTAGGATTTTAGTAACTAAAACATTTAGTAGTTAAAGTTTTCACTATGGATTTAATAAAAAGAGAAAGAATATCTTCTTAAATTTTAAAGAATTTTATAAAATTCATATTCAGATCTTCCAATTCACAAAATAAAACTTTAGTAATGCTATCTTGCTACTTACGTGTGCTTTTTAAAATTCAATATTTTCACAGTCATTCACTTTTTTACAGCTGAAAAATAATCTTCACAGAAAAATAATACTCACAACGAAAATGAATTATAATTACCTATATCAAGTTTACATGTGTGAAATGATATCTCCACAACCTGAATACTAATTGTCAACTGTAATCTGTCTAACGAATGTTTGATACCACATGTGTAAAATTTACAAACTATCCACTGAAGTTCCTACACTAGAACTTAAAAAACAAAATAAAACTACATTAGAGTCGCGGCAATGTTATGCTCAAATTTGTATATGGATAAAGCTTTGAAGAGTTATAAAGGTTATTGAAAAATTCGGATGAAGATATTCCAAAGATGGAGTAACTTAGGTACAGGTAGATTTCTGTTGGTAAAACGTTATCATTTGAGTTGAGATAAAAACCTTTATATAACTTTTATACTTAGCTATCGTTTTATCATTTATTCCTTCTGATTAACATGGTTTTGTGCATCAAAATGATCCACTGTTTCAAACTATTAATGGGGACGAAGCATGATATTTTCAGGGTTATAAAATTTGTTCTCATAAATCGTTGAAAACTCAAGTTCAGCCTTTCATGTGTGGTTCTATAGAAAAATAAAATTGTATGCATTTTTCCATCAGTTACTGTTATAAAATTGAACCACGATAACTTTGATTGTAATAATATGGAGTTTTAGGATATGCAGGTTGAATTTTATGGTGAGACTTAAAACCTTTTATGGAGGTACTTTTATGGTTAATACTCTACTCCCTTATGGTCACTATCCTTACGGCTTCACTCCAAAATTCTAAAAGTTTTATGGTTCTGCTATTTTGCCCTCCATATTCAGGAGGAGTTTTATGCTGTATTTAATGTGCAATACAGCAGTTTCTCGTGCTAACCCAAGTTTCGGACAGCTAAAATTATTGCCAGATTTAGCAATAATTTTAGCTATGCTACAATTTCATCCTTAAAATTTTATGGTGAGTGTCTACACGGTTCTATTGCAAAGAGAGTGCCTGGTTATGATCAACTCTTGCAATTTATTGCTTTTGAGGAGAATTAGTAAAAATTCAGTATTTCTATTCTGAAACGATCTATTAGGACTTTTCAGAATAGAAAAACTCAATTTTCATTGAGTATTTCTAGAATAAAATAGAATACAATACAACTTTAATTTTGTAAAGATGGAATTTTGAGATTTAAAAGATTCTAAAAAAACATTCCCATATGTCAAATTTGATAAAAATCACTCAAAACCTTTAAAATAACAAATTCACTATTATATATATATATATATATATATATATATATATATATATATACATACAATTTTCCATAGTGTTAAATTTAAATACCAATAAAACCCAAATTGAAAAACTAAGATAATTTTCTATTGAATGCCCACAATGTCAAATCATAACCCTACAATGTATGAAAAACTAATCAAGGCCTCCTGACCTATATATATAATATTTTTTCCATTGCGTCAACATCAATTTATGATATTTGTAATTCAAATTAAAACATGCATATATATATATATATATATATATATATATATATATATATATATATATATATATATATATATATATATATTTATTTATTTATTTAAAACATATCCCAAAATATGTCATCATTACCATATCAAAACGGATGTATGTGTGGATATTGAAATGTGTTTATTGATTATAAAACTCAATACATCTTGTTGTGACAATCAAAAGATAATAGCCGTAATGAATATATATTTTATATCGCATTCTAAGTCGATGAATCATTATACACGATTAATTCATCAGCATTATGAGCTTCGTTATTAAACGTTTTTAGAAAAAAAAACATTTTATGCTCATGAAGAAAATACACACGGCACATTTAAAACATAGCTTGTGATAAGAAACATATCAAGCACATCGTTCAAGTATCGTGACGATTACTCGAAGGATGTATAACTTAATGCATGGATCATCATGCATTTGTTATTCAGTAATAATTTGAACCATTTAAAGCGATAAAACTCTACTGAAAAACAATATGACTTCACTCATCACTATGACCACATTTAATGAAACCAACGCACCAGCATCCAACTTGTGGGATTAGGTTTTTACCACTTTCTGCTTTGAACCTTGAGATGACAATATTCTCCGAAGATCATTGAAAATTTGGATGCACGAATTCCTGTCCATGGAAGAGTACAGATGACAGTTTGCAGTTGAAAAGGTGAGATTATCCTGGAGCCAAGCCGACCATGTCCAAGTATGCTGATTGTCAGGGGGATGGGCGGAAGGGGAGGAGAACGATTCCACTCAGTGCCGCACGAGCTCTATCATAAATTGTACATTTCTCTTTCTTTCGTTGAGTGATGGAGTGAGGAGTGAGGATTGTGAGAGAGCTGTAGAGGGAGAGCGAGGATCTGTGTGTTGGTCTTGCAGAGAAGATCAGCATCATACAATGAAGTCATCATGGTTATGATGAGGAGGAGGAGGAGGAGCAGGATGATTCTTCTCTTTTGGCCAAGCGTGAAGTGCAGTTGATTCCGTTGGTGCTTTGATTTGGTCCTGTTAATCCAGTTCGCCATTGATTGATGCCAATGCAATGCGTGACCATTATCTCCAATTGTTGGGCAATATGTCGATGATTTTTGTGACCACTTTGACTTCAGTAATCACTTTCGATTCTGCGATGCTAGGTCAGGGTTCACAAAATCCGCTACGAAATAAAGGTTGAGTTAGAAGCTGATGTGCATCCTCCATTTTGATCAGACACAACTTTCCATGAGTTACGTGGCAACAGCCAAGAGGTCTACAATTAGTTAGATCCACATATTCTAAACCTTCATCAGACTTTGTGAGTCATGAAATTAGCTTTGACTGGTTTGGAATATTCTGATGCAATTGATCAATTTCAATCTAGTTGGTTTGAGATATTTGCAGTGTGTTGGTGATCAAGCTTTTCGAATTTGGTCTTGTTCGATGAACTTCACGAGCCTGGCGGAAACCCTAGTGATCAAGCTCCTTTGGCAAGAGACTTCTAAAGCTCATGAGTCTCCCCAGAGGAAGTAGAGTCCCCTTTGGTGAATATTTACTAGTCTATTTCTTGCCCAAGGTTCTACATACGACCACAATAAACGAACTTTGCAATTGAAGTTACATCCAACTGATATGTATTCTGTATATTTGTGCATTGCACGGGAGAAGAAGAAGAAGTCTTTTAAGTTTCACCATACTGGCAAAGCTTTGACAGTGGAGAACGTTATTAGGCCGCCTCTCAACGGATGGCCGAACTGCAAGCTTGAATTTGTCTGCGTTCATTTCTAAGAAGGCACACGGCCTTCATTGAATGCACTTGCTCGACTTTCATGACAGCATCATGTGGTGAAAGCATTATCGAATAGTTTGTCCATGACAATTGCTTCAGAAATCATCGAGTATCATGTTTGCAGCTTGCACGTTACTTTGACATGCAGACTGGTTTATTCAGGATTGCCACTGTCCTTGTCCGTGTTTGTACCACCAACGCAATTCAGATTGACTGCATGCGCTCCATACATCCAAATCCTCATCTACTTGGGCTGTCAGCTTCACAATCCTGTCCAGACCAAGTTGATAGATAGCGGGGGATCTAATGCAGCAATTCATGGAGCCGTTTGCAGGAGAAGATTCCTCAGAGCAGGAGTCTATCGAGACTGTATCATTTGGTCTTACAGCCATGATGTCTCACTTGTCAGATGCCGGGATGAAGGTGCTGACCCTGACACCGTTTGATCTTGACTGATTACTAGTATCATAATTCCTGCACTATGGTGAAAATTTTATCTCATTTGTTCAAGGACGGCAATATCCTCCATGGAACTACCATTGCCCATGCCTTTCTTTGTATCTTGTGGCATATTAGCACCTCCTAAACAAGTTCCAAGACCTTGGATGTTGAACTGATTATGGCCTCGCATGTAAACATGATGATATTACAGTTGACGACCAGCTAGATGGGCTACCCTGATACGCACCAACCGATGTGAGACTATCATATCTGAAGGGTTGTGCTGAGGAAAGCATTAGAACAGTCGGTTCTGGACGTTGTGAAAGCTTGTAAATTTGAAAGAGTGTCACCTTTTCATTTAATGGTCTCGATGCCTGGAGCCTGGAAAAAGTGGTGGATGGTAAGAGACTGCGGGAAACTATCAGATGAAGTGCAAGAAGAGCTGCAGCTGCAGCCGTTTGTATCTTGGTGATCATACACGTACCTGAGTGGCCTGACAGGTTTCTTTGGCGTGAGATGAGATCTAAATCATCAGCTTTAGGAGACTACGAGTCCAGTCCGACACCAGAGGAGATCGTGCGTGAACTTTTGAGCTGAAAAAGGGTCACTCCTGTAGCTATCCGACCTGATTGTCTGAAGGTGAGCTATCCAGAAAGTATCCATCAACTTTCCATCGGAACGTAAAGGTTGGTCATCTTTGTCTTTCCGCAGCACAGGAGTAAATGCCAGAGAATCGTTGACGCGTTCGTCGTCCTTATTGCTGTCAACTTCAACATGATCTCAGATAGCTTCCTTCTCTTGGCGCCAGGAATCTACTCACTGATTTGACCACCATCTTCCGAACCACCTGCCCTCCAGAAACAACACTTCCATAGGCTTAGACACTCGGAACCAGCAGAGAGTTGCAGCTTCTGATCACCTGGAGCAGTTATCCTGATTGGCATCGACTGGTGAGTAATATCAAAGTGCTGTCATCAATCATACAGCAAATACAGCATGATTTCTGGTTCACCGTGGTAACTCTGACCGTCAAACCTCTCCATGAGTTCAACTTCTATGTTTCTGAAAGAAGCAGAACGTTTTAATACGATTATATCTGGCTGGGCTTTATGGAGAAACTTTGTTCTCGCTATCAAGTAGGAAAAGATGCAGGTCATCACATGTTCATGAGGTGCTGCTAGCATGCCGAGCATTCCGTAGTCTGGCCCCGGTCTGCTTGGTTTTCGTTATTGCTTTTCATGCAAGCTCATAATGAAATTGAAGGTTTCGATTTTCAACACACTACGGGCTGGCCTGCCTCAACCCTCCTCCCTCATGCGGAAGCTGCTAGCTAACGCTAAGACGACAGGGAGATCAGAGTGGAATGCTCGGCGGCAGAAGAGCGAGAATGTCCCAAATAGTGGAACGATCAGCTGCTCTTCAGTGATCCAGTCCAGTCCTCTACACTCAGTCCTTGAGTAACAAAATTGAAGGACTCAGGTCCCAGACGGGACGTCGTTAAGAGCAGGGCAGTAATGTTGCCAGAACTCCCTGCCTGCCCTGTCCTGCCCTGCCCTGCGTTTTGCACGTGTGCAGCGGTGTAGCAAGGCCTGAGTTCCGGCCTTGTAAGGTGCCATCCGAACTTCCTCTGATCGCTCTGATGTCACAGCTTTCCCCCTCTGACTAAAAGGCAGTTCTTAGCCTCGGATTTCTTGCACGTGATCCGACAATGTGCTGTACCTTTTCTCCTCCTACACGCAAAGAGTGCGTGCTTTTCCTCAAAAATCCCAACGGAGTACCTACAGGCTAGTTCCTGCCAACAAACTCGTTCTACAGTTGGTGCAAGCTATAGTCCACTGGGTCATGCTGATAAAAGCGCCCCTCATGGAAGAGAGAAAACTGCATGTTGAGGTAGTAGTGTACGATACACTTAGACTTCTATCCCAGGTTCCTAACGGTGGTGTGAGTGGGCCTATGATCTGATTAAAACAATCTAATCTTTCCAAAGTACTGAATCCAAACTCCCGTCAAGACCTCGATTCACTACTTCGCTGCATTTCACGTGGTTCCATGATACTGAAATTTCAATAATTAATTCACAGAGATATTTTTCTAGTTTTAAACCGTTCGGTTCTCCTGGTAACGTCTTTATCTGCATTAGGTAGCGAGGCTCCACGAAAGGTCGATCACGAGGACAGTGTTCAAGACTTTGTTTGTTTCGACAATTTTCGCTGCCGTTCTGTATTACCTCACCATCTTTGTGCCATTTCCTTTACTGAGAATTTCGATCTCCTGGAATATCAATATGTTCACACTCTCAACGACTTCTGAACTGCGTAGAAAATCGTCATTTTCTTGGTTTTATTTGATTTATAAAAATATAATTTTCACCATAACACGAAGATAGTGTATAGTGAGCAGGGTCCTCTAAAAATGTTACGACTCCTCATTGACGATAAAAGTCTAAAAGTCCCGAGAGTAGGAAGTGTGAAGATGCAGACAGGACACATCTTCGACTCACTCCCACCAGAAATTTAAGGGCCGTACCAACCAACCGTTCCCAGGCTCCCAACAGATTGTGACACCTGCACATTGTAGTAGTCTCAGGAACATCCTTAACTTCATCGACTGGGTATGTCTATTAGCAGGAAAGAACATCGCAAGTTGATTTCAGCCATCCACTCTTCTGTCAACAAATATAACAATACTGTACTTCCAACAGGTGCTTCTTTTGCTGAGTTATGCCCTCAAGCAAAAGAGAAAAAGTAGGATGACACAAGTAGCACAAGACTTCTAGAAATGTATGATCCATACCGCAGTACCCTGTCCAACTCCTGGACCTGCTGACATCCCACATGGGCTTCTAGCTTGGTCGTAAGGTCACCAGGGATGCTCGTCACGTGAAGCTGTGAGCTGCGAGGCATGAAAAAGGGGTTAGTACGCTGAGTTATTTTGGGCACTCTTCATGTACGTGGACACTACGAGAACCTCTGCAACCAGGACAAAGAGCCTTGAGTTCGTCTGAATGCGAAGCTTTGAAGTGCACATTACTGACAATCACAGTATCCATGGAAATTAGTAGCACAAATCACAGCCCATTGCTCCTTACTGTCCACCTATTGAAATATGCCAGTTTCAAGTGCTCACCCCGCATAATTTTTTTTCCTGGCCCCCTTTTGAGGATGAGAGTGATGATGAGCTCTGAGTGATGTGAATATATTAATATACTCGTCTGTGAACTTGAGGTTCTGCTTCGAGTTCGGAACGTCAAGAATTTCTGACAAGATTCTGAAACTTCTCCCAGTCCAAAATGTCAATTCCTAGCTGTTTACACGCTGCAATTTTGTTCAAGCCGGGGTTCTCTCCAGCAAGCACGAACGATGTCTTCGACGTCACCTGGATGGCATACAAAGAGAACCAGATTATCGTTACTACAGTCAGCTATAAAAACTGGAAAGGCTTCCCCACGTCGGCTTGAAAGATATCAGCGTTTTCATCGGATCTGACGACCCTAACCAAAATCCTCCACAGAAACAGAAAAGTTGTAACCCACTCGATTCGGGAGAGAGGATCTATTTTCAAAACTAGTCTACAAGCAGGACAGCCAGGACAACTAGCGATACTTACAGAACTTCGCACTTTCCCGCCATACAATCGCACCAGCGCTTGCATGTATTCTCGATCTTTGGACCCAAAGTTACCAGTTATGACCACGATCTTGCCCAGCAATTTTGGCTGACTAACATTCGACTCAGCTGCTGCTCTGCTTTCTTCCGAGTTCTCATTAGCCGCAACAGCTTCTACGTCTTCATGAAGCTGATCATACGTTCCACTTCCGACACTGTCCTGCTTGACGCTGTCAGCTATGTTGACGGAATTGAGGACTCCTTGCGACTTGAGGTAACTTGATGCACGAGCACACCCGGCCGCTAGCAGTTTGCTGACCAGGCCGATGTTGGATTCGCAGCGACACCAGTCGAAGACAGCTTTCAGAGTTTGTTCACCAATTCCTGCAAAATACATCATGTCGTTAGAACGCACTACTTACAACGACGTTACAATATACAAGGACGCAGAAAGTGATCTCGAGGCTTTGAATTCGGGATAAATCAAACGTTTGATATCCTTGATGCAAACCTGGAACATTCAGTAGGTCCTCGTCGCTTGCGTTAAGGAGGCCTTGTAGCCCACCAAAATGCTCTGCCAGGCGCTGCGAGATTCCTACACCAACTCTTGGGATTCCTAGTGCAGCTATGAACTCCCAGTCTTGTTTCAGTTTACTTTCCTGTTTTCAGAACAATAAGTTCAGTCCACACCCTTTGTGACCTCCAAGATCAGATCAAATTATCACTGCAAATAATGCGACATATTCATGACACCTAGTCATCTCCTCAAGTATGAAGAAGAAAGACATCCGATACCGGATCTTCTAAAGCCTGCCAGCAATTTTGAAGTAAAAGATCACAGGTCTAGATTGTTAGCGCAGCTTTACTACCTCAATTGCACCGAGCAATTTCTTTGCACTCTTCTTTCCGAAACGTGGAACATTGGACAGAGCTTCCTCATTCAAAGTATATAGGTCGGCTGGATCTACGACCAATCCTTCTTCTTGCAGCTGAGTAAGAATCTTAGGCCCCAGACCGCTAATAAGCGACTTCGCAAAATGTTCCACCTGTACAAAAGCATTCAGGTGAGCTCTAAAAACAACACCACATGCGTCCTTGGGACTTTGATACAAAATTTATGCAATGTAACCTTACATCGGGTGAATATTACTCATGAAGAGCCTCCCAACGTACAATGATACCAAATTCAGCCACCCAGTTGGGAGACAAAAACTAGCAGATTAAAAACATCGACGGATCAGCTTGGTAACTGTTTACACTTTTAACATGTATACTGACGAAGAGATCCTTGACGTGACGCTAAAGCCACAATATCACACTAGAAGATTTCACAAGTTTTATTTAAAAAGGGGGATTTCGACCTGACGAGAACGTCTGCTTGAACAGTTGGAGTTCTGGCAAAAGACCATCGCCTTTGACGGTTCTTCTTTTAGCTCTGAACCGCATGATGGGCACTGAGTAGGGGATGACCATGTTTGTGCTCCAATTGGTCTCAACTCTACTAGAGCTTGCACTATCTGTTACGAGGGCAGCCGTCCTTCCAAAGGTAAGTCCTCGATTGACGGAATGGACAATTTGAGCGTATCAACACTTGCAAAAAAGTATAGGAGATCAGATTTTATTACTGACATAGACACCAGGAAACGAAGTACTCACTTCCAATTCTTAAACAAGAAGTCAGAAAATTTATCCGATTGTCTACCTCACCTGAGGAATAACATCGCCTGCACGCTGAACAATAACGTGATCGCCCTCGCAAAGGCCAAGACTTTTGACATTCCTGTAACATATCAAGAATGATCAGCTAATGGGGTAAATCTCGGGACAATGAACGTAAACTAGCTCCCAAAAAAACACATTTCGGTCAATAAAACTGTCACGTCTACTCTTAAACAAAGATCTCAGTTGCTCTTGCAATCTTCATCTATCCACAATCTTGATCTATCTGGAAAGAGCACACAAAACAATACACAGGAACGCACTATAAACACTGCTATCTAAGAGCCATATTACAATCTTGATTCACAAGTTGATACAATTCAATACAGTGAGAGCAGACCTATACATCTATAACTAAGGCCAACTGAAAACTAGACGTTTATTTTCACCTATTGAAAAGGAGTTTTGCAACAACTGCAACTGCTTGGTTTTAGTATAAAACTTGAGATAAGACTAAGAATGGGATCAATGGTCAAACCACAGCCAATATACTTTGTCAACAGGAGAATACGGAGAGCACCACGCACTTGAAATTATGCAAAGTCGCGCGTCTTACAGATACTCCTCCGAGCTCCACAGGCTGCAAACACAAAGGATAATTAGCCCGATCATACATAGAGAAAAGTTCTGTGACTGGAAGGAAAACGTTGGTATGCAGGGGAATCAATTACCAGTTATGTGGTCATAAGACAGTAAAATATAAGCTCTGCAACTTCAGCAAGTTCATTGATAATACCTTCAAGCGAGCATTCGGAATGATAACACCGGATCTGCCCACAGTCAGCTCTATCGCCTCTAAGACGGTCACAACCTCTGTAGCTGCGAACTGCAGACAATAAATCCCTCTTAGTTCCATTGACATTTAACAATGAAAGTCGATCCACACACCAAGTGATGCAACCGTCACTTGTAGCTGAGGTAAGAACGTAAGACTTGGCTTGCCAACTAGTGCCCTACCCCACATCTTACTTCTGCAAATCGGCACTCTGATATTTTCGCAATTTCCAAATTTGAAACTTGGGAAGGTAATCGTCTGTCCCATCAATTATCTCAATCTAATGATAAAAAGAGTGGAGCAAACGCCACATCAACACACAACATTTTAAAATGCAAGCACAAATTAATGTATATGGCTTTTAGATTGATTTCATACTGATCTGAAAGACTGACCTTCCACGCCACTGCCCACCGAGGATTGCCTCCTATGTCTCCAAGTAATACTTGAGTTGCTCCATCATTCAATTTAAATACAACACCATCTGCTTCATAACCCAAGCTCGCCCTGCTATTCCTCCAGCTGTGCTCGAAGACAAAGATGTTAGTATCTCTATATACAAAGAATAAAGACATACAAACTTTCTTCAAACGCGTTTGAAGAGTGACTTCACTTTCGACAAGTTCTGTGAAAATTACTACATTCGACCCTAATTGCGTCCATGGTTAAACTAGCACATTGTATTGAACGGCGGTTGCCTCTCAAAGATCCGAAATAGTCCAAAGGTCACTGAGGAGAAATCTGCTCAGAAACAATATCGAAGTCAAGGCGGGCATATTAACATCGCATGTGAGCGCAGAATAATTTTGATATAAACATCTGAAACCTCTGCAACGTCTTATTCTTTTCTCATAGCCCCGTCCGTCCCGAGCAAAGTTTGTGGTCTTTAAAATAAAGCAAGCTCGTTACTACAATACGTAGATCCCTCTAGAAGACTAAATGTACATTCTCGTTAAACAGCTAACCCTTATTGCGTCCACAGTTAAACTATTAATGCCTCGTGACTGAAACAAAAAATATTAAAATAAAATAAAAGTACCAAACATCTTGCACGTTCGAAGCTGCGCGGAGTACTTAAAACAACGATATACGACACCAAGTCAAGAACTTAGCCTTCACATTACTGATCATTTTAGAGCTCCGAGGTAAAACGTGAAAGTAGAAATAAAAATGGAGCGCAATCGTATGCAAATAAAACAGCAAGTTCTAAGTAATTAGGTGTTCTACCTTTTTGCATATTCAAGAGCCGAGTCGAAGGAGTTGAAAATCTGGTTATCTTCATTCACAAGAAACCCCAGGGTGTTCAAGAGTTGTAATGCTTCCCACTGACTGCTCGGTGTAGACAGAGAGCTCTTTAAAGTATCCGTGCCAGGTTCTGTGACTGCAGAAATTGGAAAGCCAAAGTCAGTTCTCTAAGATTAAACAAGATCATACAAAAAGATCTAGGCTCTTCTACAGACTGCTCCATACTTCCACGAGTAATAGAGCCGAAAGCAATAGATCTTACATGACATCTTGGCGATATTGTAAGCTACGAAACTTAATGGCCGATGATCGACTTTCTGTGACGAAAGTAAGCGCATGGATCCTGCTGCTGCATTTCGTGGGTTGGCAAACGGTTTCTCTCCTGCTTGTACCTATTCCATGGTACAAGCAGGATATATTAAATCATAATTTATGAAACTGATGAATATGAGTTTAAATCAAAAAATTTATCAAATAATCAATTTAATTCCAAGATGAAGATAAAATTATATTTTTCAAAATTTAAAAATATAATATAAATCTATAACTAATTCAATATAGAATGCAAATTGTGAACGGAGCCCAAGAAGATCAACATAATACAAAGATAGGAAAACCCGTACCCGATGCCCGTGATGTTAGAAATAAAAAAAAAAAAAAAACCTTCATGCATTACCTGCCCTCGAAGGAAGGGAGAGGAAAAACAAAGAAAGATTAAAAACCCTTCAGATCTTGATTATTTGAAAAAAGGAAGAAAGCCACTACCTTTAATGCATTTATTTCTTCAAATTGCTTCAAAGGCATATATATCTCCCCACGGACTTCGAGCCTTGAGAAGGAAGATTGTGAACCAGGAAGTTGTTGTGGGATGTTCGGCACATTCTGCGCATTATGCGTTACGTCTTCTCCTGCAACTCATGACAACCAGAGTAAATAGTCGCAATCGCATCCACAATATGGAAGTCAATGGTACCTTGTCTGGATGTGTTGGAATGAAATTTAAAAATTCCCGTTGAACAACATCTCTGACAACTTTCAGTTTAAGAGCGAGAGAATACATACAACAATACCTTCAAAACCGTTTCCTCGAGTTGAAGCACAAACTAGTTTCCCATTCTCATACAGTAGGGAGAGAGCAAGTCCATCAACTTTTGGCTCAACTACCCATTGCAAAGATTTCTGATCTGGTCCCAGTTTTTGCTGTAGCCGGTGGTGCCATAACACAAGTTCATCTTCTGTAGAAACAACACTCAATCGTTTGTGAGTACGAGCTCCCTGCTTGGACAAAATTGACAAATATTTAGATTTAAGACGTAAATACAAACAATCACACTAAGCTTGAATACTTCACCAGGCAAGTGATACTGATCTTCAAGCACCATCCAACACATAATTGTCAAACGAAGACACGTTCTGGAACAAAGCACTACTTTGCAATCTAATGACTCCCGATGGATGAACAATTTGGATAAAGACTACGAAGAGGGTTCGTGTACAGTGCAGATTAGCACACCTTTCTGTACGGATGCTAGGCTGAGCATGGGCACAGAATGCGGTACTTTCAGCATGGCGGGAGATGGTGGAGCACCGACCTGAACCAAGCATTTTGATTGTGAAAAATAGCGCGTACATTCGATAAAGGTAAAAAAGTCCACACATCAAAACAAATTAAAAACCTCTGATATTGGCAATGTGACGGCTCCTTAGATTGGACCATAACCACAATCATGCAAATACCCTTTTCGTAAGCAGGAATCAGCGAACAGAATGCGTTACATTCACATCTATGGTTTCCAGGTGGGACCGGTGATTTCGAAGTAAATGGACATCCAAGAAAAGCCAGTGGAAAAAAAGTTTGACTCAGTTGTGAACGAACTCAAGGGAAAGAAATGGGAAGGCTGCTTTCAGAACGCTGCGTAACAAATGTCGTGACCATATCAACACGCGAGTGGACCAAAGACTTGTGCAATGCCAGAATTGATTCATCAAAACAGGGAGACCTTAGTATGAAGAAGAAATGCATTTTATGAAAACTAGTGTGTTTATCGCCAGGACCATCTTCGTTGCAGGTGATAAGCCAACAGGAAGAAGATCTCACCACAGGAGGTTCTGAATCATTCACATTAGCGCATGATGCCTCAGCTTGCTTCATTTCTCTAACCAATGCATCGAACGCCGAATCACTGCGGAGCCAAAGAACAGAGTCACAGTCTACATTCATATCAAACTTTACTGACGCAAGTCTTCTTAGAAAATTGTCTTCGGTCTTGAATCAATATAATAATTTCAGACCGAAGAAGGTGAATCATTTTGTTCGGAGAATACTTTCGTGAACAGTCGCGACTAGTTACAGAAATTAGAATTGACTTTTCCTTGTGTAAATTGTCCCGCAAATTGTATATTCGAAGAATCATGCGACATTCAATTTTGGACTTTGAAATTCCAGCTCAACGCTGCTGACATTATTAGGCAGTTTACCTCACCTTATTTTCGGATCGTCTAAAGTGTTATATTGATATGCATGATGAGCTACCGCTTCCCGCAATTTCTTCAGCCTTTCCATTTCTTCTTGCTCGTCACTTTCACCAACTGGTACAAGTTCGAGCGAATCGGAATGAATTTCCGACCCTTCTCGTCTGTCACTCCAGCGTACTAAACCGTCATCCTTGGTAAAATCACAACTGGAGGAAATCACGACTTCCTCTATACTCTGTTGAGAATCACCGAAATCAGAGCTTGGGCTGCCCTTCGGATAAAATTCACTGATACTCATGGACTCTTCTACAACAGCCTCCTCCTGTATCTGATTGTCTAGGTCTGTTATGCCACGAGTAGAGAACTGCGAAAAATCTGAAGGTTTTTCTTTCAAAGAAACAATTTCTGCACACTTTTGGTCGCTTCCTTGAGCTTCCAATGCGTTTAATAGGAGCGGATCTCCAGCATCTTTGACCGGAGCTGTGGCCATAGGTGAGCCGTTATCTGTCATGACATTCAGGGGAATTTCCGCAGGGTTTATTTGAGCATGAACAGTGCTGCTTTTCGAACATATCTCGTCCTCTGTACTTGAAACCTCTGCTTCCCAAAGAGCCGCAGACCATTCGAATTCCGCTTCCCCCGAATGCTCACGGGCACTGGAACTCAAAAGGTTTTTCTCAGAGGCAGCTGATCGCCCTAGCCTGAACAATCCCAGACTAAAATTTTCATTTCTGAGATCACGAAGAACCTGAAAGGCAGACTCCATCAACCTTTTGCTCGACAGATATCTCCCGCCGAGAGACTTCGGACCCACAAGCTTCCCCGTTCCATTTCGACCCGCCTGCAAGGAAGCTCTGGACGACCCTATTCCTCTCTCGGCAGTAGCACCCACAGTTCTATTCCTTGAAACAAGAATGGAAGGCTTGAAAACTACGCTCTCCATCGGATAGAAATATTTTGTGTTCACACCAGAATGAGGACTTTTTGCACATGAAATGCCCTGCATGAAGGTTCCCGACCCATGGGATATATGGATCCCTGGACTGCTGCTCAGACCCACCAGATAATTACTGATCTTCCAGCCTTGGTAGCGGCCCACTGCCCTATGCATATTCGTCACTTTCACCCGTTCAAGTGGCTTTCACTGGCCAGCCCCGCTTTCGCAATGAACCAGCTTAAACCATCATTGCAGGCCTATGCAGAACACGTCACGAGATTCTTCCAACCAATTTTGATGGATTCAAAGTGGATGTTCCCTGGAAATGACTGAAACCTCTTCTCGATCAAAGTCGATGGACTCTTCTCCTGTCTCCAAACCCATCCACATCTTTCATCCTTGTAAATTACACCGGAATGGCAATCTCCCAACCAAAACCCCACGAGTCCATAAAACTCCATGTAGCACAAGGAACATCAATCCCCATATCGACCGGAGCAGAGCCGGCGAAACTCAGAACTTTCAAGCCACTGCTGGGACAAATCCTTTCATTATCATATCCTCGTACAGATCCTTCAACTACTCGCTGTCCCTTCTCCTCTCCGATGGACTCGGAATGCACTTCTATGGAGACGTTTAAATCCCAACTAGACCAGCTTGAGAAGGGGATGCTAAAACCCATTCCACCGGCAGTTCTACACTCAGCTGAGTCTGCTCTGCTCTAGAAAGAACAGGGCATTTAGGGACAAACGTGCGCTGAACTGGGTTGGGTACTTGCGGGTGAGTCAGCTTGAACGAAGAGGTGGTGGCTGCACAAAAATTCGGTCGACGTGCTACGCTTTTAGGGTTCTTGTTAGAGAGTTGCTCTTTTTCAGGCGTGTCCGTCCGACCTTCTTCGTTTACATCGTCCAAGACTTGAAGTGTGCCCTGGCCACTTGGCCTCATGTGCTGACATGGGCAAAAATGAGTTCTTCAATAAAAATTCCTGTACCTAATAGTGGCCTAGCCGCATTAACATTTTCAAGCATGCTAGTTAGTTTTTTTATTTCTTGTGTCA
The DNA here is from genome assembly GCA_014180765.2 of Marchantia paleacea. Classification (NCBI taxonomy): domain Eukaryota; kingdom Viridiplantae; phylum Streptophyta; class Marchantiopsida; order Marchantiales; family Marchantiaceae; genus Marchantia; species Marchantia paleacea. Next base: position 6,208,727 of record MUAA02000018.1, read on the forward strand.
AGAAATTACTCTTGGGTGTTTAAGTACTTTAATGTTAGCATTTGTGAAAGAGTGGAACCACAAAAATGCAAACTTTAGTTCTTTTCTGTGTATAACATCATAATTTGTATCTCCAACATTTCCACTTGGTTGGCTTGAGTACATTCTTCAATTATTCACAAATTTACCTTTCATGTTTGAGTATATTATATATTTTAGAGTTCAAATTAATATCTCAACTACACAATCACATCATGAATATTTCTAATTTACAAGCAAGTTCATCAACCTTGGGTTTAGAGAGATAGTGTGTATTACATGTCCAAAAATCATACATGTTGAAATCATATCATTGTTGCAACTAAATTTGAGTTTGTTAATCTCAACAAGAAAAAAGCTTTGCATCAATCTAGAAGACTTACTAAAATTCAGCCAAAATCGAGATTCACTATAAAAGATATATTAATACACTCACACTTAGAATCATTTTTAAATTTACTTAAAATCTTGTAAAAAAAATGAAAAGTATTTAGTTGAAAATTTTTTTCTCAATAGCATTTCAACATGTTTTACTTTTACACATCAATTTTTGCTTACAACTTTTATGGAAGGTGTTCTGATTGACCAAGTCTTATTTTGTTAAATATAATTACATATATAATGTGAGCACCATCAATCACTCATAATGTAAAGTACAAAGGTCAAAATACTACCGTGTCAAAATGAAGAATGCAATTTGAGATAACATCCTCTCAATGATAAGAATATGACATTATTAATCATTTTAAACATGCTAATTGATCTTCTTTTATCAACTATTAAAGTTGTACTTTGATGTATGTTGAAATATTCACAATCTATATGCAATATTAAATTCTAGACCTAAGTTTTCACCTTCAAAGAATAAAAAATATGTTTTGACCACCACGTTTGTGTGAATGTTTACATGTTATATGTTTAATAACTTGTGTTAAATAAACCAATTATTTTTTACTATTTTATGAATATGTCTCAACATGTTGTTGAGTAGATTCTAAGTCATAATTTATTTTAAATTTTGTTTATATATAATGACATCAAATCTAATTTAAAATTTTTAAATCAAATTAAAATAAATTAAATTAAATCAAATTAAAAATTTTAATTAAAAAATACATCAATAATTAATTATTGTAAATAAAAAATTAATATAAGAGTAACATTGGATTCATGAAATATTTAATTTATAGACAGTTATATAAAATTTGATCATAAAAAATATAGATGCATAAATATTTATAAAAATGAAAAAAATTTATTAAAAATATAATTTATAAAAATATAATTAATTTAAGATTAAAAAAGTTAAAAAATCATTAAGACAGAAGTGTTGATACCTATTAAAAAATATTGATGAATTGAAATATAAAATTAAGGCTTATTTTTATTTGTAGTCTGAATTTTTAATGCATATTTTTTATATCAATACAATTGTAATTCAAAATCAATATTTTGATATTTGATGATGATGAGACTAAGTAATCTATTTCGCTTTTGATAAACTCACATTTTAGCATTTTAGCATATAACTTACTTCTCTCAACACTTGGAGAAATTCTTCTAGATAGTTCTAATGATCTTGTAGGCACTTGTTGCAACCAAGCTTAGTTAGCTATAGTTAGTTAAGCCAAAGCTTAGATTGGTCATTAGATCACAAAAAGACAAGATAGTGATGTGCACAATCCAAAAAGTAAAAGGTAAACTTTACCTTTTACTTTGGATCAATGACGAGGTGACTACCGTGCATTGGTGGATCGGATTGTGTGCTAGATGTGTTTTAGGAATTGGGTAGGATAAGATAACGAAACATGTAACCTACGTATGTTAGCCATGTGACATAGTTTGGATTTCATACTATCCTAATCCTATAGTATATAAAACAAGACTTATTGTTCTTATGAGTGTGGATCACCCCTCTTGAAAGAGTAATCTTGGTTGGTACGATAATTTGAGGAGAGAGTGTTTGTTAGAGACTGACAATGGCCATTGAGCGGCAAGTAGTGGAAGGGGATTATTGTGGATGCATGTCATAAATGGGGGAGATAAAATAGTACTGAGATTCCCATTTCTTAATTCTTTTCATGTCAAACTATTATATATTGAGAAGCAAGGTTGACTCAATATTTAATTTATTATTTTGGTGCCAACTTTATGGACCAAGTGATGAGATCTCGAGATTCGATTATCTTACCTATAGTCATCTACGACGTTATTTGGGAACTCACAATATACATTTTAGTTTAGACATGGACCTCAATAGACCACCACCGGTGAGATTCAACACACGGCGTGAAATCTATTGTGTGTATCATCCTAAAGTTATGTTTCATAGCCTAGATATCAAAACTTTTGGAGAGGAGTATTACCAAGAGGTGATATCATCACCTATTTCTTTTGTATTGCCAATCTTGAGAAATTGGAGAGTATTCATGTTAACCCTATACTAAGAGAGAGTGGACGGAGACAAATCATGGATGACACTTTGAGAGAAATGATTCAGGAATTGAGAGATTTGAGAAATGTATTTGAGCAAAGCCAAACCCCCGGTTTATACTCCGCAACAAAATGTTGTTTCTGAGAGACTCAACCAAACAATATTGGAGAAGGTACATAGTATGTTGAGCCAATCTGGTTTACCATATGAATTTTGGGCAGAAGCTGTAAATACCGCAGTGTATCTGGTAAATCTGTCTCCTTCAAGTGCAATCGATTTCTTGACACCATTTGAATTGAGACACAAACGGAAGGCTGATTATAGTCGGTTGAGAATTTTTGGTTGTACGAATTATTCTTTCATACCTAAGGAGAAAATGACCAAGTTGGATCCTACATGCAAGAAGTGTCGTTTTCTTGGATATGTAAGTGGTGTGAAAGGCTAGGGATATATAGGCTATGGATCCCATATAGGCTATGGGATCTTGTAGCTTGTAAGGTGATTGTCAGTAGTGATGTTTCTTTCGATGAGCCTAGATCATTGAAAGAGGGGGAGATATCTCAGGCTCCCCGTACTGACAAGGGCAAATCTCCACTCATGGATGTCGTTGAGGGGGAGATTGATCATTATGGGTTTAATGATGTGCCATAAGGAGAATTTCCAGAACATATGAAGCAAATTCCTGAACAATAGGAATTGGAGGAGCAAGTTGTCGTTTCTGAGCCTCAAGACACAACACGAAACGATGGAGATCAACCAGGACCATCTACGAGGAGATCATCAAATCAGATTAGTAGAGCTCCCGAAAGGTATGGAACATGGGATGATTCATCTATTCTTGAGGATCATGATATTGAATCTGAGAATGATGATGGCAATGCGTTGATCTTGGAAGAAGTGGAACCTTGTTCATATAGAGAAGCTCAAGACTCTATCAATAAGCTTGAGTGGGATATTGCTATGGAGCGTGAAATGCAATTGCTTGTTGAGAATAAGACTTGGGAGCTGATGGAGCTTCGAAAGGGTCAACCTTTGTTTGATAGCAAGTGGGTGTACAAGTTGAAGGATAATCTAGCAGATGAAGAGAAGAGGATCTTCAAAGCCAGGTTGGTGGCTAAGAACTTCACACAAGAGAAAGGTGTGGACTACAAAGAAGTCTTTTCACATGTAGCAAAGTATGTTACAATTCGTTTGGTATGTGCACTTGCTGCAATATTTGATCTAGTTATGGATGAGATGGATGTTGTCACGGCTTTTTCATGAATCTTTGGAGGAAAAAATCTACATGAGACATCCTACTGGCTATAAGAAGAAAGGTCAAGAGAAGTTAGTTTGTAGATTGCTCAAATCTCTATATGGATTGAAGCAAGCTCATATGCAATGGAATACAAGGTTTGATGAGTTCATGAAAGCACAAAGATTTTCACGGAGTGTGTTTGATCCATGTGTTTACATGAAGAAGGTGAATAATGAGATCTTTAGCCTCATTATTCTAGTACTTTATGTGGATGATATGCTCATTTTGGCAAAGGAACAATCCGACGTCGATAGATGCAAGAGGCAATTGAAATCTGCATTCAAGATGAAGGATATGGTTAAGTCCAAGAGGATATTGGGTATGGATGTTCACAGGGATTTGAAGGAGAGTAGGATATGGTTAAGTCATGGTAAGTACATTCAACATGTGCTTGACATGTTTAACATGGCAGACTCTAAAGGAGTGTGGACTCCTTTAGCGTCACATTTTAAGCTCTCAACAGCTCAATGTCCAATTGATGCAACTGAGAGAGGAAAGATGTCGTCAATTCTCTATGACAAGGCAGTAGGCAGCCTCATGTATTTGATGGTGTGCACTAGAACTGATATTGCTCTAGCTATGGGCAAGGTGAGCAGGTACATGTCAAATCCAAGAAAGGTGCATTGGGAAGCTGTGAAGTGGATTCTCAGGTACCTCAAGAGTACTAAGGATTTTGGTCTTTTGTTTGATGGTTTATTGGACAATGCCAAATCCTTGCTGGGTAACGTTAATGCTGACTATGGACAAGAGGAAGTCTACAACTGGATATGTGTTTACACTTGGAGGTGGATGCGTTAGTTGGAGATCTACCTTGCAGAAGTGCATAGCTCAGTCAACTACGGAAGTTGAATATATAGCAAAGCAGTGGAATCAGCAAAGGAGGCTATTTGGTTGAATAGACTTATCACTGAGATGGGATTGAAATAGGATGTTGTAAATCTCCATTGTGATAGTCAAAGTGCCTTACATCTTGCAGCAAATCAAGGGATGGATAGCAGGGTGAAGCACATCGGAATCATATATCACTTTATTAGAGATGCAGTTTCTGATAGGAAGGTTGAGCTAGTCAAGATTGACGGTAAACTCAATCCAGCTGATTCTTTGACCAAAATTATTTCTTTAGAGAGTTTCAGGAGGCATTGTGCTACTATGCAGGTTTTGTACAAGGAGCACTAGTAGAGTTACGCTAGCAATTGTTTGATTCTTGTATATGCTTTACTCCTTCCTAGTTAGGCTACTGCTTAGTTCTAGTTAATCCTTGTTTACAGAAGGGCATATGCTTCAGGTTTCCCTCTAGGACTTCCCGCGGAGTATGTATATGGATAACAAGAGTTAGAGACCCCAAGACATGAGTCAAGGGGGAGATTGTTAGGAGTTAACTCAGGTCATGAGTAATTCTGGTTAGTTTGACTATATTTAATTAGACTAGGGCTAGTACTACTATATAAGAGGGTTGGCAGAAGCTCTTTGTGACACAATCAGGGTATTTAGTAAAGTGACTCTGTGTGTTCCGTGGACGTAGCCTCAGTGAGGTGAACCACATATTTCTTGTGTCGACTCTTGATTGCATGTGTATCTCTCTGTGTATTGCTATTTCGGACCGACAATCTTGAGGGGATTGGCAAAGAAAGATAGTAAAAACTATTAGTTGGAGGATCTTTGGAGATAAACTTAGATCGGAACAAAAAAAACTTACTTCTATATGTGATAGGAAGAACTACTATCAGTCACAAAGATGTATGTTTTTTGGGCCTAATAAGAGATGTAAGTGCTCCAAAAGAGCAATCTTTTATACATAAGGAGTTAACTTGTATCTTGAACGAGTTTCAAAATGGTTTCCAGATGATATACCTCCAATTTTACCACCAAGAATGAGAGTGGATCATAAGATAGAGATCTTATCATCAAATTCTCCTCCTTGTAAAAGTCCATATCGACTTGCACCAAACGAGCTGGAGATGCACAAGTGGAAGAGTTGTTGGAGAAAATATTTATCCAACCTAGTGGAGCTCCAGTGTTGTTCATGAAGAAGACGGACGGCTCCATGTGGATGTGCATTGACTATCGTGCTCTAAATCAACAAACGGTGAAAAACAAGTATCCATTACTGCAAATGGATGACATGTTTGATCAACTTCATGGAGCTAAGTATTTCACCAAACTTGATTTTAGAAGCGGATACAATCAGATCAAAGTAGCTGATGACGATATATAAAAGATAGCTTTTAGAACTAGATATGGACACTTTGAGTATCTAGTTATGTCATTTGGTTTAACCAAAGCCCCTGTCACATTCATGGGACTGATGAATGATTTTTTTCATAAATATCTAGATAAATAAACTTTTTTGGTTTTAGATGATATCTTGATATATAACAAGTCCTTACAAGATTATTAGAAACATCTACAAGAAGTAGTCCAAATGTTGAGAGAAAATAAGCTATATGTTAAGATGTCAAAATGTGAGTTTGGCAAAAGTAAAGTAAATTACTTAGGCCATAGAGTTAGTGCAGAAGGCATCCAAGTCATGAGTGACAACGTGGAAGCCATTCAAAATTGGAGTGCTCTAAAGAATCAAACTCAAATACGTAGTTTTTTTGAATTTAACTGGCTTCTATAGGCTTACTAGCATAAACAATTGGATGGTCATGATTATCATTATCTAATTGACTTAGAGTGCATCCAATAGCAATGTTTGATGCATCCGTGTAGAGAATGAAAGGTTTACCCCAATTTGGTTTGGCTAAAATAGGAGCCGTTACCAACACCTTCTTAAGAAGTTCGAACGCCACCGCTGCCTGTCCATCCTTGAGGATTAAATTGTAATCTGTCCCCTTCTTCATGTAAACCGTCAAGACATAAGCTTTGTTGGAGAAGGAAAAGATGAACTGTCAATAGTATCTCACCATACCAAGGAACTGCCTCAACTTGGTCAACGTCATTGGAAAAGGTAAGTCGAGGATACGTTTCCCCTTTTCTGGATCCAAAACGGAGGTTCAATAGTCCAAGGTGAGCCATTGGGTGTAATGTCGGAACTCCGATTCGCCAGTACGGATCCGCATGTTCAAACACAGGAGCCGGCTTGCCTCCTGCTACATCATCCTTGGAGATGATGTGCCCTAACAACAAACCTTCCTCACATCCAAAAATGCATTTTTTTGGATTGAGCAAGGCCTTGGCTTTCTCCAAACGTTGTAGAATTTTGATCAAATGATCAAAATGATCCTCCTTCTTCCCGTATACACAAAAATCATCTGTGAAATTTTGCACAAATTTCTCAATAAAAGGTTCAAACAACTTGTTCATGAACCTATGAAAAGTTGCTAGAGTATTACATAGACCAAAGGGCATTACTCTAAAGGCAAAAGTTTCCCATGGTGTGATAAAAGTGGTTTTGAGCTGATCTTCAGGAGCAATTTGAATTTGGTTATAACCACTATAACCATCTCCAAAACTATACCACTCATAACCTGCCACCTCCTCTAGAATCTCATATATGAAAGGAAAAGGATAATAATCCTTCTTTGTGATAACATTCAACTTCTTGTAATCTACGCATACACGTAGCTTACAATTCTTCTTCTTGACTATCACAATAGGAGAAATCTATTTAGAAGTCTCTATCTCATAGATGAAACCAGTATTCTTTAGCTTGTCGATCTACATCTTCACCACCATAGCCCTTGGTGGATTTATGATTTCACCTTCTCACTCTCTCCTTGCTTCAAAAAGATGACTTCACACATCAGCTTCTCGTAATTTTCATCCGGAAGAAAATTTTCTTTCTGTTCCTTCTTGTACTCATTGTACCACTTCAATACGAAATCCTCCAAGTAGTCGGGCAAAAAGATAGCCCATTCGTGCTTTGTTCTCTCATTGTTTTCAATACATGCTCTCTTGAAGTCCCTCACAAAAGCTTCTACATCTTCTTTCTCTCTCCCATAGAACATCATAAGCTTCTCCATTTCCAACTTGTTTTGTCATTGTTGTTGGAAATTTATATGGGACTCCCTTTGATAGGAGGATCATGGGCATCTTTGGTGACATTATCGGACCAGGGACATTCGAGTGTGTGATAGGAGATTTGGCAAGGAGACAGACATCTTTGCCAATTTCATGTGGAGGGCTAGACTTATTATCGATGGAGGAGACGTTGTTGCATGGACATTTCTTTACTCTGAGAACGCCCCGAGTGCTTGGATGTAGAAGAACCCTCAAGAACCTCGTGTGAGTTGAAAATTTCTTTTTCTTCTCCTCATCACTCCACATTTGAGTTCATTATAAATCAGTAAAACTTCAGCGGAAGAAGATTATGATAGCCAATGATTCCACCAATAACTCTCGCTTAAACTTTACATAAAATTTTTCTACAACCCTTTCAATCTCTCAGAAAAGTTTTAGATGTTTTTCTCCTCTAGATCTCTCAGAACAATTGTTGATTTGCACATCGTATCACAAGGCGATATGCAGACCATTGTGTACAAAACCCATCACACATCCCAATCCTTGACTCCAATTGCTCCCAGATTTCATAGAAGATCACTCATCATCAAAACTTGAATTGTGCAAAGTTTTATTCACAGAACTTTCTGATATCAAAATATATGATCTCCGTACTAACTTTGTGACAGTTAGAGTAATCCTGCAACTCTAACTGTATACACAAACTTCAAGCTATCACTCTGTACTCAAAACTCATCCAATTGAGTCCAAATTTCAATCCAAACGCAAGCCTGAGTCATAAACTATATCACAGTCAACTCAGATCTCCCAAAACCCTCGTAAGATTCTCAGAAACACCCCAAATACACTCAAAGATCTAAATTTCTCACTCAATCTTTGAATCACCATTTCAAAGTGACAAATCCTTCAAATCCATCCATTCTTGATCCCACGTCGTAGCTCGTCCCGTCAGCTCTCCAACCCTATCCTCAGATCTTCGAATGTCCCCCTTGAAGGTCTCCAAAACTCCTCAAAACCTCGAAGAAGTTGCCCAAGTGCCCTCATTGGCCCAAACTCCAAGACCAATGAGAATGAAGAGTGTTATTTTGACCTCTAGTGTGGCCAAATTAGCTCCATTTTAACTTAGAGCTTTACAACTATCCTAAACACACTACTTAGCCATCATATACACAATACGAGTTGCCACTAATAAAGAGTCAAAATGACAACTCGAAACCGGCGAAGTATGAACGGAACTACAAACGGAACCGGGAAGTTTATAACTTGAGAATAATACTTCTCGCCAAAGTTCATAACAATCAACTTTCTATGGCTTATTTTCGGTAAGCAATAGTGATGGATTGGAACCCATGTGTTGAAAGCCACCACTACTTGTAAGTTCAGATCCATAGCGCCCAAACTAAATCAAAACGTATACTGTTACGTCCCAAATCGCGTCGTAGGAAACAACTGGAAGAATAATTGGGTCTCGAGAGTTTATCACTTGTTGCAGAAAGTTATCTCCAAAATGATACACTAACCACGCCCGAAAGTGATCACGATGAAGACACCGGATATTGATCACAAATGGATTGGGCATCGGTAACATCTGGAGGATCATGTTGTCCTCTATCCATGTCCTACGTCGGCTCCACTTCGATCAGATCAGCTCATTAGTCAGCAAAGTGATGTGTCTAGCTCTCTCCCATACCCTTTCCATCCTGACTTCGCTTTATATCTGATAAGGTCCAAGATAATATCTCTTGGAGCCTTTTCAATATCATGATCCTACAAAGTTGATCCAACGGTGGACTCTTAACAGCCTTAACTCTTAACAGTGCACAGTCGGTTATCCTAACCTAAGGTATCACCGTCATGACAATAGCTCTGAAGATGACACATGTCATTATCTTCTCATAGTAGCCGCGTCACAACACGACAACGTCACCTACGTCATTCTTGGTGAGTTAGACCTATCTTGGAGATATATGTAAGGTACGTGGATACATGATCATTTCCCTTATAGGTATTATTGCGACATACGAGAGATGCTTTATCATGGGAGGTACGAAATGAGTTTCCATCTTTTTCGTCTTTGACTACGGATTGGACTAGGGATCTACATTCTATCTTGATGGACCGACAGTTTCAGGAGACTTTACATTCATTCTTAGTGGATCCCGCCATTCCTCGTACTACTAGAGCTTGTCTACGCTCTTGCTCGGACTAGGGTGCAGGCTCGTGGATCTTGGCTCGACCATGCATCTAGGCTTTCCGACTCGCACCAACTACTTTCTCCACATCGATGAGGTTCCGTCTTGGCTTGATCCATCCATCTATATTTTCATTACTCACATGTGAGTGTGATATCACTTTAGATGCATCATGTGTTCATATGACTCGTTGCCCATTCGGAGGGCAAAGGATAGCTACCCATTAGGGATGTGGTGTTTGCTATGACGCGAGAGGGTGGATACCTCACATGGAGAGAGCGTTGGTATGCCTTGCAGTCGACTAGGGTTAAGGCAGACTTGTACTTGGTTCGGAAGGACCAGGTCACTGTGGCGGATGTGGTGATCGTACTAGAGACACAGTTTTAAAGGGAATGATCACCCATCCTCCATGATGGGCGGCGAGTAGAGCGGCGGCAGCCAAGGTCTCTAAGTATAGAGGTATGGAGAGAGGTCACCTCTTTGTTCCTCTAGCATTGGAGTTATATGGAGCTATGGACACCGACATGTTCTTGAGGGAGTGCACGAGAGCTTACCATACTAGGCGGCAGGGGGTATCCCTCTCTTTAGCTTTCTGTATAGCCTATTTTACGCAACGTGTTTCCATTGTTCTATATAGAGCACTAGCTAGTGCAATCCATATGAGAACAATCATATTAGGTGATGATTCTTTGGATGATCATTTTGCTTGTAGACCATTTGACCTAGATAGTTAGGATATCTTAGGTGCTATAGGACATATTTCCCAGTGTGATACTATTGGAGCCTAGCCCCATGTTACCGGTTTGGTCCCATCCTTGTTGCTCTGATGGGGTCTTCCCATCCCTTTTGTTATTATACTTTGTCGGTCTGTTTAACTAAGTGTTTGAGTTTGCATTCCCATACTTAGAGTACTTCATGTCCAACATAATACGTTTGTAGTTGAAGAGCTTAAAGTGGATAAAGCTCCAGTCGTAACGATGGGTTCAGAGCAGAACTAGAGACTGTAGAACTAAAAGCTCTTTAAAAAGTATGGAATGCGGACGATTTGAAAACTAGGATCAAGTTTGATATCCATTAGAATATCAAACTGGAGTCCCTGTTCTGTTTCGCATGGATGAACATCCTTCTTGAGTGTAAAGTACGCTTCTCAAGGGCAGCTGTAACATGGCCGTCCTGAATATCAAATCCCAAAGCTTAAACCACGGAGATGGAACTTGGATACCATTTGGATTCTTCCGTCTACCGCGTGAAGAGTTCTAAATCACGTTAGAAGACCTTTTCAGGATTGAGTTTATCATCAGCACAGGAAGCAACTACAAACTGCACCACTGAATACTGAAATTAAGCCAGAAGATGGAGCAGTTTGTACACAGCCTCCAAAACAGAAGAAGAATAAAGAAGAAAGGATTTCATGTATCGCAACAATTCTGTCAAATCATGAAGTGAAATGTGTCACAACAAAGAGACTTGTGAGACCAAATTTAGATCCCTCCTCTAGTCTACCAGAAACTCCAGGTGAATGTTGATACCAAGAATAGCAGCAGTCAGAACTGGACATAGGAGTCTAGCTGCTATTTGGGACTTCTAAGTTGTCGGACCTGCTACCTCTTTGCTGTCTCGATGACATCAACGAGAAATTAAAACAAGGAAAGGACGTCCCAACTGTTATAGACAGGAAGAGGGAACTGTGGTCGATGCATGATGCAACGATGGGCACAAAATGGAATTATGGAACCACCGCCGAATAAATACCTGGAATTCCTCAGAGAGATTCAGAGTTCTGTTTTTGCAGGTTTCTCGTTTGCAACCACAAACTGGTAAAAACCTGAGGATGGGGTGAACCTGCGGCCACAGATTCCCAGCAGACATCACGCGACGTGTAGAATTGCATGAGCATTCATGGTGAATGCCGACAAGAGTACTTAAAGATCTTTGTCTGCACGTAGCCACAGGTTGACAGTCAGCGGCACCACCAGTGAGAGAGAGTTTGGAAGGAGGGGGTCAGACTGGGCAATGAATCTTAGCCAGAGGTACAGGAATACGGAGGAACATGAATGTCAGTTCCGTGTCAGCGCATGCGCAAGGAAACAATTTTTTAATCGACCGAATGAAGTAGAGGGACAGTGTTGGAGTGGCGGGAGATTTTGTTCGCAACCTGTACAAATGCCCAGCTTTAGAAAACCCCCCTCACTTCCCGTGGGAAAGATGCAGATTGCCTGTTTGAACGTTTCGACAATCGCCGCGAGGTTTCCAATGCCGACGCCAACTCGGAGCAGTGCCATTTGGATGTCGAACCAACCCAGCGTGGCGCAGATAAGGCGCCCTGTTATCTTGTTCGATGTCATGGACACCATCGTCCGCGATCCTTTCCATGACAGAATGCCTGCATACTTTGGGTTGGTTGCTCCTCCCTATTGTCTTCCGAAATTGGTGTATTGGGATTGCGTTGTGCGCAATCCCAACACACCAACTGTGTGTACAATCGGAGTTACATGCATGCACTCACTCATACCGACGAAGTTGGAGACATGCATATGGCGCAGTAATTTTGCCGTTTCCATAGTTTGGAGTCCAGTTTTGAGTATGATGGAGAATCAGGTAGGTTGGTTAGCTGCATGGTTCTCAAATACTGAATTGCAGGTGACGCAATCGCGGGAGAGCATGCAGAGACAGAGCTGTAGAGGTCAGGGAACTTCTGTGATGTCAGAAGGAAAATTGCAGGGATCATAGAATATTTCGTGTGATTTGCAAACAATCTGGAAGGTAGCTCAGTCGTACTTTTTGGGAATTGAAGAGCTCTTATTATATTATGCTTCTGTCCTGGTAGGAGTTGAAGGTCGGCTGAAAATGTTTTGACCTTTCCTTTGCAAGAATCTCATGCTTCTTCCTCATTGCCAATGGCTAGAACTTTAAACGGGCGAGAGTTGAAGTTTACTTCAGAAATTTTCTTACCTCTTCATGAGAACTTCTGGATGACTAGCCCTCAGCAGTTTAATTACATGGGTTCACGTACAGTCATTCTCTCTCTCGTGTACCTCTGTCATGGGGCACTATTTTCCGCGGAGGTCAAGGTGCGAGGCCCCTGTGGGGCAAGTTCCATTAGTTGTACCAAAAGTGTTGTGAGCTTGCAGTATGGTGATGCTTCTCTGTATCTGATTTAGACGAGTAGAGGTTGCTTTTTGACAGGAAGCGGTTAGCTATTTTTATTTAGCGCAGAGTCTGACGCATGGATGTTGCATATTTACAGATTCACTTTCAAGGAGCTCTTAGCCGCTAAACATCCCACAGCTTGGATTGAGTTCGAGAAGGGCTTGTTGAGTGAGGTCCGTCAATTTATCACCATCTATTTTTAATTTTGGTTGCGATGAGTTTGAATGAGAAAGGGTTTTAAGGTGTTCCGGTTTTCGAAGTCGCAATGATTTGTTCGCAAGTTGTCATGAATGAGAAGCCCTCTCTCCATGATCAATGAGCTAATCCATCGACTCCAGTGACTCCAGGAAGAATTCGCCGCGAGCTTTTTCCAGGATGGAAGAGAGTATGATTACGAAGGTGTGTAATCTTCGCCTGAGAACCTTTCCCAACTTGAAGTGATTATCATGAAACATAGATAACTGTCACCTGAGCTGAAAGAAGATAGCAGTAAATCTACAGCATAATCGGTTTGTTGTTCATCGAATTTCCATTTTTCTTATTTTAAATGTCGATATTGAGTCGGAAATGTTGCTCTCGGTTACGAGTTCTATCGAGCGAAAGACGCTTGCTATTGAAGCTAAGCACCAAGTTGGAAGATTATCTGAATTCCTCAGGTGAACGTTTCAAAGCATGGACCTCAATATCACCTTCTATAAAACAGTTTCTCATTGTATCTTTCTCAAAGTCTCACCTATTACAATTACTAGAGTAGGTGACTTTCACTCTTAGACACTCGTCCCACTTACTCTTGCACCGGTTGTTGATCTATGTATTTTTATCATGACCTCTCTCACTCACGAAACTGGAGACGAGGGAACACTTTTTTTTGATCTAATATTCTTGTAGGTTACTCAGAGTATGTTGTTAATACGCCATTCTTGAACTAGAATCATTGAAATTGAACTTGCATTCGTAGTATTTCCTCCGCCTCAGCACTCACTACTCGTAGTACACTTGTCTCTTGTAGTAATTACATAATTCCTATGTTTCTCATTCTCTCCCAGCGGTTGTAAGGCTACTGCAGAAGATGAGTGCCGAAAGGGCCGCGTGTGCGCTTGTATGTGCAACAGTTGAGTGTTTAACGTAGTCTGCATTCTGTTGTGCACATGGTGAATCTGATCGGAGAGATTAAGAAAGTCGTGTTGAGATCCTCACACTGATCTGGTTTGCAGGATTAAAACTGTGTATGGCAAGCGGTTATGAGTATTTAGATGGAATGGCGACCCTGTTACAACGTTTGCAAGGTGCAGGTTTTGAGATGCACGCTTTCAGCAACTATCCTAGCTGGTAAAGACCTCTCATTACCCTATCCAAGATGCCGAACTTTGATGATATTCTCTTCTTGACCATGTTATTTCGAGGCTGTGAAAGGCAATTCAGCCACAAAGTAACACCTCAGCTGCGTTTGCATAGGTACACTATGATAGAGGACAAACTGAAATTATCTCAGTACCTGCCCTGGAGTTTTGTATCTTGCCACTCAGGTGATTTGTTCTCTCTGGTCAAGAGACTTTGTTTTCCCATGACACCCTTTCCTCTGCTTGCTTCATCCGACTGGCGCAAAGTTAGCTTGTGTACAGCTCGCAACATACGAGGCAAACCTGACGAGCGTCAACTTGACATGTACTTCTCAATGCACAGGCTTGAGAAAACCAGATCATCAAGCATACTTGGACGCTGCAGAGCACTTGGGTGTCCAGCCGTCAGAGTGCATATTCGTCGATGACCAGTAAGCTCTATGTCAACACACATCAAATTTTTTGTCGTTCACTTAGTTGTAATTCGTGAGGTCTTTTTTCCAACGACAGGAGATTCAAACTGTGCCCTTATTCCGGGTCGGATGGATGACCAATACAGGCCAAGGAATATAGAAGCAGCAGCGAAGGTGGGAATGTTGGCAATCCAGTTCCAAAATGCTGAAAGTTTAGAGAAGGAGCTCGTAGCATGTGGCGTCAGCCTTCAACCTGAAGTGAGCTTCTCTCATAATGTCGTGTGTGATCAAATTTAGAAAACAACCGGTCCTCTCTTGCAGACAATACGCTCTCAGTATTTTTGACTGACTGATTGCACTCGGTTAAGCATATATCGGTTTTGTAGCAAATTCAGAACTCCAAATTATCGGGAACGTAGGATGAACTTGAAAAAGAGTCTCATAGATGCGTGGACGGTTAACCCCATCTTTTGCGAACTTCTGACGTTTTGACACTATCCAGAGTTAACGTCTGTCCAGAAATACAAGAGCAGATGAGGGGTATTAGGTAGGTACATCAAACAAGGCAATTGACAGTTTAGAAACCTAGATCTGGTTCAGCTCTATTGTACACTAAGAAATCTAATTAAATCCTTCCGGAGCACGTGAAAAATGTGAAGGATCTAAGAACAGGGAAAACCTGCAATTTGGGAATACTTTATTCAGGTGGATATAATCTCACCTGCATACAACTGGAAGAGGGCAACGAACGACCTTCGTTGTGAAAATTCTTTGTACCATATGAACTTGAGTAAGGCTGGCTTCTTCATTAAACAATGCGCGGCAAACAACTTTTGCCATCTCGTACTCTTCACATGAATTAAGGGCACGAAAGATGAAGCAGAGGTTGCAACTGGCGAAATCTCTATCGAAATTGTTCACCATTAATTGTTCCTGTTTCTGACGGTGTATACCAGATTGTTTGCGACTCTGATAGCCTTGTCATTACCTTCAATACATGGTATGTAATTCCATTTGTCCAGCAAGGATCTATCGTGCTGCATGTCTTTCCTGCGTGATTCCCAGCATGGGTACCTCACACACTAAGGCGTCATTTGGAAGGTCGCAGAAAGTGGTCCCTCATTGTAGAACATCTACAATCAAGCTGCAGTCTATTGTGCGATCATTCATGTTGGTTGAAACCTCTCTTAAGGTGACAGTTGCTCCGGCTGGATACCGATACTCTAAACTTTTGCTGCAGCGATACGTGGGATCACACGTCTTCCTCTTTGAATATTTACTTTCTCATCCCTTACTTCCTACAGGTGGATGCTCATTTCGTCGCTTCCAACCATGCATTCATTGCAAGTACGGCTTCGGTCCTTTCTCCTCACAGTATTTTCGTTCTTCCTTTCTTTCTGTCTGCTGTTCGTAATCAGTTGTTGAAGTTTTCTCATGGAGAATATACCAAACACCTTTCCCGTTCATGTAGGGAAGCCGGTGAACTGGTCAATACAGGAGACAAGTCTATTCCTTCACTCACCCATTGATCGTGTTGTATTGGCATGAAGCTTCGGTGAATCTTGGCGACTCTTCTACACTTACTTCTCCATGTCGCTCTCTCTTAAGTTGCTGCAAGATGAAGCCCTGGAAGTCCATCGGTCATTCTCACAATCGTACACGAACAACAAAATTTACCGTCGTCAGCATTGATTTTCGACGTTGAAGGATCTGATTTCAGAAATTCCGATTTTTCTTAGAATAAAAAATGAGTTGATATATGATCGGTTTTGCAGTCATCAGAATGAAAACCCTATCAAACGTCTTGCTGCAGATTTGATTTGAGGTCACCCGTGGCTATCAACACAATGTGCCATGGGAATTAACTCAGAAGGCTGCTTTTGGAGAAAGACTCGGTTCTCTTGCAATCTGCAGGTCTCTCGCAAAATGAACGGGATGACGATTGAGATCAGGTCATGTCCGGCGGAGAAGTTCCCACAGGACATAAAGCACAGATTGTCAACATGACTTTAGTCTATGATAATGGTTTCAAATCTGACAGCTGAGTCAATAAAATATGATTATCTTCCATGTATTTTCCATACCTGAAATCCACACAATATACATTTTCCGCCAAACCATCAATTTGGTCATTTTTCCTGCACTTTCAAATCCTCGCCGCCCGATTACTGTCCCGTAACCGAGCGATGACTTGGCAGCCATTGTCCAAGCAGTTCCTCCGGTGCCCTTTGCAACTATTATTTGTATTATGAAAATTTCGTACATCAAATCTGTCTGGAGGAGATAATTCTCATCAAAATCATCTCCCGCAGATAATTCCAGAAAAACTCTATGTTGTCCAAGCTTGCCTGTAGCCTTCACCAACTCACCTGCTGTACCAAGACTTGCGCAGAGGGATGCAATTTTCTCTCACTTGCGACTGAGTGCGCAATCGATCATGCTACGGTTACTGGACGTGGTGATTGAAATGGAAATTAACGCTCCAAATACCAAAGAAGTCTCAATCTGAACTCATAAGGTGAAAATTTGCAACGAAAATCTATTCTTGAAAGACCAAGTTGCAAGAAAAGCGTCCAGGTGATGTCGAGCTTGGATGGCGTGAAGACTTAGGACCACCTACAATAGTACTAGTCGGGAAGCCAGCACTGCACAAGATAAAACCAGCCATCAACTAAGTTTTGTACGCGGCAACTCACCAATCCCTAGACTTGACAAGCCATCCCTGTAATCATTCACTTGTCTCACAAAGATGCTTGGGGTGCGCATTCTGCATGCATGAAGAGACAGAGACACATGTGCTCACAGTCTCTCCCTTGCTGCATGAGGCCAGCTACTAATCTGCAACTTATTTCAGGCAAAATCGCCAATCTCCACAGCGGCTCGAGGTCCAGCTAGCGTCCATGTGAGCAGCACTTACAAGAGCTTGTACTCCACTCTGCCACTTATTCGAGGCCAAACATTCCCATCCTTTTGCATCAGATTGGTATCCAAATGATTGTGGCCCAGACCTGGAACTTGCACTCAGAGCGATCTACAATGTGCGATAATCTGCAACTATAACTTTTGCGAAAAATTAGTAATAAGTCTGCTTAAAATATCAGCTCCATCTCAGATATAAACTCCTGTGCATATGAGGCACAGAAACTGGAGGTTAATTTTTTATTTCAGGGACGGCCTCCACAAATAATGGCCTATAACATGCCTCCCTCTTATCTAGTGATAAAAATGATGGAATTCAATATTTCATTAGGTGCAGTAGTACATATTTACCATTGTCATGGGGTTACCTCCATTAGTATTTTAGTATTGGGGTAATCCCAACACTAATTGTTACTTGTGGTTTTATCCGTGTATGACTTGATGGGTCTTTTTTTTTTTTTTTATATATATATTACTAAGTTTCTTTTAAAAAAATTTAAAAAAATCATAAGGAAGACTAGATCTCGAAACTGCAGTAGAGTTTTGTAACTGGTTCGTGGCAGGTGGAAAAATCACCGGCTACCGGCAGATAGTACCGCGGAACGTCCTTGGGATACAGTATTGCGAGAACGTTCTGGAACTGAAAATTATGTTCAATAATTTATTTTTTTCCTTTATCATTTGCTCTGGAGTTTCCGAAGAGTAACCATATATTTTTTTTTATCTCTTTCAATTTGTTACAAAGTATAATAATTCCAAAAAGTGTTATTCATTATTTTAGATTTTTTTTGTAGTAATTCTTATTTCATTCCAAAATGTCCAAACTTTTTTTGTAAGTGTCATTATGATTACTATCAAAGGTAACTCACCATTGCAATCTCAACCGGAGTTATCCTGGATTGCGACCAAGTGGTCTACAAGTCATCCATCCCATAGAGATCCAGATTGCAAGGGAAACTCTTGGAACGTCCCACACAATATCAATAATTTGAAACAGTCTTGTAGTGGTAGAGAAATGACTCATCCTTTGGCCAAATTATGTTTTTCCCCGTCCCACGAGAAGAGTGGAGAGCATTGAGGTTAGCAGGAAATGAACCGTGCGGGTTCCACGTGAAAAGCCCTACCACTAGGATAATGGTACTCTTTAAAACTCTTGATAGAACTGCTGTAAATCAATTCCCGTTGCGATCCGGTAGAACGTAAACTCGCCCGGTGGTGTCATCGGCTGCTGTTGTTTCCTATATTTTTATTTACTGGCAGCAGCAGAAGACCGCGTGGCCCACACGTACCTTCGAAATGGGACCAAAAGGTTCGGTCGTGCCTTGGCCGAGGAACGCGTACACGATTGTATGCGCTTTTGTGGGACCGTCCCGCGGCAGAAGGAGCGAGGGAATGGGTGTTCACACCGTGGCACGGGCGATATTCATAGAGACACGGTTCGAGGGTTCCACCTGTTCCATCTCCCACTGCTTTTCATCCGAGACAAGGACCGGGACTCGGGACGTATCATGCCTAGATCTAGCCCGCAAGTCGTTGTGGTGTTCTGAAGGAGCAGGATTTCACCCACAGGCGAGATCTTCCTGTTTCAAACGCATGTACCGCCAGGTCCCGGAGGTAGGAAAAGTAGTTTTTTAATTTTTTGAGGGGGAACTATTTGCCCACCCTTGGTAAATTATATCAACATTGCCTTCTCCATTGGTGTTATCATTGAATGTGCCAACTAAATTTGCAATTCATGTGCAGAGATATGGAGATCTAATGGAATCTCTTTTTATCGTTCCTCACACGTAACCAACGGGTTTAGTACGGGAGTCCAATATTGTGAAAGTGGTGACTCAACCATTGAACCAACTGTGGTTGGTCAAGTAGGTTCCTTTTACCCGGGCTCAGAAAATATTCCTGGGAGGAAGCAAGAGACATTTGCACTGGATGGAATGGCCTAGCCCCATGTTACCCGTTTGGTTTCATCCATGTACGACTTGATCGGGTCTTCCCATCTTTTTTTGTTATTTTACTGTGTCCTACTGGATGGAATGTACGTGTGAAATTCATGGTGTCTTTTACATTGTATGTTACCTCTGGATGCTAAAGGGGCAATTGCAATCTGCGCACCTGTGTGCTGAATATGGGCCATGCTTGATGGACAAATCCATGACTACGTTCTTTCCTGCTAGTCAGCTTGTTCTTCTGTGTTCACGAGCGTTGCAGTTCTCCACGAGTGCCCCTCGAATTCTCAGGCAGACTGTGGACACTTTGGAGCCTTTGAAGTTGACACGAAGTTGACTTGCCTGAAGGATGGAATGGCGATGGACTGTTTGGTTCCATGAAACGACTATTGCTATGCCTGAGTCCACCAGTTCTGAATAAAGTAGTATTATTATATATGATCCTTGGGCCCATCTTTAAGAACTTTATACATATGGACAGCAATCAACTTCCAAACACAAACAAAATGGACGGCTCTTTGTAGTCCTCACCTGGTTCCCTTGGACTTCTATCACACTGGATATTCCCTAAAGGAATCGCGCATTCCATGCTCCTCTACTTATCCTTTTTTTGTGCAACTACCTCAACGAACATCACTCCATCATCATCAATCATGCTGAAGCCGTTTGCCCTGGCTTTTGCTTTCACTTTGTGGAATAGCGCATAGTCTTCTCACTTGGACCGTACATCCGATGTATGGTCGAGTATAGTCAACATCCCGAATTCCACAAAAGAATTTGCTGAAGCCTTGATCCTCATATGAGTCCCATCTACACAACTCGAGATGCTGCATGAACCACTGAATTCTGATCCACCAATCCGTTCTCACCTTCTTGCAGATTATGTTGAACTAGGGTTTGTTATGACTTTTACGTGGTACTGCCTGATGTCCCTGCGAGGATGGAATGCTACATGTGGAATATCCCCAGCACATGCTCAATGGTGTCATCGATGAATGTACAAATCTCCAAATTTGCACACAACCTAATTGAAGTAGCCTTGGTTGTTGGTGAACAAGACAGTGATTTTAGAGGCACCTGTTCTCTTCAGCCCGCGGGAAGGACTCGAATGCCCCTTGAAAGGAAAGGGAAGCTCTGGACACACAGAACTCACCAGCTCTACTGCCTGATTCGTAGGCCATGAATGAATCCAGTCGCGAAACGACTTGGGAATCCGATTTGGATCGAAGGAAGAGGACAAACCTTGGTGCTCTCGTCATGCACACCGTCTTCATGAGGTAAGAGTCTTTCAGCTTTCACAACTGCCCCTCCCGTGCATAAATTTGGACGCCTTGTGTCCAGTTCAAACCAGACTCGGAGGTTTGGCTCTTCACCAGCAGGATCACCACAGAGAAAGCGTACTGGGTAAACCCTTCAATCGCGTACTGGGTATGGTCTTCATCAGAAAGCGCAAAAGTGGATCTAAACTCGGTCAATGGTCTGGTAGCACCGTCCAAACCGAACCAGGCCAGGTGAGAGAGAGAGAGGATTCTTCACTTCATCGTATGGGTCTTACCTGTTCTCCCCGTGTCGAATTATGGTGACCATTTGCCCAGCAGAATCTACGTGGCATGATATTCGTGAATACTAAGGCACGGAAAGAACAGATACTTTGTCCCCGTAGAGCATCTAATCGAGCAGCTAGACATTCCAACATCAACTTTAGAGGAAAAAATGGAGAACAGGCTGCCAGGTGTGTACCTGGAGGTTGTGTTGTGTGCAAATCTTGATCAGGATTATGAAGAAGCTATTGAAATCAGCACAGGCATATGTAATATCAGAAGTTCTTGTCATCTCCTGCTGATTATGATTCATGCTCGGGATTCGAGTAAGATCATCTCCTGTTAGCAACTTTTATAAGTGCCCGCATTCTGTAGATGACGGAAAGAATGAAGGAGTGATTGTGCTGGGGTGGTCCAAATCTTTGCAGCGGCACGTGTTGGACTTTTCATGCAGTGAAGACTAGTCTGGATAAAGCATAAGTTAAGGTTGTTAAGACATGATAAGCACATAAAAAGAGCCCCTCCCAATCAATACAGATGTTAATCACATCGGATAAGGATTCGGAAACAGAAGATATACACTTAATACCAACATGATTGTTACTACTACACCAAGCCATATCAATGAAGTTGTATTATCTTAGTTGTTGCAACTACTCCAGAATACTCCACCTTCCTGGAGAGAAAGACTAACAAGGAATACATGAAGCCATTCTTCCCTCTGCAGGAAAAAACCTTATTCAGCTTTACCGAAGATAGCAGAATTAAGTTAAACGAATGAAAATGAAAAGATGAGAGAAAAAAGGATATCCATGGAATAAAAACCGCGATGACACACTATCCACAAGAGTAGAAACAAAGTTCAGATAAAAATCCAACCCAAGAACCAAAAGAAACGGTGAGAGCTAATCTCTCATGTGATTTATCACATGAGAAAGTGATAAATCACTATGTTTTCAACTCCATCTCTAATATTATCTAATGCAAATCTCCAGTACATGTGATAACGGGAGGTCCAAAACAAGCATCCCCAATCAAAACAATCTTTCTCTCAATCATAGAGGCCAATAAAAATATGTTATCTATCGTACTAGATGCAATATGACAGCTACAAATATGCAATAATATGCCTATCATGATAAAACAGAGCACACTTTTTAACAAAATGATCCATGTCCGGGTGCTCCATGGATCTCCAAGTCCAGTGGATACTTGAGGATCTTAGCGGCGCAAATATCCGTAGCTCCTCCAGAATGATGTATGATGACATCGTAGCAATGGTGTTTTGAGGTGATCAATAATCACCACATCAACATCACATACATACCCATGGCTACATATGGGCTACATTCATTAAAAGGCTCAAACAGCAGCCATTTGAAATAACATCCCTACTGTTTTTAATGTGGAATAAATTAAATAATTGCTTCGCTTGTACCTGAATCTTTTTTCACAAAGGTATAATGTCACCGAAAGATAAGACTTGAGACAAACAAATTAGAATGTGGAAAAACCGTTCGTGAAGCGTAGATTTCACAAATACTGCTTCATGGCAGATGACCATGTTATCCAAAGAACCAACATTTCTGAGTTCAAATCTACAAACTGGCCTAGACTGAACCACAAAAGTAAAAGTGTTGTACAAACGAAGCTCCCAAACATTGATTGCAATACTACAGTAACATCTCAGTGTCAGAAGTATTCGACTTTTATTACGTCGTTGGAGTAGTAGTTCGAATCTGCTCATAAGAAAACAAGAAATCAGAGGCCCCGTGGGTGATCATGATGCCATGAGCTCGATGATGCGAATGGGCCGAGCCTCCGAGGGGCCATTTTGTGTGACCCGCCTCCAGCACTGTCCAGCGCCGGTACACGGCTATAGTAGGCTCACGAGCAGCACCCGCGCTCCTGACAGGTACAGGTACCTTACAGTACAGTTCCCAGGTCCGTGCTGGACACAAGGCCACAGTCCCACAGTGGGTCACGCAAAGAAAACAAACGCAATGCGTCCTTAGGCCTTCCTCCTCCAACGGGAGACCGTTGGCCCTAGGTAACAAACAAGTCACTCAAGTGGGAGCGTAGAGGACAAGTAAGCCACCGGTGGACGGGAGTCGGGACTGGGTTTGTGCATGAGACAAATTCAAAACTTTGTTACTGGGAAGTGAAAGTGCGTCGCTCCTGTAACTGTGTGAGAATCTTCCAGAGGACCTTGCGTCGTCGATGTGATGAATCGGACGGGTAGAGGTTCAGATACCTCCGCCAGAAAACTGGTTCTTACCGCGAGTGGAAAGTCATTCGTTGTTGCTGTCAGTGAGGCCTGTCGGATCTGAGATGCATTGTATACCTAGGCACATAACTGAAAAATGGGATTCCTCCGGCCCATAGCCGTCGATCGCCTGATCCTACGACTCGGAGGAACCACGTTAGAGAATTTCCAACGAATTTGGACGCATTCCGTTATTATGAAGCCTATCTTATATAAGTCAGCTCTTGAAACGTGGAAATGAACCATGTGAAAGTCTGAGCACCGAAAGATTTATAAGCCGTCGATCCTCAAATCCAGGGGCGCAAAGTGGTTATTCCGAAGATCAGTGAGTCGCTTTTACTCCTCTACGTGCACGAGGAGAAAAACGCTGACTCCCAAATAAGAAGGTCAACAAATCTTGCTTCGAACTGCAGTTTAGGGAAAACTGAACGTAAGATCTCACAGGAAGGACGAAATTTCGGGAAAAGATCTGAACACGCCAAACGGAAAGGAGGACCCGGTCAGGTGGGTCAGAGGGAAAAGAAAGGGCCGCCCGACGAAGCAAAGGAAATGAAAAGATTCAGGATCCGCAAACCCCAGTCCATGCATAGAAGGTCGGAATCGTCTCCAGGAGCACAAGATCACAGGCCCTGGCCTGCCCGGGAAGGGCAGAGTAGGGCAGGCCATGGGACGGAAGGAGGGGAGCGAGAACAGTTGAAGGAGCGTGTCGTCGACGGGGAGGGAGCCGTGGGCCCCGGAAGGGAGGGGAGGGGAGGGGAGACCTAACTGCTGCAAGGGGCGTGGGGACGGGGCGGCATGACCTGAACGAAAGGGAGACTTGTCGTCGTCGTCGTCGTCGGCTGGAGTTGGCGGAGAAGGCGGCCAGGGTTGGAGGCGCGGGCGAGGGCGCCTGTATTTTCGCGGCTTTTGTTGCCCCCTGTACGCGAGGGATCGATGGGATGGGCTCGAGGCGGGCGAGCTTCGCTTACCCGTACCTCAGAAAGAGAGCGAGAGGCGGAGAGTGGAGGAACGACGACGGAGGGAGAGATGCTCGCTCGCCTGCTCGCTGGCTCGATTGATTGATTGAGTGAGAGATTGCCGTGGCGGCAGAAAGGCAGCAGGGCAGATGGAGAAGTAGTCAAGTCAGTCTTTGAACAGGAAAGCGAAACAGAGGCGGAGGAAAAGAGACAGGGAGAGAGAGAGAGAGAGAGGGGGAGAGACGGGCCAAGCGAGACCTGCCAAAGGAGAGAAAGAGGGGAGAAGGGAGGAGGAGAGAGGAAGGATGGGGAGAGATGGGCATCCTCCTGTTCCTGGGCTTCCCTGAGCGAGAACGAGAGGCAGCATCCATCGCGAGATTGCCTGTCGGGGTCAGCGAGAGGCAGGAGAGCGGAGTGACGGAGCGAGCAAGCGAGGCACCTGTCGGCGGGTTGTGAGATCGGGCTCGGCTCGGCCCTTAGGCGAGCGGTATAGAGCATCGACATTGAGTGCTCGCTTCTTTGGCTTAGAGAGGACACTGCGCCCTTTCCTTGTCTTCGGCGACTGTCGTCCGTGTTGGACATCTGATAGCACCACCATCGCCGCACCCCTGATGCCATGTCGAATCCGACACCCTTCTCGGTTTTTGTCGTAGCCGACTGACTGATTCGAGAAAAAATAGAGATTTTTTTGGGGATTTTTTTAAGCGTTTCTTTCTTGAGTGTGTGTCGAGGATTTTGGAACAGCGGTTGTTCTTGCGAAGGCAGATAGAGATTGGTCACGCAATCGTGGGGCGAGGTGGCCGAGGGACTAGGTAAGTTGCCAGCCCGGGGTGCAGAAATCAGAGAGATGTCTGTATTCATAACCCCGGCATTGGACAGGCTCATCGAGTCTGATCATAGGTCTTCTTCGTCTTCGCAAACGACTCCCTCCATGGAGAAGCAGAATTACAGCACCACGCACGCCGAAAGGAGACCTCTTTATGTCTCGTATCCTTATTCTTCTACCACGTCTACTCCACTATCTCCTCGGCCTCGTTCGCCGTCCCCGACGGACTTTTCCCCTTCTCCTTACGTTGTCAACCACAAAAGGCGCGTGCCTAACGGTTTGGACACTAAACGAGCATCCCAGCAAAATGGATTCCATGTTTCGGAAAAGATCTCTGCTAGCCGGCCGACGGAATCTCAGGAGCTGGTGCTGAGGTCTGGCAAGGAAAACGTTTTATTAGTAAGTCGATCTTTGAACGGACTTGGAGCAAAGCAGGGACAGGAGGCCCAGTTGCCTCAGAGTAGTCTGACCCGGGAGTTACAGAACAAAAATATGGGTGGAGAAAGAGAAGACAATTCCGCGACTAAGAAAAAAAGTTTTGACGATAACTTTCGCCAGAGTAGATTGATCGCCACTGAAGAGAAGCCGAAAGGAAAGCGAGTAGGCTGGGAGAAGAAAGACATGAGTTCTAGAGTAGATGATCTACGCGGGAAGCAGAAATTGGACGAACGGTTGGAAGAGGGCACGTCCGCTCAGGAACGGGCCAAGATCGATTGGGGCAATGCGAGTACTAGTGCCAGATCTCCACAAGTCCCGGTTAGCGATACCAGCTCTACCACCACCGAAGAGTGGTACGATGCACCGGATGCTCCTCTTTCTGGTAAATTTCGAGCTCCTTTTAGCCTACGTGATTGCATTTGTGACCATCGCCAAATATTCTACGAGATCCGTGTTATGTTTGGGGATGGGCGTCGTGACTGTTGTGCAACTCATGAATCTATTGTGGGATCACCTTTGAAACTAATACCTTCTGGCTTGGAGATTGCAACCTTCGAAAGTTTCCTGTCTAAGATGCTTCTTTGGTTTCATGTGCACGACCGTCGTTTCAAAACGTTTAGGTTTCAGTCTGAACGTGTACTTAAATGTATCGCAATAAACCTTCCAAATCCCCGATCTGTTTCTTGTTGAACACTAAACCTGTTGGAAGTATGAGGGGTTATGATCTTTGTGTTCGATAACGGTTTGTCCTGTCAAAGGACGATTCAAGTGGCACGATTTTCCTCTGGACTTTTACTGACGAATTGGACCAACGAACGGGTGAAGAGGTCTTTGCGGTGTCCCCTCTCAAGCTTTGGGAGAGAAGAGTTCGTCTGTTTCGTTTTACACTGATGAAGTGATTGTCATCGTCTGAGCCTCAAAAATGTTGTTCCTGACCTTGACAAGGAACCTTAGCTCTAACTGGGAGTCTCTGCTTCGAGCATTTTTTCAACACCGAAAATGTTGAAAAAATGTGTGAAAAATGTGCATATCGTGGTTCGTGTCGCCTTAGTCGCGGAGCAGATCATCTTCATGTCTCCCTCTTCATATTTCTCTCTTCAGTGGGCCTGAACTCATCCCCCATTCCGAGACTCATGTGCACGCAGCTTGTTGGAATTGTTGGTCTTTGATATGCCTGCCCGTACTTCTGTTGACGGTGATCGAGGGATTCTCACAGTGCTTTGCGAACCCTTCCAAGTCGTGGACGTGATTCTTGGAAGGTGATGGATATTATGGTGCTACCTTCGTCACTAAAAAATTCTGTTGACAACCACTTTGTTTATTTTCATACTTGTGTTGGGATAGTTTCCTGTCTCCAAATTAACCCTTTCTTTTTATCGTGATTACAAAGCTTCTGTGAGGATTTCCTGGTTTTAAGTGCTCGATTCCTCTTCTTTATCGTGGTGCAGAAGAGTCGAGTGATGATGAAGCATTCCGTAACACGCCAAGTAAACCTGGACCAAGTTCGAGAGGTGATCCGGATCCGAACATTGCTTCGCAGTTGAAGGAGGAGATCAAGAGGCGCATGAGAGCGGAGGAAGCTTTAGAAGCCTTGCAGCAACAACGAGATGGTATGGCACAAATGCTTTCCACGGCAGGGATTTCTCTTCCACATTCAGATGGTACAAAATTAAGAGAATATGAGGTGGAGATGGGAATCTCGATTAGTGAGACCCAAAGGTTAACGGTGGCTAGAATGATAGCTGGTGCGGTAGCAAGGGGAGCAGTGAGGGCCGAGGCTGAGGCAGAGCTGCAAACTGTCCTTGCAGAGAAAAGCAAGGAAATTGCAAGACTACGAGATAAGCTGCAGTATTATGAGACCGTGAACCATGAGATGTCACAGAGGAACCAAGAAGCAATCGGTGAGATTTTTGTCTATAAACTTCCATTGCGTGTCTATAGACTTCTCCATTTCCCTTTTGGTGACGAGTCGTGCTTCGCGACTTCCTCTCTCTCTTGATTCAGAGTCATAATTCTGTGCATGCGCGTTATCGTCCATTGACAAATTTCCTCCTACAGAGATAGCACGACAAACCAGACGAAGGAGGCAAAGGAGACAGCGGTTTGCAGTGATGGGATTGAGTGCGGCCATTTGCTTCGGTTTTTCTGCTGCAGTCGTCTACCACTACGTCCCTTGGGGGCAGATCAAGAACTTGAGCAAAGGATCTGCGTTCTCAACTGGAGATCACATTTACTCTGAATCTGGCGAGAAGGTTGTCGACTTCAGAGAGCCTGTAACTGATAGTTCCTACGATTAATCTTCGTACTGAGAAAATGATCTGCTATTATGTATCTGAAACATTTTTTTATTGGGGTCCTTGTGTTACTAGGCTGCCAAAATTTTGCATGAGGAAATCAAAGTACAGTTGAGAACATTATCGATGATGGTAGATGGGTTTTCCGGCCAATAAGGAGAGCCCCAGTGTACATGAGGGGAGACTTGCCCTCCTTATATCATATATAGACTACTGTAGTACTAGTAGATACGAGTGGGGCTAAATGAAGCCCTTTCTTAGCCAGTTCTTTAATTTATTTTCT
Source organism: Marchantia paleacea (assembly GCA_014180765.2). Lineage (NCBI taxonomy): Eukaryota > Viridiplantae > Streptophyta > Marchantiopsida > Marchantiales > Marchantiaceae > Marchantia > Marchantia paleacea. The sequence goes on from MUAA02000018.1 coordinate 6,237,003, forward strand.
TCCCTTATGCCCTTGGCAAGAGTTGAGCCTCCCTAGGTGGGTCGTGTTATTGCTCATAACCTGCAAGCTAGGATCCTGATTTTAGGCCACAATGTCCATTAAGCTACGTAGTAGTAGTAGTTAGATGAGGAATTTTGAAGTTTATGTCTCCTGAGCGGGCAGCAATGATTCTAGGCTCTCGACCATTGAAGTAAAGAGTATTCATCATGAGCGATGAGTTGAAGCTACAAAACATAATAAAAGTACCATCTTTCTGATCGTCTTCCCTTTTCGTTAGCAACTTTGTCTCCTTCCTCAATAAACGTAAGACTGGCCACATTTTTCAAAGATTAGAAGATTGCCTAACTATCTCGAGCTGCCCGTGTCACTTTGTGACCAGACAAACTTCCGATGTGAGCTGCGGAAGATTGTGGAAAAGGCTGGTGCTTATTTGCAATGTGGACACTCTGTCAACGGGGTGGGAGTCACTGCTATGGAGGACCCTGGCGAAACCCGGACTGGTGGGAAGCTGGATCAGCAGCAAGGTTAATGGCACCTTTTTCCGGAAACCCCCAGGCCCACCAGCAAAACGTGTGATGGGCAGGGGAGTTTCTCGCCACGCGCAAAGTTAGTTCTACGGGGTGACTCACAACAAAAGCATATAGGTTTTTCTACCATGGAAAGTTTCCTGTAAAATATTGCCAGGGTAGTTAAGTTTTGACCAGAATGAGAACAGTAGTCTGGTTGGGCTTGAGGGTGAACGTCTCCATTTTCTTCACGTTACAGCAATTGAGGAATTTTCAGTGTTTGTGGATCCAGAAGACTAGATGCTGGCTAGTTACTGGATTTGTACCACCGTGTCTGATTTATTCTACATGCAGGATGTGACGACATCCGTGGACTTTTCCTGCGTACAGAATATGAATCACAACACAGGAATTTTAGAACGGTCGAACCAGCTTGCGAAAACATATATACAAGAATCATCCCGCTTGTAACAATTCGCAGCTCACCCTGTATGGTTACTGCTCAATTCTGCTCTTAAAGTTCCCTATGGCTCACCTGATAGAGTCCTCGAATATACCTGATTTATATTTCCAGCATGGAGTAGTTGAGGGCGATTCTACCCCGAAATACACTCGCCGCTACTTCAAGGGCTTTTTTCTCTTCCACCAAAATCGATGGCGGATTGTCGGTCATTTTTGTGCAGCACACGCACAGATGAATGCTCTTAGATGGGGCACAGAGCGTTGAGAAGTATGTGGGCTAACATTAGGTCCACAAAGTAGTGGTGAGGTTGGCCGAACCACGGCCATTTGTTGACACTCGGTGCTCTTCCATAGTGACCACCGTCACTGTAGTTGTTGTCATAGTGGAAAGGGAAAGTCATGTCAAAAGCATCCACAATTTGGGTCGAGGGCATGGCTGCCTGGAGTCTCTCCACCATTATCTTGTTGAAAGTCTCCATTTTGTGAGGATTGGACTGCATTCCCCTCGACTCGCCCGCAGGTGCCACTGTCGTTCTGTATATGAGATTACTTCTCTTAGTCCGAGGATTGGCCAGGACCCTCTGCCAGAAAGAGATTGCCTGGTCAACAGCCTCCACAAAGCCCTCGACGGTTTTGAAGTGATTACCATCATGGAGGCCGGAGTTCATGATCACCGTATCTGGAGTCGCTTCTTTGCCCGTGAAATGCCGGATGATCCATTCCCTGTATTGTGGATTTTGCAAGGAGTCCAGACCAAGGTCCCCCTCGTACACGTTGTAGTGTCCATTAAATATCATGCTAATGTGAAGAGCTTGATCAGGTCTGCGTGGGTTTACAAACCATTCCTCAAATTGTCTCGGAAGCTGGAAGTTTGGCAAGGTGCTCCAGTAGGGGACGGGCACTCCGAGCACGAAGAGCATCAGGTTTCGTATGGTGTCTTGGAAGTTGGAGTCGCCCCAGAAGAGCAGCCACTTCCCGCTCATGCAGTTCCATGCTTCTTGCGCTTCGAAGATGTGGAAGCCACAATGAGCAGAGTAGACCCACGAGTTGCTTTCCAATCTCGACACTCTGCCAGTGCACCGAGGGTCCGTGCACGTGTCGTGGTCCAAAGGAACGCAGGAAGAAAATCTCCCCTGCTCATCGGCCGAGCAGGAGTCGTTGATCCATCCTCTCGTCCACCTGCCTTGCCATTCCTTTCTAGAAAAGCTTTCAGGTTCAGATCTGCAGCTTTTCGTTTCATGTAACATGATGTCACTTGCACTTTTCTCGCCCTGAGCTTCGTCATAGAACGAGATTTTCAGACGTAGAGTTTGCAGCCTTATATCCCATTTGCGCTCCATCAGCTCGAGGCCATGGAAGCAATCAAACAGGAGAGTGGTGGAGAAACTGAACAGCCCTTGGAATGCAGAGTCGACCATGAGCGCGACTCCGTAGGATCCATTGCCGAAGTCTTGAACCGGAGGGCGAGACTTCCACGTTTGGCTCTGCAGCTCTGTCTCATAAAAGTCGCCTCCTGCGCACCTTCTCTTGCCGTCTGCACTGTATGATGTCATTAGGAATCTGTGCAATGTATTTGTGGGCAAGCGCAGCGGCTTCTCATCCGAAGGGAACTCCAGACCAGAAAACAAGGTGTGGTTTGTGTGCTCATCATGGCAAGCCTTGGTTCCATTCTCGCTCAGCTGAGCGAGAATGAAGCCTGTTTCGGTTTCGTTTGCAGGTTCTGCTCGTGACTGCGGTGATCGATCCGGGAAAGATTTTGATCCGTGACCTTCCTGCTGCCCTGAGCTCGGCCATACACTCCACTGCATCAGCAACAAAACGCATATGAACACGAACAGCAAAGCTGCAGTACCAGCCACCACCGACTCGTCTTTGGATTTCTTTCTGGCTCCCTTCAGCTCGTCCCGAAAGTGCGAGGACCCTTCAGATGCCTTGTGCTGAGCTTTACCCACGGTTGGATCCTCCATCTCAATTCGGAGACCTTCACGGAGAACTAGAGCAACGATGGCAGACTGCAATGGAGATGAGCATCTGTCTGCGTCTTCATCATCGAATGCCCGTTTTATGTTCCAACTCGCAATCCTCGAGCTCAGTCTGTACCCTGTCTCAATCCTACATTCGGATAGCAGTCTGTACTGACGAGAGTGGGCACAAGAAAATCATACTGCTGTGTTCAGCTTCTAGCCAACCTCGTGTCCAAAGGCCTGCAGTGCATGAACCCCATGGATGTGAGCTGCTAAGAGCTACCTGCTGAACGCATCTTGCTGCTCTGTCAAGATTAAACTTCAGTAGACGGATAGAATCTTGAAACTGCCCTGAGATTCAACGATAAAGCGGTTTTGCAAATTGAGGGCTTGCGCTCACACTTTGCATCTGAGATCTCATCAAGAAAAGCTGCTCTTTCCATGGGCTGTACTCCATTCTGGCGTCTGCCTGGCGGGTCTTTTGTGGCGTTGGAGTTACTTTGTATCTCAATCATCTCAGCGGTGCTAGACGCTGACCAAGCGGGAATAGAGTGACTTTCTTCCGAAAGTTTGTGATGGAGCCATGTATGTGAGCCAGATCTGACGGCACCATTCCCGAGCAAAATAACGATATAATATATGTGCAATGTTCATTGCCCATCGTTCTATCTTACCTGGACGCTCTAAAACTTGGAAAATTCGTGTGAATCGATAGTGTGGATATGACGTAGATCTTTGACCGGAAAACTTCACAAGCTAGCTAGAGAGGGTTCAAGCTTGGTCATGATGGCCGAATGCCGATGATGCCCATTCTTGCCCACAAGAGTTGAGAGTTCGTCAGACATAGACCAGCTTCAGCCGATACTTGGCACGAAAGCCAGCTCGGGCACGGAAGTAAATTAAAGAAAATAATTCTTAGGAACATTTGAGCAAACAACGAGCTCCAATGTCTGTATGTGCAAGCAAGAAAGCGTGCGTGCCTGGCCTCGCTTGTATAAATAACTGAATTTCTGCCAACTATAGAGCCAGATGCTACACAGAATTGGTCCTAAGGGACACATGATCTGTAAAATTTATGTTGTTGACGACGCTTCTGCTTGAAGGAGAAACAGTAGGGTTTAGGGTTTATTCTGAAACACCATGTAGAGCTGTGCACTCCTTTCGATTTCCGATTTCGAAAAGTACATGTCCAGACCGTACAGAAAGAATGTTTCGAGGACCGAACCATTATTACTGTACGTCTAGACATATACTTTTCCGACAAATCTAGCTGACCTGAGCTCGATCCTGTGTTCCACTTTGTTGGGAATTCATTAGAAAGATCGATATCTTGATAGACAGTCACACTTTCGTCCAGCTGCTTCGACTACTACCAAGGACATGCGTCACAGCAAGCCGTTCCCAGCCAAATCAAGCCTCTTCAACTAGGAGAACTCGCCGAAGGAGCTAGGAGGGATTCATGTGGGCCTGTTTGCATAGAGAATTAGCTTCGTCCATTCGTCCAGGCCACCGAGCTCCGACGGAGCGATCGTTTTGTAGAAACTAAGCCCTGTGAGGTGGAACATGTTCGGATGACGCAGCACCATTCAGACTGTTGCGATTGAGGTGCCAGAAGCTTGAACTCTCCAGCCTTTCTAGATCCTCATATGTGTGCAGGCAAGTTGTTCTCAGAGACCGCGAGAGTCTCCACTCCGCCAGGCCCCAAGGGTGGAAAAATTCCTATCGGTAAAACTGCTTCTAGCCGCACGGATTGACGCCTTTGGTGTAGGCGAATCTAATGGCCAACAAAAATCTCACACTGCGTCACTGGAAGTGACTGTCACGATGATGATATAGGTGGATGTGTTACAACAATATGTACGGTCGAGTCGTGAGACTATTTTAAATTGAAAATATTTGACCATCGTTTTTCCCGTCGGAGGTTTGATATCTTCGTGAAGGCTAGAAACAGTCAAATTTTAAGAAATTGGAAATGAGATCATATACTTCACATTATTCAAGAGATGACGACGGTAAGATCCATTGTGTCGAGCGAGCCCCTGACTCTCTGGACTAGCCTTGGCTTGGGCCGAACCCGGTTCTGCTTCAATCGCCCCATGTGCACGGGTTCTTAAAGTTCTCGTTATGTAAAGGATTTCTGATCAGCAGTGGGCGAAAGTTGGCTCTGGTGAGTCATTGCCCCAACAGGCGGCGGCCTTTTGGCTTCTCGGATAGACATAGGCGATCACAGAGACTGCCATGCTCCAGCAACTGCCGTCTCCTACGCACTTTTCAATGCCGCAATCTCGCTAACAGTTGCGAGACATTCGTAGCTCATAAGTAACATGAAGTTTTGCGGCCTTTCAAGGTCGATTATCGGTCCGTTCAAGTTGTTCTCATTGAGCACTAAGTGTTTCCAATATGAAGCAGTCGCTCAGATCAGAAAAGGATCATGCGTTTCAGTTGGCTTTGGTCGACTCTCAGGAATGAAATCTCTCCGCACTTACTACCAGGCACTGATAGTATGTGTCCCCTCTAGCGATTGTACAGCAAATGTATTCGAAACTCGTAGGTTTCCTGAGAACGTACCGGGTCCAGAACATAAAGGAGGAATGCTTCAGCCCGTGAACACTGTCTTCTTCAGATGCTTGACGCTACTGGTGTCAGGGAAATAGGTCAGACAATTAGGGGAAGATGCAACCCCAGAAATCTACGCTGCTTCCCTGTTGTAAGGGAAGCACATTCTATCGAGAAGACATATTCCACTCTTTCATTCACCGGACAAGCGGAGAGTGAGTGAGAAAGGGCACAAAAGAAAACAAACGAGCAAATGACCCAATAAAAAAAGTTCGATCGATTCATTGCTCCAGAACTGCGACAGGAAGTAGAGTGACGGATTACTATCTTGGAGGTGGACAACTGCTGCATGAGAAATCGACATCTCCTTTATTCTGGATCCAACATCTCCAAGACAGTCCACAATTGGCAATAATTGTTCACCTACGGCGACAGCTCAATTGGCAAAAACAAACAATCACGAGCTTCTGACATGATCTCCACCAAACCCAACCCAACCCACTCCACTCACTCCACTCACTCCACTCACTAATCCTCCTCCATCTCCATTCACCGCTTGAGCTCTTCAGCATGACCCCAAAAGCAAAATCTTCCTCCAAATGAATCATCTCTGGAATTCTGAATCCTCTGCCTGCCACCAAATCAGAACAATAGCATGCCGGAAAGGACAAACTTCTTCAACTTCCAGGCGCGCATAAGAGTCCCAACCAGTTACCCGTTCTCGGCTCTCTTCGAGACGTCGACCGAGCTCCATCATCCAGGTGGGCCAAAAATAGAACCCATCCAGATCGACGACTGTGAACTGTGAATCTGTTGCACGTCTGCTGTCCTCTGCCGTCGATCGTTTGCTAAAAATAGCTGATTCGGGACAGAGCCGCCCAAGTGAGCAGCAGTTATGGGGATGGGGATGGTGATGGCGGGAGACTACGCTGCAAATGGCGGAGCCGCGGAAGCAGGTGGTAGAGATATGTGGCGCCTGTGCTTGCCTGGCACTCGCTACACGGCAGGGATCTCCAGATTCTCCACCGCTGCTGCTGCCGCGTCTGCTCACGCAATTGCCTGCGATTGGAGGATCGGCCCTCATTCGCGGTCGCGGTCGTGGTCGTCGTCCACCTGCGCGGATGACTGATTGAGCGAGCGATTGAGCGACTGTCTTCTTGATTGTCTTCTCGACTGAATTTCGCGATGGGGTTGTGAGTTCGAGGAGGTCGGTTGATTGAGCGGTGGCGGGCTTGATGGTCGTGCTGGTGCGGATTGTGTCATAGCTTCTTCTGCGCGGGAGTTTTGGTGGGAGGAGAGTGGAATAAATGGCCGAGAAGCACCGGAAGAGAACTTTTCTGGAGCATTTGGAGGCGTATTTGGCCAGGCGAGATGGCGTCGATAAGGCTCTGAAGATTCTGCGGTATTCCAGTAAATTGTGGCTCTCCAGTCCTCTGATTGCCTATGCCGATCCCTTCGTCGTGAGGCGGGTGAAGGATTTTGAGTCCAGCGTTGGAACTAGTCGAAAAGCTTTCCGCCTCGGCAAGTTCGTGCAGGATGTGAATGCTTTGGGCAAAATTTCCTCCTACGCCTCCAGAGATGGCTTGCTGGAGGTTATCGCATGCACCGGGGAGGGAATTTACTACTTTGTGGAGCAATTCATCTGGCTGGTATGTACTTCCAATTTATATGCAAATTTCTTTTGGCATATCATAGCGAAAGTGTGGTCTTCTGCAGGTTTTCCAGTTCAGCTTCGAGTGAAAGAGAGGGAAAATCTCAAAAGAATTGAATACCTTGTCTTAAATTCCAGCGTCGTGGAGTAGTCCGCTTCTAATTACCGTTGCTAGGTTACTCAAGACAGCTCATCACGAGTGCTGGCGGGTTTGTTTATTTCTAAATTAGTTTTGGCTAGCTAGTTAGATTTAGGTGCTCGTGTTTCACCAGAGCAAATCTGTTTTCCCGAGGTGACATAATTCGATCGGAATCGCTGCGAATGGAAGTAAAAATGACGTTGATCTCCAGACTAAATCTACTTGAAAGAAAGTAAATTTGATCTGGAACTCAATGTAATGTTTGCTTCCATTAGTCCGTGTACTGGATGTTACGTGTTCCTTCAGTCTCGAACTTTGTATGATTGACGTGGAAAGTCTGGCCTCCGTTTCAGTCCTCGGATATAATTGCACCTCTGCATAACTAGGTCCCCGCCTCAGATGGTTTTCCTTTACACATCATAGCCAAAATGTGGTCTCTTGAGTGAAAGGTAGAGTGAATTTGAATTGCGTATTGTAGCAATCGACGTACTAGAGTAATCCGCTTGTAACTGTTGTTGTTCAAATCACTTACGAAAGCTCATTATAAGTTCTGGCGGGTTTCTTTGTTTTTGAGAACACCTGCTAAACGAAAAATTTGCTGGTTATTTAGATGCAGATGCTCGGATTTTTCATCAGAAAAATCTTTAAATACCCTGAGGACACGTAATTCGATCAGAATAGATGTGAATGGAACTAAACATAACATTGACCTCCAGACTGAATCTATTTGAAAGAAAGTAAATATTATCTGGAAATCGATGTAATGTCTACTTTCGTTAGTCCTTGTACGAGATATCATGTGCTCTTTCAAGCTCCCACTTAGTAATATTGACGTGGAAAATCTGACCTCCTTAACAAACCTGGTATAGTAACATGATTCAGATAGCTCGGTGCCCCTCTCAGATGGCTTTGATCTAGACGAAAGCAGAAAATAGCTGGAGCTTGTACCTAGTTGTGAGGGTGATGTTGTAAAAGAAGGAATCTGGTATGTTAATGAATCTGCATTCTCCTCAACAACTGGAGAGGTCTTACGGTTGACCTGTCATCTTCCTTGGACAGTAACTATCTTGAGTTGTCATCCTCTGTGCTGGGACTTGATTTATTTGGAGCAGTGGGGTTTACGAAGATTTGGAAGCAAATTTTGATCGTTGATTTGTCCAATTTGGATCTGATCCAATTTGATCAGATCCAAGTCGGTACAAATCTAGATACGAATGGGTGTTTGTGAATTGCTTCATAGTAATTTATGAATTCTTTTCCAGGATCTTACATCATCATGTTATACTCCTGGAAGGAGAAGCTGTAAAAGAATCTCAGTAGGTCAGCTAGGTTGGTAGATTAGTATCAAAGTATCGAAGCTACTCTTTGCTCTTTGAACATTTTGAGTGACACTATGTAACGGGTGGGCTATATGAATTATACTCACTTCAATATACCATCATTCTAAGGGTAATAACCGTTGATAGAGAGCGAAGATTGCATTCTACCCCTAGAGAAGATGGACGTTCCTCTAATCTGCCATCTTTGAGATTCTCCAATTATAAGATAAATGATTGCCAATTTCAAACGCTGCTAGATTAAAGTCATCTGTAGACTGTTGATACTGAGTTTTCTATGGAATTGACATCTACGTTATTAGAGGACTGAAGATGTTTGGTTGCTGAGTTGCTGAAAGGAAAGAGATCTGATCGGGAAAATTCATCGTTTGAGAACTATTGCAGGTAAAAGCTGGTGCAATTGACAAACGCCATTCGAAGGAGCTACAAAAATGGAGTGCCTGGTCGGAGTTTATTGGATACCTTGGAAGTGTTACATTGAAATTTTTCCAAGTGTGGGCTATGCGTAGCAAAGAGGCAGCCCTCTTGAAAGGGCTGCCTCTTTGCGAAGGTTTAGATGAGAAAGTAAGGATATCCAAGGAGCTTCGGATGGTGCGAGCCAAACGATTCATGAAAACTCTATCCCTTGTACAGGACCTCTCTGACAGTTTGCTTGCTCTGAACGACATTAAGGACAATAAGGGTCCCTTGGCCAGACCCTTCCTTCTTGCCTTTGCTGGTCTACTTTCTGCTTTGATCAGCACTCACAAAAACTGGAATAGCTCCTGATGGAACGCCTTCTCTTCAATCTGCGTTTCTCGAACACATTTCCATGTTTTTATCAAATTTAGGAACGACGATTGTCACATTGTTGAGCTTGATTCTCGCGAGAAGGGAAGTTTCGGTGTCTACCCCATCCACAGGGGTCGGCATCACTGGATAAACCTGGTCTTTGCTGCTCAGCCTTAAGATGGAACCGAGTCACAAATCTACGCCGAGTTGGTGAGGATTATGGCATGGATACATTTGTGTCCAACATTTGTAAAGAATGATCACTTGAAACACAGTTATCAATGGGTCAGGAAAACCTGCCCCATATATTTGAACCTGCATTGTAAATGATTCTGGTAAGTTATTTAAACACTTCCTCCGTTACGACCACATGTTGCAGTTGTGCTACGAGGGAATTGCTGTGTATTAATCATATAATTTTCTTCTGCCTGTTTCTCAGGCTTTCCTGTAACCATCCCAATAATTTAGTGAATGGTTCGAAACTTTATTCTGGGGAGCATTTCATCAGAGTTCCAGGAAAAGCAAGAAGAAGTGAATCTCAGTGTAGAGCATGCCTTCGTTTAGTAACCTTTCTAGTTTGCAGGTCGATGTGTAGAGACATTGAACACCCGCTGCAGAGCACCGTTCTCTTGATTTTCTTCATGCGATGATACCTCGGAGGCGCTGTACAGATTGGGTTGTGAAAGACATCATTGACTGCTGACACTTGTAATAATAACGCCGAGTGCTTGATGATGTTCTTGTTCTATTATACTTTCTATTGGTAGTGCATAGCAGATTCTGGGTTTGTACCTCTGCTTTACCCGCTGTAAATATGCTGTCGACTGGCACATAGTGGTGCAGATGGATTGTAAATAAGTATTTCATATTGTTAATCGGTACACGGTAGGTCCTAGTTTTTGTAGATTCTGGAAATATGCCTCCACTTTTTAGCTCATGTAGTAAGAGTGTTTGGGCTGTATCTAGCTAGAGTGAGACTGCATTGTCTGTGCAAGTCTAGATTCAAGTCTCCGAAATCATGCCTCCTCTTCCGAGATGATAAACAATAATGCTCAGTCACTTGGTTCTGCCTTTCAGATCCCAGCTGCAACATGAGTGGTCAAAGGTTATCTACTAGTTTCATGTTTAGAATTTGGATATTCTGAACTATGTTGCGGCAGTTGATTAGGATGTATTCCATATGTATCACCAACATTGCTTGATGTTACTATTTATTGACTCTCGTCGATTAGTCATAGCTTGATACGAGTCCTGCTCACCCTCAGGTTGGCTATTAGCGGCAACACTAAGGTAAGAACTCTCATGATAGCATTCCCTCCACCGGAATTGAGAACAAATCGAAATTCAGCTGGAGTGCTAAAACTCCATATCAAAGGTGTATTGAGTACTTGAGTAAATGAACATTGATATTTCCTGGATGGCAAGGAGCGTAAGCTAACTTTTCTTCTTTAGAGTCATATTGGCAATATATACAAAGTTCATGGCTCAAACTTGACCATGAGGTTGTAACTCGAAAACCTAACCTTAAGGTGGTTGATGAACCACATTTCAAGCCCTTAAGTAAATTAGTAATTACTTATGGTAAAGTTAGTACCTAATTTTTTTTTATTTACAATATTTTTTTTATTGTTAAAGATTGACTCTCAAATTAACAATTACATCACTTAATATAGTCAAGTTCAATCCCATCTTTTTTATGCACTCATGTGTTTCTTTTCTGGAAGTGCTTTAGTAAGCATTTCACGAGTCCCACTTAACATAGTCAGGTCCAATCCCATCTTTTTTATGCAGTTCATGTGTTTCTCTTTTGGAAGTGCTTTAGTAAGCATTTCACCAATCATGTACTAAATTGGAGAGTATACTATTGTAACTATTTTCCTTCTTTCTCCTCAACAAATCTTCTAGAAATAGAGATATGTTTAGTCCTATGAAAATGAACATGGTTTTTAGTGACTACAATAGTTCAAGTGTTATCACACATCAATATAGTTGGAGCTTGTTGAGTAAATTCAAGTTCACTGAACATTCTCTTGGACCAAATCATCTTATGAGTGGTTATTGAAAAAGCTATGATCTTAGCTTGTGTTATAGGTAAAGCCATTGATTTCTTTTGTTTGCTCCTCAAGGAATAGCTCCACCACTAATAGTAAACAAATAGCCACTTGTTGACCTATTGTTATCCTAATCATCTCCCTAACTAATATAAGAGAATACTTTGAGAGTAGGCTCAAATTCTAACTTATTATACTCCAAGTAAATGCCTTAGTGCATTTTAGGTACATAAGCACCCTTTTGACACATCCCCAATTAGGAGGAGTTGGACAATTAGTGTATATGGCCAAAGCTTCCACTAAATGAGCTAGGCATGGTATAATACAAACCATTGCAAACATTAGTGAACCTACAACTCTATGGTAAATAAACTAAAGATACTCAATTGACTTTGCTAATTTTTTCCATGTTTTGGAGTTTACAACCAAGATCCAAGGGTGTTGCAACAAGTTTTACATACTCCATCATATACCTGTGTAGAATACTCTTAATGTAATTGGTATGGCTGATTCTAACCCAACCTTACTTCATATTGCTATCACTGTTGATCTCTAATAGTAACTTAACAATATATAATATTATCATCTCAAAAATAAAGCAAAGGTAAGAGATAACATTCACATTGCCTTGACTTCTTTCCTCATCAGTAGCAAATCATCTACATACACTGCAATGTAGAGCATTCCATTCTTGTTGTATACACTCAAATATGAGTGTATACAACAAGCCTTGTTCATGAGATAACAATCTAACTTTTGATACCAACTCCTATGGTCTTGCTTAAACCCATAGAGTGCATTTTTCAACATGCACATCTTTCCATCTTAAGCATTGAAGCCATCCGGTATATCCATATAGATTTCCTCCGCCAAATCTCCATTCGGGAAAGTTGTCTTTACATCCAATTGCTCAATCATTCTCGGTTGCTAGATTTAACAACATTTTGATGGAGCCATACTTTGCTACTGGAGCAAAAGTTTCATGATAATCAATGTCTGATTTCTGACTATACCCCTTGGCCATGAATCTAACTTTGAACTTCAAATCTCTCTAGTGGTTCCTCTCTTTAGCTTGAAGACCCATCTACATCCAATGGTACTTCTTTTATGTGGAAGATCCACCATCTCCCATGTATTGATCTTTTGAATAGATTCCTTCTCTCCCTATATGGCTTGCTCGTACTTCTTCCAATTTACTCTATTTGTTGTGTCAACATATGAAAAAGGCTCATCATCCTCAAAAGTAGATAAACTTCCTCCATGACAATAACATTCTGAATTAACACATGAGCAACCTACGTAACAATCCCCAATTTATGTAGTTGAGATTTTTGTCTACTAGATCTTCTAGGAGCAACTCTATATGCTTATGTAGAATCACCAACATCTACAATTTGTTGAGGTTCTCCATACTTTCCTATACTTCTGACATATATATGCAATGGAGATGACATTAGGTAGTCCATCTACCTCCTCTTCTATGTCTACTTCATTAGGTATCACTTGCTTCCCAACTCAAGCATCATCAACATGTGTTTGGGATGATGATCCACTCTATCATGACTAACACCTAGTAATAGTAGTACTACATATGCATCAACAAGTGTAGCAACTATAGAACTCTTGCAATGTTATTTCTTCCATTTATGTCATCCCAAATATTCTTGTCATCAAACAACACACCCCTACTATAAATTGATATGCTAGATTTTGGGTCAAATAGAATGTACCCTTTTATTCCTTCATAACCGATGAAGATGAATTTGAAGCTTTCATTCCAAGTTTCTTCTTCTACTCCTTTGATATTCAAAGGAGTAGAAGCATAAGTTGGACATCCTAACACTCTCACACTCTGAGCATGATTAGATCAGTTTTCTTACCATTCCATGCTTTCTTTGATATTATGCCCTTTAGTGTTATAGATGGACTTATGGATCTTATGTAGTTATCCATTTCAAATCTTCTCCTCAAAACTACATCTTGAGATTAGCTTGAGCAATCATACTCATAATCTTGTCCTTCAATCTTTCTACAACTCCATTTTGTGATGGACTATCTCTAGTTGTCACATCCAATAATATTTCCTTACTTTCCATAAAAATATATTATTTGTGATTAATGTACTATGTGCCTCCACTTGATCTAAGTTTCCTCACCTTCTTCCTTCTCTCAATTTCAACCATGTTTAAAAAGACTTTGAATCTATCAAAAGCCTTATTTTTGTGTTTCAACATGTACACAAAACTCTTTCTACTCTTGTCATCAATGAAAGTAAGTTATTGCCCACATACCTATGAATGTATTAGATCTAACAACTCTTTTGATTTGTGTGATGACTTCTTGGAAAATTGTGTCTTGTATAACTTCCCCATAGCACAAGAATCACATAATTATAATGACTCTTTTGAAAACTTCACACCATTCTTCATCTTCTCCAAGAGTCTCATGTTAGACTAAGAGAGATGTCCCAATCGCCTAAGTCATAACCTGATTGGATGCTCATGGTTAATGTAAACATGTCTTGACTTTTTATGCTTGATCTTCAACAGCTTGAACAAGTTGCCATAATGGACTCCATAGCCTACCATATGTCCATCCTTCTCCATAGTACAAGAATCTCCTCTAAAATTTATATCAAAACTAGCTTGAGTAAGTTTGCTCACTTACATCAAGTTTCTAACAAAATAAAATACATACCTAATTTTTTGTAGCATCATAGTATATTCCTTGTTCCTATTCACTCCTCCAACACGGTGCTAAGAAATTACTCCTATCCCAAGAATTTGAGATTCATCGCCATTTCCATTCTCTACATACCTCAACACTTTCTTCATGTTACTAAATTGATGGCTTGCATAGCTCATATGAGAGCTACAAAACTGCTTCCTTGTCTTCTCTTTTGAACCTTGTAGCAAAAGTGACCACCTTGTTATAGGTGTAATCTCAAGTTACTTGCTATTCAAAAAGAGCATCAAATGAGAGTATAAGAGGCCCTAAGATAGACTATCTTAGGGCAAAAAAAATCATTCATAATCATTTAAAGATGCAAGCTTTCAATGATTATGAATGATTGTGCCATCCTTATCAATTCTAAAAAAACATAAATGTAACTTGATCATATGTGCATTCATATAGCCAACATCTTCATCTTCAATCTTCAAAATAATTATATATGTCCATTTCAATCTAGCATCAACAAAGATATCAATCTTACTTACAACTTCAACTAAATTTCCCAAGAATATGAAATATATGTCACCATGTCCTTGTTGACATGATCCAAAGTCTTCTTCAACAAACTCTTGGTCGCCATGTGATAAACATCTAATCTTCAAAACACTCCTCAATGTCTTCGCGTTCTTGACAAAACTTTTAGTCATAGAGCCTCATAATCTCTTAAACCTCAAATGCCTATTCTTTATAATTCAGATTGTTAAGCTTCATCATCCTATCAAGTTCACCAACCCACTATGAGCCTATAACCTTTTGATATTATGAATTTGTTACAACAATTGATTATAATGTCTTCTATATGTATGACTTGTAGTGCTTGATGCTACTATTGAATCTCTACCCAACAAGGAAATATTCTCCAAAATGTATACCGGAGAATAGGTCTGTTGTAACTGGAGAGAACGTAACACACGTAACATCTCCCAAAATATGCCAGAACGTGAATCCTGTAACCCATGACCATTACCAGCACGTATGTGTCCCTGACATAGCCATCCAGCAATAATCAAATGTATGGTGCCATGCCGAGTAAGGTCTTGTGTCCCCAACAACAAAATATCTAATGGCAAGGCCTGCTGATATCCTTGAATTGTCAACATTGGTAGAAGATCTGGATATCTCCGCACCAACTGTGCCACATGGCGTAATGAAATGCGCCTTGCAATCTCATCTCGCTCCACATACAAGTATCAATATACTCGTATGCCAAACTGCAAAACAGCAGCCAAACCTGTGCTAATCCCTCCAAACAGATCCAGCACACATATACCCTCCTCTGGATACTGCCAAGCAATAGGCGTTGTATCTAAAGGGGACAACATAGTGGAAGTGGGAATAACTTCATTCGTCTCCTCCCTCTTCGGAGCAACAGACTCGCTCCAAGCCTGATGTATGAGCTGATAAGCCATCTATTGTAGCTGCATACATGAACTATCTAGTATTCCATCCAACGTGGATGACACTACTCCACTAAGACTTGGCATGATAGCCACATCCTCTCGACCATGACTATCATGAGCATCCATGTTACCCTCCAACAAATCACCAGGCCAAGTAACACAAGTACTGAAGGCTGCAACATATGCCAAACCTCCACTTGATAAAGGCCTAGAACCAGTAATGATTCGTACATGTAATCGACTCACTCGGCCCTCGCCAGATTGCCAACCTAGCCGATAAGAGGCTGTCTCCTTCCAATAATCAATGCTAAACCCCATCGGGTATAACACTGCCGCACCCACCAATACATCATAGGACTCTGCAAGTGTAACCACAGCACGTGCTCACGTTGTAGAGTTGTAGAGCTATCTGTGACATGATCCGGTTGCACTTGCACAGTCAACCCCACCCGGGTGATATATGGTGCCGGGGCATCACTAGAACCTCCAAGAGATGTGTGAATCTCGAATGGACATCTCTCCACATCAATCTTTCACAAACCAAGACCAAGTAAGGCATTAGCCATAACTTGCTACCATTCCCACTCATCCTCGTGTGGACTATGAGCAAAAACAACACTGAGGTAATAACTCTCTAGATATCACTTGCTAAACTTGAATTGAGTCCAACTCAACTAGAGTGCTAACACAAAATCCAGCACTCAAAATTGTAATTAGTACTAGACAAAATAATCACTAGAATGTGTATATTTTGATGTGTGTTATTTAGGGCCCACTAGCAATATATATATAGAGAGTTCATGGCTTGAACTTGAGTTACTAACTGGAAAATCTAATCTTCAAGTGGTTGCTAAACCCTAAACTGAATTACATGTTCCAAAAGTTAGCACTAATTTGTACTATTTACAATTACTATTTAAGTGCTAAAGAAAAAAACTGACTCGAAGACTAACAATTACATCATAATAAGACGATTAGTACTCACATGCCTTAAAAGTTAGCCACTAACTTGTACTATTTATAATTACTATTTTAGTGCTAAAGAAAGAAACTGACTCGAAGACTAACAATTACATCGTAGTAAGACGATTAGTAGTTACATGCCGTAAAAGTTTTGAACTAACTTGTACGATTTACAATTACTATTTTAGTGCTAAAGAAAAAAATTGACTCGAAGTTCAACAATTACATCATATTAAGACGATTAGGTAAGAAAGTAGGACAAAGTAAAT
The DNA here is from genome assembly GCA_014180765.2 of Marchantia paleacea. NCBI lineage: Eukaryota > Viridiplantae > Streptophyta > Marchantiopsida > Marchantiales > Marchantiaceae > Marchantia > Marchantia paleacea. The sequence continues at coordinate 6,253,805 of MUAA02000018.1, forward strand.
AACAAAATTAGACGATTAGGAACCCCGAACAATGACTCCGTGACATGTCATAGCCAGTCAATGAAGATGATCGGAACTCTGTTCCAAGGTCGATGATACAATCTTCTCTCTGATCAAAGGAGTCAATGGAAAGTGGAACGGTCGTGTCTCGGAGGTTGAAGCTCGTTTGAACCCATGTCTGAAGAGAAGATCAATTGAAGTAAGTTCCAGCTACTGTATTCTGTACATCGAGAGTACAGATCGTCTTAGCACTTGCACACCTGATTTAGCCTGCATCATGGGGATCGGTCTCTGTATCGGATCTGTGGATGCTTGAAGAGATACTCTCGTTCAATGCTATAACTGATATGCACTGTCAGAAAGATTTTTAAAACATTTCTCGCAAACGCTTTCTGCCTTCGCCGATGGTCCACGCCCGATTCTCAGTGAAATTCACTCCAGGTGTAGTAAAGTGAAGCTCACTGAGCTAGACCAACTTTTCTCTCTCTCTCTCCACATGAGTGAGGGTGGGTCTACGTTAATGTCATAACCTTCTGATATCTCATGATGTCATTGCATAGCGAAGAGAAGCCAGTCACATGAGTTTGAAAACCACCAAGACATCAGCTGCTACTGTAGCGTTTAAATGAGATGCTCGTGCCGCAAGACCATCATGGCTTTTCTGGAGCTGAATGAGGAAGTTCAGTCTGCTGTACCAACTCCTCGTTCACTGGTGCAGAATTCTATCGAGATTTGGAAACCTACTGAGATATTTGTTCCATGCTCGTGTCCGATTCACGCTCCAGTCCTACTGTTAAGACATGCCTCAGTGATTCTCTAGGTCTAATGGTGCTTCTGGCCGTTTCCCATGTCCATTGAATTTACTATAGTCTTCTCGTATGGTCGCGAAGCAAGATGACAGCATGAAGAATCCAGAAGTTCACCCTACCACTGATGAGAAGCAACCGGTAGTAGAGTTGAAAAGATGTTCTGAAAAGTTCCCACCAGAGTACTTGGTTACTGTTTTTTCTGTTTTCTTTTTCAGTACTTGTACTTTCTGGAAGTCCTATGTCCACTTTTTGGCAATCCTATGTCCATGAAGTTTCCTTGAAGTTCATCTTGGCGTACACGACCTGCAAGACTAAGTACCGGATATTGTCAACTACAGTACACCCTTACCGGTGCTGATATCCTGCAGAGACGCTACAAATATGCTGGTTTTTACGACCTCGAGTACTGCACGATTGTGATGCTATTGGGGTCTAGCCCCATCCTACCTGTACGACTTGATGGGTCTTCCCATCCTTTTTGCAATACTACTCGCTCCTTCACAGTACTGCACAATATAATGATGTGGCCCACGTTTCCCTTAGCATCCATCAATATAAGTACGAAGACTTACTACAGTCTACCTAAAAACATACCGCGCAAAAAAGGATTCTAGTGTTCTTTTGTCATATTTTGGTGCTCCGTCAGAAGTTCCCCCATAAGTTGTCATCAAGTGGTCTGAAGAGACAATTTTTTATGCCCTCTTAACTCTACCATTGTGGTTACACGAATCATACCTTGGATGCTCCGGTGGTTGACCCGGGTGAGAAGGAAGATGTGAGAAGCGGAGATCAAAGAAGGGTTGAAAGAGTGGAGGCCACCCTTGGAGGTGCACTGAACGAGGCGAGAAGAATACGGCTGCCGAATCCTTCTGCCCCAAGAATGTCTGGAGATCTCAAAGAATCATGAGGTTTCACACATTGTTGCTTGGTCCACAAGCAACTTCTCTCCACATTCCTCCGAAAGGCGAGGTTCTGGAAGTTTTTTTTGTACCGATTCGAGCCAGTGTAAATCCCATTAATGTGAGGCCATGGGACTAATCACATCCTCGAAAAGCTTGTTTGACTTTCTCATTCTAGTACGTGCTCGCAGCAGCTCAGACACATTTGTCCAACTGATAGTCAGCAATTTGCCGGGTATTTTGCCCCAACTTCCTCCAAGCTTGGCAGAATATGAGGGAGAGACATCTTCTGGTCTGGTTGTCACCTTCCTTCTTTGCATTGGAGGGAAAAACCGACGTATTTGAACACGTCCATTAGAAACACAAGTTTTCATATAGAAAGGACCGAGATGCCCCGTTTACTTCCCTCTTCTCAAGTTCCCGCGTTTCTTCGTGCCAGGGAGGGATCAGAACACGTTCTTGTATCTTCCAGTAGCAGAAACTCACGATAGAGAAGCCAGAGGCGAAATCTATACAAGATGGAGCAGAAAGGTCAAGCCACAGTCAAGTCTCAAGAATTTGGAACATCAGCATCCAACTCACCTGAAAACCTAAACGAGCAGAAACAGCAGAAAGGGAACGACAGTCGCCTCCTTCCGGTCAAATCGAGCATTCCCCTTCCAACAGAGTTCAAGTCATTAGTTTCAAAAGTCTTAACCAGCCAATCGCTGACAACCATCGTCTCCTTCTATTCCAAATGCAACTTGCCCACAGCACGTTCCATTACATCCAATGGATGAGCTGCAGTGTCCGTCTAGATTCTTCTATGTAGCGGACAATGACACGCATACTATATTATAATCTTCTGTATTCAATGAGCCATACGTGATCTATATTGACCGATGTTCCAGACTTGCGAAGCCGGGAATCAGATACAGGATCCTACGAGGCAAAGAAATGCTTAGAAACTTTTTATTATCTGCTTGGGAATGCGTAGAAAAATAAATGTCCAGAACGAGGATGTAGAGTCGTCAGTATACTATGAGAGGGAAAATCTGGTCGCATCCATTCCCAGCTCTTATTACCAGGGGGGGCGGTTTGTCACTGGCCGAGCCAATGAATGAGGAGACATGTCACATGTGCTGTCTTCCTGTCGTCCCTGGTTCAGTCCTTGGTCTTTCCCCTTTGGTTTCTGTGGACCTTCGGGGTTGCCTCACATGCTAAGCATGGAAATTCGACATTACTGGAAAATGGAGAGTGACGACGGAAGGCAGTTTTAAACTCCTCAAAGCTTCACGATCAATGAATTCGTCGTCCTTTGAGCTTCGACCGATGTGACCGATATTCACTTTTTAATCAAGCTCTGATGTCGTCTGTCCATCGTTGCGCACTTTACAAATGTATGCACACGCATTCGCACTGTCCAGCCCTGCATGGACACTGTGAGCGCAACACTGTCCGGGTCCTGAGGCTTGAGACCTATATTCGCCAAATCAAAGCTCTCGGGGCGAGCATCGTGAAGACACCCAGTTCGAACCCGATCTCAGGGACAGAGCCAGTACAATCGACTCTCTACAAGTGCAATATGCTGTTAGCGTCAATAAGGGCAAGCCTGGGTGTTACTCGGACCAAAAATACAATGCAAATTGCAGACTTTCGGTAACTGTATTACTCACTTATTTATTTTGCTCCTGTAAAGTATATTCGTTAAAAACGATAATAACTAGAGGACGTGGTTAACTATGGTTAACACTCCGTGATGGAAATTTCACGTGAAGTTGCAGGTACAAAGTCTCCATATAAATCCAAGTATTTTTGATAGATTAGCATGGGTTAGAGGGGTTTGCACCAAGGACATATTTTCGTTCCACTAGCGGAATATATGAAGAGATATGGACTGTTTTGTTTGAGAACGTGATTGGTTTTATCATTATATGTTTATTGTGCACATTTATCATAATTTTATTGTATCCAATAATTTTTGTAGCATTTATATATTGTACTATAATATGTTTTAGATTATCCTATTGAGATAAAGATAACCTTGATAGGTGATGTTCATATGGATCACCTTGTATGATTTGGTAATAGAATATGGAGACATAGTGATTTATAATTTTCCTTTTGGCCCCACGTTGATTCTTTACTGGCATACTTTGGCTTTTGCTTTGTACTTTAGTGGATGTGGTTTTATATAGCTTTTTATTCCATGCGACTCCCATTTGTGACTCTTGATAGTACATGTATATGGTCCACTCTCCATAACTTCAACACCTTGGGAGTAGCCTCCCTCGTTACCCTTGCTGCAATTATGGAGGCACTTATGGAGGGTTTTCATTTATGTAGGACCTCGCTCACTCACCGAGACCTGGTGGGCCCAAAAGCTCCAGGAGAACATCACACACATCAACTAGAAGGGACAGTAAAGCATCGATTCTGTTCATATTTTACATTATTTCTGGTTTATGTCAACCTTGAGCTCATGTCCACCTCGTCTCGTCTCGTCACCTCTGCCTTTTGCCTGCTGGAAGAGCCCATCTTATCCCGTTCTCGTGATCTGGTCCCTGCCTGCCTTCCCCAAAATGAGCGTGCACCGTCATGTCTCTCTCCCAGCAACTCGACATTCGTAACCCAGAGATTAGGTCAGCCGAGAGGGTCCATTATCTGAGCTCACGAACCTGCACCTCCGGCTGCACAACTGGCGAATTCACAGTCAGTCAGTCGTTCGCATACGCTGGAAAGGAACGGAAAGAGGAATAGAGGGATGAAGTGCACGGCCCACCCGGGGAATACGAGTTGCTCTTTGTGTCTGTGTGCTTACGGGTAAATAGCGATGAGAGGATGCTCCGATGCCAACGATTAACGCACGAAGGAGACCAATTTGTCAGTAGATATGGGTGGTAGTCATTCCCTCTTCCTGATATCTGGGGCCACTCTCCTCAAGATGATTTGACCTAGCCGTCGGAAACGCCCTACTTTGCAGTACATTATAATGGGGTGTTTACGCATGATCCGGTGACAAGAAAGAGCGAAGTTTTAGGGTGCCCCAAGTACTAGGCGACGTTACTTTGTAATTCTGACATGGGTCACTGACACAATTTCTAGTATCACCTCAATCGATATACCAAAACTTGGAAACTAATACAAATTAATTGCTGCCATGGGGTCCATGTGACTCCACGCACGAGCCACATAGGAAGATGACCGGCGTCCAATTTTGCTGGTATCTAAACATGTATAGTTATTCCATGGTAAATCAAACGATAGAGAGTGAATGTGGGGCGGTGTCAGATGGGTTTGGGGCATGTCTAAACAAGCCCTACATCAGGCACCGTATCCTTTTAGGCGAGGCAACTCCAGCATAATCAGAGCCCATAATCATGAACTAGGTAGGGACAAGGTATTTGGGGGCAAAAGTCTAATTTCCTTTATCTGAAAATCTTTATTCCGAGAAGGAGAAAGGAAAACCGAGAAAACGATCGTGCTCTCATGAGCAAAATCTTGTCATGGTAATTACATGCCAAATGCAGGTAGATGTAAGATATCACTATAAACTTCTGTAAAAGCGTTAAGGAGGACATAGTAAAATAACAAAAAGAATGGAAATACCCCATCAAGTCCTATATGGATGAAACCAAACAGTTAACATGGGGCTACGCTCAATAGCATGACAATGTAAAATATGTAATAGTGCACCTAAGACGTCCAAATTTCCTATGCTCGTGTTGTTTGTAGATAGTTTTGAAGATAGTTCCTATATCTTGGTCAAACGGTCTACAAACATTACCTAATGTGATTGGTCTCCTATGGATTGTATCAGCTAGTGTTCTTTGTAGAGTAATAGAAACATGATGTCTTAAATAGTCTATCCAATAAGCTAAAGAAAATGATATTCCATATCGCATAGTATGGCAAGTTCTAGCACATTCCCTCACCAACATGCCGAAGTGAGTGTCCATAGCTCCATATAACACCAAAGCTAGAGGAACAAAGAGGTGGCCTCATTGCATATCCTACACTTGGAGAGCTTGGCTGTTGCCACTCCACTTGCCACCCATCCAAGAGGATGGGTGATCATCCCTTCTGAAATTATATTACGTGTAAGATTAATAATCACCACATCTGCCATGATAACCTGGTCTTACCGAATCAAATATGGGTATGCCATAACCCTAATATAGGTATGTCATAATCCTAATCGACTGCAAGGCATACAAACGCTCCTTCCATGTGAAATGTCCACCCTCTTGCGTCATAGTAAACACCACATCCCTAAAAGCAAACCTGTGAAGCATGTAAGTAGAAAATCTTTAGTAAATGTTGACATCCCCACCGCCTTGAAGACTTGCAACACTAATTGTAGTTAAAGGCTCAAACAAGGATGTGTTCAATTCTCATAGTTGAGAAAATTGCATCTTGCTAACTCGAAGTCCGTGGAAGGCTTCATATGGCTCATTGTTCATTAAGAGGGCAGATGGAGAGACGAAACAAGACAAGTGTGAAATAAGTGAGAAGAATAGATTAGTAGACGGGATCATTTCTTCACATATTCTAATGCTATAGTTTGCCAAACATGAAGAGTGAATAGACAATTTTTTTTGTTTTTTAATTTGGATTCCATTGGTATGTAAAATAAACACCATGAAAAATGGTATAGAAAAATTTTACTAATTTTTGTATTTTTAGGATTTTGGGTGATTTTTCTCAAGTCGGACATATGGATCATTTTTTTTTGTTCAAATCCTTTTTTTTCCTGCATTTTTTCTACTATTGAGAACTAGTTGAAAAATTATGGAGATTTGAATAAAAAGTTATGAATATTTTTACACTTTTAGGTTTTCATAATTAGTCATTTTCCCATGTGATGTGGGATGTCAAGTGGTTGTGGTTCTCCATTAGGGAGGAGACACATGATGGAGTGTCATGTATCTTTATTGTTCTCTTTGTACTAACTATTGCTTCACTTCCCCTCATGGGATCGCCTAGAGCAGTGTGTGATACATTATGTCCGGGGTGTCATCATCTTTACCTTGCAAGGGATAAAGACCCACATGGGAAAGATGCATAAAGATTATGATTGGATCACTTGGAATGCGTATGTGAGGAGAAGGATCAAATCGACATCAAAATTTATCATTTCAGGGAATACGCATACTATATTGATTTTTTTCGTTGATCGTTCTGGATGTATCGATCATGTCGTGGGAGTGATTAACATCACATGTTCTATTCTAGAATTTTTTGGGACTAGGTTATCATGTCCATGTTTATTCCATAAGTTCCTTCATGCACTCCATGACGAGGTTAGATATGTTTTTTGCTTACCATTGCTTACCACTCAATTAGTTGGCATGTGATCATATGGACGAGTTAGCGTGATTTTTTTTTTCTTATTTCCACGATGGTGTCTACATTATACTAGGGGTCGTGTTTGACATAGGGAGGTGGCAACTAGATTTTGAAGATTCTGAACATAGGATTGGACTACATCGTATGATGAGTCTGTACTTGCCACTTAGGTCAGGAGTCGGGTTCAACCACATGATACTTTTGATTCAGCTCGATTGCAATGATATAGGATTCTAGGGCACGCCTCAGAGTATAACAGGTTCGCACAAACCCTTCATCCTTTGTCTATGCCTAGTAATACTCATGACACTATTTTCTCTTTATGCATTTTCCATCCACCCATGGGCGAGGAGATATCTTTAGAGGTTTTGGAGTATCAAAGGAGTCATTATGTGTTGATAGATCATTATTTGCACATTCTCTATGCACATCCCCATACTTATCTTTAGGAGATTTGTCATGGATGGTATATGAGCATCTTTGAGATTGCTTTCATGTGGATAATCCATTTAGTGGTTTCATGGAGTTGTTCCATGTGGCTGTATCAATTGTGAGAGAGGAGATTTTATTGTCAGTTAGTTACATAATGAATGCTAGTCTGCTTCTCGCTATGGAGAAGGACACTAAGGGGTATTAGGTCAATTGTTATCGAGGAGATCTCATTCCGTCTATTTAGTTGTGCCGTGATATTACAAAATCGTTCACACTTCCAATAACATGTTTGTCCACACTAGTTTGGAGTCACCATACCATGAGGTTGTGAGGCAATATCGATGAGTATAAGAGCAATTCTAGATATCCATCCGGATTGGGTTGTCTTGTAGATGAACGTTGAGAATATTTTTAATAGTGTCTCCCATGCATCCATCTTTAGAGAGATTAGAGAAGCTAGTGAACCTTTATTGAGTCTCATTCTTTAGTACAGTATTTCTATAATTCATATTTTTCTGTCTTCTATCAGTATGGTCTTTTCCATGGGGGAATCACCATTCTACAATCCATCACTAGTAGTCTACATGGAGATCCTTTGGCAAGACCCTTATTTACCATGGCTCATCTGAGCTTTTTTGTCTATGTTTTGGCCGTACCACGTTATGTATTCCATTCATTAGTAGATGATACAAACATTGTGGGCCTTCTAGACCACATTAGACAAATCTTTGATTATTTGACTACGGAGCTTCATCTTGTAAGCTTGAGAGTCAAGTTATCAAAGTTTAGGGTTTGGTTTTCTTTGGGCTTTCCTCCTTATCACGAGCTTTCAGAGGGATGTATGATATCGACAAATGGCTTATGCATTCTAGGAATGCTAGTAGGGTCCGAGGATTTTGTCTCACTCTACCTGGCCGCTACACTTTCCGAGGATGTTTTGCATGTAGATGACCTTCCTCTTCTAGGGGATTCGCAAATGGCGTTTGTTATACTCTCATCTAGTATTGCTCATCGATCTATCTAGCTTCTTTGCACAGTTTCTCCTTCATCTACATTCATATCACACTTGGCAAATTTTAATAAAAGGATTTACCTATAAGATTATTATGGATGGAGGAGATTGCACCTATAGCATATTTTGCAAGTTTTGTACTCTTGGCATCTTTGTTATATTCTCAATTTATGATTGCATATAGACCCATCCTTGAGATATATGTGAGGGATGTGGATATGGGATCATTTCCTTTAGAGATACTTTTATGAAATACAAGACATGGTTTATCCATGGAGGTATGACATGAGCTCTCGTCTTTTTACATTTTGTCCACCGATTGGACTAGAGGTCTACAGTTTATCTTGATGGATCAACAGTGTCAGCAGACTCTATATTCATTCTTAGTGGATCCGACCATTCCTCATACTACAAGGTCTTATCTACGCTCAAGAATGGATGCAAGCTCGTGGATCTTGGCTTGACAATGCATCAAGGCTTTCTGACTCGCACCAACTACTTTCTCTATAGCAATGAGAATTCTTCTTGATCTGATTCATCAAAGCTCGTCTATGTTCTTGCTCATGAATGGATGCATGCTCATGAATCTTGTCTCGACCATGCATCATGACTTTTTGACTCTCACCAACTATTTTTTCTACAACAATGAGATTTCATCTTGACTTGGATCATCCATTTACATCCATTATTCATATGGCTCGTTGTCCATTCGGAGGACATAGGATAGTTACCCATGATGCCATTATGTATGTGGTGTTTTCTATTGCACGAGAGGGTGGATACCTCACATGGAAGGAGGGTTGGTATTTTGTGCAATCGACTAGGATTAGGGCAAATCTATACTTGGCTCGGGAGATTTGGTTACTATGGCAGACATGGTGGTTATTGATCCTATATGTGATACAATTTTAGAGGGGTGATACTCATCCTCATGGGTGGATGGCAAGTGGAGCGGCATCAGCCAAGGTCTCCATATATAGTGATATGTAGAGAGTTCACCTCATTGTAACTCTAGCTTTGGAGTAATATGGAACTATGGACATCGACTTCGACATGTTCGTGAGGGAGTTTGTGAGAACCTACCATACTATGTGGCAAGGGGTATCACTATCTTTAGCTTATTATATAATATATTTTAAGTAACGTATTTCCATTGCTCTATAGGTGCAATCCATAGGATATCAATTTTGATCATATTTTAGATTCTTGGATGATTTGTTGTTTGTAGATTGTTTGACATGGATAATTATGATATCTTAGGTACATATTTACCATTGTGATGCTACTAGGGCCTAGCACCATTGAACCCATTTGGTTTCATCCATGTCCCCCTTGATAGGGTCTTCCCATACTTTTTGTTATTTTACTGGGTCCTTAGAGGGGTTAAAGGGTTGAACCTTTAAACCTGGGGAGGAAGGGTCCCCTCCTGATTACGAGAGGAGGGATAATCTTTGCCATCGTTTCATTTTTATACCATGCGTAGACGTTATTGTCAAGAGGAGATGTAAGCTGAAGATGGCCAAGACCTCAATGAATCATATCATGTCATCAATTACAAGGTACTGAGAGGGACAGGAAGGGCAACCCGAACCACCGACGCTTTGAGTTTTGGGTAGAATCCATAGCGTCACTCCTATCAAGAAAACGTATTGAAATGTACAGAATGTGCATTTTTTATTTGACTCCGAGAGTAAGAGATGTTTTTCCTACTTTCTGGCCAGAGCTGTCGCAAGGAAATAAATCCTTGATCCGATGGATTGTGAGGCAAGAATATCTTCATGCTTCACAAAGTACAGCATCGTAATTACAGGGCCAAGAATTGTTGTTAATGCAGTTTTGCATGACCCAGTCCGAAGGCGTGCTCGAAAGGAGAGCCCCTTCCTCGGACTGTGTCTGGATTACTCTGATTTATGTGCTTCATTTCCATACACTTGAAAGGTGAGAATAAAAATTTACAAAATGTATTTAGAAACAAGATAGGCATTGTAAAGTGAGAGAAAAGAGAAGTCAACGAAGGGACCGGTGTAAATAGAAATAGAGAGAAACATACCATAGCAGTCCGTCCATCCTAAGACTGGAACGATCTGAAATGCTTGCCATGATCCTGGGGAGTGGGGTAAAAAGCCTGAGGATGTTCGAGCATTGAACTCGACGTGAATCGAACACGCAACCTTCTGATCTGGAGTCAGACGCGCTACCATTGCGCCACGAATCCTCACGTTCGTGACGCAAATATTAAATTATATATTTTGTGTAATTCTTCAACTGGGTTTCAAATCTGTAAAATGCCTTACTTCTTAGCAACCTGAACGGTGAGAGCTGGTTAGTTTTATTACCTGCGCTAATGATAAATCCAAGATCCAATAAGTAACTGGAGAAAGACTGGATGAGAAGTCTAAAGTTCATTTTCCATGTTCATCTTCCCCGGATGGAGACCTACAGACCAGGCACCCATACTGCCCGGCTCTTGCCTTGATTAGTACTGCACAACAGTGAAACCTCCCAAACAATTTTTGCGAGGTTCCGTATATCTATGTGATTATATCATAAACTAGATGTGATTACATATTTATAATCATAATACAAAGCATTCACTGTATTTTGTGATCATTATTTTTCTCAATAATTTAAATTTTGTATTTCTTCTGAAATATCTTTTCAAAATTTCTGATGAAATGCATGAGAAGTATTAAAAAAATTAACTGATGCCAAGTATCAATATTTCATTTTTTAAATAAAATTTATATATTAGTTTCACAAGTGCTACATTGAAAAAAATAATATATAAAAATGAAATCTTGTTTATATTTTCAATTGTTTATGATGTGTGAAATAATAAAAAAATTATTTTTAGTTCCAAACAAATATATAAATAAAAATAAATGTTATCAAATCTTGTATTTATAACATAATAATTTACATCATATATGAATATGTAAACGTTTTATAAATCTTAAATAAAATTAAGTATGTATGTGTAACATTATGTATAAAGGTAACCAAAATAGATTCAAAATATGAGATTATTTACTAAAAAATTGTTTTTGCTAAACATACCATGCAACAATATAGAGTCCAAAATACAATGTATGTCACATGACTATCATGCATGTTTCTCAAGCTTACTTATCTTCTACTAGGTAATTCTTTGAAACATCTACAGACTTTATTTATTCCAAATTCACTTTGCTTCACATATCATTTTGGAACTATTACACCAATACATGATATTTATTTTTAGTTATAATAATGTATGTACTAAAAAAAGATTTATATCAATTACAATATATTTTCAAATTTTCTTGTGCTAAACCATTAGCATGTAAATATAAATTCTTTCCAAACTTCCCAAGCAACACCTAATTCAAGACTCCACTTACAAGCTTAGCAAATAACTTCATTTCCTTCAACAGCAAGATAGTGAAAAGTCTAAAGTACAACGCCTTCAAAGTAACTAGATTGATGTTTTCAAAATAATTTCAACTTAATATTTGCAAGGTTTGACAAAGGTCTTCAAAAAAATTTCTAAAGTGGATATATTTCTTATTGATTTAGATATTCACTTTGATAATCCTTTGCACTTCAATGAATTTCTTATGAAATTTTTCACCTTGCATCTTTACTACATCATCAATCCTTTTCAATAAAGGAGTTGTTTGTTGTGCATTGTTAAATGGAAAAAAACATAGATACATTTTAGAAAAAAAAATACATAGGGAGGGGAGAAATAGAAAAAATATTGTGGCGAGTCACACACTACGTGTCTATAGACACAAACTTTTTGAGTGATGAAAGAATGGATGAATATTCATGTGTGGAGTCAGCTCTAATTTGTTTGTTATTTCTTTATTTTGTTGGATTACCTAAATTATCCATTGAATCTTTTACTCGATTTTTATACACATGTTAAGGTAGGATTAGTGGCAAATACTCACACACACAATCTCTCTTCTGAAACTTCATAAGTTATCAATAAGCATTAACACAGTTTTTTTTGGGTGCTAATTTTGAGCAATTTTTGCTTGGCTTGATGCATTTTCATTGAATTTATATCACAAAATTGTTTACACTTTGGACTTGGATGGATGGTTCTTACATGTGTTTCAATCTATTGAATGATGTTATCTATGCATTAAAAAAGAAGTAGACTCCTTCTTTCATATGTGATACTATTGGGGCCTAGCCCCAAGTTACCGGTTTGGTTCCATCCTTGTAAGATTTGATAGGGTCTTCCCATCACTTTTATTATTATACTTTCTCGGTTTTCTTTGAGGACATTCCCTTTCATATGTATGGAGATTCATTTAATGATCTATATTTAATATCCATAGATTGAGTTATAAGCAAATTCAATCACTAGCAAAAATGCATATCAATTTTCCTACTCCATCAATATATAAAAAAAATTAAACATATCTTTGATAATTCTATCAACTATTTTCCATTGTCCATCCATTTGAAATGAATTTGATATATGATAAACATTGCTAGATTTGTTTAAATAATCCAAAACAAAATTTTCACATATTTTCAAGGAGTATGCTATGCCACCATGAAGATGAAATCATGCTCTTATAGTTTGTAACACAACGGGTACAAAATATGGATTCAAAATATGAGATTTAGATCTTCTTGGATCGATATGAGTTTCAAAGATATGATTTTTTTGGTTGTTAAGCTAGTTGTGTTTTTTAATAATAAATTCTATTTTATTAATTTCAAAAATATTTTTTTTAAAAAATATCCCCTTGCTATATGATATGAGACTATATGAGTCTAAAGTTCACTCTATGTCACATGAGTATTATGTGTAGATTGCATGATTGCTTATCATATAATATAAATTTTTTTTATAAATAAATATTATATGTATCCAATTCAAAAATGAATTTGCTTCACATATCAATTTGAAACTATTACAACAATATATGATAACCATTTCACTACTTTATGCATGAAAACAAAAATTATATTTTGATTTTTGTATCAGATTTAGAATTATTTTAATTTGTAGTGGTTTTAAATTAATTTGTATGTTTAAGATTTTGCTAAACTGATCATGATTTATCAAAACGGGTTGACATATGATCATGTTGTCAAATATTATCTATGTTTAATTCATGTAGCTTAAATAAAACGTGTGTACAGAAATGTATATGGATGATATTTCAAACTTTGCATATACATGTGTCATTATTTTTCCCTCATATTTGATATTTGTGTTAATCAACAATTTTCATACTAATATATGTGTAAATTATGATTTTTAAATTTTTTACACATAAATCTATTTTGTAAGTGTGAACATAATTTTCACATGCTGAAAATAATGTATAAATATTGAGTAATATTTAAAAAATGTAATGAAATGAAAAATCAATATTATAATCTATAAAAATATTAATAAAGTAATAAAAAAGTTTAATTTTTTAATATTATGAATTTAATTTTATCTAAATATTTGAAAAATATTGAATAATTCTGTTTAAATTAATCGATATAATCATCTTTATGAATTAAATTCTTTAAAAATAAATTCCTTTATTAAACATTTTATTTTTTTTTATTTAGATAAAAAATTAAATAAAAAATACCAAAAAAAATAGATGATTAAAATTATAAGTATGAAATAAATTTTAAATTTATTAATTTATATCCCATAAAATGATTGATTTAATTTCGTTCATTTTTGTAGCAAGTGGAAAATCAAAATTCTTTTCCCAAAATTATTTACAAAATACAGATGAAAAGAAAATTTTAAATTTAGAACAAATATTTCTTAACAGAAAGTAGATATAAAATAAGTTTTTGTAATTTTATTCAAATTTTTTTCATCAAGATAAATTTTTAGGTGGTTACCGGTATTTTCATACAATTTTTTAAGGTTCACTGGAGTATTTTTCGGGGTATCGTAAAGGCTCATTCCTGGAACATTTACGTCAATGTTCCTACTGGAGCGGGAGGAGTTTTTCGCGGCAGTAGCGGATTTCCATAACTTATATAAGATTTCTATGCTGTGACCCCTGTTAGTGTTAAGCGGTGACGCTATATGGACATTCAGACGTTATCCTGAATTGAACGTAAAAAGGAGACGCATGGAATAGTTATCATGAATTCACAGAACTGTTTAACTATGTTTTCTTCAAACCTAAAGTCCCAAGCTAGGGTTATTCTAGGTTGTTACCTAGAATACTTTACAATCCCATTGATTCCCTCAAGCACCACTAGTCTGAGCAAGGGAGTATTCATATATTTTAATATTTGCAATATTTATCGTTGGCAATGATCCGTAAATATAAATACTGTACCTAACCACGTCTAAAAGTATGAAATGGAGGAATGTTGTCGTCGTCTTCCAAAGTTTCCAACAAAGGCAAAATAAAACTCGTGATAACTGAGGAGCAGATATATCAATCATATCACAAGGTAACTACAGGTGAGGCTGCGGAAATGGCGAGATATAACAACAGCATCTCGGACAAAAACTAAAACCGAAACAGATAACTTTTCTTGCATTGCTCTGGGGAGACAAATCCACAAGGGGGAGACAAATCCACAGTTGCTCCATAGATACAATCTACAATGAAGAACTTCAAAGGGGAAGCTTGAACACGTATCCAATCAGTAATGGCGTGTGATTCTCACATGAGTAGAAGTCAAATCATTTTTTGGGTAATTCATTAATATGAAAACACTCTTTTCTTTGACAAGCAAAAACATGAAGGCAAATTTTGCAATATATTATATCTAGAATTCCGCCGCAGGCAGCCTTCGGTCTAACAAATTTCACTACACAATCTATGTCGAATACTTTCATACTTTGTATGATAACGAACGAGCGCATCATGACAATGGCTTGGAATAGGTTCGCGATCCTCGAATACATCCATATCTCTTATGTGAAGAGAATCGGGAAGTTATCCAGAGTCCCATTACAGCGGAGTTATAATTCGAATGAAATAGGGTGAATTTATCTGCAAATGCTTCACGTGCTACAACATAAAAACTTGCGGCCTTTCAAACAGCCTATGGGGAAAATATGAAGCAATAAAAGGGTAGAGAAGGATACGCATAAACGCTGCTCACGAGGTTAAGGCTAACCATACTTTGTCCGTGACCGACAACAGGTTACCGTGCCTAGTACTTCCGTGAAGTCTGTACCCGAGACTTCTCGGGTCGTCCCAACTTCCGAAGCTCCGGGAACTGCTGACTGGAAACTGGATGATTTGACACAAGCAACCGGATAGAGTGACGCGCCTCGGTCGTATGATTCAACCTCTTTGACAGAATTTAGAAGAGCTCGTTGTGTCGAAAGCTTCATTATCGATCGTGACAGGCATCGTCAGTGTTGCCGCATTTGCTTCTCGTTCGTTCTACGTATTATGTTCGAGGGAGGATTAAGAACTTAAATTAGCTTGACAGCTCGGCAACCTCGGCGAATTGTAGATTATGCGTACGGAGCTTCTTTCTGAGAAGCGGAGTGTGAGATTCTTTGTTTATTGAGCGATCTGTCTGTTGCCATAAATTCGACGAGACCCTTGTGGCGATCATGGGGAATATCGTTGCAGGTATCGATGATATCAACGAACTGTGCAGCACGAGCATCGAATGCGCAGAAGAAAGTTTGATTCGGTCTGAGCATTCCAAGCCTGCTCTTGACAGCTGCTTGCGGTTGCTCGGCACTGTGTTATTGCTCAATCAAGGACACCATCACCAGTGCTGAGCTTCGGAGGCCCGTTTATTTTAATCGTAGCTCATGTGGGAAAAGGTCTGGTTCAACGATCTTGTTAAGAGTATGTTGAGTCCGATCTGTCCGATGCTCATCTGGTAAGCCATTAATGCAGTTTCAAGCTTTGCCTCTAAGTGACAGACTCGTCGAAACACTGGTTAGTGCCTGCGAGGTCGACCTCGCAGGCACTAACCAGTGTACATCGACCGCAAAAGGTGGTACATCATTAAAAGTAGACTCGCTAGAGCGAGTCTACTTTTAATGATGTACCACCTTTTGCGGGGCACATGAGAGGCTCAGGCCTGGTTCAAAACATGAAATCTTCTTGATTGAGGTTGCTCACAAATCACAATAGATACTCAATCGAATCCAGAATTGGGAAAATCCTGAAGCCGTAGTAGAGCCTCCATACCTGTCTAACCCGCGATGTGCAAGCAAGTTCACACAAGAAAGGATGGCCACGTCTTTCCTCCATCTAACGCTGCGCTGCGGAACGAGAGAGCTGAAAATGTTAAGGATTTTATACCGAAAAGTCGACCATTCAGAGCTCAACCTGAAATGTCCTGCATCAGCTTGACTGTTGACGATACGAGATCGGATAAGCAGACTGTGTTAAGTAGAGGATCCGACCTAGTTCATGTAAGCATTGGCAGGGTCCGCTGTATCTGAACCAGGTATTCCCCCTCTGTCGGTAGCGTTATACGGAAATGCTACTCGTTTGGACAGCTAAAGACAAAGAGAAAGCGACCGACGATTTTTGATATCCGTCAATGAAGAAAATATGCCCCACTATAACGCAACATGACATGAGATGTTGTCATGTTGCGTTCGTTGGAAATCCAGTAACATTACCTCCTCATCCTCGATTCGTGTTCTTGAACCGATCACATTTGGTGATTCCAGTAGATCTCTTCCAAATGTAAGAGAGACTGTTAACTCTCCAGCCAGATGCTATCATGCACGACTTTAACCTCTCCCGCGGTCATTTTTCATTGGCATGCAGGCCGATCCAACTAAACGCATTTTCGAATATCCTTCAAATCCAAGAAGGCTGCTCCAGAAAGCAAGTTCGTTTGCCCTTGTTGTAGCATACATTGTCAATCAAGGCTAATTCGAAGAAATTCATTTTGTTCTGCGAAGGTGTATCAAACCTCTGCAGTACGCTCTACAGCTTTACTGGTTGGGAGATGATGGAGATGCTGGAAATCGTTACGAAGTCTCTTTTCGCGTGGAGCAGGAGGGACAAAACCGGGTCGGCAGAAGCCATGGGTCACATGACGCCAATTACTGCCCAGTCGAAGCAGACAACACTTGTTCAGCGGCTTCTGCAAAGCGAGCTTTCATTTTCTTTTTCATTATTCCCTGCGCCTCTTTCACATGACTTTTGTATAATCATGCCCTCTTAAAGAAACGACACACAGATGGATATGTCGGCGATGTTATTCACGAAGATGCAGAAGCCGGGTTCGGCGATGCTTGACAATTTGACTGTCCCGGCCAGCGACCACAGCCCAGCGGTCCCGCCTCGCCCCACCTCGCCTGTAAGCGTAACGCCGGTGACCGGTCAGCGATCTATAGCCATTTTGAATCCTGACCTGCTTGAGCCTTGACATTTGGAACAGACACACATCCGTGTGTCTGTTCCAAATGACGAACGTCTTTTCCAACGGAGTATTCGATCAAATTGGTGACTGAGCTAGTTGATATCATGTCATACGAACTTCGTCACGGTCTGTGTTCTTTCCGTCCCTGAATCTTTACAGAATCTGACCGGCGTGGACCGGGGCAGGAGAGCACAGGCTTTGCACGGTCTGTTGCTGCTGCCGCTGCCGCTGTTGCTGTCGCATCTACGCATCGCGAAGAGAATATTTGACAGAAAAGACCTGTTCGGGTACGACCTCCCCGGCTCCCTGTTGCGCAATCGGAAGGCCTCCATCAATCCATCTCTGGGCTGTCAAATGGGTGCTTCATCGTTGGCGGTAAGATGACAAGAGTATGTAGCCTGCACTGGAAGATGCCAAGTCAAGCCAGCCAGCGGCATGCCCGGCCAGCCTTTTGCGTGGTGGCGCTGAGGAGGAAGCGTGAATAGCGTCCGACATGTGTGGAATGAATGAATGACTACCCGACGGCGACCAGAGGGCGAGAGAAGAAGGAGCCTTCCTTCATCAGGTGTGTGGTCAGTCAGGCAGGCAGTGGGTCAGTGGGCGGGCGGGTGGGAAACGGAGGAGTTCTGAGTGGAAAGAACAGCGCTGTTATCACCTGCTGTTTTAATCCTGGAATATGATTTGTATGCCTTAGATAGAGAGCAAGGGATTGAAAGGAGCAGGGGACGTACTTCCAGCGGAGAAGAACAAGCAAGAAGATGTTACCATAGTACGATCGACGTTTGTCGGAGAATGGAGAGGTTGACGCTCCATTCCCACATGGCGTCAGCTACAACCTTTTCCCCTTTGGCGGACACTATAGACCCACCACTAATCCGAAGAAGCATTGCTTGCTGCGGCCTAAAGACGCGAACTGACCGACGGACAGATTGACGGGGGCTTGGCCTTCATCCAGCGTGTTGGACTGCAACATCAACAGTGTCCAGATCGGGGTTGCAGTACGAGGAGAAGGCGTAGTCGAGAAGGCGAAGTGATGCTTGTCTATGGAAAGACGCACGCAATAGTACTAGTGGATGGGAGTTATTAGATCCCAAGTCCGGTTCGGCCTGATGGTCGCCGAGGTGTTTCTTTTCTTTTCCTCATCGTAGGGAGTCGAAGAGGACAAGGCATGAACTCGTTGTCTGATGGAAGAGAAGGATTCATCATTCATCCTTTCGTCCGGCAGTTAGTTTAGCTCTACGGTAGCATTGAGCCTAAAATTGGTTTGAAGATCCCTTCCTTCCTTCCTTCCTTCCCCCGCCCACCCACCAACCAACCAATCAAGAAACCAACCAACCAACCAACCAACCAAAGCAAGTAAGCAAAATTTTATTTTGTTGTTGTTGTTGCTGTTGACGAGACTCAGCGGACAGCGAGAGCATTGAGCAGGATCGGGCGGCATTTAGTGGATTGACGACGTTTTTGGTGGTGCCTTGAAGAGGCCATAGCCATGACTGCTGAACATTCGCCTCACGCTTCACCAGAATCGTATTCATCGTTTGCTGGAAAGGGCTCTGGTGGCCCTCTACTGGGCTCGTTTTCTCTGGATTCTCAAGGAACGGCCTTACCTTCTCAATTTAAGAATATGTTAGATTCACAGCCGGTACTCGGAGCTAAACAGGATGTGACCCCGTCGAACGGTAAGAGTTCTTCTCCTCCTTCCTCCCTTCACGTTCTAGCGGGAGCAGATTCTTCACCAAATGGTGATCGCCAACGAGAGCTTTTAGGAACTCGGGATACCTTATCCCAGTCGTCCTTACATAGTGCCCCCAACCAAATCCAAGCAAAATTCAGAGAAGAGCGGGATGGTATCCCTAGACGTGACACATACGGAAACGATACCTCATCAGTGGCATTGGAATACAGTGGCAGAACTGATAGAACTGAAACTACCACCACCTCCGATTACACCACGGAAGTCGAGTCGACTTCGACCGAACAAACATCTCTTACTCGAAGCACTTTGGACTCCGAGCAGCAGTCGTTTCCACAGAGAGCACCTGGGCAGGCACCTGCGGTGGGGGACGAACATGCGGCCGAGAATCCGAGTTTATTAACAGGTTTGCCTCAGCCTGCGAAGCCCAGCATGCTCCGGACCTCAACTGTTGAGAAAGAGGAATCGTTGAAGAAGCTGGTAGTTATTCCCGAGTACCTCGGAAAGGGTATGTCAGCAGCGGTCGATTCATCCGACTCAACATATTTGGAAGGTCCTCAACTTACTGCTGCGCATGCTCCAGGAAAGCCTATCCTTGTGTTCATCAACTCCAAAAGTGGTGGCCGTCTTGGCCCCGAGCTGGAGGCATTGCTTGTGGAGCTCATCGCTCCCAATCAGGTACTTTTGCGCTCCGCAGGTTAGATTCTTTTGCTTCGGCTCTGCATTTCCTGTCGAAGTAGTGAAACAAATCCTGAGTACTGCTCCCAGTTCGAGCAACAACTTTCGACATTTGAAGGTGAAGTCATCCAATGCATTTCATGACATGTGTGGTATGCGTTCGCAATTTTGAGGGAACAATCTCCATACTTGGACAAAATAGATCGTAAGTATGGTTTGTTGAAATCAGGTTTATGACTTATCTAAGTGCAAGCCAGTTCCTGTGTTGCGTTACGGGCTGGGTTATTTGGAGGAGGCAGCAAGAGCCGGTGACGAATGTGCACGTGCAACTCGGAATAACCTTCGAATCATGGTACATTTCTTGCACTCCAGTTACTTTAGACAACATAGAATGCTCATTGTAATGCTCATCATAAAGGGACGAACCTTACAACTTTCGCAAAGCAATTAAAATTTTTCCCGTTTCTTATTGCTAGAAGTCAGTATCAAGATTCTTCTCTTATTCTACGAGTCGTAGATGGCAGCAGGAGACGTAATTTTCAGCTTTGGCTCCTTGGAAATTTGGTGCAGGTTGCTGGTGGCGATGGGACTGTAGGCTGGGTTCTTTCTTCTGTAGCAGAACTGGAGCGGAATGATGAATTTAAAATTCCTCCAGTTGGTGTAATTCCTCTTGGAACTGGAAATGATCTCTCTCGAAGTTTCCGTTGGGTTCGTACCTTCTTCGTTCCCTACCACCTGTTTTTTTTTCTGTCATCTTAGATTGCTTATTAGACTGCCGTCTCACCCTCCAAGCGACATTTCGTCCGGAGACATGAACATTGTAGACTTTAGATGTCAACCGTACGTTTTCCTCCTTGTTTTTGCTGTACGATGTTCGTAATATTGCTCCATTCTTGAACACAGGGAGGATCGTTTACCAAATGCACTCGTTCTTCTGTGAGGCGATTCCTTGTTAAGGCTACGGAGGCTAGGGTGTCCACCCTCGACAGGTACCCCTCTTGCATGTGGTTTTAGAATCAACGTAGAAGACCTACGAATATGGAGCCATTATGAAGGAAAAAGAAAGCTTGCCATATCGGAAAGCCAGAAGTAAAGGTGGTGGTTAAAATTTGCTTCCTAGAATGAGGCGTTTAGATCAATTATGATGGACGTCATAAATCAGTCAAGCATGCCGAACTAGTTTAAGTCTCGTGCTCCTCTCCACCATACGTGGCTAAAGAACTGAACCTAGCCCACCCTACTACTTACCATATAACATACCCACTTGCCAACAGAACCGGGCTGGCTGGGTACCGCGTGACGCCAAACTGTGCTGGGTTTCGGTAGTAGCAGCCGCTTATGTACAATCGTCTTTTTCTACATGTTCCTCTGCTTCGTTGCAGGTTTCAAACTGAGAGCATTTATCTAGACAAATATGAATCTGCTAGCAACCCGATAACCACTTACTCCTGAGCAGCTCGTATGTAGAGGCTTCAACTTAATACATAAGTATGCGTCACTCTCAGATTTTGCATGTCGATACCATATGACACGATTTGTTCCTGCTATAGAGCACCTTGTTTAAGTTATGCAGTCGTCGAAGTGAGTCATGTTAATATACCGCTGTTAATCACATCAACTCATGTGAATGCTACTTTCTGTGTTGACCGAGACGCGCCTACACTGGTTTTCGTAAGTCGACACACGTCGCTATCAACGTGAGCTTTCTTTATCTACTGCCTAGCTTCTAGGTTACCATACGTATTGGGTTCAGTCAGGGATTTCTCGCATACCCGTAAGTCAGGGCATTCCCCGTGTGGATATTCAAAGTCTAGATATGCACTCTCCTCACATCGTTATCGATCCCCGACAGCAAACACATATCTATGTATCTCTCGACGTATACAGCTTTCGATGTCTCAGTCCGTTGAAGAATGAAACTTTTCACATGATCTTCGAATTTAGCACTATACAGTGGGAAATTCTCAGTATGCTCCTTCGCTCTGTGGATTGTGAATATTAACTGTAAATTCGTTTCCAGTTGGCAGGTTGTGGTCAAACCAGCACCATCTCGTAAGGATGATCCACTCAAGTTACCCCACTGCATGAAGGAGCAGCATCATATTCCGCTTGAGGTAAGCTTACCTCTTCTCGCCTACCTTCAATCTGCGGGTCTTTGGCGAAGGAACATGGTTCTTTGTGAAAGTATAAGATTCAGCATTGATACACGGGGCAGGGTAACCATTGACGGTGGAAACGTGATTGTTTTCGTTCAGAACACCGAAAAGCAGAAGTATTCTGCAGAAGAGAGCCCAAACTTTGTGGGAGCTTTCTACAACTATTTCAGTGTTGGTAATTACAACTCTCACTTATACTTTTGACTTCCAAGATTTGCTAAACTGTTGGTCAAGATGATGCAGGTGTCGTCTGAATTTACCATACGACTCGGAGGAAGTGTGTAGGTGCGCCTCATGATTCGTATCGTGACTAACAAGATTGATTACTTGGATATGGAAATGCATTTGACGTGCTTGCCGATCCATGCTATGCATTGGGGTTGATATTGGTGATAGCGTACCATTTGTCCAGGTATGGATGCACAAGTAGCATATGGTTTCCACCACTTACGTGATGAGGCTCCATGGCTAGCTCGAGGCCGTCTGAGCAACCAGGTACTTTTGTATCTTCACGTTATTTCTGCTAGCGTCTGGCGAGTTTTATCGTTTGGAGTTAAAGAAGCATCTGTCATCTTGCCAGGATACGATATTTGCGCTGCAAGCACTTATCTTTATCGTTATTGATTGATGTTGAATTTCCATCTTATCCAGCTTGTTTACACCGGTTACGGCTGCGTACAAGGTTGGTTCTGCACAGCTTGCTCCACGGCTCCGCGGGCCCGGTGAGTTCATCATAGGCCGATGAATGTGGTTGGATCTGTTACGTTTTGGTTCGAATGAAGTTCCTAACATTTGATAGAGGTCAAGATATAGTCTGCGTGGCTGGATTTACAATACGATCATACTCCGCTGTTACCGTCCATATACTTACGGCGGTTGTTGGAAACTGCAGAGGAATTAGACATTCAGTGAAGCTTAAAGTTATAAAATTTGGAGGTTCGGGTGAATGGGAGGATTTGGAGCTGCCCCCCAGGTATTTATGTCGATCGTGTTGTAATTCGCTATTCCAGTCACTTTTTTAGCATGACTGCTATTCAATAGCATGGAAAATTATTATCTGCACTTTCCCAAGCTGTCTCTCTGGCACCGAAGATTCGGAACACAATAAGTCTGCTGCTTCTGAAGCTTTTTCCTTGTTGTAAAGTATACTGTGTAAGGGATTGATGCTCAGATAACCTGACGGTATATCATTTAGAGGAGGTTATTTACAAACCCAACACAGTCTTCAGCCCCAAAAATTCCAAATGAGGGCAGAGAGGAGCGAGGAATGTCATAAAGATAGTAACAAGAACATGCAGAGTACACAGGGTCAGTATATTGCAGTGTGCAGAAATGGGAGCATAGCAAAACTATGAAGTTTTACTGCAACATCACAAGAACGATATAAACTGATAACCTGAACATATATTTACACATATCGGTGGGATTGGTCGACAGTGTCAGAGCGATCGTCGTGTTGAATCTGCAAAGCTATGCTGGTGGAAGGAATCCTTGGGGCAACCCTAGTGCCAACCGACTCAAAAGAGTACGTTTTTATTTTTCTGTTCGTGAGTTCAACGCGTTTGATGTCTATACCTTTTCGAAAGCTCCCGCTGTGATCAGCAGTATCGACTAGGGCCTAAACTTGAACAATGTGAATTGTGAGATGAAGAGTTCCCCGTTTAACAACTGGAAACCTCGCATAAACCTTATTACTTTGAATGGATTTGCTCTGAGACATAATCCCTCCCCTTTCAGAGAGTCCTCTCGTTTTCTAGTTCTTCTTCCTCCCGTCCTTCTTTTTCTTATTCCTGGGCTCTAGGAATGTCCAGCCATGGCGGGGAACTTGTGGTGTTAAGGACTTGACTTGTACTAGTGAGTACCGTTGAATCTGGTCTTTGTCTCATGAAGAAGATGGTAGCATTTGTCAAAGAACTGCTAACCTCTATACTCTTTTCACGATAGCGTTGTGTAAATTTCTTGACGTATAGCTCACAGCAACTGTTTACACATTTTAGGAAGGTTTTGTAGAAGCTAGGGCCGATGATGGAATTCTGGAGGTAGTCGGCCTTCGTGACGGATGGCATACTGCCGTTGTACTCCTCGAGCTACTCACGGCGTTCCGACTAGCTCAGGCAAGTGATGTCTTTATTCTTAGTTGCCATTTCTGAACTGAAACTAACCAGTTTCATCCTTATAATGTTGTAGTCGCTAAGTCCTGTTTTTTCTCCTCACGCAACAGGTTGTCGCAGTAAGACTGGAAATGGGAGGAAACAGAGAACGAGCTTACATGCAAATGGATGGCGAGCCTTGGCAACAACCTTTAGGTAGTGCAGACGATATACCTGCAGTAGTTGAGATTGGAAAAGTTCCTCACGCTTCTGTCATGTTATCTAGAAAGTAAGGTGAATTGTACGTTTGATTTGGAGTAGTTTTTAGTATGAAAATTTTCCTGGTTAGATTGACCAGAGTCTCAGGCAGGTCTTGAGGAATATAAGGAATTTGGAAATGGGTTTGGTAATTGTAGACTCTGTCTGGTGTAGACCCAACTACTGGCAGATCCTCCTGATGTATCATAGCAAGGCATAGGTGAAACGTTTACAAACTTTTCACACGGTAAGTGGAGAAGGCAATTTCATGATTATCTTCTCGTGTAATACTAGTAGTAGATTTGACTATCTTTTGAAATATGATGATGCCAACATTATCAAGTTTTCATTACTCAGGGCATCGGGCCTGTAGTCATGCAACTTAGATGGAGTAGTCAAAAATATCATCCCAGAATGCTGGACAACTTGGATTTTAGTAGGCAGACTTCTGCACATTTTGGTTGTTTCAGATCCTATTAGTGGTAGATAGAGGACATTGTAACTACTTACACTCTTCCCTAGATACGGTAGACATGTAGCGCTTCCACTTCACTTTAGATCTTTAATGGTAGTGATGTCTATCTGGTACGAGCATGAGTGCAACAGGACAGTGCACTTCATGTGAACCATAGTTGACAATACTGGTTCAGGTCTTACTAAAGAGCTGTGTCAGAAATTGGTGCCTTCATTACTCTTGTATTGTAATGATAACTAGCACCTTCAAAGCTGTTGCAGATTTTGTCCATGAGCGAAATCAGGGGATGGTGGCTCCCTCATTCCGCTTGTCCTGCACCAGATAATTAAGAATTTCTAGGCTGTCCATACGCTTGCCTATACACAAAATGAGGGCATGGTGAAGTTCACCTTAATTGAATGTGTCAGATGGTTTCGGATGTTCTCGAAACTGAGCCCATCATTCGTTTGTCTGAATGGCATGTGTTTCATAGTGTTTCAAGGTCTATTCGTGTAAGGTCCACTCGCTCAAGACATTGATTACACCATGTGCTCTAAATCTTCTTTAATCTGGGAAGAGTGCATGGAAGGAGGAATCCGAAATAAATCGTCCGAACCTCACATGCTGAAGTGACCGAAACTCTCGAGACTTTGAATCTACCTCGCTTCATCTGTGACTGTAACTAGACATGCGTTTGCAGAGTCTTGTACAAATGTGAAAGCGAGCATGTTGTCAATGACAAGTACACTCCCTAGCCACGGCATTATAAGGTATGAGATGGAATTAGTCTAAGTAATAAATTTGGGCTTTCCAGTCAATGAGTCAATTCCTTTCCCAGTAATCCTACCGCTCTGTTTTCAGCCTCGCCCTCCGGTAACCTCACGCTATGTAGTGCTGCATATTGTTAATGTGCTCCACGACCCTATGCTCATCACCCCTCTGTGAATGCCTGAGGGATGGGGGAGGACCACTTTTAACTGCGAGGAAATTCATCTCTTATTTCGGTCGTATCATCACTGTGTAGCATGTTGCGATAATGTGGGGTTAGAAGCAGCCGTGAAGATATGTGCAGCACGGATGTGCCCTCGAAGCTCGCAGCTTTACAAAGTACCCGTAACAACATATGCACATTTTCACGGTTCTCCAATCACAACTTCACACTTCACTCGCTCACCACTACTACCGCATGGGGAAGCGATGCCCGAAGAACCGCTCGACAAGCAAATTTCAAGGACCCTTAGTGCCCGCATAGCAACAACCTTCATTTCCATGTACCGCCAATAACACCAGAACAACAGTTGTGCAGCTCTCGTTGGCTGCTGCGGCACAAACCGGTCGCATAGGCTTCAGGGCGATGTGACCAGGCAAGGCCCACTGTGCTCTTGGGGCCCGGGCACCTCTCGCAGCATATTCCTTCAGTACACGGTAGGGTCTTCGTACTCCATGGAACAGGCCAGTAGACTGCCGTCCGTGGCACACCTCTTTCTTACGAAGTCGCTGATAGGGCATTGCCTTCTTGCGGAATCAACCTCCATCTCCGTACATGTGGCCGGCTCCCAACTCTAGTGACCACATTGCTTTCTATATTTATTTCTTATCTCATTTTGTTCTTTTATATGTGAGATTATTTTTATTCCGTGTCAGATTATTATATTTAATACTAAGTGTCATGATAAACCATGCCTATTCATATACACAATGAGACATATACCTCAAGTATATTCTTTACCAATGGTATCATTAAATGCTTCAATCAATTTCACAATAATTAAATATGCCAAACGCTCTACAATTCATACATGGAGATATGTATGGACAATTAAACTGTTAGAACGTTCACATCATCGAAGGGTTGGAACTGGATCCAATTTTCAAATAAGAATTGGTTGAATTTCCAATTCAACCAACTGTGCTTGGTATTTTCTTTTCACTTTCATACCTTGCACATAGAGACACAAAATGAAATTCATCCAAACCATCACCCGAATCACCACCTTCTAAATGAAGTGCAAAATAACTCGAGCTACTTGGGCATTCCATACCACCACCGCATTCCGTAACACAGGTGTAGAATGCGGTCTTGATAGCTCTCCATGGATCTACACCTAGCGCCGTCTTTCATGAAATTTAGTGAAGTTATGGCATTACGGAATGAAATAAATAACCTAGGCCACAGAAAAAAAAAGACATGCAAAATAAATCCATCCTCCTTCCAACAATTTTGCACTCGAAGAAATCCGATGCCAATCGAGTGCACAATCCACACAAACATGGCCGCCACGTCATCCAGAACCAACGTCATCCTGACGAGTAATCAGTTATGGAAATACCAAGTCATATAGAAAAAAGGATGGGGTCTTGGTTATATGGTTCCCGTTTGGTTTCATCCATTTACGACTTGACGGGTCTTCCCATCCTTTTTGTTATTTTACTGTGTCCTCGAGGTTTGTTTTTAAAAGGATGGGAAGGATGTGATGTGAAAAGCGAGGTGCGAAATCATGCTCGAGCAATGGGATCTGAAGGCAGTGCGGAAGGAGACGGTGCCTGATTTGATGGGGTCTTCCCATCCCTTTTGTTATTTTACTGTGTCCCTACCATCCTGAGAGCCGAGAAGAAGCGAGTAGAAGTCACGGGAAAGTGCCGGAGAGCAGAACGGAGCCTACGAGAGCAGACGAGGGAGTGAGTACCGGTTCCGGTACTCAAAGGTACAGGTACAGGGTAGTGGCTCGACTGGAGCTGCGAAGTGGACTTGCTCGTTCCGACACTGATGAAGTGGACTGGGGCCTCCGCGCACTCCTATTAGCTGTGACTGGATCTCGCAGCCAGTCGACACATAAGCGCTAATGGACAAGTCGTGAGGCGCATTATTCCCTGTCGTCGTGTCGTCGTGGAGCAGCACGAGCGGACCTCCACTATCATCAGCTACTGCCTCCGAGGTCCTTCTTCTCTCTCACTCTCCCTCCTACCTTCCTTCCTTCCATCCATACCTCCCTCCCTTTCCCAAGGCCTCCGTCCGTCCCGCGGCCCTCTCTCTCTCTCTCTCTCGCACGCCCATTCACTGGCGCGCACACCGTTGGCTGACCACAGCTGATCGATCACAGAGAGCTCCGATCGCCACATCTGGCTCTTCTTTCTGTGGGTCTGGAGAACGAGGTGAATTTTTTTCTTGTTTGTGTGTGCTTTCGTGGAATTGGGCGCAAGCCATGCACGAGATTGAGGAGTTGGTCGCTTGGGTTGGTGGTGGTGTTGGTTTTTTTTGGTTTGTTCCCGTATTGTATTTGCTGGAGGATGTTTTGTTTGCTGGGTGGGCTTTGGCCAGCATTCAATTTCCCGTCCACGAGAAGAAGGACGAGGAGGACGTTCCTTTCAGGAAGCCGTTCGCCAAATTTGTATTTGCGGATTGATTCCACGGACTGTTTGGTTGTCAAAACGGCTGGAAGATTAACGTTTGGTCGTTGCTCTTGGGCGCCATGTGCAGATCTAGGTTCCATGCCTTCCGAATTGTACCCACTGGACTCGTGACGGTGCTCTGTTGCAGGGCCGTGCATGCATTTCCAAAGTACGGGATTCTATCTCATCTGGATACAAGGATCCTATGTGCATTTCTGAGTGATAACAGGACTTATCTCGGGTTGAGAGTATTCCGGGTGTAGCTCACAGTAGATCAAACCTGAGTCCGTGGTTTGCCTGTTTCCTCGGCTAACTGTCGCACTTGGTCTCCTTTTTCATATATCGCAGCGATTGCCAGTATTTTATGCTGAACTGAAAAGCCCAGGTTCAACAGTTTCGTGTCGAATTGGTTTCAGAACAGGTGCAGGCCCTGTCCCTGTTCCCTGAGCCATGAGTGTCTTTTATCAATGAGCTCAAACTATTGCACTTCTTTCTCCATCACCGATAAAATTGCGTTGAATATACGTGTTCACGCAAAAGCAAGTTGCATTACCAATATGGAGTGTATGACGTCCTAAACTGCAGGATTGAAATTCCGACACCTTCTTAGCCATGGAAGAGAAGGAGACACCACTAGAGGAACTTGAGCAAACTGTAGTGCTTCTAGGCGTGTCTCCGTCAACGAAGGGCTACCCCCATCCGTCTCAAAGCAGTACCCATGCTCTTGAATGGACACTGGAGAAGCTCATTCGCAAGAGCTGCAGAAAAGAGTTCAAGCTGATGATATTGCACGTTCAAGTACCCGACGAAGACGGTAGATATTTTCGCCCCTTTTTCTTGAACTGATGCTAGTGTACACATAAAATCGACGAACACCTTGTGGAATTACGGTTCTTATTATATAAAGTTTGTTTCTTGATATACATCGTATCAGTCGCTCTGCTTCCCTAAGTTACCTGACCCCAGAGCTTAAGGTCCACCTAAAACGGTAACCTTTTGTAACCTCATATGCCTGGTCCAGTGGGGGGTCTATAGAAAGAACCCATTTAAGGTACTGACTTCATACCTTGAATGCAGGTATTGATGAAGTGGATAGCATTTTCGCAACTCCCCGTGACTTTGCTGAGGTTGCGGAGAGTGATTGGAAGAAGAGCCACCGCCTTCTTGAATTCTTCATCAAGAAGTGTCATGACGCTCAGGTCCTGTACGATTGAATACATGCGTCTTTTTTTGTAGGTATTTGTTGCATCGTAGAAGAGATTCATCAGAGAATTTTTTTCGTTTCCCTCTGTCAAGACAATGTGATGATGGGGTTTTCGTATGGCTGAAGATGGATGTTTTGTTCTTTAAGCACGTCACAGGTACCTTGCCAAGCGTGGGTAAAGGTGGGAGATGCAAAGGAAGTGATTTGTAAGGAGGTTCAGAGGTTGAAACCTGATATTTTGATCCTCGGCAGTAGAGGTCTTGGTCCTCTGCAGCGGTACGTTTGCTTGCCTATGTCTAGTCATTTCTCGTTGATTACAGTTATGAATGCCCTTCAGTTCTGTACGTATTCATGACGTTGTCGGGTAATTCTGATGATTCATGTAAAAGGTGTGAAATTGTTATTGTTTGTTAACTTTACAGGTTGCGCTGGTGTCCTGCATTACGTATATACTTTTAGATGATACATAGTTGGACTAATTTGGAGACATTAGGCAATTTACTTTATACAACCTATTTTTTCTTGTTTTTGGTTTCTAGTCTAATTTTATTAGTAGCACTTATTGGGGCAATAGTACTTACGATGCATAATAACATCCTCTAGTAAAATCTGAAGTCTTCTCCAGCTCTGTACTTTGTTGCCATTCTTTTATCTTCTTACAACAGTTATTTGAAAGAAATGTACTATCTGACGCAGTTTTCGAGTAAACTGCATTCCCCTATACCAGAATCTGAATGTATTTAGGTGGCAATGCTGTTGATTCTCTTCCCAAGATTAGCATTAGGAGTTAGACACTGAGGAATGACTTTTGAACGTGGTTGCAGGATATTTGTGGGAGGGGTGAGTGACTACTGTGCAAAGAAGGCCGAGTGTCCAGTGCTCGTGATCAAACGAAGGCCTGAGGACATGCCTGAGGATGCAAGCGAAGATTAGGGTCGTGCGTATGTTCATTGAAATAAATCTGGTTTATAACTGTTTTATAAAATATAGCAAATGTCATATATACGATAAGTGCTGAGTTGCGCTTGCTGTACAAATAAAATTCCACATTTCAACATGTCAAATGCATAAATTGTTCGAAAAGTTGTTTCCCTCGTATTTCCTGAGAGGTTTAGAGGTGAGTTATAATGGATAATATAATGTAAGCACTGGTGCAGGAAGGAAGACTCTGAATAATGAATGTGGGAAGAACCACCTGATAACTCCTTTGTAAACCATGTTGAATGAGTCCAACTGTACTGCCTGAAGCTATGACTACTTGCGTTGGTTCATCTAAGATACCCCACCAATCGAAGGATTGTTGAAATTCAACGTGTAAGTTTGGACGTTTTGTTCCGAGCTGAATCAGACGTTACAAGAGTTCAAGCTTCATCTGCTAGATCTGAAGATATTTCCGATTCTCCATGATGGATCTGCAAGAGTTTGCCGCACTTGTGTGCTCTTCTACACGCAGCTTGGCGGATTTGTTGGGCTACTTGGAGCAGCTACAGTCTTTGGCTCTTGTCTTCAGGAGTTTCCATGGATTACGAGGTTCCTTATTGCTGTGGAATCCTTGCAAGCGTTGAAGCAATACTCGTGAAATCTTAACAGGTTTACTGTCCTGGAGTGAGGCGTGGCAAGGAGAGTTTTACCCGGTTGCGGGATTACTTTGGAAACGGAAAGAGATTATATGAGAGCTGATGTGCCAGAGTGCTGGTACGAAGTCCATACTTGCACCACAAAGTCGACGAGAGGACGCCAACGTGGATTATTACAAGGAACACCATGAGTAAGTACAGATATCAAAGAAAATCCTTTCTGCTTGAATTCTATAGTGCGATAGAGAAGAAAGAATTATACATGTTACAAATGCGGAACGAACTTCCTGTCGTTCGAGCAGAAATGTCACTTGTGTTGTACGTAGCAAGTTCTGTCATGCCAATTTCTATCGTTCAAATGTCCTGGTAATCTGTGTTGATGTTATCAAATTAATTTTGAAACGTGTGGTGCTAGATATGACAAGCAGTGCAAATACAATTATTTGAAACTGAAGTAATAGAATCGTTTGCATCAAAGTTCAACTGACCTTGAAGGCTTCCCACAGAAAATCACGAACAATGTGTGAAAGGGCAGATTTGACATTTGTGAACATTAAGCCACAAACGTCTTACTCTGTAAAGCATTATAGGGGCTCAGTGATGATCAGGTGCTACATGCTTGCGATATTTTGAGCGTAGAGTGAACTTAATGAACCTCTTGCGATCGTCGTTGGACGCTAAGGTTCTACTGTTGTGTCCCATGGCCCTTTGGGATCCCACTAGACTATTTCATTCATTTTGTGCAATCCCTGTCAGGTATGGTCAACTCCTCCTCGCGACACATTCTTAGGGATTCCACATCTCTTCTTGCAGAACATAATATCGGAGTTAGCAAGGCACTCAAACCTTTTAGAGGCATTGATTTTGAAAGAGACAAGTTCGCTGGACTGAACACAAGCTTTTGAACTTTTCAGCGACATTTTAATGGTTGCACCTACATTGAAACTCCAGGAATCAACTCACTATTAACGTGAATCCAGCATGCTTCCAAATGTGATCATCCACATGTTGACCACTGATGAAGTTGTGGAAAACTAAAATGACTATAGCAGTGTGATATGGTTGGGGATGTGCATGTTAAGTAAGGATATGCCTCCTAGTAATTAGATTAGAGGATGACTCTCTTACATATGTCTCGCCACTAAAGCCTTCTACATAATTCATTAACTAAATACTTGAAGCACTGTAATAACAGCTGGAATTTTTTGAATCACTAGTTGCATTAGAGCTGGACGTTTTTGGTATTCTTTTGTGGTTGTATTGAGTTGCAGTAGTTTTGACAGATTTGGCCACCCGGGTAATGGTGAACGAGAATCTATGTACATTGTCATATGACAAGGAACCACTGATAGAGTCATTCTTTCACAAAACGAGTGATGAAAGCAATCCTGAAAATCTTTGATTTTGGTATGTTGATCTAGCAGAAATTATGTCTCTTGGTGAGTAAATGGATAGCGCCACTGTTTTACTGAAGGAATGTCGAAAGGACTGGAGTCTCTGAATACGC
Source organism: Marchantia paleacea (assembly GCA_014180765.2). Taxonomy (NCBI): domain Eukaryota; kingdom Viridiplantae; phylum Streptophyta; class Marchantiopsida; order Marchantiales; family Marchantiaceae; genus Marchantia; species Marchantia paleacea. The sequence goes on from MUAA02000018.1 coordinate 6,286,625, forward strand.
TATGTCGGTCGTAATTGGAAAGGTTTAGATTTCAAATGCTTTGAAAGAAAATGACTCCCCGATTGCGTGAAATCTGTATATGGCACTTGACTCAAATTCTCTCTAAAACCCTTTTTGTATTACAAGTGGTTAGTGAAGATAGAGGTTCTACATTATAGGTGGACCACAAGGAAGTTGTCACATTTGGAGTTGGATTTTGATAGATTGTGGACTGAGATATTTAAATATCAGTATTTGTTCTAAGATTTTGATTTTCGTGCCACGAACGGTTTCTGTCGTTCAAATCCAATGCTCAGGTTATATGTGTTTGTGAAACTTCAATGAATGTCAATACTATATAAGTGGTTGATATATATATTTCTTCTATTTCATCTTGGACATTAGACTTTGCGTGATCCTTTTCAAGTATGAAATTTTGAGGACTTCGAGGAGGAGATAAATAGATCTCACACTTTGCTTTAAAAATTAAAGAGATTTGATAATTGATTAGGTAATAAAGGCAGTTGCAAATGACTGATAGTGTCATAATACTTGTTTTTGTGAGGGGTGTGTTATGAGGACAAATTTCTATTTGCGGATTTGGTATATTTTTTAAAATTTGTACTTGGAGTACCAATTGTGTAGTGGATTTTTTTCAAACCAAGAGCTAATGACATAGGGTTGGATAGTACAATTGGGACGGATACATGATCAGATTGTAGGGATGAAAATGGAGGCAGATTCAGGGAGGGAAGGATGTCTTCTCAACAATAAACGGTAACAGACATAAAAATTGACATAATATAGCCACTTTTCTTAAAAATAAAATTACTTATTTATAGGATGACAGATCAAGAGGTGTATCAAAGCAAACTTAGCTCATGTGAAGATGTTATATGCTGTATTTGAGATGAATGCACGGAGTCAACATGCCTGAGGAAGACAATTGCAGGAGAAAAGAGTGATCTTTATGGCAGCAAATAAAAGAGAATAAGAGGTTGAAGTTGGAAAATGATGTCCAATGAACATATTGCATCACATGGATCAAACCAATGAAATCTGATATAAATTCCACCAAATGGTATCAAACTCAGAAAGACTTATCAATATTCCTTGCAATAACAAATGTTCTATCAAATACCAAAAATTGCATCATTAAATGATTCCAAATAGGAAGAAAATGGAATTTGAATTTGCTTAAGCAAGAGGTGCAATGCTAAAGTCATGCTACTTTCATTCACTCTAAAAACCACAAAAGCATAAAGCTTTGGACATGTTCAAGAAAATGTTTGGATACAAATTGTAATTAAAATTATAATTAGATGGAGTTTAGCAAATCAAGGTGGAGGCTATTCCACAACCCTCAAATGTGAGTAGGGTACGAGCCTTCCTTGGACTTGGAAACTTCTATCGTCGATATGTGCAAGGATTTAGCACTATTTTCAAAGCCTTGATGAAGTTGACAAAACTAGATCAAGAGTGGCGTTGGAGAGATGAACATGAGAAAGATTTCGTTGAGCTCATGGGAAGGTTGCCATATGCCCATATTTTGAGGAGACCTCTGAGAGGTCGTCCGTTTAAAGTACATACTGATTGGAGTATGTTGGATTTGGGAGCAGTGCTTCCCCAACATGATGATGAGGGGAAGGAGTTTGTAGTAGCTTATGCAAGTAATTCCAACAATGCAGCGGAGTAAAAGTATAGTTCTTATGAAAGAGAATGTTTGGCAGCTGTTTGGGCGTTGGCACATTTCATATGTTATTTGTTTGAAAACTCCTTCACTCTCATCACTAATCATCAATCATTGAAATGGTTGATGGAATCAGACAAGCTTACAGGAAAGCTTGCACGTTGGGCTCTTATCCCACAAGAGTATAATTTTACGGTTATTCATAGATATGGAGTGGTGAACCGTGATGCGGATGGATTGAATCAAAACCCAAGTACAAATCAAGTTGACAAAATCGAAGCTCGATGACACAATGATACTGATGAGGAGACGGTGCCGGGTTGACATGCATATGCCTTTTTGAGTATGTTGGTGTAATAGACAAGTTACACAAAGGTTTTGCCATTCGTACAAAATTACAGTTTGTTCCCAAGGGAATGAGGTGTTATCTTTCTTTCAGCGACGAATATGAGTGTTTATGCTTCTTTTGAAGACTCTGGACATTCACAGTCCGAAGAGTGCTGTAGGATCATACTTAGAGGTTTGGAGCCTATTTTTTTATTTTTGGAATAAAAACGAACGATATTAGGATGAAGTCTGGCCGAATACGAAGTACGAAGATGGCCAAGACGAATGAGTTGTTAAGGAGGTCTGAAGCGTCGAACGGATTAGGGCAGTTAGTAACAACATCAACAAGTGCAACGAGCCGCAGAGAAGCAAGCACGAGCCGACGAGTCAAGTAGACGAGATGAAGTGAAAATCGGCCATTCGATCAGGGGCTCGTGAGGCTATTCAATTGCCAATGAAGAAGATGCCAACAGGAGTATATCGACCTTTGGTGCCAAAACCATAGTGATCAGTCGGGGAATTAACACGATTGAAGAACTTGGGTGGGGAGTTCTTGGCATGGCGATGGGACTATGTGTGCCCAGAATTGTGCGAAGAAGTTAGAACTAAGAAGACAGCCAACCCCATAGGTTGGAGAGGACATCCAGATTTGTGGGATGCGCTGCTTTGGGCTGAAGCATTAGGAAGGGATTACTCGAAGAAGAAGGATGGAGTCGACTGGGAAGAGTCGGCGATGCATACTGCATTCACCTTCGATGAGACCAAGTGGTTTGACCCTAGGGAGAGGGAGGGTACAAACGGCTTCAAGATCGATCTTATTTGGGATGACTTCCGACGGAAGATAATGTATACTTTGAACCAACTCTTCTCACCACAACAAACTACTTATGTAAGTATGCATAAGGTGAGAATAGTGGAGGGATTCGTCGGTGGATCGATCAAGGTCAATTGGGGAGAGATCTTCGCTCGTAATGTGCAAGCAATGGGACAGAGGCTGCGAGCGAGAGAGAAGGGAGTAATCTACATCTCTTCATTCTTGGTGCACATGTATTCGCGCATGGGGTGGTTGACGCCACAGGAGAGGAGGCGCTATCAAGTGAATCTGGTCAGCAATCTTGGTGCACCAATGGTGAGCAATGGCAGTAGTGGGTTGACGAGAAGCGTGGGACCCCACCAAGATGATGGTGTGCAGTCACCAGTGCAAACAACTCAGCAGGAGATGCCTTCGGAGGCAAGAGCAAAGACAATAAGAGATGAGGAAGAAGCGATATTCAGGAAGGAGGACTCCGTGGGGACCACAGAGAAGAGGAGTCCAAGTGTGGAGATAATTGCGGAGCCCAGCAGTAAGAAGCGGAAGCTGAAGGAAATTGCTCAGCCAGGAAGTCCAGTACCGAAGGCGTCGAGGCCTAAGGTAAAAGCAACCAAGGTAACAGTAGAAGCACCACTTTCGTCGGTGTTATATTATACATTGAGGTTATATACTCATCCTCAATGCGATTCCTAACAATAAGATTAGAATCTTATATAGTAGAGGCGTGTCATTGTACGGGAATAAAGTGGAAAATATCATAACTCTCAAGATAACACTAGTTGGTGCAATCCATAGAAAAATAATCATAGAAGATGATGATTTCTTTAGATGCTGTATTGTATTTAGACTATTTGACCTAGATAGTTAGATATCTTAAGTGCATTATGACATATTTCCCTATGTGATGCTATTGCGACGTAGCCCCATGTTACCCCTTTAGTTTCATCCATGTAACACTTTTTGGGGTTTTCCTTTTTGCTATTTTACTTTGTACTATTCATAACTCATGTGAACATAGGTGTATTCATGTAACATATTATAGAATTGTCATGCCTTATCTAATCAATCACTATATTTGGATTGTTAAATTCTCACTCTGTAAGTTTACAAGACTGCAGTTGGAGATCAACTTGATTGTAGCTACCGAACAACACTTACACAGCAGCTCAGTACATTTGTTGCACCAATTTCAATTCCAGTTTCGAGTTTGCCGAGGAAGCAAAAATGGGTGTTTGTAACAGTGGGCAATCAAAAAGGTGGGGAGTCGATGATAAGTCTCAGAGTAGATAGCGGCCGCAGCCAAATGAAGCCGGAGGTTACTCTTGGCAAACTTCCTGATTTCTCAGTCTAGGATTACTAAGCTTGACTTCCCGCCTCACCTTCAATCTTTCGTGAGGTATTTTGCCCATGAACTTTGTCAGGTCAATACCCTTTCTGCACCCTTCATGGAAGAGAAATTGTACTGTCATGATATTTTATATATTTTATCTCAGCTTCTAGTATAGTGCAACGTACTTTCTGCACTTTTTTTACCTCTTTAATTAAGGATGATTAGCATGCATCACATTGCATCTGCTTGGCACAAATGATCTTCTGCTAAGTATTTATTCGAACCCTGCTCGGGGTTCTCCATAAACATCAGTCAGAGTACATGGTTCAGCTCAGTTATGTTGTTTATGTAAAATCTCCATCAGTCAAATTTTACATAAACAACATAACTGAGCTGTACACATTTTTAGATATGTGCCGTAAATAGATATTACGAAATCATATGTCTCTAGTTTGTGACTAGATTCTAGAAGTCTAACATTACATTGAGGATCATATGATGTCGTCAACGCAGTCTCTGTAAGATCCAAACCAGAGACTCTGACATAACAAATATCCAAACGGGATGTCACCTGGTTGTCGGCCATTCTAGACCAAGAAACAAGACATGATCGATGGTGATTATGATCGTATGCAAAACATTATCAACAGAATGTTAGCACCGAGAATCCAGATTAGGTGATTATTGAGAGGCCTTGTTCTGAATTCGACATGTGCACCTTTGAATGGATGAATGTACAGTCCACGGACTGCAAAGGAGAACCATAAACCAAAACGAGTACTGAAGAACCTATAAGCATTTTTACAAACCCATAAGCCCAACATGATGTTTCATAGCAACTCTAATCTGATTAGATTCACGTCATAAAAACAGTACTGGTGGGGTTACGACTGACGAGTATCCTGAAATTGGAGTTAATTGGTAGTACGAGAGGTTCATCTGAATGAGATGTCTCTTTTGTCACCAGTTTAACTCAAGTACCTGTGCTTGCCCATACGTTCAGGTCTGAGGAATCCTGAACGTATGGGATTTGTCCGTTGAGGAAGAAGAATTTTTCCAACGCCAGTGGAAGTTTCTCTGAAAATGAAGCTGGAAGGTTGTTACTGTACAGCCAAGGATGACTTGATATTCCTGTGTCGACTTCCTGGTGGCTACAATTGCAACATTGTATCACGTTCCATGGCATCCTGTAGGCTCCCAGCGCTTCAAAATATTGAACTCCTTGTACTTAACCCATGCTCTGAGTAAAAGAATGTGGAGTCGTTGATATTCTGCCTCCAAAGGATGCAACAAGACCTGAAGAATGTAGCAGGTGAACACGGCTGGAACTTGGATATACATCACTTGTGATTGCCACGAAACAGCTGCCAAAATTACGAGCCCAAAGTTTAGCCTCGCCCGATCAGCTGCAATCATGAAATGCACCGCTTTGGTCGTGAAGTAATCGTGCAGTACCAGGAGCTAACCTTCCTTGGACTCAAAAGCCCGGCTTTTAATCACAAGGAACAACACAATCTGACTGATCTCGTGCCAAACAAATAGTGCTTACACTCCAAGCAATTCAGCATGCTGGTGGGTTATGCAAGAACATTGTAGCACATCTTACCGTGATAGGACCTGAGTACCGGACAGAGGGTTACAAACGGATATTTTAAAGAATCTGGGGGTGGAACATAAGTCAAGTGGTTATATATATATATATATATACTTCCTGAATACATATAGGAAGTATTTTTATCCAATTAGATCACGTTAAACATTGAATTATATAATATTTTTGTTTTGATTTATTGTTAAGAATTTTTTCTCTAAAAATGCATACATCTGATTGAATTTTTGATACAGAGTTTGTTTACACTAAACGTGCTGACTTTGAAAGATAAATTATATAATTTGGATGAACGCCTTAGGATTATTGTTTTAGTGAAAAATGATTTCAAGTTGTATTATTATAAAATGTAATGTAGAGTTATTTTGAAGTCACCATTTATTTATTACTAGTATTAGGTCAAAATTTAATGGAAAAGTATTTTGTGATTGTTAGTGCACAAATATAAATTATTTTCCAGATCTCAATTCATAATGTGACGTTCAATTTTATGATATATTCATCTATACAATTTTTTGTCATACATCTCTTTTGATAATTGCCAGAATTGCAAAATGCATTTGTTTTTCTGCAATCTATACATGCAATTTTTAGTAAAATCTCTAGCTAAAAGTAAAAATCATTAGTCATGATAGTAAAAATTCTTACAAGTTCTCTAAGTTTTGTGGGGTTATGCAATTTTCTATGACATGGCTTTTGATTCATATGTCTTTGATGGATAACTGTGTTTGCTTTCACCTTCTCTTTGTTTGTTAAATGCGTTGTGTGCTGGTTTGGTTATTGATTCACATGCTCGTAAGAATGATTGGTTGCAAAACAATCCTAATATAAAGTACTCCATTCCAACATTCAATTTCCATCACTTCTGTAATAGAATAATTTGGATCTCTTGACTGCCATCAACTGATCATGAAATACTTACAAAAGCTGTCTGAAATACCGTAGATTTCCGTATCATACACTAAACTGGAAACAGATGGGGTATTTACTTGATCATACCAGATCCTTTGGAATCCAACTATTATAACTTGGTTCGCCGTTATGGTTTAATATCAATTGAATTTCCCCAAGTCATGGAATTAGACATGTGCTCAAGGTTTCCCGTCTGTAATGTGTAGGTTAAATCAAGTAAATTGCCCCTAGCATGGGTCCAGTAGTTCTCTGTGTCAAAGCGTCAGAAGTCATGAAGGAGTCTTTTTGGAGGCCAATCTTTACGTGGCCCAAAAAGGAATCGTTCCTGCAACCTGATCATTGTGCCTACGAGCTCCTCAACACCATGTAATAAACTAAATTTCATATCATGAGTGATAAATTTCTCAAAAGTAATGATGAAGACGGGCGCTTGTCGAAAAAGGTCAGTGACCAAGTGAATTCAGCTATTTCATTCTGTGAGAAAACCCCGACCAAAAGTTTGCTAAGCGGGTCGACAACTGCATACTGAAACTCTGCACAAGCAAGTGAACGATTCCAGGCAGATCATATGAATCGGCACTTGGTCCTTGGCCTTGTCTGAAGGATAGGCTGGAGATGAGACCTTGAGCCATATCTCCGTTGCTGCGAATATTCTTGTCGTGGCTGCTCTTCCGACCGTCCACATCCTGTTTGGAAAATACGGAAAGCTCTTACGATCGACACCATGACGTTGTCGGCTTTCGGAATAAATGACTGAGGTTTTGCAGGATAGCTGCTGCAGCTCCGACCAATTTGCCACGAGACGATCGATGTGCTAAAAGTGCAGAGAAACGTGTTGAGATTCGCCTTGCGGGTTTGGGGCTTAGAAATCCTTGATGCAGATTCTTACTTCATGCTTCGAGCCCTGTTATAGACATTTTGAATTGTCAGCTAGAAACCTTCGTTTCTCAGGACTGTGATCAATATGCGCTCAATGGATTGTGGAAAGAGATTTGGGATCCGGGAACAAAAACTGAGGTGTAGAATATAGGTTTAGTCCGAGTTGAGTAAGAACGGGATCATTTTTCTAAAAAAAGTTGGATAAAAATCCGAAGGGCCAGTAACTGGTCTCTGAGTTATTTCAATTGTACATTTCTCATGTACGACGTAACAGCTGCAGAGTCCACACAGTGCTAAACTAATACCACAGCCTTGATTCTGCTTCAATTGAAGGATCGTCCGGTTTCATAATTGCACCAATGCACTCAGAATTAGAGAAAGACTTTAGCTTAACCTTAATTGTGCTATGGCACTTAAACCATTCTCTTTCGCATATGAAGAACACTTCAGAAACTATTTGGAAAAACACTGGATAGAAATGTACACCCAATGATATGAAACCATTCCCTTGCTACGAGGTATCAAGAAGATGAGCGAGCAGTCACAGGGTCCCATATTCAAGCAGTTTGAGCAGAGCCATGCACCTTCGGTTATATATCGAAGGTCACCGACGCCACAGTGCTAAAGAATTTTGCACGCAGCATGCAGATCATCATCAACAACAAGATCCCAGGGGCATTAGCCCAGTAATGTACAATGTTTAGAAGGCCACGGGTTTTGCAGTATCTGAGATCTATTTCAATCAATCGGCCGGGAAGATGCACAGCACCTCGATCGCCGTGACAGGACGTGAGATTTACCTGCCGACTTTCGGAGGTTGCCAGCTGGAGAATCTGGAGTCTGTGAGTCTTGAGATATCAGAGTACACCTCGTTCGCTGACACGGGAAGGATCTGTGTTTGCGATGAGTCCGGAACGTCAATAACATGGACCCGGTTGTCTGTGGGCGTGTTTAATCTACGATGGTAAAACCGATAGCCAACGACGAGGAGCGCAGCGCAGAGCGCGGCCAGGAGAGGGAGGCCCGCGGAAAGTCCCACGATGACGGGAGTAGATAATCCCGAGTCGGACTCCGAGCTGGCGGCGCTCGAGTCCGCCTTCTTCGTCACAGACGATACATCTGATCCTTCCGACAATCCATAACTGCTGAAGCTCCAATCCGTCACCGTATATGACTCCACTTGCACGCCACTCACGGCATAGAATCCTATCCACATCCTCTCGGCCATGTGCTCTGCCAGGTCCTTCTCCCACTCTAACTCCGAGGTCGTGTTTTCAAAGCCCTTCCTGGTGATTGTCGTCCGGAGCCTGTTATCGGTGCCGTTGTAATCGATGATCACGGAATATGAATCTGTTTCATTGAGGCTCTGGGCATTTGAGCTGGGACTGCTGACACAACGATAATTCGGGGGAGATGGGAAACTTCGGAACCTGCGATACGCGGAGCTACATTCCAGATTGCTGGAGAAGGCTGTGCGGAAGGAGACGGCGAACATTTTGCCTGTCCCCTGGGCGGTGCCCAGAACCGTATCGAGGGACGAGTTGTTGGCGATGGCCAGGAAGGTCAGGCGTTCGTCGGCGTAGGGGACTGCGCTCTCTGCCTTCGGCTTGACCTCGAACGCGAATGCCAAGCTGAAAGAGACGAAAGTCTGCGCCGTCGCGTTGTGCATCTGGACGGACTCGTGGAACAAGGCTGAGCCTCGCGTGGTCTCGTTGCCGGCACTCGGGACGGATCCGAAGACCAGGGACTCATTGGCACTTGATGCGGAGCCCTGGCAGATGATGTTACCTGAGCAGTCGAATGGAGCCTCGCCTGGAAGATTGAAGCTGACATTCTCACCTCGAACCGTGACCACTTCGCTTTGCCAAATGCTCAGACTGGCCACGAGGATCAGGAGTACACGATCATTTTTGCTCAACATGATGATCGCTGGCAAAGGAAGCTCGAAGACGACTGTGGACTGAAGATCGAGGGAGGAGTGGGAGGGGCTTTGGGGCGACGGATCAATCTTCGGGCACTTCGATCTGCAACGGAAGCCTCCAACATGGAAGTGTCATATGTTTTGTGCTTCTTTGCTTATCCTCGACGGAAAATTGGCCTCAAGTCGGACTTGTACACCAGCAGACATCACTCTCGGTAGGCTTCAAACAACGCGGTTTACGATTCGACAGAAGTGCTTGTACCACCTGAAAACAGGGCACAAAGTCAAAGATATGACATCATTGGTTTTACTTCCACGTTATCATCACATAGAGCTTTCGTTTCTACCGAGTTCTTCCCGTCATGTGTGTTGACGGTCAACAGACGGGGATTGTTTTTCTACTTTTGTACTGGCCATTCTATGACTTCTTGTTATTTGACGATCGTACAATTCACTTCATTGGAAAATCTCTACATAACGAATTTATTATATTCAGATTTCTGTTGTTGAATGCCGATAGACACGTAAACCAAATCTTACCAATGTCAAACCACATGCGCTCTTGCGTGGTTTCATTTTCAACCGTCGTATGAGAAAAATATAATATCTACTTTTCCAAGTAGACTAAGCTTATGTTCTGTAAAAACTTATTAGTGTATCAAAGTCAATTGACCCCTTGACAATCCTATAGTTTGCAGGTTTCACGGAGTCAATATATAAGACAGCTATCCATGATGTCATTGGCTGTGATATGTTTGCTATGGCAAAAGAGTGTTGATATTTTTCATGGAAATAGCATTGGTATACCTTGAGCATTGATATGTCATGCAGTAGACTCAAGTTAGGACATACCTATACTTGGTTTGTTATTCATGAGTAGCATGTTATCATGTGATCACATAGGGTATGCAACAATACAACAACACAACATATACTCTTCGTGAATGGCAGCACCTAAGGTCTCCAAGTATAGGGGTATTCAAAAATATTTATTATTTATTATTTATTACTCTAGCCTTGGAGTTATATAGAGTTATCGACTCGACTATAACATGCTGGTGTGAGAGTGCACCAAAGCCTATTATACCGGGCCATAAAGGGTATCATTTTCTTTATCTTATTGTGTGGCCTATTTTATTCTACATGTATTCATTGCTCTATAGTGAGTAGTGACTGGTGTAATCCATAAAAGAGCAATCACGATAGGAGATACTTTTTTGGATACTCCAGTATAATGTAGACCATTTGATCCAGATATTTTGGATATCTTCAGTGCAATATGGCATATTTTTCATTGTGATGCTATCGAGGTCCTTTTGGATGATCCCTAGGTTTCACGTTTGGTAAGCATGCATATAACGAAGCAACCAGCCTAGCCCCATCTTACCCCCTTGGTTTCATCCTTGGGGACTTATGGGGTCTTGCCATCCTTTTTGCTTATTACTTGATTTTCGCTTTGGTTGGTGATTCAAATGGCGCACACATTTTGGTATGAAGGATAGTCCTTTAGTGTAGAGTGATTTTGCTAGAGTCACACAGTTCAACTTTACCCAAAGGTGGAGGATAATCTGCCCATGCATGATCTGAGCTTTACCAAAAGGTAAAACATTCATATTTGGAAGACATTTCTCATGCAAAGACCTAACAAGTGTGTATGTGTATAGCCATATGCTTCGCTTGGGAGGTTGTGCCCAATATTTAGACGAATATTAAAATCAATAAAACCATTAGTGCTTTCGATTGCGGATAGAAAGAAAGAAGAAGAAAACACCACTGGTAATGATTAACTTATGTTCATGCTGTCATGCTAAATGCAAGGATTTCTGGATAGGTCAGATATTCATGTTGATCCGTTTGGATCCATATGTGGTTTGAAAGAATTTTTCCAGATTTTCAATAGTTTTATTTGACACTTTTTGTTAAGAGGAAACTACTCATCGTGACAAGAGTCCTTATTACGGAATATTGCCCTGACCTCATCCTTTGACTACAAGGTCTGGTGTAAATGTCTTAGGTGACACTTTTTGACGGCATGCATGCCATACACACCGTCAAATGCATTGTATGAAGAAGACTTATCCGGGAGTCTTCATCCGTCATAAAAGTCATTTTTAGTCCAACATAGACCGGAATCCACTTAGATCGGAAAGTGGAAAAATAATGAAGTTTGTTGACTACTTAGCCAGTCCGATAGCCATCTCCATTGTAAAGCAAAGGAGCCCGTAAACTCCATATGTGAGCTTTGACGGCAGATATACAAAATATGCCTACCAATGGGTCCCTTAGACCTAAATATACAGACTGTCATAGGCTAATTCCCAAAAGATCTTCAGTCAAAGCTGAATTAGGAGCTATAGCTTTCTCCTTGTACCTCAACTACTACTTAATGGGTATGGATATGACAACTTCCTTTGTGATCTCCTGCCTCCTCGTAGATCATACAGATTAAACAAGTGGATACCAAGATTCTGGTTATGCATTTAAAACCAAAAATGTAATGCTCCTCTTGCTCAAATCATCCCTCGTTTCAATACATTGATCTCCAATGTTGAACATCTCCATGAGAAAGCTCTCCACTATAACGATTCACCATCACTATAACGAAAATTATGAAGTTTCTTTTCCAAGAACAGCTCTGTAATAACTCTAGAGGGCTTGTGAATCTCAGATAGTTTCATCCCCATGTCCTCAACTGTTTCACATTTGCGTATGTGAATGTGCTAACAAGTCTTTATGATCAAAAAAATGTGAGTTATTTCCTCCATCTCTTCTAAATCTCACTTTGAGCTAACGTCAAGACTATCAAGATCAGCCTTAACTCACGTCCCATCTATATATTTGACCAGCTGCTTGGAACTTAACAAGTAATTCACGACAAATTAGCGTAACTATGATTCCTTTCATCAAGCTTTGTTCAAAACAATGTGAGTTCTTTCCTCGATTTCTTCTAAATCTCACTTTGACCTAGCGTAAGGACTATCAAGATCAGCCCTAAATAATGTCCCATCTACATACTTGAATAACTGCTTGGAACTTAAGAAATTTTTCATTAAAAATGAACATAACTATGATTTCTCTCATCAACCTTGTTTATACGTTGATCTACTGAAGAATTAGCCATCTGAATGTCTATTCTCTTACATGCTAGAGAGAATGTGTGAAAAGTATGAAGAATGAAAATAAGAAGTACATAGATACCACCTTGCTAGTCAGGAATAAAGAAGATGGCTAGATCCAAGGTTCAAGGGATTTCAAATGTCTCTATTAGCTATTAGAGATTTGATATCTAACCATGCAACCTAGCTCTAATACCATGTTGCAAAAATCAATAAATCACATATTTTGTATTCAAATAAAATTCAAAAAATTGAATACAATACATTGTTCATCTCTAAACCTGATATTCAGGTTAAACTATGGGAGTAGAGTCACAACTAGAAGGTAAAGTGAGTCTTGCTAAAGGATTCACTCTTGTTGGTTTAAACTACAATTATTCAACGGGGTCTATTCAACAATTATCTCTTGGAGGAAAGTTGTTATGAGTATGTGAGCTAGTAAGCTTCTGCCATTGCTACTTTTGGTTCCCATTAGGATATCCATCAGATGGCTGTGGAACACACGACCGATACAGGTCACACACAATGTTCACGCTGCTTGCAGTTGGGTGGTTTCCAATCAGCGTCTTGTAATCACAGTCACAATATTTCAGTCCGAAACGAACATATAAATTGCTAATTACAATACCTTGAAATCTTTAGTTCGGTTCTCTTTCTGTTTTAAATGGCGGTTGGATATTTGTGCCGTCAGATGAAAAGACTTGGAACCAGTAGTTCAGAGCTTATAGGAAGAATAAAGAGTGGGCAGGCATGGCCGGTTATAGCTTACGCCTATGGCATAGGAAAAACGCCAATGGCTACGAAGCTGTTGTCGTGCTCATTCGAAATCATTCGGAAGACCATAAGACTTTCGGTTGTAGGTAGTGCAAAGAGAAGTTCTGCATTGTGGTGGACACATTGTGTTCACCATAAGTGTTCACACATTGTTCTAAATGAAAGAGCTGTGGTTCTCCATCATCTTCCAGATTGTCGAGACCACCCAACTTCCATTGAGGAGGAAATGGAGCAGAATGGACAGACATGGCGCTACCTCGTCGAAAGCTTCATCACCAAAAAACTGAACTGCTGTAAATGCGCTGAGAAGTTGCTCCATAAGACAAGTTTGAGGTTTCATGTACAAACATTGCGAAGATCCCCGTCGAGATCCAATCGTGAATTTATATGGTAAGGGATTCACAACTGAAAGAACTTTGGTTCTCCTGCAGCAACATTATCCGAATGTCACTACCACCAACCTCTCATAGACAAAGAGGAGCTGCAGGCTTGGCCTACGGCATTCGTAGCCTTAACGCCTGCAAGCATTCTTGAGACGTCTCATAAACCATAAAGCTCTTACGCTTTGACAGGTTCTTTATGAAAAATCTCGAGGGTTCAGAAGAAAACCTTGCGGAGATCCTATCGACTGTTGCTATGCATTTGCATCCCTAACCGTCGGTTTGGAAGTTGAGCAGGAGACAAGTAAATAATGCATTGTCGTCACTCCAATATTATTTTTTCTCCACGCTTCACATATCTCTCGTTCATGACTCTAAATCCACTCATGTTAACCATTTTTATTCACAAATTCTATTGTAAACGAATCTCAAATGCATAGCTCCGCAATGAAATAGCTTGCGCAGCAGCTTGTTACTGTCATAGGAAGTTCTCTCATAAGAAGAAGTTGAGGTCATAAGAACAATGCGGGTACCATGATCCGGTTTTCATCTCGATCTGAGACAATCACTCCCCAACACGATCCGTTTAACAATCTTTTCAAGTTCAATCGTAACTTGAATCAGACCCACAGTCCATTTCTTTTTCATCATAGCTTGGATGGACTTCAGAGTAAAGAAAATATTCTGAACGGTTTTTCTTCACATGTCAAAGTTCAGTCATACGGGTTGTAGATGATTCAAATTTCTTTTATGGAGTGGAGACATCCCGAATGGAGTCGTTAACTTCAGTAATCTGTGTTTTTTTATACAGCATGCAAGAATATTCATACATACCATATGTTTGGGTGTAGACATCAAATATGCGAAGAACTGCATGTTTCTTTAGAAACAGCCCAAACGTTTGGAACATCCCTCCTTGTCGATGTTGAAACCACATAGAACTCTCATTCGAGAGAGTCTATATACTTCGCTTTTTTCCCAGATATATGCTTCGTTTTTTACCTACTCAATTGACTTGTTGGCCCAACAAGTCAATTGGAGTGAAATGAAATAATATCTTCTTCCAAATCTCCAAGGAGTTGATCTTATACCGTACTCACTCCATAGTCGAGGTTGTGATTAGGTAGCTAACAGATAGTGTGGAGAAGTTGATGAAAGAAAGGTAGAATTGGTGAAGGAGGTGCAGATATTGAAGCAGTTGTATGCAGAAATTTGATATGTGGAAAATTAGAATTTGCAGTTGCACGAGACTGAGAAGAGTTGAAGTGACGTGGAAGTGCCAGCTCGGTTGGAGTCTCTTGCTAACAAATGTGCCCAACACCTCTTTGCGTGGTGTGGTGAGCAAGAAATACAACGGTTGGAGAAGTTGGTAAGAGTGATGGAGAATCCTGGGGAAACCAAGGAGGAGAGAAAGGCAATGTAGAAAGCCTTGGGAAGGGAATTCCAAGAGGCTATATGTCTTCACCGACAGGAAAGTACTGCAGAAATCTAAAGGATAAGAGAGATCGATCCATGTAGACACCATTTAAAAATATGGACTAGAATAGTACGTAGGAATAAAGAAGTGACATCTACTTTCTTGGAAGTGTTCAATTGATTGAACTGCAATTGTAATCAAGGTAGAACAAGAACTCACGAAGTTGATGTGACACCCGATGTCAAATGGACATTGATTTGTTGTGAGAACGCCTAAGCGTTTGGTTGTAAAAGAATTGTTCTGACCCTTATGTGAGTTGATACTCTCTATTTCTCCTCTTCACTACTCCATATTCAAGTTCATTGTAATAGTTAAAATTCTAGCAGAAGAAGATTATAGTTTTCAATAATAAGACAAATAAATCTTAATCAAAGTTCACAAATTAATACTCTAGAACCTCTTTGTACTCTCAAGAAATTTTCTTATGTTTCTCTCCTCCACATCTCTCACAATAATTGTTGAAATGTACACTGTGTAAATAATATGTGTACTAAAACTATCAAACATCCCAATCCTTCACTCCAATTACTCTCAAATTTCATGAGAAAGTCATTTATCATCTAAGCTTCAACTCTAAATGTTGAATTGATGAAACTTTTGGATATTAGAAGTTGTGATCGCTATACTATCTTCATGATAGTCAGTGCAATCCACAAACTATGACTATATGCATCAACTTCGAACTATTGTTTTGTACTCAAAACTCATGGAATCAGGTTTAAATTTCAATCCAAATCCAAGAGTGAGTAGAAAACTATATTGAATCAAATCTGTCCAAATCCTCATAGGATTTTCAGAATTGACCCAAACACTCTCTAAGGACTGAATTTTACTTTTCAATTTCAAATCATCACAATAGAGTGACAAACTACTCAATTTCAATCATTCTTGAGACCACCTTGTAGCTAATGTTATAAGTTCTCCAAATCCATCCCCAAATCTTTAATTATCTCTCTAAAATACTTCTAAAACTCCTCAAAACCTCAAAAAACTGGACCAATTGCATTATTGGCCCAAACTCTAGGACCAATGAGAATAAGAAGTGTCATTTTGACATCTAGTTGGACCAAATTAGCTCTCGATTAATTTAAAGCTTTACAACTATCTTAAACACATTACTTAGTTATTATATAAATAATTTGAAGTGCCACTAATATAAAGTCAAAATAACAACTCAAAATTTGCTAAGTATGAACAAAAATACAAACGGAACCAAAGAGTTTATAACTTGAGAATAATAATCTTGGCCAAAATTCATAATAATCAACAATGGCTAATTTTTTTATAACCAATAGTGATGGATTGAAACTGTAAGGAGTTAACTCAAGTCTTGAATAACTCTTATTACTTTGACTATAGTTAGTTACCATATTCAAAAAAAAATCGCATTGAAGACACTAGATGTTGATCACAAATGGATTGGGCATTGGTACATCTGGAGGATCATGTTGTTCTCTATCCATGTCCCATGTCGGCTCTACTTCAATTAGATAAGCTTCTTAGTCAGCAAAGCAATGATCTAGATCTCTTTCTTCCCCTATTCATCATGAATATTATATTATTTGATAAGATCCCAAATAATATCTCTCATATCCTTATCAACATCATGACCTTACAAAGTGGATCTAATTGCGGGCTTTTAATAGCCTTACAATGAACCATCAATCATCTAGACCGAAAGTATTATCATCATAATAACAACTCTGAAGATGACACATGTTATAATCTTCTCATAGTAGTCGCATCACAATACAACATCCACATCCCCTTAACCTTTGCATCCTTTAGTATGCAGCAAGAAGTTAATCGATGTGTACGGGATGTCACATTAAGTCAATGTGATCTTATGCTCTAGCTAGATGCTCCCCATATGACTCATCTTCACCAAAAGGTCAAACTTCTCCTCAAGTTGGCCAAAGTTGAGCTTGTTATACCAACTTTTGAAGATCTTGATTCGTTTTAGTGCAATAGGTACCTTCAACTTTGTACCATCCAATTCTCTTAGCAAATAAGTAGCATTGTGATGAACATTGATCATCACATATGACCCAAACCACCTTTATGAAAAAATTTTCAAGTTGTTATGTTGGTTATCCATACTATTGTCATACACCAACACCCTATCACCTTCTTTAATCCCCTTTGGGTCTTAGCATATGACATTTGTCAAATCTATCTTTGTTCTTGAGGCGTGACTCTCTAAGTCTCTCCATTGTCAATTGTACATCCTTTGTTCTGCTCTCCAGCTATCGAATACGTATCACCAAAAGATCTTCTCTACTGAGATTATCCTCCCAAGGCAACACACTCTATATGGAAATATTTTTCTCTATTGGGATAATTGGATTTTGGCCTTGCATTAACTCTTATGGCATGTAGCCAATCTCAAAACTATGGATTGTACAATTAGGCCATAATGCAACTAGTAACAAATGAGGCCGTTGTCCAGCCTTTCCGCTATATGACTTCACAATTGCTTTGACAATAAGTGGATGATTCCGATCACTCTTTGTATTCCCTTATGGATAATAAACAGTGGTGAGAGACAACTTGACTTTACATCTCTCAAAGAAGTCACTTGCATCTTGAGCATTCAATTCCACTCAATCATCGGTTATCTTCCCAACATATCTATAATGAAACACAACGTCCTCTAAAAGATATATGCAAATCCCTTTCGTTGATTTTTTTTGGTAGGACCCTCCCTTCCATTTGATTAAAAAGATCCTCCCTTGCTAACACGAGATATCTCATTTGCTCTACTCCCATTGGCATAATCACAAAATCCACAATCCACCTATAATGGATAGCAAATGGATATGTAGGTTGCAAACCATCACAGTATTGGATTACAAAATACATCTGACATGTCTCACAAGTCTCCACAAATCCAGCACATCATTATAGATGTCTTTCCACAATATCTCTCGTTCAATTTCATGAATATGACATATATAACTCTATGGCTTGTCCATAAGGTTTCATGAAAATCCTGCATCAACTTATGCTGAGCCTTCTTTCCATAAATCACACGTTGTGACATATTACTCTTCCGCTTTGATCTCTTGTATAGTTATCCATCTTGTAGCATGTTATTGTAGACTTTCCTTCTTACATGTTTGTAATTTGAGTGATCCTAGTAAAATGGGACACAAGCTTACTTATACCACTATGAAGTAGTTAAAGGAAGTAGTTAAAGGTTGGATCAGATGGTTTCCTTCTTGCAAATGAGAAAAGGTCTTTCAAAGAGATGTTTGTTAGGTATGGAAAAGTATTTTCTTTTAAACCAAAGAAGATAGGGTGTATGAATCATAATGTGGTAGCTCCCATGATCATTTTCATTATGCTTCATGCACATTGGGACTTGAGACCGATCCTAGTAACTAGGGCCCATATTCCAAAACTCATTGAGTTGTTGAAGGAAAAAAAAAAGATGAGGATTTTGGAACTGTCGTGTGCACCATATTCAAGTCTGTGTTTGCAATATAAAAAAAGAATGGATCACTACGAGCCATTGAAGACATACAACTAGTCAATCAAGTGACAATCAGAAATATAGGGGTGGTACCAATTGTGGACAAGTTTGCAGAAGCTTTTGTAGGGAGAGCTATCTACTCCATGGGAGATCTTTACTCTAGATATGATTAGTTTCAACTATTAGAAAGAAGCAAGGATATTACCACAATGAGAATACCCTTGGGGTTGGTAAAGATGTGCACGTTGCCACAAGAGGCCATAAATTCAATGGTACACATGATAAATGGGATGAATAAAGTGTTAAGAAACTTTATTCCGGAGAAGATTATGACTTTTCTAGATGATGTGCCCATCAAGAGATGCATAGAAGAGGAGAAGGATGGAACAATCGATCAAAGGAGCTATCGGAAGTTTTTGAAGGATCACATTGAAGATTGTGAGAGGATATTATCTCCATTGAAGGAGATTCATCTTACATTATCATGAGCAAAGTATACATTTGGGGTGCAAGAGATTGTCATTATTGGTTATTTGTGAGGATAGTATGGTAAAAAATCAAATCCCAACAAGGTGGATGCTATTCAAAGGATGCGTAAAATCTAAGACTCCTTGATAAAAGTAATAGAGTTTTTACATGCTATTGTGTTCTATCACATATGAATTCCTCACTATGCTCATATAACAGATCCTTTATATGGATTGTTAAAGAAAAATCTGAACTTTGTATGGGAGAATAGATATGTATAGGCCATGAGAAAGTTGAAGAGCTATATGTCATCACGTCTGATTTTACGAGGGATAGAATATCATCATAACAAGCCAGTGATATTGACGGTGGATACCAGTACTATTGCCATAGCATGGGCTATGGGAGAAGATAGCAAAGATGAAGGAAGTAGGTATGCTATCAAGTTTGGAGCCAAGGTCTTGAATGAAAGATAACGAAGTTATACTCAAATGAAGAAGGAATGTAGAGTGTTGTTACGGCCATGAAATCGGAAAAAAACTACCTGATTGGGGCACAAGTGATTCTTGAGATGGATTATTTACCATTGATGGGGATGATTGCCAATTGCAATACATGAGATATTGCAATATTGAGGTGGATAACATACATCAAGACACTTAATCTAGAGTTCAAACATGTGGCAGTAAAGTATAATAAGGTGACATATATGTTATCAAGAGCTAGATATAAGGAAAAAGAAGAGGTGATTGATGATACTTATGATGTAGCAATGATATTTTATTCTGTGGCTCATCTACAAGGATTAACACAATGTTTAACATTGCTGAGTGGAGATATTTTTTGGAAAGAAGTGAGGTTAGTCTTTTAGGACATTGGAACGATTATCCAAATCAATTTTGGTAAAGGAGTCATGAGAAAACTTGTGAATGATTATCATAATGCATATGCGGTGATATCGGTTGAAGTCTTTAGTTATGGTGCTAAGGTTAGAGGAGTAGGAGAGGAAATTGAAGAGCAAGTACCACTCAATGGCCTATAATCAAGTACTCTCTCTACAATGGAGAAAGGAAAGGTATCTAGAGAGGCTCTTTTAAGAACAGCGGCAGACATTCGTGTTACTGCTAGACGAAAAGTTCTCATAGAGATCATGTCGGTTTATGCTTATATTGCCAAGTCTCAATATGAAACATTGGTGGAAGAGAATAGACGGAGGGAAGAGGAAGGTTTTGTTAGAAGACTCTTGCTGAAGAAGTTGGCTAGAGAACGTGTCAGACCTGATATACCCCTTCAATCTGATCATGGTATGCAGGAAACTGGTCCTTCAAGTTCTAAGGAAAGAGCCAATATGGGTGAGAAGTACAAGGAGAATCACCAGCTTACAAATTACAAGTAGATATTGAGACGGCAACAGATTTGAAGGAAGTATTGAAGGAGAAAATTTTGAAGAAGAAGGAGTTTCATAATGTTATCATTGATATTATCAAGAGGAAAAGGAAAATTTTCAATGAGATTGCTCTACTTTATGCATTGGATACAAATGTGTCAAAGTATGAAAAAGATGCATTGATAGAGTAAATAAATATTTGTTATAAATATTTATATATATTATATAAATGTCATAAATATTTTTTATTTAATATATTATGCAAATATAAATTTCTTTTCACTTCACAGATGTCAACTTTGAATTGATTATATTATTATTTTTTGAGTTAAAAATTTAATATATCAAATTTTTATAAAATAAATAATAAATAATAATTGAAAATTTACATTTTATCGAGATAAATTTACTATTATCCATGAAATATAGGTCCGAAACAGGAATACACGAAGAAAAACATGCAATCAATAGTCGACACAGGAAATACGTGGTTCACCTCACTGAGGCTACATCAATGGAACACGGAGAGTCACTTTATTGAATAATTCTATTTGTGTCGTAGAGAGCTTTTGCCAGCCCTCTTATATAGTAGTACCAACCCTAGCCCTAGTTTAACTAAATATAATCAAACTAACTAGAGTAACTCAATACCTAAGTTAAGTACTAATAATCTTCCCGTTGACTCATGTCTTGGGGTCTCTAACTCTTGTTATCCATATACATACTTCACGGGAGTCCTAGAAGGAAACCTGAAGCATATTTTCTCTTGTAAACAAGGATTAACTAGAACTAAGCCATAGCCAAACTAGGAAGGAGTAAAACATATACAAGAATCAAACAATTGCTAGAGTAACTCTACTAGTGCTCCTTATGCAAAACCTGCATAGTAGCACAATGCCTCTTGAAACTCTCTAAAGGAATAACTTTAGTCAAAGCATCAGCTGGATTGAGTTTACCGTCAATCTTGACTAGCTCAACCTTCATATCAGAAACTCCATCTTTGATAAAGTGATATTTGATGTCGATGTGCTTCACCCTTCTATCCATCACTTGATGTGCTCCAAGATGTAAGACACTCTGACTATCACAATGGAGATTTACAACATCCTGTTTCAATCCCATCTCAACGATAAGTCTTTTCAACCAAATAGCCTCCTTTGCTGCTTCCGTTGTTGCTACATATTCGGCTTCCGTAGTTGACTGAGCTATGCACTTCTACAAGGTAGATCTCCAACTAACACATCCACCTCCAAGGGTAAACACATATCCAGTTGAATACTTTCTCTTGTCCAGATCTTGTCCATAGTCAGCATCAACGTAACCCAACAAGGATTTGGCATTATCCAATAAACCATCAAACAAATGACTATAATCCTTAGTACTCTTGAGGTACATGAGAATCCATTTCACAGCTTCCCAATGCTCCTTCCCTGGATTTGACATGTACCTGCTCACCTTGCCCATAGATAGAGCAATATCTGATTTAGTGCACACAATCAAATATATGAGGCTAACCACTGCCTTGTCATAGGGAATTGACGACATCTTTAATCTCTCAGTTGCATCAATTGGACATTGAGTTGCTAAGAGCTTAAAATATGTTGCCAAAGGAGTCCACACTCCTTTAGAGTCTGCCATGTTAAACCTGTCAAGCACACACTCAATGTACTTACCGTGACTTAATCATAGCTTCCTCTTCTTCAAATCCATGTGAACATTTATACCCAATATCCTCTTGGACTTACCCAAATCCTTCATCTTGAAAGCAGATTTCACTTGTCTCTTGCATCTATCAACGTCAGATTGTTTTTTTGCCAAAATGAGCATGTCATCCACATAGAGTACTAGAATAATGAGGCTAAAGATCTCATTATTCACCTTCTTCATGTAAACACATGGATAAAACACACTACGTGAAAATATGTTTTCATGAATTCATCAAACCTTGCATTCCATTACCTAGGAGCTTGCTTCAATACATATAGAGATTTGAGCAATTTACAAACTAACTTCTCCTGACCTTTCTTCTCATAGCCAGTAGGTTGTCTCATGTAGATTTCTTCCTCCAAAGATCCATATAGAAAAGTCGTGACAATATCCATATGATCCATAACTAGACCAAATATTGCAACAAGTGCATATACCAGACTAATTGTAGCATACTTTGCTATAGGTGAGAAGACTTTGTTGTAGTCCACACCTTTCTCTTGTGTGAAGCCCTTAGCGATGAACCTAGCTTTGAAGATCCTCGTCTCTTCATCCGCTGTATTATCCTTCAATTTGTACACCCACTTGCTATCAACCAAAAGTTGACCCTTTGGAAGCTCCACCAGCTCCCAAGTCTTGTTCTCAACAAGCGATTGCATCTCACATTCCATAGCAACATCCCACTAAAGCTTATTTTTAGAGGCTTGAGCTTCTTTATTTGAACAAGGTTCTCTTTCTTCCAAGATCAATGCATTGTCATCATCATTCTCAGATTGAATATCATGATCCTCAAGAATAGATGAGTCAGCCCATGTTCCATACCTTTCGGGAGCTCTATTAATCGGATTTGATGATCTCCTTGTTTATGGTCCTGGTTGATCTCCATTTTTTCGTGATGTGTCTTGAGTCTCAGCAATGACAACTTGCTCCTCCAATTCTTGTTGTTCAGGAATTTGCTTATCTGAACTGGAGCTTCTCCTTGTGGAACATCATCAAACCCATAATGATCAACCCCCCCCCAACAACATCTGTGAGTGGAGATTTGCCCTTGTCAGGACGGGGAGCCTGAGATATCTCCCCCTCTTTCAATGATCTAGGCTCATCGAAAGAAACATCCCTACTGACAATCACCTTACAAGCTACAGGATCCCATAGCCTATAACCTTTCACACCACTTGCATATCGAAGAAAATGACACTTCTTGGACGTAGGATCCAACTTGATCCTATTCTCCTTAGGTATGAGAGGATAAGTTGTACAACCCAAAATTCTCAAACAACTATAATTAGCCCTCTGTTTGTGCCTCAATTCAAACGGTGTCAAGAAATTGATTGCACTTGAAGGAGACAGATTTACCAAATACACTGCGGTATTTACAGCTTCAGCTCAACATACTATGCACCTTCTCCAATACTGTTCGGTTGAGTCTCTCAGAAACAACATTTTGTTACGGAGTATAAACCGTGGTGAGATGAAAAGTGATTCCCTCCTCTTTGCAGTATCTTCTAAACTCCTCAGAAGTATACTCCCCACCATTATCCGAACGTAGTAATCTCATCTTGTGACCAGTCTGAGTCTCAACTTCGGCTTTCCAACTTTTGAAAGTTGCAAAGACTTCAGACTTTTGTGTGAGAAAATAGACCCACACAAATCTTGAGTAATCATCAATAAACGATACATAGTACCACTTCCCAGAATGTGAGGCTTTAGCAGAGGGTCCCCACACACCACTATGTATTTACTCAAGTAACTCTTTGGAACTATGAGTTCCAACACCAAAGGATTTTCTATGTTGCTTGCCCATAAAGCAATGCTCACAAAATTCCATGTCAACTTTACCTAAACCAGGTAACAAGCTCCTATCACGAAGAAAGGTCAAGTACCTATTACTCACGTGTCCCATTCAAGAATGCCAAACATGAGTCACGCTGTGAATTTGGTGGCAATTCAGAAGCAACGAAACGCTCGCTCTTTGATTAGCCAACTGACCCACCAACAGCTCCCACCGAGGTGAGACAAGCAAGACCCTTCTTCTGACTGCCACTCAGTTCCAATTAGTGGGTCAACTGTAGTACTTTCACACTTGGACCCTTTATGGTCACTCAATCTCCAAGGATTTCAAGAGCAAATCTTCAGATGCTGAAACTAAAGCCACAGCGCCGACCCGGCGGACGGATAAAATATGAGATCTTTGCGATTAATTATTTTTGTCGTTGCCTTCTCCAGTGCACAAGCCACTATGAGAACATTGGAATTTTGTGCAAGCTCCACCATGCTATTGTAGTAATTTTGTTGAGGGTCTTGTGACTTCTTAGATATGGAATAGTAGCTTATCGGGCATCCAAAATCCTCGAGCCTTTTACCTAAGGCATCTCCAATTCGTCCTAGATCAACTACACCGACTCGCTTCCCACTCACCTTACTTGTGAATGGGTAGTCACCCTCCTTGAGCCATCTCTCCTCACACACATACTGATGAGCGGTGGGAATCTAACGCATGCATGCCCACAACAACGCTAGAGGAGTATCAGCAATACAATCGATGAACATATCAGGAGTATTCGTCACTGACACCCCACGTTCCTTACAAAGAAAGACGTCCACCTTATCCAACCCTACGGTGTTACTCGACACAATCTCCATGTTCAACCACACAAACGGCATTTTTGGCATTAACTCTAGAAATTGATGGCAATGAACCTGCTTGAGATGCGGCTAATTGCTCTACTTGCTTGGCCTCATGATCTTATTGGCGTCTATCCTACTTCGGTCATTCCTACATTTCACCGTTCCCATAACAATCTACCATAGGAAAAATCATGCGTTCACTCTTGAACAATTTGGTCCTCGTAATGCAGGTGCTCTTTCTTAGGGGGGCTGAAGAGTATGGGCGACTTTGGTCCACAGATTCCCAACCACATCCACAACCGTAGTAAATTGAAACGCTGCTCATGCTGCATGTTCCTCAGTCCTCCTGCGTTTCATCCTCCTCTTCCATGCTGAACCCAATCCCCACTCCGCTTGCTTTCACCAAGAAAGAAAGCTAAGAATCAATCGATGTGCTTGGCCCTCCGAGCGAACATTGGTCGGTTAGTCAATCAAGCCCAAGAATTGACACGCTACCACTAAAATCATCTACCGCAGCGTCAACACCGGGACTTCAGGTCTTGATCATTCGAGACAGTGCACACGTTGCAGTTGCCGTTCCTTCTTGCTCTCGTTCTCGTTATCTCATGAGCTGCTAATGTTGTGCTCCCTCGGTAGCACTGTCTGTCGCTTGCCTTTCCAAGACTCTTTACACCACGAAAGTCCCAGTCTGTTGCTTCGAAGGACAACACGTACGCAACACAATGCCTCTCCTTGCAAGGGTGACTGACTACAAACAATCCTACCATGTGCTACACTGGGCATAGCGGCAGCAGATGTGCCCCACACTGGTTCGACAAATTGAACGATTGAGCTGATGTGTTATGTTGTGCTTGCTCGCTTGTCTGTCTATCTTAGGCTCAAGGAGATGTGGAGAGAAGATACAAGAATATGGGTCCAATGTAGATCAGATATCGCGCTGATACCAATTGTAGGTCCCAAACAGGAATACAAGAAGAAAAACATGCAATCAAGAGTCGACACGGGAAATACGTAGTTCACCTCATTGAAGCTATGTCCACGGAACACAGAAAGTCACTTTACTAAATAACTCTATTTGTGTCGCATACAGCTTCTGCCATCCCTCTTATATAGTAGTACCAGACCTAGCGCTAATCTAACTAAATATAGTCAAACTAACCAGAGTTATTCAAGACCTGAGTTAACTTCTAACATGAAATATTTGTGTGAATCAAATAGATGTAGGAACTCAAAATTTGTATAATAATATATTAATTGAATTGTTTTTTTTTATCACAATCTGCAACTCATTACTTCTAGATTTGCAAATTTTTTTAAGTACATATTATTTATGATTCATTCATTGATGGCTATGAATGTATCTATGCAAAATTAAAGATTAAAATTAAAATCATTCAATTTATAATATTTTATTTAATGCCATGTTAGGTGACTTTGGGCTCGCTGTGAAGGTGGACCATCATGAAGACGTCGCCTACCAAGGTTGCAGGAACGCATGGCTACATAGGCCCAGAAGTACCAGCCACTCAAAAATTTACAGAGAAAACGGATGTTTATGCATTCGGTGCAGTGACTTTGGAGATCGTGACGGGTTGTCGGGCACTGAATTGTGACCCTGCTTATCCAGGATTACTTGTAGAAAGTGTATGGAGTAAGGTGGTTGAAGGAAATATTATCTCTCGTGTAGATGAGAGGCTGGGAAAGGCGTACGGTGAAGGTCAACCTGAGTTGCTACTACATCTCGGTCTCTTGTGTTGCGATCCGGTTCCTGATGCTCGACCCAGTATGCGAGATGCATTGTGCATGCTGCGAGGTTCTGTACCTATGCCTCCTTTACAGTCTTCCATACGTGTATCATCATAGTGGACCTAATCGAGTGAAACATTGGAAATCTACGACTATCACCACATTTTCCGAATCCTGAGGTAGTTTTGACAGTACGAGCCTTTCTTCGCAATCATGATCCATGGCGAGCGATGACTTGTGCCGTAAATGTAAATGCAATCCTATTCTGATGTCACTGGGACTGAACATAAATGAATCTGGACATATCTGAAATTTCTACAGGAGTGGGACTCACACTGTCTCCCAGTCTGACGTCCGTTGACCTTGAAGGGTTGAAGGTTGCATCTAAGTGTATGTAAAACGATAGTATGCATTGACACGGGGCGTTTAGTGAACCACATTGTCAGTAAGTTAACTTGCCATAAACTGACTGATTGTTTGTCTCATTTCAAGATTCAAGTCAATTTTGTCTTTTTTTAATTTAAAAAAATTTAATGATGTTCTTCAGACTTTTTCTTAAACTATCTGTATTTTTGTTAAATAAATATTTTTTCAACATAATGTATATTTTTTTCATAAAAAATATAGTCTTATTATTTTATATCATTATATTAACGAATGCAATTATTTATGAATTATTTAAATTAAAATATGATAAATAAAATAAATTTAATCTTTAATTTTGCATAGATGCATATGGATTGAGAATTCATAGGCATTCATGAATGAATATGAATAATATGTTCTTAAAAGAATTTGCAAATCTAGAAGTAAATATTGTAATAAGAAAAAAAAGCAACTCCATTAATATATTGTTATACAAATCTTTAGCTCCTTCATCTATTTGATTCACAGAAATATTTCATGGATAAGAGAAAATTTTTCTGGATATAACGATACTACAAGATCGTCTGGCATTTTATCACAGAATGTTGCTTATGGCCTTAGCGAATAGTGAAGGCTAAGTATTTAGAAATGGATGATTAACTACTGACAATCACCTATATCCAAAACCGAGTGCATTTCATCATACGATTAGTAAAGAAAACGCTTGCCAAAAGACGGTTCAACATTTATATTTAAAACTATACTCAAACGAAGAAGTAAGATGTTCTTCTGATCTCTAATGTCTGTCACGTTATAGAATCTGAACCATGCATCACTATAAGAGGGGCACAGGAGAAATGACTGAAAGGACCATAAGGGAGCAGGTTTTGATTACTGATACTTTCCAGGACTGAAGAATATGAGACCAAAGATTTCTCCTGTCTCTCTACTACTGTTAGACTGAATCAACTTCCTAAAACTGCCGATTTCTTGAGTTGAAAATATAATCTAAACAAATGAAGTCGACATTTCCTTCCGTTGTCTAAGCGGACCAGCATATGAGTAATCCAAAGCCATTGGTACTCCTCTTTCTCATGAAGAAATTACAGTTATTGAATTACGTGGCACACTCTGTTGACCAGTATAAGGTAGGTTGTGTGGCTTTTAACCAAATAACCTACAATATGGCCTAGGCGAGTAGTAAAAGCTTTTTCTCTTCAACCTTGCATATTCAGTGATTGATTGGCTTCAATGATAAATTCATGACTTTAATTCATAAATAAAGAAAATAACCTAGAGCATACATGATCAGTGACAGACAACAGCGTGTAATAAGAACCTAAATAAGAACACTCGTGTTTACGAGTGTTCTTATTTAGGTATTTGTTTAATTGTGATGGAGGAGATTCGAATGCTGTCTCCAGACACAAACTTATCTTTCCATGCATTTGATGCTCGTTTAAAGAGGGTGTACTAAATATGTATAGTAGGTGAAACTCCAAAAAAAATTGACTTCTCCAATTTTTAAGAAGCCCTTCTAACATGATTACTCTTTAAAGGGTAATAGAAATGTTGACAATTTGTGTCATAAGTTTCAAATCTTTACTCTCTCCAATGCGGAAATAATTCAAAAGTATACCACCATAAGTCTAAACACAAATCAACGTAAAGGCCAAGCAGATAAGCTCTAACCATTCCATTTGTTGTCACTTATCAACAATAGTGATCAAACCAAATGGGACCATTGTCAACAATCTAAATGCCAAGCAAATAAGCTCTAACCATTCCATTTGTTGTCATTTATCAACAAAAGTCATCAAACAAACTGGGACCTTTGTCATCATACGGGGGCAGAGCTTTGATCATATGAGTTAGCATAATAACAAATGAACAGGAGTTAGTTCAACAATAAAAACATGAGTTTTAATTTGCAAACATTCACAAGATTTTTAAATAAGACAATTGCAGTGTTCATTATAGACATACTTACATAAATCCGACCTCAATATGGTGGATACTACATGCATTCGAATTGCCTACTCAGAAATGCAAAAATTGAGGTACAGATCTTATCAGGTTTTGTATTCTAGAAGTGATTGAATCATTAATGAAGTTAAGTGTAAGAATGTTTAATATTGGTACGTCTGCGTGTACAACAGTTTGCTCTAAACATCAACTATGTGAGACCTAATACTAAGGAAAATAGAAATTTCTACCCCACTTTCAAGGAAAAGGCCGCCGAACCTAGTCCTAGCGCAACCAGTGAGATTAAATGCGCTCAATCTAAATTGAAGGAGAACTCAAGTACAGAGTTTGTAGACCCAATAAAAATCGTAAGCCCACGCTGAATCTAATAATGCGATGGAGTCACTAATTTGCATCTGTCAACTATACACACGGAGAAATGATCACAAGGTGATCTAGCTAACGACGTCTGATCTCTCTCCATCTCCCTATCCGTTTTCAGCGTTGGAAAAGCCTGATCCTCATCTTTGTCAAGAAATGCTCTGGATAGTGTGACCTTACTCTCGATCTCGATCTCTCTTGATAGTCCTTTATGGGATTCTCGAGACAGTCATAATTCAGAGTATCTTCTATTCTTGTGACTTATGGGACTTCTCATTCAAGGCATCAAGAAGGTACTTCATTATATCTATACAGCAGCCAACAATTACTCTCGAAAAAATAACCTACTACATTGTTGAGAGGCGTCTAGAACATTTCACGACTTGAAATGCTCGCTCTAGCATGTACACATACAGCATTTCAGAGATTCACGAGAGATAATAACGATTATAGCTTCCTTAACGAGAGATAACGCTTCACAACTGCATGTTGAACACGAAGGAAACGGAGACATACAACTATACTTCATATGGACATCTCAGATACTGGCTGTCCTGCTTTACAGTCGGACCAAGGATGGACAAAAGAAATGACGCAAGGACGATGATTAGGATTTTGAATATGAAAGAGACACAGAGATTACCTCTGTTGCAAATTTCTGTCTTATCTATGCGAAGTATCATTAAAGCAATGAATGACATTCTGCCTACTGCTGTCAGACCGCAGACACGATCATATCAAAATTCTTCAGCTGATGACATCCTTGAGTAGCTAGCTAGCTTATTAAGTGTGTAATAACTTCAAGAGCCTTCATTTCTTTCTTATAGTGTGAGGATAACAGCACACGATACATAAGCTTGGGCCCTCTTGTCAAAACGTTAGGTGGATTAGAAGTTACAGTTTGATGGCCAATCCTGGAAGGTATCAATTCCATGGTCATCGATAATGACTGTATATCTTGAGTCACCAGTTAACGCCCACTGCAGAGAGGAAAGTGGGACAGTGAGGCCACACCCAAACCAGGGATTGCCTGAATCTCCTGTAAACCAATCCACTGAGCAAGAATCCACCTCAGATTGAAAATCATACGAGGTACCTGCGCTTACGATGACTATACTAGCTTGGCTTCCCACGTCAACACAGTTGTGAACTATGTCGTATCCTGCTGAGTTATTTACAATCTCGTACTTCACGAGATCAGCATGAACGGCTGCTGTTATGAAGCTGAACACCAGCATGACAGTAACAGCCACACCCTCCATGGTCACAAGTCCCATTATAATCAACACACAGATTAAAATTCTGATAACTCTTCGGATCTTCGATTGTGCTCAGCGGTGAACAGGGAAGGAAAACCATGCTATAGTGAGATCAATTTTGTGAGCTGCCAATTTATATACATACAATGATGACTTCCGGTCCCAACTTGCTAGAACTGACCAAAGTAGACTCACATGTGCATCAAGGTGGAAAATGTGATTTCTAAATCTGATGATTCCTGATAATTATTCTCTTACACTCAACTGCAGAGTACGCCAACAGAGTCCTCCTGATCGTATGGCGGCTAATCTCGTACACTGTGCTGCACATGTTGCATTCACTTTTATCGCATCCGAACCCGGAGCATGTATTTGTCTGATCTGTATGACATGTCCGATCAGTAGAGATCTGTATAATCCTCATGTCGTTCTCGTTTGATGTGGTTGCTGTACATCTATTAGGAGTTTAGACTTCATCTTCACGGATTGGACGTGGGGCATGATCAGAGTGAGATCAGAGAGTGTTCCCGTTAATGGATAGTTTGCCCTTTGAGCTGCTGGACTTGCGGATCTGGACAAGGGACCTTACAAAACTCGATTAACTCATGTATATTAGATGTTCATCTAGATTTATATTTGTGGTGCCCGAGATAATGGGTGCTGGTACTAGCATGTAACAGAAAGCACTGCTCAAAATTGGATAATGTTGCTGCAGAGGTTAGCGTAGAGATCTTGGCGCAATATTCAGATCCACGTGGTCAAATTTCATGAGTTCGGAGTATTTTCCAAATACGAAAGTTATGCTATGCAGGTGCGGGACGCAAATATATAATCACTTCCCTTCATATAGATATCTATAAACAAAAGATATTTGTCTTCTCCTTTTTAAATTCTTGAATAAAAGGTTATGTCCACATCCTTTGTATCTTCAAATTGTACACATCGTATATTTTGCATTTTGTCCATCGACAAGGACAAATATTTGTTCCTTACATCTGGGTCTTCTGTAAGGACGATGACGAAGGACACTTTCACTGAATTCTCACAAAGGTGATTTGCAAGTTTGAGAAACTTTCTGGTTATAGATTTTCCAGCTCGCTGGGTGGAGGTGGATTCGCTTTGAAAAGCAAATCGAAATTATACGCAAGCAACATCTTATTTATTCTGAACGTGATATTGTTCTGACTTTCAAATCAAAGAGACACAGTAAAATAACAAGAGGGATGGGAAGACCCCATCAAATCGTATTGTTCTGACTGAGAAAGTACTTGACCACTGTGTATTGAGAGCAGTAAACTGCGAGAATAAATACGCGATAAGACTAAACAAAAGCCTTAGAGTTAATTGAGACGTAATTTCCTGGAATAGAGAAGTATTTATCGTAATCTGCCACGAGAGCAGCACTTACCAACAAAATATGTGGAGTTATGTAGAAAGTTGTACGCTGTACAAACAAACTTGGTCGTGTTGTGATGTGGTAAAACTCTTAACATCTTCTCTCCACATCATCAATGCCCAAATTGAAAAAGTCTCAACTACGTACATGACTAACCACCATATCCACTATTATCGTGATACCCTCATGATGAGTAGAGTGAAACTGTGATATGCCAGAAAGAAAAATGAAGCATTTGGAGGGTTTAACATCAATGTGGCTCTTTGGAATGTCCTCCTCTTACTTGTACAAGCATTTCTTGAATTTATCAAAAGACTTACTGATCAAATTTAAGGTTGATTACAGTTCCAACTTGATGAATAAAGTGATGTAAATGATGGACTCAACTACTATTCAGACTCTGCATTTGAAGTAGAAGATAATTTACCGTCAGATTTTAATCTATTCACTATGCCAGTTGTTATTCTAAAGCTCTATGTCCGTGCAAGACCATCACTTTCACACATGAGCAGTTTCCTTATGATGTGATAATGTACCTCTATGAGCTTTGTTTAAGCGTACAAACAGGGTTCTCTGTAATTTTGATGTCGCTTTGATTCTCAAACCATATTTTTGTTCCTGCATTTTCATATATACAAAGGTCAGACAGTAGTTGTAAAAGTCAATGTGCTTGTCTAACTCCCTTAATCAATGGTATGTATTTGAAATTTATTAAGGAGAGTGTTACAGTTGGTTGCTCTTTACTAGATCTAGGTACCTATGGATTAATCCATATAGTGCCTAAAAACTTTGCAATCAGGTTGCGTCATGTAAACTCTCTCCTTTAGGTCCTCGTTAAGGAAGCCTGTTTTTACATCTAGGTAGTAAAGTTTCCATTTGTTTGCTAATACTATGGCAAGAGTTGTGCGGAAGTTACGTCATTTCACAGATGTAGCAAAGGTTTTTTCAAAGTTAAGGCCCACGGTTTAAATCCTTGGGCAAGTAAGCGGCCGTATGTCTCATCAGCTCCTCTTTTGACTTTGAAAATTCATCTTGTTGATATGGGACACTTGCCTTCTGAAAGTGGCAATAGATTTCACGTGTAGAATTTGAAAATCAAATTCATCTACTCCTTCATTGCATTCATCCACTTTTTATATCTACTTGCATTTTGATAAAATGTGAAATCTACATCATTAGATACAAAAATAGTTACAAAGTTGAAGAGCTGGCCTGAATATTGCTTGATCCAATTTGCTGCTGGTTGTTCACACTTTCGTGATGTAACTATACCTTTAGTTACATCACAAAAGTGTACATGTGATACTTAAGATTTAAAGGAATGAGGTACCAAACATACTAAGTTGGAAGATATTATTTGAGTTTAGACTTCTTTTAACACTCAGCATAACAAGATTTGAAGAGTATTGGGATTGCCTTGTTCTTTTTACAAACACAAACACAAATTTGCACACACACATTTACATATACAAACTCAACCCCAACAATCAGATAAATTATTCCAAAAAAAAAAATTTATTGGGAGAAAAGGTCTCCATTTACAAGGATCAATGGTCTCTTTAGGTGAATCCTTCTGGAGTTCTCATGGGGCACAACAAACAGTGATGGGTCTAGATCAAACTCCTACTTATCTTCATAGGAATCCGCTGCCAACTCCTATCATTAATGTCATGCACACCACCAAGAGATAGTTCATTCTACCCTGAGTATGCAGTAGTGTTCTTCCCAGAACAACCAAAGAATAGACCCTTGAAACTATCCTAAATCTGCTTATATACAATTTTTATTTCTAACTATTCTAACTAGCACTTACACAGATCACTCTCTTTTATAAATTTGGATCATCTTTGAAGCGTCTGATTGTGCCTCTATCTCTCAAGTGACTATATCAATTCCTAACTGATCTAACTGATCTCTTGAATATTGACTGTAATCTTATATCGATGGACTCCCATTGCCTCATTACATTCCCAACCGATTGCCTTGTATATATTTTTTCTTTTTTCTTTGAAATCGCTTGGGTTTTCCATTACTTTTGTCAATTTTTCCAATCATTGTATCTGCACCTCATATCACCAACCAAAGAGATACTTAGCATCCACTTGACTCAAGCATCATTTTAATTCATGCATTTGGTCTTGAAGCCTCTCATTCTCTTGCTCGACCTAGATTAAGAGAATTTGATTCTCTTTCCCTTTGCATTTGATGCTGCAGATCTCAGCGTATTTAGTCCTTGACTCCTTTGCCCCTTTCTTCTTCTCTTGCTTCTCCTTCGTGAGATAATCTACAATTTTTTTCAGTTGAATAATAATTCGAGTCTTATTTTGCTGCCTCCTTCTACCCAATTCATGATCTGAATTATTTTCATGTAGCCATGCTCCCAAGGATCCCACCAAGGAACATAAGTACAAGTTATGAGTAGGACTTGCTTCGAAAACTCAAACTCTAGATTTCTTATGATAAATATAACTTTTTTTATTGAAAATGATGTTTTATATTTTTCTTCTCGTTGAAACCACCTCTTTAAAAATAATTTTGTTTACTCAATAGTCCTAACTATGCTCCTACAAATTATCATAATTTTGTCCTTTTTATTCGTCTCTATATCAAAGTGCTTGGTTGTAGAATTAACAACCTTTTGATTTATTAGTTATGTCAGGCTAAATGGAGCTTTGAACTAAAAATTATAGATTTTTGGGTATATTATCCAAATCAAAAATAATATTTTCTGTTAGATATTTTTTGGCTGAATATCAGTATCTTCATATGATCGTGCTAATGGTATTTCAAGGAAAACCATGTTTATTACTTGCATCAATTGACTCAATAAACTTGAAGTTTTTTCAAATTGAGCTCTATATGCTTCATGTTGAATATATTAAATGTAAATGAAAATCAATTTTAAATCCATGATATTTTAAAGACAATAGAAGCTTATAATTATAAATATTTTATCAAATTTTACTAACACCATACACAAAAAGAAAGATCTTTTGAATCTAAATTTGTTTGATTCATAGGGCTTGTTTAAAGATTATGGATATTGCAATGGCTAGCAAGGTCTGCTTATTAAAAATATTAATGTATATCCATTATGATTTGATCCATAAAATATCTATCCTCACAAATTGTTGCAAGGTTTGAATACATATATTTTAGTTTTTATGTATGTTTTCATAGGTGTCAAACCTTGCAAGATTTTGAGACCGATTCCTTAATTTTTTTTGTTCAAAAATGTTTGATATCTAAATCTTGCAAGATGTTACAAAATCTCATCACAGTTTGTTATTGTAAAATCAAACTTGACAAATCCTTGCAAGATTTTTTTTTAAATCAAATGATTGTTTGAAATAGACTACTATAAATTCAAAATTTGCAATGGTTTGCAAGGTTTGAATCTTGAAGATAATGTATCATTGAAAACTTGATAAATCAGTTTTGGACTTCACCCAAGCTTGTAAGGTTGGAACTCAAGAGGATCATTTTATTGAAACCTTGATGTGACAATTTTAGACTCATCTCAACCCTGGAAGATTTGAATCTTGAGAGCAATATACACTTGAAAATTTGATGAGTTAGTAATAGACTTATTCTAACCTTGGGAGTGTTCACGAGGTTTATCGTTTTGAGAGTATTATTCATTTGAAACCTTGATGAGACAGTTCTAAACTGATTCCAACCTTGCAAAACCTTGCAAGGTTTGAGATATATAAATCTTATATTTTGAAAATTTAAACTTTTAAAACTGTTTTTCTTATTTCATTCTTTAAATGATTTTAAGGTATTGATAGAAATGTCAAAAGATTTTGTTGGTACTGATTTGATTTTTTTTATCCACTACATGAGAAAAGGAGCATAGTGCATAAAAAACTATACAGTAAAATATCAGTATCAACCTACTTGAAAATCATTATATTTAATACTTAGAAAAATAATATTTGAAATATATTTGAATATTTTCATATCAATTTATTAATATTCATATATTTAAATATCATAATGTATAGTAAAAATAATTTTTTGAAGAAATTTGATATTATATTTAATTTAACAATAGAATAATCTAGGAGATAAAATAAAATAATTACGAAGCCTTGGTGTGATAGTTTAAACGTAGAATAGGGGGGGAGAGAAGGAGGTTTGGCCTATAACCTATTCTCAACGGTTGGTACTGAAAGCAATATCTCCGAAATTTTTTTTTTTATATCTTAAATATATGATGTATATTTCTATATTTCAATATTAATTCAAAACATTTTTGAGATTGATAATATTATTGTTTAAACATATTTAAAATTATCAAAAGTAAAAATAATTTGATGATTGTTTTTAGTCACATATTAGAATGTCAAATTAAATATTCTGACTTGTAAAAAAAATCTGAAAGAAATTAATTTTTTTTAAAAAAATTCGATTAATTTTTCAATATATTTTGAAAAGGTTTTAGATATTTTTTCAAACAAAAAAATGTTAGTAGACAGAAACATACGATTGATCTAAATGTTATGTTCATAATGTGATATAGTGGTGCCTTAATCAAGATTAATTTAATGATTTGAAAATTATGAGATAAAATCATAATCAAATTAATTAGATTATGAATTTATTAAATCATCACAAAGATTATAAAACCTGTTTTACATACAAGTTTTTTTATATACATATTTTTTACTTTGTTTACAAGTAATGTGTGTCATCGTAGGATGCTGATATAATTATAATGTTAACTTAAATCAATCCGTTTTCATAAGAAAATTTGACTACAGCAAGGTTTTGTTTATAAAGAAGATGGTTAAAGTAAGACATTTTTACACATAGTGAAATTTCATCTCATAATGACAATCTCTTATGATCTTAATGCTTAAAGTTATGTCAAACATTATAAAAATTTAAGACATGAATTAGGAAACATCACCCGCTTGATTATAGCCATTCTAGTCAATTTTTCAATAATTCTTCCAAAATTATAAGAACTATTTAAGAAATTACCCGTCATTTACGTGCAGTCTTTAGGAAAGCTAATGTAATGTCCTTTCCCGTTCTTTCAACGTGCCTTGGACATATAGCAATTATCGTATCATCAACAAACATGATTAGTGCTAACATCTAGTCCTCATACTTCATCAAGTATAAAAAGGGATATGAATCTGAATGCTCCCAACTAAGATCATGCATAGAACTATCCAAGTTCTCATTCCATCTATGACGTGCTTGCTTCAAAGCATACAAAGTCTTCAACAATCTTAAGACCTTGCCATGATGTTTGTCTAGAACCTATAAAAGTTTGAAGGACACATACCAATCAATGGTCTATGGTCAAGTGCTCTCGCTACAATGGAGAAACATAAGGTAGCTAGAGATACTCTTTTAAAAATAGCGGCGGAAATTCGTGCTACTTTTGGATGGAAAGATCTAGTAAAAATCATGTCGGTTCATGCTTATATTTTCAAGACTGAATATGAAGCATCGGTGGAAGAGAAGAGACGGAGGGAAGACGAAGATTATGACGAAGAACTCTCACCAAAGAGATTAGCTAGAGAAGATGTGTCTGACCGGATACATCTCTTCCACATGATCACGCAATGAATGAAGCAGTTCCTTCAAGATCCAAGGAAAGAGCCAATGGGGGTGAGAAGTACAAGAGGAAATCACTAGCTTACAAATTACAATTGGATATTGAGGCGGCAATAGATTACAAAGGAGTCTTGGAGGAGAGAAATTTGAATGTCAAGGTAAAGTTTACCTTGGGCGAGACACTTGGCATAACAAAGAGGGTGTTTCATGATGTTATCATTGATCAAGAGGAAACTACACATTTCCAATGAGACTGCTCTACTTTATGCACTAGGTACAAAAGTGTCAAGGGATGAAGAAGATACATTAGTAGAGTGTTGTGAAGTTAAATCTTAGAATGTTAGTTTTGAAAGTGAGGCGAAAGAAGAATTTTTGAAAGTGTCTAGCCACTACACCTGATCGCATTGGGCAAGGACGACTATTTAAATCCTTGTAAAGCTAGGGAATATCAATGAACCGGTGTGAACATTGATCGATCATGAATCAGATATCAACATTATGTCAAAAAAAC
Organism: Marchantia paleacea; assembly: GCA_014180765.2. Lineage (NCBI taxonomy): Eukaryota > Viridiplantae > Streptophyta > Marchantiopsida > Marchantiales > Marchantiaceae > Marchantia > Marchantia paleacea. The sequence continues at coordinate 6,324,693 of MUAA02000018.1, forward strand.
TCTATAAAAAAGGGAAGTGGACTATTAACACCAAGCATGGTTGGGTGATCAGAGCAGCTAATAACACTCGAGGGGACTTGTAAGGCTTCAACCGATGCCACCGCATGTGCATTATGATAATCATCAACAAGTTTTTCATGCCTCCTTTACCAAGATTGGTTTGGATGATTGCTCTAGTGTCCTAAAGAGCTATCTTCACTTCTTTCCAAAAAAATATCTCTACTCTACATTGTTTGTGCAAAATCTCTGCAATCCCTTCATGCATGATCAGTGTTGTCACACCATATGCACCGTTGCATATAAGCTTACTTGGTGAAAGACTTCTTCTCCCCTCCCATATATTTCTCTTCCAACATCGTAAATTAGATCTTGAGCTCCTTCATTCCATGCATGATCTCATCGATGGATGATTCTTCTCTTCTGTAATTCACAATCAGAGCTTGAATGTTGGAGGTTGGAACCACTTGTCTAGTAACAGGTCTGGATGTAACCAATCTTTGTTAGCTATAGTTAGTTTAGCCAAAGCTTAGATTTGATCACTAGATCACAAAAAGACAAGAAAGTGGTGTGCATGATCCAAAAAGCAAAAGGTAAACTTTGGCTTAATGACGATATGGCTACCATGCATTGGTGGATCGGATTGTGTGCTAGATGTCTTTAAGGAATTGGTTAGGATAAGATAGCGAAACATGCAACCTACACATGTAAGCCATGTGGCATAATTTGGATTTTGGACTTTTCTAGTCCTACAGTATATAAAGCAAGAAGAGGTATTGAGAAGACATCTCTCATCTTGAAAGTCATTCCGGAGTCATTGCCTTCAGTGTTACAATGCTATCAGAGTAGGCTTATTGTTCCTATGAATGTGGATCACCCCTCTTGGAAGAATAGTATTGGTTGGTATAATTATTTCAGGAGAGAATGTTTTGTTAGAGGCTGACAATGGCAATTGAGCTGCAAGTAGTGGAAGGGGGCTATTGTGGATGCAGGTTATGGATGGGAGAGATAGAATAGTACTGAGATTTCAATTTCTTAATCCTTTTCATGTCAAACTATTATGCATTCCTAGAGCAAGGTTGACTCAATATTTAGTTTATCATTTAGGTGCCAACTTCATGGACCAAGTGATGAGATCTCGAGATCCGATTATCTTACCTATAGTCACTTAAGACGTTGCTTGGGATCTCACAATATAAGCTTGGTTCTTGGAGAAGCCATGTTCGGGATGGAGCCTTGATTTAATGAAGGCTTTGATCACCAAAGTATCCCTTCCTTTTGAGTGATATCTTACTATTTGTGAGAATTTGCATCATGAAATTTGGACTTTGAGAGTTTGTGTGTAAGAGTATGCATTAGGGTCATGGTCATAGGATGGGAACAAGTTATTCTAGATTCATGATGAGCTTCCAAAAAGCCATCGGAGGTAAACCTGAGTGATAGTAAGCCCGGAGGTCACAGACCATGGGAGTTTTGGAAGGTTGGATTGAGAGAATAGAGTACCATCTTGCTTTGTTCAATATCAACAATCACATTGCAGGTCTTTTTGTTTGTACTTTATTGTTGGAGAAAGCGTCTACTTGGTTTCATGATTGGATGATGGGGCTCAATGAGTCAGGCCAACAAGTTACTTGGAGTGCAATAAAATGAGGTTTTCTTCAGAATTTTTAAGCAGTTGATTCCATAATCACGGCACGGATGAAGTTGTGGAAACTTGAAGAGAAGGAAAGTGTAGAGGAGTACATGGAGGAATTTTAAGATCTTCGAATTGAGATACGAGATTTGAGTGGAGCTGAAGCCCAAGAGAGGGTTGAAGAAAAAGATTCTATAGGAGGTGATTCGGGACAATTCAAGCAACTTGAACGAGGCTATTGCTTGTGCACAATGAATGGCCAACATCTACCACACCGGTGGAGAGGTATCAATTTCCACGAATCAATACTATGGACCAATGCCTATGGAGTTGGACAACATAAGGAGGAGAGAAGATTTCATTCCAAGAGGAGTGAACACATAAGGAGGAGATCATTGCAACTCGAATCCTCATTGAAAAGCAAATTCAAGAGGAGGAGACGGAGTGGAGGGAAGATGAGAAATGAGAAAATGCTATAATTATGGAAGATTTGGTCATATTGCCATGAATTGCCAAACCCAAGTTCTAGCAAGAAGAGCTAGACCTCCCTATCAACGTGCTCTCAGCAATCTTGAAGGTGGAGTTGAAGTGACCAATGACAACCCGGGAAATGATGAGCACTAGTAAACGGGCAAACATAGAGCATTGAGAACATTCCTAGGGAATTGGAGTTGAAGATTGAGCAATACAAGAAATCATTGGAGTGGAGACTAATTTGATTAGCTCGCTATGATGCTATTTTGGGTATGACTTAGATGGAAAAATATAATCTTGAGGTAGATTGGCGAAGAAAGATAGTAAAAACTATAAGTTGGAGGATATTTGGAGATAGATTTAGATTGGAATAAAAAAACTTATCTCTATACTCAATAGGAAGAACCGTTATCAGTCACAAACATGTATATTTTTTGGGCCTAATAAGAGATGTAAATGCTCCAAAAGAGCAATCTTTTATACATGAGGAGTAAACTTGTATCTTAAACAACTTTCAAGATGTTTTCTAGATGATCTGCCTCCAAGTTTACCACCAAGATGGAGAGTGGATCACAAGATAGAGATCTTACCAAGAAGTTCTTCTTCTTGTAAAAGTCCCTATCGACTTGTACCAAATGAGTTGGAGGAATGCAAGGCACAATTGGTTGGATAAACCAACCTAGTGTGTCATTATATGGAGCCCCAATGTTGTTCGTGAAGAAGAAGGACAGCTCCATGCAGATGTGCATTGACTATTGTGCTCTAAATGAACAAACGGTGAAAAACAAGTATCCATTACCGTGAATGGATGACTTGTTTGATCAACTTCATGGAGCTAAGTATTTCAACAAACTTGATCTTAGAAGCGGATACAATCATATCAGAGTGGCTGATGAAGATATACAAAAGACAGTTTTTAGAACTAGATTTTGAATATCTAGTTATGCCATTTGGTTTAACCAATGTCCTTGCGACATTCATGGGACTGATGAATGATATTTTTCGTAAATATCTAGATAAATTAGTGATTGTATTTTTAAATGATATTTTTTTATATAGCAAGTCCTTACAAGATCATCGTAAACATCTACCAGAATTACTACAAGTGTTGAAAGAAAATAAGTTGTATGTTAAGATGTCAAAATGTGAGTTTGGCAAAAGTGAAGTAGATTACTTAGGCCATAGAGTTAGTGTAGAAGGCATCCAAGTTATGAGTGATAGGTGGAAGCCATTCAAAAATTGGAGTGTTCCAGAGAATCAGACTCAACTACATAGTTTCTTGGGTTTAATCGCTTCTATAGAAGGTTTGTGGAAGCTTTTGCTCATATTGCTCAAGCTTTAACAAATCTCTTAGACCTAGGGCAGAAATGGCAATGGAGTAAAGCTCAAGAGATTGCATTTTAGGCTCTAAAAGATGTGCTCTTACATGCATCAATCCTTAAATGGTATGAACCAAGGAGACCAACAAAACTTGCTACGGATGCAACAGGTGTGGTGAGGAGTGTTACAACAAGAATGGAAAGATGGATGGCATTCAATTGCCTTCTTCTCACGAAAACTTTTGCCGGTGGAGCAAAATTATCATACCACGGAGAGAGAAGAGTTAGCCATTGTGTTAGCTACTAAACATTGGAAGCATTATCTCGGAGACTAGGAGTTTGTAGTTGAGACACACCACAAGCCTTTGGTTTATTTAGAAACTCAAAAGTATCTCTCAAAGTGGCAGATTTGTTGGGCTGAATGGCGACAATGTTTCAATATGAAGAAGTAGCTTGCCGATGCATTGACAGAAATGCCATGCATTAATCACATCATGGAGGTGAAGATTCACTGTGAATGGTGGGAGAACCTGAATCGAGCTACCACGGAGGATGAGGAGATTGCACAAGCCCTTCAGCAAGGTAGAGCGCATTTAGAATGGGTATTGGCCTTCTATAAGGGAAAGATTTGGATACCCTTAGATGTTGCTCCCGTACAACAATTTTAGAGGAGGCACATGATTCAGCTATTGCTAGCCATATAGGAGTGGAGAAGATCATTGAAGGCATCCAAAGGGTATACTTTTAGTCAAGACTTAGAGAGGACATCACCAGCTATGTTCGAAGTTGTGTGCCATGTCAACAAAACAAGGCTAGCAATCAAAAACTAGCAACTTTACTACAACCTCTACCAACTTTAATTAGAAGATGGGAGCACGTCACTATAGACATTGCATGTGAGTTACCAATGATGTATATGGATTATGATTCGATAGTCATTTTTGTGGATAAATTGAGCAAGATGATCCATGTTAAGCCCACAACAAACATAGTTACTGCACTTGAACTTGCTCGCATTTATATGGATGAAGTTTTTGCTCAACATGGTTTAGCTACAGTTCTCATCATCGATAGAGGCACTCAATTTACTAGCATGTTTTGGAAAATCCTATTTGGGCTATTCAAAACAAAACTAGTCATGTCCACAGCTTATCATCCTCAAACATATGGGCAAACTTAAAGAGCAAATAGAACTATTGAGGACATGCTTGAGCTTTCACTTTGGAGGAGCAAGAAGGTTGGGATGCGCTTTTACCCTTGATTGAGTTTACTTATAATAACTCAATCAATGCATCCACAAAAGTTAGCCCTTTCTTCCCGATGTATCGAGAACATCCCATCACATCATCTAGCTTGGTGAGAGTAGGTCACATGCAGAAGCCATCAACCTAAGTTAAAGCGGTGAACGAGTTTGTGATATAAGTCCAATGAGGAGTGCATCGAGCAAAGCCAAAATTAGCCATTGCCCAAAATTGGCAAAAACAGTTTTGGATGCTCATCGACGACATGTGGAGTTTCAAAAAGGAGATGAGATGTGATTCTATATTACCAATTTGTCATTAATAAGGATTCAAAAGTTAAGTCCATGATTTATTGGACCCTTCTTGATTGTACAACGGATTGGAGAAGTTGCCTACAAGTTAGACTTGCCAACACACATGAAAATACATCCCATTTTTCATGTGTCATTCTTGGGGAAGTATATTTCACGATCTTTTTCCTTTGGCAATCCACATCAACCTCCTCCTTTACCAGCCACGATTGATGGCATAGGGAATATGAGGTTGAGAGAATTCTCAAGAAACGGACAAGAGGTCAGCGGAATCCAAAAGTGGAATATCTTGTCTAATGGAAAGATTATCCACTTTATGAAGCTACTGGGGAACCATTGGAAAATCTTACAAATGCCAAGATACTTGTAGAGACTTGAGTCTTCTTGCAACAAGGACGTTACGTCTTAAATAGGAGAAGGTTTGTAACCAATCTTGGTTAGCTATAGTTAGTTTAGCCAAAGCTTAGATTAGTCACTAGATCACAAAAAGACAAGATAGTGGTGTGCATGATCCAAAAAGCAAAAAGTAAACTTTGGCTTAATGACGAGGTGGCTACCATGCATTGATGGATCAGATTGTGTGCTAGACGTATGTTAGGAATTGGTTAGGATAAGATAACGAAACATGCAACATATGTTTCGTTATCTTATCTTACGTATGTTAGCCATATGGCATAGTTTGGATTTCGGATTTTTCTAGTCCTCTTGTATATAAAGCAATGAGAGGTCTTGAGAAGACATTTCTCATCTTGAAAATCATTCTAGAGTGGTTGCCTTCAGTGTTATATTGGAGCAACAGAAGTAGCAATATGAAGAGCTCTTCTCACTACAATCTTCTATCTCATTTTCTCACTCTTCACCAATAGCCCAACTATCTTCTCAAAATCCTTTCAATTGCATGTTAGTCCTTCTTCCTCAATCTTATCTTCGAGAAGCAACTCTAGCTTCTGTTGCAACTCAAAGTCTATAGCTCAAAGAAACAATTCAGTTTTTTGTGATTCGAAAGTGATCTTCTCTAGTCAATACAATTGTGAGAATTGTTTTTCAAATTCCATGAGAAGTTTTGTTGCATGAAAGTTCTTATTGGGCCTTTCAATCCACTCCATGAATGACTTCTTAGTGACTCTAGTGATCTCGAACAACCATTCAGCTTGTTGCTAATATAAAATCATCTTGATCATTGATCCAACAATCCAGCAAGTATCCAACCTTCTGCTATCTAAATTGATCTAAACCTAGAGCCTCTTGGTGTGTGCCTAACGGATTGAGCGACGTAACTTGCCATCATCTCAAGCATTCTTGAAAGACTTGGTCATCACTTCCAACTTCTCACAAGAGAAGTACGCAGCACGCACTAGACTGGTAACCGATGATCAAGTCCAAAGCATTTGTATACCATTAGGTGCCCACACAAATCTAGTATGGCACACACACAAGAAGCCAAAATGGAGGGGATCCAAACACAAGAAGCAAACAACGATCCATACTTGATTGTCCCAACACACCCACGAGTGACTCTTATAACCATATGACATTTGACATATCATAAAATTCAACATTCTACGCTAAACTATCACTATAGAGTCATTACAAATGTGATTTCTGACTAATTAAATATTTTAAATTCAAAGAAAACTTGAATCTTCATCCATTCATCTCAAGGTTGATCCACATTTGAGCTTGCAATCAACACCTCACTTGCAAGCTTGAAACACTAAAGCATAAACCGCAACTCATGAGTCTAGTAACTCACAACAAGTGAACTCATGAAAGTTTCTCCACCTCAGAGATTTTACTTTAAGTCCATCGATATGGCGCATGGACATTTCTTTGCTATGAGATTGCTTGAGCGCGCGATGTAATACTAGGGAAGTGAGGAGAGACCACTTGAATAGCTCAAAAAAATCTGAAACTAAGAGATACCACAATGGTTTCTCTTTCTCCATATATAGTCCTAAAAAAAATTCAATCTAGATAAGGTGATACAACCACCATCCATTCAATTCCTTGTGGATTGATGATGTGGCGGCCATCACTATAAGCACATGGATTGCTGACGTGTATTCCAACTAACACACTAAGGAACACACAAGAAATACAACCTAAAGAGCACACAGATTGTTGACGTGGCACCTTTAGATACTCCGCTAATAGTCAACTCAAGAATATCTATCTCCTCCTTGCTTAACCTCTACTTTAGTCCTCCCTAACTAAAGATGGTAACAAACCTTCCTCCTTTTAAGATGCAACGTCCTCGTTGTGCTCACGTTCAAATCTTGAACGATCAAAGGTGCATTGGCTAAGTTCTTTGCTGGTTTTCAAGTTGATTCATATGATGTATATCCTTTCCATTGAACCAAATACTCAGTTTTTGGATATTTGTGGCCCCGAATACATTTTTTGAGAATCTTGTCAACCTCAAATTCGGCATGATCTGCTACTATAGTAGGTAAAGGAGGAGGGGTTCATGGATTTGTGAACTGTTTGGGACATGATACATGTTTTTGCAATTGTGACATATGAAATACGGGATATTTTTTCATATGCAACAGAAGCTCTAACTTGAAAGACACCTCGCCAACACATTTCAACACCACAAAAGGACCGATGAATCTAGGGTTAAATTTTGGTATTTCTACAAGTGAAAAATTGATCGTGGATAACCAAACTTGATGTTCTTCCTAAAAATTCATCTCCTAACGATGAGCATCTCCATATTACTTTTGTCAATTTGGAGCAATCACCAACTTCTCCTTTGCTTGATGTAGTCCTTTGTGCAGGTGCTCCACAAAATCATTGACATGTGGACATTTGAATGGATGCATTAACATAATTGTTATATGCAAATTCCACTGGAGTCAAAAGAGTATCCCACTGTTGTTGTTCCTCCAAGGTGAATGCTATTAGCATATCCTTTATTGTTCTATTGGCCTCTCTGTTTGACCATTTGTTTGAGGATGATAGACTGTAGACATTGCTAGCTTTATTTTGAATAAACCAAACAAGGTTTTCCAAAACAAACTAGTAAAATGCGTTCCTCTATATGTGATTAATACTTTGCTTAATTGGTGATTCACAAAAACTGCATTTAGAAACAAATGAGCAACTTGTGGTGCCGTCACTGTCTTTGTGATAGGTTGCATATGTATCATCTTACTCAATTTATCCACAAAGATCACAACTAAATCATGTTCTAAAGAGGTTTTTGGTAACTCGCATCATACCTACATTGTAGCTCTTCACGTGAGCTCTCCAACCCTATCCCCAAATCTTTAAATGTCTTCTTGAAACACTTTCAAAACTCCTTGAAGAACTTAACCAAGTGCTCTCATTGGCTCCAAGACGAATGAGAATGAAGAGTATCATTTTGACCTCTAGTGTGCCCAAATTAGTTCCATATTCACTTAGAGCTTTATAACTATCCAAAACATACTAGAGGTTTAGGGTTTGGACCTCATACAACAAATCTTTGATCTCTATAAGAAAAAAAATTTAGGTAATATATTCGCACTTTTGAGACTTAGACGTGATTCATTAGAGTCGAAAAGGAAATGAGACTATGTACTTCACACAAATACATGACCCAAAGTTAAAGGTTTTGATAATTATTTGATCAAAAATCATCTAGCCATTACAAGTCACTAACATCATGTTCGAAGAGAACTCTATAACCAAATTTGAAAAACTAAAATTAATTCCTTTGAACCACAACATTTCAAGATCTCTAGGATGTGATTCAAATATTTTTTAAAATCAATCAATAAGTCTAAAAATTCCCAATTTTTTTTTAAAAAATTAAAATCCGTTTATTATAATTTATCATCATTCACCAAACATCTACTAAATGTAGATTTCAAAAACAAAAATTTCAAAAAAATTAGCTAGATATGAGAAAGAGAAAGGGGACAAATTGATTAAAATTTAAATCAAATTGATTAAACATAAATTTACAAGGAAAGTTGCATTCACAATAAATCAGTAATTTTTGCCTTAGCACATCACATACGTAAGCATGCATAAGGTAAGGATCATGGAGGCGTTCGTGGAAGGATCTATTCATAAGAATTGGGGAGAGATTTTTGGACCAAATGTGCATACTTTGACATTACAATTGTGAAAAAAAGAGAAGGAAGTGGTTTATGTGTACTCAATCTTGATACACATATATTTGACGATTGAGTGATTAACGCACAAGGAGCAACATTTCTATCGATTGGGATCAGGACTATCAAATATTGAAATCAGAGATGATGAAGCAAGTACTTAAAGTCCACCCAACATCTCCAAGAAAGTGAAACAAGAGCAATCACATGACAACATTGGATATTCAAGAAGAATAGATGAGTAATTTGAATCAATCGCTGAAGACATTACTAGTCCCCAAGATACCAAGAAATTTATTTAGAAATGAATGAGAAGCCCAAGTGTTGTAAATGTTCAACCTTCTTCAATCAGAATACCCAAAAAGGTCAAAAGAGTAGAGGATGATGTCATATCATTGTATCAACTGAAGATTAAGATGACTAAAAAAATATCATAACTTTTATTTTTAGTGCTACAATTGTCGCACTAAAGATAAAAATAGAAGCTAAAATCGGTGATAGATTCAGTATTCATGAAGTTGAACAAAATGGATCATGAACATATGCATGGTATTAACCTCAAGGAGAACATGGCCTTGATACAAACCATGCATCGAGTAGCAACAAGAAAAATTGGAAGAATATACAACAAAGTGATGAGGAATTGTAAGACTTTGAGTTGTTCCTACAAAATAAAGTGTAATTATATACAAACTGTGATTTTATCTATGAGTAAGTTAATACACCAAGCTTAGATTACTCATGATTATATTTAGCTAGTTATGATTAAATATGTTATGAAGGATAACTAGCGTAATTCTTGATGTAATTCAGTGGATGATGAGAATAATTATTTTGTTGTTTAGTGAGAATTATAGTGCACATACATATCGCATCACAACATACATCACTGTCATATCAAACATCATAATACATAGATCGTCATATTCACCATATCCATACTCTCAAAAGCTCAACTTCAAAAACTATACTCCAAGAAGCCCTTATTCTATCTCTATTTCTTAAGCCCTAGGACCCCTAACAACGCTGTCAGCCCTCTAGTACAAATGGCGGTAACTGCACAACTGGCTCTAACTGCTATATCTGTTCTTGCATACGCGCATCTACCTAACTAGAGATATCACTACATAAGTCGTGACAAAATTAAGGGTTATATTCCATCACATGGATATCTTATCTTTCTTAGACTTGACTAGTATTTCATTGGATTAACTTAGTTATGACCTTTAAATATAGTGGTAATATTGACTTGATACACCAAAGTCAATTGAAGGGTAGTTGGATTTTTGGTGGTCCAAGTTGACTACTTGCATGTTGCCATGTTACTATACTCATTGGGAATTATGATTTATATCTTGATTAAACTTGATCAAAGGAAATTATAAAAATATAGTAATAATAAAAGTTTGGTATGAAGATTAAATGTTCAGAGTTTATGTAAAAGGGGCAATAGAGCTATGGTTATCGGAATTTGAATTATCTTTCTAGATATATAATGATCTTCAAAAAAACCATTGAAGGTAAATCTAAGTGGGAGTCAATCCTAAAAATCACATACGTTGATTATAAAATTGAAGTCCACATTTCATTTCATTTGGAAATCATGATTAAAATGAAATGGTTGCAAGTTACAACAAAGTACATGAATTTTTATCAAGTATTTTTTTTTGTGTACCATTTAAATTACACATAGATCATGTATTTTCTAGTGTTTTAGATTCGGTCTCACATGAATGGGATGTCAAAAAAATACAAGGAAGTCAAATATGCAAATTTAAGCTTTTTTATCACACTATAGACATTGAAGTATGAAGAGTTCAACCATTCCTAACATAATTCCAATCAGTCAGAACGAATTGAAAATGCTTTACAAATAAAAATCTTTTATTAATATGGGTGATCCCAATTACCAAAATCAATCATATACCAAACATAATCTGTTGAGAAACCGACTCTTTAGGAATCACTCCAAGAAGAGGAGAGCACACCAAAGGGACCAGAGAGAGTGTACAGGAATGAGGTGAGGAAGGCTTCGCCTTCCCTTGTATATATAGGGTGAGTACAGGAAAACCCTAATCTCGGGTTAGCCCTAAACAGATCTGTACCATCGGTACGTAACAACCCTAGATCTACGGCCTGTAGTCATCATGCACGGATCGACCTATATCAACTCGATGAGCTTGGGATATTAACACTCCCCTTCAAGCTCAACTGTACATCCTGAACTCCTAGACAATGTCGAAATGTAGCAAACGACTCTCTAGGTAAAGCTTTGGTGAAGATATATACGCAACCTGATCTCCTGTATGTACGTATCTAAGATCTACAACTCCTGCAAGGACCTTCTCCCTAACAAAGTGATTCTGCACCTCAATGTGCTTTGTCCTAGCATGGAAAATAGGATTGTTAGCTAACATCATGCTGCTAATGTTATCGCCTAGGATAAGCGTAGGACTAGGATAATCTACTCCAATATCGAGAAAAGCAAATTAAACCAAATTGCTTCACAGGTGGCATTCATAGCACCACGATACTCGCCTGTGGAAGGCGGTGCAGTCGGTTGCTTCTTAGAAGCAGACTCACAACCGCACTCCCAAGTCCAAACGCATATCCGGACGTGGATCTCCCCGTCGAAATATCTCCTGCCCAATCAGCATTTGTGTAGCCATGCAGGTTCAGTTTTTTACCTCCAAATGCGTATAGAAGTCCAAAATGAAGTGTGGACTTCACATAGCGGAGAATCCGCTTGACCGCCATCATATGCGGTACACGTGGAGCATGCAGGAACTGACTGACTAGACCAACAACATAGCTCAAATCTGGTCTAGTGATAGTCAGATAAATCAAACTCCCTACCATCATGCGCATAAGCGGGGATCTGTAAGTAACTCTCCATCCTCTAACTCTAGCTTTAGACCTTGTTGGAGAGGAGTATCGACTAGTTTATAATCAGACATCTTGAACTCCTTAAGCTTATCTAAAGCATACTGGCGTTGTATTAGCCACATATCCTTCCCTGTGTAATATACTCCACACCAAGAAAGAACTTGAGATATCCTAAGTCCTGTATCTCAAATTCGGAACATAAGATATTCTTGATGCGGACAATCACCTCCTCATGGCTTCCCAAAGTGACAATGAGATCATCTACGTAGATGGAAATCATCACAACTATATCTCCTGATCTCAAGCAGTATAGCGAAGAGTCGGAATGACAGACTACAAATCCAAGAGATCTGAGAAAGGAATTGATCTTCTCATACCATGCTCTTGGAGCCTGTTTCAAACCATAGAGGGATTTCTTCAACTTACAAACATGGGAAGGAAACTTCTGATCTTCGTAACCTGGTGGTTGTTGCATGTAGACTTCTTCATCGAGATCACCATTGAGAAAGGCATTCTTGAAGTCCATCTGATGCATCTGCCATCCCTTGTTGACAGCAATAGCAACCACCGTACGAATCATTGCCATCTTGGCAACTGGACTAAACGTCTCTTCGTAGTCCACTCCATGTTGTTGTGCGTAGCCCTTGGCTACCAATCTGGTCTTGTATCGAGATACAATGCCATCCGAGTTGCGCTTGACCTTGAAGACCCATATGCAACCAATCGCTTTCTTACCTTGAGGTAAGTCCACCAACTCCCATGTTTGTTGGTGACGAAGTGCAGCAAGTTATGTCTCCATGGCTTCAATCCACTCATTTTTGTGCATTGCCTCCTCAAGCGTACTCAGTTCTGGCTCAGCAAGAACGTGAGTCATGTATGCATGATGATCAGCAAGGAAACTTCCATGCATAAATCTCTGAACCGGATGCCGAACTCTCTCAGATTTACGTATGGCAGTGTCAGATGTACTGTTTGTCTTCTCTTGCTTCGGATATGAGGTACCAGCAGCGTCGTTCTGGGACGCTTCATCCAATGGATGAATATCGATAATCCGTGATGAGGACATCATATGTTGCAAAATAACATGATCCTCAAGACTAGGAGTCCGTCTGGATGGTGCTCGATGAACTTCATCCGTAGTAGCTCAGTGCACAATGACTTCGGCTCTAGGCGTGTGTCTCCGAAACTCCACTGCAGCCAAAGGCACGGTGGGACGGACTCCTTGGTGTAGTTTCAGCAGGAAGAGTGGGTATGACCGGAACAATCGAAGGTGCATACCAAGATTGCAACTCTTCAAATACAACATCTCTACTGATATAGAATTTCCTAGATTCAGGATTATAGCATCTATATCCTTTCGTATCTAAGGAATATCCAAGGAAAATACACTTCTTAGCTTTTCGGATCAAGCTTCTTACGCTTTTCATCGGAATGTGTACATAGCAAATACATCCAAAAACTTTCAAGAACGAGTAGTCAGGCTTGTGGCTTGTGAATACCTCCATTGGGGTCTTGTTATGAACCGGTGTAGTAGGAGTTTGATTCATCAAGTACACCGCAACGGAAACAGCTTCTGCCCGGAATGGTCTAGGCAGGTTCTTCTCGTTCAACATAGTGCGAGCAGCTTATGCTATGTGACGATTCTTCCTCTCTTCCATTCTGTTGTGGAGTATAACTGCAAGTCTTCTGGCGTTGTATGCCATGCTTACGTAGGTAAGTAGTGAATTCTCCAGACAGAAACTCGCCTCCTCCATCCGAACGTAGACAAAGGATAGATTGTCCAAACTGTTTCTCCACCAAGGTGTGGAAAGTCTGGAAAGCTAACAACACATCTGAAGAGCTCTTGCTCTTAAGGAAGTAAACCCAGGTGTAGCGAGAGAAATCATCAATAAAGGACACGAAGTACTCAAAACCAAATAAACTTGGTTGAGAAGAAGTCCATACATCTGTGTGCACCAGCTCTAGAAGCTTGGTCGCTCTCCTACCTGAACCCTTAAAGGGTTGTCTAGATTGCTTGCCGAACTGACAAGCGGGACACACTGCAGTGGGCTCAACAGAAGTGAAGTTGGGCAAACCTGTGACTAGATCTGAACTCGGAAGAGTCTTCAGTTTCTGAAAGTTCATATGCCCAATTCGCTTGTGCCAAATAGCTATGTCAGATACTACAAAGCCACTTTCTGTAATGACTGGAGTTGGCTGTTTACTGACATTAATTGTAGCATCTAGCTTGAACAGTCTACCACTTCTGCTACCTCGAGCTACGACAATACCTGTGGAGTCTTCAACAAAGCATACATCTTTGTTGAAACGCACTTGGAAACTTTGTTCTACCATCTGTCCTACTGATAACAGATTTCGAGTCAGAGTATGAACATGTAAAACGTTTCCGATTCCAGAAAGATTAGATCCTGGAATATCAAGCGGAATTTTACCCTTATGCTTGATCTCGTGCTTCGTATCATCTCCAGTCACCATGAACTGAGGAGTCTCCATAGTGTCGAGCGACGCAAACCATTCTTGATGCGGCGTCATGTGGCTGGTAGCTCCGGAATCGATCACCCAATCAGATCGGTGCGAAAAGCAACATAACTCGTGTGTCACAATGAGTAGTTGTTCTTTAGCAGCTACATGGCCCTGTTGGCCCAAAGCGCGCAGATCGTTCTGACGCTTGTAACAATCTTTGGCATAGTGGCCATTCTTGTGACAGTAGTTGCAGGTGTTAACCTGCCTTCTGGCAGCCGGTGGCGCACCTGGCTGGTTCGGCGCCTTGTTCTACGCACGACCTCTACCACCACCATATCCGGCTTCTCTGCCTCGACCTCCAGAACCTGCAAAAAACACACCTTCTTGCGGGCTGGACGAAGCACTAGTACTGCCCAGAATTTGCACTTCTTCTCCCAACATCATTGGGACTAGTTCGTCGAACTTTGGAAGAGGTTCTCTGGTCAAAATTGACGTAATGAACTGCTTGTACTCGGCAAGTGGTCATTGCAATGTCGCACCGATATTCACGGTCGGATCAAGTTGAACATTGATAGATGCTAACTGATCTGCCAGTTGCTTGATGTGATTGACGTAGTCACTGGCACACATCGAGCCTTTCTTGACCGTATTGAATTGCTGCATCAACTGCAACTTCCGAGCTTCTGTTCCCGAATGGAACATCTGTGACAACGCGTCCCAAGCTTCCTTGGATGTGCCACAGTCTTGAATGTGACCGATCATCGAGCCTGAAATCGTGAGGGCAATGTAGTGGATGGCTTGATACGATCGCTTTCTCCACTCACGCAATGTTTGCTCACTGCGAAGATCACCAACAACCATGATTGTTGCTTTCTTCTCCCCGGTCACAAGCTCCCATAGCCCCTGGCCTTGAAGGAAGGTCTTCATTCAAAATTTCCACGTTTGGAAATTGTTCTTGTCGAGTTTCTCTCCAGTGATCATGCTCACGAATTCTACCATGGTTATGGTCACGAGCGGAAATCAAGACCTCAACACGCCAAGTACCTGCACGGACACAAAACGAACACAAAGAACACCTCCGCAACTACGGCGGAAAAATAGCTCCTCTGCATCTCGATCAAGAAACATGCAAAACTCCAGAAACTAGTGAAATACGCCTATCTTGACCCGCAGACGAAGAAGGAAATGTGTTCGCGATTCTGCGCATGCACAATACTTAAGCAAAAATGACGAAGAAAGCTCGGATTGCTGAAATTTTTCGTGGCAATAGCTCTGACAGAGGCGAGCAAAGTTCCGTTTGCCTGAGCCAAGCATGAGCCTTGGCTCAAGTAGAAACCCTCAAACCTTTAAAAAACTTTGTTTAGGCCTCCAAACAGCTCCTCAAAGATTTTTGGAAAGGCGATAACTATCACCAACAACTCCAAATCACACGAAAACTTCATGGCTACTAAATTCAACTATTCTGCGCAAGACAACTCCCTTTAGGAAGTTAGGCAATCAGAAATAGGTCGAAAAAGATCATCTTGACCTTCGAAAATGCGATTGAAGATTCTAAGAAAACACGAAATGGTTCCCCAACAATCTAATCGCTTCAGCGGGACAGCCTCCAATTCTGAGGCACACTCCTCACTGATCTCCAGCACTCCTCTATGTCTAATCTACAAAACTAATGCTCCAACCTTGCTCTGATACCATGTTGAGAAACTGACTCTTCAGGAATCACTCCAAGAAGAGGAGAGCACACCAAAGGGACCAGAGAGAGTGTACATGAATGAGGTGAGGAAGGCTTCGCCTTCCCCTATATATATAGGGTGAGTTCAGGGAAACCCTAATCTCGGGTTAGCCCTAAACATATCTATACCATCGGTACGTAACAACCCTAGATCTACGGCCTGTAGTCATCAGGCACGGATCGACCTATATCAACTCAATGAGCTTGGGATATTAACATTATCTAGCAGAAGTTCTTTCAAAGAGATACTCGATTACCAAGCTCGTGGATCAAATTCATGGGTATCTTCATAGAAATCCAAACACTAGCAAGGTAGGCCACTGTGATCTCCACTCGGCTTTGAAAGAATTCTGTTCAATCCTGATTACTCATTATCAACTCCTATCACAACTCTTGTAAATTAAAGATATCCCATCTAACTATTTAGGTCTTATTTTACATAATCCAGATTTTCTACTCAAATTGCTACCTACAAGAATCGTGCCCTACTATTTCTTTGGAAAGTATATGCACCATCCGATGACATCTCAAACTTCCATGCAAAAGCATCTATGCTCACCTGTAATTTTTTATTGTCCTCCGTAATCTCACACCAATGAACACGCATCGCTTTCTAATATTTACATCCTATGTCTTTGTACATATCTTTTCTCTTATCTTTTGAGTCACAAGGATTGTTCATTATCGGGAATAATGTAATAAAAAAGATACATAATCAGTAGTTGGTGATTTAGACTCGTTTCCAAGGGAATAAGATATGGGAATAATCCAACCTGATGGTAAAAGGCGAGTTTAGCCTTATTTAGTTTACTCTCGACTTCCAAGTCCAAATAGTAGTACAAATAAGAGATTCGCGAATCATTTGAATAATGCTGTTATGATCCATAAATATCTTAAAAGTCCTATATCTATCAGAAAAATAATTTTCCAAACTTAACAGCTATGTGGATATGTAACAGCACGGTAGGTACTATTCAGTCCGAATTTGTATAGATTGATTCGTTCCCAAGAGAATGAGGGATCAAACCACACTAGCGAAGAAGGGAAATAAGCATTTAGACATCTTTCTAAGTCTGGACTGCAGAGTCCGAAGAGCATTCACAGAGAAGGTAATCGGTTCAAACTCAATTCTTTCACAAACCTATCACATCACCAATTCCACAGACATAGCAAATAGAGTTTAGCAATTTGCTTTACTTCGGGATGGGGATCTCTCTCATTAGAAGTTTGCGTCTCGGCAAAACAGCTTCTAGAGTACTTCTGATGCTACAAACAGGCTCAGCTCGTGGACGAATATCCGGGTAACTTCACGGATACACGTTTTAGTCGTCACAATGTTAGCCTGCAGACACCAACTCCTCGAGTGCTCGTTCTACCCTGACTACAATTTGCAATCCAATAGTTTGGACACTTGCAAAGATAAAAGATCCATCACTTTATTTCCTACGACTATTTATAATAAATGTTCTAACTGCTACTCCTAACTGCCAAGCTAACCGTCTCCTACACGGATCGCTCTCTCCTAAGTCTTCTACTCTGATCTAAGCCGCTCGATCGCACTTCCGCTGCTTGCGTGAATGCGTCGATTCCTAACTGCATCTCCTGTACATCTGCAGCAATCTCATGTCGATGAAGAGCCATGGCTTCCCGGAAATCCCGACCCAATGCTTTGTACATCTCCTTTCTCCGATCCTTTGAGTCGACGGGATTTTCCATCGCTGCCACCAACTGCTCTAACCGCTGCACTTCAACTCGATCACATCGTGTGAACAGATGTTGCGCACATCTGTTGGCGAGGTTCTCCAGCTTTACAGGTGCCTCCACATCCACCTGAATCAGTCTTCGTTTTAGGTCCTGCACTATCTCCCAAAGATGTGCATTCTCCTTCTCCACAAAATGGATCTCCACACCCCGAATACGACAGATCTCTTCGTAGGCCTTCTTCGCCTCCTCAACCTTCTTCTCCATCTTAGCTTTCTCTTTGGACAACTTGTCCACACTCTCTGTCAACTCCTTCACTGTGATGGATTGATCCTCCTTTCCCAACGCCTGACGGTTCATCATCTGAATCAACTCCATATACCCATCTGCTTGAGGGTCCCACCCTGGCATATACATCGGCCCCATCTCGTTCAACTCCAGCAATACCGGGACCACCACAGCTTCCAACTTCTGCGACAGCTGTAGCACCAATGCCATGGGTTCTGCAATCTCTTTCAAGGCTTTCGGCCCCGGCTTCACCGCCATCATCTTCGGTAAAGAGGACTTTGCCGGCCCTACTTCTTCCATCTTCTTCTTCCCTACATCTCTTCGAACAGCTAGAGTGGCGGGTGGACTGTCTTCCACTACTCTCTTCCTCTTCCTCGAAGTCCCAATCACCTCCAGGTCTGAGTCCGAATCAGGCTTGCTCTGCACCGCCGGTCTCACTTCTCCCGTTCTCTTCAGCTCAGGAGGCGCACTCGTGCCTAGACTCCTCGTCGACCCACTGCTAGCGCTGTCGATGTCCGCATCCAAGTCTGACAACCCACTCTCCAACCGATACAGTTGCCTCTCCTTAGGCGTCACCCACTCCAACTTTGCATACAGGTGTACTAAGAAAGACGAGAGATAGACTACACTCTTATCGTCTTCTCTTAGCTTCGTTGCCATATCCTGTACATTCCTCGCAAAGATCTCTCCCCAGTTCACTCGGATAGTACCTCTGATGAATCCTTCCAAGATCCTCACCTTATGCATACTCACGTACGTTGTTCTCGGCGGTGAGAAAAGCTGATTCAAGGTGAGTGCCACCTTCCTCCTGAATACATCTTTGATCAAATCGAGCTTGTAGCCATTCGTCCCCTTCCTCTCCCTAGGGTTGAACCACTTCCGCTCGTCGAAGGTGAACGCCGTATGCATTGCCGATCCCTCCCAATCGACTCCGCCTTTGTCCTCTTCGTGGTTACGTCCTAAAGCCTTCGCCCATAGCTTTGCATCCCACTTCTCCGGATGCGCTCTGCTTCCAATTTCTGTCAGCGGCTTCCCTCTCCGGACTTCATCGCACAGCTCCGGACACACATAGTCCCATCGCCATGACAGAAACGTTCCACCGAGGTTCTTTAACCTCAGCAACTCCGCTGGAGTCCAATCCGCCATCAAATGTGCGGTCGAATTCTCCCCATCGTCGCACTTCTTCCTGCTGGAACTCCTCCGGTTCGACGCTTCGACATTGCAACTAGCTTTCCTTCTCTCCGGCCGCTCGGCAAGTTCTTGGCATTGACTTTCTCTCGACAATTCCTCAATCCGCGGCCCAAACGCGCGCTTAAATTCCCTCGCAATTCACTCGTGTGAACTCCCCAATGGTATTCCTAGCTAACAAACATATATTCGGACAAATACCTTCAAGAGAACCCGAATATAACTCTTTATTCACAAAAATCAAAAAAATCCTACTTATCCTAAGAACTATGCTCCTACAGGATAATTATTTGTACATTTTGCAAGGCCAGAATCACTAGTCTTGATAACCAGGAAGTCATCGCTACATCAAGATTATCGCCTCTGTAATGTCTGATTTTCCGAAGCTGGAGTTGGAGTGGGAGGTTCACTATACCTCTCAAAATGTCATCCCTGTTCACAGTTAGCCAATAAAACATGTGGCCACTAGCCTCCATATTAAAACAAATCCATGACAACTCCATATAAATCATGGGACCTCCATAACTGAGCCACGTCCAACAAAGTGAAAAGAATAAGGGATACAAGTATGCTAAAAGAGGAAGGGATACTAAGATTGGAAAACCAGAAACAATGATGGCCAATACTCAGTCAGGTGACAATTGCAAGAAAAATCCATTTAAGCATTCATTGAACAAAAGTAAACTAATAGTGCACTGCATTTAGTGGAGGTCATGAAGAATTGTTTAGGTTATTTTTCTTTCCTCTTGAGTCCTAATGGACAAACAATCTGAGAAAATATAATAACAAAAGGGATGGGAAGATCCCATCAAATCGTACAAGGATGGAACCAAATCGGTAACATGGGGCTAGGCCCCAATCGTATCACACTAGGAAATATGTCCTACAGCACCTAAGATATCTGAACTATCCAAGTCGAAAGGTCTACAAACAACAGGAGCATCCGAAGAAGCATCACCTAACGTGATTGCTCTCCTATGGATTGCACCAGCTAGTGCTCTCTGTAGAGCAATGGAAACACGTTGCCAAAAATAGGCTATACAGTAAGCTAAAGAGAGTGATACCCCATGTCGCCTAGTATGGTAGGCTCTCGCACACTCCCTCACGAACATGTCCAAGTCGGTGCCATAGCTCCATATAACTCCAAAGCTAGAGGAACAAAGAGGTGACCTCTCTGCATACCTCTATACTTGGAGACCTTGGTTGTTGCCGCTCCACTCGATGCCCATCCTGGAGGATGGGTGATCACCCCCTATGAAACTGTGTCTCTAGTAGGATCGGTAATCACCACATCAGCCACAGTGACCTGGTCATCCCGAACCAAGTACAGGTCTGCCCTAACCCTAGTCGACTGCAAGGCATACCAACGCTCTCTCCATGTGAGCTATCCACCCTCTCGCGCCATAGCAAACACCACATCCCTAATGGCATCATGGGTAGCTATCCTCTGCCCTCCGAATGGACAATGAGTCATATGAACACCTGTTGCATCTAAAGTGATACCACACTCACATGTGAGTAATGAAGAAGTAAATGGATGGACCAAGCCAAGACGGAACCTCATCGCTCTGGAGAAAGTAGCTGGTGCGAGTCGGAAAGTCTTGATGCATGGTCGAGCCAAGATCCACGAGCCTGCACCCTTGCCCGAGCAAGAGCGTAGACGAGCTCTAGTAGTACGAGGAATGGCCGGATCCACTAAGAGTGAATGTAGAGTCTCCTGAAACTGTCGGTCCATCAAGGTAGACTGTAGACCCCTAGTCCAATCGGTAGCCAAAGAGGAAAAAGATGGGAACTCATGTCGTACCTCCCGTGGTAAAGCATCTCTCGTATGTCGTAATAATACCTGTAAGGGAAATGATCCCGTATCGACGTCCCTTGTATATATCTCCAAAATAGGTCTATCTGCGATCACAAATCGAGTCCTAATGGATAGTTACATGGGTTTGCGTCAAGTGTGGGAGCTCCATTGCGTATTCGTCCACCTAGCTTTTACTTTGACTAGTTTTGACCTAAGATCCCCAAGGTGGAGGCCAGGGCCCCTAGGTTTTACTGTGACTAGTTTTGACTTCTGAGCCCCCAGGTCGAGCCCATGGCACCATAGTCCCAGACAACACTACTATATGAACATGTCATTTCGTAAACATACTATGAAGAGAAAAGGACGCATAGGAATATTCTGTGGTGCCAAAGAACAGAAAAATGAGCAAAATTGAGTATTCATAATTGAGAAAATTTATATTAAGGCACAGCTTAGCTACTCCAAGGTCTGTCAAAAACACTAGCAATACTACTGTATATACTAGCTTCTTTGCATACTTGACCATAAGTTATTACATTCGTTCTTTTCTCAAGACCCCATCAAGTAGTACATGGAAGAAACCACAGTGGGTAACGCAGGCTAGTTTCCAATAGCATCACAATGTGAAATATGCCATATTGCACTTAACTATCTAATTCAAATGGTCTACATACTAGAAGAGCATCATACCATGATTAATTTCCTTATAGATTGCAGAGGTAGTTCAACTAATGATTTTCTTACAAAACCTCGTCAGATTCCTATTCTGGCTCACATAAATGATACAAGAAAAGGTGATCACAACAAGAATAAATGGTAAAGTGAAGAGAGTTACCCTATTCTTCCAAGCGCAACATGTTGAATGACAGTTTTCGCTTTTCCAACGAAGACATACTATACATACTCTGAAGCAAGAAGGCTAGCATAGATAATATAAGAGCGTTGTTCTTTCAATATATTTTTATTTTACTCAAGAAAATATTACAAATTTCTCAATGCATGGAACTCTACAAAGATTTGCCTTGTTTATGCCCTGAGAATATCTATACTAGGAGTGGATTTCCTCCCATCTAATGTACTGATCACTAAAAAACTGTTGTGATGCTCCAAGGTGAATGCCCATCGAGCTGTGTCCAAACTTCATATCTATACAATATGACAGTAACACTAAAGTTTCAAATAGTTGTTATTCTTGTGAAGTTTCCGATAGCTTTGGTGACTGCAGATTACTTCTAAAATATGTTCGGAAGGTAATTCTAGGATTTCCTACTTTGAAAAGCATAAATTCTCCAACGTTTACTATGTACTTATAGGTGCATTCAGACATTATTTTTGCAGCTTGTTCTCCATACAAGGAGGAGTAAGGTTTGTTTGCTCATCGGACTTTGGTCTCATAGTTCTATCTTTCAACGGAAATCATCATCATTATCAGCATGATCACACTAGTCTGAAGCTAACGGGACCAGTGGGAGATGAAAAATTAGAGAAGAGGAAAGGGGTGATGAAACTTGGCAATCAGACCGAAGTCTCAAGTCATCGAAGAGGAGCACAAGCTTGAAACAATGACAAAGAGAAGCAATAATTGAGACTGAAAGTCAGTTAGAAAGAGAGAAGAGAGAGAAAAAGGATTGTCAATTAAAATAAACAGATTGACGTATACTTCTTGGCAATAGATGGGGGATTATAAATTGTGCGGGAAAAATAAAACTTACAAACTTTATGCCAACTTGCGTGAGTTTGACCTTTTCATGTTCTTCTTCTTCCGTCTACATCGAGATTCATCTTTCTTGCTCAAAGTCTCTAGACTGACGACTGTTTGCATCTTCTTTTGCTTGAATGTACTATTTTTTCTACTTTGCTTATGATATGTCTTTCCTCCCTCTTGTTCCAATGATCCTTCAATCAATCACCTTGTCACTCATCTCAACTCTCTTCCTTCATCCACCCTCCACTCCGTCCTTTGCTCCTCTGTGATCATCAGATTTACAATTCCAATTCTCCCACTACGATTTTCGATGAACAAATTTGCACACAATAACTGAATTATAATGCCCAGATTTTGGAAACAATGAGGTAGTTTCTAGCCATCGCCGCGAGCTCACTGTCTCAACAAGCAAGCATTGCAAATGCTTTCTCCATGCTTCGCATATCTCTCGTTCATGATTCTAAATCACTTATGTTTACCACTTCGATTCCCAAATTCCATTGTAAACGAATTTCAAATGCGTAGCTCCGTAATGATATAGCTTGCGCAGCAGCTTGTTACTGTGGTAGGAAGTTCTCTCAGAAGAAGAACTTGACGGTCATGAGAACAATGCGGGTACCATGATCCGGTTTTCATCTCGATCTCCGTGAGATTAGCAGTGCTTTCTACGCTGACCAGTGCACGACTGGTACTTTTCAATATTCAGCAACCGATCGAACACTGACCCTGTTAAGGTCATTTCGCTACTCACGCAGACGCAATGCCAGTTTAGTATTTAGAAGGTGTCCCGGAAGGTCCATATGTGGAAGCTGAAGAGTTATGCATGAGCTTAACATCAGTTAAAAGGAGGCTGTCTAAAACCAACCAGATCCCTCGGCAGCCGACTCGAAGCAGTGCAGATACATGGTGTGAATCATAACTAGGTTTCTTGGAGTAGCAAAGCTTGCTTCTTGTTTTTTTTCTTGCAATTTACTGTATTACTCAAATTCTATTGCTTATTCTGGGCTTTCAAAATTCGAAGTTGTTTTCATGTGTACGCCTGTCAACTGCTCAATGGATCGAAGATGCATATCGGGATGTGGAGTTGACGCTAATTTTGAGCTTGGAAGCTGCTGCTATTGCTACTTTCGGTTCCCGTTAGAATATCCACCAGATGGCTGTGAACGTCTGCGTTGTGTCCACATGGGCTCTAATCTTGGACAAGGCAACTCAGCCATAGCGGGCAAGTGAACTGATTATTCTTCCATACGATAGAGAGAGTAGGTAGATAACAAACCATTTCTCAAGAATGGTTGACATTACAAAAGATTTTGGCGCTGGGTTACTTTTGATTTGATTCGTCATTAAGCAATATTTGGCAGACTTCTTTAGTTCATAAATTATACCAGATTCTCATACAAGCTGGAAGATTTTTTTCTTAAAGTTAAATTTTCGTTTCTTTTCTTTTAACTTACGCATAGGTTACTTTTTATTTACTCGCTCACAGCGAGTCGCGTCGAGACTGCATTGTCGAGGGCTTCTGAAACTCATATGATCACCAAATCTGGTTCTTTGGCTAGAACCAGATTCCAATTGAGAAAACATCTCTCTTCAATTATCTTCATCTTATTCATATCAAAAATAGAAATATTTTAGAACCATAAAAGAAATCAAACAAACCTATTGGAAATCATTCTTAGAGAATATTTCAGCTGCGAAAATCCTGAAGCCTTGTAACTCAAGAAAATCCTTTTTTTCCATCCTTATTCCTGCTTCGAAAACTTGATGACACTTTATTGCATACAAAAAAAAGAGAAATGTGAAATTCTCTATTTAAAGTTATCCCCTCACCTCAGTAGAACCACATTTAGTAATCTAAATAAACTCTCACCTTACTCTTGATCTTTTCTGACTATCGTTGAAATCCAACCAGCATTATTTAACACTAAAACTGATAAATATCCATGAACATACCTTATTAGCATGGCTTTTCTTAAGAAAACGCTGGAAACTTTTGTAGGAGTTTTTACTTTTGATATTTGCGGCATAATTCTAGGCTAGAGGGTGATAATATCACCGTCCAGTCTTGAGACAATCTAGAACATTCATCATTCAAAAGTTAAACAAAACTGATTACTCGTTGCCTAAATCATATAGGCCAATAATTGTGTCAAATATATAAGAAAAATTGCTTGAGGCTATCATCTGCAATAGATTTTCATATCTAGAGGAGACCAATCTTGCACTACTGCCTAATTCCCATTATGGAAGAAGATAAAGTAGAAGCACTACTGACATAACATTTAAATTCTCTCAAGACATCAAACGTTCATGGAACAAGCGACATGTTACATCACTCTTATTCTTGGACGTGGAAGGTGCTTATGACAATGTTCAGAATAGCATCTTACTAGAGATCTTGATGGATTGCAATTACCGTCATCATTAATAAAATGGGTATTTTGCTTTTTGACAAACAGAAAAACTTCTTTAAACCTTGATGGCAAGAAGCATACCCCTGTGCCTGTGAATTCTAGCATTCCACAAGGATCTCCTATCTCACCATTATTGTTTATAATTTCTAATGCTAGTTTACTAGAGTAGCTACAAGAACAAGCTCAAACCTCGGGTTGCATTGATGATATGGATCTATAGGTGTCAGCTTTATTTCTGAAAAAAACCACAAAAACTTTGCGACAAGGACTTAACTTAGCAGACCAATGGACCAATTCTAATTACTTTCAATTTGATATTTTCAAAACAAAATAAATCCATTTTAGTTTAAATCATGAAGACTCATCTTCATACTTTCTACAATATCTCACTAGTGAAATTATAAAAAAGCTAGATATCTAGGATTTCATTTTGATTGCAACTTGACTTGGAAATTCCACGTTCAACATTCTTCCATAACTGCATGTAGAGCATAATCAGCTGTTATCTCACTTCGAAAGTCAACACTGTGTCTAAAACACATATTCTTGCGGCACCTATATCTCCTTGTAATTCTTCATAAGTTACATTATGGCTGCAATGTTCCGTATACAGGAAAAACATAAAATGTAAAAAATTGTTCACAAACTTCAACTCCTTGGTGCTAAGCATATTACAAGTGGGATTCAGAACTACATCCACAGAAGCGTAAGAGTATGAGGCTTTCCTATTTCCTTCTCAACTTAGGGTCCAAGAGATGTTAGTATTTTGCTTCATTTGATTCCTCGAGACATTAGAGGAAATGATATTGCATATGGGCTTCCTGTGAGTTATGATGACTTTCTAATGACAATGTGCAATAAATGTCCACCATTAATTCCATTTAATTTCTTTTCATGTGTATAGGGTATTTGTTTGTTTGACGTCTTAGCGTACGGGCTGCATCGTCTAATGATAGAGCAACAACACGCGTACCCATTAGTACGAAGGACGGACAAGTCAAAAGGGATCCTGGCTCTAGATGAGCTCTGCGATTGCTGAGGGATCGCCGCACTTTAGGCTTTTTCAAAAGTGTCATGGCTAGATTTGGCTCGTGTTCAGGGAACTGAAGACGGGGCACAGCAACTGCATTTCTCCCCATCAATGTAAAGGTATTCAAGGCTGCTGCACTCAGAGTAAGTGCGTTACAGAGCATCATCAGCCTCGCTGGAGTCGATATTGGTTGCAGAGTTAAGCCCCAGCAGATCGTAGGAGCTCAAAAGTAAATTTCTTTTGTCAAAAAACATCGCCAAAGAATTCTTTTGGATGACTTATGAGCACTACATGCTCTGGGCGCTGGCGAAAAAGCCGAATACGAGAGTGCAAGGGCAAGATATATATTTTTTCGCGGTGTCCTTGGGTGTTGGGATTTTTTTTTGGCTCGATGGATTCGCATTGCCTCGCTGCGCTTGGCCACAGAGAAGAAGCAAGCAAGAAAAACTATGTCAGTGAGCATAGCCAATCCATGCCCGTTAATGGGCAAGAATGCATGTGCTCACTTCTGCAAAACGCTGATTTCCAACCCTTCAGAAACGTGAAAGCAGTTTGAAGTGCACAATGCTGATTATGGGCCAAGATAGTACAAGACGTATACAGGATTTGTAAACTTTTGAGATCGAGCAGCAGCATTTTCTCGCCAAACATGCATGCACTGAGCTGTAGATAGCTCACGATTGACTATTCCACGACATTCAGGGACTAAATACGGTTGGTATTTAAGTTTAGACTCGACGCTTCATACATCTAGAACGCAACTATAGGAGAGTCTCTAAACATTTCCTCATACACATGGTAGGAAAACCGTGCAGCTAAATATCCTGGCTGGAGCTGCTTATTGCCTGTGGTGGAATTATTTCCATGACGAAGGAGATGAAGTTGCAGTGATAGATCGCTGGGCCATTCGCATGATCTATCACAAAGTCATTTTCATTGTGTCTCATTACCTTCAAATATCTTCGTCACTGGCTGTCGTCTAGTTAAACATACTGTCATGATCAAAGAAATATAATACGAGAGAAAGCGATACGCATGGAATAAAAAGCGCGATGAGTTTCATCGACTCAGGTACAAAGCCAAGCAGGCTAGAAAATATCCAACCGGGGGCCAAGAGAAAAAGCAGAATGTAATATTACATAATACGGATTCAGAAATAGTGTTATCCAGATTGTAAAGATTTCATAAGACGGTATAGATTATTGTTACTTGCGAGATACTGTAGACACGAAGTCAGGGAAAACACTTATCGGCAGTGAAGAGCCAAAATGAGAATCAACTGGTAAATATGGTAGGTAACCAAAAGTCAATCGACGGAGAAAAGGAGGTGTGCTGGAGATCCGGTTCACTTACAGACAGTGTGGTTCACTAAACGCCCCGTGTCAATGCATAGTATCCTTTTACATACAGTTAGATGCAACCTTCAACCCTTCAAGGTCAACGGACGTCAGACTGGGAGACAGTGTGAGTCGTACTCCTGTAGAAATTTCAGATATGTCCAGATTCATTTATGTTTAGTCCCAGTGACATCAGAACAGAATTGTATTTACATTACGGTTCGATCCGATCCACGTCTACGCCCACGTGATTCCAGTTGATATCGCCGATGTTTTCTAGAGTCGCGATGTCGTAGTCGCTCTTCCGCTCGTCAAACTCGATGGCCAGTGTCTCGGATCTCGGGCTGGTACCATTGTAGACGCCGAGACCGTAATCTCCGAATCCGGGTTGCTGAGGTGTACCGAGCATCACGAATGTGGATCCTTGACCTCTGGATTCACCACCACTCGAGCTTGAGATCAGGAACCGGATAGACGTTCTGAGGGAATTCCACTGACTTCTTGCCGTGTCTATCAACTGAACCGGAGCGGTCTTAGTCACCATGGAGTATGCCTCTGGTACAGGATCCGACCTGTTTATGGGTAGTGGCCTCATGATTCCCAGATCTCCAGATGACTTGTTGATAGTATAAATCCCATCGCACCAAAACTCTCCGTCTGCGTCACACGTGAAAGGTCTCTTGCTTGTGCCATACTTAAAATTCTCAGACAAAACAACAACATGACACTGCAATTCCAAAATCGATAAGACTGCACTAAAACCTGCGCGAAGGTGATTCTAGTCACATCACCTATTCGGTGGTTTAACCAAAAACGTGCTGGCCACTGTTTTAAGAGTTCAATTCAGATGATCGGATCGTTGCTACTATAAAGGTCAGTCTGGATGATCTCCAGGGCACTTACCGGATGCCCCTGAAAATCTTCTTCTGCTTGCACTTTTCTCTTTGACCTTCTATTAACTGTCCCCTATAGATGTGGCACACAGTCTGATCAAACCGATTTGTAATGTGGCTCTGTTATTTTTCTTCTATACACGGTTTTTGCAGAAGTCAACAACAACTATATTATAGAACACGAAAGGATTTGAAGTTTGTGATACAGAAGAAGAATGCATACTTCTCCTGTTCCAGAATATCGAAATAAGTAGATTCTGCTAGAGTTGGATCTCCATAGCTCCAACTCTCTCTGAACGTCATGAAAGTTGGCCAGCACAGTAGTCTCATGTGGGATTGGGTGATACGCTGTTCTATACAGGTTTCCGAAGTACTTACACCTTTGAAATATAAAAAAACAATATAATATGTGAGAGAAGCATCATAGCTGGGGTGCTTAAAATTCAAAGATCTTTTGTGGTGTCATATCCTTCGTATCAGTCAAATCCTTAGGACTCGGGTCGACATAAGACTTTGAGAAGGTGCAGAAACACACATGTGCCCCATCGTGGTCCTGATGTACACACACGACTTGTTGTCCGATGCGCTTCCAGACTGCAATTTGGTATAGAGTCCGGGCCCGTAGCGAACTTTGGGACAAAACATAGGCTAAGCCTTCGGGATTTTCATTCTTTAAGGACGGAAGTTTCCAGGTAAAAACAGAAGATAAGCTGAAGGTGGAGCTGAAGTTTGCTGAAGGCCTCTGCGAGCCCTCTCTCTGTCTCTCTCTGGTGGCGTGGCCTGAAGGAGTTCCAGGCGACATTGTCCGTCCTTATCCACCTGAGCATAGTGAATCTGCTGGGCCGGTGATCATACGGAGACGAGTTTCTGCTTGTGTATAGACTGAGGCGTGACGGAAATCTAGATATAGCTCGAAACCAACCAGCTGAAGGATCTGTGGTAAGAGCTGCAATTTATAGCATACAGGAGGATGTTCGGGTCTAGAATTACCTTCGTGCAGGTTATAGTAGCAGTCTTATCGATTTTGGCATTACAGTGTCATGTTGTTGCCTTGTCTGAGAATTTTACGTATGGCACAAGCGAGAGACCTTTCACGTGTGACGCAGACGGAGAGTTTAGGTGCGATGGCATTTATACTATCAACAAGTCATCTGGAGATCTGGGAATGATGAGGCCAATACCCGCGGACTGGACGGATCCTGGACCAAAGACATACTGCATGGTGACTAAGACCGCTCCGATTCAGTTGTTCGACACGGCAAGACGTCAGTGGAATTCCCTCGGAACGTCTTTCCGGTTCCTGATCACTGGCTCGCGTGGTCGTGAGTACGACGGTTATGGATTCACATTCGTGATGCTCGGTACACCTCACCAACCCGGATTGGGAGGTTACGGTCTCGGCGTCTACAATGATACAAGCCCGAGGTCCGAGACACTGGCCAACGAGTTTGACGTGTGGAAGAACGCCTACAACAACGTGACTCGTGAAAACATCGGCGATATCAACTGGAATCACGTGGGCGTAGACGTGGATCGGATCGAGTCAAAAGTACAAAGAGGCGCTCAAGAAGCAGGCGTTTTCCTCGTAGGCCGAGAAATACACGCCTGGATCGATTACGAATCTCTGTCAAAACTTCTAGAAATCAGAATAAGTTACTCCAGCATCAAGCCCGATCTGAGCTTCTTGAACTACACTGTCGATATGTCAAAAATTTTCGTTAGCGGACCTCAAGTTTATGTAGGATTTTCAGCTGGAAATGCTGGGGTGTATGGTTACTACGACATCAGAGAGTGGTATTTCGAACATTTTCCATCTACCACCGTAGATGCACCAGGACCGACCCCGAATGCGACTCCATCAGGATCAGGGGGAACCGACGTTATGGCCATAATTGCATCAGGTTCAGGAGACGCGGTCGCAGTCTTACTGTTCGGACTCTTGACATTGTTTCTGTGCAAACGAAAGAGTTACACGGCCATGAAACAAACAAA
Organism: Marchantia paleacea; assembly: GCA_014180765.2. Lineage (NCBI taxonomy): Eukaryota > Viridiplantae > Streptophyta > Marchantiopsida > Marchantiales > Marchantiaceae > Marchantia > Marchantia paleacea. Next base: position 6,355,198 of record MUAA02000018.1, read on the forward strand.
AACTCTTGGCGATATGGGAGTTAGTGTAGAATACAGTTACAAGCAGCTCAGCAAAGCCACAGGTCAATTCCAGGAAGAGTCTAAACTAGGCGAAGGAGGTTTCGGCAGTGTGTACAAGGGTGTGTTACCGGACACTGGTCAATCTGTTGCTGTGAAACGAGTGAGCAGTCAGTCGAAGCACGGCTTCAAGGAGTTCATGGCGGAGGTGTCCATCATCAGCCAACTCCGGCATCGCAACGTAGTGAAGCTGCTGGGCGGGTGCTCGGACAGAGACAAGTTTCTGCTCGTGTATGAACTGATGCCTAATGGAAGTCTAGACAGAGCTCTCTTCCATCCAGCTGAAGGTTCGGTATTATCTTGGGAGCTTAGATTCAAGATTATCCTGGGTGCTGCAGAGGCTTTGCACTATCTTACAAGGGCTGGCGACAACAGGTCATTCATAGGGATTTTAAATCCAGCAATTTTGTTGGACGAGGAGTTTAATGCCATGTTAGGTGACTTTGGGCTCGCTCGGAAGGTGGACCATCATCAAGACATCGCCACTACCAAGGTTGCAGGAACGTATGGCTACATAGCCCCAGAAGTACCAGCCACTCAAAAATTCACAGAGAAAACGGATGTTTATGCATTCGGGGCAGTGACTTTGGAGATCGTGACGGGTTGCCGAGCACTGAATTTTGATCCTGCTCATCCAGGATTACTTGTAGAAAATGTATGGAGTAAGGTGGTTGAAGGTAATATTAACTCTTGTGTAGATGAGAGGCTGGGAAAGGCTTATGATGAAGGTCAACCTGAGTTGATACTGCATCTCGGTCTCTTGTGTTGCGATCCGGTTCCTGATGCTCGACCCAGTATGCGAGATGCATTGTGCATGCTGCGAGGTGCTGTACCTATGCCTCCTTTACTGTCTTCCAGACCCCCCTCTGTGTATGATCATAGTGGACCGAATCGAGTGAAACATTTGAAATCTGCGACTACCACCACACCTTCCGAATCCTGAGGTAGTTTTGACAGTACGAGCCTTTCTTCGCAATCATGATCCATGGCGATCGATGACTTGTGCCGTAAATGTCACTGGGACTGAACATAAATAAATCTGGACATATCTGAAATTTCTACAGGAGTAGGACTCACAATGTCTCCCAGTCTGACGTCCGTTGACCTTGAAGGGTTGAAGGTTGCATCTAAGTGTATGTAAAACGATACTATATATTGCCACGGGGCGTTTAGTGAACCACATTGTCTGTAAGTGAACCGGATCTTCAGCACACCTCCTTTTCTTCGTCGATTGACTGTGGGTTACCTACCTTATTTACGAGTTGATTCTCACTTGGGCGCTTCACTGCCGATAAGTATTTCCCTGACTTTTTCTACTTCCTGTCTACAGTATCTCGCAAGTAACAATAAACTATGCCGTCTTATGAAATATTTACACTCTGGATAGCACCATTTCGGACACCGTATTATGTAATACTACATTCTCCTTTTCTTTTGGCCCCCGGTTGGATATTTTCTAGCCTGCTTGGCTTTGTACCTGAGTCGATGAAACTCATCGCGCTTTTTATTCCATGCGTCTCCCTTTCTCTCATATTATATGTCTGTGATCATGGCAGTATGTTTAACTAGACGACAGCCAGTGAGGAAGATATTTGAAGGTGATGAGACACCATGAAAAAATGAGCTTTGATATTGACATCTAATCGATCCTTGCAAATTTTCTGTAATCCTTATATACTAATCTCCTGAAGAATAATGACTTTGTGATAGATCATGAGAATGGCCCAGCGATCTATCACTCCAACTTCATCTCCTTCGTATGGAAATAATTACCAGAGGCTATAAGCAGGTCCAGCCAGGATATTTAGCTGTATGGTTTTCCTACCATGTGTATGAAGAAATGTTAAGAGACTCTCCTATAGTTGCGTTCTAGGTTGTGAAGCGTCGAGTCTAAACGTAAATACAAACCGTATTCAGTCCCTGGATGTCGTGGAAATTGTCAATCGTGAGGTATCTACAGCTCAGCGCATGCATGTTTGGCAGGAGCAGCAGTTCCTCGCCAAACATGCAAGGAAATGCTGCTCCTCGATCTCAAAAGTTTACAAATCCTGTATAACTCTTGTACTATATTGGGCCATAATCAGCATTGTGCTCTTCAAACTGCTTTCACGTTTCTGAGGGGTTGGAAATCAGCGTTTTGCAACATATTCGGCCCTCTGTACGCTAGCTGCAGGACGTAAGTGTCCTCATGGAGAGTAGCAATCAGCAGACCTTCTGCACATTTCTCTCCAAATTTTCTAAAAATTGCACATATATCGACACATCTCGATATTTTCCGTATTTTTTCTCGAGGCGTTTTTTCGGCCTGGAGCTTTGTACGCATTACAAGCACGTCATCCCCCTGCATTGCACACCTCTGTCACCGTTTGTAGACATTAAATTTATAACTGCCGTAGACACTAAATTTGTAGCGTTGTAGAAGACCCTCGTAGCTTTCGCCTGGGAATTACTCACAGATTTCAAAGTTCGCTTTTGACATGTAATTGATTGTAGATCTAGAGCCTCTATAATATTTGTTCTCTCTCCGTTATCTACTAGTGTCATAATCAGCCACAAATTCACGAGTCAAACCCAGTGCTAGGTCAGACACTTGGTTGTATCAGAAGGCAGTGACTTGACTCACTCAGCGTGATGACTGAGTTTCCAAATATTCCATCAGAACAGTCGTGTACTGAATTAAACGCAGTACAGATCAAGAAGAGTTCCGGGGATACTGTATAGCCTTCTTGACTCTCCTAGAAATCATGAATGGATGACAATGGTCCGATCTGATCTTTCTTGGCGTTTTGCTCTGTGGTTTGTCTGATACGAATGATGACAGGAGCTCATTGAGTTTTAGGCACCCCAGCTATGATGCTTCTCTCACATATTACAGTTTTTTTTAATTTTTCAAACGTGTAAGTACTTCGGAAACCTGTATAGAACAGCGTATCACGAAATCCCACATGAGACTACTGTACTAGCCAACTTTCATGACCAAGATCAAGAGAAAGGTGAAAGTTTATGTAGATTACTAAATGTGGTTGTATTGAGTGAAGGGAATAAGTTTAAATAGAGAATTTCACACTTCTCTTTGTTTGTATGGACAAAGTGCCACCAATTTTTTCAAAGGAGGAATAAGGGTGAAAAACAAGGATTTTCTTGAGTTACAATGCTTCCAGATTTCTGCAGCTGAAATATTCTCTAATAATGATTTCCAATAGGTCTGTTTGGTTTCTTTTATGATTCTAAAATATTTATATCTTTGAGATGAATAAGCTGAAGATAATTGAAGAGTGAGATGCTTTCTCAATTGAAGTCTGGTTCTATCCAAAGAACCAGATTTGGTGATCATATGAGTTTCAGAAGCCCTCGAAAATGCAGTCTCGACGCGACTCGCTGTGAGCGAGTAAATGAGCTTAACTTAAATTAACTACCACATCCACCCTATCTGGACAAGGTATACTCAGTCGACTATCGACCAACTACTCCTTGCTGGTTGGGTACGCGCAACTCCAATTCTAAACTGTGTGAATTAATTTATTATCGAACTCCATTGCGGGCATGTGTCCTATGCATAGGTTAAAATAAAAGAAACAAAAATTTAACTTTAAAATAAAACCTTTTAGCTTGTATGAGAAGCTGGTATGAATTTATGAACTAAAGAGGTCTGCTAAATGTTGGTTAATGACGAATCAAATCAAAAGTAACCCAGCGCCAAATCTTTTGTATTGTCAACCATTCTTGAGAAATGGTTTGTTATCTACCTACTCTCTCTATCGTATGGAAGAATAAACAGTTCACTTGCCCGCTATGGCTGAGTTGCCTCGTCCAAGATCAGAGCCCATGTGGACACAACGCAGACGTTCACATCCATCTGGTGGATATTCTAATGGCAACCGAAAGTAGCAATAGCAGCAGCTTCCAAGCTCACAATTAGCGTCAACTCCAGATCCCGATATACAGTTTCGATTCATTAAGGAGTTGACAGACGTACACGTGAAAATAACTTCGAACTTTGAAAGCCCAGAATAAGCAATAGAATTTGAGTAATGCAGTAAATTGCAAGAAAAAAACAAGAAGCAAGCTTTGCTCCTCCAAGAAATCTTGTTATGATTCACACCATGTATCTGCACTCCTTCCAGTCGGCTGCAGAGGGATCTGTATGGTTTTAGAGAGCATCCGTTTAACTGCTGTGAAGCTCATGCATAACTCTTCAGCCTCCACACATGGACCTTCCGGGACACCTAAATACTAAACTGGCATTGCGTCTGCGTGAGTAGCAAAATGTGTCTTAACAGGGTCAGTGTTCGATCGGATGTTGAATATTGAGAAGTACCAGTCGCGCTCAGGTCAGGGTAGAAAGCACTGCTAATTTCACGGAGATCGAGATGAAAACCGTATCATGGTACCCGCATTGTTCTCATGACCCTCAAGTTCTTCTTTTGAGAGAACTTCTATGACAGCAACAAGCTGCTGCGCAAGCTATTTCATTGCAGAGCTACGCATTTGAAATTCGTTTACAGTGGAATTTTGGAATCGAAGTGGTTAACATGAGTGGATTTAGAATCATGAACGAGATATATGCGGAGCATGGAGAAAAACTAATATGGGAGTGACGACAATGCATTATTTTCTTGTCTCCTGCTCAACTTCCAAACCGACGGTTAGCGATGCAAATGCATAGCGACAATCGATAAGATCTCCGCAAGGTTTTCTTCTGAAACCTCGAGTTTTTTATCAAGAACCTCTGAAAGCGGAAGAGCTTTATCGTTTATAAGACATCTCATGAATGCTTGCAGGCGTTAAGGTTAAGAATAACGTAGGCCAAGCCTGCAGCTCCTCTTTGTCTATGAGAGGTTGGTGGTAGTGACATTCGGATAATGTTGCTGCAGGAGAATCAAAGTTCTTTCAGTCGTGATACCCTTACCATATCAATTCACGATTGGATCTCGACGGGGATCTTTGAAACCTCAAACTTGTCTTATGGAGCAACTTTTCAGCGCATTTACAGCAGTTTAGTTTTATGGTGATGACGCCTTCGAGGAGGAAGCGACATGACTGTCCAAGAACTCTTCAAGTTCTGCTGCTCCATTTCCTCCTCAATGGAAGGTGGGTGGTCTTGACATCGTGGAAGATAATGGAGAACCACAGTTGTATCGTTTAGAACAATGTGTGAACACTTAGGTCCACCACAATGCAGAACTTCTCTTTGCACTACCTACAACCGAAAGTCTTATGGTCTTCCGAATGACTCAGGCTGATGAGCACGACATCAGCTTCATAGCCATTGGCGTTTTTCCTAGATCTGGAGGAAGTTTCTTTTCAACAGAGCGAACATGGTCAAAGCATACCGCCTCCGTAGGCCTAAGCTATGGCCGGCCATGCCTGCCCGCTCTTTATTCTGCCTATAAGCTCTGAACTACTGGTTCCAGGTGTTTTCATCTGAAGGCACAAATATCCAACCGGCATTTTTAACAGAAAGAGAACCAAACTAAAGATTTCAAGGTATTGTAATTTGCAATTTATACGTTCGTTTCGAACTGAAATATTGTGACTGTGATTACAAGACGCTGATCGGAAACCACCCAACTGCAAGCAGCGTGAACATTGTGTGTGACCTGTATCGGTCGTGTGGTCCACAGCCATCTGATGGATATTCTAATGGGAACCGAAAGTAGCAATAGCAGCAGCTTACTAGCTCACATACTCATAACAACTTTCCTCCAATAGATAATTGTTGAATAGATCAGGTTGAATAATTGTAGTTTAAACCCAAAAGAGAAGCCATTTAGCAAGACTCATTTTAGCTTCTAGTTGGGACTCTACTCCCATAGTTTAAGCTCCATATCAGGTTTAGAGACCAACAATGTATTATATTCAATCTTTGGAATTTCATTTTTCGTTTGAATACAAAACATGTGATTTATTGATTCTTGCAAGATAGTATAAGAGCTAGGTTGAATCCTTGGATGTCAAATCTCTATTCCCTAATAGAGAGATTTGAAATTACTAGAACATTGAATCTAGCCATCTTCTTGATTCTTGATTAGCAAGGTTGAATATATGTACTTTCTATTTTGCTTCTTCATACTTCCCACACATTCTCTCCAGCATGTAAGAGAATAGACATTCAGATGGATTATTCTTTAGGAGAGCAGCCTATAAACAAGCTTGATGAGAGGAATTATAGTTATGGTCATTTTTCATGAAAGACTTGTTATCTTCCAAGCAGTTTTTCAAATATGTAGATGGGACATCATTTAGGGCTGATCTTGATAGTCCTAACACTAGATCAAAGTGAGATTAAGAAGAGATGGAAGAAAGAACTCACATTGTTTAGAATATAGCTTGATGAGAGGAATTATAATTATAGTCATTTGTCATGAAATACTTGTTAATTTCCAAGCAGCTAATCAAGTTTGTAGATGAGACATCAGTTAGGGCTCATCTTGATAGTCACGATGCTAGGTTAAAGTGAGATTTAGAAGAGATGGAGGAAAGAACTCGCATTCTTTTGAACAAAGTTTGATGAGAGGAATTATAGGTATGGTCATTTGTCATGAAATAGTTGTTAAGTTTAAGGCAGCTGTTTAAATATGTACATAGGACATTAGTTAGAGCTGATCTTGATAATCCCGATGCTAGGTCAAAGTGAGATTTATAAGAGATGGAGGAAAGAACTCGCATTCTTTTGAACAAAGTTTGATGAGAGGAATTATAGGACTAAGGACATGTGCCTCAAAGTAGCTGAGATTCAGCAGCCCTCTAGAGTTATTACAGAGCTGTTATTGCAAAAAATACTCCATAATCTTTGTTATAGTGAGGGTGAATCCATGGAGAGCTTTCTCATGGACATGTTCAATGTTCGTGATCAACATATTGAAACAAAGGGTGAGATGTGCAAGAGTAGCATGACATTTTTGATTTTGAATCCATTACCAAAATCTTGGGATCCACTTGTTCAATCTATAGGATCTAAAAAGATGGAGAAGATCACACAGGATGTTGTCAGATCCATACTTTTTGAGGAGTAGTTAAGGCGCAAGTAGAAACCTTTAGCTCCTAATTCAACTTTCACAATGAAGTATAAATTATAATAAATATGAATTCAAGCCTATGAACCATTCTCTTGGGAAGCAACTTGTCCTTGGTAAGTAGAAGCCTAAGATAGACAAGTTCAATAATAAATATAGGGCTTGTGGACTGAAGGGACATTGAAAAGTTGACACTGAGTGTCAAAAAAAGAATGATGGAGCTACATGAAATGCAGGTGTTGCTATGTTCAGCATGACGCTAAGACTTTGGAGGAGGCGTTCAGTTAACCTCAGCGTAAGGAGTGGAAGGCAACAATGAAAGAAGAATTACGTTTTTTAAAGGAGCATGACACATGGGAGTTTGATGAACTGCAAAAAGTCAAGAGAGCCATGGATTCAAAATGGATTTTTTGAAAGAAATTGGCCAATGATGGGATAGTGGAATGTTTCAAAGCAAGGCTTGTAGCTAGAGGCTACTGTCAAGTTCAAGGATTCAACTCTCATGAAACCTTTGCATCTGTCAAATATGTTTGATCAATTGGCGTATTTGTTGCTATATGTGCTACGCTAGATTGTACTATGCATCGGTTAGATTTAACACAATTCCAAATAGATTAATTAATTCTCATTGGGTACAAGCTATAGAATTCTGATAATTTTGACTTCTAAGTCCTTTTTTCGTAAGAACTGCAAGTGCAAGTTTCTCCTCTGAAAAAGACAATGTACATGCATATGCTTACATGTCTTGCTCAAAACTTATCGTTCCTGTCTTAAACATAGTAAGAAATTTAATTTAGATATTTTACAAATATCAAATTAATTTCATATCATCATTTTGAATCAGGTTTCCTCAACATAGTGATATACATGTGTATTCTTTTTTTCAGATTTTTTTTATTTATATCTGTAAACTTACTTTCATATATTATTAATTTTTTTATTAATTTTTTTATAATTTATAATTGAAATACATAGAATGAAATTTTTTTAATTGGATAAAAATCTAATATGTCATATTATATTTTCATATATTTTCATATCATCATGATGTTTCATTATATTGTTAATTGTTTAATCTGATTTTATTCACTAATATCATAATGTTGGTAAAAAATCTCGATGTAGCATTTTTAGAGTGGTAAGTTGATTTAAACTCAATCTTGATATCATTTTTTTTCAACTTTATATGATTAAATTATTTTTAATAAATCGTTTGCATTAATTGTTAAATTATACATATCATGCAAACACATATTCATTTTGCATATGCGATTTTGTTGAATTTTAGACAAATTTATATTTAAAAAATTTCTAAAATCAATACAAAATGATAAAAATATTTTCTATAAAAAATCATATTAATATATGAGTATCATAACATATTATACATTAATGATACTTTTCATTGGTCTAACAATAGTTGCAAAATTTTTGTATAAATTATGAATATTTTACGTCTTTCAATCTTTGCACTATTACTTTATTTTTTATTTTATAATCCATAATTAATAATTATAATATTCATCATTTTTTATCATAACATAAAATAAATATATCAATTTGTAAAATTTAATATAAAACAATGATAGCTTAACTGAAATATGATTGCAAAAGACAAATGACAAATAACAATGAAAAAATCAATACCATCACCACCTTAGTTAGTTTAACATCCTAGTGTAAATCAGATTTATTAGTAAAAGCAATTCAGTAATAAAAAGAAATATTTCCATTTTGCATGCAATAATATTTTCAAGAATTAATCTTGGCTTCATTTTCATGAAATTTATCAATATAAAGTTCTAATCTGAAGTTAGGCAATTTTAGTACTAATAATATTGTAAATATTATAGCAATAATATTGTAAATATTATACCCAAAAAGTTTAAAAAAATAAAATTTACATGGACATATAAATTCATTATCATTCTCTGACTCCAATCTATCTTCATTTTATGGAGGTAAAAAAAATTACAATTTTAAGTTTGAAGTGCACTATTATCTGCACAGTACTTGAATTCATGGACATCAATGCACATATAAATTTTTTAAAAAATCATGGATTATATTATGAGTTGACTTGTTTAAATAATAATAATTTTGTGTCAAAATAAGGAACTAAATATAATAAATTGAGTATGATTTTTTTGCAGTAAAAATATAAACTCAAATTTTTAATATGTTAATAGGTATAAAAATTTATTATATTTGCCTTCCATCTTGAAATAAAACATATAATCTTTAATTATCTATATATAATAATAATATTTAATCTTTGATTAAGAATTTCATTAATTGATACATCAATATACAAAAGAACTTATCAAAAATAAGTAGGAAATGTCAATCAAACTTATCTTTGACAAGTTATTTTGTATATTAATGAACCAATTGATGAAATTTTTTTCCCAAAACTTCACCGGATGAAAATTTTGATTTCTTTAACATTTGTGTTGTATTGTAAAAATTATTATATGTCTAGAAAAGTTGGAATAAAATTTTGTGAGATTTAAATATTTTATTATAAAATAAAATTTGAATTTCTAACATGGTATAAATATAAATATTTTTAATTTTTTAAATAAATATTAAAAATTATATTGTTGATAAAATATATATTTTTAGCATTTAAAATATTAAAAAATAGTTGTCACTAAATTTTTTGTTAATTATATTTTTCAATTAAAATTTAATTTAAATTACATTAATTTTTATTAGATGATATTTATTTTAAAAACTTTCTATCTGTAAATATTTTCAAACATAAATAATAACAAAATGAGATATGATGTATTAATATCTCATTTTGATATAATTTATATCTATTTATATTTGATGATATGATAATCATAACAGATCATCTAGATTAAATAATTTTAGAATGTAAAGCTGATTCAAATTGATAATTAAAACTACTCATTTTGTTGTTATTTAATGTAAAATTATAACTATTAAAATTTCATGAAAAAATTATTTAATCTGATATTTAATGCAAAAATATACTCATTTTTTTAAAAAAAATTAATTTTTTTTCATCAAACATACAATCATGATAATTTTCTTAATTTGATCATATATATTGAAATTTTTATCGAATATAATATATTTTAATATTTAGCACATTGAAAATGAAGATGTTATTAAAGATGGCTCTTATAAATTTATAATCAAAATATTTTCCAGAAACAAATGGATTTAGGATGTTAAGTCTTTAATGTAGATCCGAAACAAGAATACACAAAGAAATCCATGCAATCAAGAGTCGACACAAGAAATATGTGGTTCCACTCACTAAGGCTACGTCCACGGAACACACAGAGTCACTATACTGAATACCCTAATTGTGTCACAAAGAGCTTCTGCCAGCCCTCTTATATAGTAGTATCAGCTCTAGCCCTAATGTAATTAAATATAGTCAAACTAACCAGAGTTACTCAAAACCTGAGTTAACTTGTAACAATCTCTCCCTTAACTCATGTCTTGGGGCCTATAACTCTTGTTATCCATAAACATACTCCGCGGGAAGTCCTAGAAGAAAACCTAAAGCATAGGCCCTCCTGTAAATAAGGATTAACTAGAACTAAGCCATAGCCTGACTATTCGGCTTCTGTAGTTGACTTAGCTATGCACTTTTGCCCAGATCCCTGATCATTGTCCAGATCTTGTCCATAGTCAACATTAACGTAACCCAACAAGGATTTGGCATTGTCCAATAAACCATCAAACAAAAGACCACAATCCTTAGTACTCTGAAGGTACCTAAGAATCCACTTCATAGCTTCCCAATGCACCTTTCCCGGATTTGACATGTACCTACTCACCTTGCCCATAGCTAGAGCAATATCAGGTCTAGTGCACACCATCAAATACATGAGGTTGCCCATTGCCTTGTCATAGGAAATTGACGACATCTTTCCTCTCTCAGTTGCATCAATTGGACATTGAGGTGCTAAGAGCTTAATATGTGCCGCCAAAGGAGTCCACACTCCTTTGGAGTCTTCCATGTTAAACCTGTCAAGCACACGCTGAATGTATTTACCCTGATTTAACCATAGCTTCCTCTTCTTCAAATCCCTGTGAACATCCATACCTAATATCCTCTTAGACTTACCCAAATCCTTCATCTTGAATGCAAATTTCAGTTTCCTCTTGCATCTGTCGACGTCGGATTGTTCCTTTGCCAAAATGAGCATGTCATCCACATAAAGTACTAGAGTAATGAGGCTAAAGATCTCATTATTCACTTTCTTCATGTAAACACATGGATCAAACACACTCCGTGAAAATCCTTGTGCTTTCATGAACTCATCAAACCTTGCATTCCATTGCCTAGGAGCTTGCTTCAATCCATATAGAGATTTGAGCAATCTACAAACTAACTTCTCCTGACCTTTCTTCTCATAACCAATAGGTTGTCTCATGTAGATCCATATAGAAAAGCCATGACAACATCCATCTGATCCATAACTAGACCAAATATTGCAGCAAGGGCACATACGAGACGAATTGTAGCATACTTTGCTACAGGTGAGAAGACTACGTTGTAGTCCACACCTTTCTCTTGTGTGAAGCCCTTAGTCACCAACTTGGCTTTGAAGATCCTCTTCTCTTCATCCGTTGGATTATCCTTCAACTTGTACACCCACTTGCTATCAACCAAAGGTTGATCCTTTGGAAGCTCCACCAACTCCCAAGTCTTGTTCTCAGCAAGAAATTGCATCTCACACTCCATAGCATTGTCCCACTCAAGCTTATTGATAGAGGCTTGAGCTTCTCTATATGAACAAGGTTCTGCTTCTTCCAAGATCAACGCATTGCCATCATCATTCTCACATTCAATATCATAATCCTCAAGAATAGATGAATCAGCCCATGTTCCATACCTTTCGGGAGCTCTACTAATCCCATTTGATAATCTCCTAGTAGATGTGCCTGGTTGATCTCCATCGTTTTGTGATGTGTCTTGAGGCTCAACAACGACAACTTGCTCCTCCAATTCCTGTTCTCCGGGAATTTGCTCCATCTGTTCTGGAGCTTCTCCTTGTGGTGCATCATTAAACCCATAATGATCTATCTCCCCTTCAACAACATCCGTGAGTGGAGATTTTCCCTTGTCATTACGGGGAGCCTGAGATATCTCCCACTCTTTCAATGATCTGGGCTCATCGAAAAAAACATCCCTACTGACAATCACCTTACAAGCTATAGGATCCCATAGCCTATAACCTTTCACACCACTTGGATATCCAAGAAAACGACATTTCTTGGATGTAGGATCCAACTTGGTCCTAATCTCCTTAGGTATGAGAAGATAAGATGTACAACCAAAAATTCTCAAACGACTATAATCAACCCTCCGTTTGTGCCTCAATTCAAACGGTGTCAAGAAATGGATTGCACTTGAAGGACACATATTTACCAAATACACTACGGTATTTATAGCTTCAGTCTAGAATTCATATGGTAAATCAGATTGTCTCAACATACTACGCACCTTCTCCAATACTGTTTGGTTGAGCCTCTCAGAAACAGCATTTTGTTGCAGAGTATAAACCATGGTGAGATAGTGATCCCCTCCTCTTTGCAGTAACTTTTAAACTCCTCAGAAGTATACTCCCCGCCATTATCCAAACGTAGATATCTCACCTTGTGATCAGTCTAAGTCTCAACTTGGGCTCTCCAACTTTTGAAACTTGCAAAGACTTCAGAATTTTGTGTGAGAAAATAGACCCACACAAATCTTGAGTAATCATCAACGATACATAGTACCACTTCCCAGAATGTGAGGTTTTGGGAGAGGATCCCCACACGTCACTATGTACATACTCAAGTAATTCTTTGGAACAATGAGTTCCAACACCAAAGGCTTTTCTATGTTGCTTGCCCATAATGCAATGCTCACAAAATTCCATGTCAACTTTACGTAAACCAGGTAACAAGCCCCTATCACGAAGGAAGATCAAGTACATGTTACTCATGTGTCCCATTTTTGAATGCCTAGTTAGGTAGGTGCGCGTATGCAGGAGCATATACAGTAATTAGAGCCGGTTGTGCAGTTAGTGCCGTTCGCACTGGAACTACCGTTAGGGCCGACATCGCCGTTAGGGGTCCTAGGGCTCAAGGGGTAGAGTTCGAATTAGGGCTCCTTGGAGGGCAGTTTTCGAAGTTGAGCCTTTGAGAGTGTGGCTATGGTGGATAGTAGCTAGTGCAAGGACTTGGAGTCTTAGAAGCACAAAGTGGGTTTGGCTTGATTGTAATCTCTCTTTTATGCTATGGTTATGAGCGGAGTGTCCTTGTGGACGTTTTGAGAGTAGAAAAGATTACTTCGAAAACTCAAATTGAATTATGTGGTGAGAACTGGGAGTTCTTGGAGCGCTGAAGGTGTTTTGGCGAATTTGGATCGATGGTAGCTTTGATCCGTTGGCTGTTGAGTGTGCAGGGCGTTGTTGGAGTGCAGACCGTGATGGTGATCTAGAAGTAGAGTAGATTTGAGGTTGATCTTATCAATTTTGAATTTCTGCATTTTCTGTTTTAGTGTAAATCCGAATCATGAATTTTTGAGGACGGAAGCGCAGCTGAAAATGGACGAAGTGGGTTGATGCTTATAGTTATCTTGGGGCATTAATTTGAGATTGGCTGAAAAATATTTCGAACATAAGTGCTCGAAGTCCAAGATTTGATTTTTTGAAGTTTTTGGGTCGAAAATAGGAGGAGCATGCTATCAGATTATCATATAGTGTCCGTTTGATCTGAAATTTGGTGGGGTGATGTAACCATCTTTAGTTAGTGAGAACTAAAGTAGAGGTTACGCAAGGAGGAGATAGATGGTCTTGAGTTGACTATTAGTGGAGTATCTAAAGGTGCCACGTCAGCAATCCGTGTGCTCTTTAGATTGTGTTTCTTGTGTGGTGTGTTAGTTGGAGTACACAGTAGCAATCCGTGTGCTCATAGGGATGTCCGCCACATCATCAATCCACGAGGAATTGAGTGGATGGTGGTTGTGAAACCTTATCTTGTTTGTACCTTTTTGAGGACTATATATGGAGAAAGAGAGACCATTGAGGTATCTCTCAACTTCATAATTCCTTGAGCTATTCGAGTGGTCTCTCCTCACTTCCCTAGTGTTACAATGGTATCAGAGCGAACTTGCTCTTTCCTTGAGTGTGGATTACCCCTCTTGGAATAGCAAGATCATGATGATAACTTTAAGTTCTTGAGAGTTTTATAGAGACTAAAGTAGGTCATTGGTCATTGATCCGCATGTAGGTAAGGGGAAAGGGAAAATTGTGGGGGCTGCGGTATGGATGTGCCTGAGGGAAATCTTGCACCGAACTTTCCATTTCCCAATCTATTCAACATCCATATTCGATTCATGGAGAAGGATGTTTTCAGAGTGTATCTTGTGGCAAATTGGGGTGCAGATTTTATGGCTCGATTGATTGCATCACCAATACCAATGATACTTCCGATTGTCAGTTATGGAGAAACGTGGGATTGTACCATTTACATTCTATACTGAATGTTGGATGGATTTGAATCGTGAACCACCCTTTTTGGGTTCCGTTCAACACGTATGTAGAAATTAGAACAATTTACCGACAGAAGAGAGTATGGAGGGACTATATTGTTAGGAATTATGGTGAAGAGTACTATAGAGCTGTAATAGGATCACCTCGGCCTTTTGTGATCCTTATTTTGAGAGATTGGATTGTTATTATACTTACATTGTATTAGTTTGAGTGGTGGAGAAGCATGGAGGCGTCAGTTTCTATGATTGAAGTTATGAACTCAATCATAATAGAAATGAAAGAGTTAAGAAAAGCTATTGTAGATGGACATACAAAGCAACAAGCCATGGAGGACAAGATCTCGGCATTAGAGAGTGAGAAGGTAGAGAGAGAGAGTTGGTGAGATGGAAGTGGAAACTCCGATACAAGAGACTCAATCCCAAATGGTTTTTTGCTATTGCCAACGAAGAGGCAAATAGGAGAAGACTTCAAGAGATGGAAGATCAAGCCAATCTCTTACTGGGATGGGAAAGTCATGTAAGGTGGAAGCCTACAAGGGCAGTAGAGGCCATGGGAGTTTTGGAGGGATGGATCATGAGGATGAATATACATCTATCACATTTTCATGTTTCTGATTTTACTGCAGGAATGTTCATGCGGTCTTACCTCATGGATAAGGCTCTTACATAGTACACTACATGGGAACGAATGCTTTCAGAATGAGGTGCTTCTATTTCATGGAGTGGGATGCAAGAGGGACTTCTTCAGAACTTTCAAGCGGTGGATTCCCTTCAAACCGCGAGAATGAAGTTGTGGGATTTGAAGCAGAAAGGAGGCATACATTGAAGAATTTCGTGATCTTCAAGTATCCATTATGGATATGAGTGGAGCAGAATCCTTAGATGTCTTCAAACGAGGTCTCAAGGAGAGAGTGCGAAAGGAGGTGATGGTAAGTAATCCATCCACAGTGAATGAAGCAATTGCAATTGCTCAACGGATTTCGGGTGCTTATGGGATCACACACGGTGAACCATCAAGCAATGTTCGAGAACCACTTGGCCGAACACCCATGGAGTTGGGAAACCTTCGACGTAGGGAAGTATATGCACCACCACGAGGACCACCGCCTAGGTATGGAGGTGATAATCGTCGACCATTTATTCCAAATTTGCCGGATCTTCCTGCAAATAATGGAACGGTTAATCGAGGAGGAATGGGGGTTTGTGACAATCGTCAATGCTATACATGTGGGAGGATAGGTCACATTGCCAAGTTCGTAGAGAACTCGATCGGACCACCCGGAGGAAGACCTATGTTGCGAAGGCCTTTCAACAATATGGAAGGAAGGGAGTACGACAATGAAGATAAGATCTTGTAGGGAAACGAAGATCACTAGTAAACTTGCCTCGTGGCCTTACTGGTTCCACTAAACGAAGAAAAGGCGGAGTTGGAAGAAGACAACGATTGGAAGCTCATGGAGGGAGCAAGAAACAAGCACGATTGATTGTCACAGATGGGATGATGGAAGGACACAAGGTGAGAGTCCTAATTGATCCTGGAGCAACAGAAAATTTTCTATCACGATCTGTTGCAATGAAATTAGGATTGAGTTTGATGAAGGACGTGAGTGAGAAAGTGGAGTTGCCAAATGGCCAAACTGAACCAATTGAAACATTAGCACGGAGTGTACAACTAGCCATATGCACGAACCAGGAAGAGATTGAATGGAGAGTAATCCAATTAGCTCAATATGAGATCATCCTATGAATGCCGTGGATGGAGCAATACAATCCGGAGGTAGATTGGAGAAAGAAAGTAGTAAAAAGTGGTGGATGGAAGATTTACGGAGATAGAAGCAGATCTCAGAATAGAAGCTTACCTCACTTTGTGATTGGTAAGACTGCCATTTCTAGAGGTGATGTATGTTTCTTGGGACTTATAAGAGATGTTGTTGGTTCTAAGGACAATCTATACATTCTGGAATCATTCAGCGATATTATTATAGAGTATCAGGATGTCTTCCCAGATGATCTACCTGCAGGGTTGCCACCTAAGAGACATGTAGATCACAAGATTGAGGTGATACCCGGAAGCACTCCAACGTGCAAAGCTCCATACCGCTTGGCTCCAAATGAGTTGGAAGAATGTAAAGCTCAAGTGGAGGAGATGTTGAGAAAGGGATTCATACAACCAAGCATTTCACCTTATGGAGCCCCGTCTTTGTTCGTGAAGAAGAAGGACGGGAGTATGCGAATGTGCATTGACTATCGAGCACTCAATCAACATACCATCAAGAACAAATATCCATTACCAAGAATGGATGATTTGTTTGACCAACTTCATGGTGCGAAGTACTTCACCAAATTGGATCGAAGCGGGTACAATCAAATACGAATTGCAGATGAAGATGTTCATAAGATGTTTTTCGTACTAGGTACGGTCACTTTGAGTATCTAGTGATGCCTTTTGGTCTCACCAACACACCGCCACATTCATGGGATTAATGAATGATATTTTTCATCCTTATTTAGACAAATCTGTTATTGTCTTTTTGGATGATATTTTGGTATATAGTACAACCTTAGAAGATCATAGGCGACATTTACGAGAGAGGTATCTGTGTTTTTGAGAGAATGGTTTATATGCTAAAGCTTCCAAGTGTGAGTTTGGCAAATCTGAAGTAGATTACTTAGGCCATCGAGTGACTGCGAAAGGAATCCAAGTCATGAGTGATAAGATAGAAGCCATACGTAAAATGGACATCACGAGGAGGATCAAACTCAACTAAAGAGTTTTTAGGTCTTCTGAGGATTTTATCGTAGATTTGTTAAAGCTTTTGCACGCCTTGCCCAAGCCTTAACATCTATGCTAGGAAGGGTCAAAAATGGAGATGGGGAACGGCACAAGAGCATTGAAGGATGCACTTTTGAATGCACCCATTCTTAAGTGGTATGATCCGAATAGACCCATCAAGTTGGCAACGGATGCATCAGGAACAACGGTGGGTGGAATTCTTCAACGGGGAGTGGGAGGATGGTTGGCATCCGGTTGCCTTTTTCTCCGAAAGTTGGTGGCGGTGAGCAAAACTATCACACAATGTAGCGAGAGGAGTTAGCCATTGTTTTGGCCAAGAAACATTGGAAGCATTACTTGGGAGACAAGGAGTTTGTGGTAGAAACCGACCACAAACCATTGGTGTATTTGGAAACTCAGAAAGATCTCTCCAAACGACAAATTCGATGGGCAGAATGGAGGGTTCAACATGAAGATAGTGTATGTGGAGGGCAAGAAACAACTTGCAGATGCTCTCACGCGGATGCCGTGTCTCAACAACATCACAGAGGTGAAAATTCAAGTTGACTGGTGGTCTCAAATGATGGCTACAACAAAGGAGGATGAGGAGATCATGAAAGACTTCAGGCCAATGCGCAAGGAAGGTTCGAGGTCTAGCATTTCGGGAGTAGCGTATATGGATCCCACAAGATCCAAATTTACGCACAATGATATTGAGAGAAAGGCCACGATCTGACCATTGTGGGGCACGTGGGAGCTGAAAAGACTTTGGAGAGCATACAACGAGTGTACTTTTGGCCAAGGATGCGGGAAGATGTGGAGGCATATGTTCGAAGTTGTGTCGCATGTCAACAAAATAAGGCGGGGAATCAAAAACCAACAGGTTTATTACAACCTCTTCCCATTCCTGAACAACGATGGGAACATGTTACTATGGATCTAGTATGTGAGTTACCAAAAACCCCTTTAGGACATGATTCAGTTGCGGTCTTTGTGGATAAATTGAGTAAGATGATACACATCCGACCTACCACAAAGACAAGTGATGGCGGCACCACAACTTGCTCATCTGTACCTAGATGCAGTTTTTGTGAATCACGGATTAAGCAAAGTCTTAATCACAGACAGAGGAACTCATTTTACTAGTTTGTTTTGGAAAACCTTGTTTGGTTTATTCAAAACAAAGCTAGCAATGTCTACAGCCTATCATCCTCAAACAGATGGTCAAACAGAGAGAGCCAATAGAACAATAAAGGATATGCTACGAGCATTCACTTGGGAGGAACAACAAGAGTGGGATACTCTTCTGCCTCTAGTGGAATTTGCATATAACAATTATGTTAATGCATCCACAAAAGTGTCTCCATTTTATCTGATGTATGGTGCTCATCCTTTGACACCTTCCAGGCTGTTGGGAATTCCTAAGAGGCAGGAATTTTCAACCAAAGTCGCGGCAGTCAATGATTTTGTGGAGCACAAACACAAAGGACTGCATCAAGCAAAGGAGAAGTTGGTAATTGCTCAAAATCGACAAAAGCAATATGCAGATGCTCATCGTAGGGAGGTGAATTTTCAGGAAGGAGATCAAGTTTGGCTATCCACGACCAATTTGTCACTTGTAGGAACACCAAAATTTAACGCTCGAGTCATCGGTCCTTTTGTGGTGTTGAAACGTGTTGGCGAGGTGTCTTACAAGTTAGAGCTCCCGTTGCATATGAAAATACATCCCGTATGTCACGATTGCGAAAACATGTACCACGTCCCAAGCAGTTCACAAATCCATCAACCCCTCCTCCTTTACCTACTATGGTAGCAGATCAGGCAGAGTTTGAGGTTGACAAGATTCTCAAAAAACGGATTCGGGGTCATAGATACCCAAAAACGGAGTATTTGGTTCAATGGAAGGGATATCCATCATATGAATCAACTTGGGAACCGGCAAAGAACTTAGCCAATGCACCTTTGATTGTTCAAGAGTTTGAACGTGTGTGCAACGAGGACGTTGCATCTTAAAAGGAGGATGATTTGTAACCATCTTTAGTTAGTGAGAACTAAAGTAGAGGTTACGTAAGGAGGAGATAGATGGTCTTGAGTTGACTATTAGTGGAGTATCTAAAGGTGTCACGTCAGCGATCCGTGTGCTCTTTAGATTGTGTTTCTTGTGTGGTGTGTTAGTTGGAGTACACGTCAGCAATCCGTGTGCTCATAGGGATGTCCGCCACGTCATCGATCCACGAGGAATTGAGTGGATGGTGGTTGTGAAACCTTATCTTGTTTGTACCTTTTTGAGGACTATATATGGAGAAAGAGAGACCATTGAGGTATCTCTCAACTTCATAATTCCTTGAGCTATTCGAGTGGTCTCTCCTCACTTCCCTAGTGTTACAGGTGATAGAAGATATAAAGTTTATCGCGCACGGTGAGATGTCAGACCCAAGGCTGACAGTGTCAGATTTTGCAAAATTTTGTCGTTTAGGGGTCTGAAATCGAAGTTGAAGATTTTCAAAGTCCCGCAGAAGTTTCAAACGGTGTCCGTTTGCGTAAAAAAAAATTGTGTTAGGTCGCAAATTGAAAAAGGCAAAAAAAATTGATGAAAAAATTGAAAAAGGCAATGCCTTACATAGTTGGATTACCGTGTCAGTTTATCGATTTGGAGAGCAGAAGACCTCCAAAATCGAATTTTTGTGTTTTTAAATGCCCTTATGAGGCTATGTCAGTCTGGGTTGGGTTGGTTTGACCCCTTTGATGGATATTTTTGTGATGGAGTATTGTTCTTTATGTTTCTTATTACTAATATACCTCCATCTCTGCTTCCTATTTGTGCATCACGTTTGTTTGTGTTGGTGCTTTGTTGTTTGGAGTGTTGGAGCTCCTGTGTGTTATCGATAGTGAGGTTGGATTTGCGGACCAGTTAGACTATCCATGTTTCTTCCCAGTGAGACAGGACTTGCGGACCTGTAAACTAGATGAATGCTTGTGGTGATGGCAGGTTTCAGATTGCTCTTGTATTAACCCCTTGTGGTGCCTCGGGTACCTTCTGTTACAGTTTCTGGTTCCAATTGGGGACCTGTTTTTGTACGGTTATGGAGGTGATACATTAGTGACATAGTGGATGTTCCGGAGGAGAGACTGCTCGGGTTAGCATTGGGTGCATCCGTAGCGGAGTGCGGTACAATACGTCGAGAAAGTACAATAACAAAAGAGATGGGAAGATCCCATCAAATCGTACAAGGATGGAACCAAACCGGTAACATGGGGCTAGGCCCCAATAGTATCACACTGGGAAATATGTCCTATAGCACCTAAGATATCTGAACTATCCAAATCAAAAGGTCTACAAACAACAGGAGCATCCGAAGAAGCATCACCTAACGTGATTGCTCTCCTATGGATTGCACCAGCTAGTGCTCTATGTAGAGCAATGGAAACACATTGCCTAAAATAGGCTATACAATAAGCTAAAGAGATTGATACCCCATGTCGCCTAGTATGGTAGCCTCTCGCACACTCCCTCACGAACATGTCGAAGTCAGTGTCCATAGCTCCATATAACTCCAAAGCTAGAGGAACAAAAAGGTGACCTCTCTGCATACCTCTATACTTGGAGACCTTGGTTGCTGCCGCTCCACTCGATGCCCATCCTGGAGGATGGGTGATCACCCCCTTTGAAACTGTGTATCTAGTAGGATCGGTAATCACCACATCAGCCACAGTGACCTGGTCCTCCCGAACCAAGTACAGGTCTGCCCTAACCCTAGTCGATCGCAAGGCATAACAACGCTCTCTCCATGTGAGCTATCCACCCTCTCGCGCCATAGCAAACACCACATCCCTAATGGCATCATGGGTAGCTATCCTCTGCCCTCCGAATGGACAATGAGTCATATGAACACCTATTGCATCTAAAGTGATACCACACTCACATGTGAGTAATGAAGATGTAAATGGATGGACCAAGCCAAGACGGAACCTCATCGCTGTGGAGAAAGTAGCTGGTGCGAGTCGGAAAGTCCTTATGCATGGTCGAGCCAAGATCCACGAGCCTGCACCCTTGCCCAAGCAAGAGCGTAGACGAGCTCTAGTAGTACGAGGAATGGCCGGATCCACTAAGAGTGAATGTAGAGTCTCCTGAAACTGTCGGTCCATCAAGATAGACTGTAGACCCCTTGTCCAATCGGTAGCCAAAGCGGAAAAAGATGGGAACTCATGTCATACCTCCCGTGATAAAGCATCTCTCGTATGTCGTAATAATACTTGTAAGGAAAATGATCATGTATCAACGTCCCTCGTATATATCTCCAAAATAGGTCTATTTGCGATCACAAATCAAGAAGATAACAAAGGCGCAACGAGCGCCCAACTTGCCAAGAAAGCCGCATGTGCCGTCTCCTCCATCGATAATAAGCTTACCCTTCCACACGAAATTGGAAAAGATGTCTGTCTCCTTGCCAAATCTCCAGTCACACACTCGAATGTCCCTGGTCCGATGATGTCAACAAAGACGCCTATGATCCTCTTATCAAAGGCTGTCAAACGTGATATGAATGTAGGTGAAGGAGGAACCGTGCGAAGAAGATAGGTGGGTTGACGAGCAATACTAGATGATAGTATACCAAACGCCACCTGCAGATCCCCTAGTAGAGGAAGGTCATCTACATGCAAAACATCCTCGGCCAAAGCAATGTCAAGGTAGCGTGAAACAAAATCCTCGGCCCCAACTAAGACTCCTAGAAGATGCGAGGCCATCCGTCGATATCATACATCCCTCTGGAAGCTGAAGGTGAGGCAGAATGCCCAAAGGAGACCAAGCCGTGCACTTTGACACCTTGACTCTCAAGCCTACAAGATGAAGCTCGGTAGTCAAGTAATCAAAGGCGCCACCGCCTAATGCTATCTACACAGAGGCCCACAATGTGTGTATCATCCGCTAAGGAGGGGAACACACAACCGGGCACGGCAACGCCAAAAAGAGACACAAGAGCTCTATAATGAGCCATGGCAAATAAGGGCCCCAAAGGATCTCCCTGTCGAGTGCCAACGGCGGATCAGAAGCGGTGACTCCTCCTCGAAAAGCCATGTTGATAAAATAGAGAAGAATGTGAACCGTAGAAAGATCGTACGAAAGAAATGAGGCTTGATAGGGGTCCACCAGCCTCTCTCAACTCTCTAAAAATGGATGCACACGAGACGCTGGTAAAAGCGTTCTCAACGTCCACACCGCAAGACAACCCAATCGGATGGATATCTAGAAGTGCTCTAATGCCCAACGATCTTCGCCTCCACGCCTCTTGTGGCGACTCCAAACTGATGTGGACAAAGATGCTCCTGGAAGTGTGAGCGATGCTGCAAGACAACGGTACGGCTGACTAATTGCAATAAGACCTCTCCAATAGCAATCGGTCTGATGACCCCAATGTCCTTCTCCATCGCGAGAAGCCGACTAGCACCCAGAGCCTGACTAATTGACAACGGAATCTCCCCTCTCGCAACTGATGCAACCATCTGGAACAAATCCGTGAAACCACTAGAGGGATCATCTGCCTGAAAGTAATCTCGAAGATGCTCATATACCATCCCTGACAAACCCCCAAAGGATAAACGTGGGGCTCTGCATAGAGAATGAACAAATAATGATCTATCAAGACATAATGGCTCCTCTGGCTAATACTCCAAGATCTTTAATGGTATCTCCTCGCCCATGGGTGGATGTAGAAGGCGTAAAGAGGAAATCGTCTCATCAGTAGGACTAGCCATGGACAAAGGATGAAGGGCCCATGCAGCCCTACTATACTCCCCGGCCTGCCCCAAGATCCTACACCGTCGCAATCAGAATTTGAATCAAGTATCATGTGACTGAACCCGACTCCTAACTTGTGTGGCCCGAACAGACTCCTCTGCAATGTAGCCCAATCCCCTGCTCGGAATCTCCGAAATCTAGCTGCCACCTCCCTATTCAGCACGCCCCCCTCTAGTATAACGTAGACACCATCGCGGAAGTAATAAAAATAAAAACCATGCTAACTCGTCCATGGGATCGCACGCCAACCGATCGCGGTAAGCAAAAAGCACGCCTAGCCTCGTCATGCATGGCGCCGAGGAAGCCTATGGAATAAACGTGGACATGGAAATCTAGTCTCAAAAAGCCCTAGAATCGAACTTGCATGGGAAGCTAACCACTCCCACGACCTTGACGGTATACCCGGAATGCTCAACGAAGGAGTAGATGTAGTGTGTGTGTTCCCCGAAGTGACAAAAACCGATGTCGATGTGACCGTCATACTCACATGCGCATCCCAAGTGGCCCAATCATAATCTTTGTGCATCTTTCCCACGTGGGTCTTTACCCCTTGCGAGGTAAATAGACGATGACACACCGGACATGGTGTATCACGCACCGCTTTTGACGGTCCCATGAGAGAAAGTCAAGCTATAGCTAGCACAAAGGGAACGATAAAGAAACCCAGCACTCCATCATGTATCTACTCCCACCTGCAGAACCACAACCCCCTAACACACCACCTCACATTAGAAAATGCTAACTATGGAAACACTAAAAACTAAAAATACTCATAACTTTTTATTCAGACCTCCACAATTTTCCAACTAGGTTCCAATAGAACCAATGCAGGAAAAGGAAGAGATGGAAAAAAAAACCCGACCCATATGTCTAATGGAAGAAAAATCACTCAAAACCCTAAAAAAATAAAAACAATTATATCTCACAATATCATTATACATCGTCTTAAATTTAGTTAACAATGTGAATGTACTACTCACTCTCCATGTTTGTCAAAGTAAGGCCGGAGAATGAAACTAATACTATTCCGGTACTCTCAACACTCGGGGCTCACGCATTGAACCACAATTGCACGAATTGAACCTCAATCTCAATTCCGCCTGTACGACGTTAGGATTGGGCATCCGCTAGACACTTGCATGAGCCCGATATTGTACGGTAACTTCAGTACGCAATCGCCCCGACAGCGAAAAGCACAATAGAGCCGGAGGTCTTCATCAGCGAGGGACGAGCAGGAGTCGCTTGATATGGAGTTGACGTATTGACGTAAACTGCTGGTAGTCACCTTGAACTTGAGTTCCAACCCAAGCTTTCCGTGATATGGAATTAAGAACAAGCTCAATCGGCCATGAATCTGACAATTGAAAAACATTCAGAAAAGCTTCACAGAGTGCTTCGATTCGAGGCATACGGGACGGAGAACGTACCGTAGCTCGGTAAAAAGGTCTGCGGTACCAACCTTGGCCTTGATGTTCACATAAGACTCTCATTTGGTTTTAGAGAGTGAAGGAGAGAACAAATATTATAGAGGCTCTAGGTCTACAATCAATTACATGTCACAAGCGAAGTTTGAAATCTGTGAGTAATTCCCAGGTGAAAGCTACGAGGGACTTCTACAACGCTACAAATTTAGTGTCTACGGCAGTAATGAATTTAATGTCTACAAACGGTGACAGAGGTTGCAGCACTAGTCTATGCCTTATAATGTTTCCAAATTAAGATGCTTTTTGAAGATGGAAACAATTCGATCGGCTATAAAGAGCCGATGCCATCGTCCAGGACGAATTGTGGGATATAAAGAATTGAACTGAGAAGGCCGAAGGTAATAATGCACATGTTCAGAAAAGACACAATAGAAAGTGATGCGCAATGCATAGGGATGACGTGCTTGTAATGCGTACAAAGCTCCAGGCCGAAAAAATGCCTCGACAAGAAATACGGAAAATATCGAGATGTGTCGATATATGTGCAACTTTTAGAAGATTTGGAGAGAGATGTGCAGAAGGTCTGCTGACTGCTACTCTCCATGAGGATACTTACTTCCTGCAGCTAGCGTACAGAAGGCCGAATATGTTGCAAAACGCTGATTTCCAACCCTTCAGAAACGTGAAAGCATTTTGAAGTGCACAATGCTGATTATGGCCCAAGATAGTACAAGAATTATCCAGGATTTGTAAACTTTTGAGATCGAGGAGCAGCATTTCCTCGCCAAACATGCATGCGCTGAGCTGTAGATAGCTCACGATTGACAATTTCCACGACATCCAGGGACTAAATAAGGTTTATATTTACGTTTAGACTCGACGCTTCATAACCTAGAACGCATCTTTAGGAGAGTCTCTTAACATTTCCTCATACACATGGTAGGAAAACCATACAGCTAAATATCCTGGCTGGACCTGCTTATAGCCTCTGGTGGAATTAGTTCCATGACGAAGGAGATGAAGTTGGAGTGATAGATCGCTGGGCCATTCGCACGATCTATCACAAAGTCATTATTCTTAAGGAGTTTAGTATATAAGGGTTAGAGAAAATTTGCAAGGATCGATTAGATCTCAATATTAAAGCTCATTTTTTCATGGTGTCTCATCACCTTCAAATATCTTCCTCACTGGCTGTCGTCTAGTTCAACATACTGTCATGATCACAGAAAATAATATGAGAGAAAGGGAGACGCATGGAATAAAAAGCGCGATGAGTTTCATCGACTCAGGTAAAAAGCCAAGCAGGCTAGAAAATATCCAACCGTGGGCCAAAAGAAAAGGAGAAAGTAATATTACATAATACGGAGTCAGAAATAGTGTTATCCAGATTGTAAATATTTCATAAGACGGTATAGATTATTGTTACTTGCGAGATGCTGTAGACACGAAGTCAGGGAAAACACTTATCGGCAGTGAAGAGCCAAAATGAGAATCAACTGGTAAATATGGTAGGTAACCAACAGTCAATCGACCATGAAAAGGAGGTGTGCTGAAGATCCGGTTCACTTACAGACAATGTGGTTCACTAAACGCCCAGTGGCAATGTATAGTATCGTTTTACATACACTTAGATGCAACCTTCAACCCTTCAAGGTCAACGGATCTCAGACTGGGAGACAGTGTGAGTCCCAATCCTGTATAAATTTCAGATATGTCCAGATTCATTTATGTTCAGTCCCAGTGAACTCAGAATAGAATTGTATTTACATTTACGGCACAAATCATCGCTCGCCCTGGATCATGATTGCGAAGAAAGGCTCGTACTGTCAAAACTACCTCAGGATTCGGAAGGTGTGGTGGTAGTCGTAGATTTCAAATGTTTCACTCGATTCGGTCCACTATGATCATACACAGAGGGTGGTCTCGAAGACGGTAAAGGAGGCATAGGTACAGCACCTCGCAGCATGCACAATGCATCTCGCATACTGGGTCGAGCATCAGGAACCGGATCGCAACACAAGAGACCGAGATGCAGTAGCAACTCAGGTTGACCTTCATCATACGCCTTTCCCAGCCTCTCATCTACACAAGAGTTAATATTACCTTCAACCACCTTACTCCATACATTTTCTACAAGTAATCCTGGATGAGCAGGGTCAAAATTCAGTGCTCGACAACCCGTCACGATCTCCAAAGTCACTGCCCCGAATGCATAAACATCCGTTTTCTCTGTAAATTTTTGAGTGGCTGGTACTTCTGGGGCTATGTAGCCATACGTTCCTGCAACCTTGGTAGTGGCGACGTCTTGATGATGGTCCACCTTCCGAGCGAGCCCAAAGTCACCTAACATGGCATTAAACTCCTCGTCCAACAAAATGTTGCTGGATTTGAAATCCCTATGAATGACCTGTTGTCGCCAGCCCTTGTGAAGATAGTGCAAAGCCTCTGCAGCACCCAGGATGATCTTGAATCTAAGCTCCCAAGATAATACCGAACCTGCAGCTGGATGGAACAGAGCTCTGTCCAGACTTCCATTAGGCATCAGTTCATACACGAGCAGAAACTTGTCTCTGTCCGAGCACCAGCCCAGCAGCTTCACTACGTTGCGATGCCGCAGTTCGCTGATGATGGACACCTCCGCCATGAACTCCTTGAAGCCCTGCTTTGACTCACTGCTCACTCGTTTCACAGCAACAGATTGACCAGTGTCCGGTAACACACCCTTGTACACACTGCCGAAACCTCCTTGGCCTAGTTTAGACTCTTCCTGGAATTGACCTGTGGCTTTGCTGAGCTGCTTGTAACTGTATTCTACACTACCTCCCATATCGCCAAGATTTTGTGTTTGTTTCATGGCCGTGTAACTCTTACGTTTGCACAGAAACAATGTCAAGAGTCCGAACAGTAAGACTGCGACCGTGCCTCCTGAAACTGATGCAATTATGGCCATAACATCGGTTCCCCCTGATCTTGATGGAGTCGCGTTCGGGGTCGGTCCCGGTGCATCTACGGTGGTTGATGGAAAATGTTCGAAATACCACTCTCTGATGTCGTAGTAACTATACTCCCCACCATTTCCAGCTGAAAATCCTACGTAAACTTGAGTTCCGCTAATGAAAATATTTGACAGATCGACAGTGTAGTTCAAGAAGCTCAGATCGGGCTTCATGCTGGAGTAACTTATTCTGATTTCTAAAAGTTTTGACAGAGATTCGTAATTGATCCAGGCGTGGATTTCTCGACCTAGGAGGGCAACGCCTGCTTCTGCAGCGTCTCTTTGTACTTTTGACTCGATCCGATCCACGTCTACGCCCACGTGATTCGAGTTGATATCGCCGTTGAAGTCGCTCTTCCACAAGTCAAACTCGATGGCCAGTGTCTTGGACCTCGGGCTTGTATCATTGTAGACCCCGAGACCGAAACCTCCCAATCCGGGTTGGTAAGGTGTACCGAGCATCACGAATGTGAATCCATCACCGTCGTTCTCACGACCACGCGAGCTAGTGATCAGGAACCGGAAAGACGTTCTGAGGGAATTCCACTGACGTCTTGCCGTGTCGAACAACTGAATCGGAGCGGTCTTAGTCACCATGGAGTATGTCTCTGGTCCATTAGTTGACCAGTTCACGGGTAGTGGCCTCATCATTCCCAGACCTCCAGATGAGTTGCTGACAGTATAAATCCCATCGCACCAAAACTCTCCGTCTGCGTCACACGTGAAAGATCTCTCGCTTGTGCCATACTTAAAATTCTCAGACAAAGCACCAAAACTCTCCGTCTGCGTCACACGTGAAAGATCTCTCGCTTGTGCCATACTTAAAATTCTCAGACAAAGCAACAACATGACACTGTAATCCCAAAATGGATACGACTGCTACTAAAACCTGCACGAAGGTGATTCTAGACTCGAACATCCTCCTGTATGCTATAAATTGCAGCTCTTACTAGTAGACGACCTGTTCAGACGCAAACATTCTATTCTTGAGCCACAACTTGTACCCCATGCAATAAGCTGCAATTTACAATTCAGATACTTCAGCTGGTTGGTTTCGAGCTTTGTCTAGATTTCCGTGACGCATCAGTCTATACACAAGCAGAAACTCGTCTCCGTATAATCACCAGCCCAGCAGATTCACTACGCTCCTTCCGATGCTGCAGGTGGATAAGGACGGACAATGTTGCCTGGAACTCCTTCAGGCCACGCCACCAGAGAGAGGGCCGACATAGGCCTTCAGCAAACTTCAGGTTATGGCTGAAGGCCTAAGGCCTTCAGCTTTCTTTCTGTTTTTACCTGGAAACTTCCGTCCTTGAAGAATGAAAACCCGAAGGTCTTGTCCCTTGGTTCCCTACGGCCCGGACTCTATACGAAATTGCAGTATGGAAGGGCATCGGACAACAAGTCGTTTGTGTACAACAGGACCACGATGGGGCACATGTCTTTTTCTGCACCTTCTCTCAAAGTTTTATGTCGACCCGAGTCCCAAGGATTTGACTGATAAGAAGGATATGACACCACAGGAGATCTTTGAATTTTAAGCAACCCAGGTATGATGCTTCTCTCACATATTATATTGTTTTTTTATTTTTCAAACGTGTAAGTACTTCGGAAACCTGTAGGGAACAGCGTATAACCCAATCCCACATGAGACTACTTTACTAGCCAACTCTCATGACTTTCGGAGAGAGTTGGAGCTATGGAGATCCAACTCTAGCAGAATCTATTTATTTCGATATTTTGGAACAGGAGAAGTATGTATTCTTCTTCTCAGTCTCACAAACTTCATATCGTTTCCTGTTCTATAATATAGTTGTTCTTGACTTCTGCAAAACCGTGTATTGAAGAATAATATCATAGTAATATCAGAGGCCCATTAGAAATCGGTTTTATCACACTATGTAGTTAGGTACAATCACTTAAATGTCATCAAGCATGTTACTGAATTTATCCCAGGCACCTTAACTTTGCGACGTGTTATAGAGCACGTGTAATATTATGGTTTATACTATGGCCGGTTATGTCAAACTCCCTTGGGTTCTATTGCAAAATACTGAAATTTTATACCTCTACTATTTTGGCTCTGTAGACAGTCGATGTTTTTATGGCTGTATTTTATGGCAAAATATTGAAATTGTATAGCTCTTCTATTTTGACTCCGTGGACAGTAGCAGTTTTTATGGCTGTATGGCTGTGCAATACACCCGTTTCCGGGGCATACCCAAATTCTGGGCAGCCGGAGCAGGATACAGTGGTGATAGGTCCGATATCTTAGGTATAGTACATATTTCCCATTGTTATGCTATTGGGGCAACCCTTGGTTTCATCACTGTACGGCTTCCCATCCTTTTTGCTCTTACTCGCGCCTACTCATTGTTCTGGACTTTTCTTTAGAAACATCCAGCCGGAGCCGGTTTGCTGAAGGCGTGTGTGAGCTCTCTCACTGGCGGCGTGGCCTGAAGGAGTTGAAGGAGACATTGTGAAATGGGTGGACCTCTTACTCTTGTCTTTTACCGCTTCCTCTAACAGTCGTGATTATTGGGCTTGTGTGCTTTTCCAGACTGGCGATGTAACTTTCCTCTTTCCATCGATGACCGATAGGTTTGAAAGTACAAGTACGGAATACAAGGATTGAGGTCAGGGCAATAACCACCTGGAACAGTACACGGCAAAGGCCACAAAAGTAAAAGAAAACCCAGCCCAAAGTCCAACATTTTGTTGGACGAGGAGTTTAATGCCATGTTAGGTGACTTTGGGCTCGCTCGGAAGGTGGAGCATCATCAAGACGTCGCCACTACTATGGTTGCAGGAACGTATGGCTACATAGCCCCAGAAGTACCAGCCATTCAAAAATTTACAGAGAAAACGGATGTTTATGCATTCGGTGCAATGACTTTGGAGATCGTGATGGGCAGTCAATTGTGACCCTGCTGATCCAGGATTACTTGTAGAAAGTGTGTGGAGTAACGTGGTTGAAGGTAATATTAACTCTTGTATAGATGAGAGGCTGGGAAAGGCGTATGATGAAGGTTGCTACTGCATCTCGGTCTCTTGTGTTGAGATCCGGTTTCGTGTTCGGTTCGCAAGAACCGAACACGAAAGCCTTTGAGCCAACAAGCCTAATTGCTTGTCCTTATATCTGACAGCGAAGTTTATCAAGTGAACATGGCAATCCTGAAGTAGATAATAGGAGGTGATCATACCATGAATACAATAAAATGTGTTCAGGGGTCTACCTTGCCCAAGGGAATGTTATGCTGGGTTGAGTCGCCCACTAGCTTCGCCCATGGAAAGTCTAGATCGGGTTTGGTTCGAAAGAACCACCGAATTACTTCGAATCAAATAGTTTGGCTTCAAACTCACACATAGGATTATGATACCCACGCCTAACAAACCCAGGGAATTCAGACCTTTAACTATTGGCAGCGACAATATTGTTCGGCAAGCTATGAAAATAGTCATGGAACATATACACAAAAAAATCAGATATATTCGGATTTGATTTTTGGAGTTTAAAGTTCTAGTGGATGTTTTAGTCAACTTCATTATAAGAATAACATGGATTTTTAAGTGAGAAAAATGGAGTAGAAGAGTTTCATTTCAAGATAGTGAATCATTTCATGACTAAAAACTTTGGTAGTTTGTAATTGCATTAGTTATTAATTATCTTATATGATTAGTTAATTGATTGATATATATTGCTTTGTGATGTAGTATATTTTAAAAAAAAATTGATATGATTTTATAAATTTCTTATTTTCAATTATTTGTCATGACTTATGTAGCGACATCTTTAGTTATGTAGGTCAGTATATGCAGAAGCGGATACAACAATTAGAGCGGATTGTGCAATTAGCATCGTTTGTATTAGAATTGCGGTTATGATGGACATCGCCATTATGAGTCTTAGGGCTCAAGGGGTAGAGTTCAAATTAAAGCTCCTTGGATGCTAGTTTTTGAAGTTGAGACTTTCAAAGTGTTGTTATGGTGAATAGTAACTAGTTCGGGAACCTAGAGTCTTTGAAGCAGAAAGTGGATTTGGCTCGACTGTAATCTCTCCTTTATATTTGGTTATGAGCGGAATGTCCTTGTGGATATTTTGAGAGTAGAAAAGATCATTTGAGTTGGTGTATAAGGATCTATGTATTATGATGTTTGATGTGACATCAATGTATGTTGTGTTGCAATATATATGTGCACGACATATCACATATAATATTAAAAACTATTCATCATCAGTTTTCAAATATAGACATCATCACTTGACATCTTTGTTTCAATAAATATTTATAAATCAAATTTTACTGCATGTTTATCCTCACATATAATCAAAGTTCACATATGAACTTTTTTTTGCATTTTGTGAGGTTCAAATCCATCATTACTTTAAATCTACATATCTCATTTTAATTAAATTTTTATTTTAATAATTATATTATGGAAAAATAACAGTCAATAAAAAACTTATTAAAAAAAATTCATGCTTAAAATTTTTTCATTTCATAATAATAATATATTATGTATCAAATAAACTTTATGCAATCATTTCATTTCATTTTATTTTTTTAAAATATTTTTTATATAAATCATGAGATGCTTTGAAAATTTAATTCTTCAGGTTTTCATGATATTATCATAATGATTTGATGGCGCATAATGATTGAAATATTTTATCTAAAGTGAAATTTAGGAGTCAACTTTTGTTCAAAAATAATATCTAATTAAATTTAAATCATATTAAATGAAAAAAAAATTACTCATAGTATTGAGCAAATCTATTCACATTGATATATTTTTCAGTTTTACTATGCAATATTAACCTTATACCTAAATCATTGTATTTATTTCTAACTAATTGATGATTATATTTATAATTAAAATATTTATTTTTTCATTTATTTGAAATTCTGGGTAAGGAAAAAAAATTTTCCATCGTTATTACAATGTGGTTACGAAGAATATATTACAATTATAGTGTATTCAGAAGTGTATTAATTAAATATTTTCATGTTTAATATTTTATAAGTATTTTTATACATAATTATGACATAAAAAATGATGTTATACTGATTAAGTTCAACATATGAGATTTTATTTTTTAAAAAAAAAAATTTATATTAAATATACTTTATAAACATATGAAATATAATATTAATATATAAAATAATACTTTTCATATAAATTAAATTAGATATATTAAAATAACTAAACGGATAGGGAAACCACATCAAATCCTAGAAAGAAACAAAACCTAATAATTAATTAGGGGCTAGGTTTCAATAACATCACAATATTATTTTTATGTGAAATATATTGAATCATCAGGCCTAAATATTGTATAAACATGTTCCATGGAATGTAGATAATGTGATTACAAGTAATTTCATCAGCCTCATTGTGTTCATGACTTGTGTATAAATATCACAAATAGTTATACATTGCAATTAATTTGCTCCTTGTGGGACTGATGTGGTCTTCCCGTCGGTTTTTTACCATATTACTCAATTTCTCCAATTGTTGCACAAATTAATTGAATTTATCTTTACACTGGAGACTTCTATGAACTGGTTAGTGTGGTAGAAAAAGATTTCTTCCACAAAAAAATGTGACCTTTGATCCTTGACATTGTTTTCAAGTTTTCTCTAAACGTTCTTGGATTTTACTCTTCGTTCCCTCTATGGCTTCTGCCGTCACCTCTATACCAAAACGCTACAATGTTCTTCACTCTTCTGTATCAAATGATTTCAATTGTCAGACCCGCGTTCATATGGTGAGGATATTCACCTGATGTCGAATGTGGTATCATGGCTGACTGCGGACGTCAATGCCAATGAATTCCAGCCAATGAATTCCAACCAATGAGGTGGAACTAAATACCTTTGGATTACGTCAATCACTGGATGCTTATTATTAAAACCATTCGCGTAGTTTCTAAATTGCGAAAAAAACCAACACCAGGTCAATCGAAGTTTTCCCATACCACACTAACGCAATTTACCGACATAGTAAACCTTGGAAGCCTGACAGAAGAGAAAACGAGGACGCTTCTGCCAAGAAGTGCGAGCACATATCTGATCTGAGCATGACTGTGAATGTTCATTCTGAGTGTTTGCATCCGTAATCCAAAACTATATAACTTCAATTTGCAGTGTAAAATACTTAATCCCCAGCTCCTGGAAATTGGACGTTGTAATCCCTCTAAACCAAAATAAGTTCAAAGCCGCTGTAGGCTGAATCCTTGGGAGTCCAGCCTAGTGAAGACTGGCAGGCTATACGCAATACAACTTTCATAAGGAAATAAAAACATCAAGTATAACCTCGTTTCCAACGACCAAAAACATCAGTTTTCAAGGTAGAAATAAAATACGGTGATAAGATGTATGGGATTGAAATGATGTTCTTCAAACATTTACTTCAACGAGACGGAACTGTCCTTGATATAGTAGTTGGCTTGGCTGGATCTGTGACAAACTGGTCGGGCATTGCCAGAAGCGTTGTTGTTAACTCCGTTGAAGACATCTCACCCTACAGAATGGCGTGCACAAATCCGTTAGATACCAGGTTACAGGTTTCAGTCGCGATAGTGTGATGACTGTCGAAAACCCATGAGAATATCGCGCAGAAGACCACTTACGACAAGAAGTTACTGCACGGCCTCAAACCGAGAGACAAATTGCTCAAGGCTTGACCAGGTCGGTCGTTGGAAGGCTAAGATGTGCTCAAGTACAATCCTTCAAAGAAAAGTAGCGTGAGCGGGGCTGGCGCTAGCCTCTGTTTCACATTTCATGTTTCTAGATAATCCTGAGGTAGGAGTAACTCAATCAGCAGTACATTTCTTGACAACTATGCCACCTTTTGATAGGAACAAAAAATTTGTTCGCAACATGGACAAGCATTAAAATGTCGACAGGTCTATATCATATTAAATCCGTAACATCGATGGACTAGATCACAGCAATTAGCAGAACTAAACCACTTAGTCCGCAGAGCTGCACATGTCTAATCCAACCTCATCGGCCGAACCGCCTCTCCATCACGGCTCAGCCTGATAATTTACAGTTCAACACCTGCAAACATAGAGGACAGAGCATACCAGGCTCGGAACATGCAAGTTCCTGAAAGAAAGTTGGGTACAAGAGACTTTGAAAGTGGTAAGGATCTTCAAAGCAACCGCCCCTGGAATGAATACATGGACAGAGTACTATGCAAGACTATGTTTGCACGAACGAGTTTCAAGTTGATCTGACTTGACGACACAGAACAGGGAGACTCGAATCAAATCAAATCAATTCCAGGAAAAAAGAAAAAAACGTACAAACTTCGGCAATTTATTCATACAGCGTTGTATGCAAAAGAAAGTCCAAAAAAGTAAAAAGCCACAACGCTCTGGAAAGCACAACCCTCAGGTACAGCCGCAATCTGATGCCATTCTCATGGGCGGCGCAACAGCACGACCGCCCGTGGCTTTCACAGAAGTTTGTCTCAAACCTTACATCCCACTAGCAACCATGAAGTAGTCAAATTGCCACGCGTGGTCACCCGTGAAAAAGTTCCTTCCTCCACGATTTCTTTTTGGCAATCACTGCAAGAAACATACATAAGCGAAGTAGCCCACACAACCCCAAACTCACACACGAACTCAAACCAGATTAGCCCCCGGGTTAGGCGCCTTACAAGACTCGTACATTTACACAGCTACGAAGATATTGATTGCTCCTTCCATGCCAACTGAGATTTTAATGCGGATACATGTGCATAATACAATTTCACTATGGCTTTTCGCCCTGAGCGTAAAATGTGAAACATCAAGTCAACTATGACTGCTTGAAACATAAAAGACTTACAAAACGAACAGGTGAAGAAAGCATTAGTAAAACGTTTGACAAATATAAGAGCACTTTGATAGAACATGTGGAAGTCCAAAAAGGACGTGCTAAACCACCAACTCTGTGACAAACTTACCTATTAATTGTGACAGGCACTTGGCTTCTCACATGAAGGAGGTGAAGCTCATCTGCGACTAAGGAAATCCTGGGCCATGCTTGCATGTCCATCCCCCCCAACCCCAACCCAAGAGCCGGCCCAGCCAGCCCACAAGCATTTGAATCTTGTCAAGTTGTGCAGCGTTATGCACTTGAAGTCTAAGCACGTCAGAGCCAATTAGCTCAATTACAATTGACAAGAGTATCAATCACCTAGCAACGACGTGGCTAACTACTGAGAGATTACAATCCTAAAATCATGGAACATATCACGCCAAGATAAGCTCTTGAAACACTTGAAAAAAATCATCCGCCAACATGATATATTACTTATGCAGGTATATATCATGACATAGCATTGCAAACACGATAAGATGGTGGGTGAATGCGAAACCTATCTGGTATCATACATTACACCAACAAACCGACCAATGAGGAAGCCAAGCACTGCCAATAATTCAAACCCAAAACCTTTCGTTCACAAATGAAGTCTGTTCTGACGCAAATAACTGCACAAGCCTGCATAAGTAGTAGGCCAGTCTGGCTACCTAAAGCTTTGTGAGAAGGGACCACGCCGGAGAGACGGAGCCTGACATGCATGAAGTCGAACACGGAGCTCATCACCCCTGCAAAACAATTATGTCCCACGACTGCGAGCAGTCTGCGACAAAAGATCCCACCCATCCCAACCCCATCCTTGATTGAAAGAGGAAGATTGCGACCTCCTCTTAGCTCCATCTCCTTAGCATCCTGGATCAAGGCTCGTTAGGCGCACGCAAAGGCGTGTGCACTGCTCTCCAAGATGATTTAAGAAACGTAGTAAAGCACATGCAGTAAACAAGTTCAACAGATGGCAAACAATTTAATGGGTGATATGAATGGCTATTACATAAACTATCTATTATTCACTAGAGCTTGGGCTTCGAGAGGCTGATTTTGAGTGTCCTCTTCTTCTCTTCTTGTGCCGGCCTGAACTCTTCTTTCTCGTCAACGCATCATCACTGAGTCCTTTGCTTCTGCTCAGGTCAACTACTGGGCCTAGTTCCAGATCTCCTGATTCCGATGAAGAATGACGTCTTCGATGTTTGTGCTTACGCTTTTTCTCCTTGCGTTTCTCTGCCTCTTCGTCCTTCCTGTGCTTCCTTTTGTGCCGCCGCTTGTCTTTGCGACCTTCGCCGTCTTTGTCTTCATCCTCTTCATCATCATGCTCAACCTCCTCCTCACCTCCTCTTTCCATCTCCTCGTCGTGCCGATGCTTCTTCCGGTGTCTGCGGTGCCTTTCCTGCTTCCTATCGTATTCAAGCTCCTCCTCTTCGCCTTTTTCTTCATCGTGTACCCTTAGCCTTTTGCTCACTTTGTGAACCTCAACCCGTTCATATTCTTCCACTTCTACTTCCGCTACGACAGATATGGCGGGTAAAGCCTCGTCCTGATCCCTTCTATCCTGTAGTACCTTATCTCTGCTGTTGACAGTTTTAGACTTCGAAGACTCCTTAGACAAATCTTTATGTTCCTTTCCTGCTGAATCCCTCCGATCATACTTAAGCCTATCTTCTGATCGTACGTCTTCAGATCCATATCCGTCCTCGTCCCGATATGCACGGCCTTTACTTCTCTCATCCTTGCCCTCACGACTGTTTTTACTCAACCTGCTCTGTTCAGCTTCTTCCCTCTCGTCTGCCACTTTCGTTGTTGCAATCCTTTCAACATCGTGTTCCGCAACTCTACCCACCGTATCCCTGATCCTTTCTCTCTCCTTAGCGTGGCCTGCTAAATTAGAATCTCTAGTGGGACGCAATTCGAGGTCAGAGCTCACTTTGGTACATTTAGGCTGCTCTGCTCCATCTCCAGCATTTTGAAGCGATTGGCGGTGATCCTCGGGGACGTTCCTTAGATGTGTCGTCTCCTCCTCTTTGGCCCTTCTTTCTGGTATCTTGAATCTATCCTTGCTTCTCACTTTCTCCTTCTCTTTGACCTTCATGTCGTCTCGCCAATCATCCAGCTCCTCTTCATCCTCGTCACTTCTATCCTGACTGTGGAAAGATTTTTCTCTACTCCGTACATCCGGTTTTCTCACAGATTTCTTATTAAATTCCTTAGAGACAACGGCTTCCACATCCTCCTGCATTTGTAAACCATCCTTCCCACTCGGCCCTACAATATCTTGATGAGGATACTCATCGGAGGATTTCACAGAAGTGCCTATAGAAGAAACTTCTCCCGGACGAACTCCAATCTCGTTTGGGGCTTCGCTTGGTGATAAATTTGGCGGAAGCTGGAACGATTGTGGCAAATAAACTACTGAGGTCTCTTTGAGTCTGTTCGCATCAACCTCAGTAGCAATTTCTTGTCGCGTGGAGTCTTCGCTCTGTATCCTTCTATGAGGAGTTTGTTCCATTTCGGATGCAAGACTCAAGTTCGGTTTGTTTTCAAAACTCGGCACTCCATCCAAAGATCTGGGACTCTTAGCTCTCTTCACAGGGCTCTGGCTGACTTTCTTTACAGCCACACTAGGGCTGCGACTACGACTTAGAGCAGATGGACTCTTAATTGCCTCCTTTGACAGAGAACGTGAGCGCCGGGAACTTCTTGTTTGTCTACTCCTCTCATCTCTACGCCTTCTGGGCGAAGGTGTGCGGTCACGATCCCTCCTGTGTCTTGGTGAAGGAGACGGTGTACGAGACCTCCTTCTCACTCGGCTCCTACTCCGACTCCTATGTGAGCTTCGTGAATAATGATCTCTTTCTCTGTCCCTTCCCCACTCCCTTCTGACGTAATAACGAGGATAGCCATCCCTTCCACCCCTGAAGTGACTACCGCGATCCCTACTGGGGCTCCTGTGGCGACGACGTTCTCTTGAAGGTGATCGAGATCGCCGATCTCGACGATATCTAATAGGTGATAAGGATCTAGAACGGCGATCACGTCTATACCTTACAGGAGACCGAGATTTCGACTTGGACCTTGACCGCGAACGAGACCTGCACACAAAGAGTAGAATATGGATACACACGACTCTCCTCAGTGAGATCCTATGATCCTACCGAGATTAACTACCCTACCCAACTGAACACATTTAATCATGTGATCTGATAGACAAGTAAATATCAATAGCTTCGTTAAGTTAGCAAGGAAGTTTGGCCAAATGCAATCCTCCATAAATAAATCTCGATCACTTTGAACGATGCTAGACGAACTTCGCCTACTTTTGTCAGTTTTATCCTGGTTCTTGCAAGATGGAGATATTTCTGCAACAGTTGATATTGATCTACTAGTCACTATAACGACCAAGATATAAGCATTTGTGTCAAATTTCTCGACTTCATATTGCACTCTGAAATTATATCGTAGAGCTAGCCTATGACACTGTGACTCGTTCAGATTGGAACGTGGGCGTTCAATATGGCGCTAAGTACCTTACATCCCAGCATACATTTCACAACCTTATCTGACTTCTAACTTATCTAATAATCTCTGCATAGATCGAAGCATGCAGCACATGCGAAAGCTAGAGCGTACAGGAACAAGATGCTGACATCTAGCGAACAAAGTAGACGTTTAGAGAATGTCCGTTGACAGGGCATAAGAGAATTAAATAAAGATTCAAAGACATGGCTACGGCACTGTATCATGATAATCCTGATCTACACTATGAAGTTCACTCAGGTACTGACGTACTTAGCCTAAAATGTAAAAGTATTAACATAAGAGAAGGTAGCATGCACGCCAACAATAGCAGTTAAGTACCAGAACGCCCTGGCTTCCAATATGAGTCAGGAGTCGGCAACAAGGAACTTATCGTCTTTGCATGGAGGAGAAAATCCAACTGGTTTCGTCACAGCACGAAGGTAGTAACTCTTTCATGATTTCCATGAAAGCTGCACCTTCGACTAGTTACAAGATTCGAGTGATAAAGCTTTAGAAGTATAAAATATCAAATCACAACATAATCGATATTAGACCAGGGGAGGATCAGAGAAGCACCTTGAGGCCGACTTCTCTGGCTGCTCCAGTCCATTTTCTCCGTCTGGTTTCAGAAGCTTGCTTATGTCGGCAGCTCTTGCTGCAGCCATTTCGGCAGCAGATTTCACAGTTGCCGCGCGTGCCGCAGCCTGTTGAGTGGCCATTGCCTGCTGCATAAATAGTGCTTGCTGGAATTGCAATTGCTGCATTGCCACAGCTTGTTGCATCATCATCGGCAGAGGAGGAGTGGCTGCCGCAGATCCACCTCCACCAGACCCACTACCTACTCCTTGCTTACTCGCCGGCTTGCTAACCTTCTTTTCAAGTTCCACTTTAATTTGACGGGAGCCAACTTCCATATTGTTCAAGGCAAGGGCTGCCTTTGCTTCGTCTGGACTAGAATACTCCACATAGGCAGACTGCTTAGAATCTGAAAGTTTTATATCAGTAACTGTCCCGCAATAACTGAAGAGCTGGCGTAGTTGCTCCTGAGTGAGGACAGAGCTTAGATTGGTAACATGAAGAGTTCGTAAAGGTTCATCCTGATCTTTCGGTGAATCGCCACCTTCCTTAGGGCCTGTATTATTAACAGGAAAAGCCTAGTTAGTAAAGCCTTACTTTTTAACAAAATATACTCGTATCCGCATGAAAGTAGTGCTGAGCAAGAAACATCTCGATTGATAATTTATCAAAAACATACAACCCTAACTCTCCATTCACCGTCTTAAGTTTCTCAAGTACTGTAATGTAGTAAACCAGGCACAGAAGACTGTTTTGCAGGAACACAAATGATTCCTCGGGACTTGTGGGTAACAACGAGGGGTTGTCTACGATGAGGCGTATTTCTCAAAGACAGCCTCGTCCACTCGGAAAACAAAGTTTACTACTGGAACTTGGGGCATAACTTCCTGTCAAGCCCACATAAGATTCACTTCTCTCCCTCGACTAACCAAAACCCTTTGCAGTTGTCAGATTACAGATCTGGAACTTGAAGATTGACTACTTGTGCATACACGACGCATGTAGACCAAGATATTAACGACTTTTCATTGGTAGAACCTCCTGTACAGCACATCCTGGCTCGGGCACCTGCAGCAACATACCAACAGCTGAAGATATTTTACGCTGGCGCAGTTAGATGGAAGCTACTATCTTTCTCTGGTCGTTTTCAAGCTTACTTATCCAACCGGGTAATGAGGAAGTCAGAAAGGAAGGAAAATACTCAGACAAGCAAACCAAGCTATGTCGATGAGTTCTCGCTGAGTTCTACATGCAGAACTTCTAGACACAACCAAAGCACCTAGAAATGTGAGACTAGAGACAAGACAGCTGTTGCACATCCAAGAAGAAGTGAAAAAAAACTACGAAAAAGATACGTGGCAATCTGGTAAAAAATGTATGAAGTTAAAATCAGATCCAAAACCAACCTCCACCTAGTAAAATATATCAACATTCAAGGGCTGCAGTCTCGAACGAGAACCACTATTCTAAGCAGAAAAGTCATTGTTGAATAATATCAATCAACGACATGAACGGCTCAGGGAAAAGAGGCAAAAAGATTACACGGTCTTGAAAGCGGTTGATAACCTGACCATAATCTACCATATACTTTTTACAGTCACAGCCATCCTGCCGCTGATTGAAAACAGCAGATTCTCGAACAAGAACCAAAATCAATCTTAGGCAGCTAGAGGACGGCCAATTAAATTGAGGACATACCAAGCCTTCACACGAAACAGACCTGTGAAACTTAACCAGTCATAAACCTTATATAATGTGGCCATGGGAACCAGCCGAGAGGTGCATTATGTTCATCTCTTCTGTACACTTCCTATGAAATGGTAGGTTTAACAATGTGGTAACGATCTGGTAATAAAGACAATAGCACATTGAGCTTACCAGTTTGCAGTAAAACTACGATCAGCTAGCAGAGTGTTCAGTAGTATCCAAAGGCCGATAGTAAGCTAGAAAACTTCGCATTATGAGCACTACAGCAGGTCTTATGAGCTCTCAAGTAATTGCCCGCATTCATGTCACAAGAAAGACTAAACTGAAAAAAGGTCATATCCTTTCGTAATACTCTACAAGATGAAAATTGAGGTCAGACAATCCCCAGAAATCAAAGCAAGAAAGACTTCTCACTTTTATCTACGGAAAGTAAGTGAAGATATCCCCATGTATACCTGCATTCTGCGCAGCAGCTGCTTGCGCCGCCTGATATGCTTGTGCTGCAGCAATGCTTTGAGCCGCTGCCATAGCCGCTGCGGATGGGGCCATTGGCATTTGGCTGAGACCTCCCATCGTACTTCCTGCGGCCAGAGCTGCCATTAGCTGATTTTGTGGTGAATGTTCAAATTTACAATCACTTTTGAGACAGCTCATTCAAATGATCACACATAATCTCCCCTGGAGGAGCCCCAAAATCAGGCAGAAGAGCCCCACCTGAAGATCCTGGAAGAAGCCCCGGAATCATCCCGAGCATGCCTGGAAACATTGCCGACATCGAAAATTGCATGTTTTGACCGACTCCATTAATGTAAGGACCAGAGCCGAGAAGAGGTCCAGACGCCGGCAGAAGTCCACCACCAAGAGGAGCATTTCCTCCACTGAAAAATACGGGAAATGGACTCCCCAGAATAGGTAGGCCGTTGCATTCCACGCTGACCATGTAGTCCCCTCTTTTCGCCACAGCATAGGTCGCGGTGTATGTTCCGTCCGCATGATCCTTGACAACCGCTTCCTGCTCTGCACCTCCAACACCTGCCCCTGGCGTAATTCTTACACGAATGTACGCTCCTCCATGCCCAGTTCTCCTGCCATCCGAGTCCTTGGTGACCACGACAAAGGACGCCGCGGCACCGGCTGCACCTCCTCCTACACCAGTACCGGCTGCAGTACACTTGCCGGGATCAACAGGCCCTATTGGCTTCCTTGCAAGTCTGTCTGCTTCGTCGGCCTCACTGTCAGAAGATGGCTCTCCAGTAGGTGGAGGATGATCCATGTCCTTGAAAGTTGCTTCGAACGCAGCACGTGCAGCTGCTGCTTTCTCCTCCTCATCTTTCAGCTTTGCTTCTTCAGCGTGCTTCATCCACGCTGGCCGAGTGAGCGCTGTTCCCCGCCCTGCCATGTTCTTACTCCGAGTGAACCCCTAGAGTGGACAATTCCTCGGCTTCGAACAAAAATAACCGCAATCTGCCCTCTCGTGGCTCGGTCGACAAAACATCCTCAGGACAATAATAATGCTTATCTTTCTATTAACATTGTCTACCCTCGGAAAATCATAACTCAGCTGCTGGCCCGTTCGCCAGTTCAATTACAGACAAATAGAAACTTCATAAAACGAAGAAAAAAACCAAGGACGGCAACGCCCTTACACATTAGCTAAGACTTGTACATCTCAAAGCGTAAAATGACTACTACAAGCGAAAGTAATTGAAATCCTCGTCATTTTCGGGAAAGAGGGCACATTCAGACCTATCTAAGACGAGGGAACTAAGGGCACGTAAATAATAATTGCTTCATGCACAGAACACAGAATGAGAAGCATTACATTCCAGCTGCAGTAGCGACCTAAACTTCAGAAGGTCCCAAGACTTACAGAACAGAAGTCGCTTTTACAATCTTTGAGAAAAGGAGGAAGAAAACACTCGGGGCCAACTCAACCCTGCTTGGGTAATCCTCCTCTGCTGCCCACGAAAAGCGAGCACGCGGTGAAGATTTTGTGGTGATACAAACAAACAGTAGTAACAGACCAAAAGACGGACCAGAGAGAACGGCTGAACCAAGGTATTGATGAGACTCATTACATTACTCGACGTAAACATTCGTTCTCGCACAAAGAGAACAAATTCACAACAAAGGTGCAACCACGCTTCCGACACCACGGAAGGACGGATCAACCCTAAATTCCCCGACCGGTAGCAAACGAACTCCTGATTCAAATAATCTAACAGACAGGGGAAGGGAGAACTTCTGCGGGTAAGGGCGGATCAGGAATGTGCACAGACGTTACCCTGGAACAGAATAGATGCAATCAAAGGGCAAAAGAACGAGGGCAGAGCTTCGCGCGGGCTTCACAACAAAAGTTTGGGAAGCCTTCAACTCTTGCTCGCACAACTGCGTGCAACTCGTCTACCCTGGAAACTTCTGACTCATTGGACCAATCTTATGCTGCCACGTGCTTCTCCGGAATATATTTGCCAACGGAGCTCGGGGCTGGCTATTTATTGTTTAACCCAATTACATGACTGTTTCAAGTAGCCACTGCTGGTAAGACGAGGGAACGTAGTGGCCTCTACTACGTGGG
Source organism: Marchantia paleacea (assembly GCA_014180765.2). Lineage (NCBI taxonomy): Eukaryota > Viridiplantae > Streptophyta > Marchantiopsida > Marchantiales > Marchantiaceae > Marchantia > Marchantia paleacea. The sequence goes on from MUAA02000018.1 coordinate 6,399,039, forward strand.
ATATAAACCAGCTTCATGAGGACGAGAGAGTACATGTATTATACACGATAGAACTATCAGGTAGGCTTGAAGGCATTTGAATAAAGAAAATCAACAGCAAACAACAACTGGTTTTTTCACTTAGTTCACATAAATAAATCATATCAATGTGTGCATTTATATTTATATTTTTAATCGAAAATTCAAATTATATAATTTTTATAGCACATCGTTTTTTTTAATTAATTCACTTTTGTAATAAAAATTACTACAATATAAAATATTTATTTCTAAAAAATTGCTGAATACTTGTAAATTTTTTATTAATTATTTTAATTATATATTTTGAAAAATTAAAAAAATTCATAAAAAAAATATAAATAATACAGTTAATATATATTCTATTGATAATGCAACATAATGGAATAAAAATTTGGTAATATTTTGGATCATTATTGTATGGATTTTATTTAACTAATTTTGATAAATTATAATACATGATTAATTATTGTGTACATATATGTTCTATCACAACATACATCGCTCTCACTTCAAACATCATTACACATAAATGATCATACACCAACACAAATGCATCACAATCGTCTTATTAGATTAGTAGTTAGACTAATCTAATATCATACATCCATCTACTCTAACAAAGCTTTGTGAAACTAAGATCATGAGGTCAAGTGGTACAATACCCTATCATTAGACGTCTATCTACAATCCATATCATGTAGATGTTAATCTTGTTATCACATCGAGTATAACTCCACATACATAATACACAAGTACACATATATGATACTTCCAAACAAGATTATCTAACGTAAAATCTGGAGAAACAAAAGCTCACTTAGTCATAGAACCGAACAATCTAAAATCACATACAATGTGTTTGGTGCACTTTGTTGAAAATAAACTAATCACTTCTATGGTAGCAAATGTAAAGTATCTTTTGAGCAATAATCATTTTAAATGTCATGGGCATCACTCTACATTATAGGTCCGAAACATGAATACAGCAAGAAACAAACATGCAATCATGAAACGACATAGGAAATACGTGGTTCACCTCACTAAGGCTACGTCCATAGAACACACAAAGTCACTTTACTGCATACCCTAATTGTGTCACATAGAGCTTCTGCTAGTCCTCTTATATAGTAGTAATAGCCTTAGCCCTAGTCTAACTAAATATAGTCAAACTAACTAGAGTTACTCAAGACCTGAGTTAAGTCCTAACAATCTCCCCTTTGACTCATGTCTTGGGGTCTCTAACTCTTGTTATCCATATACATACTCCGCGGGAAGTTTTAGAAGGAAACCTGAAGCATAGGCCCTCATGTAAACAAGGTTTAACTAGAACTAAGCTGTTGCCTAACTAGGAAGGAGTAAAGCATATACAAGAATCAAACAATTGCTAGAATAACTCTTATGCAAAACCTGCATAGTAGCACAATGCCTCTGAAACTCTCTAAAGGAATAACTTTGGTCAAAGAATCAGCAAGATTGAATTTACCGTCAATCTTGACTAGCTCAACCTTCCTATTAGAAATTACATCTCCGATAAAGTGATATATGATGTCGATGTGCTTCACCCTGCTATCCATCACTTGATTTGTTGCAAGATGTAAGGAACTCTGACTATCACAATGGAGATTTACAACATCATGTTTCAATCCCATCTCAATGATAAGTCTATTCAACCAAATAGCCTCATTTGCTGCTTCCGCTGCTGCTACATATTCGGCTTCCGTAGTTGACTGAGCTATGCACTTCTGCAAGATAGATCTCCAACTAACGCATCCACCTCCAAGTGTAAACACATACCCAGTTGTAGACTTCCTCTTGTCAAGATCTTGTCCATAATCAGCATCAACGTAACCCAACAATTGTGTCTATCTCCATCATGTTGTCGAGGATTAGGATTATTCCGTTGGAAATGAGGGCCTCCACAACTAAAGCATGAAACTATGAAGTTCCCTTGTGGTGGATTTCCTTTTGGAGGATAATTTCCATACCATCTAGATTCTCCCCCTATATTTTGATTCCTCCTCTCCCATAGTTGTACTACGTTAATCTTGAGATCGGCCGAGTGTGTTTCGTGATAGATTTCAACTCATGGTGCAAGTCTACCATTTGGAGAATTTACTATTGGCAAAGAAGAACAACGTAGGAGTTGCCATTCTAACCACAACAGGTGGTGATGATTCTCTAGCCACCAAGCTATAAATCATCGTCTTCTAGGCTCTCTCCATTCGAATATCAATGCGAATAGCCTCAACCTTAGAAGAGGACTTTTCATATCTCATCTTGCTTCGAATCTGAGGCTTCAAACCTCCAATGAAATTCTTTGTCAACATCGCCACAATCCCCACCATGGTTGGCTCGACCTCGTCCCACTCTTTCTCAACACCACACCTAAAAACGTGACTCAGCCTTTCTCCGTTCTTCCACGTATGATCTCACCTTCTCACTCTCTCCTTGCTTCAAAAAGGTGACTTTACACATCAGCTTCTCGTAACTTTCATCCGGAAAAAAGTTTTCAACAAGATTCTCCGTCAAACTCTCCCAAGTGTCTTCCTGCACATGCTCCTTCTTTTCCTCGTTGAACCACTTCAATGCATAATCCTCCAAGAAGTCGGGCAAAAGGATAGCCCATTCGGGTTTCCTTCTCTCATTGTTTCCTATAGATGCCCTCTTGAAGTCTCTCACAAAAGATTCTACATCTTCTTTCTCTCTCCCATAAAACACCGGAAGCTTGATCATTTTTTCCAACTCTTTTTGTCGTTGTTGTTGAAAAATTATACGAGACTCCCTAATACAACACAAACAAAACTAGCTCCATTCTACAATAATTCATCAATGGCAAAATGAACGGAATTGGTTGGTCCAAGATTGCCATGGCTCTCTCTTCTCCTAAACACACTATGAGCCTTAGCCTCATCGACATCTTCTCGATCATTTTGAAAATGATCTCCATCTTCAGTTGGAACTTGAGCCATATGGAGATTTCAACTTTTCGGTATCTTCACTCAATTTATCTTCAAAGCCCTCCACTAGTGACTCCAACAAAGCTTTCACGCCACTACACTTGTGTCCTAAGAGAAGTCCGGTCACTCCATAATTTTTACAATAGGTTCCACTCTTGGATTCATGGGGAGATGATGGTCCCAAATGAAGGTTTAGCTCTCCCACGTTTCGTCTCTCTCTCAACCTCCGATCTTTGGTCCTTAAAGGACAACTCACAAGCTTCTGTCCCTCCTCTCCACAATAGAAAAGCAACTCTCACGTTTTCGGCTCTCAGGGGAACTTTTAGTGTCCTCTCTTCAAACTCCACTCAACTCCCTCGTGTTCGAATCCGCTGAAACAATCACGTCCATCCCTTGAGGTATCTTAGACAACCGGATCTTCCAAAGAGGTTGATCTCCCATCAAGTGTCAAGTCATCCTCACTATGCAAAACACTCATGCACTAACTCTCTCAGAATGACCATAAACAAAGGAAAAGCAAATCTGAAAAGTAAAGCAGTTTTGCTCACTTTTATACCCCCCTATACTTCAGGTATCCTTTCTCTATAAAAATAATCTCTCAACGAAATTTAAATCTGCATGTAGCTTAGCTCCTCATAAACAATCGTGCAAAGTTTCAAATCCTGATTTAATTCCGGCACGAATTGATGAACTTTGTACACTTTTTCCCGAGAGCTATCTTTCAAAACCCGTCAAGACCCTAGCAAATTCTAAACATCATAACTTTTGATCTAGACATGATATGATTGTTATTTCAAGTGCAAAACGTATCCCGTCTACTAATCTAAAATTAATAAAATTCTCGGAAAAACTTTGGAAAATAAAATTTTTCTCCCAAATACGCACTATAGCACTCTCGCCTCATCCCAAACAACACTTAAGTAAACAAAATGTACAAAATAACTTACAAGCTATCATATAACACTACCGGATACCCAAATGGTACATTATTATGCATCATGATCTCGGTTCGCTCTTCCCCCACAGTCCTCTCCATATGAGTTCTCATCGTTGCGCTCTCACGGGCAAGAAACTGAATTCGAAACATCTCTCCTCCTTCTAGATTGAGGTCCCGCAACGGAACAAAAAAATGTGACCTCAGCCGACTCTCACTCAAGTTTAACTCCGATGGCTTTTTGGAAGCTCATCATGAATCTAGAAGGACTTAATCCCATCCTTTGACCATGACCCTAATGCACACTCTTACACAAACTCTCAAAGTCCAAGCTCAAATATGCACATTCTCATCAAGAGTAAGATATCACTCAAAAAAGGAGTGATACTTTGGTAATCAAAGTCTTCATTGAATCAAGGCTCCACTCCAAACATGATGTCTCTAAGAACCAAGCTCCCCAAAACTAAGATCACCACACTATCTTCTCCCAAAACTAACTTCCATTGAAAACTACTTGAGAGGTGCTTCTCAACCTCTCTATTTATATTACTTAGAATCTTACCCTAGTAACTACAAGTAATCACCATGTAACTTCCTCTTATCAAGTTTAAACGAGGTAGAGATCACAAACTCCAATGAAAAGGGTACATGGCAACATGCAATTGGTCCATTTGGATCTTCTAGAAGCCCAACTACTCACTAATTGATTTCTAGTGTACCAAGTCAATCTCACCCCTAGATTTAAGGGTCTTCACCAAGTCCAACCAATGAACACTAGTCCAAGTCAAGGAAAGTCAAGATATCCATGTGATGGAATCTGTTCCTTGATTCCTACTAAAAAACAAAATAGTAGTTCTCATCTACCACACCAAAAGTTACTCTATATTTTCCTCCAACTTAACCATAACTAGCTAAACATAGTCATGACTAAGATAAACTTAGGCACAATTTATATATATACTTACATTTTATCATATATATACAACCCTTGATCTTACAGAGCGCCTTCATCCACAACCTTGCATCCCACTTCTCCGGCTGGGCTCTGCTTCCCATTGCTGTTGAGGCTTTCCCCCGACGGACTTCATCGCATAGCTCCGAGCACACATAGTCCCATTGCCATGACAGAAACGCGCCGCCTAGGTTCTTCAACCTCAGCAACTCCGCCAGAGTTCAATCCACCATCAGAATAAGCGATCGAATTCTCCCCATGGTCGCACTTCATCATGTTGGAACTCGCACGGTTAGACGCTTTGACATTGCAACTATCTCTTCCTGCTCCGACCGCTCTGGTTTCGCAGGTTCTTGGCATCGACCTTCTCTCGACGATTCTTCAATCTACCGCCCAAATGCGCGCTTAAATTCTCTCGCAATTCACTCGTGTGAACTCCCTAATGGTATTCATGTCTAACCAACATATATTTGGACGAATACCCTCATCAGAACCCGAATATAACTCTTTATTTACAAAAACCAAAAAAAATCCTACTTCTCCTAAGAACTATGCTCATACAGGATTGTTTTCTACCACTCTCTTCCTCTTCCTAGAAGTGCTGATCGCTTCCACATCCAAATCCGAATCAAGCTTACTCAAGGCCGCAGTTTGACTTTTCCAAATCCGTCGTGGTTCGGTGTGGCAGTTTATTCCCAAGCTCCTTGTTGACCCACTGTTTGCATCGTCGACATCTATGTCAAGGTTTGAGTGCCTGGACTCCAATCGATACAACTGTCTCTCCCTAGGAGTCAGCCATTCCATCTTCGCATACAAGTGCACCAAGAAAGACAAGAGATATACCACACTCTTATCATCCTCCCTCAACTTTGTGGCCATCGTTTGTACATTCATAGCGAAGATTTCTCTCCATGTAATCCGAATGGTCCCGCCAATGAAACCTTCTACAATCCTCATCTTATGCACAATGACATACATTGTGCGATGAGGAGAGAAAAGCTTGTTCAAGGTGAGAGCCACCTTCCTCCTGAAGACATCCTTAATCAGGTCAAGCTTATATCCATTCGTCCCCTTCCTCTCTCAAGGATTAAACCACTTGCGTTCATCGAACGTGAAGGCCGTGTTCATCGCTGAACCTTCCCAATCAACGCCACCCTTGTCCTCCTCGTAAGACCGTCCCAGTGTCTTCGCCCACAACCTAACATTCCACTTCTCCGGCTTTGCTCTACTGCCAATTGCTGTCGATGCTTTCCCCCGTCGGACTTCATCGCATGGCTCGGGGCACACATAGTCCCATCGCTATGACACAAACGCGATGTCTAGATTCTTCAACCTCATCAACTATGCCGGAGTCCAATCCGCCATCAGAATAAGCAGTCGAATTCTCCCCATAGTCGCACTTCGACCTAAAAATACTCTCACGGTTCGACTCTTCGACATTGCAACTACTCTCCTCTCATGCCGCATTGGTTTTGCAGGTTCTTGGCATCGACCTTCCTACTCTACGCTTCTTCAATCCGCCGACCGATTGCGCAACCTAATTCCCTCGCAATTCACTCGTGTGAACTCCCTAATGGTATTCATATGTAACTTACCTATATTCAGACAAATACCCACATCAGAACCCGAATATAACTCTTTATTACCCAAAATCAAAAAAATTACTACTTATCCTAAAAACTGTTGAGAAATCGACTCTTCAGGAATCACTCTTAGAAGAGGAGAGCACACCAAAGGGACAAGAGAGAGTGTACAGGAATGAGATAAGGAAGGCTTTGCCTTCCCCTGTATATATAGGGTGAAAGACAGGAAACCCTAATTTCGGTTAGCCCTAATCTTGGATAAACCCTAAACAGATCTGTACCATCGGTACATAACAACCCTAGATCAACGGCCTGTAGTCATCAAGCACTAATCGATCTATATCAACTAGATGAGCTTGGGATATTAACACTCCCCTTCAAGCTCAACTGTACATCTTGAACTCCTAGCCAATGTCGAAATGTAGCAAACGACTCTCTAGGTAAAGCTTTGGTGAAGATATTCGCAACCCCGATCTCTCGTATGTATATATCTAAGATCTACTACACCGAAAGGACATTCTCCCTAACAAAGTGATAGTGCACCTCAATGTGCTTTGTCCTAGCATGAAATACTGTGATTGTTGGCTAACATCATGTCGCTAATGTTATCGACTAGGATAATCAGAGGACTAGGATAATCTACTCCAATATCGAAAGCAACTAAGCCAAATCGCTTCACAAGTGGCATTCATATCACCACGATATTCCGCCTCTGTGGAAGAGATTTACCACGGTCGGTTGCTTCTTAGAAGAAGACTCCACAAATTGCATTTCGTCATTTACCCTTTTACTTCTTGGATAGTGCACACCACTATCTTATCTTTTTGTGATCTAGTGACCACTCTACGCTTTGGCTAAACTAACTATGACTAACCAAGATTGGTTACAAACCTCCCCCCATTTAAGTTGCAACGTCCTTGTTGCAAGAAGACTCAAAAGTCTCTACAAGTATCTTGGCATTTGTAAGATTTGCCAATGGTTCCCAAGTAGCTTCATAAGGTGGATAACCTTTCTATTGGACTAGATATTCCACTTTGGTGTTCCGTTGCCCTCTTGTCCGTTTCTTGAGGATTCTCTCAACCTCATATTCCTCTACACCATCAATCATGGCTGGTAAAGGAGGAGGTTGATGTGGGTTGCCAAAGGAAGGAGATCATGGGGTATACTTCCTCAAGAGAGACACATGAAAAACGGGATGTATTTTCATGTGTGTTGGCAACTCTAACTTGTAGGCAACTTCTCCAATCCGTTGGACAATCAAGAAAGGTCCAATAAACCGTGGACTGAACTTTCGGACCCCTATTAATGACAAATTGGTAGTAGACAACCACACCTAATCGCCATTTTGAAACTCCACATGTCGTCGATGAGCATCAGCATATTGTTTTTGCCGATTTTGGGCAATGGCTAATTTGTGCTTTGCATGGTGTACTCCTCGTTGGACTCATGCCACAAACTCGTTCACTACTTCAACTTGGGTTGATGGTTCCTGCATGTGACCTACACTCACCAAGCTAGATGGTGTGATAGGGTGTTCTCCATACATCAAGAATAAAGGGCTGACTTTTGTGGATGCATTGATTGAGTTATTATAAGCAAACTCAATCAAGGGTAAAAATGCATCCCAACCGCCTTGCTCTTCCAAAGTGAAAGCTCTAAGCATGTCCTCAATAGTCCTATTTGCTCTTTCGGTTTGCCCATCCGTTTTGGATGATAAGTTGTGGATATGGCTAGTTTTGTTTTGAATAGCCCAAATAGAGTTTTCCAAAACATGCTAGTAAATTGAGTGCCCCTATCGGTGATGAGCACTCTAGCTAAGCCATGTTGAGCAAAAAACTGCATCCATATAAATTCGAGCAAGTTCAAGTGCAAGAATCGCTTTTTGTTGTGGGCCTAATATGGATCATCTTGCTCAATTTATCCACAAAAAACGACTATTGAATCATAACCCATAGACGTCATTGGTAACTCACATACAATGTCCATACCGACGTGCTCCCATCTTCTAGCGGTGTTGGTAGAGGTTGTAGTAGACCCGCCTGGTTTTTGATTGCTTGCCTTGTTTTGTTGACAAGCCACACAACTTCGAACATAGCCGGTGATGTCCTCTCTTAGTTTTGGCCAAAAGTATACCCTTTGGACGCCTTCAATGGTCTTCTCCACTCATACATGGCCCGCAATAGCTGAATCATGTGCCTCCTCTAACATCTTTGTTATGCGAAGGGCAACATCTGAGGGTATCCAGATCTTTCCCTTGTAGAACGCCAATCCCCGTTCCAAATATGCTCAACCCTGCTAAAGGGCTTGTGCAATCTCCTCATCCTCCTTGGTAGCTCGATTCAAGTTCTCCCACCATTCAGAGTGAATCTTCACCTCAATGATGTGATTAATGCATGGCATTCGTGTCAATGCATCGGCAAGCTGCTTCTTCCCCTCCACATACACGATCTTCATGTTGAAACGCTGCCGCCATTCAAATTTAACGAATCTGCCGCTTGGAGAGGTCCTTTTGAGTTTCTAAATAAACCAAAGGCTTGTGGTGGTCTCAACCACAAACTCCTTATCTCGGAGATAGTGCTTCCAATGTTTAGTAGCCAAGACAATGGCTAACTCCTCCTCTCTCGTGGTATGATAATTTTGCTCCGCCGGCAAAAGTTTCCGTGAAAAGAAAGCAATTGAGTGCCATCCATATTTCCACCCCCGTTGTAACACTCCTCCAACCGCCACACCCGATGCATCCGTAGCAAGTTTTGTTGGTCTACCAAGTTCGCACCATTTAAGGATTGGTGCATGTAAGAGCGCATCTTTCAAAGCCCGAAATGCAATCTCTTGAGCTGCACCCCATTGCCATTTCTGCCTTGGCCTAAGAGACTTGTTAAAGCTTGAGCAATACGAGCAAAAGCTTCCACAAACCTTCTATAAAAGCCGGTTAAACCCAAGAAACTACGTAGTTGAGTCTGATTCTCTGGGGCAGCCCAATTTTGAATGGCTTCCACTTTGTCACTCATGACTTGGATGCCATCAGCGCTAACTCTATGGCCTAAGTAATCTACTTCGCTTTTTGCCAAACTCACATTTTGACATCTTAGCATAGAGCTTATTTTTCTCTCAACACTTGGAGTACTTCTCGTAGATGTTTTGATGATCTTGTAAGGACTTGCTATATATCAAGATATCATCTAAAAACACAATCACTGATTTATCCAGATATTTACTTAAAAAATATCATTCATCGATCCCATGAATGTGGCAAGGGCATTGGTTAAACCAAATGGCATAACTAGATACTCAAAATTACCATATCTAGTTCTAAAAAGTCTTTTTGTTTGTCTTCATCGCCACTACGATCTGATTGTATCCGCTTCTAAGATCGAGTTTGGTGAAATACTTAGCTCCATGAAGTTGATCAAACAAGTCATCCATTCGCGATAATGGATACTTGTTTTTCACCGTTTGTTGATTTAGAGCACGATAGTCCATGCACATCCGCATGGAGCGGTCCTTCTTCTTCACGAACAATACTGGAGCTCCATATGGTGACACACTAGGTTGGATAAACCCTTTCTCCAACAACTCTTCCAATTGTGCCTTGCATTCCTCCAAATTCCGGTGCAAGTCGATAGGGACTTTTACAAGGAGGTGAACTTCTTGGTAAGATCTCTATCTTGTGATCCACTCTCCTTCTTGGTGGTAAACCTACAGGCAAATCATCTGGAAAAACATCTTGAAACTCGTTCAAGATACAAGTTTACTCCTCATGTATAAAAGATTGCTCTTTTGGAGCGCTTACATCTCTTATTAGGCCCAAAAAACATACATCTTTGTGACTGATAGCGGTTCTTACATAGAGAGAAGTAAGTTTTTGTGTCCTGATCTAAGTCTATCTCCAAAGATCCTCCAACTCATAGTTTTTACTATCTTCCTTCGCCAATCAACCTCAGGATTATATTTTTCCATCCAAGGCATACCCAAAATAGCATCATAGCGAGCTAATCGAATTACTCTCCACTCCAACGATTCCTTGTATTGCCCAATCTTCAACTCCACTTTCCTAGGAATGCTCTCAATGCTCTCTGTTTGCCCATTTGGCAATTCTACCTTTTCACTCTCATCTTTCTCTAAAGCTAATCCCAACTTTATAGCAATAGATCGAGATAGGAAATTTTCTGTAGCTCCTGGATCAATCAATACTCTCACTTTTACTCCTTCTATCTCGCCATCCGTCACAATCAAACATGTTTCCTTCTTTCTCAAACCATTTACCTCATGTTTGTGCTTCCTTCCCGCGCCCTTCCTCTTTTCATCGAACGGTAAGGCCGCGAGGCAAGGTTACTAGTGCTCGTCGTTTCCCAGGTTTCCATCGGTCACTTCGTCTCCACCTTCAAGATTGTTGAGGGCTCGTTGATAGGGGGGTCTAGCTCCTCTTGCCAGAACTCGGGTACGGCAATTCATGGCAATGTGACCAAATCTTCCACAATTATAGCACTGCCTCATTTCTCGTCTTCCCTCCACTCCGTCTCCTCCTCTTGAATTTGCTTCTCGATGAGGATTCGAGTTGCAACGATCTCCTCCTTGTGCGTTCACTCCCCTTGGAATGAAATCTTCTCTCCTCCTTATGTTGCCCAACTCCATAGCCATGGGTCCATAGTATTGATTTGAGGGAACTCCACCGTTGTGATAAACGTTGGACATTCGTTGTGCACAAGCAATAGCCTCGTTCAAGTTGCTTGGATTGTCCCGAATCACCTCCTGTTGAATCTTTTTCTTCAATCCTCTCTTGAATAAATCAAGGGCTTCAGCTCCATTCATATCTCGTATCTGAATTCGAAGATCTCAAAACTCCTCAATGTACTTCTCCACACTTCCCTTCTGTTCAAGTTTCCACAACCTCATCTGTGCCGTGATGATGGGATCAATTGCTTGAAAATTCTGAAGAAGACCTCGCTTCATTGCACTCCAAGTAACCTGTTGGCCTGACTCATTGAGCTCCATCATCCAACCCTGAAACCAAGTAGATGCTTTCTCCAACAACAAAGTACGAACAAAAAGACCTGCAATGTGATCATTGATATTGAACAAAGCAAGATGATACTCCATTCTCTCAATCCAACCTTCCAAAACTCCCATGGTTCGACTACCTCGGTAAGGTTCTATCTTACAAGCTTTTGTCATCTTGTAATCATGGATGTCCGAAGATCTAGCTCTCTTGCTCGTTGTGCTGCTTGGGCTTCAAGAGCACGGGCTCTCACTGTTTCTTCACTTTCCACCATGGATGGTGACGTCTCCATCTCCATTGGAGTTTCTCTCATTCTCTCATTTTCCATTCCTCTCGCTTTGATTTATTTGTTAATTCTTGAGCTAACTCTTGTACTTGAGTCCCGACTTTGCTCAAATGCGTTTCTCAAATCTCTCAACTCTGAATCATTTCTCTCAAAGTGTCCTCCATGATTCGTCTCCGTCCACTCTCTCTCAATTATAGGGTTAAGATGAACACTCTCCAATTTCTCAAGATTGGCAACACAAAAGGAATAGGTGATGCTATCACCTCATGGTAATACTCCTCACCAAAGTTTCTAATAACTAGGCTCCAAACATAGCTTTAGGATGATAAACACAATAGATTTCACACCGTGTGTTGAATCTCACGGTGGTGGTCTATTGAGATCCATCTCTAAACTAAAATGTAAATCGTGAGATCCCAAGTAATATCAGAGGTATGACTATAGGTAAGATAACGGGATCTCGAGATCTCATCACTTGGTCCATGAAGTTGGCACCAAAATGATAAACCAAATCTTGAGTCAACCTTGCTTTCTCAATGTATAACAGTTTGACATGAAAAAGATTAAGAAATGGGAATCTCGGTACTATTCTATCTCCCCCATCCATAACCTGCATCCACAATAACCCCCTTCCACTACTTGCAGCTCAATGACCACCGACCTCTAACAAACACTCTCTCCTCAAATAATTGTACCAACCTAGACTATTCTTCCAAGAGGGGTGCTCCACACTCATAGGAACAATAAAAGCCTCTCGATACCATTGTAACACCGAAGCAATGACTCGAATGACTTCCAAGATGAGAGATGGTCTTCTCAAGACCTCTCCTTGCTTTATATACTATAGGACTAGAGGAGTCCGAAATCCAAACTATGCCACATGGCTAACATGCGTAGGTTGCATGTTTTGTTATCTTATCCTAACCAATTCCTAACAGACGTCTAGCACACAATCTGATCCACCAATGCATGGTAGCCACCTCGTCATTTACCCTTTTACTTTTTGGATAATGCACACCACTATCTTGTCTTTTTTTGATCTAGTGACCACTCTACGCTTTGGCTAAACTAACTATGACTAACCAAGATTGGTTACACATCGGATGTTGATCACAAATGGACTCGGCATCAATACATCTAGAGGATCATGTTGTCATATCCATGTCATACATCGACTCCACTTCGATCAGATAAGCTCCTTAGTCAGCAATGTGATGTGTCTAGATCTCTCCGGCTCTTAATGAATTTTACAATGCCGTCGGTTATCCTAACCTAAAGCATCGCCGTCATGACAACAACTCTGAAGATGACACATGTCATCATCTTCTCATAGTAGCCGCGTCACAACACGACAACATCACTATGTATATACTCAAGTAACTCTTTGGAACTATGAGTTCCAACACCAAAGGCTTTTCTATGTTGCTTGCCCATAACACAATGCTCACAAAATTCCATGTCAACTTTACCTAAACCAGGTAACAAGCCCCTATCTTGAAGGAAGGTCAAGTACGTGTTACTCATGTGTTCCATTCTAGAATGCCAAACATGAGCATCTCAGGTCGAGATCTGGTAAGACTGTTTTCACCACAAATGGTATAACCCTTTAGCACATACAGATTTCTATGTTTTTGTCCTCTTAAGACAATCTTATCAGCTATTCTCATCTCAAGTACTCCTTGTTTAGAACTCCACTCAAGGCCTTTTGAATCTAACATTCCAAGAGAGATAAGATTCTTTCTCATTTTAGGTATAAACCTGACGTGAGTCAATGTACGTTTGACTCCATCAAACATGAGAATCTGGATAGATCCAACACCTTCAATTCTACAGGATTGATCATTTCCCATAAAAACTTAACCGTTTGATACTGAGAAAGTATGGAAAAACTCTCTAATGTAACAAATGTGATAAGAACAAGCACTATCCAGAATCCATACATCACCAACGCCCTTTGGTGAGTTGCATAGGGCATACCTCTAGCTTCATAGTCCATCTTCGAGCAAGTCATCCTCCTCATCAAAATCTTGAGCCACATTGGCCAAAGGAGGATCATGAGCCTTGGTCTTCACATGACAGTTCTTCTTAAAGTGACCATCCTTGCCACATTTCCAACAGAACACCGTCTTCACTTGTCTTCCCATCCTTCTCATTCCTTGATTGTGACTGTCCACGTGTCACATTCAGTGCCATACCAGATGAAGAGGATGGAGTAGAGGGCATCATCATCTTCTGCTATACATCATTAGTCAATAGAGCATTTACAACCTCATTGTAAGTGACCGTTTGTCTATCACGATGGAGCAACACTCGTGACAATGACTGATATGAAGCAGGTAATGAACTTAACAAATGAAGGGCCTTGCTCTCATCAGTTATCTCCTCTCCCAGATTATGAAGATCAATAACAAGGTTACCAAATGTATCAATGTGAACTTGTATCTTCGTACCTGAATCTTTCATCTTGAAGCTCATCAGCTTCAAAGAGGTGTACAACGTGTTTGATAACTCTTTGTGATGAAACCGTCGTTGAAGAGCCTCAAACAATAAAGTACAATTGTCATACTCATTAACTTGCTTCAGAACTGAAGGTTGATTATGGAGTATAACAATATTCACTGCTTGGTCTTGAAGGTCCTTCTAGTCTTCATCATTGAATGTACAGGGTTTAGGCCTCAATGACTTGCCCAAACCGAAAGCCTTCAACTTGCCTTTGACTTGCCTCTCCTATAGAAAATAGTCACCACGCCCATCATATTTGACAATGTCAAATCCGGCTCCTCCTGACTTCATGACTGCCATCTCGCTTTGTCTAGCCCATGAACTCATCCCTTGTGTTGTTCGATTGTCAAATGGAACCTCCAAACTTGACTTCTTCCCACTCATATGAGAATAAAGGAAGTCCCTCGGTCAAAATATCCCTAAACCACAAGAAATGCTTGTTGCTAGGAGTTGCTAACTGTTGTCTTATAGCATTTCCTCTCTCTCTCTCTCTCTTTGTCCTCTGCCCTCAATCTGCTGGCAACCCATGTTGGTTGAAGAGCTCTTCTAGAGAATAAAGCAAGTTGTTTCACAAGACGTGAACCCTGCCGGTGCGCACACGATGAACTCAATCTTGCAATCCCCTTGAAATCTCCTGATCTGAACCTCCACCTCCATAGTCAAACTATACTTGAAGAAATTGCAGTTGATTTCAACCGAAGATGTTGAGTCCTTGTTCACGAGGCTACATTTTACACAACTTGGCCAGCATCATCTAGGAATGAACACCGTGCAATGCCGAACTTCTTAGCAAGAAAATACTAGTCTTTGATGTAGAAAGATAAAGATGACATAGGAGCTAACAACATCTTAATAATATGTTGCATACGGTTGAGGTAGTGCCCTTCGCTACATGTGGATTTTCGCCGTCAAGGACTATAAAATCTATGATAGTTAGCTTCGAGATGATGCGAGGTTAGCCAAAGCAAATCTACATGGAGAAACCATCTCCTTTAGCAAGTCTTCCCTCTCGGCCTTAACAATCCTCTTGCTCACCACGACGTCCCTCTCAACATCTCTTACTTTTTCCACCGCTCCCTTGGATCCAGACTCCAAAGGCTGCTCGGCGTCTGTTCGAGGTACTCCTCTATTTGTCATCGCCATCTCCCTGAACGTTTCTCCACTTTGCTGTTGCTGCCTTCCTAGCTCAAGTTCTATCACTTGAATATCTCACTCGAGTTCTATAGACTCACCAAACGATTGCAGGTCGCGCCGACTGTGCGATGTCTATCCTAATCCATCGCAACGGTAGAGAGGATATAATTTGAAAACATTAGTTGTAAGCAGAACGCGTAAGGATTTCCACTGGCTACATCTTGGTGCAAACCTCGGCCTCGGAAGCTAGTCAAACAGACCCGACAGACTCGTCGATAGCACACTCCAACCAGAACACCAATCATCAATGACAAGCTCATTCATCATTGTCGGCAATTCAAAAGTACAGTGAATTTGCCTCATCCAATGCCTTCTTCTGTTGCTTCTCGACAGAATACTTGGTTCACATCATAATACTGAGAATCAGAGTAAATACCTCATTCCCTATGGCCGCTACCAACAAATTGGGCTTCTCATGCGGCTCCGGATTCACTATCGGAGACACAGGTGAAGCCAGCCTCTTCCAATATTTGTCTGACCCCTCAAGGGAGACGCTGCTGCCACTACCAAACTACACACTCCGTCTTGATGTAGACTCCTACACGCCATCGCTCTCAGTAGCTAAACATAATCATGAATAATATAAACTAAGTCATAGATTAAATCACACTTTAGATATAATCATGATGTATTCTATTTGTACAATCATGGTTCTTATATTTACCCCCGGACTAAGATTTCACTCCATCCTCATAATGAAAGAATCTAATTGTCAATGAAACACCTTCAACTTGTCATGATCCATTTGATCAAAATATTATCCTCCCACTCCTTATTCAACTCGGATCATAAATCACACTTTAGATATAATTGCACTTTATTCAATATATAAAATCCGAGGTCTTATAGATCCAAGAGCATATGACTAAGGATTGTCATGTAACTAAGAGCTAGATCCAGATCTAGATAAACATCATGGATGGTTGGGTTACTTAGAGGGCAAATCCATGTTAGATATTTTGAATTGTAAAGGAAATCCGCTCTAAGTCTGAAAATTACTTGTTATGATTATGTGAGAACCATGCTAAATGAAGAGTGAAAGTAGAAACTAAATGATGTTAATCATAACCAAACAAAATATGAATCCTGACACTAACCTCCAAAAATATGATCCTGCAGGTTGATGTTGATTCTTGACCTAGAATGAAATTTAGTTACATTGAAAACTTAAGAACTATAGGTGTGCAACATATTGAGAGGAAAAAACTAGACTTGTATGGCATACTCACTTGCAACTGTTGATGAAACCCAACACTGATGAGAAAAATCAAGCTATGGGATTTTATACTAATACCATTGCAATATCAATATTTTTAAGAGCCTTCATGATATCATGTGTTGGATTAGATTTGGACCTCAATTACTTGAAATGTTTTATGAATCTCGTATTGGCCGAGCACGAACACATGCAATCTACACATATGAGTCTAAGATAATTGTTGAGCTCTTTGACTACCAAGGCAATGGAGACAAAAACTAGAGGGCAAAAAGTGCTCAAAACCTCATCTATGGTCATATTGGAATGTTAGAATATGAGATGTGGAGTCTACAAGTAATGTGACTGGAGTTTTTTGCGTGAAACAAACAAGACTTATTACTATAAAACTTCATGATAAAGCTTAAGAAGTTACAACTAATATGGTTGGAGTTGTTCACTCTAATAGAGCATATTGTCGGAGAGCATAAGAAGATTTATGCTCAAGAGGTTATAGTTTAACATCTACAGATTACATTTTCTACCTCTAGTATTGATTGACAAGAGATATAATGGGATACTGAGATTGGTTTAAAATGATAGGGTAAAAAATATATATAGTGTGGAGATTTCACATATTTTTTTTCTTATGTTGTCTCTATTGATATAATGATATGGAATGAGATTTGATTAGAAGTTTATGTTAGGATTTTCTTCGGGCTGTATAGTGGATATTTCATATGGAAAGTATGTCTATTTGGTGGTAATGTTAGTTAAGAAGGATATATATGGCAATTACACAAAAAATTGCATGTGTGATGCTTATCAATCTATCAATCCACAAAAAAAATCTTATCAATATATTATGTCTACACCCAAGAGATCCTTGATGTAGTTGGGCATGCAAAGGTTATCATTAAATTAGATTTATACGCATGATATTTTTAATAGTGCGAGCATTTTTTGGACTTGCAAACTTTTATCCTCAATATGTGCAAGTATTTAACACTAATTTCAAAGCCTTCACACAACTGAAAAAATTGGATAAGACATGAGCGTTGGCTATGGGAAGATATACATGAGAGTTTTGTTGAGCTCAAAGAGAGGTTGATATTTGTTCCATGAGAGGTTGTTAGTTTCAAGTACATACTAATTGGAGTATGTTGGATCTAGAAGCATTACTCATTCAACATGATGATGAGGAGAAGAAATTTGTGATAGGCTATGCAAATCACTCCAATAATGCAGCAGAGTCAAAGTATAATACTTACTAAGAAGAATTTTTTATAGTTATTTGGGTATGTCACATTTCATATGTTATTTATTTGAAAACTACTTCATTATCATCATTGATCATCAATAATTAAAATGGTTGAGACAAGCTTACAAGCAAAATTGCATGATAAACTCTAATATTACAAGAATATGATTTCCCGGTCCTATACAAATCTAGATTGATTTATTGTGATGCAAATGGATTAAGTTAAAATCCATGTACAAATTAGTTCTATGAGACCATGGCATGATGATATGGTGATATTAATGAGAAGATGATGTTGGATTTTCATACATCAGTTTTTTCGTGTATGTTGGCTATAATGAACTATATGATATTTTTCTTGGATCAAATAATGGATATGTTATCCTTAGACACTAAGACTATTGGTAATTCAATAGTAAGCCAAAACATTCATGATAATATGTTGATGTTGGAATATCTTTGTACTTGTGCTTTAGTGGACAATTTGAGCCAAAATATTTTGACTAACAAGGATCAATTAAAAATGATAGATGGTAATATCCATGTTGTGCCACTTTCATCTTACAAAACAGATTAGTTAGACATACTTGCGAGGAGTAAAGTCATTATGGAGCTAAAACAAACATATAATTTACTTCAAATTTATTATTAATTGAGAGTTATGAAGACAAAGGTGCATCAATTTTTTTCCAAATGTATAGAATGTGATTGTTTCATAGTATTATTCAATGCCTATACCACAATTACATTCCTTATAAATTATGAGGTTTGATTATTGTTGGAGCTTGAAATTTGTGCAACCTTTGTCATCGAGTGTATGATATCATCAATGTGTGTTCATGATGGAACATTTTTCCAAGTGGATTAAATTGATGACACCGCATAAAAAATCAAATGGAGGAACAATTTATGCATTTTAACCTTATGTGCTTAGCAAATTTGATATTTTTTTAATAATCAAGGTTCATATTCCATGGAATTACTATCTTGAATTTTCATGACTTAACTAGAATTGGATTTATTTGACTTGACATAAATTTTTAAATCTTGCAGATTTTTTTAGATGAAGGAGAAATCAATTCTACCCGAGGATCAAATTGTTCAATAATGAGTAATAGATATATATATATATATATATACATATGTTCTTAATTGACAAGAGAGAAGATGAGACTTATTGAGTAAATGAATTGTCATCATTGATCTAATAGGGAAGAGATGCTATGGAATTTGGGTTCCATCTATCATAGGTGTATAAAATTCAGGAAACCATGAGTAGCGATTGCTTTGTAATATACATTCAAACCAAAACATCAAATAAAGCAAGGATAGATTTTTCTTTTTCCAAGGGTTGGAGGACTAAATTACGAACAAAAAAATATTTTTTTACTAAAGATTTCCAAACAATATCATTTTTTTCTTCTTTCAAGGAGTTTGTAAAGGTGCTCACATTGACCCAAAAAATCATAGTCAATAGAGACATACGAAAAAAAAAAAAAAACCATTATAGTTTTTTACATTCTTGGTGTATTGGTTTCATAATGTTGTTCTTCTTGTCTTAATATCAATATTTAAAATCTTTTGTTGATTATACAACTTCATCCATAGTCAGAGACTAGGGTACATTCCGCTACACAAGCTCTTACAACTTATTGTCTACATCTTCAAGCATACCTCAATTCTTTTCATAGAAAAAAAATAAATTCTATAATTTCAAATTATAGTATATCATATGGAAATTAACATTCTATCACCACATTACAAGCATTACTTTCTCTCATGGTTGACTGCATTAGAATGGGATTGGTTAGACTTGATATACTATTTAAATCTAGATTGACTTGGTACAGCAAAAGGGCTTCAAAAAAATCCAAGTGAACTAATGATATGTTTCCATTAACCATTCTCATTGGGAGTTGTGACCTCTACCTTGTTTAAACTTGATAAAAAAAATATATAAGAATTATTGTTAATTAATATAATATAATTTTTATTAAATATATTGATTAACTAGAGTAATAATATGACCAATCTTTTGTTTCACTTGTGGATGAAAAAAATTATACATAATTTTTTTGGGTATTATTAAAGGAATTGATGCAAAGTATAATTTTTAGATTTTGAAGGCATATATTAATTTATTTAAAAACGAATGTTTTGAAATTGATATGAAAATTAAAAAATGATATATGTATCATTTTTTAAAGTTTTTTTTGCAAGATTAAAGAATTCAAGGATGAATTAAAAAGATAAATAAAGTATTTTGTATTGCATTCGAATTTGTATGAGAACGTGACAACTTAAATTAAAAAAGATTGTGTTATAATTAATGCACATTAGCCCACACTTAAACTAAGAATAATCAACTTTTGGAAACATTGGTCATGATTTAATTGATGAATATTACATAGTCCCACAACACAACTATTTAATTATAGTTGTTTAGAAATTTGTTCAAAATAACCTATTTATATAGAAATTTTGTTAAAGGATTATGAGAAGCTTACATCATGACTACAAAAAAAAATATTTGCTCGTTTAATATTAATGGAAAGACATTGTGATTATGTACCACTATAATTCTTATTTAGAGATGACTACAAATAAAACAACATCACATGATGGATTTATCTAGCAAACATCATGGTTGAGAAGATATATTAGTATCACTCTCTCTAATGCTCTTGTTGGGAGATGACAATATTGAAAAGAACTCCTTATCTAGATTGGAAAAAATGTATTTTTAAGAAGACAATTCTTACTAGTATCAAGAATTTTGATCCTCTTGTTGAAATATAACTACATTCAAGACATCTTTATTCAAGACAGAAAAGCTCAATTCATGAGGAGAGAAAATGATAACTCTATCACTAATTTAGTTATATTTTTTGAGAATATTTTTTAGAACTTCATTTGAGGAGTTGACAAAAACATAAACATCATGAAAAAAAAATGAAACTTGTTTCATGTTTTTAGATACTTTTGTTAGGAGATGTGTACATTGAAGTAAAACTTGTTGAAAATTTAAAGTTGACTTCATCCACTATGATACTTGAAAAAAATCATGTGTGAAAAATGAAACAAACATCATGTATGAATGAAACTTAAATAAATAAGAAATGAAAAACAACTTGACAAGCATATCAAGCAGGGTGAGAATTATAATAAATTCATTGAACAATGTTGAACAAAGTGGATACTATGACATTAGGGAATTGACAACACACAATTTGAATAACTCAAGAATTATGAAGTTGAAAGATAATTTCAATGGTTTTTTTTCTCCATATATAATCCTTCAAAAGCTATAATATATATAAGGTCTCACAACCATCATTCATCCAATTCTTCGTGGATTGATGATGTGGAGGACATCACTATAAATACACGGATTGCTTACATGTTAATTAAACTAACACATTAAAAACACAATCTAATAAACAAACAGACTGTTAATGTGACATATTTAAATAGTTTTACTAATAGTAAACACAAGAGTTTGTATCTCCACCTTGCGTAATCTCTACTTAAGTTCTTATTAACTAAAAATGGTTACAAATTTCCTTTCTTTTAAAATGTCACATCTTTGTTGCACACACATTCAAACTATTAAACTATCAAAGATTCATTGGCTAAATTATTAGATGGTTCCTTAGTTGACTAATATGATGAATATCATTTCTATTGAACCAAATACTTAATTTTAGCATATTTGTGACCCTTAATTTGCTTATGAATATCTTATCAATCTCAAATTCTTCATGATCCTACCATAGTACATAAAGGAGAAATCATTGATGGATTTTTGAATTATTTGAATTGTGATATATATTTTTGTAATCGTGACACATGAAATGCAAAATATATTTTCATATGCTATGCAAGTTCTAATTTATAATGCACATCCCCATCGCATTTCAACATCACAAGAAGATCAATGAAGCCATGGTTAAGTTTTGATGTATACATCAATAATAAATTGGTTATGCAAATCAAATTTGATCTCAAATTTGGAAAATCAACTATATACAATGAACATATTTATACAGCTTGTGTAGATTTTGAGCAATTATCAACTTCTTCTTTGCTTGATGTAGTCCTTTGTGTATACGGTTCACCAAAAAAATTGATTGCAACAACTTTGGTTGAAAATTCCTACTCTATTTTAATTTTTGCCAAACTAGAAGATATTAAGAAGTGACCGTCATACATCAAATAGAATGAACACACTTGTGAATACATTAACAAAATTATTATTTGCAATTTCTACAATAGACAAAAGAGTATCCCATTCTTGTTGTTACTCGAAGATGAATGGTTGTAGCATATCCTCTATTGTTCTATTGACTCTTTGTTTGATCATCTATTTTTGGATGATAGTTTGTAGATATTGCTAGTTTTGTTTTGAAAAAATAAAAACAACTTTTCTCAAAACAATCAAGTAAAATTAATTCCTCTATCAATAACTAAGATTGTATAGTCTCCAAAGTATTCTCTGCTCCCACTGGTCATACAATGGATGGATCATGGTCTTCTTACAATACCATTGTTTGTAAATCTAGATCTTGTGGAATATATATACATATCTACTGAAATGTTCCTTTTTGCCCTCTCCGCTTGACTTCCATTCTTGGTCTCCTCATACTTCTTTGTTTCAGCCATCATTTGAGTTCACAAATTGGCTTGGATTTTTATCTCTATGATGTTGTTACTGCATGACATTTGCATTAAAGCATTTGCAAGTTGCTAACTTGATTCAACATACATTATATTCATGTTAAATTGTTGATGTCATTTTGTCGATTGAATTTGTCGTTTCAAGAGATCTTTTAGAGTCTCCAAATACAATAATGGTTTGTGTTCGGTTTCAAAAAAAAATCTTTTTCTCCCAAGTAGTGTTTCCAATGTTTGGTGTCAAAAATAATGGCTAACTCTTCTTGTTCAATTGTTTGATAGTTTTGCGTGCCTGCCACCAACTTTCTTAAAGTTGGTGGTAGCCATCTTATCATTCTTGTTGAAAAATTACACCCATTATTGTACATGATGTATCAATGTCCAACTTGATTTGAGTGGAGTGCAATTCTTTTGTACAAGTGGAGGAGTGAGTAGTATAGCAAAAAGTATGGGAATAAAATCCATCAAGACATACAAGGATGAAACTAAGGGGTACGATAGGATTAGGTCTAAATAATGTCACAACGGTATATATGTCATATATGCATAAGATATCAAAACTATCTAGATCAACCTTTGTCCAATATTCCATTTGTCATATCATAATAAACTTTTTACATTATATTCCTAAGATATCAAAACTATCTAATCAACTTTTGTTCAATATTCCCTTTTTCATATCATAATAAATTTTGTACATAATCTGAATCAATATCATTCAATTTGATTGCTATTCTATTTTAGGTGAAGTATATCCATTACTCTATACATAGAGCAATGTATACACTTAACCGAAAATAGATTAAATAATATAAAAAATAAACTAATATCACTATTGAATAATATAGTATAGTAGACTCTAGTCTAAGTCCATATTTATGGATAACTCCAAGTTTAGAGTAACAAAGAATTGAACTCTTTGTTACTCTAAACTTTGAACTCTATTCATACCCCTACTTAGAGACTTTGGATATTGCAGTTCACTCTTGGAGACTTCTAGATCTAGGGGTATGAAAACAAAACGAGTCAGCCTTTCCTACTTCGAATGGTTCCCATTCCTTCTTCCCTGTCTTAGCGTCCTGCAGCCAGGAAAGCCGTCGATGTCGGCAGGGCTTGTCTGAATGGGTCTCTTGGCTCTCGTTTTCCTTTTTAATTTTCATGCGCGGCTCGACGTAGTGCGCGTAGAGGTTCGATCGTTTGCCCAGCTGCTCTACCATGTAGATCCCGGTCGTCACCGGATCGGAGTGAAGGCAATCACAATAGTCCGAGAATGGCGTAGGTCGAATGCCCACGCGGTCCGGACAGATAGCCCTGGCCACGGCGTCCACGGATTCCAGAGCGAATCGACAGCGATCTGTCCCTCCGTACTGATCCGTTTGATCGTCGACCCCGTCCACAAGAAATTGGTGTATCAAGTGTCCGTGAGCTCCATAGAGTTCTACACCATCGAATCCTGACTGAACATAATAACCGAGAGGAAAATGCTGTCAGAATTTGTTTGTCAAAAAGCAGACATGGAAGTCACATTTTCGACGCCTTTTTGATGTTCTCTGCAGGACTTTGTTATACACTCGCACATTCAGAATTATGATTCCACCTGATCCGTCAAAAAACCTGATGCTCGTTGGTCAATTTTGAGATCTTACAGACAAAACGTGACGAGTAATTTGGTGTGATCTGTTGAGTCCAAAAATCTCTTACAAATTCCCAGTGTCGCTAGTGGAAAATTGGTATGTTCGAAAACTCCAGGTCTCCACTGCCAGTGCAGAAGACCCGGAGGGGATAGTGCTGGACGGGAGATACGTTCCCTCCATACCTGCGGCCATAGCATTCTTGGCACATAACACGAAGTCGTCAATTATCTTAGTAGTCTCGCTGGTCTCCATAGCCCAGGGTTTAGGGGTTATCTGTCGAGGTTACAAAAAGCAGAATTTTTTTTTGGTTGATGGCGAAACTGGTGTTGCTCCTTTCAACCATCCTGCAGCCACATCAACCATGTCAATCTCTTGCGAGTGGCTTTTTCACTTTCCTGAGCGTCCCGAGAAAAAAAAAAAATATCAGCCGTCTAAACAAATGCTCTTGCCATAGAAGAGTTTATCTGCAAGGGAGTGTAGCCCAATCCTATGTTTCTCGAAAGACTAGATCTGAACAAATCACAGTAAAATGAAGGTTTAACACTGCGGTTTAGCTTTCAATTGTTCATCCTTCCGATGACGATAACCTCATGAATGTTCCGGACTGTGACCTACTTCTCGATTTCTCTCTTAAATGTGAAACTCTGGATATCCAGAACGTTGTCTGTAAGATCCATAGGGGTACATTTTGTACCCACTTTGAAGCAGTGAAGCCATCTTCGGTGGTACAGCCTTACCACGTCAATTCCTCATGTCAGTCGTTGCTTTTCTCTATTTCCGTCATCAAGAAGTAAATAATTATCGGGCTGAAATGCTACACATAAAATCCAGGCAATCACTCAGTTTTGCGATGATCATTGAATTCATGGGCAAGATTAGTCTCGGATTCGCCTTGTTTTAAACAGCTCGGGACTTTCCGTCTGGAGCACCTAATAAGTCTTCAAAATCTGTTTCATCGTCACTGTTGAACCGGCCGCCAACTTGAAGCATAAATCCAAGTCTAGAAACGAAGCACGGAACAAATGGTTGTTGTGAGTAGCCCGACACTTACTTGTATTACTCGCTCTGCCGAAATGCTGTAACTGGCCAAAAAAGAGAAGATTCCACCCTTATCATGAACGGCCTTAACAGCAGGTCTCCAAGGTTCGACCTGCTCTTGGGTGTATATGCCAGATAAATCATATATCCTGCCAAGTCGTGGCTGCATTTATTTCATCAGTTTGTTCCTCCGAAATCATCGCTGTTTACAAAGTTGCTGCTTCTGAATCTGTTTATCACAAAATCTGGAATACAACTCGCTGATTAACGAAGAAGTATCTGAAATCAATTTGGAAAGAACTGGGCATACCATCAGGCAAAGTAGGTATTTTGAAGATGTGATCTTACAAAAAAATGGCACGGACTTACCCAATGGCTGTTTCGTTGACAGGAGTAGTTTCAGAGATCAGTAGACCTCCTCCTAGTGCAGCAGAACCCTGCAATGGCAGATATAAGAAAATATACATATTTGTACCTAAAATGTAGAGCCACGCTGACCAAAATGTCCAGATATTACGAGAACAAAGACACAAATTGTCCACCTAATATTAGGTGGCCAATTTTCAAAGTCAACATTCCATTCATTCTAGGATTCATTGGAAGGAGCCGTCAATAATCTGAGATTTGAAAACAGTATAATATTGCACAATTTTCAAGGGATTCTCACCTGTGAGACAATGTGAACGGACCCATGCGTCATCAGAGCAATCTACTCCATTTCATTGCTTGGGCTCCTTGTTAATGTGTTTCATGTCTGAATGATTCCCAATCTATTGAATGAAGGAATTTATATAAAGTCCACGGGGATCCAACATCCAGTAAATTAATGAACGAATTCACGAAAGAAGGATTCGAATCTGTAGCCCTCAGGTCAAACGGTATCAAGTATGTCATCTGTCAGTTTCAAAGTCGACAACTTGCGAGTTTCCTGCGGGTTTCCTAGACCGAAGCCGAAGGCCTCGGAGAGAAAGATCCTACCGTGCATCTCTACCAGAACACTGCTTCATTGTCTGAAATAAGTTCTTGTCACAAACATGATGAATACATCCCCATGTACTTCAGGTAGAAGCATAGACGTCAATTTCATGAGTTGAAGACAGTCCAGCCGAAATTTCACCAAAGAAATACTGGATGGGTTTGCTATGTTTCACTAGGCTGACGCTGAATTTGAGTACTTGATAGGAGCCGTGCTTCGAAGCATCAGTCGAACGAGCAATGTAGCTCCGTGGGGTACATTTCTTGGTTCTCATGAGCACACCTGTTTTGCCACAGGTTATAAGCTATCTACTTTAAGCTACTCTAAACTTCAACAGAATATCAATAGATCTGTGACGTGTATTGAATGTTTGGAAAGGAACCTTCATCTGCAAGACAAGCCTATTTTGCAGGAGCCTGACATCTCATAAAATACTGTACAAACTTCGTACTCTTCTGCAGCTTTCTATGCTAGCACGACATAAGGTCCTGAATTCGGAATATTCTTATTAGACCGGATCTGAATTGTGGTCACTACGTTGCAGCGAAAAGTCAGTCGGACCCACATGACGACCATGGTGACAATGAGGCTTCAGATCGTCAAAATCCTATGACACTGATTGTTAGCATAGTCTCACCAACTGGTGATTGTGCTCAACAAAGAATATATACAATTTAAAAGACCGAACGAAAAAAGTCTATACGGCGTGATCGTGCTCCTGCGGCTAGCACGGTCTTCTCAGGTCGGTTACTTTTAGGAGGTAGGATGCAGAAGGCATAAGATGGTCAGTCAAGCCATAAATTCTTATATTGTATTTATGGTCTTTCTCTTCATTCTCTGGGTCATAGTTATTTTACACAGTAAGCTCTCTGGGGTTCCTCCGTATCCAGCGGCAAATCTATTCATGAGTTTTAAAGCAAGGAAACCCAAAAGCTAGAGACCCTTGGTGTTTCAACCTGGTCCAGAAGAGGGGATGGATGTGGATAAGGCCGGAGGGGAGATTGCTCTCGGCGAAGTGTTCTCGAAGTTATTTTCTCCTGTATGGGTTGACTCTATTTACAACTGTGAATGATAATGTTTGTTTATAGTGGTCCATTCCTTTATAGTTTTAATACTTTGCTCGAAAAAAAGAGAACTTTACCCATTTCCGTGCAAGATCGCTCTGTGTTTTCGCTAAGAGAAGGTTCAGGTTGTCGATTTCACCTCCCGTTTATATTTTGTAGCTTCCTGTCCAGAAAACGGGTGCACAGCCGTTCTGTCGGTGCTGGTTTACTTTTGCTGGCTATGTAATTGACGATTGGGGGAATTCCATCATCTTTGCAATCGCTGTGTGATGTACAAGCACCCGTCACTTACATCGAAGAATTGGGATATTCACTTGCATCCAGAAAACTCTATTTGCAGCTATTTGCATGTTCTTTGCTTTTCCGTCTAGGTTCCTTCAAAACATTATATGAGACTAATATTCACAAATCATAACTTGCAACTTCACCGCTAGTCCAGAAGATCATGGGCAGATTCTGTTAGCAAGCGCAAGATGTTGTTTGAGTATTCTTGACCAGCATGACATGAAACACAAGGGATCGCTAGTGAACTGCATCTTGATCCAGCGGTGGAAATTGAGAGAAGCTTCTGACGATCCACGAAGTTCGAACTACAGTTTATTACAGTCAAACAGCCACGTGCTGGTCCTCTTGGCTTCTTCTTAGATGGGGATCGCTGGGTATTCCTCTGGGTTCTTGTGTACTTCAAAAGACATTTCATCAATGACTTTCATCCCTCACGAGTGTTTGGTATGCAAGGTGTGAAATTGTTGTCGTCGTTATTCCAACAGGATAATCCTCATTTAACTGCAAAGTGAAATCTGAGTCCTTGGGTTTCTACAAACTACGGTCTCTGGTGGCTAGCCCTCAGGGTGTCGAAACTGCTCTAAGGTAGCCGTTCAACAACATGACAATTTATGAACCGTAGAGCTCCTGCTAACCTATCATCCATCCTGTCAACTAGCTGTCCATGTTCAACTGACGTCATTCTTGTCCAAGTTCTGTATGATGTACACATTTCGGATCTAAATCCAGATTGTGTACAAAATCTATGGTTGAGCTTGTTGAGACCAGTTGTTGGGGTGAATATACGTTTGAACAGTTCAAGTCTGAGTTGATCATTGTATCGGTGAACTTGCCATCGAGGATTGTAAGCTCATCAACTGCCTTGAGCTGCACGAGGCTCTGCTTCGTGAACACAATATGGAGTATTTTCTTTCGGACATTCAGGTTCATCTGAACGAGGTACTTAATCTCGTTTCACTTTGTTACTCTTGAGACTTTTATACTCCCAAGCGGTTCCACCTTACAGCAAGGACAAAAAACCACAAAACTCATTACTTTACTTAACCAGAACGAGTTTTGTTATAGACTCATAGACTAAAGTTTTGTTAGTGTAGCTGTAGAGGGTTATGCGCTTTAATATTAGCTCTCTTCTTAAACTTGAGTATGCATATTGGGTTTTTTTGATAAATCTGAATGAATTTGGTTGTCGACATTCCTGAATCTCATCGTTTCATCATCCACGACATGATTTTCTTAGAACGAAATGGAATCTGGACCCATAACGGTTGGTCTGGCAGAATGCTTAAACGTAACACGTGATAGAAACTACACGAGTATGACGTGAGAGACCAGAGAAGGAAAGATCAGAATCGGACTACTATTGTCAGTTAGTACAGCATTTGTTTGGATGTTGACGTGAAGTGTTATAACAATTGTCTTAGTCCATGGAGTACGAGATCAATCCATAGTTGTACACCTGACGTCGTGTGCAAAATCTTGTTATCCAAAGTCAAGAAACAAGAAGTGACATTGTTAACGTCTACAAGGAGGTAATGCTAAACTCAGAAAGGAATGTAACTCCCTCAAATCCATAAGGAAGCAGAAACGGGCGTTTGAAATAGACTTTTGTCACGTCCGTGGTATATCTGAGCCGGCATCCAGACATAATTGGGATGAACGGCATGGAAGACTCCGACAGAGCAGAACCCTTTCCACCTCCTGTCGTCCGAAGAGCTTGATATCCACCACAACTTGCCGCATCTTCTGTGACATGAATTCCATGCAGCGGTAGCTCAAAGTTCGAAGTAAACAGAGGTCATGTTCAACATCTCCTGGAAGTCGATGTAGTGACACTTGCTTGCATTTAATCTACGCCTGTGTCAAAGTGGATATTTACAAACCTCACCTGAACACTTCTTCGGCTTTTCAATAGGTCAGATCTGGTTGTCCATAACGACACTCTTAATATCAGAAGAGGATGACTAGGCAGTTCGGTGGAAGATGCCACGCCCAATCGTATGGACGTAGATCTCGGCAGATGAAGTGCCAGAGTTTAAGTAGATTGACATGTGTTCACTCCAAGACATTTTGACTGCGAGGACCGGGTCGTGGTGGTGACACGGTCGATGAGGTAACTACCTGCAGAATGCGCAAACTTTTAGAGATACCTTCAGAGTCCTACGTAGCTGGAAGATCAAATTCATTTGTAATGATCAGCGCACTTCACTAAAAAGCTGAATCCGCATCTCGTAGACCAGATCCACAGTATGGCATTACATGACTCATACTAGATATAAAATTTTGTGTGAAAGTGATCTGGAATGAGCCCCACCTCGGTCGCCGGATCTTCCACTGTCGTTTGCAGTACATACGTCCCAGCATCATACATGGGGTTGGGTTTTGTCGTTTGAACAGCTTTGTTTCATACATGTTTTTTGTCTTGAGAGCTGCCCCGAGTTTGTTCGAAGGGTTTGCTCGTTGCCCGTCAAGAAGTCAAACCCTGCAAAACTCATTTTCGTCCTAAGGCCCATCAACCACAGACAGTACCTTCAGAGTCATGCATATTTCTGTCCCAGCAGAAAGTAACGTTTGGTTACGACCCATGTTGAACATGAGTTGCCTTTCTCACAAGCCTTCGGCTTCTTTACTGGCGACCAGCCAGAATGTAATTTAGGTTGCCAGGGGAATCTTAAAAACAACACCTTTCTCTACTGCCGAAGGTATTTGTTGTATCGAGAATATTAGACTGTGCAACCAGGCTGCCTGCGCGCTGATTAGACTCCACGGATCTTTCGATGAGTCCAAAAAACCTAGGGTCTGGCATTTAACTCGATCAGAATCAGTCTAAAGACGTAACTTTCGATATAGCTACAAAAGATTATGGAAGGTAGATTTCTCTTTCAAGAGCTTCAGGACCTCAATGGTTTCTAATGTATCCATCGGAACGGACTGCAGAGAATCTTAAGCTTTAGATATAAACGTACTTTGATGCCTGAAAACAAAAATTAAAATGTATATATTAAGCTGGTGGTACGAGCTGCAGCGAACATGGAATCTGAACTTCATTACATTGTGCTTCGTTTACAGATGATGTATCCAGTCGATAGATCCAGTGTGTAGTCTAGATATGTAGTTGTGGTATAACGCCCAGGCAAATGTGAGTCATGGCTGCAATGAATTGAGAACACTAAACGTCACTTCCAAGCTGCAGAAAAGCTGGCAGGTTTGGTCATGCAAACGATGCAGCGTCACCATTTCGAGTACGTTTGAAATTGAAGCGTTGGTAGAGCCCATACGCTAAATTCAGGATTCTCAAGGGTCCAACAAGATCTACAATCTGTGGAGGCCTCAAGGTCCGAGTGAAAACGACCGACTGTCCCTAGGACGATTGAAATGTTCCCATGAAATCATTGGACAAAATATGTGTTGGCTCCTCACAAAAGCAAAATCCCCAAAATCAGAGCAGCTCTCAACTTCATAGTAGTTCAGGGCCACAAAACTGAGTCCTGATATAGGTGTGCTCATGGAGAATCGGTGCAAGAAAAAATCCCTCCGATAGCTATGAATGCTCTGCATTTGAATAGCTAAGTAGCAAGCATTTGTTACGAGATATGCAATAGGTTATAAACGAAACACTACAGGTGGTGAATGAACAAAATACCGACTCCGCAGCCTATCGGCCAGGAGGATTACTAGTATATCTCCGAAGCCAGATATGAAGGTCTGACTTGATTGGCTGGCTATACAAAGCCATACATACCCTGTCTGAAACCTGCTGCAGAGGCAAAATTCTACGTACATTAGCACCGACGAATCCTACCCATAATAACTTGTATCCTCTGTATCTCCATACGCCAGATAATGTGGATGTTTTTCAACGCAGTCATATCCGTAACAGAAGTTGTTGCAAGTGAAGAAGACACAACATATCTTAGAAGAAGGTCAACAACTTCCGCGGATATATCTGCCAAGGCAAACCTCGACTGCTGATCACTGTCCAATCCATGGACCAACCGTCCACTGAATTGTGAGTTTGACAAAAAAAAATCAAGCTCCTTTTACTCGACGAGTCCCCGCACAGAAGTTCTTTGTCGCCTTCACTCTTCTGCAATGGTTGCTCACTATACATACTGAACCGACTACTATACAAATCACCTGGCTCGCTGGGTAATCAACTTTCCTTCCAAGGGGTAGATCCAACCCCCGTTCTCTCTCTTACTGTATCGGCCCGACTTCTAGCATGATAGTGAGGACCAACGTTTGTCTGTAAATTCCGAGCAGTCTTGAAGAACTTATCGATGTCGAAGTCGATGATGCTCTGATTCCATGTAAAAGTACCATCCACTTGGAAGGACGAATTCGTGAAGAGACGTCCGTAAGTGTCGACTGAGCTTAATCCACGTGACATGAACTGGGAATATAACCTCCTGAAACCCATCCACCTCTCATGACGACTCTTTTCCTTCTTCTCCGTCTGTCTCCCCGTTTTTGTGCTCGAGCTCCTCTCCGTTTTTATGCTGCTCAGCAGCCTCCTGTTTCGCTAGACCAATTCTTCTGATTGCCATCTGCAGTTGTTCGGCCGCCACTAAGTACTGCGCAGCTTGGACAGGGGTCAGAATCTTCAGCATTTTCTTCAAGGTGTCGCATCTGAGTCGATCAGCATCGTGGCAAAGGTCCTCTAGCCCCTTGACCTTCTCATCGACCGCATCCGTAAGCGCCTGGTCGCCCTGGTGCTGCTCCGACGAAGCTTCCCCTGCAGTTTCTGCTGCTGCTAAAGTCAGCAGCGGCTGATCCACCAGCCCCTGCTGGAGGATGGCCTGCCGATGTCCGAGCTCCTCCTCCGCCTTCTGAGTGACTACTTGCAAATCACTGATTCGCTGCAGCTGCTTCGACGAGAGAGATGCCATCGATGGCGTGTCCAAATCCAGCAAAAATTCGGCCAATTCCGCCTCCAATTGCTGCCCAGCCTGGGCATAAGCAAGCTGGAACACCATGGTGGGACGCCACCCTCCAATCCACATGAACACGTTCTCCAGCGGGCTCTTCCATGCGGGCTGCATCACTGTCAGCACATTCTGCCTCACTGCTCCGTCCTTCGCTACATAATACTCCTCGTAGTGTGACTCGACCTTGCGCACGAGCTCTCGCAGCTGCTCCTCCCCCATGTCGGCGTCCAGAGCGCTACGAAGCTCATCTGTCAGCTGCTCTTGCTCCTCCTTCCATTTGCTATGAAAGTCCACATACGGCTCGTTATTCGGCCCGCTCAGTGATCCCATCCTTCGAATCTTTGAGGCCTGCCTGCGGCCTACAATCACTACCTCTAATTGTCTCACCACGAGCTAGTAGCACAATACACCGGGCTCCTCCCCCAGGAAGAATCTCACATTCTTCTCCTATCTCCCAAGAGTCCTACCAGATTTCTCTGCTCATCTCTGCCGACCCAGCGCTCAGCGAACACTGTCGATCAGCAGTAGATCAAGCTCGGTACGAAGTTCAGAGCACCGTCAGGTATCTCCCACTGCGTATGGCAGGTCGTCCACTCCAGTGTTTCCTGTCTCTCTGGTACAGTTGCGAGCAGCTCAACTTCAAGTGGACAGGAGACAGACTGAATGGCTTCCTACAGCTCGTCAGCAGGATTCATATGACAGTACGAAGGTTGGCGCACATTAGAGTGCGCTCCAGATCCAAGTGGGCACGACGCTAAAGAAAACGGGGTTAGACAAGATGAGCGTTCACAGAGGATGAGGACGAAGGAAGTACAGTCAAGATGATGGAAGGCAAGGAGCGAGATACAGCAAGAGGAGTCTGTGCAAGAAAAGCACAAGACAGGATCCACAATCTGTTGCAATTTGTGGTGAAATTAGTTTTCCCCTTTAGAGAAAACGCCGGCTCTCTGTGCCTCTGCCTCCAAGTTCCAACGCGAGAAACTGGAAAGCAGCTGGTGACTGCAAAAGCTCCCGGGAAGAAAACAGAATCTACGAGAAGCCGAATATATATTATATGTGCGTGTGAGATGCAGAGTGTGAACAGACAGACAAGGGGTCTTTCGGCCTGTTTCCCCGGTTGTTCAGCTCAGGGTCTCAGAAAAGCGAAGAACAACGCCACGAGAGCGCAGAGGGAGCAGAAAGAGAACCGGGAGCAGATGAGATGTTGTTCACTAGCCGGAAAATAGTGCGAGATGAGGCACAGATGCAAAGATGCAAAGGTGAGAACTCCTCGCAGTGGAGCCAGAAGCCCGCGCAAGTGCCTGAGCCAGCATGGATAGAGTTTGTGGTGGAAAAGGAGTATCGCTTCCCGAGGAAAGGGAGGGCCATCGGTGCGATTCCGTGGGGTGGAATCAAACGCAGCTAAAGCCTGGATAACGCCTAGCCCCACTTGGCAAATTATATTTTTCCCGGGGGCGGGCTGTCTTGTGGCTCTCCTGATTCTCTGAATCCCGTTATGTCCGTAAATCTTTCGTTTGGAAAGTCATTTAACCTTAAATTACCCTGCACCCATCGGGAAAGGGAGTCCTACTTGATGCTGACAACGTTACCGAGTCAAAACCTACTTGTTCGTGCACTTCAGAAACAGTTTCACATATTTGTTCCTTTTTATCTAGGTGGGCCTTTGACTTTTGACCATAATAGTTTGGATCTTGACTAATGAAAGGTCTCTCTCCCATGGCTCTCTTTTCGTGTACTTATGGGAAGAGGAATGAATGGCCTCTTGAAATAAATAGGAATGGAGATAAAGATCTAAGACTACAAGGATCACACACATGGAAAATGAAGTCCCCAAAAGTTGGGGAGGGGTATTAGACCGGGAGGGTCTTATTGCGACTAGTTATTGGTACCATGGTCTTGCAACATTGTTCACACTCTCATAAACATCTTTGTCCACACAAGTATAGGTGGTCACTAGAGCATTTCTAGATGTTCATCCGGATTGGATTGTCTTGCATACGGACATAGAAAACGCTTTTACTAGTGTCTCATGTGCATCTATCTTTTGAGAGCTTAGAGAGATAGTGGACCTTTATCAAGCCTCATTCCTTTCTTACGGTCTTTCTATGATTCACATTTTTCTCTCTTCTATCAGCATGGCTTTTTCCAAGAGTGAGTCACCATTCCACATTCAGCAGTTGGTACTCGACAAGGAGATCCTTTGGGAGGATACCTATTTGCCATGGTTCATTACAAAGCGCTTTTGTCTATTGTTTAACCATGTCAGGTTGTGTGTTCCACTCCTTAGCGGATGGTGGGCACTATAGAGCATATTAGACAAACCTTTGATTACTTCACTACCCTAAAGCTTCATCTTTTAGGCTTGAGAGTTAATGTGTTAAAGTGTAAGGCTTGATCTACTTTGGGCATTCCTTTGATTACTTCACTACCCTAGAGCTTCATCTTTTAGGCTTGAGAGTTAATGTGTTAAAGTGTAAGGCTTGATCTACTTTTGGCTAATTAGACACTCTCGACATCTTTATTATCTTCTTAATTTGTGATTGCAAATAGATCCATCCTTGAGATGTATGTCACAACTTGTGTATCAACATATCTAGTTAAACAGGTACGCATATGGAAGACCAGATATAGTAGTTAGAGCCGATTGTATAGTTAACGTTGTTATTGGAATTGCAGTTAGGGCCAACAGCGCCGTGAGGAGTCATGGGGCTCAAGGGATAGAGCCCGAATTAGGGCTCATTGGAGGGTAATTTTTGAAGTTAAGTATTTGAGAGTGTGATTATGGTGGATAGTAGCTAGTGCGGGAACTTGGAGTCTTTGAAGCACAAAGTAGATTTGGCTAGACTGTAATTTCTCTTTTATGCTATGATTATGAGTGGAATGTCCGTTTTTATCCTTATTTAGACAAATCTATTATTATCTTTTTGGATGATATTTTGGTATATAGTACAACCTTAAAAGATCATTGGCGACATTTACGAGAGGTACTTTAGGTTTTACGAGAGAATGAGTTATATGCCAAAGCTTCAAAATATGAATTTGGCAAATCAGAAGTAGATTATTCAGGCCATCGAGTCACAGCGGAGGGAATCTAAGTGATGAATGAGAAGATAGAAGCCATACAAAAATGGACAGTACTAGAGTACCAAACTCAGTTAAAGAGTTTTTTAGATCTTACTAGATTTTATCGTAGATTTGTTAAAGCTTTTGCACACCTTGCCCAAGCCTTAACATCTATGCTACGAAAGGGTCAAAAATGGAGATATGGAACCGCATAAGAGTTAGCCTTTCAAGCATTGAAAGATGCTCTCTTGCATGCACCTATTCTCAAGTGATATGATCCTAATCGACCAATCAAGTTGGCTATTGATGCATCAGATACAACAGTGGGTGGAATTCTTCAACAAGAATGGAACGATGGTATAACCAATCTTGGTTAGCTATAGTTAGTTTAGCCAAAGCTTAGATTGGTCACTAGGTCGCAAAAAGACAAGATAGTGGTATGCACGATCCAAAAAGCATAAGGTAAACTTTGGTTTAATGACGAGGTGGCTACCATGCATTGGTGGATCGGATTGTGTGCTAGACGTCTTTTAGGAATTGGTTAGGATAAGATAACAAAATATGCAACCTACACATGTTAGCCATGTGGCATAGTTTGGATTTTGAACTTTTCTAGTCCTATAGTATATAAAGCAAAGAGAGGTATTGAGAGATATCTCTCATCTTGAAAGTCCTTCCGGAGTCATTGCCTTCAGTGTTATAGATGGTTGACATCCGGTTGCCTTTTTCTCCCGAAAGTTTGTGGCAACTGAGCAAAACTATCACACAACTGAACAAGAGGAGTTAGCCATTGTTCTGGCCACCAAACATTGGAAGCACTACTTGGGAGATAAGGAGTTTGTGGTAGAAACTGACCACAAACCATTGGTATATTTGGAAACTCATAAAATATCTCCAAACTATAAATTCGATGAGCAGAATGACGTCAACCATTGGTGTATGTGGAGGGCAAGAAACAACTTATAGATGCTCTCACGT
Source organism: Marchantia paleacea (assembly GCA_014180765.2). Lineage (NCBI taxonomy): Eukaryota > Viridiplantae > Streptophyta > Marchantiopsida > Marchantiales > Marchantiaceae > Marchantia > Marchantia paleacea. Next base: position 6,435,557 of record MUAA02000018.1, read on the forward strand.
AAATTATAACAGGGCATCATAAAGAGGGATTGGGAGGGGGCAAGAGACTGTTGACACAAAGGGGGTGAGTGAGGAGCACGTGGACTTTCGGGACAAAGCAGGAATTGTGCAGATAATGCCGAATCGGATAGAGCTGCTTGAATGTCAAAGGATCTTGTAGACGCATCCTGCAGCAGTGAGACGTTTGCATAAGGCGTTCGAGAAAATCTGATGATGTCATTGTCTCGAGACATGGATTCCTGGGAAGTTGGTTGCTTGAGCAACTGTGGATGCATTGTAACCCTACGAATGTTCATGCAAGAATCTTCTGTGGAACGAATGCCGACATGAACAAAGGTGAAGAACTAGTCATCACTCGTAATCGGAGTCACGAGCAGGATTTTTCTATCAACAGAAATCAGCTAATAGCATTGATTTGGATGTGAAAGACGAGATTCCGACTACTCACATGGGAGAAGAGTTTAATATGATTGAAGAAAGGCTCAAGGAGATCTCATTTTAGTGAGATGGTTGTGGTTCGTTCATAGTCATTTTGGAGTATGCCAGACGAAACGAGATGGTAGTCATGAAGACAGGAGGAGCCGGATTTGACATTGTCAAATATGATGGGCGTGGTGAATATCTTTTGTGGGAGAGGCAAGTCAAAGGCAAGTTGAAGGGTTGCGGTTAGGGCAAGTCATTGAGGCCTAAACCCTCTACATTCAATGATGAAGATTGGAAGGACCTTTACGAGCAAGCAATGAGTATTGTTATACTCCATCTACAACCTTCAGTTCTGAAGCAAGTTGATGAGTATGACTATTGTCCTTTATTGTTTGAGGCTCTTCAGCGATGGTTTAATCGCAAAGAGTTATCAAACAAGTTGTACACCTCCTTGAAGCTGATGAGCTTCAAGATGAAAGATTCAAGTACAAAGATACAAGATCACATTGATGCATTGGATGATCTTGTTATTGATCTTCAGAATCTGGGAAAGGAAATAACTGATGAGAGGAAGGCCCTTCATCTGTTAAGTTCATTACCTGCTTCATATCAGTCATTGTTATGAGTGATGTTCCATCGTGATAGACAAACGATTACTTACAATAAGGTTGTAAGTGCTCTATTGACTGATGACCTACAATAAAAGATGATGATGCCCTCTACTCTATCCTCTTCATCTGGTACGGCACTAAATGTGACCCGTGGACGGTCACAATCACGGAATGACAAGGATGGGAAGAAGTTTGGATCTAAAGGTAGATCCATGTCTAGGGAGAAATTCCAAGATAGAAAGACGATGGCCTATTGGAAATGTGACAAGAGTGGTCACTTTAAGAAGGATTGTCGTTTGAAGACCAAGGCTAATGATCCTCCTTTGGCCAATGTGGCTCAAGATTTTGATGAGGAGGATGACTTGCTTGAAGATGGACTATGAAGCCAAAGGTATGCCCTATGCAACTCACCAAAGGGCGTTGGTGATGTATGGATTCTGGATAGTGCTTGTTCTTATCACATTTGTTACATTAGAGAGTTTTTCTATACTTTCTCAGTGTCAAACGGTTAAGTTTTTATGGGAAATGATCAACCGTGTAGAATTGAAGGTGTTGGATCTGTCCAGATTCACATGTTTGATGGAGTCAAACGTACATTGACTCACGTTAGGTTTATACCTAAAATGAGAAAAAATCTTATCTCTCTTGGAATGTTAGATTCAAAAGGCCTTGAGTGGAGTTCTAAACAAGGAATACTTGAGGTGAGAATAGGTGATAAGATTATCTTAAGAGGACACAAGCATAGAAATCTGTATGTGCTAGAGGGCAATACCATTTGTGGTGAAGTCAATCTTACTAGATCTTGGTATGGGATGGCTCATGTTTGGCAGTCTAGAATGGGACACATGAGTAAGAGGTACTTGACCTTCCTTCGAGATAGGGGTTTGTTACCTGGTTTAAGTAAAGTTGACATGGAATTTTGTGAGCATTGTGTCATGGGCAAGCAACATAGAAAAGACTTTGGTGTTGGAACTCATAGTTCCAAAGAGTTACTTGAGTATGTACATAGTGACGTGTGGGGACCCTCTCCTAAAACCTCACATTATGGGAAGTGGAACTATAGATCGTTTATTGATGATTACTCAAGATTTATGTGGGTCTATTTTCTCACACAAAAGTCTGAAGTCTTTGCAACTTTCAAAAGTTAGAGGGCCCAAGTTGAGACTTAGATTGGTCACAAGGTGAGATATCTACGTTTGGATAATGGCGGGGAGTATACTTTTGAGGAGTTTAGAAGTTATTGCAAAGAAGAGGGGATCACTCGTCATCTCATCACGTTTTATATTTCACAACAAAATGCTGTTTTTAAGAGGCTCAACCGAACAGTATTGGAGAAGGTGCGTTGTATGTTGAGCCAATCTAGTTTACCATATGAATTCTGGGCTGAAGCTGTAAGTACTACAGTACATTTGGTAAATCTGTCTCCTTCAAGTGCAATCGATTTCTTGACATCATTTGAATTGAGGCACAAACGGAGGGCTGATTATAATCGTTTGAGAATTTTTGATTGTAAGGCTTATCCTCTCATACCTAAAGAGAATAGGACCAAGTTGGATCCTACATCCAAGAAGTGTCGTTTTCTTAGATATGCATGTGGTGTGAAAGGTTATAGGCTATGGGATCATGTAGCTTGTAAGGTGATTGTCCGTAGGGATGTTTCTTTCGATGAGCCCAAATCATTGAAAGAGGGGGAGATATCTCAAGCTACCCGTACTGACAAGGGCAAATCTCCACTCACGGATTTTGTTGAGGGGGAGATTGATCATTATGGGTTTAATGATGCGTCACAAGGAGAAGCTCCAAAACAGATGGAGCAAATTCCTAAACAACATGAATTGGAGGAGCAAGTTATCGTTGCTGAGACACAAGACACATCACGAAATGATGGAGATCAACCAGGACCATCTACTAGGAGATCATCAAATCGGATTAGTAGAGCTCCCGAAAGGTATGGAACATGGGATGATTCATCTATTCTTGAGGATCATGATATTGAATCTGAGAATGATGATGGCAATGCGTTGATCTTGGAAGAAGGAGAACCTTGTTCATATAGAGAAGCTCAAGCCTCTATCAATAAGCGTGAGTGGGATATTGCTATGGAGCGTGAGATGCAATCGATTGTTGAAAACAAGACTTGGGAGCTGGTGGAGCTTCCAAAGGGTCAATCTTTGGTTGATAGCAAGTGGGTGTACAAGTTGAAGGATAATCCATCAGATGAAGAGAAGAGGATCTTCAAAGCCAAGTTGGTGGCTAAGGGCTTCACCCAAGAGAAAGGTGTGGATTACAACGAAGTCTTCTCACCTATAGCAAAGTATGCTACAATTCGTCTGGTATGTGCACTTGCTGCGATATTTGGTCTAGTTATGGATCACGTGGATGTTGTCATGGCTTTTCTATATGGATCTTTGGAGGAAGAAATCTACATGAGACAACCTAGTCGCTATGAGAAGAAAGGTTAGGAGAAGTTAGTTTATGACCTGCATGACATGCACTCGATGTGGCTAACTCCTCTCTCTGTGGTATGATAATTTTGCTCCGCCAGCAAAAGCTTCCGTGAGAAGGAGGCAATTGGGTGCCATCCATCTTTCCATTCTTGTTGTAACACTCCTCCAACTACCACACCTGATGCATCCGTAGCAAGTTTCATTGGTCTACTTGGTTCATACCATTTAAGGATTGGTGCATGTAAGAGCGCATCCTTCAAAGCCTTAAATGCAATCTCTTGAGCTGTACCCCATTGCCATTTCTGCCCTTGGCCTAAGAGATTTGTTAAAGCTTGAGCAATACGAGCAAAAGCTTCCACAAACCTTCTATAGAAGCCGGTTAAACCCAAGAAACTACGTAGTTGAGTCTGATTTAGATTGCTCAAATCTCTATATGGATTGAAGCAAGCTCAAAGGCAATGGAATGCAAGGTTTGATGAGTTCATGAAAGCACGAGGATTTTCACGGAGTGTGTTTGATCCATGTGTTTACATGAAGAAGGTGAATAATGAGACCTTTAGCCTCATTATTCTAGTACTCTATGTGGATGACATGCTCATTTTGGCAAAGGAACAATCCGACGTCGATAGATGCAAGAGGCAACTGAAATCTACATTCAAGATGAAGGATTTGGGTAAGTCCAAGAGGATATTGGGTATGGATGTTCACATGGATTTGAAGAAGAGGAAGCTATGATTAAGTTAGGGCAAGTACATTCAGCGTGTGTTTGACAGGTTTAACATGGCAGACTCTAAAGGAGTGTGGACTCCTTTAGCAACACATTTTAAGCTCTCAGCAACTCAATGTCCAATTGATGCAACTGAGAAAGGAAAGATGTTGTCAATTCCATATGACAAGGCAGTGGACAACCTCATGTATTTGATGGTGTGCACTAGACCTGATATTGCTCTAGCTATGGGCAAGATGAGCAGTTACATGTCAAATCCAGGAAAGGTGTATTGGGAAGCTGTGAAGTGGATTCTCAAATACCTCAAGAATACTAAGAATTTTGGTCTTTTGTTTGATGTTTTATTGGACAATGCCAAATCCTTGTTGGATTACGTTGATGCTGACTATGGACAAGAGAAAGTCTACAACTGGGTATGTGTTTACACTTGGAGGTGGATGCGTTAGTTGGAGATCTACATTGCAGAAGTGCATAGCTCAGTCAACTACGGGAAGCAACAAAGGAGACTATTTGGTTGAATAGACTTATCATTGAGATGGGATTGAAACAAGATGTTATAAATCTCCATTGTGATAGTCAGAGTGCCTTACATCTTGCAACAAATCAAGTAATGGATAGCAGGGTGAAGCACATCGACATCATATATCACTTTATGAGAGATTGAGTGATATATGATTTATGATAGGACGGTTGAGGTAGTCAAGATTGACGGTAAACTCAATCCAGCTGATGCTTTGACCAAAAAGGATTAACTAGAACTAAGCCGTTCTAGTTAATCCTTTTTTACATGAGGGCCTATGCTTTAGGTTTCCTTCTAGGACTTGCCGCAGAGTATGTATATGGATAACAAAAGTTAGACACCCCAAGACATGAATAAGGGGGAGATTGTTAGTAGTTAACTCAGGTCTTGGGTAACTCTGGTTAGTTTGACTATATTTAGTTAGACTAGGGCTAGGGCTGATACTACTATATAAGAGGGCTGACAGAAGCTCTCTATGACACAATTAGGGTATTTAGTAAAGTGACTCTGTGTGTTCCGTGGACGTAGCCTAAGCGAGGTGAACCATATATTTCCTGTGTCGTCTCTTGATTGCATATTTTTCTTCATATATTCCTGATTTGGACCAACACATGATACCATTAGTGATGTGATGTTTGCTTTGACATGAGAGGGTAGATACCTCATATGGAGGGAGTGCTGGTATGCCTTGTTTTCGACTAAGGTTAAGTCATATCTATACTTGGTTCGGGAGGACCAAGTTACTGTGATAGACGTGATCGGGTACCATCACGTCTGTCATAGTTTCAGAGGGGGTGATCATCCATCCTCCTGGATGGGTGGCAAGTGGAATGGGAGCAGCCAAGGTCTCGAGGTATAGGGGTGTGCAGAGAAATCACCTCTTTGTTCCTCTAGCTTTGGAGTTATATGGGACTCTAAACACTGACTTTGACATGTTCATGAGGGATTGCACAAGAGCATACCATATTAGATGACATGGGGTGTCACTCTCTTTAGGTTATTGTATAATCTATATTAGGTCACATGTTTCCATGGTTCTACATAGAGCATTAACCCATGCATTTCATAGGATAGGGATCGCTTTTGGTGATGATTCTTTTGATGCTATGTTATTTGTACACAATTTGACCTAGATAATTGGGATATGTTAGGGGATACTTATTGCTCATTGTGATGCTATTGGGGCCTAGCCCCATGTTATTAGTTTGGATTCATCCATGTAGGATTTGATGGGGTCTTCCCATCTTTTTGTTATTCCAGACATCACTTGACAATATTGGAAAATTTATGTCCCGTATGCAGTAAGCCTCACACTTTCCAATGTTGAAGTCTTTCGAAGTGTCTGTATATTACAGTATGCTCTCTGAACCAGATGACCTGATGATATGACCCATGATGTACATCCTCTATGCAGGTTCAATAAACGACGTTGGGCTATGGCTGTTACCCTCGCCTTCAAGATTTATAGTTTTCAGTGGTTACATATCCGACATGTTTCTCGAACACAGACCTGCGAGCAGATATTTGTTTCTCTAAATAATTTTGTTTGCACCTGACAAACTCTTTCACGTGGAGTGTGCATGCCTTCCAGAGCTGCAGTGAAGTAAACACTAGGAAGAAGATAAGGGAATCTTCAGGGCCAAGTTAACGCCTACTCTCAAGGGAGGCAACATCTCGGTGACTCTACGGTGCTCACGTTGGAGTCCGTTGTACCATGTTTGTTGCTTGAGGGACGCACAATGAATCTATGACTCTAAGAGCCGTATTGACAGAAAGGGAGTAGCACACTTGACTTGAGTGTTCCGCTTCCCATATGTGCAAAGCATCGTTGAAATTTTATTCGATCCGTCTTTGAATCAGCAGCATCTAGCTCGTCAGAGTCGGTGACCACATGCTCGAAACCCGAGGGAAAATTACAGCGAATCTCCAGCGAAGAAAGAACAAAAGAAGAAATGAGAAGAATTCGCGGAACCCTTAGAAGTTGTATTGTGGTACAAATTGAAGAGTCTTTGCAATGTCCGTACGGATGGAAAGAAATGGATGTCATGGACTCATGGGCTGGACACCGAAGCAACATGGCCCGGCTTTGCGAGTACGAAGGGCATTGGAGCATACTCATGGACCGTAACTGCGGACTAAACTGGGCTCGGAGGAGATAAGGCTACGACGTGGCTGTGTTAGTGGGATCACAAGTGGATCAGTTGCCGAGATCTGGAGACCAAGTAGATTTTCACTTTGTTGCCTTCCAATAAAGCGCCCCAGAAAGATTGCACATCTTTGTTAACCAGGAATTTTTGATGCTGGAGATATCTCAATCCTTCCGATAATTTAGCCTTCAAATATACCGTCCTTTCCGTAAAAGCCACTGCTGGATGCTAATACTCGCAACACCACCAAGTCCTCCGAGTCTCATGTCGTGGGTCCGTGTTCCGCATGGCTTTCGAGTTCCACCCGGATCCCCAAAGATCCGAGTTCGCCAGGAGGGAGGCCGTTTTCCTCATTATTACGGCTGCTTTTGACCTTTTACGTAGTCTTTTCTCAATTGTGGGCGATATTGTCAAGAGTGCATGATGAAGGCCATGTCCGAAATTCGGTGGGTATAACTCTATTCCGGAAAGCACGTGTGATGTCAGAGTTTTTGGAAACTCCGAAGATGAATCAGACTGGCAAAATTCTATGATGCTAAATTTGCATACGGGACAAAAACATTCGTCCGGTCAGAAATCAGAAACGTTGATATCATCGTCTCAATCTGCCTCAAGGGACTTCACTTTTTAGTATATTTAGTAGATCTTACCTTCGCTGATGATTGGAGCTGAACATCTCAAAGTCTCATGCTTCACTTTTCTGGAGCCTACTACCTGACAAATGTAGAACACATGGACATTATGACAATCTCATGAACTATGGTCCAGTATTTGTGCTTGTGCAACATATGAATAGTTTATTTTTAACGAGATCAACCTAGAACATGAACTACTGCTACAAGTGATTGCTAGAGTGGGGGAGGAGCGAGTAGGACAGCAAAAAGGATGGGTTTTCCCATCCTTTTTGCTGGTAAAAATGTACAAGGATGAAACCAAGGGGTTAGGGTGAGGCTTCGGCACCAATAGCATCACAATGTGAAATATGTCCTCTGCACCCAAGGTATCATAATTATTATGTACATCAAACTCTGAACTATTGGAGTATACCAATAAACATCAACTAATATGATTGCACCATCCAATGCTATATGTACTACAATGGATTCGCGCTACCCAAAATAATTCACTTAATACGAGAAAGAAAATGATACTCATATAGGTTAGTATGGTAGGTTCTCTCGTGAATGTGTCTATAATTCAAATGCCAGAGAAACAAAAAGATATCTCTATATATACCTCTATACTTGGAAACCTTAGTTGATATTGCTCCATTCATCGACCATACAGGAGGATGAAATGGTGTCATGTATAGGATACGTACAAATTAACAATCTAATAATCCCAAACCAAATGTATATCTGCCCTATATCTTGCTTTAGGGCAAGACGATTGCATGGAATAGCAAATTTCACTCTCTAATGGCATCCTGTCTAACTATACTTTGTTCTCCCAACTAGGTACGAGTCATAAGGACTCTGTTACATCTCTCAAGTAGTACCACACTTTCGAACATAAGATATTTGGGGTTATGACGAGGATATACAACATCACTTCGGGAGATCATCATGTGGACATCTTACTGTGCCGAAAGCCTCTGGTGCACAGTCACAAGACCCGTTTCTAGCAGACTGAAACCTGCAAATATCTGATATTATTATAAGAAAACTGATCATGTTAAATATGACTGACACTTTGATCTTACTGTGTGCAAGAAACTCCCCAAACTCATGCAAGACGTGGTCAATTTATATCGTTTCCATCTGTCAACCAACATCCACATTCTTATTCTTTTCTGATGAGACAATACTAAAGAAGCATGTTTAGGACTTCATCCGATTCTGCATAACTCTATTGAACACAGACAAAGCCATCTAGGATGAGCACGAACTGGATTGAAAGCAATCTCCACGTCACTTCAGCAGTGCATCTTTGCTGTCGTTGCAAGCATCCACTTGGCAAATCTTCATAGACGTGATGCATTAGGTTTAGGGTTGCGACAAATAGAATTCCATTCACTGTCAGTTCCATTCAGATCTCTCGAAGGCAGAGAACGAGTTAATTCTAGGAAATTGAGAGGTATAGCGTCGTGATTTTGATAAGAGATAAACACCATGAAGAGGAGCGTGGTCGATGGGATGCGGAAAGTGAGAATTTGTGCTACTTCGTGGTCGCTTACGGGCATGCGTAGTAAGTTCCTGATCACATTGTGAGCGCTTGAATACCATTCCGCATTGCCTGCCGTAACACTTCTTTGACAAAAAGGATATCTCTCACGCTTGAAGAGCCAGCGATTTTTCTGGATTCATGTTAAAATTGGATTAGGTGCCTAATCCTCGAGCCAGCAAGTTCTGGGAGCTGCTAATCTTATGGTTACATACGTCATTTTTCATTGTCACAACAAATGTTCCAGTGTTGTTCAATTCCGTTCGCTGTAGTTCACATCCGTTACAACTCTATAGTGATAACAATCTATTGCACTAAAATCGTGAGATCGCAGCACAGAATGATGAAACAACCAGAAAATGTAATACTGATGTAGTTCGACCCTGAATAAATAAATTCGATGCAAATTGTCATAGGATGGACATGAGTTACTTGAGGGCAAATTCTTTGAACTTAACATGTGAAGTCAACTGTCATCGAATTATGAGTTCGTCTGACGGTTCAGTGCTACCCTGCTGTCAAAAAATAGAACTGCTTTTCTTGATAGACACGTCAAAGCTTGTTCTTCCTTGAACTTACCGTAACGAGTATGAACTTCTGATCCAGTTTTGGTTTTGTTCACCCTGCCTGTGAGTTCATAACACTTATATTAGTGAATATGTAGTTTTACGACCTCTTGGTGCAATTTGAGCTAATTCACACAGAGTAGTCGAAAGACAATCAATGAATGTGGTCTCTGAATTAGCAGATCTGGTTGATACTTAAATCTCTTCTGCACTTTAATTCACATAGAAGTAGCGGAGATAATAGGTGATTGGACCAGTAGCAGGACTCACGAGTGTTTGCACTTACTTCAGGATACTCACCCCGAGCTAGCAAGACACTTAATCCAGAACCTAATCCAAAAGAACAAGGAAATGCAGAAGAAGCGTCCCTTCCACTCCTGCAGAGGTGCAAGGTGAGAAGCTGATCTGCTGGAAAGGTTTCTTACGTTTCATCTGAGAATTTTTGACGTAAGTGTTTCGGAAAGGATACTGACAGTGGTTCTCTGTTGCTTGCAGAATATTCTCCTCTCAAATTGGAGAGGACAGCTAAGTACAGTCAAAGAAGGTTGTGAATGGCTTCCTTTCTTGTCATTTGGCGCTTGGGTTCTGCGAATCACTAAAAAGCAAATCACTCTTAGTAAATTCTTTTATTCTGATATTTAACATATCTGTTGGCAGATAAATACTTTAAATGATCACTGCAATGTGTTACTAGCACCGTGAAGCCAGAGCGTGGGGTCTAAGGACAGAGAAATTAAAATGACTACACTTTGTGTTCTCAACTCCACTGCAGATGAACGGAGCGTTCATGGGTCTATTTCGCAGTACTCGGTGGTGGCGGGACAGACTTTAGTCTGGATTCCAAAAAATGATTCTCATGAATCGGTAATGTAGTGTTAAGGTCAAAGATGACCTCATTTTGTAAAATTAACTTTATGGTTGTAAGCTGGGATTCAAACTGTAAGAGTCTATAATGACAATGTGCCTGTTCCGCCGAGTATAGTTTGGTGCATTTCTAATTACCGTAGAATTTGCTTAAGCATGTTCTTCAGAGAGCTGTAGTTAAAGAATCTGGTGGCCGCTTGTGTTTGAGTTTAGTCTTTCCTTGGAGCTGTTATTAAGAATCGAGTACGCATCTTAAGGTGTGGTTATTTCATTGGTTTACAGAACTTGTTAATGGACAATAGAGGGTCCTTGGTTATCGGACATACGGATCCTCCACCACTCGTCCATACTATGAGAAGTGTTGGTCATGTAAGTCACAGCTGAATTGAGCAAGCCATATTTGAATGTGGAATAATATACGAATGATGAATGGATGATCCACAATGTAGGCGCTTGTTTTAAAACTGAGGTTTAGGGGTGTCTTGAAAGTCATAAATACATAGAAGAATTCTTTTTGATTCTTGTCTCTAAAGCTCAGCGGTTAGAGCTCGCTTTTTGTAACAATATTACCATTGTACTTGAACTTATCGAGTGTTTTACGATAGTTATTAATCGTTATAAGAGATGCCATTATTCGAATTCATCCGTTTAACATAGACTGAAGGAGTTCAGTCTTCTGTTTAGTCATTCTCTTCTTATTTTCCGTGGTCTGTTCTTGCCTGTTTTGTCTACAGGTACCACCCCGCACCATACTTCTGGCAGAATTTGATCCTGTCCCTGACTACGAGGTATATTTTTAAAAAATCAATAGCGATCCATACATAATTAACGCGTTTTCATATATGTTCTGATTGTGATTCACTATGTTCTATAAATGCGTTGTGCAACTCTTGCGATTGCTTTCTTCTTCCTGAGGTTTTCTTGATTCTTAAGGTATCAGTTTGAACGTTCATCAACGCAAACTAATTGTAGGGAGCAGATGATGGGTGGTTGTAGAGCAGATGGAATACGTCAAAAAGAGGGTGGTCAAATTGATGTCATCTATGAAACAAGCAATGGAGAATGCAGGACCTGCTACTCAAAGTTTCTTGAGAGATTCAGGAAATTCTTTGAAGGCGAGATTGAGAGCTCTCGATGCCATGGCACACTCAAAAGAGAGAGATTTTAGTGTCTATCGGCTCAGTCCAAAGTAACACGTCTTTCCTCTTATTTTAGAATCTCTACATTGGAAAGAATAAAATTATTGAGGTTTCTTAGTTCATACAGATTTCTCTCGCTGACTGTATTTTGTACACTTGCATCACAGATGCATTTCATTCTCTAAATGAAGTGCATCTGTCACGTCGTTCAGATCCAGCCAAAGGTGGCTAAGAATGATTATTTGGTTGCAGGACTTGTCACTATGTAGATCTCTTGGGTGGAAGACACCCAGTGGAAGCCAATGACCTAATGGGCACTGTAACCGACCATCTTTGTAAGTTTCATCTTCTTTTATGATTCGTTATGTTTAGTGTTTTTATTGGGTTCGAAGTTCTCGTGATAACGGATTGTGAGCTAACATCTGTTTCCTGAGGATGCTAAGATGGTACATCGTGTTTAGTTGTTTGACAACTGTTACAGTTATTTCGCCAGTCTTTGATCTAAACGACATGAACTGATGATGCCAAGCTCATGTGGTTTATATAAGACATTGGCAAAAGAGTTTTCTATCGCTGTAGATGAGAATTCCAGTTTGTCATGTTCTTGAGGGTAAAGGAGTCGTAAAAAATAATAATGGATCAATTAGAAAAGTCGATGTTTTGAAGCATTATGCCATCACAGATGAGGAATTGTTTGAGTAGAAAGTTGAGTATCTGCACCTCGCTAATGTACAAGAGTTGCGCAATTGTTTTTGCTCACAGGTCCTTTGTCGTCTGCTCTTATTGAGGGTGTGAATCAAAGTGATAATAGACGGATGGCTCTTATTATGTTTTGCGCCGTTTATGTGCAAGAGCGTGTTCAGGTACTCCTTTCTCGCCTAGGACGCCGACAGTACCGGTGCTTGGTTTTTTGTCACATGTTTCCACGTTCTATAAGGCTTAGTTACCAGTCAGTCAGGGTGCAGGGTCTATGGCCATCAGTCTGTGCCAGACACATGCTAGTTAGTGTTTAAAGGTTTAGCTGGTGAGTGACTTGCATTTGTTGCCCTGTACTACTTAGGTACTCTTTTACAGAGACTTTTTATAGTTAACATTGTTCCTCCATACAGCTCTCTCCGTAGTTCAATCAGCCTTTGCCATCACACATTATATTGAGTCCTTGGCCAGCTCTGTTAGCTGTTTGTTTTTGTCCTGTAGATCATCAAAACCAGATATCTGCCTGAGTCTTAAGCAATGCAATTTCGGCTTCTGTCTTACATTGTGTGTGTGTGGCATGTGCAGGATGCATACATTTTCTCGGCGGATAGATGGGGAATCAATATACTTGCGAAGACTGCTGCAAAACATAGTGACGAGGAGGAGAACACCAATACTCAGTCACCAGAAATGCATAGAGCAAAATGGAGAGAGTTTCGGTTTTCTTTCTCCCATGAAGTAAAAAATACAGAACATTTTTGTTTGATGCTTGCAGAGATGGAGAAGGAGTGTGTGGAAGCGTTGAACAAGGCCCAGGAGTTGCTCAATGAGCAGTGAAAGTCTAGGAAATGGCTCACTTTTGTTCAGATATTTGCAGACGTCCCAACGAGAGGATGTGCTCAATAGGAGATACAATAGTTAGATTTAAGGGATTTCCTAGTGAGCCACGATGTTTCAAAAAGTCAATTGTACGCTGTTTAAATTAGTCATTCTTTGTAACAATTAATCTGGTATCCAGAGTACCAAGATTCTTAAAATAAGAATATATTCAGCCACATCAGTTTAAAGAACTCTTCGCTGCAGCAGACACTTAGCATATTGGGTGCAAATGTCACAATAACGTTGTCTATCAATATGAAATTCATTGAATTTGCAAACTTGAAATGATGATGACCGAAGGGCCCTACTTAAGGACACGTAAAGTTTGGACAAAAATCTTTCTCTAGTATTTATGTACAATACTGGTAGATAATCTCGTTTCTTGGTGAAAACTCTTGAGACGAGGTAAATCAAACTTTACCTGGCACAGAGTCAGAGAGGACAAACACCGTTGACGCGCACCTTCTTTCGGGAACGAATTTCGTACTTGGCTGTTCCTGATCTGGAGTGGTGTGAGTTCGAGCTCTGTTTACTGCTGATGATATATGTCTGTCCAGGACGTTATTCGTTTACGTTGTCCGGGTTTATGTATCGTGAGTGCTTTTCAGTCCAGCCAAAGATAGTGAGACGCCCATATACAATTCATTTGTTTCATGATGAAGGAAATTGGCAAACCTCTATTTGTTCCAAGTTTTGGATTTCACTTAGGCCTTCGATGCGCATCAATTGGTCTAGTGTATACTTGTGGGGATGATTTTCTTAAATCGAAGGACCTACATCCTTTCCTGGCTGGCACCAAGGTTGACCGCAAAATATCCCAGACTCCATTTGGATGAGTAGCACACGGGCAAGGTACAGTTCGGGTTCATCGGTAATGTGTGCATAAACCCCGTGAAGGATATGCACCAGACGCATGTAGAACTTCGTTTTCATCCTCACTCTCCATATCACTATTTGTCATCAATTTTATCACTACGTGTCTTTAGTACAAATTAACATTTGGTGCAGTGCATTCTGCAGTTATCAAGGGTACCAGTGTTAAGATTTATCATAACCAATATATACAAAAAAATTAATATTCAAATGACATGTCACATCCTTAAGTGTATAATCACACATTAATAGGTTCACACTTGCTACATTAAACACTCAGATTATCAATAAATAAATTACATTACGATGCATCACAGGAATGAAGTGTATTTGTTCTTTACGTAATTCTCAATTCTTTACTTTTTCTATATATATATTTACTCTAATAGAATAGAAAGAGCCAACCCTTGAAATTTTTAACCCTTATAATATATTACTCGTGCTAATATCCTTTTTTGTGTTCAATATCATTATTTATCTCCATCCTTTCAATTCTTCATACCATTGTTAATCTAATAGAAAAATTAGAATGTATACGCCAAGTACGTTTAATTTTGTACGGTGTCTATTACCTGCCGACGACCAGATGCAGACCCCCAGAAATATTTTTTCAGTGCAGGAGGATATTCTGAAGAAACACAAATCCATTTCTTTGTGGAAAGATCACTATCCCATTCGTAGTTAAGACCACAAAGCACATGAAAAATTACGTTATCTGCATCGGAGCCGTTCCCGTGCTCAAGCTAGAGCAGACTCAGCAGCGCAGATTGCCTGCAATCACGGCTCATTTCGATACGACGAGAACCTCGTAATCGTCACGTGTGTCTCCAAATGGCAGGTATGTAATTATTCAGGCATCTTCAGTATTGTCTAGTTGACTACTTTTGGCATCTAAGGTGTAATTTCAGGTCCCATTGGTCGAAATGTGATATCTTTAGGATTGTACGTCCGGTTTGAAGTGCATCCTGTTGGTCGTGTACTCAGCTTACCTCTGGGCTCACGCATGCTTCGTGCAGCAGTCCCAATCCTAAGATCATGATACATGAACCTGTACTTGTTTGCACGGTCGGTGCAACAGACTCCACATACAGTACGTTTCTTTGCTTAAAGATTGGCTTCCGTTCCAAGTCAATTCCAAGTTACTGAAGTTGCAAAAGACATGCGAGACTTGACATGTAACCGCTGGAAAGAGCTCCATCATCCGAGCATACAAATGATGTGAGGCCTGAGATTTTGTGGGTTTGCAGTCAGTTTCATCTTTCCATAGATGGTGTCAGTCTCGATTATTACAGTGGTACATTCGCCCTAGAGGAATTCCGTGCATGCCAATTCATGTGTACACTTATCCCACCCAAAGAATGGTAGTTTAGGGTTTGTGAGTGTGGTATCACTTTAGGTGTTCATATGACTCGTTGTCCCTTCGGAGTGCAGAGGATAGCTACGCATGATGCCATTAGGGATGTGGTGTTTGCTGTGGCGCGGGAGGGTGGATACCTCACATGGAGAGAGCGTTGGTATGCATTGCAGTCGACTAGGGTTAGGGCACACCTGTACTTGGTTCGGGAGGACCAGGTCACTGTGGCTGATGTTGTGGTTACCGATCCTACTAGAGACACAGTTTCAGAGGGGGTGATCACCCATCCTCCAGGATGGGCGGCGAGTGGGAGCGGCAAAGCGATAAAGGTCTCCAAGTATAGAGGTATCGCAGAGAGGTCACCTCTTTGTTCCTCTAGCTTTGGAGTTATATGGAGCTATGGACACCGACTTCGACATGTTTGTGAGGGAGTGCGTGAGAGCCTACCATACTAGGGGACATGGGGTATCACTCTCTTTAGCTTACTGTATAGCCTATTTTAGGCAACGTGTTTCCATTGTTCTACAGAGAGCACTAGCTGGTGCAATCCATAGGAGATCAATCACGTTAGTTGATGCTTCTTCGGATGCTCTGTTGTTTGTAAACCTTTTGACTTGGATAGTTCATATATCCTAGGTGCTGTAGGACATATTTCCCAGTGTGATACTATTGGGGCCTAGCCCCATGTTACCGGTTTGGTTCCTTCCTTGTAGGATTTGATGGGGTCTTCCCATCCCTTTTGATATTTTACTTCGTCTTTCCGAAGAATGGTAGTGGACGAAAGTGCTGTCATAGCTAAACACAACGTTTTCGTGTTCCATCCGTAGAGCTTGAGGAGTGAAGCCAAATCATGCAATCCACGCGTTAGGCCAGGCATCACGGCTCTTTCGATTATCTCGATAGTGTATGATGTGGATGGAATAGACTGAACTTCGGAGTTAGAGCAGAATCTTGCTTCGCTGTTCAAGTTTAGTACTAGGGACCTAGTATTTATTCGTAGATACAATCAATAAATGCATTGTCAGAAGGTAGCGTCTGAGTTTTTATCTGTAATTTATGTGCATGTTGCTCCAACGTTCTATCATTACTGAAGTGAAAGTTACGCTATTTGCGCTGAACTGGAGCATTGGATAACCTCTTTTGTCGGATACGGTAGACATACGTGAGGAGCAGGAACAGGCTTGATGCGAACCCTTACGAGGAGATAAGCTTCGAGAGAGTCAATTGGAAAGATGACCGAACTACTTAATCACCAACTCTCAGAGACTGACTCCCAGCTGTCGTGAGCTGGTCGTATATCAAGCGAAAAAAATGGAGGCTTCGCTTTCAATTGAAGGGCGAACGCCACCTTTCGCTTTTGGGTCTTTGAATTAAAGAGCACAGGGAGTGAGAAATTATTTATATGTAGTTTAATTCACTAAGTTACACCTTAAAGTGGTAGATTGGAACTTCACTGACATGCGTGCACAATGTAGTCCTCAAATCCGTACTCACTCCATGCAACTGTGCCTATTGGACATCCACCCATTCACGAAATGAGGCCGTAGCTGTATATATTCTTCAGAATGCGTTCAGAAATTATGTCTCATGCACATGAATACCAAATCATGCTACAAATGGGTACAGAAGGTGTTCATAACTGTCGAGGAGGTAGAAGATTGCTCCGATGTAACCTTTCATCGGCCTGCGGTATGTGAAAATTGCACTGGTTACGGACGTCTCACTTTAGTTACTCAACATAAAACTGGAAAGTGCTCTGACATTCGTTTTATCCAATAAAATTTTCTGTAGAACATTCTTTTGCAGAGCCTTTGAAGGACGTCGTAGAAATAATTCTCGCAGACAGCACGTGCACCTTCCATGTCGTACTTAGCTTCCTACTACAGCAGTGTAAGGAATATAGGTTCCACTATATATTAGAAACAAAACTTTAAACCACTAGAACTAGATCATTAGATTGTGAAATTTATTGCAACGAGAACACGAATGATGAACGATATCTGGCAGCAACTGAACAGACTAAACAAGCTTAAGTACGATCAGTACGAAAATGTGAGTGATTTGTCCTCTGCAGAAAGTTGAATAGTTAGAGCATGCACGGTGTGTGCGTCTCCATGTTGAAATTGTTGATTTCAAAACACATATCATCCATAATTATATGGTGCAGTGGCAATGCAGTCCCTACAAGCATCGCCCGCCCACCATTACCGATAATTTAAAACGTACAAGTTTTGCCATTGATGGTTTCCCTGCGTGAACTTCATCCATCTAAGATGGAAATGCAAGACTGAGCATGAAGTGGACAAGCAGGCGTTCATGAGCATGCATGCAAGCGAACAGGAGTTCGAGAATGGAATTCTCGTTGAATCACAAATGCTAAAAAATGCAGGATTTGTGATTCAACAGCCCACAATTCCTCCCTGAAATTAGTACTTACTGAGGTAGAAGGAGAACTAGCAATGACATAACGCGCTGAGTGAAGTGAACCTTCTGATGTCTGTTAATGAAGACAAGCTTGCTATCTTCCGCTAGGTTAAGGAAGACAAATCCAAGAATGCAGATGGTAGTCATTGAACAAGTAAAAATTAAACTAGAAGTTGTAGGGAGACTAGTTTAGTATATCTAGCGATGTGACAGAGCAGTTGACATCAACCAATCTTTAAATCTCTGAGTTATGAACCGACTCTTACCAACTTATACCACAGCGGTAGGTGGTGATTTATCAATGTTCCAGTTTGACCGAAATATACTCAACAGGAACAACTTGATTTAAGATCAGAAAACAATATAATTGCAACCTTCAATTTATTGGCGGAGAGTTGCAATTCACATCCTTTTCCTGTGGTTCACCCTATCAGTTTTATTAAGGCGCTGAAGGCACTCCGTTTCTCCGTCTTGATGAAAATAGTACACATAAAACATAGTCACAACTTCACATGTCTACTTCTTGCATCCGTATGATATTTCTTGAATCTTAACGGGCGTAACCTCACCTGGCAATGGAGGTTCAATGGACCTGCCTATTTAAGTAGTGGTGATGCCTGAACTCAATCTAGCTCAGTCGAGACGGGGTGATATCTGAAGTTGTTCACATAGTATGGAAAGCGTTCTTCATCGACTTCAAGAAAAAGAGTCTGACACATGTGTTGGAGGTCGTTGATGGTGAATGAAGTATGTTATTCCCCAGTATCGTAGTATTTTCAATTAAAAACGTTGTACCATTGAAGTATAACCTACTTTGCTAGTTGATTTGATGTGGAATCTGGTGAAGACAGAATTTGATGAACTTACCATCGATTGAAATCATGTTCATCTTTTTCATGTTTTCAAGAATTTTCTCCCATTCTTCACCTCTCGTAACTGTTTCTTTCGTTCTTCTTCGTTTTTCGTTATCAATTGCTTTCTTTTGCATGTCTGACAAGTCAGGAATGCTCCCGAAAAAACCTTTCTGCACCTCCTGTTACCTTCTCTCCCATTTCTCGTTATCAGTTTCTTTCAGTTTGCATATCTGACAAATCGGGAATGTTCTCTGAAATTTTGTTTCATTTTGCACCTCCCCGTTGCTGTCTCTTTCGTGGATTATCGTCTTTCGTTCATGGTCTCTTTCGTTGCACATTACTTTTCTGATCTATGACAATGACGCTATTATTTTTCGGAGAGAGTGGGGTTTGATTAGTGCTATTCGTAATGCATATATTGCCAATCGTGAAAGCTCAGGCGTTTTGCACGTCTTATTTATTTATTTATATATATATATATATAAATATAAATAAAAAAAAGCTTGAGCTTTCAACTGTTACATTTACAAGAAAATCGGTCCACTTTGCAGCGCTCCGACGAGCGTTGCTGACTGTAGCAAGTTCAGCTTTTGAGCAAGATCACTTCGAATTTGAAATTAAACTTGAGGTCTACAATTTCCGCAGGCTTTCTTTCTGACACAGTCGAAACTTGAATCTTCAAAAATGATGCAACGCGCTCCAATGAACGTTCCTGGTCTTGTTGGTAGTAGCTTTTGTACTTAAGTTTGGTCTTTGCAATGCAAGTGGCCTACTTGTTCACTTCGCAAATCCGACTCGGCCGCTACCCTAAACTTCGTTAGTAGTAGGGGGATTATATACTTCCAGATCTACGTTTCGGCTGAGAACATTCTTGCAATCTTTATTCAAGTCATTGATTCTCTACGATAATTTCAGGTCGCTAATGATGGGAACCACCACCTGCGGAAACCTTTCGCCTGTCAATGAAGGACGGGGACAGAATTGGAATCCGGACGAACAGGCGCCAGATACGAAAGTTGTGGTTACGGATGTTGGTCTTTACTATCAACATCGTGTGGTGACGAGTGAGCCTGAGCCAACAGAAGTGATTAATCTGAAGGACACAATATTTATGAAGACCCTTAAAATCGTGGATCAACAAGGCGCTACGCTTGAAAGCCGAGTCTTGGAGCGAACTATATGGGAGACAAGTGAAATTGAGTATCTGATTGTGGTGAGATCCAGTGCGAATGGACTGTTCAAACAAGGAATCGAAGAAAAGTTTTCCATCAGGAAATTATGGGACTTTGTTGCAGGCCAGTTGCCCAATGAGAGGGAAGCAAGAAAGGACGGCAAGCAGTGTCAGTGGATGTGGAATATGCTCATGAAAGAGTACACCAATGTGCTGACCGGGGCTAAGGAAGAAGACGATTTTCCATACTTCGAGGAGATGGACCAGGCCTGGAAGTTTCTGAAATGCACATCCTGAACGGGAATGGAAAGAGATGTTACATGTAGTCCCAAATAGTGGTTCAACCTTGCAGTACATTCTCGAAGTGCGAAGCAGAGATTGCGATGTATATATGTAGTTCATTAAATTTGATTTTCAGGCATCAGTGTAGTACATAAATGTTTGTCATAATCTTTCAAAGATTAAATTGATGTGAAGTGCCGGATACAAATAAGCAGAGCGGACTCAGAGAGCTATTCCGCGTTGAATACATTGAATATATATATATATATATATATTCAATGCGGACTTCTATGCGTCAAAAGAGTGTCTGTAGTGACGATGCAACTGATGCTAGATCTAAATTCGACAAAGCAGAAAGAAAACCGACTCAGATCTTGGAAAACCTTGAATCTTTACAAAAATCAAGCTATCAATAATCTTTCAGCTCCTTTTGTTCATTTGTTTTCTCTGATGTATCAGTGTAGTACATAAATCTTTGTCATAATCTTTCAAAGTTCAAATTGATGTGAAGTGCCGGATACAAATGAGCAGAGCTGACTCAGAGACCTATTCCGCATGGAATATATATATATATATATATATATATTCAATGCGGAATTCTATGCCTCATAAGAGTGTCTGTTGTGACGATGCAACTGATGCTAGATCTAAATTCGACATAGCGGAAAGAAAACCGACTCAGATCTTGGAAAACCTTGAATCTTTACAAAATTCAAGCTATCAATAGTCTTTCAGCTCCTTTTGTTCATTTGTTTTCTCTGAGTTCTTATGTGTCTGAAAATGGATCCCATCAAGAACACCATGGTTCATTCTATAGGAGTACTAGTACCTTATCTGCATAATTAAATTATATGTGCAATGAATGATGGACCAAAGACTCTATGTACATAAGACAAATATAGCTAGGATGGCGAGGATGGCGAGTCTACTACATGGAAGTCTCATGGAAACAATATGATACTTATTTCAGCATATATGGTTTCCGGATTCTGATGTATTTATATTGAAATGTTGGCTCATGATTTAAAATTGCAAATTTGAGCTATCCTCAGAAGTGTATCTTGGGATGAATAAATAAATAAATAAATAAAAATATATAGATTTCTTTCTTTATTTCTTCAGGATAAAAATAGTTTTGAGGAGGAAAATTTTAAGGTGAGTCGAACATAGTTGGGAGTATAGTTCCCCAGAGTATCAGACTTAAGTTTTGGAAACCACGACGCATGTACATAAATTTGAGTATATACATATTTCATCTCACAGATACGGCGTGTCTCACCTTCGAGTATGCATAGAGAGGAATATATATGCTGTATTATAGTTTTGATTAAATTTGGTTTCTATTTGGATCAGTTCACTAAATCATAATATCAAATACTTGTGCCAGGCCGATGAGCTTCAAAATAGTTTTAAGTATAAAGTACCTGAGTTCTTCATTGATACATCACTCACCCACCTTCTAATAGATGTCTCACTCCTTAGTCTGTTGTCACAAACTCTTAGATCCTGAGGATGACCTCTGTCGAGAAGATTACACTGATGGACTCATTCATGGGTCTGATAGGCTGGTACTTGCATATTGACGATCCTAGTATTCTGGTACTGCACATTGCAAGTTAAGAAACATGCATATGAAAAGATCATCACTACAGTTGGACAAGGAACACGTGAACTCATATATTACACTCCAAAACATCCACGTGGTTCGCTGTCCTTGCAATCAAATATCAAGACATAGCATCATCGTCCTGACATACAGATTTCTGTTCATGGCATCAT
Organism: Marchantia paleacea; assembly: GCA_014180765.2. NCBI lineage: Eukaryota > Viridiplantae > Streptophyta > Marchantiopsida > Marchantiales > Marchantiaceae > Marchantia > Marchantia paleacea. The sequence continues at coordinate 6,457,476 of MUAA02000018.1, forward strand.
TCATATTACTATCTGCCCCTGACAGCCTGATGTGATAGCAGAACTATATACTAAGTATTGTAGTCTCTGTATAATTTGGTGCACTTCTGAGTTGATGGCATCATGGTCACCGTCTAGAGACGAATGTGAGTCTTGATCTGTAATTCTGTAATTGCCAAGTCTGAAGATTGCTAGACTTGCCGGATCAACAAGTCCACAGTCACTTTCGTGTCAGAATGAAGTGGAAATTATCAGTCACCATTCTCAACTTGCGCTCGAATTTGTGTTTGTACCCAAAGACAAACCCGTCTTACCTCCTGCTCTTCTTCGTGGGTAAGGATGTCCTCTAACTTCAAGTTAATTAGATCTTGTATCTCTTCTCGTGTAATAGGTGGACTCAATTCGTGGAGTGCATGAGAAAACAAAATCTATCCACGTGAAGATATTAAATATTTATCAAAAATGGATTGGACATTATAAGATATAAAGAAGTATGATGTACTCTATCCATATTCCACGTCGGCTCTACTTAGATGAGATAAGCTCTCTTGTCAGAAAAGTAAAGTTCTCAATCTCCCCCTTCCACTTTGCACCTTCATCATTTTATTTTTTATAAGATCCAATATTTCTTGGATTATTATTAATATCTTCACCCTACAAAGTCAATGCACCCTTGAGTTTTTCATAACTTTACAACAACTAATCAATTATCTTGACAAACGAATTTGAATATGACAGATGTCATCATCTTAATCATATTACAAGATGACAATAATATACTAGATTGAGACTTTAAATATATTTTTCATTTGAAATTTCTAATAAATTTTTAATTTTTCACATTCTACCAAAAATGATTGCTTGAATGTATTGCTTGAATTACAATACACTACATATAAAGTATTCTAACTATCAAAATATCTTGTTGTGATACGTCTACTATGAGAAGATTATGATATGTATCATCTTCAGAGCTATTATTATGACGAAAATACTTTAGGTCGGGATGACCGATGTCTCATTATTAGACTGTGAAGAGCCCACGGTTAGATTGACTTTCTAGTGATAGAATGCGGATAAGTCTCCAAGAGATATTATCTTTGACCTTATCATATAAAAAGTGTGACCAGGGTGGCAAGGGAATGGATAAGGCTAAGAACATCAATCAAAGGATTTCTGACTAAGGAACTTATTCAATCAAAGTAAGCTGACATGGGACATGGATAGAGGACAACATAATCCTCCACATGTACTGATACCCAATCCATTTATGATCAATATTCGGTATGTACATTGAGATCACTTTCAAGCGTGGTTAGTATATCACTTCAGAGGTAACTTCATGCAACACGTGATAAACTCTCTAGACCCTATTATTCTTTAAGTTATTTACTACGGTGTGATTTGGGCCTTAACAGTATATTTTTTGATTAGTTGGGCGTTATGGATATGAACTTGCTAGTAGTGGTGGCTTTTAGCACATTAATTCTAATCCATCACTATTGTTTCCAAAGTCATGCCATACGGAGTTGATTATCAAGAATTTTGGCAAGGAATATTATTCTAAAGTTATTAACTCCCTGGTCCTTTTTGTAATTCCGTTCAAACTTAGTTGGATTCGAGTTATTATTTTGACTCTTTATTAATGACAACTCATATTATTTATATGATGGTTAAATAGTGTGTGAAGGATAGTTTTAAAGCTTTTTGTTAGTATGTGGCTAATTTGACACCACTAGTGGTCAAAATGACACTCTTCATTTTCATTGGTCTTGAAATTTGGATCAATAAGAACACGCGATCAAGTTCTTCGAGATTTTGAGTAGTTTTAAAAGTCTTTGAAAAAAAATAATTTCATATTAATAACTTGGTTGGAAATCAAACAAGAAGAACTACGATGTGGGTTCAAGAATGGAGTCATTTGAGTAGATTGTCATTGAATTATGATGATTTTAAGTTGGAGAGTGAAATTCGGACCATATAGAGTGTTTGGATTCATTTTGAGTATTTTATGAGGGCTTTGATAACTCAGATTCAATAAAGATATAGCTTACAATTTGGATTTGTGTTTAGATTAAAAATTTCAGCTCGATTTGGTGAGTTTTGAGTATGGAATGATAGTTTGAAGTTTGTGTATATAGTCTAAGTTGCAAGATTATACTGATTATGATGAAGTTATTACGATGATTATAACTTTTTCTATCCAAAGACTTGATCAATAAAGCTGTACAAAGTTGAAGCTTGGATAACGAGTAATTGTTTTATGAAATTTGAAAGCAATTGGAGTGAAATATTAAGATTTGTGATAGTTTTAGGATATAAATGTCTGCATATTATCTTGTGATATACTGTATAATCCGATAGTTGTGCTAAAAAATCTGAAGTAGTGAAATATATGAAAATTTACAAAGAGCATAAAAAAAATTGTGAAACAATTATTTGTGAATTTTAAAAAAGATTAATGGTTCAATTATTGAATACCATGATCTACTTTTCCTAGAGTTTATCGGTTGCATTGAATTCGAATGTGGAGTGGTGAGGAGGAGAAAGAGAGAATATCAACTCACACGAGGACCAACAAGTTTGTCTACAGTCAGACATTCAGGCATTCTCAAAATAAAGTAATACCCATGTGACAATGTTCATGAGATTGATTTCTTCCAAAGAATTGATATGGGAAACAAAGGATTGATATTATATTATTTATCAATAAAAATAATGAATGTTTTGATTAGGACTAGATAATTTTTTTTGTTATATATTATATACTCATCATATTATATGTTCACTTTTGATGATGTGGATGGAGAGTTGGAAATTTTTTATATGTTTATTGAGTTAAAAAATAAGAATATGTCAATCATGTCATAGTTGACTAGATTATAATGTAATTACATGGGGTTAGTCAAGTGCTAGATTATGCTGATGTAACTTTTGATTATTTAGTCCATAATTATATAGTAACAAACTATGTGGTTGTCTATTACGTGATCAAGATGGTTGTGATGATAGATCAATGCATTGACTTTGGTTACTAAGTAAATTTGAATCAAGTACAAGTCGTGCACTATTTTGAGTATAACTTGGTAGCAAAGTAAACTTTGTTAGTCAACAAAAGTACAAATGGCTTGGACTTTGAGCTTGAGTTCAAATGGGTAGACTTTGATGACTGGACCTGATTTACCAATGAGAGAGGATATGATTAGTTGGAATACATATCAATCTGAGCCATCAGATTGCCTTGAACCTAGATCTAACACGAAATCAGAGGCGTTGTGTTTGAAAGTTGAGATTATCATTTTTTTATCGAGAGATAGTGTATGAAATAGGATTAGATGGTTATATCATAAGAAAGAAAAACCATCAAGTGGCTTTGACTTGAATAATGAAATGAAAGTATTAAGTTTGGGTTACACATGAAATGTTGATAGATTCATGCTTGGAGTGTATGTTCAAGAAAGAAAAAATGATTTTGAATAAAACCTTTGTGGAAATTGATTAAACTGAGTAAAATACTAAAAATGAGTGTTTTGCTTCTGGATAAGCCTAACAAACTACATTACATGAGTGTCTTTATGTGGTTCCTATAGTATTGAACCTATGAATGATATTGTGATCATATCGTAAGAGTTTTTGTGTCAAAAGTTTTAAGTTGAAAGTGTCAGTTCTTCATTGGTACTTTCGGCATTAAATATAATTACATATGGTTCATTTTACCTCATATCTCCAAAAGCAATTTTAGTTTCGCAGCTTTTAATCAACACTAAAAAACCATGTTTTCAACCACTTTAGTAACATATTTTTTTCTATTTTGCATCAAAACACTTTCATCTTGGTCTATGCTATGTGATCTTCTCAGTTCACTTTGCATCATCCATTTTCTTAAACAATTGATCTTGCATGATTGTTGTATAACGTTAATGCAAATATAGAATAACAGATTTAAAATTTGTAAAGAAGTTGTTTTCATACAATGATACGTTCTTTCTTATGAATTTCAACATTGAGATTCATATGATCGATATGTCCCAAAATAATTGTAAAAGTTTAAAATTTAAAAACCATAAAAAAATCTCAGTTTGAGGTTCAAGATATTTGCAAGTATGATATTATGTCAGTACAAAGGATGAGAATGAATATATAATTTGATTGGTGCTGAAACTCTTTTTGGTTAGATTTATATATTCTTCCGGATATAAATGGCTGTAAATGAAAATATAATAAAGAAAATTTTGATATTAAAAAGTTATGTTCAGTCCTATACTTGATGTGCATCACATGTAGATATACATATAATAATATGATGTTTTAAACATCATTCTAGAAACATCAATGAAACATCTCGGCAGAATTTTTTTATTTTATATTCTGAAATATGTAAATATATCTACTTCGTTGGTATTTTGTTGGAAATTCGTTATTTCTGCTCAAAATCTCGCTGGACGCATTGGTTACAAGCATATGGATCTTGATTCCACTAGACGTTTCTTCCATTTTGAGGTCATGTTAGGATTTACTTTAATAGTTTTTCAAGACTATTAAAGTAATGAAATCATTAGATTGATCACGAGACAACGATTCTGAGTAGGTAAATGCGAGTTAAGTTCCAACTTCCATTTAGTAAGTATTCAATTATGAACACATATTTATATGTTCGGCTTTACATATCACAGAAATATGTCAGAATAAATACGTTGAAACACATATTTTGTTTCAAGCTCAAGATGATAAAGTTTCGATTTCAACTACTCCAAATTGAAGAGACTTCCTGGACGTAACGAGTAGATTGTTATATGCAAGCTTTCACAGATAATGTTTTCAGCTCATTTCTTGTGGGCGGAGAATTCAACAGAGATTAATGCGTTGGGAGTAGCAAGTTCAACGTGCAAATTCCTCAGGTGGTTTCTTATGACAGTGTTTCAACCCGTTGTAATAGTGAAAATCAAGACGTTAATGTTAAAGTATTTTCTATCTTTGATGCATCGGACGTCGCGCTATGGGGCATCTTTCTTTCTTCAGTTTCTCAAAACTATCTGATTTCCAATGGACTCCCACATTGGAATACTACTATCGATTAAACATATAGGAAAGTACCGCCTCTGCTAGGTCGAACGAAAGGTAGGAAGGATCCTAAAGATGAACACAACTTTTTCAGTGGTAAGCTGATGGCAACGATTACTTATGCGCTCCTTGATTAATGTTATGATCTTTTTAATTATTAACCTTCTAATGATTTTTATCACTGGTATATACTGCTTAATCTTTCGAAGTTTCGAGAGTGATTCCTCGGATGAGAGTGTCGTGTGCGAGAGAGATAGAGGGTGGAAATGCTTTCATTGTCCGGGTTGAAGTTGAGAGGTGATAGGAATGGACGACCATAGAACGGGGCAAATCCCCTCACATGTTCAGCAAGCTCAAGTGTTCTTCATGAGTGATGTCTTTTGATCATCCCAACCACTAGGCATTCATTGCCTCTGTGGGCGAATCGATTCCATCGCTTGTTCTAGGTCCGAAACATGTTCTTTGAGGATTAAAATCCTCTCTTTGGTTGGAACTACACAGATTCTTCAACGTCATCCGGCTTGGTTGGTAGAGATAACGGGTGGTGTTTGGATACACGTAATTCCATGGACATTTGACTTCAAAATCTTTGCACTGTCTTGCATATCCAAGTATTTGAAGATCAGACACTCATGGAGATACAGTAGTTTGCACCTAGCAGGTTGTTACAGACCACGGTTGGGAAGGCTTGCTTCTTCTTTTACTCTAGTTTTCTCATTGGGAGAAGAGATTGCACTTGGGTTCTCATGCTTCTACGGTTGAGTTCGTTTTTTCGTAAAAAATATTTTGCATTTCGGATGTCTTGCCTTTACTTTTAATTTTGTTGGATCCTTCAAAACAGTTTGCACCTTGGGGTCTGATGCCTCTCCTTATCATTTCAGTCAGACTCTGCACATTTGAATTTTGCTTCTCTTGTTGATATTTGTTTGATCCTTCCAAAACATTTTGAAACGTGGGTTTTAATGCTTTTTCTATTGAATCAATGTATTACTAGCATGAGACATTCCCTGGTCCAACTTATAGAGTCAGATGTTTCACAATGTTAACATCAAATATCCGACTAGTACATCTGAAAAATCCAAAGATGTCGCATTTCGTTCTAAGATAATTTTCACCTTGGAATCTCTTGCTTCTCCTATCTGTTTCTTTTCTTGTTTAAAAATAAGCTGCATCTTGGGTTCCCATGCTTCTCCTATTGATTTTGCTGTTCCATTCACAAACATTTTGCACCATGGGATCTCTTGCCTCTCCTCTTCATTAACTTCAAAAATTGTTTCCATCTTGGTTTCTCTTCTTCTCTGGTTGAATTTTTTTTTCGCTTGACAATGTAAACAGTTTGCACCTTGTTATCTCTTTCTTCGTCTATTGATTTAGTTATCTCGTTCGAAATAGTCTAGTTTGGCAATGCACCTTTGGTTCTAAAGCTTATTCTATGGTTCTTTTGTTCGTTGAACAACTACTTTGCACCTTGTATTTCAAAATTCTCCTATTGACTATTTAATCTCGCGCAAACATATCACAACCGATATCTTGAAGTCTCTTGCTTCTCTTAGTGCCTTGGTTTTATTGTGGGCAAGTGTTTGGACCTTGTTTGCTGATTGGATCTCTTTATTCTCCCATCATGTTTGTTTCTTAGTGCGAAAAGAGATCTGTAACTTGCACGTTGATAAGAGTTGGATTTCCTTGATTCTCGTTTTACTATTTATCTTCTCATGTGGAAATAAAAATTTGTATTTTCACCAACACAGCGCACTTGGAGATCACGGACCAACTTTCCATACAGTTGTTTTCTTGCATACGCCGAGGAGTGGAGGTCTACTTATATACCACGAAGAAGGAAACCGTTGTACAAGGAATATGTCAAGGATGCTGCTGATTCACAGGTTTTAAATCCCAAAGATTTTTGCACGTTACATCTTGCTAAGTATTGGCAAGATGTAAGGTGCCGAAGTGTTAGTAATTTTGAGAGATTTTTGTTTTCAGACTTGCACTTGCTCTGATTTGGATTCTCTTGATTCTCCTATTAACCGGGAAAATTATTTTTTCATTTTACTCCTTGATAAATAAACTAAGTTCCATTTAATCTCCTACCATATTAATTTTCTGTTGACACGGTGATAATGATTCCTAACTTCCACGTTGAAAAGAGTTTGATTCTCTTGATTCCATATTAATTTTTTTATCTCGTGTCAAAATATTCATGCACGATGATCAGAATCGAGTTCTCTTAACTCTCGTTGTCCTCATTTAATCATTCGAAAGTAGTTTGCATCTTACACGTTGTCAGAGTTTACCTTTATTCACGGATTACCTTATATTTTTCCTCGTGGAAAAATATTTTTGCACCTCGCCTGTTGATCAGACCTGGGTTCTCTTAACTCTCGTATTAACTTTTCTTTCTTCTACGACAATTTCGTTGGGAATTTGCAGGTTAATCAGAGTTGGGTTATCTTTATTCTGTTATAACCTTTGTCATCTCGTGTGAAATATTTATTCCAGCTTATATGTTGATCAGAGTTAGCATCTCTTGATTCTCGTAATATGTCTGTTTTCTCGTTTGAAAATAAAGTTGCACCTTGACCGTTGATCAGGGTGTTACTTTCCTCGTGAGATCAATATTTGAACTAGATAAAGATTTCCACATTATATGTTTATCAGAGTTCGAGTTTTGATTATTGATAGTTTTCTTTTGTACCTTGATTAGAGTTGGGTATTCACTTCTGGTCATTACCTTTGTTATTTCGTGTAGTTCGATGGTGTTCATACCCGTTCTTGTTCTTCATATGACATTACCATTCTCAGGACCATGAGGGAGGTGCAACTGAGGATATTGTTTGAAGATCAGTATCCAATACTATACAATGTTATGAAGTTTCAAATATGTAGATTCTTATTATGCATGAAATGGAACGAGTTTTCTAATCATGTTGAGCTGAATTTTGTTGTTTGTAGGGAGGCAGTTTTGTCTTCAAAATCCAACAGTTTCTCGAGCTCTGAGTTGGTGCAATCATGGCAAGCTCCTCCGGAGCTAAATATGGAGAAGCCCAACTACATCAAGCCTACATATGCACAGGCTGTCATATGGGTTGGCACTATGCATGTATGTCTTTACTTGATAATGATGCCGTCGATCCAATAGCAGGATTGTGGCATAAAAACTGTGCGGGCCCATGCAGATGTATGGGGAAAATCTGTAATCGATGTGAGCGGATAAGAAAGGTTACATCGTGTAGAATAGATCTTCATCTTGTGTCAAGAGACACCATTCCCAAAGTCTGGAAATGCCTATCTTGCCATTCGGAAGCATTAGAGATAGTTAATTCTCGAGGTCGTTCGTATAAACACGCTAACATCAATATCGATTTAAACATGGAGCTGGAACCCGAAGATTGTCAGCTCCGATCTTCGCCCTGTGAAGGAAGGAGGGATCCTCTAGAACTTACCTCAACTCGGAAAGTCCTCTCAGGTTTAGTGGAACAAGTTTCAGAGCTCAAAGTTCAATCTCCGGTGGATAAGGAGAAACCATGCACCATTCCAGATTCTAGTGGGACAAGAAATGATTCACAAGACCCTGGCAGAGGCTCTTTGATTTTGTTGGCAGAACAGTTTTCAAGCTCTATGGAAGATGATTATCCCATTTCAAAGCTTATTCGGAAAGGGAGAAAAATGGCAAGTCTTCATCAACATAACCAGGAAGCAGAAGAGTTTCTGGTACCTGCGAAGCAGATGGAAAATGAAGAGGAACGTCAGTTCACAACGGAACATCACATGCATCCAGTGCATTCTTCTGAGCCTGCTCACAAGGATGATCTAATAAGCGAATCGGAGTCTTTCGCATCAAAGAGACGAGGAAAACAAGTGGAGTCTCCTGTCTCCATCACTTCTGCGAAATCTGATAGAGATATTCGAATGAAAGAACTAGATTCTTTGTTATCAAAGAAGCGAAAAAAACGATTTGTGAAGAATTGGACCTCGATCATCTCTACCAAGTGGGGCAAACGTGGAGAAAGGAGTAGGAGAAAATATAAAAGTCTTCACAATGTACAGGACCATTTGCTTGTCAATGAAAATGTGAAATACTCTGACATTGTAGGAAACAAAGTCGGTGATGAGAAGGTGAATGAGGAAGACTTCACAGCCGGCTTGGTTGATTTGGAAGGCTGGAGGAAGACAAGAACTGCAATTATAGACTCTGAGGACGAGGAAGTTACTAGCTCAGGCGATTCTGGCTCACAGCATGAGGTAAGGAAGGTGATCTTTAACGAGCCGTATATTTTATACTTGGTAACCTTTGATCATTTTCTTTTCGTTTTTAGTTCAACTTTTGGTTCTTGATTGATTTGAGTTTATCCCTCTCCTCTTCGGATTGCATAGATAAATGTTTCACTGGAGATTGAACTCTTCTTAAGATCGGTGCTGATTTCTGCTGATCTCTTAACGTATGTGGCTCCTAGACACAACTGTCACATCATGATGCGGCAACCGGAGTACAGCCGGAAGGAAGAGTTGAGGCAAAGGAGATTAGGGATATAGTACTCTACTCGGAACCAGGAAGTAGAGATGTAACTCTTACACATCTTACTCATGATCAGGTGCCTATTCCTTCGATTGGTCAAATATGTCATGCCTTTCTATCATTATATGTTGTTTGGAGATATAAAGACTAGATCCCAAACAAGTAGAAATACATATATTCCTTCTGGTAATGGTTTTAGTTAGACATTTGATAATATAAAATGCATAAAAGCTTGTATCAAAACTAAGTATTTATAGTTGAGTATGGAAGAAAGGGATGAGGACTCAGTATAGACTAGACCTATCAACTATTCATTATCCTGACATTAGAACGTTTTGATGACAGCTAGAAGATCTGACCGCACCAAAACTTCAACTCCAAACTTCTAATAATACGAGCCCTCTCATGATCATGGATGGCAACAAACCTCAGAGAATTCAAACCATCGGAAACATTAACAATAAAAAATTGCGGAAACCAGTTCACGCCTTAGCTGTGACGGCTCCTAAATCTCATTTCGGCCCCATCACTGCTGACCATGATCTCCTACGACATCGCGGAGTACTTGTTGGAGATACTTGGAAGGACAGATTAAGTTGTAGACAATGGGGAGTACATTTACCACCTGTATCTGGCATAGCTGGGCAATCTGAATATGGCGCTCAGTCTGTTTGCCTCTCAGGTGGTTACGATGATGATGAGGACCATGGAGATTGGTTCATATACAGCGGAAGGTACGATCAATATCAATGTTCATCTTGGGAGTTTGTACTTCATATAGAATATTTCCCATCTTACTAACTTTATATAATAACTGCAGTGGAGGCAAACAATTGATCCAATCGGACCACAGATCGTCACCTTATTACACCAAAAATCAAGTGAAAGATCAGACGTTTACTACCTTCAATGCTAGCTTGCGGTTGAGCTGCATCAATGGGCTACCTGTGCGAGTATTGAGGTAAGAGGTTCAGTGATCCTGATACATGTTAAAAAATTATATGTTTAATTCGTGAAAACTTTCAAAACTTGTGTTGAATTCTCGTTTACATATATTGATGTATGTATCCAATATGTAAACTACGTTAAAGAGCTTGAGATCACAATTATACATTATGATATTTTTTTTATTGCCGTTCATTGGGAATTTGATTTTGAAATCAGAGAACCAGTTGATTTTCTTCCTCAGTACTGAAATCCGGAAGAAATTGAATTGGTCCTAAGGATCTGGAGGCTTATGTCATGAATTCAGTTCTCACTTATTTGTCTATATTTCCCAAAAGAATGTGAAATTTATTACATGGTATTTTGTGAGAATTTTTAGAGATACCTTCTTAAACATCTGTATTAGCACTTTCACCGATCATAAGTCCACGTTTCCTTTGATTTCCAACTTTTTCTTCCTGTCAATTTTCCTTTGCTAACTAAATAACATTATATGTGAGATATATATTTATATATCTGACACATTATATTATATAGAATATATAAATTAAAACAATGCATCATAGTCAGAAAATGAATTGGTAATTTTATAAACTCTAGAGAAATATGGTACAGTAATTCTTCCTATAATCTGTTCTCGACTTTTTCATGGATGAACTTTGTGCATTCAGTGTCGAAATTTCATTTCTTTTGTCTTGCAACAAAACTTACTCTTCGATACAGGTCCTACAAGTTCAAAAGCTCGCCTTTTGCACCGGATCCAAAATTTTTGTGCTATCGCTATGATGGTATATACCGAGTGGAAAAATGCTGGAGGATCGAAAAAAAATCGGTATGGAAAAGCTCAAGAAAATGCTGTCATGTCATTCAGTACGTTGCGTAGACTGTAAGTAAATCAAGGCCTACGCTTCAAATGTACTTTCTCAAGATTACTAATGTAATGTAGTTAGTGTAATATATCTTATTCAACGTAACATGTACAGGGTTATAAGGTTTGCCGATTTCTCTTTCTGAGATGCGACAACGAACCTGCACCTTGGAAGAAAAGGTACTTCAAGGTGTTACATTTCCTAGTAATATCATGTCACTCCACTTCTCCAAGTCACTCCACTTCTCCAAGGAGTTTTTGTTTTTTTTTTGGTTTGGTTTGGTTTTTGTAGTGGTATTCACTTCAAAAGAACAAGGAGATTCTATTGAGGTTGACACTGAAATCTACAACGTAGTTTTTACAGCAAAGAGAATGTGGAACTCTCTGCCCCACTGGAACACTTCACTAGGCTCAAGCTTGTAGCGGAGAGGATATTAGCCGAAGAGCTGCATCTTTCTTCGGATTTAACAGAAAGAACCGCTCCACCTTCTTGGGGCTGGAAGGTACGAATATCTGGTTCATATCGCAATATATATTTTTTTCATTATTGTCCAGAACAATATTTTTTGATGTGTTATTTATGTGTAAGTGTAAGTTATGACGATTGAATTTACTTATGGACACTGTCAGGAAATTGAGGAGGAATGGGGATGGGTGAAAGACCCTCCATCTAGAAACCCAAGAGAAGGAAAAAAATACGACAATCGTGTTTTCAAAATTGCAAGACGACTAAATTTCCAATTCAATAACAAAAAGAAGCCAAAATCAAGTCATGCATTGAATCAAGGTACAACAAAACATTATTAGACACACGTGACTTATGATAATCCTTGTCTTGAATCTTGCTTATTGCAATCTATTTGGAGAAGTATTTAGTTTTGATGCTACCACTGATCATCAACTTTTATTCTTTTAATACCTCTCCTCGATGGAATCACATGACTTGATTGTACTATATTTTTGCAGCCATGTCATGCTCTTTGTGCAGTACAACGCAAAGACTGAAAGATGTAGAATATGCACCATGTGGACATAAGTTTTGCATCGATTGTCAGACCAATATACAAAGAAGGTCATCAGAGAGGAGTTTGAAGCACGTGATTGACATGGACAGTGGAAAAAGGAAGATTATATGTCCCATTCCAAGATGCAAGGCGAATCTAACAAACTTTTTCAGACGTTTGCAGGTATGAACTTTGTCTTGGCTAATTTTGAATAGACGTCCGTTGCTATAGACTCCGATTAAATATACTGTATTTTAGTTGCTTCCTCTGAGAACGGAATGGTTTATATTTTTCATCTCAATATTATATGCAGTTTTACTTGATCGCCCATTCATCACTACAATTAAATAAGAGATCTGATGTTTTTTCTTTCCTTCGAAAAGTGCATTAATTTACTAGGATTAAAATAATGTGCAGATCAAGAAAAATTGGCAACTACAGAGCTCTCGATCCTCTAAATTGCCGCTTTCCTCCTCACCTCAAGAAGATGAAGATAGGTTGGAGTCATCAGATGATGAAAAAGATCCTGATTACGTTCCTGACATCACACATTCCTCTAATTCTCCCAATACAATGTCATCAGAAGACTGACAATACTATAGAGGCTTTATCCTTCTCAGTAGCATGAGAATAAAGGGTTTAGGTTAAAAATTTAACCTAAATATATTTTGTTTTAAGATTAAGAGTTATTTTTACTTTTATGAATTCTTATTCAATAAAAAATATTTTTTGCTTATTTAGATAGAGCTACAGTTTATTAACATTTTTATTTTAATGTTGTAATATGCGTTTTACAAGTCAAGTCTTCTTTCTGTTGCTTTCTACAAAAACAATTATTTGAAAGTTTTGAATTATATTTAATCTCTCTTAACTTTACACAATGTATACAAAAATTTATGAAATTTTTTTATTGATGTATTTTTTTCTTCAGATTAAAAAAAGAACACCATAGAAGAAAATAAAAACACGTTTATTCATAATATAAGCACAAAATTCCTCAAAATGATTATGTGAAATTAATTAACTATTGTCAATTTTTTTAAAAAATATTGTATGAAAAAATATTATTATATAAATTATCATATCAGTTTGAGTCCACAAAATTTTGAATGCATAAAAAAAATTGCTTTCAATTTTTTAATGATGATGACAATAACATCCAATGTGATTTCATCAAAACTGTTTAAAAAAAACATTTAACATCATAAACTATTGCTAAAAATTCAAAATCAATAACCATTATTTGATTGGTTGTTTTAACTGAAAAATTGTTTAACATTATTTTTTATAAATGAAGTACATTTGATATTTCATTTATAAAAAAAATTGAAATAAAAAAAATTCATATTTGAATTTTTTATTATTTCAATTACGTGTTTATATTTATGGATTTGAATAAAATACAAATGCAGTAAATATTTCAACTAGAAGCTTGATTGTCCTTTAAATTAATACTTTTTCTTTTACTTGAAAAGAATTTTGCTTAATTGGAGTGATCCAATCGCGTGACGTACTGTTGTTTTCCAATGCATTTCGCCTTCTTAATTAGAATAAATATATTTTTGAACTTTTTCCTCAAAAGGTGATGTTTTAGCCCAAATTTTACTTTTTATGTGCAACGATTTACATCCTCGGCATCATGCCATGTTTTTTTCAACGATAGTCTTAGGTTCCAAAGAAGACTTCTTTGGCTCAATTTTTTATAATAAATATTATTATAAAAAGATTTTTTATTATGGTTTTGAAATTTTTTTCTTCATATAAAATGTATTTAGAAAATTTATATATATAATCTGAAAAAAGTTCTTCAATTTTAATATAAATTTTAGAATAATTTAATTTATTAAAGTTATTAAAATCCAAACAATCTTTTTTATATGATTTCCAAGTACTTGTGCTCTAGTGTATGTAAGAGAGAATATCTAAGCATCCAATTCACGATCTTAATAAGCTCCCATCGATTGTCCACACATTGGTAGAAGTTAAGTAGAGCATAGGCCGTCTGCTTAAAAAAATCGATTATTTGAATATTCAAGCTCTGTGATCTGGGGCAAGAATTTAGGGAATGCATCCTGTACGTCCAAAATGAATCCAATCAGTTGCAGCTTCTCTCTAATTTTTGAATAAGGCATCTCTACATAAACGCTTGGTTCGATTGTTTTGCCGATTCCGTTTTATATGCAGGCACTATCCTACAGGCCTTAGTTTTCCTTCCTATATTTTATGTAATATGATGTTGTATTGGGTAACGAAAAACACCTCAGGTGCTTTTTCTTTACCCCATACAATGCTTACGATTATTGAAATTTTTTCTAAAAGATAAAAGAAACTTTTAATTAATTAATGAAATTAAATCTTTTATTGAGAAATAAATAACTTATTTATTAAATCTCAATTATTTAATATTTTATTAGTAAACAATTCATATAAATTTTTTGATAAGACAAAGATTTTATTTTTTTCTAATATTTTTAAAGATATGAAAGAGAAGCCTCAAGAAAGCTAGTATTTTCTGAACTTTATAAATCAATTAAAAAAGGAAGAAATCCATGGTTATTTGAACGAGAAAAACCCGGAAAAAGTCAACTAATGGATAGAAAAAGAGGTGAAACTTACATCTTATTTTAATTTTCGGTTTAATTCCTTTATTTATAAAAATCTTTTACAACCAATGGAAAATAAAATATTATCATATAAAATGCAAAAAGCTTTTTATTCTATTAATTTTCATAAATGGCAATCTGAATTAGGTTCGGCGGGACGTCGCGATAGAAGCGGCAGGGGGGTGGCTTTGAAGGCTATGGGACGCCTCAAGGAACTTCAGGGGTAGGTACATGTGGCAGGCTTGCTAGATGGTCGTCCAAAGCTTTCTTATTTATCTTCTAAGACCTTGGTACGTGATCGTATAGCAGCCTTTGATTCCCATTTGTTGACCCCATATTTTACTGTAGAGCCAAACCCACTGTTACGCGTAAGCTAAAGAGAAAATTTGCCCGAGATATCGGAAGTATGGACATGTTTTGACCAGTCACCTTCGTGGCCTGGCTAGGTTGGATTCCCTTTCCTTCACTACTACGGGACCTCTTAGCCTGTGCATTGTCTGTTGGATGATGTGAAACAGTTACTTCCCGTGGTTGCTTTATTTTTGTATTTTAGTCCTTACCATCCTCAAGGCATATGGTGTAACGTCCTTGCGCATTATATCTTCCATCCTGGCCAATTTATACCTCGACAGGGAGATCCTAAGGATCTGAAAGGAACTTGAAAAAGGTTCTCCGAGGCATCTTCGATCTTTCTCTTTAATAGCGTTGCAAAAGTCCACACACATCGACGTTATTGGCATACCACAATAAGCAGCAAATTTGTTCAAAGAAGTCTCTTACTAGGGAAAGGTCCTCTCAATGCTCTAACGCCCACACCGGATATGGACCGAACTGTCTCATGACGTTCTTTATAAAAAAATTATTATTAATGATGCCCTTCCATAGATTCGCCTATGTAAGCTGTTGCAAGTGTGGCAAAAATTAAAGCTTGAATAACACTAGTAAACAATCCTAAAAACATCATAGGTATAGTTTAACGAATTTGTGTTTTAGATTTAGATGTACGTTTTTTTGAAACTGCCATAATAAAAAATACCTTACCTTTTATTTATAAAAATTGCTGAAAAAAATAAGGTTAATAAGTTAACTTAGTATCAATTTGACCAAATTCTAAAAATAATAAGTCAAAATTATTTAGTTCCATTTTCACTTTTCCGACAAAACAACTATTAATACAAAGTAAAAACGTACTCATAAAACATATTGTTAAAGAGGACCATAAAATAGAAATAAGTTAGCATAGGTTTACACTTCTACCCTTTTTGGGAAGCTGCTTCTATTGATGAATGATTACACAATGGTGGTCCTTACAAACTTATCGTTCTTCATTTCTTACTTGGTGCCATTTTTGGCCTTATCGGCCCAAAGGGCCAACGGCCCTTTAGGTACTTGACTATAAAGAGAGGCCCCAGGACTGTCACACAAAAAAAGGAAAAAAAATCCAGCCCACGTACCGCTTTAATGGGCGAACAGCCCAACCCTTGGAACGTACTACTGCCCCAAGTGGCGAAGAGCCGAAGAGCCGAAGTTATTAGTAGAATAAAAAGAATAATTATTTCATTAGTAAAATCTTATTTATTTTTATTTATTTCAATTATGCATTTTTTTGTGAAAAATACCGATAAATAAGAACATCTTAGGTCAGGATTGAGGTTCTAGAACCTGTGCTCTAGTAGAAAGTGCTTCATGCAAAATGTACGCTTATGAATCATATAGAAAAAAATATCTACTTGTTTAATAATATATTAAAGTAAAAATAAGTCTATATATATATATATAAAATATTCTAAAATTCAGATTAATATTAGAAAATTTTAAGCCCTTTTCCTGCAGACTTATATCCCCCGATTTATATAAAATTTTCAATATTTTCAAATTTTAAGGTAATTTTTTTTAATTCAATTTTTTTTAAAATTTTTTTAAGAGTTTTTTGTTTTATCATTATTAATTTTTCCATACTGGTCTTAGCATAATTTATCAACAGCAGACTGAGAACTTGACAGCGTGTAGTTTTGCGTGTCGCCATATTCCCATGGTTAACCCCGGGTTCAGTTTAACTAAAAGAGACTTTGTTTTGTCAGAGTTGGTTCTCATCTCGTAGGTTTTTGTAATTGATTAGCTTCAAGTATAGCCATGGAATTTTGATTTGCATTTATTATTGCTAAACAATCTGGGATATTGTGTGTCATGATTCCTCAAAATATTTTTGCATCTTTTAAAAATGTAAAATAATCTCCCACCCTTCTTACCAATAAAAACAAAAGAGGTTAATCCGTTCGCCTTATTGAATTAAGTTTATGGTCGGTTTGTGACCCCTGGATGCCTTATAAGAAAGCAGGTAACTATGTTTGTGATATCACAAATTTCTTGAATAATTTAATACTACTAGTATGATATAAGCAAAAAAATACTGTTTTTTATGTATTAGATGAAAAAGTTATCATACCAAGTATTTTGAACTTATAACTATCATGTTATTTAAGGTAATAGGATAAAAAAGCTGTTATAAAGAGGTTGTTACCTCTTTATGTAAAAATTTTCTTAAATCATTGTATCGATTCCAATAAACTTGATTATTAAATAAAATAATATTATGAATATGATTTTTTTACTCAAATTTTTTATCAATGATAATTATAAAATTTAAAATTAAATTTATATTTTTTAATGGATTTTCATTACTTAATTGTAATACTTTTAGCAGCCATGTCATATTTTTTCACAATATAATGCAAACATTAAATATAAAGTCTGACTCAAATTTTGCACTATTTTCATACAAAGGACCTCATCTGATCACAGTTTGAAATATTTGATTCACATAGACATTGAATCTAAAAGGAAGATTACATATGTTAGTCTAAGGTACAAAGCAAATTTAATAAATTCGTTGAAATGTTTTCAAGTAGTAAGTTATATGTTGTTTAGCTTTAGAGTGAAGCTAATCATTTGAAAATGAATGTATGTACCTTCAATTCCAATCTCATCATGAAAGTTTACTGAATACTATATCCTTTATATGAAAAGTCATGATTCTTAGTTTAAAAGCATGCAGAGCATCAGAGTTCACCATGTTTCTCTTAAATGGTCTCGTGCAGCTTCGGAAGGATGACATTGCGAGCAATCTCGTTGAAAGGTTATGTAGGGGAGACAGTGGACGTGCAAGATATGCTCCTGACAACGACTGATGTGCGTCTGGCTACTATGCTCTTGGAGAAGAGGTTCGTAGATGGGACTTCATCCGTGGTATCTCACCTGAGAGACTACAAGGAGATCGCCTGAATGCATCTGGTACTACTTCTAGCCTTCAACGTGGTGGACCTGTTCCCGCGCTTGGAGCCTCTGGACCCGCCAGGGCTTGTCAAAAAATTGAAAAATTACAGCAAATTTAACCGAAAAATCTTTGCGCAAGTCCATTTCAACCTTGCCCGAGGAAAAGCGTGGAGAACTGCGAAGACGGGGACTTCGTTGATATCCTTCTAACTCATAACGAGAATCAAAAGGTATCGGAAGGTACTATGATTTCCGTTCAGTCAGAATCCTTACCCAAATCATACAGTCTTATTTGTCTAAGAAAATAGAGTGACGATTTCTGATGAATCTCACTCTAGCATACAGTCTCATGAAACTCCTATATATCATGTATGAGATTAGCTCTTCATCGGCCCTTTGCCATTTTTATTTTGACAGGGCCCGCTTTTTTCGTTAATTATGAAGAAATTACTCCAATCCAATCGAAAGCAATAGAGCCTGACATTAGATATCGGATAATATGTGGCATAGCAACTGCCACGTGCTGATTACACTTTTTTACAAAGAACTATACTGAATAACACCCCAGATTCATGCTTGATGTGATTCTTCACATCAAGCATGATTGCAACCTAGCCATGATGCTGGCCCTGAATACAGTAGATAAGTGTGATCAATGCATATCCATGTTAACACTGAACTGAAGCATTTTGCTATCTCCCTGTAGAAGGTTCAAGTACTAAATCTATTTTTATACTCGTTGCAGGAGTTGATGGTGGCTGGAATAGAGACAAGTGCTACGAGCGCGGAGTGGGCACTTCTCTAGCTCCTTCGAGCCACATCTGCTGAAAAGACTTCAAGATGAAATTGCTATCGTTGTTGGCAGAAAGCGACCTGCCAACAACGATAGCAATTTCATGCTACAACTCTGGGTGGGTACTATATTCCTGCCAAAAGAACAGTTTTTTAAACTGTTTTTTGCTCGGGTTCGATCCAAATTTGTGGCTTCTGCCTTCGGTCTTTGATCCGGATTGATTCATGTAAAGGGTGGACCGATGGTAACGAGTACAGAATTTGGCGTTGGCAGGAATTTGGGGTTGCTCTTGTATCAACGGAGGCTAGTTTCGCTGTTGCAAGCGTTTGACTGGAGTTCTCCTCTTGGCATGTCCCACTTTCCGCATTGGTTACACATGGTTATGATGAGTTAGTTCATTTTGTGGTACAGCGGAAATATAGGTTACATCCAAGTCATTATTAACTTGGATGGAGAGATATGCAAATTGAGGTGTAACATTTTGTGGACAAATGTGTGGTATGTGATCTTGTTTGAATATAATTCAATGTCCTTACATCCACTACCCATTATGGAACTTGATTATTATTGGAAATTGGATTTTGCATAGCTTTTGTCATTGACTATAGGACATTATCGATAAGTGTTGATCATGGTGGAACATTTTTACAATTGGATTGAGTTGGTGTCATTGCTTGACAAGTCAAATGAGTGAACGGTTTATGTGTTCTTAGCTTTAGTGCTTAGTCGATTTGATGCACGAAAAGAGGTGTTGAATGATCATAATATTGAATTTTCACGTGAGTATGAATGTCACGACTTATGTAGTGGCATCTACAGTAACGTGCCCGCCAGTTGAAGCCAATTGTACAAGTAGTACCTTTTACGCTGGAATTGCCATTATGGCTGACATTGCTGTTATGAGACCTAGGGCTCAAAGGTAGATTGGGGAACCTCAAAGGTCCAGTTCCATGGATTGTATTATCCTGAATCTTCGTATCACTTGGAACGGCTACGTTCTGGTTTCTGCAGAGCTGGTTAAAATGGTGGATCCGCGGACTTTCTCCAGGGCCTGTGAACTGGCCAGTTATTGGGACACTACTGTCTCTGGAAGTTAAACTTCACTATGCATTCGCTAAGTTTGCCAAAAAGTATCGTTCCCATCGTTTACTTTCGAATTGGAAGCTATGACATGGTGGGGATGTCTTCCGCAGAGCTCGCCGACAGCTGCGCTGATCTGTGATTCCAGAGTTGCATCCCAAGGAGGATGAAATCGTGTAGACGGCTTTTAACAGTGAGGTAGTCATGGACATTCCATGGATAGGAGAGACGTGAATGGTGAAATGTAATTTCGGTTTGAAGACGTCATTAGGTGATATGAGGAGAATGGAGAGATATACACATCGCCCGATTGATTGACTATTTGCGTGTTCGTACTTCTTTATCCTCGACGAGGTGAGTAGCTGCGTAGTGCAGATTTTTCTCGGAAGCATTAAATTTGGAGCGTATGACTGGAATGCGATGCCTCAAGGTCCGTTGCCAATTTACTTCGTAACCATAAGTTGGATAGTGGCAAACTCGTCATCCTTGTGTTTCAATTCTATATTTAATTTAATATTTAATTTAATAAATTATAATTAATTATTAATTGGAATAGTTTTAAAAGAATAATTTTAGATATCAATTTCAATTTCCATAATGTTTTCAAATTGTTCAATCAAAATTTTATGCTATGATTATTATATCATCAAATCTAATAATAGTAATATAATAATAAAATCATTTATCATAATATCTAAAATTATCAAAAAAAATTAATTTATTGAAATTAATCATTTATATTTATAAACATCACAATATCAATGATAATTGAATTAATGTGAATATGAACAAAATAATAAATTGAAAAGTTGAAAATAAAATATGTGCCAACATTGAGAATTGAAATGTATAGTGGTTAAAAAAATTGTTACCATTAAAAATGTTGAGACCAAAAGCTTTGAGCAATATTTATTATAGAAGTATGTACTTTTAGTTTATCATTTGATCTATTAAGGGAAAATCTTTCACGATAAAGACACAGCCATCTCTTTAATTACGATTTCATATTAGATGTGATACTACATAAAATCTATGAAAAAAGAATAATTATATCAAAAGTACATATTTAATTATAAAAAAATGTAGTATCAACTATATTTAAATCTACAAAATATTAAGTACATTGAAAACAATCGCATCAACATATTAAATTATGGTTATCATGTCATCAAACATCATTAAATCATCACATGAAGATTTATTTTAAAAATGTAGCATATGATTGAATTAAAATATTAAATTTTAAAAAATGTATAATTGATAAATATATATTTTATACAAGCACAGATGTTTAATTTTTCATGAATTTTAATCTCTATGGAATTTATGATTAAATTGTATTAGTTTTTGCAAGCAAGTCATATTTCTTATGCAATACAAGCTAAAATTCAAAAAATGTAAAATATTCAAAATATGAACCTAAATTTTTTATTCATTTACATACAAGTATACATAAAAAATTATAATAAAGAATTTTTAAAAACATGAATGATATGAATAAATAAAAAAACTGTATGTTCCATTTCAATAATATTAAATTTAACAAAATTATTTTGTAAGTTTTCATATTTTAAATTTTTTATTTTAATTTTTAAAAGACATGTATTTTGATTGAAATTAATATTAAAATTAATATCATTAAGGATGATTATTTTATACAAGTAGTTTTTTATTACTTATATTTAAATATAATTAAATAATTAAATTAAAATATTTCATTTTAAAAGTATTTTATTTTAATTTAAACATGACAGATCAATTTTTATTTTCATTTTATATGTGTATTTATAATTTTTACTGTCTGATTTTTTCTCCTTCAATGTTATTGATATCTTTGGATAAGCTTAAAATACTTATCAACTCCACCTTTTAGGAAACTATAAGACTCTTTACATTGTTTTAGCACTTACCAAAGAATCCTATTTTTAATAAACACTTGCTACCCATGGTATTTGTCACTCTACTGAGCCAAAGATGGGCAAGCAGCCCTTCTCCTCAACTTACAAGGTTGTTTTGCTAATTTCCTTCAACATGTTTCTCTCAAGCACCTTAGTATGCTCTACATGTTTACTTTTGTAGATATGGGGTATAGTTTTTTTCGCAAAGTTTTTTCCTAGAAGTCATGTAGTATGTCCAATAATTCAATTCATGAGTTTAATAAACATGGAAAAAAGTACTTTTTTGGTTCAATAGTCAAAGCAACTTCATCACTTTCATATATCCATAAGACTAAGCTCTTTTAGGGTTTCTTAAGGACCAATTTACTCTACATAGATTAAATACAAATAACATGCAAATCAAGAAAAACTAACCATTAAAAAACTCTACATCCTCTTTATTGCTCAAGATTATAAAGAAGTGTTGGAGTCAAAAGATGATGCCAAATCCCCATTGTATTCTTCACATTATACATAACTCTAATTCACCCTTCACAATGTTAGTAAACGATCAACAATATTAATACTTTATATCAATTATATAACATGATAATACAATCTAGGTAAACATAAAATATTTGACATTTTTGTTTAAACTAAACATATTTTTATATTTTGAAATTACTATTATAATTTTTTTATACAAAAATAAATTTATTGATATTTTTATTTAAATATTTTGATATAATTTTGATAAATCAAGATTTTTTCTTAAATTATATAAAAATTAATATTTTTATTAAGGTACTTTAAATTAAAATCTATGAATTGGATTAATATGTATATTAAAAAGTCTAAAAAATATTGTTATACATCCTTTGAGTTAAAAGATTCTTCTTATCATGAAAAGATGACTTTTTTATGAAATTACAGTGAAAAAAATTTTCACTGTATTAATTTCATAAAAAAATCATCTTATGTACTGTATTATATATAAATAATTATGTTGAAGTTTTATTTAACAAAGTTGCATGAAAAAAAGACAAGTTCGATGGTTGGAAATTGAAACACAAACAAAATATCAAACCATTTTTTAATAACTTTAAATAGGCATATTAAAGAATTAACATCCTAAATCCATTTGTTTCTAGCAAATTTATGGTTATAAATTTATAAGTGCCATCTTTAATAACATCTTTATTTTCAATGTGCTAAATATTTAAACATATTATATTTGATAAATATGCAAATATATATGATCAAATTAAAAAAATCATCATGATTATATGTTTGATGGAAAATAATGAACAAATTTTTTTTGAAAATAAATATATTTTTGCATTATATATCAGATTAAATAAATTTTTCATGAAACTTTTGAAAGTTATAATTTGACATTAAATAATTAAAAAATGACTAATTTTTATTATCAATTTTAATCAGCTTTACATTCTAAAATTATTTCATCTAGATTATCTGTTATGATTATCATGTCATCAAATGTAAATAGATATTAATTGTATCAAAATGAGATACTAATACATCATTTAATCAAAATTAAAATTGAAAATATTTACAGATCAAAAGTTAAAAAAATAAGAATCATCTAATAAAAATTATACAATCAAAATTAAATTTATGTTAAAAAATTTAGTTCAAACTCTTTTTTAATATTAAAAATGTTTAAAAATATATTTTTAAATCATTTTTTTAATTAACCATGATTTTGAATATTTATTTAAATAAATCAAAATATTAAAATTTATGTCATGTTAAAAATCCAAAATTTTATTTATATTAAAATATTTAAAGTTATCTTAGAAAATTTTATTCCAATTTTTTTAGACATATCATAATTTTTACAGTATAATGCAAATGTTAAAGAAATGAAAATTTTCATCACGTGAACTTTTGGAAAAAGAATTTCATCAATTGGTTCATTAATATACAGATTAACTTATCAAATATAAGTTTGATTGACATTTCTAACTTATTTTTGACAAGTTCTTTTCTATATTGATGTATCAATGGATGAAATTATTTATCAAAGATGAAATATTAATTTTATATATAGATAATTAAAGATTATATGTTTTATTTCAAAATGGAAGGCAAATATAATGAATTTTTATATCTATTAACATATAAAAAGTTTGAGTTTATATTTTTTTTGCAAAAAAATCATGCTCAATATATTATATTTAGTTCCTTAATTTGACAGCAAATTATTATTATTTAAACAAATAAACTTATAATATAACTCATGATTTTTTTTCAAATTTATATGTGCATTGATGTCCATGAATTCAATTTGTATGCAGATAATAGTGCACTTCAAACTCAAAATTGCAATTTTTTTTACCTCCATAAAATGAAGATAAATTGGAATAGAGAATGAGAATGAGAATGAATTTATATGTCCATGTATTTTTTTAAAAAAATAAATTTGGCTACAATATTTACAAAATATTTGTACTAAAATTGCCTAACTTATTAGAACTTTATATTGATAAATTTCATGAAAATGATGCCAAGATTAATTCTTGAAAAGATTATTGCATGCAAAATGCAAAGGTTTATCTTTATTGCTGAATTGCTTTTACTAATCAACCTGATTTACACTAGGATGTTAAATGAACTAAGGTGGTAATGGTAATGATTTTTTCATTGTTATGTGTGTCATTTGTCTTTTGTAATCATATTTTAGTTAAGCTATCATTGTTTTATATTAAATTTTGCAAATTGAAATATTTATTTTATGTTATGATTCTATAATAAAAAATGATGAATATTATAATGATTAAATACGTATAAAAAAATAAAATATAATTTGTAGTGCAAAGATTGAAATACATAAAATATTCATAATTTATACAAAAAATTTGCAAGTATTGTTAGACCAATGAACAAATATCATCAATGTATACTATGTTATGACACTCATATATTAATATGACTTTTTATAAATTTTCTTTTTATTGATTTAAATTTTTTTTATATATATTTTTGTCTTAAATTAAACAAAATCGCATATGCAAATGAATATGTTTTTGCATGATATGTATAATTTAACGATTAATGCAAAATATTTATTAAAAAGAATTCAATCATATAAAGTTTAAAAAAAAGGGACTCTATGTCATGATCACCGGAACCTTTCACGAAGACGACCCACCTTCCATTGAGAAGGAAATGGAGCACTTTATATAATATTTGAGGAGGACGAACACTAAGATGAAACAAACCAGCTAATATTCCTAAAATACCTGCAGCAATATGATGAGAAGCCATTCTTCCAGGTTCAAAAGGATCAAAACATTCACCACCCCAAGCAGGAGCTACAGGTTGCACTTTTCCTGATAATCCATAAGGATCAGATATCCATATTCCAAGACCAAATAAATGAAATGCTCCAAAAGCAAATCAAAGTACACCAGAAAGAAATAAATGAATTTCAAAAATTTGAGGTAAATCAATTCACGATTGGATCTCGACGGGGATCTTGTCTTATGGAGCAACTTCCCAGCGCATTTACAGCAGTTCAGTTTTATGGTGATGAAGCCTTCTACGAGGATCGCCATGACATATGTTAGAAATTGGTTAGGATAAGATAACAAAACATGCAACCTATGCATGTTAGCCATGTGGCATAGTTTGGATTTCGGACTTCTCTAGTCCTACAGTATATAAAGTAAGGAGAGGTCTTGAGAAGACATCTCTCATCTTGGAAGTCATTCCGGAGTCATTGCCTTCAGTGTTACACTGGATCAAGTTGCATCTTAGGTACCTCGCCGACTCTGCTCGATCCCTCCCCACTCATTGTGATCTTCCTTGTGACCCCAAACAACCAGTCAACCTGTTGCTGATATGAAGTTGTCTTGATTGTTGATCCCATCAATTCCCGAAGTATCCAACCTTTTGCGTCTATCTACTATGATCTAAATCTAGATCCCCGTGGTCTGTGCCTAATGGATTGGGCAACCTAACCTACTATCACCTCAAGCACTCTTGGGAGAGTTGGCCATCACTTCAAACTTCTCAAAAGAGAAATGAGCAACACGAACTAGAGTGGTAACCGGTGATCAAGTCCGGAGCACTCGTATAGAATCATGCGCCCATACAAATCCAGCATGGCGCTGTCATGTTGTGATGCGGTTACTATGAGAAGATGATGACATGTGTCATCTTCAGAGTTGTTGCCATGACGGCGATACTTTAGGTGAGGATAACCGACAGTACACTGTAAGGTTGTTAAGAGTCCACCATTGGATCAACTTTGTAGTGTCATGATGTTGAAAAGGCTCCAAGAGATATTATCTTGGACCTTATCAGATATAGAGCACAGTCAAGATGGAAAGGGTATGGGAGAGACCTAGACACATCACTTTGCAAACTAAGGAGCTTATCTGATCGAAGTGGAGCCCACGCATGACATGGATAGAGGACAAAATGATCCTCCAGATGTATCGATGCCCAATCCATTTGTGATCAACATCTGATGTCTTCATCGTGATCATTTTTGGGCTTGATTAGTGTATTATTTTGGAGATAACTTTCTGCAACAAGTGATAAACTCTCCAGACCCGATTATTCTTCCAGTTGTTTTCTACGGCGCAATTTGGGACGTAACAGTATACGTTTTGATTTAGTTTGGGCGCTATGGATCTGAACTTACCAGAAGTGGTGGCTTTCAACACATGGGTTCCAATCCATCACTATTGCTTATCAAAAATAAGCCATAGAGAGTTGATTGTTAGGAACTTTGGCGAGGAGTATTATTCTCAAGTTATAAACTCCCCGGTTCCGTTTGTAGTTTCGTTCATACTTAACCGGTTTCGAGTTGTCATTTTGACTCTTTATTAGTGGCAACTCATATTGTGTATAGGATGGCTAAGTAGTATGTTCAGGATAGTTGTAAAGCTCTAAGTTAAAATGGAGCTAATTTGGCCACACTAGAGCTCAAAATAACACTCTTCATTCTCATTGGTCTTGGAGTTTGGGCCAATGAGGGCACTTTGGCAACTTCTTTGAGGTTTTTGGGAGTTTTGGAGACCTTCTAGGGGAACATTCAAAGATCTAAGGATTGGGTTGAAGAGCTGACATGACGAGCTACGATGTGGGCTCAAGAATGGATGAATTTGAAGGATTTGTTACTCTGAAATAGTGATTCAAATATAGAATAAGAAATTTAGACCTTTGAGTGTATTTGGGGTGTTTCTGAAAATTTTACGAGGGTTTTGAAAGATCTGAATTAACTGTGATATAGTTTACGACTTAGGCTTGCGTTTGGATCAAAATTTGGACTCAATTGGATGAGTTTTGAGTATAGAGCGATAGCTTGAAGTTTGTGTATACAGTCAGAGTTGCAGGATTGCACTGACTGTCACGAAGTTAGTAGAGAGATCATATCTTTTGATATTAGAAAGTTCTGTCAATAAAACTTTTCACAGTTCAAGTTCTGATGATAAGTGACCTTCTCATAAAATCTGGAAGCAATTGGAGTCAAGGATTAGGATGTATGATGGGTTTTATACACAGGGGTCTGCATATCACCTTGTGATATAGTGTGCAAATCAACAATTGTTGTGAGAGATCTAGAGGAGAAAAACATCTGAAACTTTTTTGAGAGATTGAAAGGGTTGTGGAAAAATTTTTTGTAAAATTTAAGCGAGAGTAAGTGGTCGAATCATTGGCTATCATAATCTTTTTCCGCTGAAGTTTT
Source organism: Marchantia paleacea (assembly GCA_014180765.2). Taxonomy (NCBI): domain Eukaryota; kingdom Viridiplantae; phylum Streptophyta; class Marchantiopsida; order Marchantiales; family Marchantiaceae; genus Marchantia; species Marchantia paleacea. Next base: position 6,485,197 of record MUAA02000018.1, read on the forward strand.
ACCGATTTATAATGAACTGGAATATGGAGTGCTGAGGAGAAGAAGAAGAAATTGTCGACTCACACGAGGTTCTAGAGGGTTCTTCTACGAGCCAAAGGCGTTCTCAAAGCAAAGAAATGTCCATGCAACATCGCACACACAAGAAGCCAATGTGGAGGGGATCCAAACACAAAAAGCAAATAGAAGAACCCTCTTGAATCTCGTGTGAGTTGACAATCTCTTCTTCTTCATCTCAGCACTCCACATTCGAGTTCATTACAAACAGTAAAACTTTAGTTAAAAAAGATTATAATATCCAAAGGTTGGACCAATAACTCTCGCCTAAACTTCAGAGAAAATCGCTCCACAACCCTTTAAATCTTTGGGAAAAGTTTCATATGTTTATCTTTTCTAGTTATCTCAAAACATTTATCGATTTACACACTATATCATAAGGTGATATGCAGACCCGAGTGTACTACAACCATCACACATCCCAATCATTGATTTCAATTATTCTCAAAGTTCATGAGAAGGCCACTTATCATCTGAACTTCAACTTTGGAAAGTTTTATTGACAAAAATTTTTGATATCAAAAGATATAATTGATGTACTAACTTCATGATAGTTAGTGCAATCCTGCAACTGTGACTGGATACACAAACTTCAACCTATCACTTTGTACTCAAAACTCGTCCAATTGAGTCAAAATTTCAATCCAAACACAAGCATGAGTCGTAAACTATATCTCAATTAACTCAGATCTCTCAATACCATTGTAAGATTCTCAGAAATACCCCAAATAAACTCAAAGGTCTAAATTTCTTTCTCTATCTTTGAATCACTATTTCAGAATGACAAACCCCTCAAATCCATCCATTCTTGAGCCCACGTCGTAGCTCGTCCCGTCAGGTCTCCAAACATATCTTCAAATCTTTGAATGTCTCCCTAGAAAGTCTCCAAAACCCCTCAAAACCTCGAAGAAGTTGCCCTAGTGCCCTCATTGGCCAAAACTCCTAAACCAATTAGAATGTAGAGTGCTATTTTGACCTCTAGTGTGGCCAAATAACCTCCATTTTAACTTAAAACTTTACAACTATCCTAAACACACTACTTAGACATCCTTTACATAATATGAGTTGTCACTAATAAAAGTTAAAATGACAACTCGAAACCGGCTAAGTATACTCAAAAGTGATCACGATGAAGACACCGGATGTTGATCACAAATGGACTGGGCATTAGTACATCTAGAGGATCATGTTGTCCTCTATCCATGTCATACATTGATTCTACTTCGATCAGATAAGCTCCTTAGTCAACAAGGTGATGTGTCTAGATTTCTTCCATATCCTTTCCATCTTGACTGCGCTTTATATTTGATAAGATTCAAGATAATATTTTTTGGAGTCTTTTAACATCTAAGCCCTACAAAGTTGATCCAACGGTGGGCTCTTAACAGCCTTACAATACCGTCGGTTATCCCAACATAAAGTATCGCCCTCATGACAACTGCTCTGAAGATGACACATGTCATCATCTTCTCATAGTAGCCACGTCACAACACGACACCGCATAGTAATCATATTGATAATAGAGGTTAAGGACCCCAAGACCAAAGTCAAGGGGGAGATTATTGGGTTTACTCTTAGATCTTGGTTAATTTTAGTTAGGCTGCTACTCTAGTTAGTTGCTGACTATGGCTAGTTGACACAACTATATACAAGGGCTTGTGGAAACTCTCAGGGACACATTAGAGATCATTCATATGGAGCAATTTGAGAGAATGAGAGAGGGAGCTTAAGCTGTTAAATCTTGATGTGGCCGATGGGCCTAGAGATCAGCAAACTCATTTGTGTGTTCCCATGGATGTAGCCTCAAGAAGGTGAACCACATATCTCTCGTGTCGATTACTTTGATACATGTGTGACTCATTGTGTATGCCGTCTCATATCATTAGCAATAATAGCTGGAAGAGAAATGATCCCGTATCCACATCCCTCGCATATATCTCAAGGGTAGACCTATGTGTAATCATAAATCGAGAAAATAACAAAGGTGCCAAGAGTGCCCAACTAGCCAAGAATGCCATAGGCCAGTCTACTTCATCAATAATAAGTCTACCCCTCCACACAAAATCGGCAAAAATGTCTGTCTCAATACAAAATCTCCTATCACACACTCAAAAGTCCATGGTCCAATGATATCACCAAAGACGTCCATGATCCTCCTATCAAAGGTTGTCAAACATGATATGAATGTAGGTGAAGGAGGAAAAGTTTGAAGAAGGTAGGTGGATTGACAAGCAATATTAGATGAGAGTATACCAAACGTCACCTGCGGATCGCATAGTAGAGGAAGATCATTTATATGTAAAATATCATTAGCAAGTGCAACGTTTACGTAGTGTGAGATAAAATCCTTGGACCCTACTAGCACTCCTAGAATATGTAAAATGTTTGTCAATGTCATACACCCCTATGGAAGCTTACTATTGAAATGAAATATAGAAAAACTATACTATATTTAGTCTATAAAGGTTTAGATTTAAATGATTCCGGATTAGTGATCTATGTTTCGAGAGAAGAAAAGAGGTCAGCCAGATTGCACGGTAAAGAGAAGATTGCATCTCTGTTCGATCCCACAAAAACTTTTGATTATCCTAGCTCTGCGGAAAATGTGTACATGGTACTAATCCCCATGGAGTTTGGGACACTTCTCGGACATCAAATGATATAAAATGCTCATCCGTTATTTGCTCTCCATCGGAAGAAAACTTTGGTCTCAACCGGTGTGAACCTGGTTGTAATTACCAAGCCTAGTTCAAGCGTAACTGTAGGGAATTTGAACAGGTGGTGGGTGGGATTGCGGATTAATGCCGCTTTCGCACTTTGATACAAGTATTTTGAAAACTAAGGATAACTGACTAGTGTACATAGACACACATATGAAGTTCATCCGCTGTCCTGGTATGCTGTTGACAGAGTTTTCATTATAATTTAGTGTTAACGTTGTGTAGGCCTTGACCAAGTCCTTATGGACGATTACCCCATTCAAAAACTGTGTAGCTATTTCAGTCCAATAACAAAGTTGGTGAGGCACAATTGAGGTGTCAAGGAAAAAAAAGTGTTCTGCTTTAAAGCAATAATTTTATCCAAGGATTCCATGAAACTGAATAAAAGAATATGATGCATGTGTTTATGTGGATGTGCTAGATTATTACCAAGTATTATGTTTAGTAGGTTAGAATTTGGCAATCTAGAATTTTAGCTTTGGGTGAGATGCCCCTAAAAGCATGGTTTACGGCATATTACTCAGCTGAGCCTATGCGTTTACGTGGGACGGCAGTCTACTCGAGACAAGGTCCGTAGTTTGGGAGATGCAAGCCGAGCACTTCCTTTGTTCGACACTGGGGCCACCCATTGATCCAGAGCGAGCGCCAGTCCAGCTTGATCTCCAACATTCCCGTGCAGTAATCGGTTCATGATTACTCTGTCCATAGACGATTCATTCACCTAAATCGTTCTTCCTCGATGTTTGATGATCGTGCAGGTGTAGGACCAGTCAGAAGTGGTTCAATGCAATTGGATTTTATAAGTAACCAGACTCTCAACTCTTGTCCTGGTCATGTTTACGTGGAGTGGCGAGTAATATAGCATAAAGTAATATAACATAGATGGGAAGACCATCAAGTCGCACAAGGATGAAACCAAGGAAGTAATATGGGGCTAGGCCCCATGGCATCATAATGGGAAATATGTCATACTCCAACTAAGATATCACAATTATCTAGACCAAAGAGTTTACATACTACTTAGCATCCATACTACACATCATCTAACCTGGATTGCACAAGCAGGTGCTCTATGTATAGCAATGGCCAGAGGAAACCTAAAATAGACTACACAATATGACAAAGAAATTGATATCCATGTTGTGTATTATGGTAGGCTCTTGTGCATTCTCTCACAAACATATCAATGTTGGAGTCCATAGCTCTATATAACTTCAAGGCTAGAGTATGAAATAATTGACATATGTGAATACATATGTACTTGGAGACCTTGATGCATATGGGTGGACCAAGCAAGGGTCGAACTTCATCGATGTATAGATGGTACGAGTGGGAAAGTCAAGATTCATGCATGGTTGAGCCAAGATTGACTAGCATGCACCTTTGATTTCCAAGAGCATAGAAAAGCCCTAATAGTGCGAGGGATGACCGGATCCACTAAGAGAGAGTATAAAATGTGATGAAACCATTGATCCATTAGGATACACTATAGGACTTAGTCTACATGGTGGGCAAAAAGTAAAAGATTGGGTAACTATCATTTTTAGGAATTTTTTTCCCAAATTATTGGGTAAAAAATATGTTGAGGGGGGTTGAAAAAAAACATTTAATTGGGAAATTTGAGAAAAAAATTTATTTGATCAATTTGGGATAGTAATAATAATAACATGTGAAAGTAGAAAAAAAGGTTAATTTTGTTTGAAAAAAGTGATTAAAATAAATCAACTTCATAATATAATAATAAAAACATAAACATTTAGAATTTGTGTTAATTTTATTTCACCATCAAGAAAAATATTTATCCATAACTTTATTTTAAAAAAGAACTTGTAATTTGATGGGAACTTGCACTCTCTAGAAAAAAAGTTGAGGAGAGAGTGTTAAGGGAAGGTAGGAAATTGTACATTTCTTGGGCAGGAAGTAGAGAAGGTTGGAAAAGTTAGAAATTTTTGAGTAAAAGAACGGTAGCTCCTGGAGTGCGTCCCGGTCATGTTTACCAAGATTTGTGATTGCTCATTACTGAAATTTTGTATTTTCTGTCGAACTTTCAAGGTGAGCAAAATCACTGCTCTAGCTCAGAACAGCAGCAACCATCCGAGGCCGAAACTCCATAGATTGCGAAATTTAGTACAGAAAGGCATCCCTCGGATCGGATGTTGTGTTTGACCTGGTGGGTTCAAATGGCCATCTCTATGCGCTGGTGGCGAGTGGCCAGTGTGTCCATCGATTCCGAAAAAGCTCGACCCACGGTAAGCAAGCGTTTTGTCCTGTCGAGACTGGATTGCATTTCCACTCTGAAGTTGGGGTTTTGATTTTGAGAGAACTGCTCGTCACCAACTGTGTTTTCCAGAAGTTGTGTTAAGCTCGTTTCCCTTCTCTTCAGGCTAGTTTCCGGTTGTCAACTGGCTACGTAATCTACAGGTTTTTTGGTCTTCGGATCATGAAGGTCATTGGAACTTGTAGGTGGTTTTGAACCTCTGACTGCTTCTGGCAATGCTGCGTTCATCCTTGTAATCACGTGCAGGACAATGTTTGAAGTGATGCGGTCAGGGCAATGCGAATCGTGGCTTTGAACAACCTCGTGCACCAGAAGCTTATTGGGGCCTAGCCCCATCCCTGTACGACTTGATGGGGCCTTCCCATCCTTTTTGCTATATTACTTGTCACTTCGATCCTATGGAGCTTATAAATGAAGCAGGAGCAATGCCTTCACTGGTAAATCTGCTGTCTAGTGCAAATTCCGAGGTGCACGTGCAAGCGATTCCAGCTCTGTAGGCTCTCTCTCCTACCGAAGTTCGACATTTTAGGATCTAATCGGTGAGTGTGATCCACCAGTTCTTCTCGAGACTCATGGAAGTTCTCAAAATCAGGGAGGAAGTCCATGAAGGTATGGCCGAGGTTATTCTGGAGAAAGTACGTATCGCCACTTAGTTATCAGTTGATGGGAATAGGTTGAATCGGCACTGATTCGGCAGAGCGCTTTGAAGTATGGCCTCGAGGAGAAACTTGAGGATTGCATCGCCAATACGAAATCAGTGTATAAGATCAACGTGAAAGTCATCCTAAACGCTTCCAAAGGCTTTGGAGAGCCTTGAGAAGGAACAACCAACGTGATTAAGAACAGACATTCTTAATGGTTACTACATGAGTTCTTCAAAATTAAGCTAGAATGGAACGGTAGTGATAACCTTGCGTGAATTAACTGCGTCCGTTTAGGTCTGTTGGAGAAAGTCCTCGTTTCTGTACCGTGAATATGTTTGTAGAATATGATTTTGCTTGGAAGAGGAGACAAGAGTGGAGTTTGCGTCGACTATGAAGTCTGTAGCACCTTTCTCGTTGTTAGCTGCCATTTTACTGCGTAAATGAGCATTGTTCGTGGAGAGGAAGGGTTGCTAAGGCAACCCTTCCTCTCCACGAACAATGCCAGAATTTTGCCAACTTTGAGAAGAAAGGGGAAGAGAATCCAAAAGTGTGACCTCCTGGAGTTGGCTCTCATCCAGAGTCCACGTGGAAGACATCGTTGAACTAAGCTGGAAATGATGGGGTCTTCCCATCCGTTTTGCTGTATTACTCGCTACTTCTCACTAAGCTGGAAATTGCACTGCGAATTCACATAGGGTCAGTCTGCACCGGATGCACACCCCAGGGCTTTCATCATAGCGTGCTGGTGAAAGGTGTAATCACCTCGTCAAAGTGCTGGATTCTGGAAGCAGGGAGCGTACTTCTGATATGAGGCGCAAGTTAGCTGGTATCATTACCGCATTGCGCTACCCACTACCTGCAACGACTTTGTTGGCATAATACTGGACGAAGGCCACAGCCACTCGGTGTCCAGAGGCCAGAGTGAGAAAGACCCCGGAATTTGAACTGGCGAAAGTGAGAAAAACGGGTATTCAGATGCTGCAAAATATATACAGCATCAGCAAAAGCAAGGAACAGATGAATTTGGTTCATCTGTTCCTTGCCCAAATTCATCTGTTCCTTGCATGACTTTCCTAAACGAGAGAAAACGAGTCCGCATGAGATTAAAAGCACGTTAACTGAAACCATTAAAATTGAAAACAAAACCAAATCCAAAGTCCAAAAGGTTAAAAGAAAGCCCCTTGCAAACCCTCATGGAAATGAAGAGTGTTCTGATTCCTCTCATGCCGCTTATGACACATATTGTGCACGCAGGTGTTAACATCGCTTCTTTCACGAGGGTGATAGCACTCTCTTTTTGTCTCCGACTTTTTTGCCTTCGCTTTGTTCCGCCCTCGCTGGTTTTTGTTCTGCATCTGCATAGCAAACCGTTGTTTCGGGAGTTCAACAAGAGACAAGTAAGTAATAGATCTTGTTCATTCCTAAACCACTTCATGTTTCTATATTCATTTTCTCAGATATACTTATTGAAGTACAAGAATTTCGATCACAACTATTCTACGGAACAAGCTCAAATGCATAGCTCGAGAATGAAACCGCTTGAGCAGCAGTTTGTTACCATGGTCCGTTTTACCTCATGCATCGAGGATTCTCACTCTTCCATGAGTTTCGAAAAGTCAATGTCACACCAGATACGCTTGGCTGGTTAATCTGCTGTCATGTAGTCTCTACTGGTCTACTCTACTAGCTTCAGAGGTCTCTAAGTCAGAACAAACTTGCTTTTGAGCTCATCCCGAACTACCACCGCCATAAGGCCGGGTGATGGTGGTCGGCCGAGAGCGCCTCTTGTTCCCTAGTAGCATTGGGAATTTGAGTCCCACTTCAGCCATGGCTTTCCGTCGGAGAGCAGTCTACTCAAAGGTGCTGTAGGGGTTATATATGTCTATGGCGTTTCAGCTCCAGCCTAGACTCCATCACTTTTGTCGGAGCTTTACACTTTTCATTCGTTCTTGTCGCCAGGGGTGACGGGCAACATGCCATTTCCTTCCGGGAGATCCAAGGGGAGCGTTCCATTTGTTCGACACTAGTGTTCTCCATTGATCAAGACCGACCATGAGTCCAACTTGATCATCAACATTCCCGTGCAGTGAATAGTTTCCTGATGACTTTATCCAGGGAGAAGTCAATTATATAAAAAGTCTCGAATCTTCTTTTTCAATGTTCAGTTCGCATGCAACAAGTTGTAGCACATCTCAACTTCCTCCGATGCCTCAACTTGTATTGCATGCGAAATACGTTTTGGAAATACGGCATGAGATCAAGTTGCAGGTATTTGACGATTTTTGACGTGCTCAGCGGACGGATTCTTATGAAATTCTTGAGCATGTGATGGATCCACTGAATTTGCTGCCTCGAAAGGTAGCGAACTGTGACAATGACGGTGAGTGTTGGAATCTCTCCTTGCGGTAGGTTTGATTTCTTGATTGTTGAGCTCTTGGACACATTGTGCACTACGTTACAACTCAAGGGCAGAAGACATGACACAAAGTTGTATTCTATGTTCTGGTTGGGCGATGAGATACAATTTGAATTGGAACAAATCGACTCACTCTGTCACCCCACTATGGGGGTTTTGATTATCTCTTCTTCTCTTGTTTGCAAAAAATAATCATCTGAAAATGTGCAAATCTTACCTCAAAGAAACAGGCAATCACATATCCTTAGTTGAAGTAAACTCTTGGAACCAATGCTAACGAGTTATAGGGAACTATGTGGCCCTCGTAGGGAAATTGTCCTCAAGATTTGCTTGTAAGGATTATATTTCTTTCATTTCACTTGTTTGACGATGAATACTGTGAATAATTATATGACTTTTTTTCTAATCACAAATGTTTATCTATAGTAGAATTGCAGCCAAAGTATTCTCTCTGCTATACTTCTTTCACCAAGTGATGTACATTCTTCACCCCAATCTAACCTTACAAGAAGAGTGCTAAATTTATGACGTTGATAATATGTGATTCTGGATTCAATTTTTTATTTATCTCAAAAAATGGAGGAAAACTGTTTTTTTGATGGGATGATGACGAAAAGATCCAATAGACGATGGAGGTGAAATGTACCGAATGCATGAAGATGTAAATGACAAAATGCAGTGTTTTGGAACAAACTTCTTGTCCTCTTGATCTCATTCGATACACGAAAGTCAATGACCAGAATCTGCATCGAGGAAGGCGCCAAGGCAGTTGCTATCGATAATCTTCGTTCCAAGTTGCCGCGGACCAGCGGACTCGGACTCCGGAGGCTTGGATCCGCCAGGGACCTGGTTTGTCAGGACGACGGGCCGAGGGCCCGAGATTGCACTGGGCACTCCGCGGCCACGTGAGTCAAAGAGACGTGCGTGTCGATCTGAAGTCCATCTCTGCAACATCCCAGATTCGGATTCCCAGCTCAATCGCCCGAAGCTCTGACTGCACACAAGATCGACTCGTCATGGTGGAGAGGACTTTACTCCTGGGGCGCCGTGGAGATGCTGTGAGCTTGCCAAGTCGTCTGGGAGTCGGTTGACGACTCGGACTGCGTCATGCCTCGCCTCAGCTCCCAATGTGTCAGACTGAAAAATGTCCGAGACAGAAAAATATGCGGAGCGCGAGCACGAGCCTGAGCCCGGTCAGCGCACCGATGCCCAATCTCCACCATCGTCGCTTTCGGCAACTTGTTCTCCTGGCGATGCTTTCCGCCTTTCGCCTCGTCAAACCGGGGCTGCATTCAGAGGTCGTCAGATGATCTACCACAGCTCGCAGGGAATTGCCGGCAAGTTTTCGGTGGATGATGTTCGTCTTCTCTTCGTCCTCTGCCCTCCCTCCCTCCCTCCCTCCCAGAGGATGCCTGGGAGATTGTCGTGACACAGTGATGGACACCTAGTCCTGTCACCCCTGAACCGTCACGGGATTGCGGTGGAAAAATTCTGGGGAATGTCGACGATTCAATCCTCTTCAGCGTGGTTGGACAGAGGGATCAGCCTGCCGAGAAGAATGTGGAATTGCGCCCCGGCGCTTCGTGCAGGCCTTGAGGAGAGGAGAGGCGAGGCGAAGACTGAGACTCGGTGAGCTTCGCGAGGAGCTGGGCCGTTGAAATTCAGCTCGCGGGGCGGAAGAGCTCCGGAGAATCGCGGCGTGGATGACTAGCTCGCAGGGTCCGCAGGGTCACGACGATGAGAGGGGAGAGGATTTGCAGCAGCACGTCAGGCCCAGCGGGTGGAAGGCGGCGTGGGAGCAAGCTCAGGATGCGCTGGCTCCATCCCCGGAGATCAAGAAAGCGGCCGACACTCTGGTGTGGTGCGAGCTGCTTCAGCAGAGCATGGGGTGGCTGCTCTTGACTCAAATCGGAGTGCTGCTCGGGTCGTTCGGGCAGGTCATGTCGCAGGGCGTCTGCCTCCTGAGCTGGGGGATCTTCACCCTCGAGGCCATCCTCAAGTACGGCAGGAGCTGGGCGCACAGCCACTACTTCCGCGACGTCCCTTGCGCCTACGTCGCTCTCCACGACCACCAGGAAGCAGCTCACAATTCCCTGGCGGTGTTCGGGCTCTTCGTCCTGTCCGCCACTCTCCTCGAAGTGTCGCTGTATGTGCCTTACATTTACTCCGTCCTCAGATTCTGGCACGTTAAGAAACATTGCTACGATGAACACGCTGGATGTCCCGATGGCACGACCCGTCTGATCGAGATGCTCATCATCACCGTGATCATCACTTGCGTGCACTGGGTTTCGAGCCTGGGGACCGTGCTGGCCTTCAAGGCCGCCATGGGGATGGGCATCACTGCTCTAGCTCAGAACAGCAGCAACTACCTGAGTCGCAAGCTTCTCAGCGGGAGGCTTCGATACATATCGAGATTCAGTACGAAAAGGGATCCCTCGGATCGCCTGCTGTGCCTGACCTGGTGGGTTCACATGGCCAGGCATCGCCATCTCTCGGCGGTGGTGGCCAGTGCCCAACCCTCCGACTGCGGCTTGCCCGGCCACTGGTTCGAGAGCGTGGAGCAGCTCAAGAGCATCGTCGATGAATGTGACAACGGCGATCACGTCCACCTGGATACTTCCGGTCTGCTCTGGGTGTCTCAGGAGATGGCTCTGCGAGCTCTGATCAGCCTGGCCAAGCAACGGAATGAGAGAACTCTGAAGAAAATCGTCTCGGACGACGGGTTCCTCCTTCTGGTGCGAGTCGTGCGGGAAGGGAGAACGGAGACCTGCAGGGGCCTGGCGGCTGCCGCCATCGCTGTGCTGGCGACTCAGCCCGACGTGCTGGGAGAGCAGAACGTGGATTTCACCGAGGCCGTGGTGCCTCTGAAGAGGCTCGCCAGGTCTACCAATGTGGAGCACATCGAGGTTGCTTACGGAGCTCTGCTGAATGCTTCGCTCCACGATCGATCCAACGTGGTTATCAGCTCCCTGCTGGCCAGCGATGAATCCGGAAGCAGCTTCATGTCCTGTCTCATTCGCCATGCCCATATCAGTCACACCACTCGCTGTCAAGAGCTAGCTGTTGGTTTATTGAGCTGCCTGGTCGGTTCCAGTAAAGGGAGACCTGCTCGGACGGCGCTTACTTCATATGTGGACGAGCAGGGAGGAGTCAGTGGTGTTCAGCTCTGTACTGCATTGATCAACCATGGACTGACACCTCAAATTCAAGTCGGTGCAGCAGGAGTTCTCGCCGAAATTGCATATTGGAAAGATGGGCAGGTGCTCGGGAATGACCTTCACATTGAGAGTTGCATTCAAGCCCTGGTTGAGGCGCTCCGGCGGGAATATACCATCGCCTTTTCTTCGGCCAAGGCCTTGTGCAGCCTGGCTTACAACAACCAAGCCATCAAAGTCACGATTGTGAAGGCTGGAGGCATCAGTTGTCTGGTGGATCTGCTCCGTGATGACAAAGCCTCTTCTACTCGCAACCGTGGTTCCTTCGGCCGCCGTGACAGTCGTCGTAAACGACTTCAGGTCTATCCTCAATTTGGTTGGTGTCATGATTTGTTCGTCCATCTGTTGCCAACCTTACATCTTTGCTTGAGGGTCTTCAGGCGATGGCGGGCGAGTACTAATGATTAGAGTTCACAGAATTGTACAGTCTTCGCTACAACAGCTGGAAGTTGTACACATAACAGTCTGAATTAAATGGACCTTGTGCTGTCTTGCTCTCCAAAGAATGCCTGAATGAATGCGGCATCAGCATTCAACGTTCTGTGAACATGGAGCAGTAGACGCAGTCCATGCTTGTCACCTTTACACGGCGCGCCTAACTCATCTGATTCAACGTGTTCAGAGACTCCCCACCGGCATATCGTGTGAAGCTCCGGGGAAAACTGAGGAAGAATTGGCCAGAGTGTCCATCACTTCTGAAGAAGCTCGACTCGAAGTAAGCAAGCGTTTTGTCATTTCAAGACTGAATTGCATCTCCACTCTGAAGTTGGGGTTTTGATCCTGAGAGAACTGCTTATCAGAAGACTGGAATCACCAACTGTGCTTTCCAAAACTGGTGGTCAGCTCGTTCCCCTTCTCTTGAGGCTAGTTTCCGGCTGTAAACTTGCTATAATATGAACAAGCTCATTTGGACTTGTAAGTGGTTTTGAACCGCTGACTGCTTGTTGAAATGCTGAGGAAATGGTTGTAACCACGTGCAGGAAAATGTTAGAAGTGATGCGGCCAGGGCACTGCGAATCCTGGCTCTGAACAATCCCGAGCACCAGAAGCTGATAGTTGACGCGGGAGCAATTCCTTTACTGATAAATCTGATGACCAGTGCAAATCCCAAGGTGCACGTGCAAGCGATTCCAGCTCTATCGGCTCTCTCCTACAAAAGTACGACAAATAAGGATTTAATCGGTGAGTGTGATGGCGGCAAGTTCTTCTCGGGACTCATGGAAGTTCTCAAAACCAGTGAAGTCCATGAAAATATGGCTGAGGTTATTCTGGAGAAAGTAGGTCATGCCACCAAGTCACTAGTTGACGGGAATGAGTCCAATCGGCAGAACGCTTTGAAGCAGGGCCTCAAGGAGAAATTTGAGGATTGCATCGCCAATACGCAAGCACTGTATAAGATCAACGGGAAAGCCATCCAAAGCGCCAAAAGGGCTTTAGAGAGCCTGGAGAAGGAACAACCAACGTGATCAGGTGCAGCCATTCGTAATGATCAAAACATGACTTCTCCTAATTCCAAGCTGGAATGGAACGGCAGTCATAGCCTTGCGTAATTTACTTGTGTCTGTTTGGGTCGGGTGGACCAAGTTCACCTCTCTGTATCGTGAGTAGTTTTGTAGAATTGCAGTGTACTGGAGATTCGGCCTTGAAGACAAGAGCGGAGTGTGCGTCGAGTGTGAAGCGCTCGGGCAGTATTCTCGTCGTCAGCTGCCATCTCACCGTGTAAATGAACATTGTTCCTTGAGAGGAAGGGTTGCGAAGGCATCGAAATGACCAAATATCAACCAACTCTGAGAAGAAAGGGGAACAGAATCGAAAAGCTGTGACCCATTGGAACTGGCTCCCGTCCCCCATCCATCAAGCAGTTTCGAAAACCCGCAACCGCTGAAGAAGTGAAGGGAGAAATTGCACGGCGGAACCACATAAACCCGGCAGCCTGCACAGGATGAACATCCGTCCAGGGCGAATAGCTGGAATAGCCGGCTGGCATAAGTAGTAATCACCTCGTATATTTGCACTTCTGACTCCAGAGACGCCCAGATCAGCTGGGATCATTACCCCACTGTGCTACCAAATACCTGCAACAAGTCTGATGGCAAATCGGTAGACTTGAGCCACAGCTGCTCCTGTCTACAGCACACAGGGTGGCAAAGACCACAGTAGGTCCAACGTTTCACCCCCATATGGAAGAACAATAATTACTCCAATAGATGTACTCCGGGGGTGTTTCCGACTCGAAGATCCGGTGACATGAGATGAACTCCGCCAGTGCCTCCGAAGCGAGAAACACGTTCATCGGCCAAGGATCCAGTGACACATGTACTCGGCGGATTTTGTTTCGAGTGATGAAAACAAATTATTAACCGATCAATATCCAGATGTGAGAAATAATTATTTACTTAACTGGGTTACAAATGGCTGAAACAAATCACACTGAATTCTTACCAGTCCGCAAGTAGCTATGCCAAAAAAAGAAAAGTTCATGAAAAATTGAAATTGGACGACTTGTATCCTACTATGAAATAGTATAACCCTGTCGGGAGCAACCGCGGAGATTGAATAGCTAAAACTGTTGTCGCTTTCCACCTTTGCACTCAGTCTCCGGCCCTCAAAACTTTTGGTGAGTTCTTCCATCTTCCATTTCTTCTCACACTCTCTGCACTCGGATTGTCCGCTCTGCTTACACAGTCTACAATTTCATCCTTGGAATATGCTTTTATATCCTCGCGCCAAACATTGACATCTTTGTACATACGATTGTGGCTCGTTTCTGTTTTTTGCAACTTGCAACATTGCAACAGCTAACGATAAACGAGATAATTTTGCGCACATAGACCTTATGAATCAAATCTTAAGAGGATATAATAGTTTTACTTGTTCCATGTTGAACCTTTATGTTCTTTTATGATCTCTTGCTTATTGCTGTTATATCTCCTTCAAGTCATAGGAACCATCTTCAAATGTTTTCATAGAATCTTTAAGACTTGTGACACATTAAAACGACGTACTTTTGTCAAATTTTCCGAAAAATGTCTACAGCTGCAGACACAATCCTATCTTCGACATCCGGAACTGAAACATCATGTTCTCATGTTCCTAACGATCTGATACATTTTACGCGGACAAAAGAGAACTCTAGCAAAGATAAAGAACGGACTAAGAAAAAAAAATTTCATGAAATGTTACAAAAAGAAAAAAAATTTATGTAAAACTAACGTACTACATCTTCCCCTCAACTTAATAAATTTACGTATTTGGCACAATTCCTTTGGTTATATTTATTTTATATTACTTTTTATTTTGTCTTGTATTCAGTATTGATTTTTACCAATACTGAATGACCTTTTATCCTACTAAAAAAATGACCGATATCACAGGAAAAAATATGCACGTAGCAGAGCAATGACTGTGTAGGGCAGACTAGTGGTTAACAAGTGAACCAAGCGGTGTTGCATGGATATTCTGAGAAGAGCTAAGCGTGTGGCTCTAGAAAAATCCTCCTGACTCTCGTATAAGTTAACACTCTCTTTTTCTCCTCCTCAACACTCCACAAGTTTATTGCAACTAGTAAATCTTCAGTGGAAGAAGATTATGGTATTCAACAATTGGATCAGTTACTCTTATCTAAACTTCAAAGATAATTCCTCTATAATCTTCTTGTACTCTTGGAAATTTTTTGTATGTTTCGCCCCTCTAGATCTCTCACAATAATTGTCGAGTTATACATTGTATCATAAGATGATATATAGACCCTTGTATACTAAACCATCACACATCCCAATCCTTCACTCCAATTACTGTCCAATTTCATGAGAATGTCACTTATCATCCAAGCTTCAACTCTGGAGAATTTTATAGCTGAAACTTTCAGATATCAAAAGAAATGATCACTGTACTAACTTTGTGACATTCAGTGCAATCCTGCAACTCTCACTATGTGCACTAACTTCAAGCTATCACTCCGTACTCAAAACTCATTCAATTGAGTTGAAATTTCAATCCATCACAAACCTGAGTGGTAAACTATATCTTTATTGAATCCGATCTGTCAAAAGTCTTGTAGGATTCTCAGAAATATCTCAAATACACTCAAAGGTCTAAATTTCTCTCTCCATCTTTGAATCACATTGAGTGCCAATCCCCTCCATTGCTCTCATTCTTGAGTCCACATCGTAGTTCTTCTCGTCAGTTCGTTAACCCTTTAACCAAATCCTCAAATGTCCCCCTAGAAGGCTTCCAACACTCCTAAAAACCTCGAAGAACTTAACCAAATATTCTCAATTGCCCAAACTCCGAGACCAATAGAATGAAGAGTATTATTTTGACCTCTAGTGTGACCATATTAGCTCCATATTAACTTAAAGCTTTACAACTGTCCTAAACACACTACTTAGCCGTCATATAGACAATATGAGTTTCCATTAATAAAGAGTCAAAATGACAACTTGAAATTGGCTAAATATGAATGGAATTACAAACAGAACCAAGAAGTTTATAACTTGAGAATAATACTTCTCACCAAAATTCCTAACAATCAACTCCCTATGGTTTATTTTCAATAAACAATAGTGATGGGTTAAAACTTACATGTTGAAAGCCACAACTACGGGTAAGTTCAAATATATAGCATCCAAACTAAATTAAAACGTGAACTGTTAAGTCCCAAATCTTGTCGTAAGAAACAACTGGAAGAATAATTGGGTCTGGAGAGCATGGAGAGTAATTTATGTGTAACATGGGGTTTGGCTCTATAGTAAAATACGGGGCCAACAAATGGAAATATGAGGCTGTTGTACAGTCACGTACCAAGACCTTGGAAGATAATAAGAAAGCTTTGGACAACCATTTGGCAAACTTGCCATATGTACCTACCCTTGAAGTTCCTTAAGGCGTCCCACACCCCCCCCTTCCTTCCCGCACGGCTTTGACCGCAATATCCTGCCACACCTGCTTTAGATATACCTCAGATTCTTTTTGTTTAACTTGCTATTATCTCACATTTAGCTAAAAAGTAGGAGATTCATAATTTATTACCAAACAAAAAATCGGCTACAAGAGCAGCTTCGTATTTGACAAAAGGGAAAGATTTATTTTGTTGGTTTCTAGAGAATCTCGCGTATCCTTTTTAGAACTTCAAACTAGCAATAAGTTTATAGTTTTATTGGACATGTAGGTTATCTTTTCATTGATTTTTCATGTAAAACCGTATAGATTTCTTAATGACCATTAATGCTTTTGCCATAGTTTTAGTATTACATCAAAACAATTTCAAACTATGGTTACATTTTTTTTTTAATTGCAATTAAAATCTCTATTCTTGTTCATGCCTTGATTGGTTTCACCCATCAAGACTTTCAGAGAAGGTGGTAACAAAAAAAATAGAATTTGATTGCGAAATAGAAAGTTTTTACGTATTTTGCTTACCCCACCGTAGATATTTATCCTATGCTTTCGAAGGACTTTTGCCATCAAGACCTAGGGTCGTACAATTGCTCAGACAATTTGGGCCATATACGGGGCTTGAATGATAAGGAAAAAAAATTAAGAAAAAAAATTGGTCTAAGCTAGCAATCATTGTCTTTTTTATTACTTTTTCCTTTCTATAACCCTCTCCTTTGTTTTTAGTTACTCATCAAATGGCACTTTGCCTATGTTTATAAGGCTTGATGATTTTTCGATGAGATCACGGGAGGACTCATCATAAAAAAATATTTTGTGTTTTTGAAAGTATAAATCATTTACATTAACATGGACCAAGCGCTTGTGTTTAGTGGAGACATATATTCTATTAGCAAAGCCTTGTTGGATGTCTCCCCCTTTGGTTGAATGTCCCGAAAAATTTTGATGCTTGAAAAAAAAAGGTGAAAATAATGAAAATTCATAGAGAAACCATAGGACATTGGCTTCTTCAAAGAATTACTGCTGCTTTTCAAATCCCTACCATTCTTATAGCAAATGTATCCACTTTGATTCCTCTAAATATCTTGTTACTATGACATATTCATGTGGGAATCGAAGAGATTTTGGTAGATTATGTTCACCATGAAATAACAAAAAATGGGATCTTGGTTCTTCTCAGAGTATTCTGTTTAATAATTATCAAATATGTTTTTGTGTTCTTTTGTTTTTGAAAAGAATTAAAAATCATCTAAGAGTTCAGATGGTGCCTTAAATCAAAGGTAGGCGCGGAGAGCCAAAGTCCCTCTCTTACGGTAGGGTAGCGGATCGGAGACATTAGATTAACGGTCCAAAGGTCACGAGACTATAAGTAGTGGCATTACATGCTCTTTCCTTTCCTTATAGTCTTCGTGCGCATAAATAAGTCATTTTCGGCCTTATCGGCTCACAGGGCCAACGACCCTTTAGAAAGAGGCCCTGAGACTTTCGGACAAAAAAGGGAAAAAAAACTGACAAGGCTTTGAGAATTATTTGTTTATTGGATTGCATGTTCACTGATTATTCCGGCCCCGGCACTTCCCCAAAAAATGGGAATAAAATATTTTTTCCTAGAGCACTTTAACTGAGTTGGCTTTTGTAACAACAAGGTCGCACAAAGGATGGTCGAAGTCATAGCAAAATGAAGTTCATTCTCATGAGATCGAAGGGTAATTTGCTTGTAGAAGGGAATTTTAAAGTTTACACAACTTTCACCGCTCTGGACAATTTAAGTCCGAAAAAGGGCCACCAAATATATCACTCCCTTGTGCATACTTTGATGAAACACACATACATACACACCAAGCATCAACCATAGTCCAATTATACTTAAGATTGAGGAACTTCTGCATTTTACTCATGGGAAGGTCGATCTACGCTATTACAAGATGGAATCAAGGCAATAAACTTAGTGAAGTTCTATTGATTCCGTTAGAGGTCAATAGCTCGTGGAAGAGTACTCAGATAGCTTCTTGAGTAATCCCACCTGTCCATGCAAATCCTAGACGATAGAGCTCAGCTTCACAAGTTCCCGTTCTACCCTGACTACGTTTGTAGTTCGACAACGAACTCTTGCAACAGAAGAAGATGAACCTTCTTACGAATGCCACTCCTATTTATACAAAAGAATGTCTAACTACTAAGACTAACTAATTTATACCGAGCTCTGACTCCTCTTTTCTCGAACATCTTCGCCACCCGCTGATTTGAGTCTCCACGCGAAAGCATCCACACTAACTTGCAATTCCCTGAGATCCTCCGCAATCTCTCATCTGTGAATTTGACTCTTGGCATTCACATCCCATGGCTTTATACATTTCTTTTCTTCCTGCCTTCCAATCAACAGGAGAATTCATAATTGCTCTGATCCTCTCTAGCTGCTGGATCTCTTTATCATCACACTGCGCAATAAGGTAGTCATAACATTTGCTTGTCAGTGCTTCTAATCTCCCTGGCCACTTGACGTCCATCTCTCTAAGTTGCGGCTTCGACTTCAGCAGTTGTCGCTTCAACTCGTCAATTTCTGTCTCATCAAATCTGGCGTTTTCCCTCCTAGCTCTGCATACTTCCTCATACGCCAATTTTAGTTGTTAATGCTCCTTCTCCATGACGGATTTCTGATTCTCTTACTGCTTCACTGACTAAGCCAACTGTCGAGTCACTTTTGCTTGGTCTTCCTTGCCTTGCGCCACATAATTCATGGCCTTGATAACTTCCATATATCCATCCTCCTAGGGATTCCACCCTTGGTTATAACGGGACCCTAGCTCATTCAGCTCTATGAAGACTAGTTTTGCCACTGCTTTGATCTTCTGCGTCAATTGGAGGTACAAAGGGATTGTCTCGCCTCCTACCTTAGAAGCATTCATCTTCGGCCGCAAATTCTTTGGGATGGGGCTCGTTGAATGCATGATCTGTTTCTGTTTCTTCTTCTTTGCCGATGGCTCTTGACCTACCTTGACACTGGGACTTCTCTTCCTTCGGGACCCTGCTTCTTCCCAGCGTCCTACTTCTGATGTCTTTATCTCCTGAATAACCTTCTCCAAGTCCCCCGAAGATGCGTCATCTCTCGTTCGAACTCCCTTCAACTGCGATGTTCCTGACCCCGTTGAACCTAGACTCGGCGTCGATCCACTACTTGCGGCTTCCAAGGGAGGCTTGGCTCTAGATTCCTCTGCTCCCATGTGGTACTTCTGTCGTTCGTAAGGAGTCAACCAGCCCATCCTTGAATATATGTGGACCAAAAATGAGGAAATGTACACAATCCCTTTTTCTCCCCCATGTCATGTACATTACAAGCGAAGATCTCCCTCCAATTGACTCTAATTGATCCTGTCACAAACCCTTCGACAATCCTCACCTTATGCATACTGACATAAGTAGTTCGCTTCGGAAACCATTCTTGATAAGATCAATCTTGTATCGGTTTGTGTCCTAGCGCTCCTTTGGATCGAACCACTTCGATTCATCTAAATTGAACCCAATGACCATAGCTAAGTCTTTCCAATCACTTCTGTCCTTCTCCTCCTTGTAATCACGTCCAAGCACTTCGGCCCACAATATTGCATCATTTAATCCGGGTAGCGTTGCCACCCGATTGGATTTCGTTTCTTCTTGGCCCAAACTTCCTCACACAGCTCCGGGCACACATAGGCCCAGCGCTATGCTAAGAACGCACCTCCTAACTCTTTCAATCTCTCCAATTCACCCATGGTCCAATCAGGTTTTGGCACCAAGGGTCTATATGCTCCGGATATAGACTTCAGTTGAACAGACAACCGAATAGCCTCTCTCACTTCTGCTCTACTTTGCAGATCTCTTCTTGGTCAAATTCACACAATCCATCGCTCTCAGATTCCTGTCCTTCTCGCCTGCTGTGGCGCTTGTCGAATTGAGAATGTCGGCGTCTCCTTCTGCTCTTCCTAATTTCTACTGTTCCTCTTAATTTTTTCCCTAACGGCCTATTGTTATTCGGCTGGGCAATTCGAACCTATCACAAATATTTACACTCATATTCGGCGTACCTACTCCGAATATCACCTTCTTTATTCCCAAAAAAACAAAAAAAAAACAGCTCTACAACTAGGTAACTAGGGTTCTATAGCTTTCAAAACAAAGACTATTAATACTATTATGGATATAGTCAAATATTTAACATTTTTTATGATTCTTTTTCTATTAGATATTTGGGGAATTTTTTTAAATAGAAAAAATATTCTTGTGTGCACCGCGTAGAGTAGAGTGTGCTTGTATGAAATGTACCATGAATATGTTAATCATGTAAAGCATTTCGCTATCCTTTAGAGGAAATCCCAAGGGGTATTGTAACATGTGGGGAAAAGGGAAATGAAACCGAAAAAATATTTTTTTTGATAATAGCATGGACATGCATTACTAAGTCCCAATTCTAATAGTTAGATTCATTCCCAAGGGAATAAGGGATCAAACCACACTACCAATGAAGAGAAACATGTATTTAGTCATCTTTACAACTCTGGAATGCATAGTCCGAAGAGCACATGAACAATAATCAATCAATTCTGCTCAATTCTTGCTCACTCCCATCACACAATCAATTCCATAGACAATTTTGAAATGATTTCAATGAGTTCCTTTACTTAGAGATGGGGATCTCTCTCTTTACAAGCTTGCGTCGCGGCAAGACACTCGACAAAGTACTCCTGGTGACTACATGCAAGTTCGGCTCATGGACGAATATCCGGGTAACTTCACAAATGCATGAACCTATCTAGGCTGTTACGGCATGAATACACTAGCTCCTTGAGCGCTCGTTCTATCCTGACTACAATTTACAGTCCAACAGAATGGACACTTGCAAAGATGAAAAAGAACCCATCACTTTATTCCTACAACTATTTATAATGAATTTCCTAACTTCTACCCCTAACTATCATCTACACGGATCACTCCTAAGTCTTCTCTGCTTATCCAAGCCGTTCGATCGCACTTCTGCTCCTTGCGTGAAGGCGTCGATTCCTAACTGCATCTCTTGTACATCCTTCTTGATCTCCTGTCGATGAAGAGCCATGGCTTCCCGGAAATCTCAACCCAAAGCTTTGTACATCTCCTTCCTCTGATCCTTCGAATCTCCGGGATTATCCATTGCAGCCACCAACAGCTCCACCCGTTGCGTCTCTACCCTATCACAACGAGTAAAAAAATGTTGCGCACACCTGTTGGCAAGGGTCTCTAACTTCGTGTAACACTAGGGAAGTGAGGAGAGACCACTCGAATAGCTCAAGAAATTCTGAAGTTGAGAGATATCTCAATGGTCTCTCTTTCTCCATATATAGTCCTCAAAAAGGTACAAACAAGATGAGGTTACACAACCACCATCCACTCAATTCCTCGTGGATCGATGACGTGGCGGACATCCCTATGAGCACACGGATTGCTGACGTGTACTCTAACTAACACACCAACTAACACACAAGAAACACAACCTAAAGAGCACACGGATTGCTGACGTGGCACCTTTAGATACTCCACTAATAGTCAACTCAAGACCATCTATCTCCTCCTTGCGTAACCTCTACTTTAGTTCTCACTAACTAAAGATGGTTACAAATCTCCCTCCTTTTAAGATGCAATGTCCTCGTTGCACACGCGTTCAAACTCTTGAACGATCAAAGGTGCATTGGCTAAGTTCTTTGCCGGCTCCCAAGTTGATTCGTATGATGGATATCCCTTCCATTGAACCAAATACTCCGTTTTTGGGTATCTATGACCCCGAATCCGTTTTTTGAGAATCTTGTCAACCTCAAATTCTGCCTGATCTGCTACCATAGTAGGTAAAGGAGGAGGATTTGATGGATTTGTGAACCGGCTTGGGACGTGGTACATGTTTTCGCAATCGTGACACATGAAATACGGGATGTATTTTCATATGCAACGGGAGCTCTAACTTGTAAGACACCTCGCCAACACATTTCAACACCACAAAAGGACCGATGAATCGAGGGTTAAATTTTGGTGTTCCTACAAGTGACAAATTGGTCGTGGATAGCCAAACTTGATCTCCTTCCTGAAAATTCACCTCCCTGCGATGAGCATCTGCATATTGCTTTTGTCGATTTTGAGCAATTATCAACTTCTCCTTTGCTTGATGCAGTCCTTTGTGTATGTGCTCCACAAAATCATTGACTGCCGCGACTTTGGTTGAAAACTCCTGCCTCTTAGGAATTCCCAACAAACTAGAAGGTGTCAAAGGATGAGCACCATACATCAGATAAAATGGAGACACTTTTGTGGATGCATTAACAGAATTGTTATATGCAAATTCCACTAGAGGCAAAAGAGTATCCCACTCTTGTTGTTCCTCCCAAGTGAATGCTCGCAGATATCCTCTATTGTTCTATTGGCCCTCTCGCTTGACCATCCGTTTGAGGATGATAGGTAGACATTGCTAGCTTTGTTTTGAATAAACCAAACAAGGTTTTCCAAAACAAACTAGTAAAATGAGTTCCTAAATCGTGATCAAGACTTTGCTTAATCCGTGATTCACAAAAACTGCATCTAGGTACAGATGAGCAAGTTGTGGTGCCGTCACTGTCTTTGTGGTAGGTCGGATGTGTATCATCTTACTCAATTTATCCACAAAGACCACAACTGAATCATGTCCTAAAGAGGTTTTTGGTAACTCACATACTAGATCCATGGTAACATGTTCCCATCGTTGTTCGGGGAATGGGAAGAGGTTGTAATAAACCTGTTGGTTTTTGATTCCCCGCCTTATTTTGTTGACATGCGACACAACTTTGAACATATGGCTCCACATCTTCCCGCATCCTTGGCCAAAAGTACACTCGTTGGATGCTCTCCAAAGTCTTTTCAGCTCCCACGTGCCCTGCAATGGCTATATCGTGGCCTTCTGACAATATCATTGTGCGTAAATTTGGATCTTGTGGGATCCATATACGCCGCCTTTCGAAATGCTAGACCTCGAACCTTCCTTGCCGTGCAGGCCTGAAGTGCTTTCATGATCTCCTCATCCTCCTTTGTTGTAGCCATCATTTGAGACCACCGGTCAACTTGGATTTTCACCGTGATGTTGTTGAGACACCAACCATCGGCATCAGAGTGAGAGCATCTGCAAGTTGTTTCTTGCCCTCTACATACACTATCTTCATGTTGAACCTGTTGATGCCATTCGCCCATCGAATTTGTCGTTTGAGAGATCTTTTGAGTTTCCAAATACACCAATGGTTTGTGGTCGGTTTCTACCACAAACTCCTTGTTTCCCGTGTAATGCTTCCAATGTTTCGCATTGGCCGAACAATGGCTAACTCCTCTCGTTCGTTGTGTGATAGTTTTGCTCACCGCCACCAACTTTTCGGAGAAAAAGGCAACCGGATGCCAACCATCCTCCCACTCCCTGTTGAAGAATTCCACCCATCGTTGTACCCGATGCATCAAGAGCCAACTTGATTGGTCGACAGGGATCATACCACTTGAGAATAGGTGCATGCAAAGAGCATCTTTCAATGCTTGAAAGGCTAACTCTTGTGCCGTTCCCCATCTCCATTTTTGACCCTTTCCTAGCATAGATGTTAAGGCTTGGGCAAGGCGTGCAAAAGCTTTAACAAATCTACGATAAAATCCTCAGAAGACCTAAAAAACTCTTTAGTTGAGTTTGATCCTCTGGTGTTGTCCATTTCTGTATGGCTTCTATCTTCTCACTCATCACTTGGATTCCCTCCGCTGTGACTCGATGGCCTAAATAATCTACTTCTGATTTGCCAAACTCACATTTTGAAGCTTTGGCATATAACTCATTCTCTCGCAAAACCTAGAGTACCCTCGTAAATGTCGCCTATGATCTTCTAAGGTTGTACTATATACCAAAATATCATCCAAAAAGACAATAACAGATTTGTCTAAATAAGGACGAAAAATATCATTCATGAGACCCATAAATGTTGCAGGAGCGTTGGTGAGACCAAAGGGCATCACTAGATACTCAAAGTGACCGTACCTAGTGCGAAAAGTCATCTTAGGTACATCTTCATCAGCAATTCGAATCTGGTTGTACCCGCTCCTCAAATCCAATTTGGTGAAGTACTTCGCTCCTTGAAGTTGGTCAAACAAATCATCCATTCGAGGCAATGGATACTTGTTTTTCACTGTTTGTTGATTCAACCCACGATAGTCAATGCACAATCTCATACTCCCGTCCTTCTTCTTCACAAACAGCACAGGGGCTCCATAAGGTGAAATGCTCGGTTGTATGAATCCCTTTCTCAACATCTCCTCCACTTGAGCTTTACATTCCTCCAACTCATTTGGAGCCAAACGGTATGGAGCTTTGCACGTTGGATTGCTTCCGGGTATCACCTCAATCTTGTGATCTACACGCCTCTTAGGTGGCAACCTTGCAGGTAGATCATCTGGGAAGACATCCTGATACTCTGTAATAATATCGCTCAATGATTCCGGAATGTATAGATTGTCCTTAGAACCAACAACATCTCTTATAAGTCCCAAGAAACATACATCACCTCTAGAAATGGCAGTCTTACCAATCACAAAGAGAGGTAAGCTTCTATTCTGATATCTACTTCTATCTCCGTAAATCTTCCATCCACCACTTTTTACTACTTTCTTTCTCCAATCTACCTCCGGATTGTATTGCTCCATCCACGGCATTCCTAGGATGACATCATATCGAGCTAATCGGATTACTCTCCATTCAATCTCTTCCTGATACCTGCCTATGGCTAGTTGTACACTCCGTGCTAATGTCTCAATTGGTTCAGTTTGGCCATTTGGCAACTCCACTTCCTCACTCACATCCTTCATCAAACTCAATCCTAATTTCATTGCAACAGATCGTGATAGAAAGTTTTCTGTTGCTCCAGGATCAATTAGGACTCTCACCTTGTGTCCTTCCATCATCCCATCTGTGACAATCAATCATGCTTGTTTCTTGCTCCCTCCATGAGCCTCCAATCGTTGTCTTCTTCCAACCCCGCCTTTTCTTCGTTTAGTGGAACCCGGTAAGGCCCGAGAGGCAAGTTTCTTGGTGATCTTCGTTCCCTCGCAAGATCTCATCTTCATTGTCGTACTCCCTTCCTTCCATATTGTTGAAAGGCCTTCGCAACATAGGTCTTCCTCCGGGTGGTCCCGATCGAAGTTCTACGTAACTTGGCAATGTGACCTATCCTCCCACATGTATAGCATTGACGATTGTCACGAACCGCCATTCCTCCTCGATTAACCGTTCCATTATTTGCGGGAAGATCCGCAAATTTGGAATAAATGGTCGACGATTATCACCTCCATACCCAGGCGGTGGTCCTCGTGGTGGTGCATATCCTTCCCTCACGTCGAAGGTTTCCCAACTCCATGGGTGTTGGGCCAAATGGTTCTCGAACATTGCTTGATGGTTCACCGTGTGTGATCCCATAAGCACCCGAAATCCGTTGAGCAATTGCGATTGCTTCATTCTCTGTGGATGGATTACTTACCATCACCTCCTTTCGCACTCTCTCCTTCAGACCTCGTTTGAAGACATCTAAGGCTTCTGCTCCACTCATATCCATAATGGATACTTGAAGATCACGAAATTCTTCAATGTATTCATGTATGCCTCTCTTTCTCGCTTCAATTCCCACAACTTCATTCTCGCGGTTTGAAGGAATCCACCGCTTGAAAGTTCTGAAGAAGTCCCTCTTGCATCCCACTCCATGAAATAGAAGCACCTCGTTCTGAAAGCATTCGTTCCCATGTAGTGTACCATGTAAGAGCCTTATCCATGAGGTAAGACCGCATGAACATTCCCAAGTAAAGTAAAATCAAAAACATGAAAATGTGATAGATGTATATTCATCCTCATGATCCATCCCTCCAAAACTCCCATGGCCCTACTGCCCTCTTGTAGGCTTCCACCTTACATGACTTTCCCATCCGAAGTAAGAGATTGGCTTGATCTTCCATCTCTTGAAGTCTTCTCCTATTTGCCTCTTAGATTTGGCAATAGCGATCGCTAGCGGTTGGGGTTGAGTCTCTTGTATCGGAGTTTCCACTTCCATCTCACCAACTCTCTCTCTCTCTCTCTACCTTCTCACTCTCTAATGCCGAGATCTTGTCATCCATGGCTTGTTGCTTTGTATGTCCATCTACAATAGCTTTTCTTAACTCTTTCATTTCTATCATGATTGAGTTCAGAACTTCACTCATAGAAACTGACGCTTCCATGCTTCTCCACCACTCAAACTAATACAATGTAAGTATAATAACAATCCAATCTCTCAAAATAGGGATCAAAAAAGGCCGAGGTGATCCTAATACAGCTCTATAGTACTCTTCACCATAATTCCTAACAATAAAGTCCCTCCATACTCTCTTCTGTCGGTAAATTATTCTAATTTCTATATACGTGTTGAACGGAACCGGTGCGGGTGGTTCACGATTCAAATCCATCCAACATTCAGTATAGAATGTAAATGGTACAATCCCACGTTTCTCCATAACTGACAATCGGAAGTATCATTGGTATTGGTGATGCCATCACTCGAGCCATAAAATCTGCACCCCAATTTGCCACAAGGTACACTCTGAAAACATCCTTCTCCATGAATCGAATATGGATGTTGAATAGATTGGGAAATGGAAAGTTGATGCAGATTTCCCCAGGCTTCATCCATACCTGAAGCCCACAATTTTCCCTTTCCCCCTTACCCTACATGCAGATCAATGACCTCTGCCAGTCTCTATAAAACTCTCAAGAACTTAAAGTTATCATCATGATCTTGCTATTCCAAGAGGGGTAGTCCACACTCAAGGAAAGAGCAAGTTCGTTTCTCGATACCATTGTAACACTAGGGAAGTGAGGAGAGACCACTCGAATAGCTCAAGAAATTTTGAAATTGAGAGATACCTCAATGGTCTCTCTTTCTCCATATATAGTACTCAAAAAGGTACAAACAAGATGAGGTTACACAACCACCATCCACTCAATTCCTCGTGGATCGATGACGTGGCGGACATCCCTATGAACACACGGATTGCTGACGTGTACTCTAACTAACACACCAACTAACACACAAGAAACACAACCTAAAGAGCACACGGATTGCTGACGTGGCACCTTTAGATACTCCACTAATAGTCAACTCAAGACCATCTATCTCCTCCTTGCGTAACCTCTACTTTAGTTCTCACTAACTAAAGATGGTTACACACAGTCACAATGCATATGGGTAAACCAAGCCAAAGTAAACTTTATCAATGTAAAAAAATTGGTTAGGATAATATAACAAAACATGCAACCTACGCATGTTAGCCATGTGGCATAGTTTGGATTTCGGATTCCTCTAGTCCTACAGTATATAAAGCAAGGAGAGGTCTTGAGAAGACCGTCTCTCATCTTGGAAGTCATTCCGGAGTCATGGCCTTCAGTGTTACAATGATATCAGAGCATGCTTATTGTTCCTATGATATGGATCACCCCTCTTGGAAGAATAGTCTGGGTTGGTACAATTATTTGAGGAGAGAAAGTGTTTGTTAGAATACCGGCGGTGGCCATTGAGCCGCAAGTAGTGGAAGGGGTTATTGTGGGTGAGGAGGTTATGGATGGGGGAGATAGAATAGTACCGAGATTCCCATTTCTTAATCCTTTTCATGTCAAACTATTATACATTGAGAGAGCAAGGTTATTTCGGTATTTGGTTTATCATTTTGGTGCCAACTTCATGGACCAAGTGATGAGATCTTGAGATCCTGTTATCTTACCTATAGTCACCTACGACGTTACTTGGAATCTCACGATTTACATTTTAGTTTAGAGATGGACCTCAATAGACCACCACCGGTGAGATTCAACACACGGTGTGAAATGTATTGTATGTATCATCCTAAAGCTATGTTTCGGAGCCTAGTTATTAGAAACTTTGGAGAGGATTATTACCATGAGGTGATAGCATCACCTATTCCTTTTGTGTTGCCAATCTTGAGAAATTGGAGAGTGTTCATCTTAACCCTATACTGAGAGAGAGTGGACGGAGACAAATCATGGAGGACACTTTGAGAGAAATGATTCATGAGTTGAGAGATTTGAGAAACGCATTTGAGCAAAGTCAGACTCAAGTACAAGAGTTAGCTCAAGAATTAACAGCAGTCAAAGCGAGAGGAAGGGAAAATGAGAGAATGAGAGAAACTCCAATGGAGATGGAGACGTCACCATCCATGATGGAAAGTGAAGAAACAGTGAGAGCCCGTGCTCTTGAAACCCAAGCAGCACAACGAGCAAGAGAGCTAGATCTTCAGACATCCATTATTCTGAAGATGACAAAAGCTTGTAAGATAGAACCTTCGCGAGGTAGTCGAACCATGGGAGTTTTGGAAGGTTGGATTGAGAGAATGGAGTATCATCTTGCTTTGTTCAATATCAATGATCACATTGCAGGTCTTTTTGTTCGTACTTTGTTGTTGGAGAAAGCATCTACTTGGTTTCAGGGTTGGATGATGGAGTTCAATGAGTCAGGCCAACAGGTTACTTGGAGTGCAATGAAGCTAGGTCTTCTTCAGAATTTTCAAGCAGTTGATCCCATCATCACGGCACGGATGAGGTTGTGGAAACTGGAACAGAAGGGAAGTGTGGAGGAGTACATTGAGGAATTTTGAGATCTTCGAATTCAGATACGAGATATGAGTGGAGCTGAAGCCCTTGATTTATTCAAGAGAGGGTTGAAGAAAAAGATTCAACATGAGGCTTGTACACAACGAATGTCCAACGTTTATCACAACGGTGGAGAGGTATCAGTTCCCTCGAATCAATACTATGGACCCATGCTTATGGAGTTGGGCAACATAAGGAAGAGAGAAGATTTCATTCCAAGGGGAGTGAACGCACAAGGAGGAGATCGTCGCAACTCGAATCCTCATCGAGAAGCAAATTCAAGAGGAGGAGACGGAGTGGAGGGAAGACGAGAAATGAGACAGTGCTATAATTGTGGAAGATTTGGTCACATTGCCATGAATTGCCGTGCAGTCGGCAAGAGGAGCTAGACTCCCCTATCGACCCGGCTCTCAACAATCTTGAAGGTGGAGGAAGTGACCGATGGAAACACGGGGAAACGACGAAGCGCAGAACCTTGCCTCAGCGGCCTTACTGGTTCGATGAAAAGGAGGAAGGGCGAGGGAAGGAAGCACAAACATGAGGTAAATGGTTTGAGAAAGAAGAAAACATGTTTGATTGAAACGGATGGCGAGATAGAAGGAGTAAAAGTGAGAGTATTGATTGATCCAGGAGCTACAGAAAATTTCCTATCTCGATCTATTGCTATAAAGTTGGGATTAGCTTTAGAGAAAGATGAGAGTGAAAAGGTACAGTTGCCAAACGGGCAAACAAAGAGCATTGAGAGCATTCCTAGGAAAGTGGAGTTGAAGATCGGGCAATACAAGGAATCGTTGGAGTGGAGAGTAATTCGATTAGCTCGCTATGATGCTATTTTGGGTATGCCTTGGATGGAAAAAATATAATCCCGAGGTAGATTGGCGAAGGAAGATAGTAAAAACTATGAGTTGGAGGATCTTTGGAGATAGACTTAGATCAGGACACAAAAACTTACCTCTCTATGTGATAGGAAGAACCGCTATCAGTCACAAAGATGTATGTTTTTGGGCCTAATAAGAGATGTAAAGCGCTCCAAAAGAGCAATCTTTTATACATGAGGAGTTTACTTGTATCTTGAACGAGTTTCAAGATGTTTTTCCAGATGATTTGCCTCCGGGTTACCACCAAGAAGGAGAGTGGATCACAAGATATAGATCTTACTGGGAAGTTCACCTCCTTGTAAAAGTCCCTATCGACTTGCACCGAACGCAATTTGGAGGAATGCAAGGCACAATTGGAAGAGTTGTTGGAGAAAGGGTTTATCCAACCTAGTGTGTCACCATATGGAGCTCCGGTATTGTTCGTGAAGAAGAAGGGCCGGCTCCTTGCGGATGTGCATGGACTATCGTGCTCTAAATCAACAACGGTGAAAAACAAGTATCCATTACCGCGAATGGATGACTTGTTTGATCAACTTCATGGAGCTAAGTATTTCACCAAACTTGATCTTAGAAGCGGATACAATCAGATCAGAAAAGGCAGATGAAGACATACAAAAGACGACTTTTTAGAACTAGATATGGTCATTTTGAGTATCTAGTTATGCCATTTGGTTTAACCAATGCCCCGCTACATTTATGGACCGATGAATGATATTTTAAGTAAATATGTAGATAAATCGGTGATTGTGTTTTTAGATGATATCTTGATATATAGCAAGTCCTTACAAGATCATCAAAAAACATCTACGAAATACTCAAGTGTTGAGAGAAAATAAGCTCTATGCCAAGATGTCAAAATGTGAGTTTGGCAAAAACGAAGTAGATTACTTAGGCCATAGAGTTAGCGCTGATGGCATCCAAGTCATGAGTGACAAAGTGGAAGCCATTCAAAATTGGACCGCCTTGAGGAGAATCAGACTCAACTACGTAGTTTCTTGGGTTTAACCGGCTTTTATAGAAGGTTTGTGGAAGTTTTTGCTCGTATTGCTCAAGCTTTAACAAGTCTCTTAGGCCAAGGGCAAAAATGGCAATGGGCACTTCAAGAGATTGCATTTCAGGCTTTGAAAGATGCGCTCTTACATGCACCAATCCTTAAATGCTATGAACCCGGTAGACCAACAAAACTTGTTACGGATGCATCGAGGTGTGGCGGTTGGGAGTGTTACAACAGGAATGGAAAGATGGATGGCACCCAATTGCTTTCTTTTCACGGAAACTTTTTGCCGGCGGACCAAAAATTATCATACCACGTAGAGGGGAGGAGTTAGCCATTGTCTTGGCTACTAAACATTTGAAGCACTATCTCGGAGATAAGGAGTTTGTGGTTGAGACAGACCACAAGCCTTTGGTTTATTTAGAAACTCAAAAGGACCTCTCCAAGCGGCAGATTCGTTGGGCTGAATGGCGACAACGTTTCAACATGAAGATCGTGTATGTGGAGGGGAAGAAACAGCTTGCCGATGCATTGACACGAATGCCATGCATTAATCACATCACGGAGGTGAAGATTCACTCTGAATGGTGGGAGAACCTGAATCGAGCTACCAAGGAGGATGAGGAGATTGCACAAGCCCTTCAGCAGGGTCGAGCACATTTGGAACGGGATTGGCGTTCTACAAGGGAAAGATTTGGATACCCTCGGATGTTGCCCTTCGCATGGTGTTAGAGGAGGCACATGATTCGCCTATTATGGGCCATGTAGGAGTGGAGAAGACCATTGAAGGCGTCCAAAGGGTATACTTTTGGCCAAAACTAAGAGAGGATATCACTAGCTATGTTCGAAGTTGTATGGCTTGTCAACAAAATAAGGCTAGCAATCAGAAACCAACAGGTCTACTACAACCTCTACCAACACCGACTAGAAGATGGGAGCACATCAGTATGAACATTGTATGTGAGTTATCAATGACGTACACGGGTTATGATTCAATAGTCGTTTTTGTGGATAAATTGAGCAAGATGATCCATATTAGGCCCACAACAAAGACAATTCTTGATCTGAACTTGCCCGAATTTATATGGATGCAATTTTTGCTCAACATGGCTTAGCTAGAGTGCTCATCACCGATAGGGGCACTCAATTTACTAGCATGTTTTGGAAAACCCTATTTGGGCTATTCAAAACAAAACTAGCCATGTCCAGCTTATCATCCTCAAACAGATGGGCAAACTGAAAGAGCAAATAGAACTATTGAGGACATGCTTAGAGCTTTCACTTTGGAAGAGCAAGACGGTTGGGATGCACTTTTACCCTTGATCGAGTTTACTTATAATAACTCAATCAATGCATCCACAAAAGTCAGCCCTTTCTTCTTGATGTATGGAGAACACCCTATCACACCATCTAGCTTGGTGAGTGTAGGTCACATCGATTAACCATCAACCCAAGTTGAAGCAAAGGAAGCAGTTTGGCACGAGTCCATCGAGGAGTACATCAGGCAAAGCACAAATTAGCCATTGCCCAAAATCGGCAAAAACAATATGCTGATGCTCATCGACGACATGTGGAATTTCAAAAAGGCGATCAGGTGTGGTTGTCTACTACCAATTTGTCATTAATAGGGGTTCGAAAGTTCAGTCCACGGTTTATTGGACCTTTCTTGATTGTCCAATGGATTGGAGAAGTTGCCTACAAGTTAGAGTTGCAAACACACATAAAAATACATCCCGTTTTTCATGTGTCTCTCTTGAGGAAGTATACCCCATGATCTCCTTCCTTTGGCAACCTACATCAACCTCCTCCTTTACCAGCCATGATTGATGGTGTAGAGGAATATGAGGTTGAGAGAATCCTCAAGAAATGGACAAGAGGGCAACGGAACACCAAAGTGGAATATCTAGTCCAATGGAAATGTTATCCACTTTATGAAGCTACTTGGGAACCATTGGCAAATCATACAAATGCCAAGATACTTGTAGAGACTTTTGAGTCTTTTTGCAACGAGGACGTTGCGACTTAAATGGGGGGAGGTTTGTAACCAATCTTGGTTAGTCATAGTTAATTTAGCCAAAGCGTAGAGTGATCACTAGCTCACAAAAAGACAAGATAGTGGTGTGCACTATCCAAAAAATAAAAGGGTAAATGACGAGGTGGCTACTATGCATTGGTGGATGAAATTGTGTGCTAGACGTCTATTAGGAATTGGTTAGGATAAGATAATAAAATATGCAACCTACGCATGTTAGCCATGTGGCATAGTTTGGATTTCGAATTCCTCTAGTCCTACAGTATATAAAGCAAGGAGATGTCTTGAGAATACCATCTCTCATCTTGGAAGTCATTTCGGAGTCATTGTCTTCAGTGTTACACTACAGATGCTCCACTTTCCACTCATCCAAGAGGAAGGGTAATCACCTGCTCCAAAATACTGTCACATGTAGGATTTGCAACCACAAAGTCTACAATAGTAACCTAGTCATCCCAAACCAAGTATAGATCTACCTAAACCGAGTAGACTTCAAGGCATACTAACATTACCTTCATGTGAAGTATCCACCCTCTCATGTCATAACAAACATTACATCCCTAATGCCATCATAAAATAACTATCCTATGCATTCCGAATAGGCAACAAATCATATGAACTCCAAATGCATCTAAGATAGTGCCACACTCACAATGCATATGGGTAAACCAAGCCAAAGTAAACTTTATCAATGTAAAAAAAATAGCTAGTGCGAGTTAAAAAACCCTCATGCATAGTCAAGCCAAGATGCACGAGCATGCACCATTGTTAGACGTTGTTAAACGAACCCTAATATTATGAAGAATGATGGTCCATCAGGGTAGACTCTATGACTCTAGTCCAATTTTTGGGCAAAGAGAAAAAAGAGAGGAGCTCATATCGTACCTCAAGGGACAAAGCATCTCTTGTATGCCATAATAGTAATTGTAAGGAAATGACACAATCCCCGTCACTTGCATATATCTCAAAGATAGACCCATATGTAATCAGAACTCGGGACGATAATAAAGGTGAGAAGAGTGACCAACTAGCCAATAAAAGAAATGAATTAACTTTTTGATAACATAGAGTCCTCCTTAGCACTTCCCCTTTCTCAATCATATTCTCGGTTGTGACAAGAACCATATAGGATTTAGCGTGCGACCATTAGTTGTCCAAATGAAGGTGGCAATGCAGCAATGGGTTTAACTAGCCAAGCTTGTTCATCAAGAACAGATTAGCTGCAAAAGCTGTCTCAAAATAGGTCAGCATTCAACCGTGTCTTCTCCGCATGTAGTGTGATTCTTGCTCGCTGAAGGGTGCACTCCAGCCAGCAAGAATCACACTAGAAGTGGAGAACCCAAGAAGTAGGAAATGCAGAGCATATATTGTTAATCCGAGTTTGGATGCTGAACTCCGATCCATGAACAGCACTGTTGTCCGAGTGCAGGGAGCATACAATGGACGTGAAGTCCTTGACAAATGCTAAAGGCTGATTTTGGACAGTGATACTTTCAGTCCCCACTTTGCCTCTATTTGTTCCTCTTAGAAATGGGCTGACTCCGGTTGATGTCTTGAACGAACCGAACGATCACAACTTCTAACAAGAGCAACTTTGGTGATCTAGCGGACAGCTAAACTGGCACATCAAATGACCTCAGCTGTGAATTTGTACTTACAGCTTGTACTCTCACACATCTCAAGTTGAGCTGTGGATTTTGAAATGTCTTTAGTAATAAATCTTCATCAGGTCGCTTGCATGGCAGATGCTAAGAGGAGACTGGAAGTGCTCCAGTTAAAAACTAAAGCTAGAGTAATTCCACTCATGTACGTTGGACATGCCTGAAATTCAAAGATCGAAAAGTTTAATCTACATGAAAAAGTTGGAAATACCTCCTTCATCTACAATAGCGCACTACAAAAGGGAGGACCACTAGAGTCGATTGTTAAAGCAGTTAGCAAGTCCTCATCATAACATGCAGTACTCCAACTCCAAGTAATACTAGTAAGGAAGGTCTAGCAAGAAAAGAAGAAGAAAAAAAACGAACTAACTGATCTAAGTTTGAAAAAAACTTGATGGGGTCTTCCCATCCTTTTTGTTATTTTACTGGCCGTTACTTCTTAAGAAGGTTAGTCATTCTGTAGCTATAAAACTCATGTACAAGAAAGCTCCAAAAGGTGGAAGACAGTATTTCGCTCAATATATGACAGGCAGTGGGAGAGACCAGATAACAACGAATACGTTTCGGTACATAAATTGCAGTCTTGAGAGAAGAGGAGGAAGACACAACCAAGCTCTTCACGTCTCTCACCACTGCGTTGCCGCCAACCCAGATCACTGCAGGTCCGCACAATCGCTCAGAATTGCTCATCATCCCACCATAGAAAACCAAGAAGACACGTCCAGGACCGAACCGCGCTTCTGTACGCAGACCAAATGGGTCCCCGCGTCTCCAGGCAGCACCGCTCGACCCAAGCTTACGCATCGCACCGCCACCTCAATCGGAACACTGGGCTCGATGGCCAATTCTGCCCCAACTCGCTCTCTTCAGAGAGAAATAGCTCTGTCTCTGCGTCCATCGTGTGCTGAAATCGCTCAACATGGTTTGAACAATGTCCCGAAGCTGTCACATCGTAGTTATCATGCCGACTGCAGTACTAGACCCACCTTACTCGGTTCGTGCGTCTTCCTCTCTGTACCCGCTGTACGGCCACGTGTTGATGCCGCACCGCCTACGGCAACCCCCGACCCCGGGAATGGAACTTTTTCAAATATAATTGGAAAATTTATGCGAATGAAAAGAAAAAGAATTTATCGGAATAAAAGCCACAACCGAGAAAGTATAATAACAAAAGGGAATAAATGGAATAGCATGTGTCTTTTCGGGCAGGTGGTCTTCATGAAAATAAGGTAGTCAGGTGGAGTTATTGAATAACGTGTACAGCGACTACAACCACGATAAAAAGGTGTAAAATGTAATAATTCTTCCAATAGAGCATGGAATCTACTACATAGCCATATCGACCTGATCGGTTGCCACCATGACGTGTTGCTTACCGAAACAGCAATGTGTGGGGAACGATTTGATGGGGTCTTCCCATCCCTTTTGTTATTATACTTTCTCGGACTTGGGGAACTCTCGTCTAGTGTGCAACTGCAGAAGACCACAATATGCCGTGGGGCAACACTCGAACACTCAAACCTGCAATAATTAGCTTACGGTAATTTGAGATTTTTTATGGACCTTCAGTCTACGAGCATCGATGCTCGGGATTTTAAAACCCGTACAAATTACCGGTTCTCAGCTTGTCAGCATTTTTAGAACGGAGTATTTGCAAATAATCCCGTCAAAACGTACAATGATGGAACCATGATATGGGCTAGCCCCAATAACGTCACATTGGGAAATATATCTTACAAAATTTAAGATATCCAAATTATCTAATCTAATGCTATACAAATAATGGAGCATCTAGAAAAGCATCATCATTATTCTTGTATAGTTTGTATCACCTAGTGCTCTCTATACAATAATAAATTATATGTTATAATTAATCTAAAGATAATGATATCACTTCCGCGATATCCACTTATAGTAGACTCTTGCGTACTCTCTATGTAATGGAAGTTGGAGCTCTCACGGATAAAGGGGACCGGAAATCTGTGGTGCAAATATGTGAGAAGGGGACGCGGTTCCTACTAAGAAGGAAAGGATGATGAAATATTTCGTCTTGCCATATGACATGAGGCCAGAAGCATCATATTCCTGAATCCCTCCAACTTGATGCTTCCATAGCTGCACAACTCCATGACAAATGGCTGAGAGAGAGTAAAAGGAGGCCAGCGAGAACCCACGCCTTAGATCAAATTTGAGAAGACATTCAGCAACCGTTCCAAAATTTTCCCCCTTTGCAGATGAAACTCTAGCAGTCTTTCACTTGTGTGGCTGTGCCCGACTAACATCTTCGACGAATGAAGCACGATCTGTCAAAGTCAAATTGATCCTATTTGTCCCCTTACCGACATCATCGTCGTGGCTGCGAGGGAGAGAAAAACAATATGAACTGTGATGTTATATGTTCGGATCGACCCCCTACGTTAGAAAAAGTACTTGCAAAAACATCTCCAGCTGCGAAATAAAATAGGTTAGACTTCATGCTCACGTCAAGGCAGAAACGGTATTGTTAACATCTTTTTCCCAA
The DNA here is from genome assembly GCA_014180765.2 of Marchantia paleacea. Taxonomy (NCBI): domain Eukaryota; kingdom Viridiplantae; phylum Streptophyta; class Marchantiopsida; order Marchantiales; family Marchantiaceae; genus Marchantia; species Marchantia paleacea. The sequence goes on from MUAA02000018.1 coordinate 6,522,185, forward strand.
CTTCGGGTATCAAGTCCATCTTTGGATTCTGTACTTGTATAAGATGGATTCATAAAATGTCTGAAAATCTTTGTGGGATTTTTTGGGCCCTGGGGAACTTATATCGGAGTAGGAAGCTTAATTGTTTATGTCAGAGAGAGATAAATAAAAACTCACTATGTAAAGCAATGATTTCCCTCGCCCTATAATCCTTTTTGCTATATATTTCTTACTTCGAGATTTCCCTCGCCCTTCATACATCTTGCAACGTTTTCTTCAATGAACCATGGGTTGCCAGCTCCAGCACGTGTTGTGGTTTGCACTCTGGGATAATGGGAGAAACTCATAGAGTAAGGTGCATCTACAGTATAATGGTCAGCTGTAACTACAGTATAAGGGACACCATCTACAGTCACCCTTTGAAATGTTCTGCCAGTAGAGATCGGAAGAATATCAGCCATTCTAGTTGTCGAGAACTCATGACCATGGAGAAAAAGTTACTTCACACCTTTAAAGGTTCCCTACTTTGACCGTGATTTCATGAAGACAGAAGTTTTGAGACACTCGGCTTCAAGCAAAGTTAGTGGCAACCAACTATACGTATGCACTAACTACACAGTTTGAATGAAGAAAGGGATGAGAATGTCAGGAAGGAAGGGGAAGCGAAACTCTGAGTAGAATATAACTATTATTTCACGAATCCACAGTGGAGTTTTCAACAATCTCATCAATTGTTGAAACTCCACTTTGCAGGGACTTAAACAACTGCTCGATGTATACTTAAAGCCACGCTCCAATTATTCTCAGCGGAGCTATGCATTTGAACGTGTTTCATTGCGGTTTAAGTTATTAAAATTCGATAACAAGACCTGGTCACCTTGTTTTAGAGTCATAACTACTTCGGAGTGAAGATAGTCGATCACTAACTTATCTCTTCCTGAGGGTTCCTGAATCCACTCCACTGTAGTCTACAACCTTTGCTCTGTTCATATTGAGCTTTGAAGGAGCTCGCTCTCAAGCCAAAGTCACGACTCTCTAGAATATTGTAACGTCTCGAGCAAAGGGGAACAAAAATCGAAAAACCTCAGGCAAAATTCAGAACGTTTTGCTCATGAACTTTCCAAGGCATCCATGTCGCCATCTTTCCAGACAAGTGGACAACATAGAATAAAACCAGGATAATACAACTGGCAACTCCACGCGATGTCTTTTACGCAATTCTCCCGAGTTGATGTAAGCGGATATTTGTAAAATGGATGTCTCCACAATCTACTCTCGCAGTCCAAAATGTGCTGCACGACATTGCATACTATACGAGTAGGAAACAGTGATGCGTCATGTAACAAGGTTGATGGATATGACAACAACATGGTTAGCTGGAGGATGAAAAGACGATTCGATCCTTGAAGCTAAAGTATATGTTTTGGGGGAAGATGATGAAGGCTTTGCTAAATGTCACTGCTGAGATACTACTTTGCCATCCTTTTAAGTTGGTCTTCTTCTTCGTCAAGAGAACATCATACAGGCAGGGACTTTTATTAGAAGAATACTCCCGGAAAGAGACTAGCGGCAAGATATAGAAGATACCGATCGTGAAGAATACAAAGGCCATAGAATTCTACCCTTAGAGTAGCTTTCCTCTACCTGCCTGCCAAATGCCATGATAATTAGTAAAGTGCTTCACTACCATCGAAACTTGCCTCGTCTCCCAGTATGCACTTCTAAAATAATTCTTTGTAAAATGGGATGGCATTATATTCAACAAACAAGGCACGTAAACACCGTGACATTAAAATTTGAAGCCGTAAACTTGAAATTCAGAAACTTTTTATTTGATACACCTACGCACTAATCAATATAAAACGTGTGCTAAAATTTATCTTTTTTTTTTAACGCGTATTCTCCACATGGGATAGAAATCTGAAAGTCTCCTCATCAATAAATGCAAAACTTGAAATATATATTCAAGTCAAAATCATTTATGTAATTTACATGATTTTAATTTTGACATTTACATTTTCTACACTTGATGAAACAATTCTACACATCTACTTTTCATGTATCAGAAATATTTTGCACGAATTAATTAACTTTCTTACCCCTGAATTATGACATGCTTCTTAATTTAGTAGTGATAACTCCATATGTAAAAATATTTCAAATTTGAAACAAAAATACGTTTATTTAAATGGATGTAACTCACTTGTCTAAGTGCTTAAAACGGGGACTAAAAGGTAAATGGTTTTCACAAAACTGCACATAATTCGAGATTATGTGCAGCTTTGAGTAATTTTAGCATATTGATGGTTAATATAAATCTTAACTTCATATTGTAAGCAAATTCAGTTTCGAATGTAAACCAAAAGGGTGGAATAGTTCTGACGGGAAATGCAACATTTGAGTAACTATGAGCTGGGAACTAAACACTCACATAGGGGAAGAGAACAAAACATTCAGGTGGATTCAAATCTAATTTTGAGCTTTTATTATTTATAAGCACAATAACAGTTTACAGCTGCTCCTCCCAATTTTCCTCTTATCCAAACGGTATCACAGTGCAAACTGTGTATCTGGCTCCGGCTGATAAAATATAGTACAAACTCGGTCTGTTTGGGGCAAGGATTCCCAAGGATGTTCACAAGGTTTCTTGAACAGGACATGCAACGTTGTCCACTTGTGGTCGGGAAGGAGGTCGACTGTGGTCCAACCAGCTGCGAGCCTCCGAGGTTTTAGTCGATTGGGCGGAGCGGCTGCCGAGGTGGATGATGGCGACTATCATAATCTGACATCCACAATTTTGGAACGTGCGCATGAAGATACCGCGAGGCCTAGGGGAATGTGGGCCCCGCACAGCCCCCTGAATGCGTCATGGACTCACGGGAATTCACGTGGCCTGTGAATCCACTACGGGACAGAATATTATGGAATAATCGTCTCGCGGGAACTAGGTGGAGGCTGCCGGACGATTAGAGGGTCTTCCCCCTTCGGTCTCCCCATCTTTTTGCTATTTATTTCTCACTTGCCCTCTGCTCATCATTCAGCAATAAGGGAGGGAGTGCTCAATCATGGACTTTAATCTGTACTTTAGGTAAGGTGTAACTGGAAAGAATGAGTCTCCCTACCTGAAAGTGCTAGGCAAGGACAATTAATTTTGTGGTACACCGATATTACACGTTTTAATATTGTGTGTTACCCCCTCTAACAGGGTGATTAATTTTACCTTTTACCTTGCCTGTAGGTTCCTTGCTCGACCAAGTTACTGTACAAAGTAGTCACTCTTCCTTGCTGGTGGATGTACATGGCCTGCCTGAGGGAAAAAAATTTTACCCTTGTGAATCCCCCTTCAGGGTTCGTGGCCGAGGAGCTCCCCGTCAAAAGTGCCGGGACTACGTCCGTGGCAACTCGCAAGCCACGCGCAGTTCTCTCTGCTCGCGCTCGGTGAGGCCCCTTCGATTTTCTGGTCACTCGCGTATCCGTATCTCATTCGTTTATTTCCATTGACTTCTCTCGCAAACTGTTGAAGAGGTTGTCTGCACTCAATAATCATGAGCTGCTTTCTCTGACCCTCTGTGACTATCGCGTAGTCATGTTACATGCGTGGCTACTATTTCCCCGGAGCCTAGCCCCATGTTTAGGGTGTGGTTCCTCCTTGTACGCTTTGATGGGGTCTTCCCATCCCTTTTGTTATTATACTTTGTATTCACGATTTCCCCGGAGAGAAGCTTGACTTCCAGTAATTTGTGATGAACAAATCCTCGAGTCAAGTCCGATGTTGAAGTCTTGTGATTCCATATTCCAGTTTCCTCAATGCGCTGTATCAAGTTTATTCAACTTTCACGGTGAGTGAATGTCATATCGTATCGTAAGATGTTCTGGAGTGTAGACGAGGGTGGTGAGAAGACTCCTGAGAGAGCTGAAGGCAATGCGTTGTGATCAGTTATATCCGGTGGCAGCACTCATCTCTGGGATCGAGATGATTTGCGCAAGAATCGAGCACCACGATGGAGCATTCAAATTCTTCAACACATAAGGAGTTGTGTCCTGATTGTGCTCACTTCTTGTCTCGATCGTTGAGTCTGAAAGGATGTGTCAAGTGTGTGAGACCGGACGTCTTCTCTGAGTACCTGTGTTTGTCATTATATCACGTTTCGTCCTGTACAATGGTAATGCAAGTTGGCTGTGAGTAAAAGGGACTGGAGATGAGTCAGATAATGAACAAAACAGAACAAATGCGAACCTTGCTCGTTCATGATCTCACATTCCTCTTCACACGGACAGTTCCACTGTATGAGTGACTGTGAGTTTATCCATTAATCTATGCTCGAGAACCTACGCTTTGGTAGCGTTGAAGTCTGTCCACTCTGTACACATACGAAGGTCAAGCCTGTGGTTATAAGATACGAAGATTACATCTTTGGACTGTCCATCTTTCGTCATAGCGAAGTTCACGCGGAATAATAATGTTTTTCCAAGACATCTGGAACTCATGATTCCAAAAGACAGTAATATGTCCTTGATAGAAGTCTCATTCTCTGGTCGGAAATTCATACCGCACGTCCTCAGCTAGCTGTTTCAATCATCTCACTGCTCAGAAGAAGAATTGGAAGGCTCATCGGTTACGCATAGAAGGCGAGTTCGGCTCAATACTCTGAATCCCAGGTGACGCATACTTTTGCAATTCAGATAGGTAGAAGAGTACAGTAGAGCAGTGGAATCGGTGATCCTGAACTGTGTGATTCTCTTTGGCTGCGAGAGGTCAACCTGTACTAAGAGTCCACGTTTCCCACTAACAGTATCCATGCCGACCGCAAAACGACGTTTACCATGGATTATACAAGTATATCACGATCGTAATAATTTACATCGTGTTCTTATCGCCACATCTTCCACAACGTGTTTGATGTGAGAGGATTACTTCCACCTTATCAGCGCAATAATCATCAACCTCGAGACACCGGAAGATAGAGCTTGTCGACTGCTTGTAATTTGGATGCAGATCCATCCTGTGTTGTGGCTAATGGGATGACTACATCAGTTCGACTAGATTCTGTCGTTTTCTAACTGTGCAGATCTGTATCCATCACAAGCTGCCCACCTATGTCCTTACTTGGGAGCAAGGGAACTGATCTCTGCCGGCCATCAGGATCTGCCTATTTGTCATTGTTTATTACACTGCAAACCTCCAAGGTAATCATTACTGTATGTTAGAAAAAAGCCCTCTACTACTCCACAGATCGCTGGGAACAGAATGTGCTGTAGCTAATCTCTGGATTTGGATGTATCATCCTCTTGTTGACTATCTACATTGATGCATATTTGGGCAACTATATTAACATACCAATAGTTTATTTTTTGGTATTGAGTCTACCTTGATGGAATAATTTCAGCAATTTCTACATTTTATTTTTGCAGATGCGTTGGATTCCTCTTGATATGGAAAGGTGGTACTCCGGTAGATGAAGAGGGTTCATATGAATTGTGGCACATTTGGAATATAGAGTAGAGTTACCCATGATATCATCAAGGATATGGTGCTTGTTATGGCAAGAGAGTGAGTGTTAGCATGTGTTGCAATCCACCAGTCAAGACATATATATACTAGGTTGGGGAACATTAAATTATTGTATGGGACGGTATAGTTTTGTAAATGTGATTACCCATCATCATGGATGGACGCGACTGACACTATCCAATAGACATTATAGAATTGAATTGAGAGAATAGACCAGAGTTTACAATACTAGGTGATAATATATAACATTATTATTATTATATTGTGACCATTATTTTATGAAACATGTATACATTACTCTAAATAGAGCAATAATCCATATAATAAGATGGTTATAGGACGAGAGATGCATTAATACATATTTCACATTGTTATGATATTGGGGTCTAGCCCCATCTAGCCGTTTGGTTTCATACGTGTACTACTTGATGGGTTCTTATCCTTATTTTTGCGATCTTATTAGCCCCTTTTCATTGAAGGAACCAAACAAAATTTAAATTTCTTTATAATTACAAGTAATGTAATGATGTTGAAAATGTTTAAATACGTGATGGTTGTCAGGACTCGAGAATTTCTTTAAGAAGACATCACCCACGATTGAGACAGTATCCCTCTACTCGCCCTCATGGTCACGATCCCTAGTTGTTAGTTTTTTGATTAATTCTTTTGTTGACTGAAAAATATAATCTGTCGGGAAAGGTTGTACTCGACTTAATAGGTTAACGCTTTTAATAAGATCGCCTTTAACTTCAACATAAATGGAGCCGAAATATTTACGTGTTTTCTAATCGTTTTATATTGGGAGCAGGTCAAGATTCGATTCTTCTTCCCATCATGAACGTAGTTTTTGTACTTGTAAGTTAAATAATCCGTTAGTCAACATTACGGTAATCTCTACATTAATGATAAGTCAAATATTTACATGAAGATGATTACCTTGGATTCACACATTATCTGGATGCTTAATGATGATTCCTCATTCTGTACTCTTCATAAAAAGTGTAGCTCGTGTGGTATATAATGCTGAACGGAATCTACCGAACTCACGTGGGAATATTTTAGACAAGGAGATTTCACGTACAGGCTGGAAATAGCAGACACGCTACAACGAAAACGAGCGGATTTGGGACCGAAGCCACTGAGTCACTAACTCCCATTCGTTTCGAAGGTTTGGGGGTCTTTTTTGGTTTTGGTGCGGAGAATATCTAAAAGTTTTAGTAAGGTAAGCTGCAACCGACTCTGACAGACAACTGAGGCCTCCCCGGAGATGAGCCCCAGTCCGAGCCCCACCTAGTAAACACATGTGAGGGTAGGACATAGATGTAGAGCAACATGCGACCCAGAAAAGAGCCACAACAAGTATAGGAGAGGCCGTGAGTAGAACCACAATAAAACTCGAACTACGTATAAGTGAAGGCGGTAACGAACCCTCCACCTGCCATCAGCGAATCAGAGAAGCATACAGACAGTTAAACTTTTTAACTTGGAAGCCCTGGTGCATGAGTACTATCAATAGGAAGTTGTAGTTCACGTGCAGGTCCTGGAACTAGCTTTTTTTGTACGATGAATTCCATATGTCCTTGACAGGACCCTGGTCAAACTGACATATCGACTCACGACGTATTACTACGGGGTACATCTGGTCAGCAATTCTGGAACTGCACGTCTGTCTGTTATTGGGCAATTTTTTTCTTTGTCCATCAAATATTTTGTTTCTGACTCGGTTGTCCTCTTGTCTTCTAGTTGCTACTAACAACTTTGAAGTGAGGTTTGAGTATGCATATTATTTGTTGATAATAAATGTTTTATCAGCTTATAATAATTGTTCATTGCAATCAAACTTGAGGTCAAAAGTTTCGATTATCAACTGTTGATACTTTACACGTTTACTTGGAAGAAACAGCTCGGAGGCTGACTCACGATGTACGTGCGACCTGGCACCTTCCAGCATTCGTTTCTCATTTTGATGGACTCCCAACATGCAGCCTCTACCCGTACAGTGAAGGAAACTGATCTTATCCGGGAGCAACTGTGGACAGCAAGAAATTGTGAAAGTATGTTTCCAGAACCTCCAGTTGTACACAGCAAAAATTCAATATTTAAGTATGCTCGTCAATAATTTACACTTAAAATGTTGGCTTTTTCTGTGTTTGATCATGCCATCTCCCGGTTTCTTTCAAAACAGGACAATTTCATTCTTTCATTCGTTGTGCCTACGGGCTCGGCATTTTCTTTGTCAAGTGGCAGGATCTAATCAGCAGTATCTTTGGCAATTCGCATAAGAATATTTTCTGTGTGCATATTTTATGTTTTCTTATGCCACGCCAAATTTAAACGCAAATGACTTGTGGGAAAGGCGATCAGTACAAACGAAGGGAAGCACCTTTTTCAGTCACCCACATTTTTTGCAGCGACCAAGGAGGCAACAGAACTCTGTGCAGCAGTGAGTCGAGGCGACAACAGATGGAAGACACAGGCAGGCTGTTCGCCAACGTCTGCTCGCTACAAACACCAGACACAAACGTCCGCCGCCAGGAGAGATGGATCTGATGCCTGAGAAGAAGTATGCCACCGCATGGAAGGGCGAACGACGAAGTTAGAACGAAATGTCCACCGCGATGCTGGAGAAAAAATTACTAAACCTATCCGAAGCCTCTTGTGGTACTGACCGTCTGGGAACTCGTGGCACATATACGCCAATCAGGTAGTATATAATATGCGGTGCATGGTCGCTACTGCTCGATCACTCTCGTTGGGTCCCGGTTCTAGGAGATATTACACAGGACGCCGTCATTTCTGCCGTCCACCCCACGGCTGGAGTCCTGGCCATACGTACAAGCGGGCTAGCATCACCGCTCAGGCTCATTACTTTTTTGCGTGAACGAAGAAGGCTGATGAGGAGTGGGGATTGTGTAGACATCAACTCCAGTAGGCGAAAAACCTGCGACAAAGAGGTAAACAAAGTAAAATAACAAAAACGATGGGAAGATCCCATCAAGCGTACATGGATGAAACGAAACGGTTAACATGGGGCTAGGCATGCCATCCATGTCTGGCATCCTGATGGTATTCTCTTTTGTATTTTATTCGTACTTTTTATACTTCATTCAGGCATCCGAGAAGCATATCTTGCAATTGCACGAGGCGCAGGTCAGAATCACAGCAAGACAGAAGAGAATCGAGTGCTTGTGGAATAAATAGTACCGTGAACTGTGATGTGCAGTGTGTGCAGACTGCGCATGACAGTCGTTGAAAGCTGGTCTCCCAGATTGAGTCATGGAGGAAGAATTTTGGATGAGGCATGAAATCTGGAAGTTTCCTTACTCTGTACGAAAAATAATCGTTTCAAAGGGATAGTTCTAGCTTTCCCTCCGCTCTTCCGGATCATGCTACAGCTTGATCAGATTAAAGAACTTTCATTGTAAATAGAAATACAAAAAATGTCCAAAGCTCTTTTCTATCCCTCAATGTACCGGTGGTTTGAAGTGTACAAGTGCATTGACGAGGCTATTCACTGCGATGAACTCGAATTACACAGTCCGATTAATGGACTAATCTTTCTTTCATGACTTACAACAACTGGGAACCAACTGGGACAAAATAGCTGCCTGCACATGATCCATGTGAAAAATGGAACCTTAATACGTTCGAGTCGCCGAAAGTGTACATTATTAGGTTTGAATAATCCTTGCTAAGCCTTATACACGGAAAGAATAATTTACAGCTGCGTACTGCATACTTTTTCCGAATGCGGTACTCGAATTTACAGATTCCGGAACCCGTTCCGTGTGTCTAGAGATTAAGCAACGTTACTCCATTACCATGCGAACCCAACGTTCTCACATTCTTAAAAGCTTTCTATCAGTAACGATGGGGCCGGGGGAGGAGTCTGATTTTTGTGAGGAGTATATGAAGGCGGAAGAATGCTCACCTTCGGCACACAGTCTGTGATAACCAATAACGCCAGTTGCTGAGGTCGAAGTTAACTTCGACATCTTTCAAAGCTACAATTTAGACACTTTGGGACGTATCCGAGTCTAAGAAACCTGCCCTGTTAGTGGCATCCATGAGTCTGCATGAAGTTCAATCCCATGTAGACAACGGAGATTTGGCAATGAGACATACATCTTTACCAATTTTGTGTGGTAGAGGCAAGAATGCCGCAGGTACCGTCATTCTTGGCGAGTTGGGTGCTCGTTGCACCTTTGTTATCTTCTCGATTTGTGATCGCAGATAGACCTATTTTGGAGATATATACGAGGAACGTAGATACGGGATCATTTCCCTTATAGGTATTATTACGACATACGAGAGACGTTTTACCATGAGGTACGACATGAGTTCCCATCTTTTTTCTCTTTGGCTACTAATTGGACTAGGGGTCTAAGGTCTATCTTGATGGACTGATAGTTTCAGGAGTCTCTACATTCACTCTTAGTGGATCTGGCCATTCCTCGTACTACTAGAGCTCTTCTACGCTTTTGCTCGGGCAAGGGTGCATGCTCGTGGATCTTGGCTCGACCATGCATGAGAGCTTTCCGACTCGCACAAGCTACTTTGTCCACAGCGATTAGGTTCCATCCATCTACATCTTCATTACTCACATGTGAGTGTGGTATCACTTTAGATGCAGCAAGTGTTCATATGACTCGTTGTCCATTCGGAGGGCATAGGATAGTTACCCGTGATGTCATTATGGATGTGGTGTTTGCTATGGCGCGAGAGGGTGGATACCTCACATAGAGAGAGTGTTGGTATGCCTTGCAATCGACTAGGGTTTGGGAGGACCAGGTCACTATGGCTGATATGGTGGTTACCGATCCTACTAGAGACACCGTTTCAGAGGGGGTGATCACCCATACTCCAGGATGGGCATCGAGTGGAGCGGCATCAGCCAAGGTCTCCAAGTATAGAGGTATGCAGAGAGGTCTCCTCTTTGTTCCTCTAGCTTTGGAGTTATATAAAGCTATGGAAACCGACTTCGACATGTGCGAGAGCCTACCATACTAGGCGATATGGGGTATCAATCTCTTTAGGTTACTGTATAGCCTATTTTAGTCAACGTATTTCTATTGTCTATAGAAAACACTAGCTGGTGCAATTCATAAGGGATCGATCATGTTAGGAGATATTTTTTCGGATGTTCTGTAGTTTGTTTGTAGACCTTTTTACTTGGATAGTTGAGATATCTTAGGTGGTGGAGACATATTTCCTATGTAGGCGTAGCCCCATGTTTCATCCTGGTACGATTTGATGGGGTCTACCCACCCCTTTTGTTACTATACTTGGTCTATTTGACTTTGGTAGACAACAAAGCGTCCATTGGCGTGTTTTAAACCGGTGTGCAGTCGACATATAGAGAGGAAATCCCTATTCCTCTAGTACTCGTACATGACGGCGTCCTATGCTGCTCCCCTTCGTGGCCGGAACCGGAAATCGTAGCACGTGATGAATTGTTGATTTCACGCCTTGACTGATTGCACTAGCACGAATTTGCACTCAAATTACCCACGTGTCAATCAAGTGCATTCTTAGCTTCAGCGCTGCAAGTAGAAGAACCACAGCAGCAGTCCGTTTCGAATATTGTACACCACAAAACTCCGTAGACTGATAGACTATACACGTGTGATCAACAGTATCCCTCACTCATGGCATTCATCGATCGGCAGATCTAATGAAATACATTGGTATCGATCGTTGAGCCGAAGATGAAGGTTTCTTTTCGCTGATCTGACCAACCGGTACCGACCAGCACATCATACCTGGTAAAGTGTAATTTTCAATAATGGAGTAGTTGTAGTGTAGGAAGTGTGTTCCGTTGGAAGTTATTACCCCCGTTATTTTTCTTACAAACTTGATTCCAGAACCACAGTAATTTCTCACAAATTTGCTCGGATTTTTCACGAATTTTGATTACCAAGCCTTTTCAGCCTTGTCAGTCTAGTTTAGCGTATCACCTCTTTCTTCTGACGATCTTCAATTGTACTTAAAGGTATGAACTCTGCAACATTAAGTTCCTCGAACTTGGTAACGCGGGACATAGTGTAATAACTAAAGGGATGGGAAGACCCCATCCCTTTAGTTATTACATCGGAAAAGGATGGAACCAAACCAGAAACACGGGGCTAGCTCCAAAACCATCGCGCATGGACATATGTCCTCCATGACCCAAGATATCTACATTATCGATGTGAATACGGTCTATGAATATTAAAGTGTTATTTTATACATATGATTTAGAGGGGAATTTTATAGAATAATGAAAATATATTGTATAAAATAAATTATAAAATAAATTAAAATAAATTGATACATAAATATGATAAAATTTCACATACTCTTCATAAACATAGTTCAGGATTCACATCACAAAAACTTGATGTTTTTTCTTGCATATTTAAGCATGATCAAATTTTACTAGCAAATCGCTGACCATTTCTGTATCTGACTTTTAGGGTTCTTCAAGTGCAGGCATATTGATTCAGGAAATGATGCAATATTAAAACAGTTACCAATGATACTCTTATGATATCAACCATTTTCACTCCGCTCAATTAGATTCACAGTTAAGTGGTTCCTGTTTTTCTTTCCTCTCAACGAACACCGTCTTGGTCATTAATCTTGACCGTATTCACTCACGGTTTGTATTGGTTATCACTTCTCGTCTAGGTGTTGTATGCCGGCATTCTTTCTACTACTGTGCTAGACTCATTCGTACAATCTTCCCAATCTTTAGAGAACCATCCTAAGATGATTACTCAAACGGAACTATCCGCTAGCGAAGTCTCCGGCAATATAGCAGGTCAAAGCTTTGTCCGAAACATTCTGTGGACACTGAAGTTATAACGGCGTCAGAACCTGATTATTGAATGTAAACATTTTTACTCAGCATTCTAATTGAGAAATCATAGCCGGCTAGTAATACTCGCCTCTGCAGTTTCATTCGCTGTGACCTCAAAAACAACATGTTTTTTAGAATAGGAATATGGAAAGCTGGAAGTATATAAAAAAAACTCAACGTATGGAGCAGTAGTCCACCATGGAATGTGAAATTTCTAGCATAAGTCTTGCAAGAAAAGATTCTGACTAAATGAAGCTGCTGCCTACACAAAACAAATTGGAAATATTAGAAATATAGAAAATTTAAAACTTAAATCTCAATAAAAACGGCGAACACGACGTCATATTCAAATATTCATCATAGCCGGCTAATGTAATTATTTTCTATAGAAAATAATGTGTAAAGACTTAATTTATTTTACTCATTCGATATAATGCCAACTTTACATGCTATTGGGTATTTTGGTGATACACAGGGTGGTAAATGTAATTCTGATGGCGTTCCCAGGATGTTATCTTAGATTCTTTTTCTCAATGACACAATAGAAAAAATATCCTAGGATGAGATATGGACTTTCGAAACAAAACTTGCCCAAAATCATGAATTATAAACATGTCACGAAGACCAGGGATTGTAAACATGAAAATCTAGAAAATATATCACGCAAAATCTCCCACACTTATGTCCAACATCTGAACACGACGTCATTTTCAAATCGAAATCCAGAGCTTTCTGTAGCCGTCATTTCTAGTAGTATCCTGTCGTCCGGTCCACGAATGTCGTCACTCTGGTCTTACCTCCACCGAGGAATGCATTAAGCACTCCCAGTGTTTCGAACACGGACCAGAACTACCCTAAGCAAGGACAATCATGGTGGCCGCTGTGGAGAGGAACTTGGGGCAAGTAGTACCTTGTAAGAGATTCCTGCCTGATGTACGTACACGTTATGAAACCTCCAACCTTGTACTGTACACTGTAGGATTGTTGAACGACTACGGCTCGATGACGGGGAACGTTCAGAGCCGTCAGATTTCACTGCAATATGGATCGCGGCGAACTTGATGGCAAGTCACCGGCCATACTTGCGATCGTTCGTGGTACAGTGTACTTCATAAAGAGGCGAGGGTTGTGCCTTGCCGCGTCCAGGACTCCAAAAGCGCATGCAAGATGTTTGAACTGTGGGCTCTGGACAGTTGCCTCGTAAACCACAGTTACTAGAATTTTTTTTGGGATTTGGTATATATCCACATATATTTGAGAAGATGCGATTCGGTCATTTCCAAAGGTCCGTGAGGAACACTTTCTGTACTTTTAAGAAAGTCATTATCGTGCAATCGCTAAGTCGGTAGGTTTTAGTACTAAATATTCATAAGACAATCGATTGGACGGACAGAAACTTCAAATTCCATGGAAACGTCATTCAAATTCCTTTCCTCGTCCTGAAGCGCTAATTGTTCAGGGCAGACATATTTATGTAAAACGAACGAGACGGTAAAATGTTAGGGAAGTTTCTTGTTTACATTGATATCATCTTGTAGGTTATCGTAATAAACATGTTGGGCGGCTTAATAAATTCAAGATTTCAAGGAGCAGGTTCCACATCCCACATGTTTTTCTCAGGCCCCAATCAGATTGATGGTGTGTTTCGGACTAAGTAGTTGCTGCAGTTAAAGTAGAGGAATGGAGGAGATATGAAGACTTGTCCCGTACTTGAGTTTCACTTTGGGAAAACTTTATTTGATAACACCAGATATTTGAAATATAAATATACTTACAATTCATTTGTTATAATCATATGGTGACACCATCAGAAGAAAATACTAAAGACAAAGAAATACTAATAATGGAATAAATTAATTTCAATTTAATTTATAACATATTTTAGACAGTGACTTTTCATATATGCAAGTAAAAAATAATAATCAATATCCAAATAAACATAGGATGCAAGAAATGAATCCATCTTAGATAATTAATTCACCTTTTTATCAACAATAAATATTTAGAATCGAGGATGATACATTTCCCATTTAATTAAGCTATTAGGTATTCAGAATCATAATTGAATTTTTTAAAAATATGAATTAATTTTCTCTAGATATTATAATTTTATATATAATTTGAAAATAGATGATTGAATTAAAAATCATCTAATCTCTGTGAGTATTAAATTTATATTTTACTGAAAAGAAAATTTTAAAATTTTTGCGTCCAAAAGGTAGAATGGAAATTGTAAAACTAAAATGTCATGATATGTTACTTTTGATGATGATGGTTCTCTAAATAAAATTTCCTATGATTAAACCTGCTGCATTGAAGATATTTGAATTTTTCTATTTTTTTTTTAATCTGGGAAAAAAAAGAAAAAATTATTAACCTCAAATGTTATGAATTCTTGAAACTATTAGTGTTTTATGTTCTCGAGGTGTAGTCAACTAGTTCAGCGTTGAAAAAATGTAGTTTTCGGGATTTCTAAGTATCGAAACTGAGTATATATTCCATGGCTGCCCTTAATTTTTTTTGCTGCGAAAACTAGCTAATGAAGTGGATGGAGGTTGAAAACGGTACTTCTCGTTATCCTCGCGCACATTCCATGCAGTCGGGTCTTGCGTGCTACGCAGCTTCTCCGAGCCTTTCAATCATTTATTACCCAGTGAAAATCTGGAACGAGGCAAGCAGGATTAAAAATCGAGGCACATTAACTCTCAGTTCTTGACTTTTTGGGTCTAACATATTATACAGTACCTGGTCGTTTGAATCCGACTTCCCTCATTATTAAACGGGAAGACTTTTGCGGTCAGGTAAAACGAAATATCAAGTCTAAATATATTTTTATTAATATCTTTCCTCTAGAGGTAAAGTTATGCCTAACGTCATATACTGTGAGTACATTAAATTCGTGGTTTGAAATTGTTGGGAGCAGTTGATAATTTAAACAAAGTGAATGTCAAAGTGAGATGATTTACTCCCTATAAAGAGCATATGTTCATACTTGCAAGGGATATTTACCCATACTTGCAACGGATATTTACCCATGATGTTACTTACAAAGGATATGATGTTTACTATGGTGGGAGAGTGTTCGCATGTATTGCAGTTGATTATATTAACGTAGATCTATATTTTGTTGGGAGGGCCAAAATATTGTTGCATACATTGTGTTCAACGATACTACACATTATATAATTTTAGAGTGATTGATTACCCATATGTTATTACCCATATTCATGGACGAGGAATGAATGGAGTGAGAGCAACCAACGTCTTCAAATATAAAAGTATACAAAGAAATCAATTCTTTATTTCTCTACCTTTGGAATGATGGACACCGACTTTGACATGTTCTTGAGAGAATGGGTGAGAGCCTAACATTCTAAGCGAAAGTGTATATCATTATCTTTAGATTATTATATAATCTATTTTAGTCAACATATTTTACACTGCATAGAACATTAGGTGATGCAAGATGAGAACAATCATACTTTTTTGGATGCTATTTTGTATGAATATCATTTCACCTCCATAGTTCATATATTTTAGCTACATATATAGACATATTTCCTATTGAAATGTATTGGGTGTGGCCCATGTTAACCCTTTGGTTTCATCCATGTAAGACTTGCTGGGGTCTTCCGTATAATTTTTTGTTATATTAAAAGCACAAAGTATAAAAACAAAAGGGACGGGAAGACCCCATTTTTGTTATATTACTTTGTGCCTATCACTTTTGTAATGGACATTTGAGTGTGAGCATACGCGTTTAATATAATCTCATGAGTCATGGTGAAAATTCATCATCTCAGCAGGCAGACCATGCTGAAGTGTCACTATCGCAATAGAAAGCTGAAGGTGACGCATCATCATTTGATAGATATAGAATTTTGAATATGGTAAACAGGGTCGATTCAACGAACCTGCAGGATGCATGTACATGATCAAAATGTGAGGAGACCTCAGTAGGTAGACTGTCCCTCGACTGCATACGATACATGGTCTACCGGGTCCACTACTGCCACTGTCACTAACCTGTGGAGATTGGAAACTTACTACAGTAGTGCAATACTGCAGTCTTGTTTCTTGACTTCAATGTGGTCATGCTGGGGACTCCCATCTGTGTATGAAAACGGGTATTTTTAGCTCCACTCATTCTTGTCTTTTTCTGGAGCCATGATTGCTGACTACGTCACGCATTTTGTTTGATCCAGCTCGTAGAGAATCGCCCACCACGGATCAGTCCATACAAGGAAGGTGAGGGCGAGCGTGGGAGGGAAGGAGGCGAGAAGGAGGGCCAGAACGTAACCACGGTGACAAATTAGAACATAATTCAAAGTGACCGAGTTGCGGAGCTAAACTCAGGAGCGAAAACTAAACAGGCGGACTCAGTACTAATCACTTTGCTACCTACGGGGCTATAGACTAAAGAATGATGCTATCACTTCGCGAAGGTCGAGGGTAAAGATATAAAGTCCGCGGCTCGATTGCAGCTCCTCAAACTACGACATATTGTCGAGAGACGGTTGGCATAAAAAGAGATTACATAGCGCAGGTAGTAGTGGAATTTTGCGCCTTCGGTCCTGTGCACGATCGTCGGTGCAGCAGATGCCATCTCGGTGTGGGATCGCTGCACGGCCAGAACTTGTGTTAGTGTATGAGAGGAAGAACGAGTGAACAGCAGCAGCAGCAGCAGCAGCGAGCGACCCCAGCTGCTAGCTAGCGAGGACTGGAACTAGGAGCTCGTGAGATTGGTGCCGCAAGATGGCGAAACATTCCTTGACACGGCCGCTGTTGGACAATGACGATCAGCCTCCGGTCTTGCCTCCTTCGACTTACAATGCATCCGAATCCCAGAGACTCGCCGAGGAACCGAAGGAGGAATTTAAGACATGGTTGGTAGAGGAGCTGACGCACCAGTTTTGGCTTGCGGGACCTATGATTCTCGTGAATTTACTCCAGTATTTACTCAACGTGGTATCAGTGATGTTCGTCGGCCATCTGGGAGAGCTTGCGTTGGCCAGCTCCTCCATCGCGACATCCCTCGCTGGAGTTACAGGATACCACGTCATGGTGAGTTTCTCCCACGCACAAAGTAGCTTGTTTTTTAAATTACGACTCTCGAGAGTTAGCAGGCCGACTCGCATGAATGATCAAAATCCCCAATTTGAAACCCTTCTTTGAACTTTGTTTTTATTCGTACACAGTTAGTGTCCGAATTGTATCAAGCCTTAACACGCATTTTGAAGGATCTCACTACGAACCTCCACTCTTCTACGTGCATCCTCGCTCCCTATTCCGGATCTGATCAGGAGTTTTCATTCGCACTTTTCAGCCATCACGCGTTGTCTTCCAACTGACCATCCGCCGTTGCCTTTTAGGCCAAGTGACGATAGATGTATACCCGTTCAGCTGAAGTGCAGCCTGTGTGCAAAACTCAGTCACGCAGTGTGCAGAATCTGCCCGCAAACCGACCAGACACCTCAATTCTCACAGCAAGCAAGAGTTTTATCGATGGAAACTTTTCATCATATCGTGCGTTTGTTTGTCCCAGCTGACCAGCCGCCGTCGTTGCTTGTTAGAGACTGTCAAAGCTCGGTGGACACTAATACGTGACATCGAGACGGATGGCTCGTGTCGATGACGGGAACTCTTTGTGAATCACGAGAGCCGATTCAATTCAAGCTTGGTAGAGTTCAGTTTGCCTTTCCACGGTGGTGTCGTAACGGAATTGAGCTGTGTAGAGTGACCGACGGTGAATCAGTTTGAGCAAATCGAACATCAGTGGGAGATGGCAGCTCAGATGTTTGTGCTGTTGTCTAGTACACAGGATAGAACAAAACTCTACCGATCTTCTAAGCTTCTTTGGCTTACGAGCTCAGCGGGTTACTTTTGGACTCGGGATGCGATTTTGTATGATGGACGTGAGAGAATGGGTCGAACAGGATCGTACAGCTCACGCGGAGCCCAGGGCCGATAATCGGGGTAGAGTTGACTATCGGAAGCTAGTTGTTGTTTTTTTGCCTGAGAGAGAGAATTATCTGCAGTTGGTAAAATTTCAGCCAAGCGCGGGGACCAGGCAGGCTTGTACGTGTTTGACAACTTTGTTTTTTCTGCTGCAGATGGGATTGGCTTCAGCACTAGAAACGTTGTGCGGTCAAGCCTTCGGAGCGAAAGAGTATCGGTTAAGCGGAATATTTCTGCAAAGAGCAATTTTCGTGCTCACCCTTTGCGCCTTTCCAATCACCTTCGTCTGGTGGAATATGGGGCCGATCTTGAAATTTATCGGTCAGGACCCCGCTATTTCAGACGGTGCTATGGAATACTCTAGATTCCTCATACCCTCTCTATTCGCCTACGCTTTTCTGCAGCCGCTGGTGAAGTTCCTTCAAACCCAAAGCGCAGTCAACGCGATGGCTATGTTCTCGGGAGTTACATTATTGTTTCATGCTCCCCTTTGCTACCTTCTGGTGTTCTACTTCGGAATTGGATTCCGCGGAGCTGCAATCGCCAACTCTATCTCGCAGTGGCTGAACGTGGTCTTCCTAGCACTTTACGTCAGGTTTTCTCCCACCTGCAAAAAGACTTGGACAGGTTTCTCCAGCGAAGCACTCCAAGATATCGGAGACTTCCTCAAGCTTGCGGTACCATCCACAGTCATGGTCTGGTATGTGCCTTAACTTCGTACTTGCTTGTTTATTATTTAGCAGTGCGTTAAGGCGACCTGCACTTGTATCAGTCCGGATCTCACCGGCAGACACGCACATCGGTCTCTTACTCATAAATTTCGAAGACGTTTGTGGCTCGAGGAGACTTTTGTGTTCGTGTAAAGTGGCGAACACCCCGTGCATGGAGACTGGATGCTTAGCGAATGGCGCTCGTTAGTACGTTCCCAACATCTTCGCCTGACTCTAGGCTTGGTCCGTGGGTGCTCATGCCTGCAGTTTGGAATACTGGTGCTTCGAATCCATTGTGCTTCTCTCTGGGCTGCTTCCAAACCCGAAGTTGGAGACCTCTGCTCTTGCGATCTGGTACGTTTCAATGTCCGAAGTGAATCGAATCACACGTTCTTCCCTCCATCGAAATTATTCTCAGGAGTTTCGTGAAAACCCGCGTTGAGCAGTTCCTCCTCGAACGAAGTAGATCTTTTCGCCGACGGTGTGTTTTTTGACTTGCGTTGGCTGCGGATGGGATGAGATGTGCACGAATGGGCTCGTCACTACGTCTACGTGGGAGTGTGTCTCATCACGCCTGAGTGCTAAGTCTGGCATGTCTGTCATGAAGGTCCTTTACTGACATGTGAATGTACCTCTCGTGCAGCCTAAACACTATAGCGCTCATGTACATGGTCCCCTTCGGTCTCAGTGCCGCAGTGAGGTAAGCTCACCGGAAGCCCAACCCAGAAATATCATGCAGTCTTTCTAGTTCCTCCACCTTCAACAACGCTGATCTGGGTAGAGAGAATTCTGGAGACAGACCGTTGAATTGCACTCGCCTTCCCACTAATGTCCCGTTATCTTCAAATGTTGCAGCACAAGGGTGTCGAACGAGCTAGGAGCCGGTCGACCGTACGCTGCGAAGGCAGCAGTGAAGTTGACAGTTTCCTTAGCCCTTATGGAAGGATGCCTTATGTCTATCCTGCTTATCTCCGTTCGCAGCATATGGCCCTACCTCTACAGCGGTGACGCGGAAGTTGTGAATTATGTCTCGAAGATGGTTCCATTTTTGGCAACACTCGCAATTTTGGATGGTTTCCAAGGAACTTTATGCGGTGCGTGCCTCATCGATTTTCCAAAACCTCAATTTGTTCAATACGGTGGGAGCTGAGGTTGTTTCTGCTGCAAATGGCGAGAGTGCAAGGACCTGGTTTCCGTAATCTAATGTTTTCTGGGCTCTTCGTACAGGTGTGGCAAGAGGATGCGGATGGCAACATCTCGGTGCCTACACGAATCTGGGTGCATTCTACGTGGTCGGCATTCCCACTGCTTTGCTGATGGCCTTCCACTTCCATCTCAATGGCTACGTAAGGCCTCAACTCCTCTTCTCGATATACATTATGCTCGTTCACACTCGTCCGACATCCGTTGACGGCTTGGGTTGCGCACTCCTCTGTGGAAGGAGTGAGATTTGCACATTCCTTTTCCCTCGCTCCCACATTCCCTTCCCGACCGGAAGTAACGAAGAAAATGCGAAAGAGATTGATGATACGGGAACCTTGTAGATTTTCGTATCAAACCGGCCGCATGGCAGTTGAGACGTTGTTCTGCACTACATCATGGTAGTGGGTGTGGTTTGGCCTGGACAAGGTTCTAACTTTATGCGTTTGGCTGTGCAGGGTTTGTGGATCGGAATCATCTGCGGTCTCGTGACACAGGCGTTCCTTCTCGCCATCATCACTTTAACCCTAAACTGGCAAAAGCTCGCCGACGAGGCCACAGATCGTGTACACCACACTCATGCAGCGGGAGAAGTATTGCCCAAACACGTGCAGGTGAGAGTAAACTCTGACACGAGACTGTTTCGCACGTGTTGTTTGCTGTAAATGCTGTTTACCGAGCTAGCCGACCTCATGGCGAGTTTGAGATTGGAGACACCATGAGACGCCCACGCACATATCATTGAATATGTGAGACCTGAATGTGGATCGTTTGGATGCAGAAAGTGGACCATTCTCAGCTGACTCAGTGATTAGAAGCCAGAAGCACACACCAACTCCACAATCAAAGCATCGGAGGAAACCATCAGTGCGCAACCTCCCCAGCGCACTTCGAACACTGCAATATCGCCACATTGGCGAGTGTTAGTACCAACCATTGTACCAGTAAACAACGAGCGCTATCTAGATGAATCCTATGATGGAACCGTGGTTCTGACTAGAGTCCTCAAAATTTTCTGCACTCTTCGGCGCATTTCACACGTTTCAGTTGAGGTTACATATCGAACGTACGGAGATCTCGGTGTTCTCGAGAGAGTTGTCCAGCCTGCATGCTTTGGAAGCCGACGTGGAGCTGAGCGAGTTGACTATATGTACTCTCGCTTTAAGTCATGACGGCTCGCAATTCTGTTTCTCCTATTTCTACAATCTGTAACACTCCGTTTCCCGATGTTTCTTTTATGTCGATAACATCAATATGAAAGTGAAACTCAGAGGAAAGATACGACTTTTGAAATCTGACAGAGTTGTATGAAGCTCTTTACAACAGAAGGGGATAGACAACAGATTTTTACACAGTGACATAACAGAATATATTCCATATCTAAAATTGAGTATCTTTCAGTATCTCTCATGGTTCCGATTTTCAAATTCTCTTGGTTTGGTCTTACCCGTAACCTTTGTCTATTGACATCCATCTCTCACTCTGCCTTTGGGCATCTGCGGTTTACCTCGTCTATCGTTTTTTATCTCTGCACAAATCGAATTCCGTGGTATTAATCTTGAAAACTTGAACACAGATTTGAGAAGAGAAAATTTTCTTGCCACGAAGGGAGGAAAAAATGAAAATATCTTCGTGCCAACCTTATGTGTGGCATCTGGACCATACTACGAAATAAAAATGTGCAGGATACTTAAACACTCCATAACACCACCTACAACGCTGTCTACACTAGATACTTAAAGCGCGCATCTACCATAAGACTTAAAATGTAAGGAATAAAATGCCCCTTGCCCCTAAAATTTACATACTAAAGTTTTTACACCATAGTACAATAAATGTTAGTTCATACATCCATCGTTTCCTTTCGACACTATTCAATACATGCTAAACTCTCCTTAAACTGATTCCTTATTGCTTTGATTGATGAAATGAGTTTATCCCGAAAAACTGACATGCTCCACACATCTTCAAACTGGACATCAAAACATTGAATAATTAAAATTTAAAAAATTTCGTTCAACAATATTAAAAAAATGTTCATGTATATGCAGCAGGACAACATCTTTATTCTTGGATAAAAATTTTTTTGAGATTACATAAAAACTTAAGATAAAAATCTTGTTTGAAATATCGGGATCAAGTTAATTGCCGCATTGAATGAAATAAATGTAGATGAAAGATAAATTCTTCGTAGATATAATATCATGCTATCCGCTCCAGTTTTCATAAAATTTCCATGAAAAAGTTGATAAATATGGCATGAATTTAACTATCATGACAAGTACAAACATCGAAATAACTTAATTTCTTTATGTAAAACACCATTGCCTCTATTCAATCTTGTGTCATGCATGAACATCAAGCAAGCATGAGGACCCAACAAGGTATTAGTAAAATTACAAAAAAAATAATTAAGCATGAAATTTAAAGGAATTCATATCATTGAAAATCATTTTGTTTCTACGTGAGAAGTAAAAATTTCCCACAGAATTAGAATAAATTTTTAAAAAATTATCTTGAAAGACATAAAGGTCCCTTTTGATAAAAATATTAAAGGTAAAAAATTATTAATAGTATATATTTAGTACAAAATTCATAACATGATTTATTCTCAGATCGTGATTAGCCGAATTGATATGTTGAGCTTTTTCATAGTATTCTAAACCAGATTATGTGTTGTTAGAGCATCATGTTTTGAATATTGTCAACCACTATGCTCACAACATCTTTAGTCAAAAAGTCCACAGGTAAAAGAATTTCTTCCTATTTTCTTTCTCAAAAACTTACGTAAATTATCATGATATTTTCAAGAAAAATCATATATTGAATATAAAAAGAATGATCTTAAAATGTTTGAATCTATGTTATATTTTTTATTTCTAAAGTATTTTATTGAAATCTATGATGACCATAAAATTCGACTTGATATTATAAATCAAACGTTATTAGTTATAAAAAAATATGTTTATAACTTATAGATCATTATTGTTGTGTGGGATCTGATCTTACTTGTTGTTATGAGAGATAATTGTAATATATTTATATCTAAAAGATTTATACATAATTATACAAATATTTTGAGGATTATGATTTGACAAGTAACTTCACATAGTTTAAACTTACCACAAAGGCAGTTAAATATTGAATCTCACTTTTTTCCCTCGATAGGGATGCAAGAAATTCCATTACAACAAAAGATGCATCCCATTCTCCTTTGATGTGAAAACATTGATCCATGCAAGAAATGTCCCAAATATAAGGATATGTTCACCTCATCCAAATCAGCGTTGAGACATCTCAACAAGGTAGAGAAACCAAGTAATATAGCAAAACGGATGGGAAGACCCCATCAAGTCTTATAGGTAGGAAACCAAAGGGGTAAGATGGGCTAGCCTTAATACCATCATAATGAGAATTATGTCCTACTGGAGCTAAGATATCCTACGTAGAATGGTATACATACTATAGGAGCATTCAAATAAGCATCACATAATGTATTTGCTCTTCTATGGATTACATCAACTAGTGTTCTCTATAGAGAAATGGATACATATTGCCTAAAATAAGCTACAAAATATGGTAAAGAGAGGGATATCCCTTATCGTCTAGTATGGTATGCTCTTATGCACTCTCTCACAACGTGTAAAATTCAGCATCCATAACTCCATATAATTTCAAATCTAGAGGAACAAAGAGGTGACCTCTCAACATACCCCTATACTTGAAGACCTTGGCTATTTCCTGCTCCACTCATATGGACTCTTGATGCATCTAAGGTAGTAACACACTTACATATGGGTAATGAAGATATAGATAGGTGGACCAAGCCAGGCGGAACCTCATTGTTGTAGAAAAGATAGTTGGTACGAGTTGGAAAGCCCTTATGCATGGTTGAGACAAGATCCAAAAGCCTCCAACCTTGCCATAGCAAGAGTGTGAACTAGCCTTAGTAATAGGCCTCTAGTTCAATATGTGGACAAAGAGAAAAAGGACGAGAGCTCATGTTGTAACTCCAAGGACAAAACATCTTTTGTCTATCATAATAATATCTGTAAACAAAACGATCTCATCCATATCTCTCACGTATATCTCAAGGATGGATCTATCTACAATCACAAATTGGGAGGATAATACAGATAAAGAATGTGTCCAATTAGCCAAAAACACTATAGGTGTTATCTCCTCCATAGATAATAAGACTATCCCTTCACAAAAAATTGACAAAGATGTCTATCCTCGTGTCAAATCTCATGTTACACATTCGAATGTTTATGGTCCGATGATATCACCAAAAAGTCCATGATCCTCCTATCAAAGTCTGTCAAGTGTGATATGAATGCATAAGAAGGAGGAATCATGCAAAGTAGATAGATGGGTTGACGATCAATACAGGAGTAGAGTATACCAAATGCCACTTACGGATCCCCTAGTAGCAAAAGGTCATCTACATGAAGTACATTCTTGGCAAGTGACATGTCTATGTAACATGAGACAAAGTCCTCAGACCCTATTAACACTCCAAGAATATGTAAGCCGTATGTCGATGTCATACATCACTCTGTAAGCTGGTGATGGAGGAGGAATGCTCAAGGGAGACCATGGCTGTCAAGACTACAAGATCAAGCTCGATAGTCAAGTAATCAAAGGTCTAACTAATGTGATCTACAACGCCCACAATTGTGTATCATGTGTTCAGGAGGAGAACATCCAACCTGACATGCCCAAAGTACTAGACAAAAGAGCTCTATAATGAGTCATGGCAAATAAGAATTCTCTTAAAGGATTTCCATATCAAGTATAGCAACATGCTATAGAATAATGATTCCACCTTATGAAAAGCCATGCTCATAAAAGAAAGAAGAATGTAAACTGTAGAAGAACTATACGAAAGTAATGAGGTACAAAGGTCCACCAACCTCTCTAAGCTCTTTTAAGATGGATGCACTTGATACACTATTAAAAGTATTCTCAACGTTTATCTAAAGGATAATTCGAATTGGATGGATATCTAAGAGTGCTCTAATACCCAATGATATCATCTCACAATCTCATAGTTTGGCGACTCCAAACTGGTAGGGACAAAGATGCTAATTTAAGTCGAAATAATGTTGCATGATCACAATTCTACTAAAAAGATACAATAAAACCTCCTCAATAGCAATTGATTTAATGCACTCCATGTATTGTCCATCGCGAGAAGCCATCTAGCACATTATTTATTAACAATAGAATCTTCCTTCTCGCTACTGATGTAACCATCTAGAACAACTCCATGAAACCACTAGAGGGATCATATGTTTGAAAGCAATATTTAAGATGTGTATATATCATCCTTGACAAGCCCCTCCTAATGATAAGCATGGGGTTGTGCATAGAGAATGGGAAAAAAGCAATTTATCAAGACATAATGGCTTTTTTGGCTGATACTCCAAGACCTCTAGTGATACTCCCTCGCCCATGTAAGGGATGTAAAGGTCATAAAGTCCTCAGTAGGACTAGCCATATAAATGATCAAGGGATTGTGTTGCTCTGCTATACTACCCATCTTGCCCCAAGATCGTACACTGTCATAATCGAGCCAAATCTGAAGTATCTTATGGCTATACCTGAATCTTAACTTGTGTGGTCCATACAGATTCCTGTTGCAATGTAGTCCAATCTCTTACTTTGAATCTCCAAAATCTAGTGGCCTCTTTTTTATTTCCAGCATGCTCCCCCTAGAGTATCGTAAACACCATAATGGAAGTAGAAAAAATAAAAATCATGCTAACTTGTCTATAGAATCACGTGCCAACCTATCAAACGGCAAGCAAAAAGCCCATCTAGCCTTGTTATGAAGCACACGAGGAAACCTTTGGAATAAATGTAGATATGGCAACTTAGTCTCGAAAAGCCCCGAAATAGAACCTTATTAAGATGTTAATCATTCCCATGAGATGATCAATATACCTGGAATGATCAACGAAGGGATCAACGTAGTCTATGTGATTCTCGAAGTGATAGATATTGATATGATCCACTACCTCACGTGCGTATTCCAAGTGGTCCAATCATAATCTTTGTGCATCTTTCACAATGGGTATTTACCCTTTGCAAGGTAAAGAGTGGATGCCACACTTGACATGGTTATCAAACACAGTTCTAGCCAGCCCCATAATGTGAAATAAAGTTATAGCTAGCACAAGAGAATGATAAGGACATATGGTAATCCCTCATGTATCTCCTCCCACAACCCATAGGGAAGGGAGTTGGTCCCTAAATTATTTTGGTTAGAACCACTGGGAGGACTTGAAGTAGAGTCAGGGTATGGGAGATTAGGAGGATTGGAATCAATGGTGGTGCCCTGCATCATGTGATCTCGGGTTGAGTTCAAGAGAAGTTGTTTCCTGCATGAGGCCAGGCCTAGAGCGGAGTTGTCATGGGAAACAACAATAGATGGAATAACATCATCATACTTCACATCCTAAAGCGCATCATTACTTCAGTTACACTTTACTTACAGTAGCCCGGAAAATACACAGTTGAAAACCTACAGATGTCTCGTTTGTGATCTAGTTCGACCTCCCAGTAACTTGTATTTGGCGAGATGAGACTGAGGTCCTGTTCAACGTCCTACAGCACGAACTCAAATATCTAGCAATCAACCAGCGTCATATACTCTGACCAGCAAATTTTCTCTTCTCTCAATCTATAAGAGTACCTGACGACGCGTCGAGTAGTGTAGTTTTCCCTGATACTGAAGGGCCATTAAAGCCAGAATCTTGTTTGGACGGCATGCCCATGTAGATCGTGCAGAGCCTGGTGGTGACCGTGGAAGGTTACAGAAAGGTCCAATTAATTCATATCTTTTTGGGCACCTGCAGTGGAGCCGTGTTCTGATCACGTTTGAACAAATAGCTTGGAAACGTTATAGAGGGCAAATATTGCCTCCCTTCCACTGTCGAGGACTCTGACTGCGAGCTCGCCATTTTGTAATGCAAATTTACAAATGAGTCACTGAGACAGAATGGCAGTGCAATGTTGAGCCTGCTCAGGTCGTGAAAGTATTGATAATGCTGCCTACTAGCTTTCGCAATGTTGTGATCTTGAGTGCCAGCCTTACCATCGGTCATCCGATAGACAGACGAGCTTCGAGTGTAACCACTTCGCTTTTGCCTAACTAAAACTCTAATGAGCACTCTAGAACTATAGAGGAGGTTTCTACTCCTACAATAAAAGACTAGCTCTTTTGTTTCTCCTACCTGTCCGCGTATTCTACCAGCTTGCAAGGGGCTGCTTACTAACGTAAAGATAATAGCAGAGGATTGTTATGTAAATTATGAATCTCGATGACTCGTGATTTTAGTAGATTCAACTACGTAAGTACGTTTCAATTGTCAATATGTCTTGACCCAATTTAAGTTATTTGTCTAGAAACCAAAATCTGTCTGGAAGTTATCCCTTTCGACGGCAAGGTTCGGGCTTCTACATTTTCTGCATAATGCAAAGTATTTATCAGGAAACATGTCTAATTCTATTTTCCAGTTTTCTAAACGGTTTTGACCTGCAGGAGATTCTCCATAGTCTGCAAGCTGATTGATGATGTTCTTGACTTCCCTAATAAAAAACGCTATGCTGACATCTTCCAACTTCAACTTGGGGAAATTCTGTCGAGCAGGAAGGCGTCGAGCATTGTCCGTGATTTCTATCAAGCTCTTGAGGACGCTCCAGCTGCCATAGCAGCGTCAAACCTTGCACTGAAAATCTGTAAATCTACTAGTTCACGTTCTTCAGTTTACTTCATTATGGTAGTAACTTGAAGTTAAGCTTCTTGTTCGCTCATCTACAAGGACAAAGCAGAGTGCATGGGAAGGGGGGTGGTGACACATCTATGTGATCGCGAAGCTTACTATCACCCTGACTCATCAAGAAATCCAGGGACATGAATACCATACAATCGTTTCAATACTTGTCACTTGATTGTGAATGTCTTTTCGAGGGAGTCCGTAACTTCCGGAGCAAGGTTTCAAGATGTACAAAGTTGTTAAGACATTCGAGGTTTGTCATCACAAGGACTAAGTTGGTCTTGGCTGCATAGTTTGTAACAGACAAGTTACACAAAGATTTGCCAATTCGTTCCCAAGGGAATGAGATGTTAATTCACTACCAGCAACAAATATGTAAATTTACACATCTTTTGTAGACTCAGGACTGTGACCTCCGGGTTGACTCTCACTCAGGTTTACCTCCAATGCCTTTTTGGAAGCTCATCATGAATCTAGAAGGACTTAAACTCACCCTATGACCATGACCCTAATGCACACTCTTACACAAATTCTCAAAGTCCAAGCTCCATTATGCACATTCTCACCAAGAGTAAGATATCACTCAAAAGGAAGTGATACTTTGGTAATCAAAGTCTTCATTGAATCAAGGCTCCACTCCGAACATGACGTCTCCAAGAACCAAGCTCCCCAAAACTAAGATCACCACACTATCTTCTCCCAAACTAACTTCCATTCAAAACTACTTGAGAGGTGCTTCTCAACCTCTCTATTTATACTACTTAAAATCTTACCCTAGTAACAATAAGTAATCACTATGTAATTTTTTCTTACCAAGTTTAAACGAGATAGAGATCACAAACCCCAATGAAAAAGGTACATGGTAATAGGCAATTGGTCCACTTGGATCTTCTAGAAGTCCAACTACTCCCTAATTGACTTCTAGTGTACCAAGTCAATCTCGCCCCTAGATTTAAGGGTCTTCACCAAGTCCAACCAATGAAAACTAGTCCAAGTCAAGGAAAGTCAAGATATCCATGTGATAGAATCTGTTCCTTGATTCCTACTAAACAACAAAATAGTAGTTCTCATCTACTACACCAAAAGTTACTCTATATTTTCCTCCAACTTAACCATATCTAGCTAAACATAGTCATGACTAAGATAACTTAGATACAATTTAGATATACTTACATTTTATCCTATATGTACAACCCTGGGTCTTACAAGACATGCACAGTCTAAAGAGTGCTGCGAATAAGCAGAATTCAACCACTCATTCCGATTATCAAACTACTACCCATCCATTAGATTACACACAATTACACATGTAAATGAAATTCTACTCCTGATTTATTGATGGGAGATTGATCTCTTCTTTACAAGTTGAAGTCGAGGCGATGTTCTTGATGAAGTTCTACTGTTGAGGCGAATCCAACCATGTCTCATGGGCGAATATCTGGATAACTTCACAAGTATAACACATCAATCTAGGCCGATCGAATGCAACACTCATAAGCTTCTCGAGCACTTCATTCTACCCTGACTATACTTGCGATTCTCAATGAACACTTGCAAAGAAGAAGATCATCCTACTCTAACACTACTACTATTTATACAATTGCTTGCACCTATTCCTAACCGTTGACTACACGGATTGAGTCCGACTACTTCTTCGGAAAGTTGTTGGTCCCTTCGATGATGTATCTTCTTTTCAGGCAAAAGCATCTACACTCATCTACAACTCTCTGATGTCTTCTGCAATCTCATTCCGATGGACATCGCTTTTTGGCATTCGTGATCCATGGCCTTGTACATCTCTTTTCGTTTCTCCTTCAAATTGCAAGGAGTGTTCATCATAACATTCAATCGTTCAAACTGTTCAGTCTCCACCTTGTCACATTGGGCAAAAAGATATTGAGAGCACTTGCTTGCCAAAACTTCTAGTCTAGCCAGCCGCCCAACATCAACCTCGTGCAACTACTGCTTCAGCCTCTTCAATTGCTGTTGAAGCTTCTCATTCTGTCTCTCTACAAACTTCACCTCAACACCTTTAATCTTGCAAATCTTGCTGTAGGCTTGCTTTGCTGTGGTGACTTTCTACCTCACCTCCGCCTTCTATTTCTCCAAATGTTCTACCAATTCTGTCAATTATTTAATAGTCTGCGTCGGATCCTTATTGAGTTGTGTGGTTCATTAACTGAATCAGGTCCATGTAACCGTTATCCTGTGGATTCCACCCTTGGATATAGTTATTCCCCATCTCGTTCAGCTCCATCAGCACTGGCACTATCACATTCTCCAGTTTTTGCGCTAACTGTAACATCAAAGAAATTGGTTCCTCCCCTGTTACCTTCTTCGCTTTTACCTTAGACCGCGATGCCTTTGGTACTAGACTACTTGGCTGAGTGATCTCCTTCAGTTTCCTCTTCTTGCTGACGAGTTCTGCAACTATTTCCACATTGGAACTTCTTCTCTCAGTGGTTCCCACTGAGTCTTCCCTCCCGAATATGGTTTCCTCAATGTCTCGTATTACCTTGTTGAGCTCCTCCGAAGGCATCTCATCTTAATTTCCCGCTGTAGGCGACTGCAAGCTTTCTCCTTTGTGGGGTCCCAAACTTATGGTTGATCCATTGCTGCCGTCACTTCACTCTGGTCCACCTAGAGTATCCACCACGTTCAGTTGGTACCTCTGTCTCTCCTGTGGTGTCAACCACCCCATTCGTGAATACATATGTACCAAGAACACAGAATTATAGATTACTCCTTTCTCTCCTGCTCGCAGCCTTTGACCCATCGCTTGCACATTTCGGGCAAAGATTCCTCCCCAATTGACCTTGATAGATCCCCCGTGAATCCCTCAACTATTCTCACTTTGTGCATACTTACATATGTAGTTCTTTGC
Organism: Marchantia paleacea; assembly: GCA_014180765.2. Lineage (NCBI taxonomy): Eukaryota > Viridiplantae > Streptophyta > Marchantiopsida > Marchantiales > Marchantiaceae > Marchantia > Marchantia paleacea. The sequence goes on from MUAA02000018.1 coordinate 6,553,053, forward strand.
AGTGAGAATAATTGATTCAAGGTATACATTATCTTTCTCCTAAAATCATCACAAATAAGATCGATCTTAAAGCCATTTGTGTCTTTCCTTCCCCAAGGATCAAACCACTTCGACTCATCGAAGTTGAAGCCCGTATATAGTGCCAAATCTTCCCAGTCTATACCATCTTTCTCCTTCGAGTAATCTTGTCATAATGCTTCAGCCCAGAGAAGCGCATCCCACGAATCCGGATGCCCTCTCCATCCTATCGGATTTGTTGTCTTCTTCTTCCAAACTTCCTCACACAACTCTGGACACATGTAGTTCCATCGTCATGCTAGGAAAGCTCCGTCTAAAATCTTTAATCGTAACAACTCCTCTGCTATCCAATCTGGCTTCGGTACCAATGATCGATACACTCTTGTTAGAATTTTTCTTACTAGCGGTAATTGAATAGCCTTTGAGCTTCCAAACAAATGATCGATCTCTTCTTCATATCATCTCATTGCTCTATTGCTCGTTCTTGCTTTCCCGCTGCTCGTCGCACTCGTTGATGTTGTTGCTAACTACCCTAATCCGATTGACACTTCAGACATTCCTTAACAACTCATTCGTCTTGGCCATATTTGTGCTTATTTCATATATTCGTATTCAGCAAACCAAACTTCATCGGAATATCACACACTTTTATTCCAAAAACAAAAAAACAGTCTCAAAATCTCTAAGTAGGGTCCTGCACTTCATCCCCGGCATTGCCCTACGGTGGAGGGAACGGGGTCCTGAGTCCATCATCCACGAAGTGTTTTCCCTTGGAGTGAGGGACTCTTATGTGATGGATTTGAGGAAGAGGACGAATTTGTTGAGGTTCACTTCTTCATGTAAAACCTCTTAAGAGCAAACGGAAATTTAACGACAACTACTGCAAAATGGAATGACGCACATAACCTTTAAAGGTGAAATATTGAAAACATAGGGAAGACGACATAAATAAAATTAAATGAAATGTTTGACCTAAAAGGTGCATGAAGTACCAAAAGTATAACATGAGTTACTAAAGAGTTTAGTAAACAGTGGGGATTTGAAAGCCCAATGAACCGTACAAGAGATTAAGAGTGTAAACAGTGCAAAAGCAAAGAAAGAGAAACAGACACAGAGAACAATGAATTCAAGAATAAAATGTGAAAATTTTAACGATCAATTTGTGTATCACTATGGAGACAACCTTGAGCCTCGATGTTCTACTCTCCTAACGTTAATGGTTTTGGTTGATGTATTTTGGATCAGCTATATGTTCTTGAGCTCAGACGTTTGATACAAAAGTTTACTGCAAGGTACAAAAGCAAATGGTACTTCTTCCCGGAAAGGAAGGTAGACGCAGTAAAATAACAAAGGGATGGGAAGATCCCATCAAGTCGCACATGGATGGAACCAAACCGGAAATATGGCGCTAAGTCCCAATAGCATCACTCTCGGAAATATGTCATACTACACCTAAGACATCTGAATTGTCTAGGTCAAACGGTTTACAAACAAGAGGAGCAGCATAAGAAGCATCACCTAATGTTATATGCTCTCCTATGGATTGCACCCCCTAGTGCTCTTTGTATAGCAATGGAAACACATTGCCTAAAATAGGCTATACAATAAGCTAAAGAGAGTGATACCTCCTGCCACCTAGTATGGTAGGCTCTTGCATACTCCCTCACAAACATGTCGATATCTGTGTTCATATAACTTCAAACCTAGAGGAACAAAGGGATGACCTCTTTGCATACCCTTATACTTGGAGACCTTGGTTGCTGCCACTCCACTCGATGTCCATCTTGGAGGATGGATGATCATCACCTCTAAATCTGTGTTACGAGTAGGATCGGTAAATATCACGTATGCCACAATGACGGTGTACTCCCAAACCAAGTATAGGTCTGCCCTATGTAGGGGCATAGTTAGAAGGATTGGTAAAAAAATTTTGTGTTTTTCATAATACAATGTTATATTTGGGAGAATAAGAAGTGTATTGTTATGAATGGGATGCAAATTGGAAGTGTATGAATAATGTTAGTGAGTTCACACAAGCTGAAGAGTGAATTAGGGTTGGCAGAGCATTGGGCAACTGAGGAGAGGAACCTCGAATGGTTGTGTAATTGTGTGCCAAAAACTTGGGCAGACATAACATATCAAGAGCAAATGAGTACCCAATGTCAAGACGAAGAATGGCTTGAGTACCTACAATGCGCAAGACGTCGATGAGGAGAATTCGTCCACTCATCTTGATGACGGATTGGACTCCGACGGAATTGTTGAGATTGAGAGAATTGGGAGGAGCCTTTTTCTCATGGCGATGGGATTATGTTTGCCTAGAGTTGTGCGAGGAAGTGAGGGGAGGGAAAGCGGTCTCTGCAGTAGGAAGCAGAGCACAACCGGAGCAATGGGATGCAAAACAGTTGGTCAAAGCTCTGAGCCGAAACTATGAAAAAGACAAAAACGGAGTCAATTGGGAAGGGTTGGCATTACACACAAGGTTCAACTTCAATGAGAAGAAGTAGTTCAACCCCAAGGAGCGGAAGAGCAAGAAAGGATACAAAATCGATTTGATCAAAGATGTTTAGAAGGAAGATAGCCTACACCCTGAATCAATTATTTTCATCTGAGCACACTACATACGTAAGTACGCATAAGGTTCAAATAGTGAAAGGATTCATGGGAGGTTCCATTTGAGTCAACTGGGGAGAAATCTTTACGAAGAATGTGCAAGCAATGGCCACCAAGTTAAAGGAGGATGAAAAGGGAGTGGTGTATATTTCTTCTTTTCTGGTGAATTTGTAGAGTGATTGACTTTGAAGGAACGTCAACTATATTGGAGACGGTGTCATGTTGTGACGCGGCTACTATGAGAAGATGATGACATGTGTCATCTTCAGAGCTGTTGTCATGACGGCAATAGTTTAGGTTAGGATAATCGACGGCGCCTTTGTAAAGGTTTGTTAAGAGCCCACCATTGGATCTACTTTGTAGGGTCAGGATGTTGAAAAGGCTTCAAGAGATATTATCTTGGACCTTATCAGATATAAAGCGCAGTCAAGATGGAAAGGGTATGGGAGAGTGCTAGACACATCACTTTGCTGACTAAGGAGCATATCTGATCGAAGTGGAGCCGACGAGGACATGGATAGAGGACAACATGATCCTCCAGATGTACCGATGCCTAATCCATTTTTGATCAACATCCGGTGTCTTCATCGTGATCATTTTCGGGCGTGATTAGTATATCATTTTGGAGATAACTTTCTGCAACAAGTGATAAACTCTCCAGACCCGATTATTCTTCCAGTTGTTTCCTACGGCGCGATTTGGGACGTAACAGTATACGTTTTGATTTAGTTTGGGCGCTATGGATTTGAACTTACCAGTAGTGGTGGCTTTCAACACATGGGTTCCAATCCATCACTATTGCTTATCGAAAACAAGCCACAGGGAGTTGATTGTTAGGAACTTTGGCGAGGAGTATTATTCTCAAGTTATAAACTCCCTGGTTCCATTTGTAGTTCCGTTCATACTTAGTCGATTTCGAGTTGTCATTTTGACTCTTTATTAGTGGCAACTCGTATTGTGTATAGGATGGCTAAGTAGTGTGTTTAGGATAGTTGTAAAGCTCTAAGTTAAAATGGAGCTAATTTGGCCACACTAGAGGTCAAAATAACACTCTTCATTCTCATTGGTCTTGGAGTTTGGGCCAATGAGGGCTCTTGGCCAACTTCTTCGAGGTTTTGAGGAGTTTTGGAGACCTACCAGGGGGACATTCGGAGATCGGAGGATTGGGTTGGAGAGCTGACGGGACGAGCTACGACGTGGGCTCAAGAATGGATGGATTTGAAGGATTTGTCACTCTCAAGTGGTGATTCAAAGTTAGAGTGAGAAATTTAGACCTTTGAGTGTATTTGGAGTGTTTCTGAGAATCTAACGAGGGTTTTCGGAGATTTGAGTCAACTGAGATACAGTTTACAACTTAGGCTTGGATTTTGATTGAAGTTTTGACTCGATTGGACGAGTTTTGAGTACGGAGTGATAGCTTGAAGTTTGTGTATCTGATCAGAATTGCGGAGGGCACCGCGTCACGAAGTTAGTACAGAGATCATATCTTTTGATATCAGAAATTTCTGTCAATAAAACTTTGCACAGTTCAAGTTCTGACAATGAGTGACCTTCTCATAAAATCTGGAAGCAATTGAAGTCAAGGATTGGGATGTGTGACGGGTTTTGTACACAGGGGTCTGCATATCACCTTGTGTTACAGTGGGTAAATCATCAATTGTTTTGAGAGATTTAGAAACGAAAAACATCTAAAATTTTTTTGAGTGATAGTAAGGGTTGTGGAGCAATTTTCTGTAAAGTTTGAGCGAAAGTTATTGGTTAAATCATCAGATATCATAATCTTCTTCCGCTAAAGTTTTACCGGATATAATGTGGAATGCTGAGGAGAAGAAGAAGAGATTGTCAACTCAAACGAGGTTCTAGGGGGTTCTTCTACAGCCAGGCGCTCGGGCGTTCTCAGAGCAAAGAAATGTCCATGCGACAACGGGACTATCCAACATCAAGATGGAGATTGACGACACTAGCAGCGGATCTACTTGAAGTATTGGAATTGTGGGTAAGCTAGCGCAAAAAGATTTAACTAAGATTAAGGATTTGGATTTGGATGTCATAGTCTTGGAATTTGTGCGAAGGAAGAAGAGTCTAGCGCATGTGGAAAGTTCTCACCCCATCCCACCGAAGAAAAAATTGAACACGTGCAAGAGAGCAGAGGAAGTAGTGCCACCAAAACCTTCTTGATCAAAGATGATCATGGTGAAGCCGAGACCAAAGGCCATTGCAAAATAGTTAGCTTCAATGTTACAACTGTTGCATAAGTTAAAGATGGTGGTGATCTAGTTTCATGGAGTTGAAAAAGATGGGATCAATGTATATGCTTGGGAGGGATCCACATGCTAATGGCTACATGGACTAGATTCAAATGATGAATCGGCTAGCCATTGGGAAGTAGGATCAAATCACACCATTTGGCACTTGACGGAGAACCTAGACAAGTTGTCCAAACATAAGATTGAGTTGGAGAAGAAGATCCATAAGTCAAAATTGTCTTATGCGGAGATTTCCCATGAGTTTTTTGGAGAAAGAGAATCTACATCTTTGGAAGATTGTGAAGGATTTGAAGCTACGGTTGAATCATGTGGACGTAGAGATACCCGCTGTTGTATGAACATTTCTTAGCTCTGAGAATGCCTGAGGGACTGGCTGTAGAAGAACCCTCCCACACCTCATGTGAGTTGACAATCAATTCTTCTTCTCCTCAGCACTCCACATTCAAGTTCATTACAACCGGTAAAACTTCCACATAAGACGATTATGATATCCAATGATTGGACCAATTACTCTCACCTTTACTTCACAAAAAATTGCTCTAAAATCTTTTTGTTCTTTTAAAAAAGTTTCATATGTTTTTCTTTTCTAGATCTCTCAGAACAATTATCGAGTTACACACTATATCACAAGGTAATATGCAGATTCTTGTGTACTAAAACCATCACACATTCCAATCCTTGACTCTAATTGCTTTCAAATTTCATGAGAAGGTCATTTATCATCCAAAATTCAACTGTGAGAAGTTTTATTGATAAAACTTTCTCATAGCAAAAGATATGATTGCTGTACTAACTTTGTGACAATCTGTATAATCCTGCAACTCTGATTGTATACACAAATTTCAAGCTATTACTCTGTTCTCATAACTCATCGAATTGAGTCAAAATTTCAATCCAAGCACAAGTTTCAGTTGTAACTATATCTCAATTGAATCAGATCCCTCAAAATCTTTGTACGATTCTCAAAAACATCCCAAATACACTCAAAGGTCTAAATTTCTCTCTCTAATTTTGAATTATCATATCATAGTGCCAAACATATCAATTGCATCATTCTTGAGCCCACATCGTAGTTCTTCATGTTAGCTCTCCGACCATGTCCCCAAATCTCTGAATGTTTTTCTAAAAGGCTTCCAAAACTCCTCAAAACCTCAAAGAACTTGTCCAAATGCCCTCATTGGCCCAAACTCCAAGACTAATAAGAATGAAGAGTGTTATTTTGACCTCTAGTGTGGCCAAATTAGCTCTATATTAACCTAGAGCTTTACAACTATCCTAAACACACTACTTAGCCATCATATACACAATATGAGTTGACACTAATAAAGAATCAAAATGACAACTCAAAACTGGCTAAGTATGAATGGAACTACAAATGGAACCGGGGAGTTTATAACTTGAGAATAATACTCCTCACCAAAATTCTTAACAATCAACTCCCTATGGCTTGTTTTCGATAAACAATAGTGATGAATTGGAACCCACGTGTTGAAAGCCACCACTACTGGTAAGTTCAGATCCATAGCGCCCAAACTAAATCAAAACGTATACTTTTAAATCCCAAATCGCGCCGTAGGAAACAACTGGAAGAATAATTGGGTCTGGAGAGTTTATCACTTGTTGCATAAAGTTACCTCCAAAGTGATATACTAACCGAGCCCGAAAGTGATCACAATGAAGACACCGGATGTTGATCATAAATGGATTGAGCATCGGTGCATCTGGAGGATCATGTTGTCCTCTATCCATGTCCTACGTCAGCTCCACTTCGATCACATAAGCTCTTTAGTTAGCAAAGTGATGTGTCTAGATCTCTCCCATACCCTTTCCATCCTGATTGTGCTTTATATCTGATAAGGTCCAAGATAATATCTCTTGGAGCTTTTTCAACACCCTGGCTCTACAAAGTCGATCCAACCGTGTGCTCTTAACAACTTTACAATGTACCATCGGTTATCCTAACCTAAAGTATTACCGTCATGACAACAGATGTGAAGATGACACATGTCATAATCTTCTCATAATAGCCGCGTCACAAAACTACACTACTAGATTAGAGACTCTTGCCAACATGTGTGCCCAACACATGTTCACTCATTGTGACAACGTAGAGATGCATCGGTTAGAGCAGTTGGTGACAACTACGAAAAATCCCGAAGATATCAAGGAGAAGAGAAAGGAGATGTATAAAGCTTTGGAACGAGATTTTTAGGATGCTATGAATCTTCATTGAAAAAAGATTGTTGCGGATGTGTAGGAGATGCAGTTAGGAATCAACATATTTATCAAAGAGGCAAAAGTTCGATCATGCGGCTTAGATGATCATGGTAGATTTCGAAGAGAGCAATCCGTGTATGTGACAATAAAGAGTAGAATTTAGGAATTTTTGTATGAATAGGAATAGAACTAGTAGGTGCGGATCTCTTTTCCTTGCAAGTGTTCAATATGATCGAATTGCAAATTGTAATCAGAGTAGAAAAAGAGCTTGCGGAGCTGGTGTGATCAATGTATAATTAACATAGACTTGAATGAATACGTGTGAAGTTATCCTAATATTTTCCCACAAGTTGTGTTTGTGTGATTTCATCAAGGAGAACTTCAGCAAGTGTATCACCTCGGCTAAGGCTTGTAAGAGAAGAGATACCCATCTATAAGTAAAGAAATTTAGCAATTCATCCATGTATCTTATGAATTGATTGGAATAGGCTCCCGCTAAATCCTATTCTTGTGCTCTTCAAAGAGAGTAGTCTAGAGTACCTAAAGAAGTATAATTGCGCATTTTCTCTTCCTGTTTGATTAATTGAGTACCTCATTCCCTTGCGAACGAACTCACTTACATAAATTCAACCAAGTAATGTATCTCTATGTTAATGCACCCTAATCCTAGTCGAATGCAAGGCATACCAATGCTCCCTCCATACAAATTATCCACCCTCTCGTACCATAGCAAATACCATATCACTAATGACATCATGGGTAGTTATTCTCTGCCCTCCAAATGGGCAACGAGTCATATGAACACATGCTACATCTAAAATGATACCACACTCACATGTAAGTAATGAAGATATAGATGGATTGACCAAGTCAAGACAGAACCTCATCGATGTAAAGAGAATGCTATAGATGCTCCATAGATAATAAACCTACCTCTCCACACAAAATTGGAAAAGATGTTTGTCTTAGTGTCAAATATCTTGTCACACATTCAAAGGTCCCTTGTCATATGATATCATCAAAGACGTCCATGATCCTCCTATCAAATGCTGTCAAACATGATATGAATGTAGGTGAAGAGGAATCGTGCGAAGAAGCTAGGTGGTATTAGGAGTTAACTCAGGTCTTGAGTAACTCTAGTTAGTTTGACTATAATTAGTTAGACTAGGGCTGATACTACTATATAAGAGGGCTGGTAGAAGCTCTTTGTGACACTATTAGGGTTATTTAGTAAAGAGACTTTGTGTTCCGTGGACGTAGCCTCACTAAGATGAACAATATATTTTCTGGTGTCAACTCTTGATCGCATGTGTTTTCTCTGTTAATTCCTATTTCAGACCGATAGATGGATCGATGAGCAATACTAGATGAGAGTATACCAAATGTCACATGTGGATCCCCTAGTAGAGAAAGTTCATCTACATGCAAAACATCATCGGCAAGTGCAATATCTAGATAGCGTGAGACAAAATCCTCGGATCCTACCGGCACTCCTATGATGCGTAAGCCATCTATCGATGTCATAAATCCTTCTCGAAGGTGGAGATGAGGAGGAATGTCCAAAGGAGACAAAGTTTTACACTTTGACACCATAACTCTCAAACCTACAAGATGAAGCTTGGTAGTCAAGTAATCAAAAGTCTGTCTAATTTGGTATACATGGCCCACAATATGTGTATCATCCGCTAAGGAAGGAAACACACAACATAGCACGGTCAAAGAAATTAACAAAAAAGCTTTATAATGAGCCATGGTATATAGGGATCTCCCCAAAGAATCTCCCTGTCGAGTACCAACAACAAACTGTAGAACGGTGACTCCCTCCTCGGATAAGCCATGCTGATAAAAGAGAAAAGAATGTGAAGTGTACGAAAGGAATGAGGCTCAATAGAGGTCCACCAACCTCTCTAAGCTTTCTAAAAATGGATGCACATGAGACACTGTTAAAAGCATTCTCAACATCCATCTGCAAGACAATTCAATCTAAATGGATATCTTGAAGTGCTCTAATATCCAACGACATCACCTCAAAGCCTCCTCGTGTAACGACTTCATACTGGTATGGACAAAGATGCTGCTGGAAGTGTGAACGATGTTCCAAGATCATGGTTTGACTGACTAAACACAATAAGACCTCCCCAATAGCAATCAATCTAATGCCTCAAGTATCCTCCATCGCGAGAAGTCGACTAGCACATATTAACTAACTAACTGATAATGAAATCTCCCCTTTGAACAAATCCGTGAAACCACTAGAGAGTTTATTCACCTAAAAGCAATAAGGAAGATGCTCGTATACCATCCCAGACAAACCCCCAGAGGATAAGCGTAGGGCTATGCATAAAGAATGGACAAATAGTGATCTATCAAGACATAATGGCTCCTCTAGCTGAAACTCCAAGACCTCTAATGATATCTCCTCGTCCATGGATGGAAGTAAAAGGCGTAAAGAGAAAATTGTCTCCTATGTATGACTATTCATAGACAAAGGATGAAGGGTCCAATGTCGTGTTGTGACGTGGGTACTATGAGAAGATGATGACATGTGTCATCTTCAGAGCTGTTGTCATGACAGCGATACTTTAGGTTAGGATAACCGACTGCGCATTGTAAGGCTGTTAAGAGCCCACCGTTGGATCAACTTTGTAGGGTCGGGATGTTGAAAAGCCTCCAAGAGATATTATCTTGGACCTTATCATATATAAAGCGTAGTCAGGGTGGAAAGGGTATGGGGAGAGATCTAGACACATCACTTTGTTGACTAAGGAGCTTATCTGATCGAAGTGGAGCAGACGTAGGACATGGCTAGAGGACAACATGATCCTCTAGATGTACCGATGTCCAATCCATTTGTGATCAACATCCGATGTCTTCATCGTGATAACTTTCGGGCTCGGTTAGTATATCACTTTGGAGATAACTTTATGCAACAAGTGATAAACTTTCCAGACCCGATTATTCTTCCAGTTGTCTCCTACGATGTAATTTGGGACTTAACAGTATACGTTTTGATTTAGTTTGGGAGCTATGGATTTGAACTTACCAGTAGTGGTGGCCTTCAACACATGGATTCCAATCCATCACTATTGTTTACCGAAAATAAGCCATATGGAGTTGATTGTTAGGAACTTTGGCGAGGAGTATTATTCTCAAGTTATAAACTCCCCGGTTCCGTTTGTAGTATGTTTAGGATAGTTGTAAAGATTTAAGTTAATATGGAGCTAATTTGGTCACACCAGAGGTCAAATTAACACTCTTCATTCTCATTGGTTTTGGAGTTTGGGCCAATGAGGGTACTTAGGCAACTTCTTTGAGGTTTTGAGGAGTTTTGGAGATCTTCCATGGGGACATTCAAAGAATTGGAGATAGGTTGGAGAGTTGACAGGAAGAGCTATGACGTGGCCTCAAGAATGAAGGCATTTGAGGGGTTTGTCACTCTAATATGATGATTCAAAAATAGAAATAGAAATTTAGACCTTTGAGTGTATTTGGGATGTTTATGAGAATCCTACAAGGGTTTTGAAAGATCTGAATCAACCAAGATATAGTTTACGACTCAGGCTTGTGATTGGATTGAAATTTTGACTCAATTAAATGAGTGTTAAGTACAGAGTGATAGCTTGAAGTTTATGTATACAGTTAGAGTTGCAAGATTGCACTGACTGTCACGAAGTTAGTACAACAATCATATCTTTAGCTATCATGAAAATTTTATCAATAAAACTTTTTACAGTTGAAGTTTTGATGATAATTGACTTTCTCATGAAATTTGAGAGCAATTGGAATCAAGGATTGGGATGGATGATGGTTTTAGTACACAGGGATCTGCATATTGGCTTGTGATACAGTGTGTAGCTCGATAATTGTTCTGAAAGATCTAGAGGAGAGAAACATATGAAACTTTCCCGAGAGAACAAAAGGGTTGTAAAGTAATTTTTTGTAAGAGTTATTGGTCCAATCAGTGGATATCATAATCTTCTTCGCTGAAGTTTTATTGATTGTAATGAACTTCAATGTGGAGTGCTTAGGAGAAGAAGAAGAGATTGTCAACTCACACGAGGTTCAGGATGGTTCTTCTACAATCAAGCGCTCAGGCGTTCTCAGAGCGAAGAAATGTCCATGCGACATCGTGCGGCCTTGCTATACTCCCCGACCTACCCCAAGATCCTACACTGTCACAATCGCGTCAAATGTGAAGTATCAAGTGGCTAAACCTGACTCCTAACATGTGTGGTCCGAACAGATTCCTCCTTCAATGTAATCCAATCCATGCTCTAAATCTCCAAAATCTAGTTGTCAACTTCCTATGTACAGCACATCCCTCTCTAGTATAAGGTTTGCACCATCACAAGAGTAAGCGAAACAAAAATCACACTAACTTATTCATGAGATCATGTGCCAACCAATCGAATGGTAAATGAATGTGAATAAACGTGGAAGCGATACGATGGAGCCTATGGAATAAACGTGGACATGGGAACCTAGTCTGGAAAAGTCCTAGAATAGAAACTCCATGGGAAGCTAATCATTCCCACGACTTGATCGGTAAATCTTGAATTATCAATGAAGGAATCGATGTAGTTTGCGTATTTCCCAAAGTGACAAATGCTGATGTGGATATGATCGTCCTCCTAACGTGCATATCCCAAGTGGTCAATCATAATCTTTGTGCATCTTTATCACATGAGTCTTCACCCTTGCGAGGTAAAGAGATGATGACACACCAGACATGGTGTATCACACACCGTTTTCGAAAGCGCCATGAGGGGAAGTGAAGCTTTAGCTAGCACAAAGAGAACGATAAAGAAACCAAACACTCCATCATGTATCTGCTCCCACCTGCAGAACCACAACCCCATGACACCCATCTTCACAGGGGAAAATACTAACTTTGAAAACTCTTAACTCTAAAAACACTCATAACTTTTTATTTATATCTCTATAATTTTCCAACTATGTTCCAATAGAACCAATGCAAAAAAAAAAGATTAGAATAAAAAAATTTGACATATATATTCAATTTGAGAAAAATCATTCAAAATTCACTCAAAATCCAAAAAAACAAAAATAATAATATCTACATATATTATTTTCCGTAATATTAAATTTAGATAACAATGAAACCCAAATTGAAAGATTGGAGAAAAATCTATGTTCATTACCGTGTTGGACAAAGCATAACCATACAATATTTCAAGAAAATATCCCGTCTTCTTCCCTACTCTAGTCTCTTGTTTGGTGGTAGCGACAAGGATTGTGTATAAAATTGATTTGAGTGGGGTAGTTCGTGAAGAAAACAGACAAGATCAGCACAGACAAGAGCATGTGTACAAATTTATTGCTACATGAAAACAAAATATTGTCATCTAAAGCAATTGCACTTTTGCGTTAATGGTGAAGGTCAACACATTCCATAAAAAAATTCTATCAGGCATAAGCTGCACACACTTTTTTCACTACTTTTTTTTCTTAAAAAAAAGGGTTTTGAAAGTTCGCTGTTATCCTTGGTCCGGTCCTGAAATTGCGTTGCGAGGAGAATAATTCATCAAATCTGTAATTCAAATCTGAGAACGTGTGCACAGGGTTGTGCATTGCCGCAGGCTCCCAACAAGACCACAAGTCATTGCAGTGAGGAATGGTGGGACGATAAGGCTGCATGCAGCTTACGTCTGTTCTACTGGAGTCGCAATGAGACACAGGCCGCTGTACGTTAACTCGGGGAACGATGTATGTACCCGCTCAGGGTGAAAATCCGACCGGGCTTACCGAAATACACCCATCAGGTCTTCATTCTGAAGGGACGTTTACAGTAACTGCGATTGAACGTACGGAATCCACGAGGGAGTGAAAGATGTGTACTACGGGTCTTGCTATAATCGAGGCCACGGATGTGAGTTCCTTTTTGATGCTGCGATCACATAAATACATGGCAATTAAATGGGAAAAGTGGGACAAAGTACAATAACAAAAGGGATGGGAAGACCCCATCAAAGCGTACAAGGATGGAACCAAACCGGTAACATGGGGCTAGGCCCCAATAGCATCACACTGGGAAATATGTCAATTAAATCATAACCCGAGATCATAAAAAGCAGCATGGACCAAGCGATTCTACCTTTTCGGTAGCTGACTGTCAGTGTTCAGGTATTAGCACTTAGGGGTATTAGATTCCAGTCTCACTCTGGAGACATCTCCTCGTGGCAGGCACTGGTGTGATGCGATCCGGGACCCCAAAGCAATGGAATGCCTGTGATAGCTCACATCATGCTCTAAATCATCGAAAGAAAATAAAACCAAAAGTGTATGTGATGGATCTGCAGCTAGCGTACGGGCACATGACCCATTCCTACAATAATTTGAAAACCAGAATTTCATGAAAAGTGGAAAATGGAATGAATTCGTTTCAATCTGAATATTTCCCCTTTGGAGGGACCGTGACTGTTCTTACAAAATTGGAGGGACTCACAGTCCCAGAAGCCCGATGAGATCCTACAACCCAGAACGACGAAAATTGCCGCATTGGTTACTCTGGAGTTTTAGTAGGTCTGAAGCGAAGAGAGATTCTCAAATACTTGCCCATAATTATTTACGAGCAATTCCCACTGCGCATAATTCAGCCCGCAAGCAATGAGACTAGCTCACAGAGCTTGTGAGCTGGTCTCAGTGCGTCTAATTTGGTCAGTGATCGAGCCGATCACCTCGTTTCGTGTGTTTCTACTGTTCCCCGGAGAGACACCGTCACTACTGACTAACAACAGCTCACTCTACCTTAGACGCGGACCACTAGTTGCACTTCAATATACAATTCTCGAACTTCATCGGTGAAGAACGCTTCGCTATTCTTTGCCAAAAATCCGTTTCCTCCGCATCAGATCCCCTCATCTGAAAGATCGAAGACCGGCGGACGGTCTGCTACTCTTGGAGGCTGGTCGGGATGGCCGTTCCCAGCTCGGAGATGTGTCCTCCGAGAGCCTCCTTTTCTTCGAATGGGTGGGACTGTCCAAGGGACGCCTGCGGACTCTGTCCGCCACGGGATTGCGTGCATTCTCTAATTTGACGTTCGTATTCAGGACCTGAAATAAAGCGGCCACGAGAGTCAGAACTCAAGCTCAAACTCAATGCAGCTTGGAAGTCCGAGAATACTGGCGAACGGAATGAAAAATTCGAGTCAAGCTTGCGCAGACAGAAGCTTACATTGGATGGAAACAAGTGAGTGATATCCTGCAGGGGCAAGCGGGGAGATGGTCTCAAAACGGCAGCTCTTTCCTGCACGCTCGGAGACGCCAGCATTGGGGAATTCTCATCATTTTCCCGTCCCAGAGACTCTTCAACCGTCAAGAACAACCTCGGTCGTCCATGGAACACCTCAATTTGAAGCTCCTGCAAATCCTCTGTAATCCTGTGGTGTGCCCTGACGGAGGCCATTGTGATGGAAAAGTTGGGATTCTTCCTGCCCGTCTGCGATTCTCTACAGCTAAAGGCTTGCCCCTGCTTCGAGAGGGTGCCGGCGATCTTCTGACTTTTGCGTATATGAGAGTAGATGCTCAGCTGAGGGATCGTGAGCCCGATCGGTGGGGCCAGATGGGCCGAACACTCCTTTGAGTGCTACGCCAGCAGGACGGGAGGCTGACTGAGCTGAGGACACTCTGTTTCGATGGGAAGCATGGGGAGAGAGCGGAGCTGGGCAGGGTACGAGAGGAGGAGAGGCAGAAAGTGAGAAGATCAGGTGTGGTGTTTCGAGCTGACTATATAAGGGCTGGAATGGAGCTCTGGGACATCAGCGCGGGGAGATCGGTTACTGGGCAGAACATGTGGGCCCTGGGGATGGTGGGAAGGCGATTTGGATGAGGCGGTGAGGGCATAGAGGGGGGAATAGGTTTAGCGCGCACGCCAGAGAGCAAAGAGGTGCCGACGTCGACCCCTCCCCTACTCCCGCTCCCTTCCCACCGTGCTGAGTGCTCCTCCTCATCGGGCGCCGCAGCTCCACTTTATTTCGAATTTTGAAACCCCACCTTCCTTCTCACCCTCTTGAAAATCCTTCTGACTCCCCTCCCCTCCCCTCCCCACCCCACCCCAAACTCACCCTCAGTAGCCTCCTCCCTCGTCATTGCTGGAGCAACGATGAGCGTGAGTGAGTGAGCTAGGCAGGCAGCATTGAAACTACTCCTAGAGTGCCCTGGTCCTCCCTACACACAAGGATCTTGCTTGATTGTCGAACTATCACTACCGGGAGATCTTCCAGTCCAGTCCAGTGGGCCCTCGTTCCGCACCAGCCAGGCTCCAAGTCAAAGTCTAGCAGAAGCATCGAGTGCACCATTCCCTTGTATTCTTTCCCTTTTCATGTTCTACTGTTGGTCTGTCATGGGCGTTGCTCGTTATTGGAAGTGGGCAGTTCATAATTCAGCTTATGCGATTCAAACTTCACAGCTTAGTAAAAGAGTTATTCCACAATAGAAGGACAAAGTAAAATAACTAAAAGAGTTTTTCCGCATCTGGGGATGTAGTTTCGTTCTACCATAATCTCTTAGGAAAATCATGGAGGCATATCACTATCACCATACTATAAACTTGCTCTTGTATTACGAACTAATAGAAGTTATAATACCTATCACACTTTCGAGCACAGCAGACTATCAACTTATAAACAACAGGAAAAAAAGCCCTGAGAACGTACCGACGTTTTTTCCCAATACTAGAAGCTCCTTGTGAATCTATAGGACCATATTCGCTTGAAAGCGGAAGTCACAGTAAAATAACAAAAAAGGATAAACATCAAATCGTACAAGGATGAAACCAAACTTCGCTTGAAAGTGGGGAGAAAAGAACTGATATAACTTGTACGATCCATTATCCTCCCCAGCTAACTATGAGTATTTATGTGGAATGAATCCTTGTGCGAAAATGCATGATGGCCGGAATGAACTCAAATGAGAGCTGCTAAAGTCAGTAACTGTCATGGGAAAGTGAGCAGCAAAGGCATAGTACGTTTGTAGTCATCTATTTGTAGGTACCGTAGGTACATGTGGGAAGATCTGATGACTGCAACAGACAGAGGACCAACGAGAGGGCGCTCTTTCTGAGATACATTGGTTCTTTTCGAAATATATCCCTTGAACTCCGGAAAAGTGACAGGAGTGACAGGACTCGAACAGAGGAGTAGACCTCACTTTACAATTTTGGGGCGTAGACCACGGGTACTGGAACTGGACCGGTTGAAAAACTTCTTGAAACTTGATAAACTGATAAGTTTCCTTGATGGGTGAAGGATGCTCAATACAGTGGAGTAGCCCCACAAATTCATCGAGATGATATCAGATGAATGGACTCTAGCAGCTCGAGCCTCGACTGCATGGGAGAGAGATTGTAGATGTCGGCCGACGTTCATTATGATAGCTAACATGCTTTTTTATCCTTGCTTCTGTTTCCATATTCATGACTTTGATTCTTGTCGCAACGTTTAGGCTTTACAAGAATTGTCTGCATTCTTCATTCATGAAAGTCCAAACTGCACCGTGGTCCTGATAAGTTCATTACAGTCCTCACGCTTGAGATAAACTCCTCAATAAGAGTTTTGACACTTTGGTAACAAATTAGAATGGAAGTGCCATGCGGGCACATCCATTATAATTTCAATCCTCGATTGTAATTTTTTGGAAATAATCTAAGTTTTGAAAAGATTGAAATAATTTGCTGTCGGATTAATAAAATTAGAAAGTAGCAAGAGGAAAATATGATTAAGGTAAAAAAACCTAATTCATTTGATCCCGTTTGGTTTCTAATACACTGGAGTAAATATATATTGAAAAGTTATGAATGCAAAGTTAAAAGTACACACTATATGTATAATACATTATAAATTTATTTATTTGATTTATATTTTAGATCATTTGAATCTTTAACATAACAAGAGTGTAAACTCATCCATGTACATTACACACTTAAATTATATGTCATATCACTATTTACACATGAAAGATATCAATGTTATTGGCTACGACAACAATTGTTACATGTAAAAGTAATGTGGATAAGTAAAGAATTCACTTCAAAAAATATTGGTTTCTACTAAAGTGCATGAAGAAGTTCACCGTCTTATGGTGGTGACAAAAAAATGTAATTTAAGGTGACACTTTATTTTTCTAAAGAAGACTAAGCCTTTTAAGCTAGTAATGTTACCAAATGGATGTGAACACAAGATTGCCATTAAGGTACCAAGGTGCTCAACCGTGGGACTTCCGTTCTCCATATAGTAATATTAGATTATAAGTCGTAGAAAGATTCATTTGAGTCGAATCTTCGGCTACATTACGATTCATTTTAAACTATTTTCAAATGAAAATGGTTAGATAAAGGAATAGAAGATATTTTTTATTTGAAAAACAATGAACTCCATATTCTGTTCAGTTTGTCTTCGTCTTCCATCATTGTCTTCTGGCCATAAACTCTTGAGACTAGACCACACTCCACACAAAAGGACGTCAGCTGGCGAACGACCTTACTAAATACCTGGACTCTTCATCATTTCACGGTCAGATCTCTCCCAGTCGCCATCCTCTGTCTTGCAGCTCTTGCTGCTGCACAAGTTGGAGAAATGATGCGACCTCCAAGTTTTCCCTCCGCAATAATCTTCGGGGACTCTTCTCAAGGTTCAAACCAAGAGCCCCAACGGTACCCACTTTTCTCCAAATCATGTAATCGCACCAAAACTCCATAAAGAGAAGCAGCTCGCAAACCGTCTCGTAGTCGAGACGTTTCGGGAGTTCTTTCGGGGTTTGAAATGGGGATCAAAGGCTATCGAGTTCCACGTCAGACAAAACCCTCCATGAATACGTCGGCAAAGAGCTCATTACAAGTGAGCCCTGAGTGCTAACACACTTCACCTTCTGATTTCAGCTTGAACTCTGTTTAGGGGATGAGCTAACTATGGAATGCTGCTAAGGTTAGGGATTTCAAAATATCAAGTCTCGAAGAAGCAAAATGACAAAGATCAAGAGGGGAAGTGTATTTTGGTCTGGTCAGTTACGGTCGGTAAGTTGAAATGGCATTCAAGGAGGAGGGCTGAATTAGCATCTTAGGTGCACTGATTTCACCTTTGATTTCAGATTCGAACTCCGACATCACCTAAACTCAAACTGCTATTTAGCAGCATTCTGGGCTGCAAGTAAATAATGTACCCTTTTGATAGTTTTCATGTTGCTTCATTCAACCAAAATCAACTAGAGACAAAGTATAATGTTGCTTTATTTAGACGTTTATGTTCAGAGTCTGGTTTCTAATCTTCGCCAAATCTTCTATCTTTCGCTCATGCTTATAATAATATGATTCATCGGCAGTCATGAGCTGTTATGTAATAAGCCTCAAGGTTAATTTATGGTGCGGGCATCGGCCGACGTGTTCATGCAGGCATTGTTTCACCTAAACCTCCATGAAAATTGTGGACGGATACCCGCTACCGCCAGATTAGAAGGGAACAAAACTGTCGAGACGAGCAGTCAGAGCCCACGGAGAGCTCAAAGCATCAAACTAACACTGGACCGACAGCGGTTTCGATAAGCTGTATGGAGGAGGTATAAATTAGACCTGCTTGCTACGATGGAGGGCGATTTTTGTTCGATGGTAATAACTGTGACTACAGCTCCCTATATATAAACTTGGAGGTCGCTCCCATGCTCCGTGACTCTCTTCCCCAAAAAAGCATCGAGGGAATAGAGTCCATAGACCTGACTAAATCAGCAGCCTACACGCCAAACCAGCTGCTGCATCTCCTTCAAAACTTGAAATTACTGGTCTTCCCTCCCCAGTCCCCCAGAGTCTCCACCCTTTGTCCTCCTCTGGTCCTTCCCTCTCCTCGTCCTCCATTTCCCTCCAGTGTTCCCCTCCATCAGACAAGGTCACCATCCCTCACTGTCCCCTGTTGTTGCGAAATCTACCTTCCCCGCCTCGTTCTTGTTCTTCTCAGCTCAACTGTGTCTCATACTCTCTCTCTCTCTCTCTCTAGCTTGGCGGGAATGACAAATCCAAGAACCAGATTTCCAGTAGTTGGTACTTGATCTGGAGAATTGGGGGGTTTCATACAGTGAGCAGCTCCTTCTTTCTTGTACTTTTGAACTGGCTGCCATTTTCTGTGCGAAGTACGATAGAATCATACCCGGTGAAAGTGACTGGGAGGCATTGAAAGCAGGTGAGGCAGATAGAGAGAACTCCCGCACTTCCTTCCAGGGGAGCTCGAGGGTTCGAGGTTTCTTTGACCTGCGGGATTGGGTGCAATAAATGAGATGCTGCTTTTGCCCTCCAGCGGTACTACCAGTAATGAACGGTATTGAATCTCATACTGTACATTGACTTGTTACAGTAGAATAGGTGGATACAGTTGTTGTACACCAACAAGGAGAACATCAATGGCCAGAACCAAATTTTCCTAGTCTTTTCTTTTTTTTTATATTTTATTTTATTTTATTTTATGAGTCTTTCTACTACGAGGCTTGGAAGATGTAAAAATTTCTCCTGTACTACGAGCAGATGAAACTACTTCTGTTGAGGCAAGAAAAGGTTACCTTATTTTCAATAAAGTAAATGACGTAATAAAATCTTCAAAATCAGTTGAATTCTCATAGAAGAACATAGCACTTAGTTGCACGTTGTTGATTCGATGAATATTTCAAAATTAGAGTTTGGCTACGCATTTTCAGCTGCAATATTGCCAAAGACAGAACTTGACTGAATTTTCAAACTTTTGAAACCAAACCGGGTAATTGGGTTCATGCTAGTCAAGTGACACATAAAACCGAGGGGAAAGTAAATGGAAGTGAGATGCATGGGGCTAATTTAGTTGCAACGTAAGCAAATCAAGAGAGGGAGGAAGCAAAGGTGATTGTACTGTAAGTTAATGATTTTGAAGATCAGAGATCAGAGAAACCTTAATATTACCTCACTTCATGCTGAAAACTTTGTCTATGTTCTTCTCCATATCTTCTTTGCTACGAGAAAACACGTTCTCGGGATCTTAATCTTTACTCGGACACCGTTATGACTTCAGGGGATACTTTCGAAACCACACATAAATAACCCCAGTGTAAAGGTAGAACTTCACTCGTTTTATCTGAAATTTATATTGATATGGCCAAGTACACCATACCACCAACCCTCTGCAGTAGGAATCAGAGCTACTATAGCAACATACATAAATATTACAAGCGTATTAGATGGATCTTTACTCCTGAAATTTCTAACAGTTACTGATTGACCTTAAACAATATCATCACACATTCTGTCATGGGTACTTCACACCGGAAAAGGTAGGGCTGATTTGTCCTAAAGATAGACGGAGTGCCCTCAAGATAATCTGAACTCTCTACTCCCTCCTAATTTGTATCCGGCCTTGGAAACTGGATTTGTATTACCAAAATGGCATACACACTCTTCCGAAAAAATAAATGACAATTTAGCTATATGTAGCAAAGCATAAATCAGAAATTCTGATGACAATTTTTAAATCAGATCTTCCATGACAACTCTCATACTTAAGAAATCCCACTAAAGACTCAAATATCACTTGACAAGATCAAGATCTTTCATGGAATTGTCTTGCACATATACATCACATCACAACATACATCCTTGTCAAATCAAACATCACAATACATTGATCTTCATACACAACACAAGTTTACGACAATAATCTTTTCTACTCTCAAAACGTCCACAAGGATACTTTGCCCATAACTATAACATAAAAAAGAGATTACAGTCGAGCCAAAGCCACTTTGTGCTTCAAAGAGTCATGGTTCCCGCACTAGCTACTATCAACCATCAACTTCGAAAATTGCCCTTCAAGAAGACCTAATTCGAACGCTACTCCTTGAGCCCTAGGACTCTAACGGTGCTATCGGTCCTAACGGCAGTTCCGGTACGAATGACGCTAACTACACAACCGACTCTAATTGATATATCTGCTCATGCATACACATACCTACCTAATTAGAGATGCTGCTACATAAGTTGTGACAACTATTGTGCACATACATATCACATCAAAATATATATCACTGTCAAATCAAACATCATAATACATAGATCGTCATACACCAACACAAGTGTACCATAATCGCCCCCCTAACTGGCCGTTAGATCCCTCTAATACCAGATAGCCATCTAGTCCATAACATGATATGATCTTTGTGGGGCTAAGATTAGGAGTTCGGGTGCTACAATGCCCCATCGTTAGTCGTCTATTTGCAATCCATATCATGTAACGGTCAAACATGCTTGCTTGTTAAATGCATCGAAGACATCTCCATCGTATTGAGAGGAGATGTCAAACATGACATATACCATCCTCTCAAACAAGAATCATAAATCAATATACAAGCTGCTCCACTTGTTGATCCACATAACATACATCTCAAGCTTGGCCGCACAACTACCAAGCTTGGATCCACAGTACCATCAATGTTTGGAAGGTGACATGGCGTAAAATTATGCACATGATGCTTCCAAATCACACCATCATGACCCTCTAATACCAAAACTCAAGAAGGTAAAACTTCACGTACTCATAGAATTGTGCTACTTGCCGTAATATCCAATATGGTTGGTGTAATCTGCTGCAATTAAACGTAATCACCAACATGAAATCTATGACTTGAAGGTAACATAACGCTCTCTATGCTGAGCAACAATCAGGTTCTCAAATACCATGGGCATTACTCTATGGAAGAGTTCTGCTCTTTGAGAAAACATCCTAACCCAACCATAAGGGTTATCCAAGTCCAAAACTTTAGTTGACTCTCGACAAATAGCTGCAAATAAGTATGGATCTCTACCATATAATAAAAAGTATGGTGATAATGATGCTAGAGATGCTTGCCAGCTAAATTGATAACACATGGCCAACCATGGTAGCTAGATAGGGGTAAATATGAACAGATGTAAACCTTCCCTTGAGCTCAACGAAAGCTCTCTCATGTTCATCATCCCAACGCCATTCTTGATCTAGTTTTGTCATCTTTGTCAAGGCTTTGGCAATAGTGCTAAATCTTTGCACATATCGACGATAGAAATTTGCAAGTCCAAGAGAGGCTCGAACCCTACTCACATCTAAGGATTGTGGAATACACAAGATTGCATCCACCTTGATTTGATGAACTCCCAATCCTCCTGGGTATATGGTATGACATAAGTACTCTACCACCTCTTGAAAGAACTTGCACTTTTCAGGATGCAACTTGAGGGCATGAGAAATCAGTCGCTCAAATGCCTTCTGCAAATGTATCTCATGCTCCCTCATTGTAGCACTATACATTAGAATATCATCGATGTAGGCTTGTGCACAATCAAATCCGGCTAGGATCATATTCATCACTCTTTGGAACTCAACAGGTGCATTCTTCAACCCAAATGGTAAGAACTTTCACTGATACAACACTTCCTTGCCATGCGAATCAATTGCCCAAAAGGCTATCTTGGCCTTATCCTCATCTTGAATTTGCAACTAATGATATCTTGCTCGTAAATCCAATGTATTGAAAACCTTTGCATGCCCAACCACATCAAAGATCTCCTCAAGTATAGGTATAGCATATCGATCAGATTTTGTCTGTCAATTGATAGATAGATAGTCACCACACATGCGTCTATATGTATAATTGCCATGGATATCCTTTTTGACTGGCATAACCAAAGTAGAGGCATACTCTCCATATGATATCTCCACTAATCCAGCCTCAAGAAGGTCTTCACACCTACTTTGTACAGATCTCTCTCCATATTATTGTATCGATAGGGACGACGGAAGAGTGGTGCTCCTTGTCTCCCAAGTAGTGCTTCCGATGTTTGGTGGCCACAACAATGGCTAATTCCTCTTGTTAAGTTGTGTGATAGTTTTGCTCCGATCCCATCAACTTTTAGGAGAAAAAGGCAACCGGATGCCTACCATCCTCCCATTCCTGTTGAAGAACTCCACCCACTGTTGTACTTGATGCATTAGTAGCCAACTTGATTGGTCGATTAGGATGATACCTATTGAGAATAGGTGCATGCAAGAGAGCATCTTTCAATGCTTGAAAGGCTAACTCTTGTGCGGTTTCCCATCTCCAATTTTGACCCTTTTCTAGCATAGATATTAAGGCTTGGGCAAGACATGCAAAAGCTTCAACAAATCTACGATAAAATCTGGTCAGACCTAAAAAACTCTTTAGCTAAGTTTGATCCTCTGGAGCTATCCATTTGTGTATGGCTTCTATGTTCTCACTCACCACTTGGATTCCCTCCAATGTGACTCGATGGCGTAAATAATCTATTTCTGATTTGCAAAATTCATATTTTGAAGCTTTGGCATATAACTCATTCTCTCTCAAAACCTGAAGTACCTCTCGTAAATGTCGCCTATGATTTTCTAAGGTTGTACTATATACCAAAATATCATCCAAAAAGATAATAAAAGATTTTTCTAAATAAGGACAAAAAATATCATTCATTAATTCCATGAAAGTGGCATGTGCATTAGTGAGACCAAAAGGCATCACTAGATACTCAAAGTGATTATACTTAGTACGAAAAGATGTCTTCATAACATCTTCATCAGCAATTCAAATCTGGTTGTATCCGCTCTTCAAATCTAGTTTGGTGAAGTACTTCGGCCCTTAAAGTTGATCAAACAAATCATCCATTCGAGGTAATGGATATTTGTTTTTCACCGTTTGTTGATTCAATCCACAATAGTCAATGCACAATCTCATACTCCCATACTTCTTCTTCATAAACAACACAAGGGCTCCATAAGATGAAATGTTTGATTGTATGAACCCCTTTCTCAACATCTCCTCCACTTGAGCTTTACATTCCTCCAACTCATTTGGAGCCAAACGATATGAAGCTTTGCAAGTTGGAGTGCTTCTATGTATCACCTCGATCTTGTGATCTACATGCCTCTTAGGTGGTAATCCTGCAGGTAGATCATCTGGCAAGATATCCTTATACTTCGTAATAATATCGCTTAATGAGTCTAAAATGTAAAGATTGTCCTTAGAACCAACAACATCTCTTATAAGTCCCAAGAAACATACATCATCTCAAGAAATGGCAGTTTTACTAATCACAAAGAGAGGTAAGCTTCTATTCTAAGATCTGTTTCTATCTTCGTATATCTTCCATCTACTACTTTTTACTACTTTCTTTCTCCAATCTACCTCTGGATTGTATTGCTCCATCCATGGCATTTCTAGGATGACATCAGATCGAGCTAATCGGATTACTCTCCGTTCAATCTTCTCTCTTCTTGGTATCCGCCTATGGCTAGTTGTACACTCAATGTTAATGTCTCAATTGGTTCAGTTTGCCCATTTAGCAATTCCACTTCCTCACTCACATCATTCATCAAAGTCGATCCTAATTTCATTGCAACAGATCGTGATAGAAAATTTTTTGTTGTTCCAAGATCAATTAGGACTCTCACCTTGTGTCCTTCCATCATCCCATCTGTGGCAATCAATCGTGCTTGTTTCTTGCTATCTCCATGAGCTTCCAATCGTTGTCTTCTTCCATCCCCGCCTCTTCTTCGTTTAGTGGAACCAGTAAGGCCGCGAGGCAAGTTTACTGGTGATCTTTGTTTTCCTGCAAGATCTCGTCTTCATTGTCATATTCCACTCCTTCCATATTGTTGAAAGGCCTCCGGATGGTCTTGATCGAGTTCTATAGAACTTGGCAATGTGACCTATTCTCCCACATGTATAGCATTGACGATTTTCATGAACCCCCATTCCTTCTCGATTTACCGTTCCATTATTTGTAGGAAGATCCAGCAAATTTGGAATCAATGATCGATGATTATCACCTCCATACCTAGGCGGTGGTCCTCGTGGTGGTGCATATCCTTCCATACGTCAAAGATTTTCCAACTCCATGGGTGTTGGGCCAAGTGGATCTCAAACATTGCTTGATGGTTCACCGTGTGTGATCCCATAAGCACCCGAAATGCGTTGAGTAATTGCGATTGCTTCATTCACTGTGGATGGATTACTCACCATCACCTCCTTTCGCACTCTCTCCGTCAAGCCTCTTTTGAAGATATCTAAGGCTTCTGCTCCACTCATATTCATAATGGATACTTGAAGATCACAAAATTCTTCAATGTATTCATGTATGTCTACATTCTGCTTCAAATTCCACAACTTCATTCTTGCGGTTTGAAGAGAATCCATCATTTGAAAGTTCTGAAGAAATCTCTCTTGCATCCCACTCCATGAAATAGAAGCACATCGTTCTGAAAGCGTTTGTTCCCAAGTAGTGTACCATGTAAGAACCTTATCCATGAGATAAGACTGCATGAACATTACTACAGTAAAATCAAAAATATGAAAATATGATAGATGTATATTCATCCTCATGATCCATCCCTCCAAAACTCCCATGGCTCTACTAGTCTTGTAGGCTTCCACCTTACATGACTTTTCCATACAAAGTAAAAAATTGGCTTGATCTTCTATCTCTTGAAGTCGTATCCTATTTGCCTTTTCATTGGCAATAGAAGTCACTTGCGGTTGGGATTGACTCTCTTGTATTGGAGTTTCTACTTCCATCTCATCAACTCTTTCTCTCTCTACCTTCTCACTCTCTAATGCAAAGATCTTGTCATCCATGGTTTGTTGCTTTGTATATCCATCTACAATAGTTTTTCTTAACTCTTTCATTTCTATTATTATTGAGTTTAGAACTTCACTCATAGAAACTGATGGTTCCATGCTTCTCAACCACTCAAACTAATACAACGTAAGTATAATAACAATCCAATCTCTCAAAATAGGAATCACAAAAGGCCAAGGTGATCCTATTATAACTCTGTAGTACTCTTTAGCATAATTCGTAGCAATAAAGTCACTCCATACTCTAATTTCTACATACGTGTTGGAAGGAACTCGTGCGGGTGGTTCACTATTCAAGTCCATCCAACATTCAATATCGAATGTAAATGGTACAATCCCACGTTTTTCCATAACTGACAATCGGAAGTATCATTGGTGTTGGTGATGTCATCACTCGAGCCATAAAATCTGCATCCCACTTCGCCACAAGGTACACCCTGAAAAAATCCTTCTCCATGAATCGAATATGGATGTTGAATAGGTTGGAAAATAGAAAGTTTGATACAAGATTTCTCTCAGGCACATCCATACGTGAAGCCCACAGTTTTCCCTTTCCCCCTTACTCTACATGCAGATCAAGGACCTCTGGTAGTCTCTATAAAACTCTCAAAAACTTAAAGTTATCATCATCGTCTTGCTATACCAAGAGTGGTAATCCACACTCAAGGAAAGAGCAAGTTCACTCTAATACCATTGTAACACTAGGGAAGTGAGGAGAGACCACTCGAATAGCTCAAGAAATTCTGAAGTTGAGAGATACATCAATGATTTCTCTTTCTCCATATATAATCTTCAAAAAGGTACAAACTAGATAAGGTTACACAACCACCATCCATTCAATTCCTCGTGGATCAATGACATGACGGTCATCCCTATAAACACACAGATTACTGACGTGTATTCCAACTAACACACTAACTAACACACAAGAAACACAATCTAAAGAGTACACGGATTGTTGATGTGGCACCTTTAGATACTTCACTAATAGTCAACTCAAGACTATCTATCTCCTCCTTTCGTAACCTCTACTTTAGTCCTCACTAACTAAAGATGGTTACAGCAGCATACATGAGTATTAACGCTCCAAACAACAAAGCACCAATACAAATAAACATGATGCATAAACAGGAAGCAGGCATAGACGTATATCAATCACAAGAAACATAAATAACAGTACTCTATCTCAAAAACATCCATCAAAGGGGTCAAACCAACCCATCTGAAGTGACATAGACTCAGAAAAGCATTTTAAAACATAAAAATTTGATTATGGAGGTTTTTTACTCTCCTGATCGATAATCTGACACTAGTAATCTAATTGTATATGGCCTTACCTTTTTCAATTTGCTACCTAACGTAATTTTTTTGTGTGAAAACGGACACTGTTTGAAACTTGTGCATAACTCTGAAAATCTTCAACTCCAATTTTAGACCCCTAAACGTCACAATTTTACAATTCTGACATTGTCAGCCTCATGCTTGATATTTTACTATCCGACGTAAAAAACTTCACATTATCAAATTTCAGATCAAACAGACACTATATGATAATTTGATAGCCTGTCGTTCCTATTTTCTACCCAAAAACTTCAAAATACCAAATCTTGAACTTCGAGCACTTTTGTCCGAAATCTTTTTTGGTCAATCTCGATTTAATGCCCCAAGATAACTATAAGCATTGATCCACTTTGTCAACTTTTAGCAGCGCTTCCGCCCTCGGAAATATACGATTCAGATTGATATTAAAATAGAAAATACAGAAAATTGAAATCGATCATATCTACTTCAAATCGACTCTACTTCTAGATCACCACCAAGGGATGCACTTTATCAACGTCTTGTACATTCAACAACCAATAGATTAAAGTTACTATCAATCCAAACTCGCCAAAACACCTTCAGCGCTCTAAGAACTCACAGTTTTCACCACAAAATCCAATTTGAATTTTTGAAGTAATCTTTTCTACTCTCAAAATCATCACAAGTACACTGCGATCAGAACTATAGCATAAAAGAGAGATTACAATCGAGCCAAATCGACTTTCTGCTTCAAAGATTCTAGGTTCTCGCACCAACTACTATCCACCATAGCCACATTCTCAAAGGCTTAACTTTGAAAATTGCCCTCCAAGGAGCCCTAATTCAAACTCTATCCCTTGAGCCCTAGGACTCCTAATGGCGTTGTTGACCCTAAAGGCAATTCCAATGCAAACGATACTAACTACACAACCGGCTCTAACTAATGTATCCGTTGTGCATATGCGCATCTACCTAACTAAAGATGCCGCTACATAAATTGTGACAGAATGTCCAAGGTACTCCCCAAAAGAAGCCTTGACAGGTATTTCTTAAACACTGTATTTATAATACTAAGAATTTTACTCCAGTAATTCAAAATAACTATCTTGTAATTTTTTATTACTAAATTTAATTAAGGTAAAAATTACAACTCCCAAGATAAATTGTTACATGACAACATGAGATTGGTACATTTGGACATTTTCGAATGTCAATTACCCTCAAATTGATTTCAGCTTCATAGGAGTCAATAGCCCGGATCAAATCACTTAGCTCCATGAGCAAGAGGACCCTTGAACCCGCCAAGGGTAAAAGACTCTGGTGATACCGCTGCAGAAAATGCTATTCGGATATTAATTGATCAGGGTATGAAACAAGCGGAAGTTATGATTAGTGGTCCAGGACCATGCAGAGATATTTAGTCCCTTCCTATTCAATGTAGTCAGCATCATCTGGATGCATCCCTATCCCGCAGGTCGAATCCCTCTTGGGTTCGAAGGAGACTTCTTTAACTTTACGTTGTAAGGGCCTACCTATCCAAACTAATTGAATTACATAATCATATTTTTTTCTTTTTAATGGTGAAATCCAAAGCTATCAGCCCTCTGGACCTTACGAACCTGGGAGATCGTTGGATTGTCCCTTTCCTATTTATTATGGCATTTCTTTCCAAAAAGCAAACACCACAAAAAAGTACCAAATATAATTGAAAAAAACTCAGGACCCGGTCAATTTTTCCATTTCGTACTCGCCCGTCGCCGGTTGGGGCCATTACTACAAATCCCTCGTCGCTCTCCCTCTCCAGAGGATGACGGGGGATTTGATGTATCAAGTCAATCTCATCCTTAGATTTAATGGTAATCACCATGTCAAACCAATGAAATACTATTTAAGTCAAAAAAAATAAAAGAACCCATGTGATGGAATACTAGCCTTGATTTCCACTCAACAAAAAAATAATTGTTCTCATCATCCAATCTATTACAACAAGAACTAACCAATATATTTCTTCAACTTAATCATAATTAAGTAAACATAGTCATGATTAAACTAAACTTGATGTTTAAATTTTATCATAGATTAAATTCCATTTTATATAATCACATGTTATTCTATATGTACAACCATGGGTCTTACCGATCAACTGATACAATGGCAAGTATGTTGATATGTGATTCATGTTGGAGAGAATGATATATGTTTGATATCTCTTCTCAATACGGTGCCAAGTAAGCAGTGGAGATGTGATTAACAGACAAGCTGGTTTGACTATTATATGGTGTAGATTGTATACATGCAAATAACGATGGGACATTGTAGCACACTGCCTTATAATCTTAGTCCCAAGGAGGGCATATCATGTTATTTGACTCGATGAATACGTAGTGTTAGAGGGATCTTATTACCTATTAGGAAGACGATTGTGATACATTTGTGTTGGTGTATGATGATTTATGTATTATGATGTTACATTGATGTATGTTGTGATGCGATATGTACGTGACCAATTAAGTTCTTTTCAGGCTCCTTTTCATAATGTTACCTCAATAAACATCATGGTTGTTTCTCTTCAACTAATAAAACTCTATTTAACATTCTTTCAAAGATTTTTCTTTTAATAAAAAAATAAAATATATGGTAAAAAAATGTTAAGCAAAGATAATTTCTTAGTATTTTAACATCAAGTTTTTATGTTAAAATCTTATCTCTTCTACATGCATGGAAGAGACAAGATGTCAACACACAAACTTGATGGACTAATTGTAAACATGAAACACTTTACAAGTTGATGGATTGGTAGATAGCATATGACATAACATATTAATGAAGGCCCCAAGAAATAGTCCAAGGAGTTTCTTGCTTTGTTTGTTCTTTTGTGCTTTAGGTTAAACCTTGTTCTGAAATGAAATATAATGATAACAAAAATATTAATCTTTAACATATTTCTCAAATTCTTTCAATAAGATGTTTGCAAAAGATTTAATTTATTATAGAGTATACTAAGATCTTATATATTGAGTGGTATAAAAAACAAATCAAATGAAATATTCAATTAACTTTTGCATGCATACTAATAACAATAGCTATTATTGATTTTTGATGTAATTAAAAATCTCATTGCACAAGGATGTTTGCCAAGATTAGGTATGTTCACTTTGAGCAAGATGGAAAGTTATACATTTAATTTGTATGGAAAACCGTAGAGATTAGATAATTAAGCATAAAGATCAAATTAAAAGACATTTGAGACAGAGGAAGATATTTTCAGAAGTAAAAATTTTCAAAGCTTGCAAATAGGGGGAGCTAATTTTGGTTTAGATTTTAGAGGATTAGATATGAGTGGAGATCTAAACCTTACTGTTAAACCTCTATATATGCTCTTGAGTTAGTGGATTTTTCCACAAATATTATGGTATTTTTTTACTATTTTTCACCCATCTTTTTTCTTTTCTTAAATTTAAATGAAATCAAACTTATGCGCAAGTTGTCTTATTGGGGAAGTATGAATTAGAAGATTAATTATGAAATTTATATATATCAATATTTGTTGACAAGAGATGATTTGAAAATCATGAATCAGTTTTAAATTAAAAATAATTTATTTAATCTCAAAAAGGAATGGCTAGCTATTCAAATTTGTAATGAAATCTCATTCATAGAGTCACATCATGAGACAATATTTTCATCCATTATGCATGACAATTCTCTCTGTGTGGCATATAGAGCATGCATTCATTTTTGCTTATGCAAGAGTGGAGGCTTATGGTTGATTGTGTGATCATCTATCCGATCATCACAACATACATCTTTATTATATCAAACATCACAATACCTTGATCGTCATACATCAACACAAGTGTACAACAATAATCTTTTTACTCTCAAAATATCCACAAGGGTACTATGCTCATAATCATAATATTAAAGAGAGATTATAGTGAGCCAAACCCACTTTGAGCTTCAAAAAATTTAGGTTCATGCACTAGCTTATTCCACCATAACCAACATATCAAAGGTTCAACTTCAAAAACTACACTCTAAGGAGTCCTAATTTGAACTCTACCCTTTAAGCCATAGGTTTTCTAGCATGCACACGTCTAGTTTGAACAACATTAGATGTGTACAAGTCACTAATTGTAGTAACAGCTCTAACTATTATATTTACTATGCTTACATATATCTACCTAACTAATGAGGCCGGTGCATAAGTTATGAGAGATGTATCCACATATCATCCCAAATTTATCATAGCCATACGTTTTTGATTGGATTTGATCCAACATTCAATCTTTTTCATATTCACATGCGAATATGATCGAGATCTAAATGCATCCATGAAATATTTAACATGTTATACTTTTGGAGGTCAAAGCATTGTTACACATGATGCGATTTATGATGTCATTTATGCCATTACTCGGGATAGTGATCATGCAATGTGGAGAGAGTGATGCTATATCATCACATCCGAGACAACTGTATGTGCTAACCTCTATATGTCTTATAATGATCTCTACATATCTAGCAAGGACCAAGTGGATTTGGCTGATGTTATGGTTATTACACACTATTGCCACATATATCATGAGATGTCACAGTGGAGGAGATGTTGAGATTAGTGCTACCGCTAAGATCCTCAAGTATCAAGAACTATGCGAGGGACATATCTTCATTCCATTTACCTTGAAGATGAACGTGGATATGGATAATTTTGTTAGAGAATGCCCTCAACTTTATCATGATATACATATTGGTGCATATTTATCATTGTCTTATCGCATCCAGTTTTCATAGGGCATATATGCATTGCATTATAACATGCTTTAACCTATGCCATTGAGAGAAAGATAACTTTGATTGGTGATGTATGTTCTAGACCTCTTGTTATCACCAGTATGGACAATAAGCGCTTGGAGACATAGTGATAAATCAAGAGAGAGATTAGCTCTATCCTTTTTATTCGGCCCTTGAGTTGGTTGTATTCTAGACTGCTCTGGCTTTTCATTTTTGTGGATGTGGTTGCATCACAATTTTATTCCATCCTTCTTACATTCCAGTTCCTAGCGAAAAAGTAAACTATGTATGTCCATATTATATGGGATCCGCTGGTATAAACTGTGGGCTCCTCTCTCACGTTATTTTGGAAGTGATGTATCCATCCTCTCTGCATCTATACCGGCCTCCTACCATCCAAGTGGTTTGGAGACCTTTGGGTGTTTACCGTCCACAACTGACGGTGTGTTAAACCGGACTAGATCGTTGGCCTGTAAAACGATAATTCCGTGTCCCGTCGCAGCCTTCTGGCCTCTTTTCTCATCACCTAAACATCTGCAATTAAGTGAAGGCATGTGTGTATCGTGCGCAAAAAATGTCAAGAATATGGCTGGTTATCGAGATGTTTTCAGACGGGCACTATCAAGAGTCCCGTTAGTCGTGCGAGAAAACTTCTGGACGATCATTCAAGGTTTGCAAATGGTTCTGAACAAATCGGATGACCAATGCAAGGTGATGACAAAATATCTATTGTCGAGCCGTCATTGTTTCTATCATCCCAAACAAATATTACAAGAGACGAAATGGACAGTATGGGTTCTGCTGGTTAGAGTTAATTCTCCTGCAAGAAAGATTCAGGTAGCATATTCTAAAACGAATAATGAATATTTTGTCCTTCTGACAGAACAAACTCAAATCTTTGCCACCCTTCGCCCGTAAATAATGATAATGTGTAATTCAAATCTTTCCCAAGATTTGTGCTCCAGATCTTAACGACCGCGTCCTCAGAAGTTTACTCATCTATGGTTCCCTTAGTCTCTAGAAATATAATTTATAATGTCATGATCACTTTCGTTCGATGATCTGAGCCTATGCCATTTTTCTCATTTTAATGTTGTATTATTATGATTTTTTCAACTTTATTAACTTGTCTACCTTCAATATATATATATATAAGCTGGTTTATAGATCAATATGAACAATTTTCAATATTAAATTTTAAAACTAGAGTTCTTCCAAGATTTTTTTGTTTTTAACTCAAAAGATGTGTATACACACATTTCTAATAAGATATTAAATTAAGATATGAACACGAAAATATGAATGCAAATCTGTATATGAAACTAAAGATTATGATTATAGAGAACTTTTGATGAAAATAAACACATAGATGCAACTCAAATATTAAATATACCTAATAAATTAAATTAATCTTTGCGCAATCTTACTTCTCTTCATGGGCTCTATATCATCTTCAAATAGTCTCAACATAACCTAAAAATTTTTTCCATCTTCTGTTAAATAAAAAAAATAATTTGATGAGATTGAATGATATGATCTCACGATTTATATTTTAGTTTAGAGATGGACCTCAATAGACCACCACCTATGAGATTCAACACACGGTGTGAAATCTATTGTGTGTATCATCCTAAAGCTATGTTTCGGAGCCTAGTTATTAGAAACTTTGGAGAGGAGTATTACCATGAGGTGATAACATCACCTATTCCTTTTGTGTTGCCAATCTTGAGAAATTGGAGAGTGTTCATCTTAACCCTATACTGACAGAGAGTGGACGGAGACGAATCATGGAGGACACTTTGAGAGAAATGATTCAGGAGTTGATAGATTTGAGAAACGCATTTGAGCAAAGCCAGACTCAAGTACAAGAGTTAGCTCAAGAATTGACAAAGAGTCAAAAACGAGAGGAATGGAAAATGAGAGAATGAGAGAAACTCAAATGGAGATGGAGACATCACCATCCATGGTGGAGAGTGAAACAAAGGAGAGCCCGTGCTCTTGAAGCCCAAGTAGCACAACGAGCAAGAGAGCTAGATCTTCAGACATTCATGATTCTGAAGATGACAAAAGCTTGTAAGATAGAACCTTACTGAGGTAGTCGAACCATGGGAGTTTTGGAAGGTTGGATTGAGAGAATGGAGTATCCTCTTGCTTTGTTCAATATCAACGATCACATTGCAGGCCTTTTTGTTCGTACTTTGTTGTTGGAGAAAGCATCTACTTGGTTTCAGGGTTGGATGATGGAGCTCAATGAGTCAGGCCAACAGGTTACTTGGAGTGCAATGAAACGAGTTCTCCTTCAGAATTTTCAAGCAGTTGATCCTATCATCACAGCACAGATGAGATTATGGAAACTTGAACAAAAGGGAAGTGTGGAGGAGTACATTGAGGAATTTCGAGATCTTCGAATTTAGATACGAGATATGAGTGGAGCTGAAGTCCTTGATTTATTCAAGAGAGGGTTGAAGAAAAAGATTCAACGGGAGGTGATTCGGGACAATCCAAGTAACTTGAACGAGGCTATTGCTTGTGCACAACGAATGTCCAACGTCTACCACAACGGTGGAGAGGTATGAGTTCCCACGAATCAATACTATGGACCCATGCCTATGGAGTTGGGCAACATAAGGAGGAGAGAAGATTTCATTCCAAGGGGAGTGAACGCACAAGGAGGAGATCGTCATAACTCGAATCCTCAGCAAGAAGAAAATGCAAGAGGATGAGACAGAGTGGAGGGAAGACGAGAAATGAGACAATGCTATAATTGTGGAAGATTTGGTCACATTTCCATGAATTGCCGTACCCGAGTTCTAGCAAGAGGAGCTAGATCCCCCTATCGACGAGCTCTCAACAATCCGGAAGGTGGAGACGAAGTGACCGATAGAAACCCAGAAAACGACGAGCACCAGTAACCTTGCCTCGCGGCCTTACTGGTTTGATGAAAAGGAGAAAGGGCGAGGGAAGGAAGCACAAACATGAGGTAAATGGTTTGAGAAAGAAGGAAACATGTTTGATTGTGACGGATGGTGAGATAGAAGGAGTAAAAGTGAGAGTGTTGATTGATCCAGGAGCTACAGAAAATTTCCTATCTCGATCTATTGCTATAAAGTTGAGATTAGCTTTAGAGAAAGATGAGAGTGAAAAGGTAGAGTTGCCAAACGGGCAAACAGAGAGCATTCAGAGCATTCCTAGGAAAGTGGAGTTGAAGATTGGGCAATACAAGGAATCGTTGGAGTGGAGAGTAATTCGATTAGCTCGCTATGATGCTATTTTGGGTATGCCTTGGATGGAAAAATATAATCCTGAGGTAGATTGGCGAAGGAAGATAATAAAAACCATCAGTTAGAGGATCTTTGGAGATAGACTTAGATCAGGACACAAAAACTTACCTCTCTACGTGATAGGAAGAACCGCTATCAGTCACAAAGATGTATGTTTTTTGGGCCTAATAAGAGATGTAAGCGCTCCAAAAGAGCAATCTTTTATACATGAGTAGTTAACTTGTATCTTGAACGAGTTTCAAGATGTTTTTCCAGATGATTTGCCTCCAAGTTTACCACCAAGAAGGAGAGTGGATCACAAGATAGAGATCTTACCAAGAAGTTCTCCTCCTTGTAAAAGTCCCTATCGACTTGCACCAAACGAAATGGAGGAATGCAAGGCTCAAGTGGAGGAGATGTTGGAGAAAGGGTTCATCCAACCAAGTGTGTCACCATATGGAGCTCCTGTATTGTTCGTGAAGAAGAAGGACAGGAGTATGCGAATGTGCATTGACTATCGAGCACTCAATCAACATACCATCAAGAACAAATATCCATTACCAAGAATGGATGACTTGTTTGATCAACTTCATGGAGCTAAGTATTTTACCAAACTTGATCTTAGAAGCGGATACAATCAGATCAGAGTGGCGGATGAAGACATACAAAAAGATGACTTTTAGAACTAGATATGGTCATTTTGAGTATCTAGTTATGCCATTTGGTTTAACCAATGCCCTTGCCATATTCATGGGACTGATGTATGACATTTTTCGTAAATATCTAGATAAATCAGTGATTGTGTTTTTAGATGATATCTTGATATATAGCAAGTCCTTACAAGATCACCAGAAATATCTACGAGAAGTACTCCAAGTGTTGAGAGAAAATAAGCTGTATGCTAAGATGTCAAAATGTGAGTTTGGCAAAAGCCGTTTTCTTGGGTTTAACCGGCTTATATAGAAGATTTGTGGAGGCTTTTGCTCGTATTGCTCAAGCTTTAACAAGTCTCTTAGGCCAAGCGCAGAAATGGCAATGGGGTACAGCTCAAGAGATTACATTTCAGGCTTTGAAGGATGCGCTCTCACATGCACCAATCCTTAAATGGTATGAACTAGGTAGATCAACAAAACTTGCTACAGATGCATCAGGTGTGGCAGTTGGAGGAGTGTTACAACAGGAATGGAAAGATGGATGGCACCCAATTGCTTTCTTCTCACGAAGACTTTTGCCGGCGGAGCAAAATTATCATACCACAGAGAGGGAGGAGTTAGCCATTGTCTTGGCTACTAAACATTGGAAGCACTATCTCGGAGATAAGGAGTTTGTGGTTGAGACAGACCACAAGCCTTTGGTTTATTTAGAAACTCAAAAGGATCTCTCAAAGCGGCAGATTCGTTGGGCTGAATGGCGACAGCGTTTCAACATGAAGATCATGTATGTGGAGGGGAAGAAGCCGCTTGCCGATGCATTGACACGAATGCCATGCATTAATCACATCACGGAGGTGAAGATTCACTCTGAATGGTGGGAGAACCTGAATCGCGCTACCAAGGAGAATGAGGAGATTGCACAAGCCCTTCAACAGGGTTGAGCACATCTAGCATGGGGATTGGCGTTCTATAAGGGAAAGATTTGGATACCCTCAGATGTTGATCTCCGTACAACAATGATGTTAGAGAGGCACATGATTCAGGTATTGCGGGCCATGTAGGAGTGGAAAAGACCATTGAAGGCGTCCAAAGGGTACACTTTTGGCCAAAACTAAGAGAGGACATCACCAGCTATGTTCGAAGTTGCGTGGCTTGTCAACAAAAAAAGGCTAGCAATCAGAAACTAGCAGGTCTACTACAGCCTCTACCAACACCTACTAGAAGATGGGAGCACGTCAGTATGGACATTGTATGTGAGTTACCAATGACGTCTACGTGTTATGATTCGATAGTCATTTTTGTGGATAAATTGAGCAAGATGATCCATATTAGGCCCACAACAAAGACAAGCATTGCACCCGAACTTGCTCGAATTTATATGGATGCAGTTTTT
Source organism: Marchantia paleacea (assembly GCA_014180765.2). Classification (NCBI taxonomy): domain Eukaryota; kingdom Viridiplantae; phylum Streptophyta; class Marchantiopsida; order Marchantiales; family Marchantiaceae; genus Marchantia; species Marchantia paleacea. The sequence goes on from MUAA02000018.1 coordinate 6,590,208, forward strand.
GCTCAACATGGTTTAGCTACAGTGCTCATCACCGATAGAGGCACTCAATTTACTAGCATGTTTTGGAAAATCCTATTTGGGCTATTCAAAACAAAACTAGCCATGTCCACAGCTTATCATCCTCAAACATATGGGCAAACTGAAAGAGCAAATAGAACTATTGAGTACATGCTTAGAGCTTTCACTTTGGAAGAGCAAGAAGGTTGGGATGCACTTTTACCCTTGATTGAGTTTACTTATAATAACTCAATCAATGCATCCACAAAAGTCAGCCCATTCTTCTTGATGTATGGAGAACACCCTATCACACCATCTAGCTTGGTGAGTGTAGGTCACATGCAGGAACCATCAACCCAAGTTGAAGCACTGAACGAGTTTGTGGCACGAGTCCAACGAGGAGTGCATCAGGCAAAGCAAAAATTAGACATTACCCAGAATCGGCAAAAATAATATGCTGATGCTCATCGACGACATGTGGAGTTTCAAAAAGGCGATCAGATGTGGTTGTCTACTACCAATTTGTCATTAATAGGGGTTCGAAAGTTAAGTCCACGGTTTATTGGACCTTTCTTGATTGTCCAACGGATTGGAGTATACCCCATGATCTCCTTCCTTTAGCAACCCACATCAACCTCCTCCTTTACCAGCCATGATTGATGGTGTAGAAGAATATGAGGTTGAGAGAATCCTGAAGAAACGGACAAGAGGTCAGCGGAACCCCAAAGTGGAATATCTAGTCCAATGGAAAGGTTATCCACTTTATGAAGCTACTTGGGAACCATTGGTAAATCTTACAAATGCCAAGATACTTGTAGAGACTTTTGAGTCTTCTTGCAATGAGGACGTTGTGACTTAAATGGGGGAAGATTTGTAACCAATCTTGGTTAGTCATAGTTAGTTTAGCCAAAGCGTAGAGTGGTCACTAGATCACAAAAAGACAAGATAGTGATATGCACTATCCAAAAAGCAAAAGGGTAAATGACGAGGTGGCTACCATGCATTGGTGGATCAGATTGTGTGCTAGACGTCTGTTAGGAATTGGGTAGAATAAGATAACAAAACATGCAACCTACGCATGTTAGCCATGTGGCATAGTTTGGATTTCGGACTCCTCTAGTCCTACAGTATATAAATCAAAGAGAGGTCTTGAGAAGACATCTCTTATCTTGGAAGTCATTCCGGAGTCATTGCCTTCAGTGTTACAGCTAGGTTAAGAGACAACAAATCCAACAAGCATTATTTAACACTCAAAGTGCTTAATGTCCATGACCATACCTTATTAGCATGGCGTTTCTTCAGAAAAGGCTGGAAACTTTTGTAGGACTTTTTACTTTTGATATTCACGGCATGTATGCATTATTAAATTCTAGGCTAGAAGATGATAATCTCACCCTTAGTCTTGAGACAATCTAGAACATTCATTCTTCAAAAGTTAACCAAACTGACTACTCGTTTCGTAAATCGTACAGACCAATAATTCTGTTAAATACATAGGAAAAATTGCTTGAGCTATCATATAGGATAGATTATCATATCTGGTGGAAACCAATCTTACACAATTGCCTTATTCCCATTATGGAAGAAGATAAAGTATTAGCACTATGGACATAACCTTTAAACTTTCTCAAGACATCAAACGTTCATGGAACAACCTACATGTTACATCTTTTGGACATTGAAGGTGCTTATGAAATTGTTCAGAAAAGCATCTTACTAGACATCTTGATTGAGTGCAATTACCGTCATCATTAATAAAATGGGTCTTTTGTTTTTTGATAAACAGAAAAACTCCTACATCTTGATGGCAAAAAGCATACCTATGTGCCTGTGAGTTCTAGCATTCCACAATGATCTACTATCTCACCATTATTGTTTTTAAATTCTAATTTTAGTTTACCAGAGTAGCTACAAGAAAAAGTTGAAACGTCGGGTTGGATTGATGATATGGATCTATAGGTGTCAGCTTTATCTCTTAAAAAAACCAGAAAGACTTTGCAACAAGGACTTAACTTAGCAGACCAATGGACCGATGGGCACTGCAAAGGGCATGGAAGAACTGTTCAAATGTCTCCAGGTTGAAACATGCTCTAAACCATCGAAAGATGATTTGAATGTGTTTTCGAAAGCATACATTCTTATACTCGTTGTATGCATCAAGGTGCTCATTTGATGCGTCAAGTTTATAATTTGTGTCAGGTCCCAATATCGTTATGCCTGTCGAATTGTCCTGGGCCTAAATTTGAAACCCATTTCCAAACCGTTCACAAACGTTCTTTGACATCAATCTCTCAAGAAGTAGAACGAAATAATACACTAAGGTAAAATTGTCTTCGGAAGTGAACATACATAGTTTCTTCCAAGGGAGAAAAAAAACTGGAATTTAGCACGAACGTCAGTACGTACGTACTAGTACGCAAAAGTTCACGATAGTTGTCTAATCCACCTCAAATGCTAGAACATAAACAACACCCGTTTGATTATAGCCATTATACTCACTTTTTATAATCACTTGAATATTGGCATTCAAAAAAGTATATTGTAAGATTCATCCACATTTGTTGATAAAAAGAATCGTCTTGAAACGAGTGGAATCCTCAATCTATCTTCTTTGGTGTCAAAACTAGAAGCTCATCACCCACACGCGCTATTCATATCATAGCTTGTAATATTTCTCAATACGTCTTGTGCTGTTTTCATGCCAAATATGTCTTGATCGCCGGATCCTTTCACGAAGACCACCCACCTTCCATTCAGGAGGAAATGGAGCAGCAGAAGTTGAGTTCTTGGACAGTCATGGCGCTTCCTCCTCGAAGGCTTCATCACCATAAAACTAAACTGCTGGAAATGCGCTGAGAAGTTGCTTCCTCAGACAAGTTTGAGGTTTCATGTGGAAACATTACGAAGATCACCGTCGAGATCCAATCGTGAATTGATATAGTAAGGGATTCACGACTGAAAGAACTTTGGTTCTCCTGCAGCAACATTATCCGAATGTCACTACCACCAACCTCTCATAGACAAAGAGGAGCTGCAGACTTGGCCTACGGCATTCGTAGCCTTAACGCCTGCAAGCATTCATGAGACGTCTTATAAACCATATAGCACTTACGCTTTGAGAGGTTCTTGATGAAAAAACTCGAGGTTTCAGAAGAAAACCTTGCGGATATCCTATCGATTGTCGCTATGCATTTGCATCGCTAACCGTCGGTTTGGAAGTTGAGCAGGAGACAAGTAAGTAATGCATTGTCGTCACTCCCATATTAGTTTTTCTCCATGCTTCGCATATCTCTAGTTCATGATTCTAAATCATGAACTAGAGATATGCGAAGCATGGAGAAAAACTAATATGTTAACCATGTTAACCACTTCGATTCACAAATTCCATTGTAAACGAATTTCAAATGCGTAGCTCCGCAATGAAATAGCTTGCGCAGCAGCTTGTTACTGTGGTAGGAAGTTCTCTCAAAAGAAGAACTTGAGGGTCATGAGAACAATGCGGGTACCATGATCCGGTTTTCATCTCGATCTCCGTGAGATTAGCAGTGCTTTCTACCCTGATCTGTACTCGACTAGTACTTCTCAATATTCAACAACCGATCAAACACTGATCCTGTAAGATCATTTTGCTACTCACGCAGACGCAATGCCAGTTTAGTATTTAGAAGGTGTCCCGGACGGTCCATGTGTGGAAGCTGAAGAGTTATGCATGAGCTGAACAGCAGTTAAAAGGAGGCTCTCTAAAACCAACCAGATCTCTCGGCAGCAGACTCGAAGCAGTGCAGATACATGGTGTGAATCAGAACAACATTTCTTGGAGTAGCAAAGATTGCTTGTCTTTTTTCTTGCAATCTACTGCATTACTCAAATTCTATTGCTTATTCTGGGCTTTCAAAATTCGAAGTTGTTTTCAGGTGTACGTCTGTCAACTGCTTAATGGATCGAAGCTGGATATCGGGATCTGGAGTTGTCGCTAATTGTGAGATTGGAAGCTGCTGCTATTGCTACTTTCGGTTGCCATAAGAATATCCACCAGATGGCTGTGAACGTCTGCGTTGTGTCCACATGGGCTCTGATCTTGGACAAGGCAACTCAGCCATAGCGGGCAAGTGAACTGATTATTCTTCCATACGATATAGAGAGTAGGTAGATAACAAACCATTTCTCAAGAATGGTTGACAATACAAAAGATTTTGGCGCTGGGTTACTTTTGATTTGATTCGTCATCAAGCAACATTTGGCAGACTTCTTTAGTTCATCAATTCATACCAGCTTCTCATACAAGCTAAAATGTTTTATTTTAAAGTTAAATTTTCGTTTCTTTTCTGTTAAACTACGCAGAGGACAAATGCCCGCAATGGAGTTCGATAATAAATTAATTCACACAGTTTACAATTGGGGTTGCGCGTACCCAACCAGCAAGGAGTAGTCTTGGTCGATAGTCGACTGAGTATACCTTGTGCAGATAGGGCGGATGTGGTAGTTAATTTAAGTTAAGCTCATTTACTCGCTCACAGCGAGTCGCGTCGAGACTGCATTGTCGAGGGCATCTGAAACTCATATGATCACCAATTCTGGTTCTTTGGCTAGAACCAGATTCCAATTGAGAAAACATCGCTCTTCAATTATCTTCAGCTTATTCATCTAAAAAATATAAACATTATATAAACATAAAAGAAACCAAAGAAACCTATTGGAAATCATTCTTAGAGAATATTTCAGCTGAAAAATCTGGAAGCATTATAACTCAAGAGAATCCTTGTTTTCACCCTTGTTCCTCCTTCGAAGACTTGATGGCACTTTAGTGCAAACAAAAAAGAGAAATTTGAAATTCTGTATTTAAACTTATTCCCTTCCCTTAATACAACCACATTTAGTAATCTAAATAAACTTTCACCTTACTCTTGATCTTTTCTGACTATCGTTGAAATTCCGAAAGCATTATTTAACACAAAAACTGCTAGATGTCCATGAACATACCTTATTAGCATGGCTTTTCTTAAGAAAAGGCTGGAAACTTTTGTAGGAATTTTTACTTTTGATATTCCCGGCATTATTCTAGTCTAGAGGGTGATAATATCACCCTCTAGCCTCCATATATCTCCTTGTAATTCTTCATAGGTTAGATTATGGCTGCAATGTTTGGTATACAGGAAAAACATTCCATGTAAAATTTTTTTCACAAACTTCAACACCTTGGTGCTAAGCATATTACAAGTGGGACTCAGAACTACATCCACAGAAGCGTTAGAGTATGAGGCATTTCTATTTCCTTCTCAACTTAGGGTCCAAGCAAAAAGTTGTTGAGCAACTATTAGACTACTAACTATTTCCTTTACCAATACTTTACCTTCAAATTAGCTCATGTTTTAACTAGCAAAGCAGAACAAGTTAAAGTTCAAAAAACCATGGATCATTCCTTTATGGTGTGTTCATCCTGAATAACCTCATATAATTATCTCTAATTCCAAATTAGCTGTAGATCTCACAATGATTTAACAATGGATAATAAACCATGTTGATATATGCCGAATATTCACTTATAGATAAATATGCTGGAGCTGCTTTGGTTATCTTTGTGGCTAATTCTATTTTTCCTCAATGGGTTTTGGCTTGGACATCTACTTCAGCATCTATGATGCTGAGAAATATGCTATCGTGAAAGCACTTTGAAGCTCTTCTAGCATTATTGACTACACACACTAATATTTCCTCTTTTATTATCATTTCTGATAATCAGTCAGCTGTTAGAAGCATGCTAAATCTAATCAATTCTTAGTTTATATAGCTTATGTTCCTTTGGAGAATGTTCTATATTCTTTTCAATATGTATCAGCCTCGCTGGAGTCGATATTGGTTACAGAGTTAAGCCCCAGCAGACCGTAGGAGCTCAAAAGTATATTTCTTTTGTTGAAAAACATCGCCAAAGATTTCTTTTGGATGACTCATAAGCACTGCATGCTCTGGGCGCTGGCGAAAAAGCCGAATACGAGAGTGCAAGGAAGATAAATTTTTTTTCGCGGTGTCCTTGGGGGTTGGGCTTTTTTTTTGCTTGATGGAGTCGCATTGCCTCGATGCGCTTGGCCACAAACTTCACTTCATTCGCAAGCGACAAAAGGAAGAAAAAAAAACTATGTCAGTGAGCATAGCGAATCCAGGGCCGTTGATGGGCAAAAATGCATGTGCTCACTTCTGCAAAACTCTGATTTTCAACCCTTCAGAAACGTGAAAGCACTTTGAAGTGCACAATGCTGATTACTATCCTGGCTGGAGCTTTTTATTGCCTGTGGTGGAATTATTTCCATGACGAAGGAGATGAAGTTGCAGACATAGATCGCTGGGCTATTCGCATGATCTATCACAAAGTCATTATTCTCAAGGAGATTAGTATATAAGGATTACAGAAAATTTGCAAGGATCAAATCAGATATGTCCAGATTCATTTATGTTCAGTCCCAGTGACATCAGAATAGGATTGCATTTACATGTACGGCACAAATCATCGCTCGCCATGGATCATGATTGCGAAGAAAGGCTCGTACTGTAAAGGAGGCTTAGGTACAGCACCTCGCAGCATGTGCAATGCATCTTGCATACTGGGTCGAGCACAGGAACCGGATCGCAACACAAGAGACCGAGATGCAGTAGCAACTCAGGTTGACCTTCATCATATGCCTTTCCCAGCCTCTCATCTACACAAGAGTTAATATTACCTTCCAACACCTTACTCCATACACTTTCTACAAGTAATCCTGGATCAGCAGGGTCACAATTCAGTGCCCGACAACCCGTCACGATCTCCAAAGTCACTGCACCGAATGCATAAACATCCGTTTTCTCTGTGAATTTTTTAGTGGCTGGTACTTCTGGGCCTATGTAGCCATACGTTCCTGCAAGCTTGGTAGTGGCGACGTCTTGATGATGGTCCACCTTCCGAGCGAGCCCAAAGTCACCTAACATGGCATTAAACTTCTCGTCCAACAAAATGTTGCTGGATTTGAAATCCCTATGAATGACCTGTTGTCGCCAGCCCTTGTGAAGATAGTGCAAAGCCTCTGCAGCACCCAGGATGATCCTGAATCTAAGCTCCCAAGATAATACTGAACCTGCAGCTGGATAGAACAGAGCTCTGTCTAGACTTCCATTAGGCATCAGTTCATACACAAGCAGAAACTTGTCTCTGTCCAAGCACCAGCCCAGCAACTTCACTACGTTGGGATGCCGCAACGTAGTGAACAGTTAATTGAAAAATTATTTATTTAATAGAAACACAAATTTCTTTTAAAAGTCTGGATGAACAGCATTAAATTTTAAAAAATGGTGAAATTGACTTGAATCTTGAAATGAGACAAACATTCAATCAGTTTATGGCAAGGTAACATATTTTTCTCTAAATAAAATAACATAGAAATTGATAATATTTCTTATTGAATGATTACATATATTGATGGAATGATATGTTTGTTGAAAAAAATTTGATTATGTTAATTTTTTTTAACAATAATTTTTGATCCATTTATGATAATCAAAAATCAAATTCTGAATGCAATTGTATTTTATGCATTAAAAAATCTTGTAATTCGATTGATAGTTATACAAATATTTTTATAATTGAGTGTAATTTTCTTGATGATTTTTTATATACATAAGTATATGTAATAGATTTCATAAAATTCCAAATTGATTAATGAATTCACATTGGGTACAAGCTACATAACTCTGATTGGTAGAATAGCTTTGACTTTTATGTATTTCCTTAGTAAGAACTGCAACTTCATGTTAATTTGCTTACATCTGCTGTGAAAAAAACAAAGTATCTGCGTATACAACGTTTTTTGCTCAAAACTTTTGGTTCCTGTCTTAAACATAGTAAGAAATTTAATTTACACATTTTCCAAATATCAAATTAATTTCAAATCATAACTTTTAGTCAGGTTTCGTCAACATATTGATAAACATGTGATTTTTTTTTTCCAGAATTTCTTGTAGTCTATATCTGAAAATTTACTTTCACATTATTATTAATGTTTTATTATTTATTATACTGCTCATTACTGAAATCCATTAAATTATTATTTTTCATTCGATCACAATATAATATGATAATATTACATTTTGATATAATATGATATATTTTAATATCATCATGATGTTTCATCATATTGTAAACTGTTTAATCTGATTTTATTCAATAATATCATACTCATGATAAAAAATCTTGATGGAGCATTTTTCAAGTGCTAAGTTGAGTTGAACTCAATCTTGATATCAATTCTTTTTAACATTTAATATGATGAAATATTTTCCTCAATGGGTTTTGAGCATCATAGACATCTACTTCATATCTATGATGCTGAGAAATATGCTATCGTGAGAGCACTTGAAGCTTTACTACGATTATTGACTGAACACCCTAACATTTACTCTACGGGGGAAACTGCAGGAAGCAGGAAAAGTTGCTCACTAACCTAATCTACGAGCAAACAACCAAACGTGAAAACGAGGGATCACCCCAATGGACCCCAAAAAGGTTAGTGCCTAGCTGCCAAACCCCGGGGTACCGAGGTATATCCAAAAAATGTATTCTTATTCTCTCTGATAATCAGTCAGCTGTTACAAGCATGCTAAATCTACTCAATTCTTAGTTTATATAGCTTATGTTCCTTTGAAGAAGGTTCTGTATTCTTTTCAAGATGTTATTATTTTGCTTGATTCGATTCCTCGAGACATGAGAGAAAATGATATTACATATGGGCTTGAAAAATCAGCCATCAAGCTACCTGTGATTTATGATGACTTTCTAATGACAATGTGCAATTAATGTCGACCATTAATTCCATTTAATTTCTATTCATGTGTGCAGGGTATTTGTTTGTTTGACGTCTTAGCCTACGGGCTGCATCGTCTAATGATACAACAACAACACGTGTACCCATTAGTAGGAAGGACGGACAAGTCAAAAGGGATCCCTGCGGATTGCGTGGGAGATCGATTGCTGAGGGATCGCGGCGCTTTAGCCTTTTCCAAAGTGTCATGGCTAGATTTGGCTCGTGTTCAGGGAACTGAATACGGGGCACAGCAACTTCTTTTCTCCCCATCCATGTAAAGGTATTCAAGGCTCCTGCTGCACTCAGAGTAAGAGCGTTACAGAGCATCATCAGCCTCGCTGGAGTCGATATTGGTTGCAGAGTTAAGCCCCAGCAGACCGTAGGAGCTCAAAAGTAAATTTCTATTGCTGAAAAACATCGCAAAAGAATTATTTTGGATGACTCATAAGCAATACATGCTCTGGGCGCGGGCGAAAAAGCCGAATACGAGAGTGCAAGGACAAGATATATATTTTTTCGCGGTGTCCTTGGGGGTTGGGTTTTTTTTTTGCTCGATGGATTCGCATTGCCTCGCTGCGCTTGCCACAAACTTCACTTCATTCGCAAGCGACAAAAGGCACAAAGAAGAAGCAAGAAAAAACAAATCTGACAGTGAGCATAGCGAATCCAGGGCCGTTAATGGGCAAGAATGCATGTGCTCACTTTTGCAAAACGCTGATTTCCAACCCTTCAGAAACGTGAAAGCAGTTTTAAGTGCACAATGCTGATTATGGCCCAAGATAGTACAAGAATTATAAAGGATTTGTAAACTTTTGAGATCGAGGAGCAGCATTTCCTCGCCAAACATGCATGCGCTGAGCTGTAGATAACTCACTATTGACAATTTCCGCGACATCCAGTGACTAAAAACGGTTTGTATTTAAGTTAAGACTCGACGCTTTATACATCTGGAACGCAACTATAGGAGAGTCTCTTAACATTTCCTCATACACATGGTAGGAAAACCATGCAGTTAAATATCCTGGCTGGAGCTGCTTATTGCCTGTGGGGGAATTATTTCCATGACGAAGGAGATGAAGTTGCAGTGAATAGATCGCTGGGCCATTCGCATGATCTATCACAAAGTCATTATTCTTCAGGATATTAGTATATGAGAAATTTGCAAGGATCGATTAGATGTCAATATCAAAGCTCATTTTTTCATGGTGTCTCATCACCTTCAAATATCTTCCTCACTGGCTGTCGTCTAGTTAAACATACTGTCATGATCACAGACATATAATATGAGAGAAAGGGAGACGCATCGAATAAAAAGCGCGATGAGTTTCATCGACTCAGGTACAAAGCCAAGCAGGGTAGAAAATATCCAACCGGGGTCCAAAAGAAAAGGAGAATGGAATATTACATAATACGGTGTCAGAAATGGTGTTATCAAGATTGTAAATATTTCATAAGACGTTATAGTTTTTTTATTACTTGCGAGATACTGTAGACACGAAGTAGAAAAATCAGGGAAAACACGTATCGGCAGTGAAGAGCCAAACTGAGAATCAACTCGTAAATATGGTAGGTAACCCACAGTCAATCGACGAAGAAAAGGAGCTGTGCTGAAGATCCGGTTCACTTACAGACAATGTGGTTCACTAAACGCCCCGTGTCAGTGCATAGTATCGTTTTAACTACACTTAGATGCAACCTTCAGCCCTTCAAGGTCAACGGACGTCAATCTGGGAGACTGTAAGTCCTACTCCTGTAGAAATTTACTCGTGCTGGGAACTGGGATCTTCTTCTTCTCGATAACAAGCAAACCAGTAAATCAGATATGTCCAGATTCATTTATGTTAGTCCCAGTGACATCAGAATAGGATTGTATTTACATTTACGGCACAAATCATTGCTCGCCATGGATCATGATTGCGAAGAAAGGCTCGTTCTGTGAAAACTACCTCAGGATTCGGAAAATGTGGTGGTAGTCGTAGATTTCCAATGTTTCACTCGATTCGGTCCACTATGATCATACAGAGAGGATGGTCTGGAAGACGGTAAAGGAGGCATAGGTACAGCACCTCGCAGCATGCACAATGCATCTCGCATACTGGGTCGAGCATCAGGAACCGGATCGCAACACAAGAGACCGAGATGCAGTAGCAGCTCAGGTTGACCTTCAATATACGCGTTTCCCAGCCTCTCATCTACACAAGAGTGAATATTACCTTCAACCACCTTACTCCACACACTTTCTACAAGTAATGCTGGATCAACAGGATCACGATTGACTGCCCGACAACCCGTCACGATCTCCAAACTCACTGCACCGAATGCATAAACATCCGTTTTCTCTGTGAATTTTTTAGTGGCTGGTACTTCTGGGGCTATGTAGCCATACGTTCCTGCAAGCTTGGTAGTGGCGACGTCTTGATGATGGTCCACCTTCCGAGCGATCCCAAAGTCACCTAACATGGCATTAAACTCCTCGTCCAACAAAATGTTGCTGGATTTGAAATCCCTATGAATGACCTGTTGTCGCCAGCCCTTGTGTAGATAGTGCAAAGCCTCTGCAGCACCGAGGATGATCTTGAATCTAAGCTCCCAAGATAATACCGAACCTTCAGCTGGATGGAACAAAGCTTTGTCCAGACTTCCACTAGGCATCAGTTCATACACGAGCAGAAACTTGTCTCTGTCCAAGCACCAGCCCAGCAGCTTCACTACGTTGCGATGCCGCAGTTGGCTGATGATGGACACCTCCGCCATGAACTCCTTGAAGCCCTGCTTCGACTCACTGCTCACTCGTTTCACAGAAACAGATTGACCAGTGTCCGGTAACACTCCCTTGTACACACTGCCGAAACCTCCTTCGCCCAGTTTAGACTCTTCCTGGAATTGACCTGTGGCTTTGCTGAGCTGCTTGTAACTGTTTTCTACACTAACTCCCATATCGCCAAGATTTTGTGTTTGTTTCATGGCCGTGTAACTCTTTCGTTTGCAGAGAAACAATGTCAAGAGTCCGAACAGTAAGACTGCGACCGCGCCTCCTGAAACATATGGAATTATGGCCATAACATTGGTTCCCCCTCATCGTGATGGAGTTGCATTCATGTCGGTCCGGTTGGTAGATGGAAAAGGAATGATGAAAACCCAAAAGTAAATTTGGAGTGAAATTTCAATTACATGTGTAATTCTGTGTAATGTAATGGATGGGTAATGGTTTGTCAATTTGACTTAGTGGTCTTGGACTACTTCGTCTTAGTACTCTTCGGAGTATGCATGTCCAGAGTCCTCAAAAGATGCATAAACTCACATATTCGTCGCTCACTGACAGTTAACACCTTATTCCCTTGGGAACGAATTGTAATTCTATACAAATGTCAAAACCTTTGTGTAACTCGTCTGTTACATAAAGAATGAAATTTAGTTCAACTTTTTCTTGGCGACTTTGCATTCCCAGCGGGAATTCTACAACATAACTAGAACTTAGCTAGGAACTTGTTGACACTAGTGGTGGCCAAGAAAGAGCGAGAGATCCATTGTTGTGTGCTGGTGAATCTGTAATCTTCAAGATCCTCGAAGGTTGAGAAACTCATTCTCAATATTTTCGTTAGCAAATATTTGACAGATCGCCATCGTAGTTCAAGAAGCTCACATGGGGCTTGATTCTGGAGTAACTTATTCTGATTCTGATTTCTAGAAGTTTTGACGGAGAATCGTAATCGATCCAGGCGTGGATTTCTCGGCCTATAAGGGCAACGCCTGCTTCTTCAGCGTCTCTTTGTACTTTTGACTCGATTCGATTCACGTCTACGCCCACGTGATTTGCGTTGATATCGCCGATGTCGTGAAGACGTTGGTCGTTCTTCCACACGTCAAACTCGATGCCAGTGTCTCGGACCTCGGGCTTGTATCATTGTAGACGCCGAGACCGTAATCTCCAAATCCGGGTTGGTGAGGTGTACCGAGCATCACGAATGTGAATCCATCACCGTTGGTCTGAATACCACCCGATCCTGTGATCAGGAACCGGAAAGACGTTCTGAGGGAATTCCACTGACTTCTTGCCGTGTCGAACAACTGAATCGGAGCGGTCTTAGTCACCATGCAGTATGTCTTTGGTCCAGGATCCGTCCAGTTCGCGGGTCTTGGCCTCATCATTCCCAGATCTCCAGATGACTCGCTGATAGTATAAATCCCATCGCACCAAAACTCTCCGTCTGCGTGGCACGTGAAAGGTCTCTCGCTTGTGCCATACGTAAAATTCTCAAACGAGGCAACAACATGACACTGTAATGCCAAAATCGATAAGACTGCTACAAAAACCTGCACGAAGGTAATTCTAGACTCGAACATCCTCCTGTATGCTATAAGTTGCAGCTCTTACCGGTGGAGGACCTCTTCAGACGCAAACATTCTATTCTTGAGCCACAACTTGTACGCCATGCAATAAGCTGCAATCTGCAATATCTGTATTGTAGATTGCAGAACAAACCTTCAGCTAGTTCGTTTCGAGCTACATCTAGATTTCCGTCACGCATCAGTTTATACACAAGCAGAAACTCGTCTCCTTATGATCACCAGCCGAGCAGCTTCACTAAGTTCCCGAAGCTCCAGGTGGATAACGACGGACAATGTCGCGTTGAACTCACTCAGGCCACGCGACCAGAGAGAGACAGAGACAGGGCTCACATGGGCCTTCAGCAAACCGGCTCCGGCTGAATGTTTCCAAAGGAAAGTCAACAAAAATCGGCGGGCACGAGTAACATAGCAAAAAGACGGGAAATATGTACTATTATATGCAACTAAGATATCAAAACTATTTACATCAAAGTGTCATGATACTTGTGTAGCATACCAATAGCTATGATTGCTCTACTATGGGTTGCACAACCCAGTGCTCTCAGTACATCAATGGACCTATAAAATTGTAACAAAAATGTAAAGTGCAACGATGACAACATCTGCTGTTGTAGTTCACTTAGTCTGTGTCCACCTGTTAGATTAGTTGACATTTTCTTCCGCAGAAAGAAACCATTTCAAAATATTCATTGATGATTTATAATTTTTATATTTGCAAGAGCCGTGTCTAGCATTGACACATTTGGTTCATTCAGCGGCAGAATTGCTTTCGACTTATTCTTCCTCTCCCCTCGTTATTTTTCGATTACCCCCGCGGTAAGGTTTCACGTTTGTCTCTTTCTGTTTCTATCTGGAAACTTCCATCCTTAGAAAAAGAACATTATATATAGTTTTGCTATAAAATAGAATAAAATTTTATAAATGTAAATTTTTTTAATTTGTTTTTCTATATAGATTAAATAAAAATTGAAGCTAAATTTGAAATGGGACCAATCTCTCCATTGTTATCCTAAACATAGAAATGCTAAACTTTTTGTGCTTAGGTTTATTGGTAAAAAATATATTAGTTCCTTATGTTACCATTGGGATGAGTACAGAAGGGTTGAACTCTTTAATTAATAAATTTTAAATGCAAAAAAGTTACAAAGAGTCTGATTCTCTTTGAGAAAGGGGTATTTTTCTGGGTTTACCTTGGTATCGTATTCATAGAATTGTGTTAAATAATCCAGATCGCTTAATCGCTGTTCATTTAATGCATACTGCTCTAGTTTCTGGTTGGGCAAGTTCTATGGCTTTGAATGAATGAGTTGTTTTATTCTTCTGATACAGTTCTTGGTCCAATTTGGAGACAAGGCATGTTTGTTATACCTTTTTTGACTCGTTTAGGAATAACGAAATCCTGGGGGGTTGGAGTATTACAGGAGAAACTCTTACTAGTGCTGGTATCTGCAGTTATGAAGGAGTAGCTGCAGTATATATTGTTTCATCAGGATCATTTTTTTTGGCAGCTATTTGGCATTGGGTGTATTGGGATTTAGAACTGTTTCGTGATGAGCGTACAGGTAATCCTTCTTCAGATTAACCTAAAATTTTTGGAATTCATTTGTTTCTTTCTGGAGTACTTTGTTTTGCTTTTGGAGCATTTCATGTAACTGGTTTATTTGGTCTTGGAATATGGATTTCTGATCCTTATGGATTAACAGGAAACGTACAACCTGTAGCTCCTGCTTGGTGTACTGAAGGTTTTGATCCTCTGGAGGAATTGCTTCTCATCATATTGCTGCAGGAATTTTAGGAATATTAGTTGGTTTGTTTCATCTTATTTTTCGTCCTCCTCAGAGATTATATAAAGGATTACATATGGGAAATGTTGAAACAGTTTTATCCAGTAGTATTGCAGCTGTTTTTCTGCTGCATTTGTTGTTGCGGGAACTATGTGGTGCGGTGATGCAGCAACTCCAATTGAACTATTTGGTCCTACTCGTTACCATTGGGATCAAGGCTTCTTTCAACAAGAAATAGATCGAAGAATTCGCTCTAGTAGAGCAGAAAATTTAAGTTTATCAGAAGCTTGGTCTAAAAGTCCTGAAAAATAATATTTTTATGATTATATTGGTGATAATCCTGCTAAAGGAGGATTATTTAGAGCTGGAGCGATGGATAATGGAGATGGTATAGCAGTTGGTTGATTAGGCCATGCAGTTTTTCAAGATAAAGAAGGAAATGAGCTTTTCGTTTCTTGTATGCCTACTTTTTTTTAAACTCTTCCATTTGTTTTGGTAGATGAATAAGGAACTGTTAGAGCTGATGTTTTATTTAGAAGAGCAAAATCGAAATATAGTGTTGAACAAGTGGATGTAACTGTTGAATTTTATGACAGTGAACTTGATGAGGTTAGTTTTTAGTCACCCTGCAACTAGTAAGAAAAAAAGCTAGACGCACTCAATAAGGTGCAATTTTGAATTTGATCGTGCTACTTTAAAATTGAATGGTGTTTTTTGAACTAGTCCAAGAGGTTTGTTTACGTTTGGTCATGCTATATTTGTTGTTTTTTTTCTTTGATGATATTTGGTATGGTGCTACAACATTGTTTACAGATGTTTTTGCAGGGATTCGTCCTGATTTAGATGCTCAAGTGGAATTTGTAACGTTTCAGAAATTAGGAGATCCAACAACAAAAAGACAAGTTATATAAAATATCTTTTAAAAAGATAAAATTTTTAGGACAGTTTTTTTACTTAAAATTTTATTAATTAGTACGAAAGTTATCCGCTAAGCGATGGCTAATGACTCCGAGAAGATGACAAAGAAGTAGTTTACATTTCATCTGTTTTAATACATATGTATTTAAAGATGGATTGGCTGACATCGAAGGAGAGACACTTATATCAGTTGGAAACAGGTTTAATATACAAATATGTGAAAGTTTTAGTTTATACATTTTTGTTGGTAGTTAGTTTAGGAATCATTCTTTAACTGTTTTTTTTAAGAACCACCTAAAGTATCAAGTAAAAAAGAAAATCAATATTGAATTATTAATTTAATATTAAGTTATTAATTTTGGATTAATGGCTTTTTAAACTAAAAAGTCATTAGTCCAATTAGTCTTCATGTTTCTCAAATGAATCTCTTAGTTCACTAGAAGCCTGTACAAATGCGTCAGAAAGAGCATAACCAGTAAAACTTATAAGTAAACAAGATCTGACAATAGCGACAAAAGTTACAGTTTTCATTGTTAAGTTGTTCCAAAGTAATGATAAACTTTTAACCTATATGTCTTATATATAATAGAACAAAAAAATAATAAATCTGATAAATTTTATGGCTATACAAATAATTTATGACACTTCTAAAAAAAAGTGCTGTAGGTGATATTTTAAACAATTAAATTTCAGTATATGGAAAAGTGGCTCCTAGTTGGGGAACTATCCCTCTTATGAGTATTATGATGGCTCTTTTTGCAGTATTTTTAGTTGTTATTTTATAACTTTTTAATTCCTCTTTGTTGTTAGATGGTGTTTCTGTTAGTTAATAAGAAATTAAAAATTTCAAAAAATGAATTGGTGCTTTTTAAAGTAGCTATTTTATTTTTTTATTTTAGATTTTTTATTGTTTAATTATTAAATTCAAGGATTTTTGAATCTGGGTATGCATCTTTAAGTGCTAACAAATTTTTACAAATTTGTTAGCACTTAAAGCACAAAAATTGAAAAAAATTAAAGTATGATTAATTTATATAAATTTATAAGTTTCATGTCCTTATCAACAGAAAAAAATTAATTATATGCATTACTCAAAGGGATGAAAATTTTTATAAATTACACAAAATGAAAAAAAACAATTTTTACCAATTTTTTTAATACTTATAATTAAGATTTAAACAAGAAAATTAAAAAAATAAATTTTCTCAAGTATATATATGCTTCAGGAAAAAAATATAAAACTAGTAATCGATGTAAGTAAGTCATCCTAATAGACCGAGAGATTTGAACCTTCTTCTAGCATGACCTGATGTAAGTAATCAGGTATATCCACAAACTTTCATTGTTCAATTGTTTGACAACATAAACCTATCAACTTGACCTTGCTCTTATTTGTGGCAGCGTTTCAAAGGATTTTTTTCTTGGAATGGACACTTCTAGTGCCCTTTCTAAAATGCAAGACTCACGATAACTTGATTTTTTTAAAAATTATACTTTTCTTTGTTCATGGTTATTCTGATATATTCTGATACTAGCATGCAAGCAACAGATTGTCATCAAAATACAATACATTGTTAATCCTCTTATACAGGCAACACACAAAGTTCGCGCTGCTTGTAATTGGGTGGTATTCAGTCAACATCATCTTGTAGTCATAGTCATTCATCAATCACGTCTTGTAAGTGCTGTGGTCAAATTTTACTGATTATTTTAAGCTTTTAAACTAGAAGTTATTTTCAGGTGTAAGCCTGTCAACTCCTCAATGGATAAAAGTTGCATATTAGAATCATACTCAACTTTTACTACTTATTCTGAGGTTTCAAAGTTTGAATTTATTCTCAGGTGTAGGTCTGTCAACTCGTCAATTTGTTGATTCCTGCAACAATAACAATAAGCGTCAACTACATATATCGATATGCAACTTGGATCCATTGAAAAGTAGACAGACTTACTGCTGAAACCAACTTCCAATTTTGAAACCCTAGAATAAGCAGTAAAATTTGAATATGATCTTGATATGCAACTTAGATCCATTGAGGAGATGACAGACTAGCACATCAAAATAACTTCAAATTTTGAAACCCCATAATAAGCAGTAAAACTTGAGTATGACCTTGATGTGCAACTTTGATCCGTCTTGTATTCAAACAAAAAACGCAACTCCAAAGTTGATCAAAGAATACAATACATTGTTGATCCCTAAACGTGAGAGTACCACATAGGCTTACGTGTCAAGGTGCCGATCGTAGCTTCAACTGTAAGATGAGATGCAAACCCTAGTCTCCGCTTCCCTCCTTAATGTAACCTAGTATGCAGCACAAACTATGGGAGCAGAGGCCAACTAGAAGCTTAAGTGAGTCCTGCTAAAGGGGCATCACTTATGGGTTTAAGGTACTTGTCTCGGGGGTCTACTCAACACTCCTCCTCCATAAGCAAGACTACACTACTCCAAGCTTTAGATGTAGTTCCATCATATCCCTGCAAGCAATGATCTTAGCTTTGGGGAGTGCCTTAGGGAACATGTCTGCAACTATTTGTTCACTTGGAGAGTACTTGAGTTGCATTGTCCTCTCTCCACATATTGCCTGATGAAGTGGTGCTGAATAACAAAATGCTAGAGCAAGAGCGGGGAAGAGTAGAGAAAAGAAGGCAGCAAGCACCCCAATAACAGCACTGCACAGTCAACGGACAATCATCACCCAGCCCCCGACTCCCATCAAGATTCAACATGATGGGATGGGACCCAGACAAGAAACAAAGTCAAGACTCAAGAAAACAGGGCGCTCTCGGCAGGCACAAACTTTGCGCTTCAAGCCAGCCGAGATTCTAAGGGCAGTCAGGCTGCTCTGCTCTTCTTGAGATGAATGAATCTTCTCCCATTCCTATCTTGCGTTTGGGGCCTAGTCCCATGTTTCCGGTTTGGTTACATCCTTGTACGATTTGATGGGGTCTGCCCATCCCTATTGTTATTTTACTGTGTCTTGCTTCCATCTTGCGTTTGTGTTGCTTTGCGTTGGCTTCGATCAGAAGAATCGAATCTAAAAGATGACGTACGAGAGAGGCGGATTTTGTTGCGCCTCTTCTGGTGTTGCGGTGCCACACTGTTGTTGTCGTACGTGAGGCGGCGAGAGCCAAGCATTTTGATACATCCATGGTGAATTGGATTCTTAGCAATCTCCATGCAATATGAAACATCCTCATGGATCACAACAGAAGGTGGTTGCTTTACCTGATAATCACCTAGTGTCTTAAGAAGCCAAAGAGCTTCCTTTGCAAAATTATCAACAGCTGCATACTCTACTTCACATGATGAGATGGTGACTGTAGTTTGCTTCTTGCTAGACCAAAATACTACAACACCTCCCAATACTAAAGCAGAACCACTAACGGCACTAGCAACAGATGTATACTTCACTTCACATGATGAGATGGTGACTATAGTTTGCTTTTTGCTAGATCAAGATACAACAACATCTCCCAACACAAAAGCAGAACCACTAACTGAACTTCGTGTAGTTGGGCAACCTCTCCAATCTGCATCACTAAAGCCTACCAATTGTAGTATAGCATCCTTGCCACCGTAGTGAGGCATCAGATCTTTCGCCCCTTGTAAATATGAAAGATATGTTTGACTCCTTGCCAATGTGAAGAGTATGGATTCCCATGGTCCGATCTTATATTCCTTGGCGTTTTGCTCTGTGGTTTGAGTGATAAGAATGATGACATGACACCACAGGAGGTCAGTGAGTTTTAAGCACCACAGCTATGATGCTTCTCTCACATATTACATTTTTTAAATTTTTTTTCAAACGTATAAGTACTTCGGAAACCTGTATAGAACAGCGTATCACGAAATCCCACATGAGACTCCTGTACACGCCAACTTTCATGACTTTCGGAGAGAGTTGGAGCTCTAACTCTCTCCGAAAGTTGGAGCTATGGAGATCCAACTCTATCTTTATTTCGAGATTGTGGAACATGAGAAGTATGTATTCTTCTTCTCAGTCTCACAAACTTCATATCCTTTCGTGTTCTATAATATACTTGTTGTTGACTTCTGCAAAACCATGTATAGAAGAAAAATATCAGAGTGCCATTAGAAATCGGTTTGATCAGACTGTGTGCCACATCTGTAGCGGACATTCAATAGAAGGTCGAAGAGAAAAGTGCAGCCAGAAGAAGATTTTCAGGGGAATCCGGTAAATGCCCTGAAGATCATCGAGATTGACGTTTATAGTAGCAACGATCCGATCATCTGAATTGAACCCTTAAAACAGTGGCCAGCACGTTTTCGGTAAAACCACCGGCGCCATCTTAAACTCTTGTGACATTACCTCATAATTAAGGGTACGATTTGATGGGATCTTCCCATCCCTTTTGTTATTATATTTTCTCAGATTGATATCCTCATAATTAAGAGACCCAGTCTTGACAATTGATGTACTTAAACACCAAACTTGACACATCAAATGAGCACCTTGATGCATACAAGTATAAGAATGTGTGCTCTCGAGAGAAAGAAAACACATTCAAATCATCTTTCGATGGTTTAGAGCATGTTTCAACCTGGAGACATTTGAACAGTTTTTCCATGCCCTTTGCATTGCCCGTGGGTCCATTGGTCTGCTAAGTTAATTCCTTGTTGCAAAGTCTTTGTGGTTTTCTTTAAGAGATAAAGCTGACATCTATAGATCCATATCATCAATCCAACCCGAGGTTTGAGCTTTTTCTTGTAGCTACTCTAGTAAACTTACATTAGAATTTAAAAACAATAATGGTGAGATAGTAGATCATTGCGGAATGCTAGAATTCACAGGCACAGAGGTATGCTTTTTGCCATCAAGATTTAGATATTTTTCTGTTTATCAAAAAACAAAAGACCCATTTTATTAATGATGACGGTAATTGCACTCAATCAAGATGTCTAGTAAGATGCTATTCTGAACAATTTCATAAGCACCTTCAATGTCCAAGAATAAAAGTGATGTAACATGTTGGTTGTTCGATGAACGTTTGATGTCTTGAGAAAGTTTGAATGTTATGTCAATAGTGATTCTACTTTATATTCTCCATAATGGGAATAAGGCAATTGTATAAGATTGGCTTCCACTAGATATGATAATCTATTGCAGATGATGGTAGAAGCAATTTTTCCTCTGAATTTAACCGAATTATTGGTCTGTATGATTACGGAAAGGAGTAACAGTTTGGTTACCTTTTGGAGAATAAATGTTCTAGATTGTCTCAAGACTAAGGGGGATATTATCACCCTCCAGCCTAGAATAATAATAATGCATACATGCCGCGAATATCAAAAGTAAAAAGTAAAAAGCCTACAAAAGTTTTCAGCCTTTTATGAAGAAACGCCATACTAACAATGTATGGTCATGGATATTTAGCAGTTTTAGTGTTAAACAATGCTTGTTGGATTTTAGCGATTGTCAGAGAAGATCAAGAGTAAAGTGAAAGTTTATTAAGATTACTAAATGTGGCTGTATTGAGGGAAAGAAATAAGCTTAAATTGAGAATTTCACACGTCTTTTTGTTTGTATGCAGTAAAGTGCCATCAAGCTTTTCGAAGGTGGAATAATGGTGAAAAAGAAGGATTTTCTTGAGTTATAATGCTTGAAATATTCTCGAATAATGATTTCCAATAGGTTTGTTTGGTTTCTTTTATGACTCTAAAATATTTGTATCTTTGAGATGAATAAACTGAAGATAATTGAAGAGCGAGATGGTTTCTCAATTGGAATCTGGTTCTGGCTAAAGAACCAGATTTGGTGATCATATGAGCTTTAGAATGCAGTCTAAACGCGACTCGCTGTGAGCGAGTAAATGAGCTTAACTTAAATTAACTACCACATCCACCCTATCTGGACAAGGTATACTCAGTCGACTATCGACCAGGACTACTCCTTGCTGGTTGGGTACGCGCAACCCCAATTGTAAACTGTGTGAATTAATTTATTATCGAGCTCCATTGCCGGCATGTGTCCTATGCGTAGGTTAAAAGAAAAGAAACGAAAATTTAACTTGATTGAAAAGAAACAACATATGATTTCCTGCAACTTGCAACTGGTAATAAAATGTTAATGAGGTTTTTTTTCACTTACGAAGATTTAGAACTATTATTCTTCTTAAAACTGGAATTTAGCACGAACGTCAGTACGTATGTATTGCATACCTACTAGTACGCAAAAGTTCACGATAGTTGTCTAAGCCACCTCAAATGCTAGAACATATTCGGCTTTCTGTACGCTAGCTGCATCAGTAAGAATCCTCATGGAGAGTAGCAGTCAACAGACCTTCTGCACATCTCTCTCCAAATCTTCTAAAAGTTGCACATGACGTTCGACACATATGTCGATATTTCCCTATTTTTTCTAGAGGCATTTTTTGGGCCTGGAACTTTGTACGCATTACAGGCACGTCATCCCCCTGAATTGCACACCACTGTCTATTGTCTTTTCTGAACATGTGCATTATTACCTTCGGCCTTCTCAGTTCTTTTCTTAATATCCCACAATTCGTCCTGGACGATGGCATCAGCTCTGTTTGGCCGATCGAATTGTTTCCATCTTCAAAAAGCATCTTAATTTGGAAGCATTGTAGACATAGGCTAGTGATGCAACCTCTGTCACCGTTTGCTCTCATTAGTGCCGTAGCCACTAAATATGTAGCGTTGTAGAAGACTTTCGGAGCTTTCGCCTCGAAATCACTCATAGATCTCGAAAATCGCTTTGGACATGGAAACTTCGGTCCTTAGAAATATAAAGAACGAAAAACCCGAAGGCTTAGCGTATGTCTTGTCCCATGGTTCCCTACGGCCCGGACTCTATTCCAAATTGCAGTCTGGAAGCGCATCGGACAACAAGTCGTGTTTGTACATCAGGACCACGATAGGGCACATGTCTTTTTCTGCACATTCTCAAAGTCTTATGTCGACCCGAGTCCCAAGGAATTGACTGATACGAATGATGACATGACACCACAGGAGCTCTTTGAATTTTATGCACCCAAGCTATGATGCTTCTCTCAGATATTATATTGTTTTTTTATATTTCAAACGTGTAAGTACTTCGGAAACCTGTACACAACTTGTATGCACTAAAGTGCCATCAAGTTTTTCAAAGGTGGAATAAGGGTGAAAAACAAGGATTTTCTTGAGTCATAATGCTTCCAGATTTCTGCAGCTGAAATATTCTCTAATAATGATTTCCAATAGGTTTGTTTGGTTTCTTTTATGGTTCTTGAATATTTACATCTTTGAGATGAATATGCTGAAGATAATTGAAGAGCGAGATGGTTTCTCAATTGGAATCTGGTTCTGGCTAAAGAACCAGATTTGGTGATCATATGAGCTCCAGAATGCAGTCTCAACGCGACTCGCTGTGAGCGAGTAAATGAGCTTAACTTAAATTAACTACCACATCCACCCTATCTATACGAGGTATACTCAGTCGACTATGGACCAAGACTACTCTTTGCTGGTTGGGTACGCGCAACCCCAATTGTAAACTGTGTGAATTAATTTATTATCGAGCTCCATTGCGGGAATGTGTCCTATGCGTAGGTTAAAAAAAAAGAAAAGAAAATTGAACTTAATTATTACAGAGATGTTCTTGAAAATGAAGCTCCATAATCTTCATTATAGTAAGAATGAATCCATGGAGAGCTTTCTCATGAAGATGTTCAATGTTCAAGATCAATGTTTTGAAGAACATGAGATGTATCAGGTGTGATGCATCTTATGGTTCTTGGTTCCACAAGAACAAGATGTTGTGATCATCCATGATGAGCATTGGGTTCCAGGAGCTAAGGATATATTCCTCTCTACTGCTACTCTATGCAAAAAAGATTACAAAAGCTTACCATATACCTTGCATTTCATCTTAATTATGCCACAAGGCTAAGGATAAATAATGACAAGGGGAAGATGCAAGATTCACATGGGCAGGGCCCACATACAATCATTTCCTGATGTACACAAACATGCAAGTGGCATCTTCACCTTCCTGACTGGTGGTAGTTTGATATTTGGACTTGAAGAAAGTTATCCAACGTAGCGTTAGAACTCATCAATCCAAAAAACCATGTCTTCTTCTCAACCAAAGCTAGTTGTATATGAGTTACCAAGATTTTGAGATCATAACCTTCCTGACTGATCAAGGGACAGAGTTCTTCAACCAGTCTCTTGGTTGAAGGAATCAAGCATGCAATTACTCCGGCATACACATGAGATTGTGAGAATGGCAGAAAGAATGATGAGGATTCTATTTGAAGGAGTAAACATATTCCTTAAGGATGCAGGTCTTGATAGGCATTATTGGGCATATGCAACCAAGTTTATTGTGTGAAGAGTTTGGAAGAAATCAAGGTGCATTTATTGAACAATAAAGACGGATGGAAATTGCAAGAGCATATACAAAAGTTAGATTCGGTTGTATAGTTAGCTTGCAAATATTCCCATAGGGTAGAGCTATTAGAATACCTAGGGCTCAACGGATGAAGTTTGAATTAGTTCTCATAGATGAGCAGATTTCAAAGTTAAACTTTTGAATGTGTGGTTATGATCAAACATTGACTAGTGTAGAATTATGATGCTTTGAAGTTGAAATTGAGTTTGGCTCTACTGTAAATTTTTTTTATGTCATAGTTTTGAGTGGATTTTTCTTGTGGACATTTGAACAGTTGAAAAAATAAATTCAAAAATTACAACTTGAGTTTTTGATAAGAACTATGAGTTCTTGAAGCGGTTAAAGTGTTTTCATGAGTGTTGATTGCTTATATCTTGAATATAGATAGTGTTGAGTATGCATGACATTGATAGATTGAAAAACATGATAACAATGCATAAGTTTGTGTAATAGATTTTGAAAATTTGAATTCTTTAAATTTATGGCTTGATTTTCTAATAAATATTTTGGAGTGAGGAAGCGCTGCTGAAAATTAATCAAGTTCATCATTGATGTTTAAGATCAATAATGATGAAAAATATTTTAAATAAAAGTGACTCAAGTTTAAAAATTTTTGTTTTGAAATTTTAAAAGTTATAATACGCAAGTTGTAGGATTATCATATCATATTTGTTTAATCTAAAATTTGGTGAGATCATACATGATGTAAATTTTTTTGAGTGGGGTAGAGAATCATATTTTTTTTAGGCTTGCAAGATCAAAACTGAAAAATTTATTCATTTAATGAACTAAAATTTAAGTAAAAAATCTTTAAATTTCTGCAATTATTTGGATTAATGTCCGTTTGCCAAAAAAATATGCAAAACATAGAAAAAATAAAATGATAAAGGTGTTGATAGAGGACCAACTTTTTGTCAAATGGTAAACCATCAGACTAGTCATGATGTAAACATGACATTTTCATTGGAACAATTCAAAGAAAAATTAGCTGCTATGACTATATACTAGCAAAGATTAGATTAGCATGGAGTTTGTGTGTGTACTTTATATGATGAAGATGTTGTGTGCAACACCAGAGTCATATTCAATTGATGTGACTTGCAATGCAACACAAATCATTGAGTCTATAAGAGCGGCAATGAAGTTGGATTCACAAAAAAAAGTAAGCTAGTTGATAATTAAACTTTCTCAATCTTTCACATTGTTTGAGGCATTAAGTACCATATCTATGGCTCCAAGATGACTCGTAATATAAAAGCTAATAATAATGTACTTGTAGATAAAGCAAGTCAAGTAAAGATATCAACACTCTTTAGATAGCATTTAATCTAATGTTGGGAATGATAAAGATTCTTGTTCATTCGACTATTTTCGTAGCTAAGGATTTATTCGTGTTGGACATGTCATCATTCCATACTTTACACTTGACAACCATATTTTGTGAAAGCAAAAATGATATGATGATTACTTTTGGTATTAATAATACTAGTCATATTTTTCTTAAGATCATGATTGCTATAGTGGAATTACGAAAACTGATGTTGTTAGATTGATAGAGTTACAAGCAAGGTTGGCATATGAGTGTGTCAAAGTGTTAACGAGTGTGATGAACATGAGTGATATCTTTTTTTTGGTTGGACTTTTAGAAAAGATTTATTGATCACAAGTGTTATTGGATTCTTGTGCTTAATTCATTATGTTGAATAAGAATGTTTTGATTGGTTTTAGTTTGCAAAAGACCAATGTGAAAATAGTTCCATTTTAGATTTCAACATCTCTAGGAAGTTTAGTGATGCACCATCACTGAAACTTGAAAGAAAATGATGTCATGTTGAGCAAGATCTTGTTGTATTTACACAATCAATTCTATCAAGGTCATGCATGGTGATGGTACATCAATGGGACTTCCAAGAGATTTCTGAATTTCAAATAGACATCTCTCCACATAGATCTTTTTGCTCATCAAACCCAAGCAATGCATTTTTAACCAACATAAAAGATTTTGCACCAAAATTCAACAACATTCATTATGATCAATAAACCTTTCTTGAAATTTGACCAAGTAGAAGAAATCAGTCATATTATTCAACATCATTAACTTGGTGATGCCATTGGTGACATGTTAATACGTTCATATGTCAGCTTTGATGATAAGTCCATCAATCTATACACTGCAAATTTCCAAACATTGCGGTCATGATTTCTAGATCAACATGACTAGGGTTGTAAATATTAGAAGCTACCACCATACTATCTTTGATTTTGCAAAGTATGACTTTCAAATGTAATACATGGGATGGTGACATCCTATGCCAATAAATCTTGTAGCGGTTATGATCTCTAGATTAACATGACTAGGATTATTAATATTAGATGCAGCCATCATACTATCTTTACTTTTGCAAAGTGTGGCTTTCAAATATAATACATGGGATGATGACATCCTATGTCAATAAATCTTGATGAGAAATAGTAGAATGAACACAAATCTTTGTCGCTCTCAATATGACGATTGATGTTTATGACGATTGATGTTATCTCAGACGGTGTCAATGATTGTACACTTCTCTCACGTCCTAATCTTGTGAAAAACTAGGAACCCACCTTATTCTTCTACAGTGCATATTCCAACTATGAATCCTTCAATCTTTCTCAGAGTCAATAGCATCACTACTTTATATTACCCTCAAGTTAGACCCCAAACAGTTAGACAGTTCCTTCTTTATTCGAAACAGGGGGGGGCTTGCAATAACAGGTACAACAGCAATTCAAATTCCATTTTCGAATTTCCTCATATGAACTATACAAGCATGTACACAGTGATAATCTGAACCACAGCTAAACCTGGAAACGTACACTCACCATAAGATGACCTTCTTCTGTCTCATCCCAAATGTCGCCTAGATATTTAGCTTTCCTTCTATACAGATATACCGTACGTGATATGACTTAGGCTCCCTGCATAGTTATTACAACTTTTCGCGCGCTTCCATGATCTCGGTGCTCACACAGCCAAATTCCCTAAAATTGTCACAAACTTGGTAAAGAGGCCTGCTGAGAAGAAGTTGGGCACTAAACAAGGAGATTGTACAACAAAAAGAAAATTATAAAGTGGGAGGGAGTGGGCCGTCAGTACCTGCCATGTGCCGAGGTTTAAGCGCCCATCTGTGATTGGAACCCTGTGGACAAAGGAAAAAGATATTGATGTGAACTACGCAAACTGATCTTGAAAACCCTGACGGAACGTTCAGAAAGTTTACCAGCTCATCGCAATATCAAGAGTTTACATTTGACACCAAGCGGCAAATTGTCTAAGCCCCGTAGTGACAGAACAAAATCGAACTGACTGCTGGTGAGCATCACAAGCAGATCAGTAGAACTCTACTATGGGAATTAGATCTAATTCCCATAGTAAGATCATGAATGTATATTCCTTCAATCAAATGCAGTTGAAAAGAGGCTTCCGTGAATCTTGAGTATGCAGATAGTAATAGAAGCTCAGAATCTTACGTAACAGAGCAACCGAACATCGAGGACTTGATATGGGCAGGCATATCATCAGGCCCTGCAAAAGAACATAAAACTCTACACTTAACAGCCAATAGAGGTATTAAACAAATTTAACTTCAAACTTCATATCGAAACTTGGGAAGCCCACCAGCAAGATCAACACTTCTAACTGTTATTCCTCTGAGCACCCACCTCAAGCAGTCTAGAGTCAAACTTTAGAAGCCAGTTATTTCATTTAAAACAGAGGTCCATTTTCGGGAGATTTACCTTCTAGGACATGCTTCCAACGAGCTTTTCTTCCCTGAAATAGATAGGAAGCATTATATCAGCTTGTTGCGTAGTATGCTCTGGTGGCTCGATAGGAGGCCATGAAGGATCTAACAATTTTCCTTGTATTCTCA
Organism: Marchantia paleacea; assembly: GCA_014180765.2. Lineage (NCBI taxonomy): Eukaryota > Viridiplantae > Streptophyta > Marchantiopsida > Marchantiales > Marchantiaceae > Marchantia > Marchantia paleacea. Next base: position 6,618,413 of record MUAA02000018.1, read on the forward strand.
ACAGAGTGCAAGAGAGAAAAATCAAACTGCTTCTATCTGAAGACTCAGCAATCAATGTTCACTAATTCGATGGTACCTCAGGGACGGTATCGGTGAGAAAAGTCTCAACATCATCCAGGACATCGCTGTCATAGTTCTCGTTGATAGTCAAAGAAGCACTGGTGTGCTGCACTGCAGAGAGAAAGATCCAAGAAATCATCCGCACTATTTTAGAACAGAGTCGAATCGAAAATCATAAAAGTTGTAAGTCGACCACGGGTATAAAGAAAGACGCAGTAAAACACATGACTGGAAAAGCTTGCTTGAAGCTGTTGATCGAAGGTAACCTGATCCAACTTACGGAATAAATGAGCAAGTCCACATTTGAATGTTGCAAGATCTGATTGAATTTCCTTCATAATCTACAAAAACATATTACAAGAAATGCTGAGCTTACAAATAGTACAAACCGAAGGAGTGTTTAGGAAGCATTTGTTCAGTTCAGAATTTATATAATGTCATTATTTTTTGAACCTAATCCTTGTCAGTTCAATAGGGCCCTGGATTTCGGAATACATGACAATGAACTAGGGTACAGGGGAATTGGAAACCTTCAGATGGGATCTTCAATCAAACGTTTCTTGGAAGCAAGAGAAAAGTCATGTTTCACTACACCAAGTGCCCTAGTACACAAATTCGGCAAAGAAAAGTAGGGCTGCGTTCAAGTGATGCTCCGATTTCTCGTCGGAGAATCCTAAGCTTCTTCCAAATAGGCACGCTATTCCAGTTACTGCTCTAAGCACTAACCACACTGCCAACTGCACACACCCAATGTCACGATAAACACTAAGACAGAGTCTCCTCTTGTTGCATCAGGCAAGCCCAAAGATCCTCGGAAATGAACAAGGCAAAAAAAAGTACAATTGCATCAACACGTTAAGAAAATATGCTCCTCGGTCCAATCCAAACACAAACGACTGCGACACACACAATTCTTAAGCCCTTCCCCACCCTAAGAACAATCTCAACATTTCAAAATTGAACGAACAAAAACTGAGGTATGCTCTCGAAGTAACCCGACGAGCTCTCGAAATCATGCAGTTCCGCTTGTACAACCAGAAATTGCAAACAACAAAAGCCCTACTGCATCCGATGACCAGGTCCAACACACAAAGAACAGAGATAACCGAGCGATGAGAGACAGGTGAGAATCGCACTTGAGATGTGATCAAATGGCATCCTCTTTTGTGCGGAGGAAGAATGATAGTTTTCTGCGCCCACTTCGCTGCCATTGCGCTGAATCCTCTCCACCTCCCGAATCCGGTCTCCGCAAATTTTTTGGGCCCCTGTTTTTTGTCTCCTCGATCTCTTCCCTGAACAAGAACGAAAGCGAGAGAATGGGAGCATCGCATCGCATCGAACGAGGAGGAAGACCTTCACCTTTTACTATCGCAGCCTCCGAGACACGTGTCAAATTCTCCCCGCCATCCTCTCTACCACATCCACCTCTCTCCTCCCTGCCACCGTTTCCACGAAAGCCCAACCCGTTGAAGTTCTCCCCTGTATAACTACGTAAAGGGACTGGACATGGACAACGTTTTCAAACCACGTGCTCGGACAAGTCTTTCCTTCGGTATGAAGTTTTTGGTGATCTTAGTGGGATCATCCTACTACAGTCGACAGGTCCAGTTGTAGTTTAAGATAGTCTAAGACAAAGAATCAGACTAATCATCTTGTGCAGAAATCACGTTTTACAGCTTTCCTCGCATTACGAGGTCTACTAGTGAATCTTTATTCAACCTTGTCTAGGATGTGACATAAAGCTCTCATTTTTGTTGCCCTGAACTGGAGTGATACGGTACATGGAACGAACTTGAGTAAACTCGGTGTAGCTGCGTACATCTGTAAGAGCTTATGAAAGAGCTTAGGTGGGTAAGTCTGAACAAATACATCAGTTTAGTTAGTCTAGTAATTGAGGTCTTCTGCCGCTTGTCTTACGAGAAAGGCTGGACGAGCACATCATGCTTTGATATCCGGCTTCTACTTAGAAGTACATTGGAACCTTGTGTTAAATCACTCGAGTTTGGATTTCCTCACTTCACCTCTCGCTAATGCTTGCAGGTGCTGGGACGGCATTCCATGATGTGTCTTGTAAACATTTCCAGCTCGCACGAAGATTCGAGTCAGTCGAGTGCTATTCAACTAGGACCGCTTCATCTGTTTCCAACGCTCTCAGGAGAGAATCTTCATAAATCAACATGTGTACAATAGAAAATTGTCATCCTTTACTTCGACATCTCCAAACTTAGTAAATGATAGACCTCGTTTGTAAGGAAAAGGAGAACTTTATTAACTTTTATATAGTTACTGTCTATTTTGTTGGCAGGGCAGTTATTTGTGTCCAGGACCAAGCTGTGCAGAGTACAGCATTCTTCGATCAGATCTACAGTATATATATAGGATTCAATCGTCCTAACACTGGAATCAATTTTGACTAAAAAATATAAAGGTGTCGTCAGCCAGCAGATGTCGATTAATCTCCTCTAATTCCATGTATCTCAACAGATAAGTGGTTTGATCCAGAATTACTAGTCTAGTTTCTTTCGATGAAAGTCCAGGAGGACCACGAGCTAATCCTTGCAGATTTTGCCTCAGAGTTTACTTGGAAGAGTGAGATACCATGCGATCCTCTCTATCGATTCGACCAGCTTTGTAGAGGCATGAAGAGATAAACAATCATCTGGATCCAAACCCATCTGCAGTGTACAAAATATAAAAGTTCCGTTGGTTTGTGTGTGTGATCTGTCAGCGGTATCTGGTTTGAACTTGGTGAACGATTCAGTTTGGTCAAAGTACGAGCGTTGAGTGTATCAATACGATGGTCATGATCAGATGCTGTGATGTGTTTGCATCATCTCATTATTTGCTTAAATAAATGGCTTACATTTGTTTTGAATTTGAATTTATTATGAATTTATTCTGAGACTTAATTTTTACTATTTTTTGCATTACTTATTTATATTTATATCAAAATTTTTCATTTAATTCAATTTTTGAAGATATTGATATTAAAATTATTTAGTTATTCGACTCATTGGCGGCTAACAACACTAGTGTATTTTGTCTTTCTTTGTTCAGGTTGTTCTACGCTTCATTTTACTTACACTCTTGTCGAAAGTTGATGGCGCCGGTGGTTTTACCGAAAACATGCTGGCCACTGTTTTAAGGGTTCAATTCAGATGATCGGATCGTTGCTACTGTAGAGGTCAATCCGGATGATCTTCAGAGCACTTACCGGATTCCCCTGAAAATCTTCTTCTGGTTGCACTTTTTTTTTCGACCCTATATTAACTGTCCCGTATAGATGTGGCACACAGTCTGATCAAACCGATTTCTAACGGAGCTCTGATATTTTTCTTCTATACATGGTTTTGTAGAAGTCAACAACAACTATATATCTGCTTCAAGCAGGTATATTGGGAGCGGCCCGGTCGAAATCCATGGGAACACGAAAGGAAGTACGGTTCGTAAGTTTCGTAATGGGGGCACAAACCCGAAGACGCCCCCCTACTTTAGGAGGGGGGAGCTCTACGGGCCGAAGTTGGCGCAAAGGGCACGAGACTCTAGAGAGAGGGAGCAAAGCCATAATATAGTTGTCGTGAACACGAAAGGATATGAAGTTTGTGAGACTGAGAAGAAGAATACATACTTCTCATGTTTCAGAATATCGAAATAAATAGCTTCTGCTAGAGTTGGATCTCCATAGCTCCAACTCTCTCCGAAAGTCATGAAAATTGGCTAGTACAGTAGCCTCATTGGGATTTCGTGATACGCTGTTCTATACAGGTTTCCGAAGTACTTACACGTTTGAATTATAAAAAAAACAATATAATATGTGAGAGAAGCATCATAGCTGGGGTGCTCAAAATTCAAAGATCTCATGTGGTGTCATGTCATCCTTCGTATCAGTCAACTCCTTGGGACACGGGTCGTGAAGACCTTGAGAAGGTGGAGAAAAAGACATGTGCCCCATCGTGGTCCTGATGTACACACACGACTTGTTGTCCGATGCGCTTCCAGTTTGCAATTTCGTATAGAGTCCGGGCCGTAGGGAACCATGGGACAAGACATACGCCTTCGGGTTTTTCATTCTTTATATTTATAAGGACGGAAGTTTCCAGGTAAAAACAGAAACAGACGATTTTCTGCTTGTGTATAGACTGATGCGTGACGGAAATCTAGACATAGCTCGAAACCAACCAGCTGAAGGACCTGTATTGTAGATTGCAGCTTATTGCGGGGTTACAAATTGTGGCTCAAGAATAGAATGTTTGCGTCTGAAGAGGTCGTCCACCTGTAAGAGCTGCAACTTATAGCACACAGGAGGATGTTCGAGTCTAGAATTACCTTCGTGCAGGTTTTAGTAGCAGTCTTATCGATTTTTTGATTACAGTGTCGTGTTGTTGCCTTGTCTGAGAATTTTACGTATGGCACAAGCGAGAGACCTTTCACGTGTGACGCAGACGGAGAGTTTTGGTGCGATGGGATTTATACTCTCAGCGAGTCATGTGGAGATCTGGGAATGATGAGGCCAATACCCGTAACCAGGTGGGATCCTGTACCAGCGACATACTCCATGGTGACTAACACCGCTCCGATTCAGTTGTTCGACACGGCAAGAAGTCAGTGGAATTCCCTCAGAACGTCTTTCCGGTTCCTGATCACAAGCTCGGGTGGTGGTGAGACCGAAGGTGATGGATTCACATTCGTGATGCTCGGTACACCTCACCAACCCGGATTCGGAGGTTACGGTCTCGGCGTCTACAATGATACAAGGCCGAGGTCCGAGACACTGGCCATCGAGTTTGACGTGTGGAAGAGCGACTACGACATGGCGACTCTTGAAAAGATCGGCGATATCAACTCGAATCACGTGGGCGTGGACGTGGATCGGATCGAGTCAAAAGTACAAAGAAGCGCCGGAGAAGCAGGCGTTGCCCTCATAGGTCGAGAAATCCACGCCTGGATCGATTACGAATCTCCGTCAAAACTTCTAGAAATCAGAATAAGTTACTCCAGCATCAAGCCCGATCTGAGCTTCTTGAACTACACTGTCGATCTGTCAAATATTTTCGTTAGCGGACCTCAAGTTTACGTAGGGTTTTCAGCTGGAAATGGTGGGGAGTATAGTTACTACAACATCAGAGAGTGGTATTTCGAACATTTTCCATCTACCACCGTAGATGCACCGGGACCCACCCCGAATGCGACTCCATGAGGATCAGCGGGAACCGATGTTATGGCCATAATTGCATTAGTTTCAGTAGGCGCGGTCGCAGTCTTACTGTTCGGACTCTTGACATTGTTTCTGTGCAAACGAAAGAGTTACTCGGCCATGAAACAAACACAATATCTTGGTGTAGAATACAGTTACAAGCAGCTCAGCAAAGCCACAGGTCAATTCCAGGAAGAGTCTAAACTAGGCGAAGGAGGTTTCGGCCGTGTGTACAAGGGTGTGTTACCGGACAGTGGTCAAGCTGTTGCTGTGAAACGAGTGAGCAGTGAGTCGAAGCAGGGCTTCAAGGAGTTCATGGCTGAGATGTCCATCATCAGCCAACTGCGGCATCGCAACGTAGTGAAGCTGGTGGGCTGGTGCTCGGATAGAGACAAGTTTCTGCTCGTGTATGAACTGATGCCTAATGGAAGTCTAGACAGAGCTCTGTTCCATCCAGCTGCAGGTTCGGTATTATCTTGGGAGCTTAGATTCAAGATCATCCTGGGTGCTGCAGAGGCTTTGCACTATCTTCACAAGGGCTGGCGACAACAGGTCATTCATAGGGATTTTAAATCCAGTAACATTTTGTTGAACGAGGAGTTTAATGCCATGTTAGGTGACTTTGGTCTCGCTCGGAAGGTGGACCATCATGAAGACGTCGCCACTACCAAGGTTGCAGGAACGCATGGCTACGTAGCCCCAGAAGTACCAGCCACTCATAAATTTACAGAGAAAACGGATGTTTATGCATTCGGTGCAGTGACTTTGGAGATCGTGACGGGTTGTCGGGCACTGAATTGTGACCCTGCTGATCCAGGATTACTTGTAGAAAGTGTATGGCGTAAGGTGGTTGAAGGTAATATTATTTCTTGTGTAGATGAGAGGCTGGGAATGGCGTATGATGAAGGTCAACCTGAGTTGCTACTGCATCTCGGTCTCTTGTGTTGCGATCCGGTTCCTGATGCTCGACCCAGTATCCGAGATGCATTGCACATGCTGCGAGGTGTTGTACCTATGCCTCCTTTACCGTCTTCCAGACCATCCTCTCTGTATGATCATGGTGGACCGAATCGAGTGAAACATCGGAAATCTACGACTACCACCACATTTTCCGAATCCTGAGGTAGTTTTCACAGTACGAGCCTTTCTTCGCAATCATGATCCATGGCGAGCGATGATTTGTGCCGTAAATGTAAATACAATCCTGTTCTGATATTACTGGGACTAACATAAATGAATCTGGACATATCTGATTTACTGGTTTGCTTGTTATCGAGAAGAAGAAGATCCCAGTTCCCAGCACGAGTAAATTTCTACAGGAGGAGGACTTACAGTCTCCCAGTCTGACGTCCGTTGACCTTGAAGGTTGAAGGTTGCATCTAAGTGTAGTTAAAACGATACTACACTGACACGGGGCGTTTAGTGAACCACATTGTCTGTAAGTGAACCGGATCTTCAGCACAGCTCCTTTTCTTCGTCGATTGACTGTGGGTTACCTACCATATTTACGAGTTGATTCTTCTCTACACTGCCGATACGTGTTTTCCCTGATTTTTCTACTTCGTGTCTACAGTATCTCGCAAGTAATAAAAAAATTATAACGTCTTATGAAATATTTACAATCTGGATAACACCATTTCTGACACCGTATTATGTAATATTCCATTCTCCTTTTCTTTTGGACCCCGGTTGGATATTTTCTACCCTGCTTGGCATTGTACCTGAGTCGATGAAACTCATCGCGCTTTTTATTCCATGCGTCTCCCTTTCTCTCATATTATATGTCTGTGATCATGACAGTATGTTTAACTAGACGACAGCCAGTGAGGAAGATATTTGAAGGTGATGTGACACCATGAAAAAATGAGCTTTGATATTGACATCTAATCGATCCTTGCAAATTTCTTATATACTAATATCCTGAAGAATAATGACTTTGTGATAGATCATGCGAATGGCCCAGCGATCTATTCACTGCAACTTCATCTCCTTCGTCATGGAAATAATTCCACCACAGGCAATAAGCAGCTCCAGCCAGGATATTTAGCTGCATGGTTTTCCTACCATTTGTATGAGGAAATGTTAAGAGACTCTCCTATAGTTGCGTTCCAGATGTATAAAGCGTCGAGTCTAAACTTAAATACAAACCGTTTTTAGTCCCTGGATGTCGTGGAAATTGTCAATAGTGAGTTATCTACAGCTCAGCGCATGCATGTTTGGCGAGGAAATGCTGCTCCTCGATCTCAAAAGTTTACAAATCCTGTATAATTCTTGTACTATCTCTGGCCATAATTAGCATTGTGGACTTAAAACTGCTTTCACGTTTCTGAAGGGTTGGAAATCAGCGTTTTGCAAAAGTGAGCACATGCATTCTTGCCCATTAACGGCCCTGGATTCGCTATGCTCACTGTCAGATTTGTTTTTGCTTGCTTCTTTGTGCCTTTTGTCGCTTGCGAATGAAGTGAAGTTTGTGGCAAGCGCAGCGAGGCAATGCGAATCCATCGAGCAAAAAAAAACCCAACCCCCAAGGACACCGCGAAAAAGTATATATCTTGCCCTTGCACTATCTTGCCCTTGCCCCGTATTCGGCTTGAGTCATCAAAAAGAATTCTTTTGCGATGTTTTTCAGCAATAGAATTTTTTTTTTTAGCTCCTACGGTCTGCTGGGGCTTAACTCTGCAACCAATATCGACTCCAGCGAGGCTGATGATGCTCTGTAACGCTCTTACTCTGAGTGCAGCAGGAGCCTTGAATACCTTTACATGGATGGGGAGAAAAGCAGTTGCTGTGGCCCGTATTCAGTTCCCTGAACACGAGCCAAATCTAGCCATGACACTTTTGAAAAAGGCTAAAGCGCCGCGATCCCTCAGCAATCGATCTCCCACGCAATCGGCAGACTTGCAGAGCTCATCTAGAGCCAGGATCCCTTTTGACTTGTCCGTCCTTCCTACTAATGGGTACAGGTGTTGTTGTTGTATCATTAGACGATGCAGCCCGTAGGCTAAGACGTCAAACAAACAAATACCCTGCACACGTGAATAGAAATTAAATGGAATTAATGGTCGACATTAATTGCACATTGTCATTAGAAAGTCATCATAAATCACAGGTAGCTTGATGGCTGATTTTTCGAGACCACATGTAATATCATTTTCTCTAATGTCTCGAGGAATCGAATCAAGCAAAATAATAACATCTTGAAAAGAATACAGAACCTTGTTCAAAGGAACATAAGCTATAAAAACTAAGAATTGAGTAGATTTAGCATGCTTCTAACAGCTGACTGATTATCAGACAGAATAAGAATACATTTTTTGGATATACCTCGGTACCCCGGGGTTTGGAAGCTAGGCACTAACCTTTTTGGGGTCCATTGGGGTGATCCCTCGTTTTCACGTTTGGTTGTTTGCTCGTCGATTAGGTTAGTGGGCAACTTTTCCTGCTTCCTGCAGTTTCCCCCGTAGAGTAAATGTTAGGGTGTTCAGTCAATAATGGTAGTAAAGCTTCAAGTGCTTTCACGATAGCATATTTCTCAGCATCATAGATATGAAGTACATGTCCAAGCCAAAACCCATTGAGGAAAATATTTCATCATATTAAATGTTAAAAAGAATTGGTATCCAGATTGAGTTCAACTCAACTTAGCACTTGAAAAATGTTCCATCAAGATTTTTTATCATGAGTATGATATTACTGAATAAAATCAGATTAAACAGTTAACAATATGATGAAACATCATGATGATATTAAAATATATCATATTATATCAAAATGTAATATTATCTTATTATCGAATGAAAAATAATAATTTAATGCATTTCAGTAATGAGCAGTAAAATAAGTAATAAAACATTAATAATAATGTGAAAGTAAATTTTAAGATATAGAGTACAAGAAATTCTGGAAAAAAAGAAAGCACATGTTTATCAATATGTTGAGGAAACCTGACTAAAAGTTATGATTTGAAATTAATTTGATATTTGGAAAATGTGTAAATTAAATTTCTTACTATGTTAAAGACAGGAACCAGAAGTTTTGGGCGAAACAAGTTGTATACGCAGATACTTCGTTTTTTTCACAGCAGATGTAAGCAAATAAACATGCAGTTGCAGTTCTAACTAAGGAAATACATAAAAGTCAAAGCTATCCTACCGATCAGAGTTATGTAGCTTGTACCCAATGTGAATTCATTAATCAATTTGGAATTGTATGAAATCTATTAGATATATTTATGTATATAAAAAATCATTAAGCAAATTACACTCAATAATAAAAACATTTGTATAACTATCAATTCGAATTACAAGATTTTTTAATGCATTAAATACAACTGCATTCAGAATTTGATTTTTGATTATCATAAATGGATCAAAAATTATTGTTAAAAAAAAATAAACATAATCAAATTTTTTTCAATAAACATTTCATTCCATCAATATATGTAATCATTAAATAAGACATATTATCAATTTTTATGTTATTTATTATTTAAATTATTAAAGTTACACAACTTTTTATGTTTAAATGTTGAAAAGAATATTTTCAGATTTGAGATTTTGTTCTTATTATATGATTATATATAAGTAAATTAAGTGTGTTACAATGTAGTATAATACATTCTATTATGAATAATAATTTTAAATATATATTATTAATATATATTGTAATTAAAATATAAGGTCCACAAAATAAAATAAAAGATTTGAATAATAACCAGATAATTGAACTCATACAAAAATATTATTTAAAATATTTTTACTGATATGTAGTCGAATATTTTTAGATCAATTTATTAATTTTTGTTTATCAAAATATCATAATGACATTACAGAGGCGATAATCTTGATGTAGCAATGGCTTCCTGGTTAGCTAGACTAGTGATCCTAGCCTTGCAAAATGTACAAATAATTATCCACATAGCTGTTAAGTTTGGAAAATTATTTTTCTGATAGATATAAGACTTTTAAGATCTTTGCAGATCATAACAGCATTATTCAAATGATATTGACTCCGCATGCACGAATGTCGAGCTTTTGATATGTAGTGGTCTAGAAGGTGGATCTGTCTTTAAGCAGAGCTCGACCCAATAACATTCAATCTGCATGTAAAGTTCTTAATTGAGTTCTTAACTTCTTAACGTCATTTTGTCATCAGCTGACAAATATGACTGACTGGAACCTCGAAATCATCAATACAGATTAACGTTGTTGAAGGTAAAGAACGGGTACCTCATTTTGACATTCACTGAAGTGCCATTGCAGTGGAGTCTTGAATCTGAAAAATATGATATAATTTCTAACAGACGATTGTAATTATCCCGGATATATATATATACTTGTTCATTTTCCAGGTTTCAACAGATGTTATTGTTATCATAGGGCAAACAGAACGATGGAATGACTTGCACTTTAAAGTCCCAAGAAAGTCCTGATAGCCCTAATGACACAAAACATAGAGCTCTGGGCAAAGAAGCAAAATAGTTCAAATCCCCTTCAATTTGTGTGGTGAATGTCATAAGAGTTCACATCTCTCATGTTACAAGTGTAGGCCACTTGGTCATCAAAATATTGGGTCATCACACATTTACTACAAAAATACTACATCCTGATATGAAATAGAAACATACTGCCATATAAAAGGAAAAAAAATGAAAACCAAAGCAAATATCAACCACACCCATCCATCTTTCACTTAACTAGAATCGTCACAGAATTTTCTTCACGAATTACCAGTGGGTATAAGAAATCTCCTGTCAGTGAGTTTTCTGCAAATACAAGTTACTACTTGCAATCTTTAGATGTAGAGTAAGAAGCGGTTCGCGATTGACTTAAAATGCGCACGTGCTGTCTTAAACTCTGCCCTTCAGAGAAAGTATCAATTGTTAGAGACCATTAAGGATCCTCACAGATGACGTCATTCGACTCCGAAAGTTTCATACTGCCCGGCTACTTAAAGGTTCATCCTAGGGGAAAATCGAATGGAAACCGTAAGATATTTTAAGTATGACGCTGATGACCAGTTGACTTGCAAGTGCATCGGACCGACCGGGCGGCCTGTTCGTGACCGCAAACACTCTCCGTGGCACTTCCCAGGACTTTTGAGATCATTTGGAACAAAGTTAACAGATGACAGACAACAACAACCCCAGCATTAGTCGATGAAGTACCGCCTCGTTGCAATCTCCATTTATCTTCGTACCTGGATTAGAATCCGGTGAATATGGTCCGCAACCAGTTTTTGAAGTTTTTGGAATCAGGGTAATTCATCTGGTTGCAGTTCGCGTGGTTATTGTGGACCACCATCAGGCACATAGCAATCTTCCTAATTCCCTGGTGCATATTTTCATCATTATTAAAATTGATCTTTTCTTATAGTGTTTTTGAAGGTTACATTTAATAGAGAACAATAGAATTAGATTTTCAACAACAATTAGATGACAAAAGTTTGTAAGGGAGAACCTTGTGAAATAAACTAGGCAATGGAAGTTATGGAAAGGTGTTGTAATAGAATATAGTATCATATTGCATTGTTTAATATCAATGATCACATTCAAAATCTATTTATTATTTATTAGTATTTATTGTGAAAGAAAATTTGTACTTGGTTTTAAAAATGTATGATGGAGTTCAACACCAGAAGCTGTGCATGCCATGAAGCTGCATATCCTCCGCCGCATTGGTGAAAATTCATATGAAACAAGATGACATGGGGCCAGACAATCACTCCCCAACACGATCCGTTTAACAATCCTTTCAAGTCCAGTCGTAACTTGAATCATACCCACAGTCCATTTCTTTTTCATCATAGCTTGGATGGAATTCAGAGTAAAGAAAATATTCTGAACGGTTTTTCTTCACATGTCAAAGTTCAGTCTGACGGGTCGTAGATGATTCAAATTTTTTTTATGGAGTGGAGACCTCCTGAATGGAAGTCGCTAACTTCAGTAATCTGTGTTTTTTTATACAGCATGGAAGAATATTCATACAAACCATCTGCTTGGGTGTAGACATCAAATATGCGAGGAACTCCATGTTTCTTTAAAAACAGCCCAAACGTTTGAATTATCCCTCCTTGGTGATGTTGAAACCACAAAGAACTCTCATTCTAGAGAGTCCATATACTTCTCATTTTTTCCCAGATATATGCTTCATATTTAATTGACTTATTGGTGTCACGACTTATGTAGTGGCATCTCTAGTTAGGTAGGTGTGCGTATGCACGAGCAGATACAGCAATTAGAGCCGGTTGTGCAATTAGCGCTGTTTGCACGAGAATTGCTATTAGGGCTGACATTGTCGTTAGGGGTACTAGGCTCAAAGGGTACAGTTCAAATTATGGCTCATAGGAGGGCAGTTTTTGAAGTTGAGCCTTTGAGAGTGTGGCTATGGTGGATAGTAGCTAGTGCGAGAACCTGGAGTCTTTGAAACACAAAGTGGATTTGGCTTGACTATAATCTCTCTTTTATGCTATGGTTATGAGCGGAGTGTCCTTGTGGACATTTTGAGAGTAGAAAAGATTACTTAAAAAATACAAATTGGATTTTGTGGTGAGAACTATGAGTTTTTTGAGCGCTGAAGGTGTTTTGGCGAGTTTGGATCGATGGTAGCTTTGATCTATTGGTTGTTGAGTCTGTAGGGCGTTGCTGGAGTGCAGCCCATGGTGGTGATCTAGAAGTAGAGTCGATTTGATTTTTTGGGTCGAAAAATACGAGCAACAAGCTATCGGATTATCATATAGTGTCGGTTTGATCTGAAATTTGGTGGGGTGATAGAAGATGTAAAGTTTATCGCATAAGTCTATAAATGTCTGGCCCAAGACAGACAAAGTCAGAATTACGAAATTTTAACGTTTAGGGGTCTGAAATCAAAGTTGAAGATTTTCAGAGTCTCGCAAAAGTTTCAAACAATGTCCGTTTGCAAAAACAAAAGAGGCAACGCCTTATAAAACTGGATAACCAGTGTCAGTTTATCGATTTGGAGAGCATAAGACCTCCAAAATTGAGTTTTTGTGTTTTAAAATGCCCTTCTGAGGCTATGTCAATCCGGGTTGGATTGGTTTGACCCCTTTGATAGATGTTTTTGAGATGGAGTATTGTTCTTTATATTTCTTGTGATTTATAAACCTCCATCTCTACTTTCTGTTTGTGCATCACATTTGTTAGTGTTAGTGCTTTGTTGTTTGGAGTGTTGGAGTTCCTATATTCTGCGGATAGTGAGGCTGGATTTGCGGACCAGTTATACTATCCATGTTTCTCCCTAGTGAGACATGACTTGCAGACCTGTAGACTAGGTGAGTGACTATGGTGATGGCAGATTTCACGTTGCCCTTGTGCTAGTACCTTCTATTGCGGTTTCTGGTTCTACTTAGTGTTTTTGGTTCTAGTTAGAGACCTGTTTTTGTACCATTACAGTGTCATGTTGTTGTTTTGTCTGAGAATTTTACGAATGGCAGATGGAGAGTTTTGGTGCGATGGGATTTATACTATCAGCAACTCATCTGGAGGTCTGGGAATGACGAGGCCACTACCCGTGGACTGGTCGAATCCAGGATGAGCGACATGCTCCATGGTGACTGAGACCGCTCCGATTCAGTTGTTAAGACGTCAGTGGAATTCCCTCAGATCGTCTTTCCGGTTCCTGATTACTAAGTAGCGTGGTCGTGAGTACGACGGTGATGGATTCACATTCGTGATGCTCGGAACACTTCACCAACCCGGATTCGGAGGTGACTGTCTCGGGGTCTACAATGAAACAAGCTCGAGGTCCGAACACTGGCCATCGACTTTGAGGTGTGGAAGAACGACTACGACAACGAGACTCGTGAAAACATCGGCGTGAAAACATCGGCGATATCAACGCGAATCACGTGCACGTGGATCGGATCGAGTCCAAAGTACAAAGAGGCGCTGGAGAAGGCCGAGAAATCCACGCCTGGATCGAATACGAAATTCTGTGAAAACTTCTAGAAATCAGAATAAGTTACTCTACCATCAAGCCCGCTCTGAGCTTCTTGAACGACACTGTCGATCTGTTAGCGGACCTCAAGTTTACGTAGGATTTTCAGCTGAAAATGCTGGGGAGTATAGTTACTACGACATCAGACAGTGGTATTTCGAACATTTTCCATCTACCACCGTAGATGCACCGGGACCGACCCCGAATGCGACTCCATCAGGATCAGGGGCAACCGATGTTATGGCCATAATTGCATCAGTTTCAGGATGCGCGGTCGCAGTCTTACTGTTCAGACTCTTGACACTGTTTCTGTGCAAACGAAAGAGTTACACGGCCATGAAACAAACACAATATCTTGGCGATATGGGAGTTAGTGTAGAAAACAGTTACAAGCAGCTCAGCAAAGCCAGAGGTCAATTCCAGGAAGAGTGTAAACTAGGCGAAGGAGGTTTCGGCAGTGTGTACAAGGGTGTGTTACCGGACACTGGTCAATCTGTTGCTGTGAAACGAGTGAGCAGTGAGTCGAAACAGGGCTTCAAGGAGTTCATGGCGGAGATGTCCATCATCACCCAACTGCGGCATCGCAACGTAGTGAAGCTGCTGGGCTGGTGCTTGGACAGAGACAAGTTTCTGTATGAGGCATTTCTATTTCCTTCTCAACTTAGGGTCCAAGCAAAAAGCTTTTGAGGAACTATTAGACTACTAACTATTTCCTTTACCAATACTTTACCTTCAAATTAGCTCATGTTTTAACTAGCAAAGCAGAACAAGTTAAAGTTCAAAAAACCATGGATCATTCCTTTATGGTGTGGTCATCCTGAATAACCTCATATAATTATCTCTAATTCCAAATTAGCTGTAGTTCTCACAATGATCTAACAATGGATAATAAATCATGTTGATATATGCCGAATATTCACTTATAGATAAATACGCTGGAGCTGCGTTGGTTATCTTTGTGGATAATTCTATTTTTTCTCAATGGGTTTTGGCTTGGACATCTACTTCATCATTTATGATGCTGAGAAATATGCTATCGTGAAAGCACTTGAAGCTCTTCTAGCATTATTGACTACACACACTAATATTTCCTCTTTTATTATTATTTCTGATAATCAGTCAGCTGTTAGAAGCATGCTAGATCTACTCAATTCTTAGTTTATATAGCTTATGTTCCTTTGGAGAATGTTCTGTATTCTTTTCAATATGTATCAGCCTCGCTGGAGTCGATATTGGTTACAGAGTTAAGCCCCAGCAGACCGTAGGAGCTCAAAAGTATATTTCTTTTGTTGAAAACCATCGCCAAAGATTTCTTTTGGATGACTCATAAGCACTACATGCTCTGGGCGCGGGCGAAAAAGCCGAATACGAGAGTGCAAGGAAGATATATATTTTTTCGCGGTGTCCTTGGGGGTTGGGCTTTTTTTTGCTTGATAGAGTCGCATTGCCTGGATGCGCTTGGCCACAAACTTCACTTCATTCCTCTCTTCCCAAACTTCACTTCAAGGGAAGAGAAAAGAAAGAAAAAAATCAGATCAGATCTTGGAACATTTGAATGTTCCAAGATCTGATTGGATCTGATTCCAAGACTTGCTCATTTATTCCGTAAATTGGATCAGGTTACCTTCGATCAAAAGCTTCAAGCAATCTCTTCCAGTCATGTGTTTTACTGCGTCTTTCTTTATACCCGTGGTCGACTTACAACTTTTATGATTTTCGATTCGACTCTGTTCTAAAATAATGCGGATGATTTCTTGGATCTTTCTCTCTACAGTGCAGCACACCAGTGCTTCTTTGACTATCAACGAGAACTATGACAGCGATGTCCTGGATGATGTTGAGACTTTTCTTACCGATACCGTCCCTGAGGTACCATCGAATTAGTGAACATTGATTGCTGAGTCTTCAGATAGAAGCAGTTTGATTTTTCTCTCTTGCACTCTGTTGAGAATACAAGGAAAATTGTTTGATCTCTCATGGCCTCCTATCGAGCCACCAGAGCATACTACGCAACAAACTGATATAATGCTTCTTATCTATTTCAGGGAAGAAAAGCTCGTTGGAAGCATGTCCTAGAAGGTAAATCTCCCGAAAATGGACCTCTGTTTTAAATGAAATAACTGCCTTCTAAAGTTTGACTATGGACTGCATGACTGGTGGGCTTACTAAGTTTCGATATGAAGTTTTAAGTTAAATTTGTTTATGGGTCCCATCATTCTATATCATAATGTTATTCCGTTGAAATTTTACCGGTTGTTATGAACTCGAATGTGGAGTGCTGACGAAAAGAAGAAGATATTGTTAACTCGCACGAGGTTCAAGAGTGTTTTCTACAGCCAGTCATTCTCAGATTGAAGAAATGTCATATGTGACAGTGGAGTGTCGATGTGGATATTTGGGAGTAGAAAAAATTATTGTGGTATACTTGTGTTAGTGTATGATGATCTATGTATTGAAATGTTTGATGTGACAACGATGTATGTTGTGATGCGATATGTATGTGTACAACATAGATCAATGCATCTTCTTTGCTGATCAGCTCATGTATAAATCACTCACAAATGTGTGGAGAGATTTTTATGTTCTGGAAATACAACCTGTCAGGTGAGAATGCAAGGCCACTTTGCGAGGGTCGTCTCTTACTAAAGGACTAAAATAAGAAGATCAATGATATGCTACATCGCCTCAAACTTGAAGCGGCGAGCAGGAAGGGCAGTATTGCTTCGGCAAATTCCATTCAGTCACCGCCATCATCCCCGCATGACTCGGGACGCCTTTCTAAGAGCACAAGATCAGGTAGAACAAGCCTAAGCAATGGGTCAGGAGTAAGTATCAGTTCAACTTCTTCGCGCAGGATCTGTAGACACTGCCATGAAGTTGTCATTAAGTTCTCCAGTTCCATCAAGCCAAAACGTGCCCACTGGACTTTCATCTAAACGTGGTAGTGGACAGTCCAGCATGGTAGCACCAGGATGTAAAGCAGGGACAGGGTTTCCTTAAGTTTTGGAAACCAAACAGCAGGTTCTGCCAGGCCTGCCTCGCCTGCGGTTAATCTGAGGCCGCAAACTCCTTCACCTATTCAAGATTCGAGTGATCAATCAAATTCCAGTCCGAGTGTGATATTAAGGAAAAACTCGAAGGCAGTACCCAGCAGAAGAACATCATCATAGAATGGCTGAAGGAACGAAGTCCAAACAATATTGTTTACTCATAATTATTGCTGGAGTATTGTGTTGGCAACCTGATCTAATTTTGCTAGAAACCGAAATGAGTTGGATCAAGTTCAGTTATTCGTAGAGGCTCGTTCAGTTTGAAATTGAATGCAGGTTTTGAAGAATTAAGGAAATGTAAAGGCAAGGTTTAGAAGTACCGTCAGAGAGGTTGTACATCCTCGTGCCATTACTTTGGGTATAAAGGGAAAGAAAGTAGCGGTGAATATGTTCCGATTGTTTGTCATTATTGTTTTGTTGGAGTTCTGTAGCATGCACAACAATCAATTACGGTCGTAGGGCTCTGAACGTCGAAGATGTAAGAAAGTGAACTTCTTCATATCGTTAAGTGTTAATGAGCTATTATATAACCAGGCCGAC
Source organism: Marchantia paleacea (assembly GCA_014180765.2). Lineage (NCBI taxonomy): Eukaryota > Viridiplantae > Streptophyta > Marchantiopsida > Marchantiales > Marchantiaceae > Marchantia > Marchantia paleacea. The sequence goes on from MUAA02000018.1 coordinate 6,636,211, forward strand.
CAAAAAACTGAAGTGTTATGTTCGGACATGAAGTAGGAAGGAATATCTGTCGGAGGCAAGAATGCCTAGGCGACGATCATGACATAGTAAATTTAGTATCATCTTACGAGGGAAACAAAGTTGGGTTATTGAAAGATTTTCTGAAATTTCAGAAAACAGTAGAGATCCAGGTATTACCACGAGTATATTCATCGTTGACCGGGTGTCTCACGAATTCATTTGTTTCGTTTGAGAATACGAAGTTTGACCTCTTGAGTTCTCCTATCCAACAGATGCAAATGTAGAGTAGTAACATAAATTAGAGACTGTCTGGTCAGGCGCTGGGGATAATATTGCATATCGGCTCACTAGTGCGAGAAGGGTAATGGAATGTTATAATTTCATTAGCACCTTATTGGCATCCATAAACCATCCTTCTCTCCGCATTGCAAACCTGTTTTATTTATTATGGTGGCAGTAGTGAGATTCGGAGAAAAATTTGTTAATATATATGGAATTCGATGGCCTTGTGTTACAAGCCAAACATGTTGTCAATCTCTTTAAATAAGTATGTATAGATGATCTCTTTGTATGACATTTTTCTTCATACAAGCATAAAACTTGGTAATAATTGGTATACGAGTGCAGCTGAAATTCCATGATTAGCGTTATGTGGTTCTTCGATTTGAACATTTTCTGCAATAAATGACTGTGTAGTGGAAACACACTTCAACAACATGAAAGGTGGAGAACGTGGTCCACTTCATATGAATGTTTGACATCCTCTTGTTTAGTATTTGGGTTTTGAACCATGTTCTCCGCTTAGTATGACATCAATGGAATGCAGTGATAATGTGGTATGTACTATCATGCAACATCGGACGAATCATCCAAGGAGTTTTAAAGCTCAACGGTGATTCCCAGGTAACCCACCACGTGTATAGTGAAGGGATTTTGATCATGGTGAGACTTGCAGTAAGAGATACTGAACCCTCTGCCCTCAGAAAGTAATGTTGATGTTATAACCAAACACTGATCTTCCTCATAAACATAACTGCGTTTTTAACATAATTACGTAGATTCAAAGGAAGAACTCAAGCGGCAACAAGTACAATTCTATGGAAAAATATGCGAAGGTTTATTGCATCAGTGCCAAACGCATGCATATTATCTGCATCATGCGATTTAAACGTCTTCCAAATTCTAACATGTGTCAAAACTCGAGTACGAAGACCTCTAGTCATGCACTGCTCGCACACCCATGCATAACCACCTCCTTCTAAATGCACATACTTCACTTGGTACAACTTGAAAATTTTGGAGTACTTATTTTCAAGCTGAGGCGCCAGAGCTTGCGTCATCCGCAACCATGCTTCATTCAGGGTCATGCTTTCCTCTCCTTTTGTTAATGCCACACGATCATCACTACTAACACTATCTAATGCAACACTAGCCGCTGACAATGGAAGTACAGTTTCCAAATTTCCCAACTCCGGAAGAGCTTGCCCTAACCCAAGGGTCACGTGCAGTCCAGCCTTCACAACATAATACACAAATTTGCATGAAATTTCAGAAATGTTCCGAAGCCACACTCTATTCTCCTGATCCAAGCGTAACTCCAAACCTTCTCGATCTTTGACGATGTGAATCCCAGTTACAGACTCACACATCAAGTGTAAGCGAACGGCGCTTCCGAAGCGCAAAGCTGCAGTGATCCTGGACAATGAGCCAACGTCGTCGACTGTGATGTAAGGTCGTTTGGGCGTTCTGGCCTGCTGTAATGATTTTGAATACCCAATACACCTGTCAACACTTGACATGAAGGCGCTCAACGTTGACTGCAGCTCATGCTGTAGAGAGAGTATCTGTCCCATCTTGATCTCAACTCTCTGCATTATGCTCTCCACCGCTCGCGACCTATCGTCCAAACCATCAACCTTTTCTCCAAGCTGATCGAGCTTAGACAAAACCAGTCGGGTTGAACGATTTTTCACAGTTGTGCTGGCCCGACTAAAGCGGCTGGCTGAAGCAGGACGCCAGTTTTTGATTTGAGCTAAACTCAAGTTGCCAACCCCTTTCTCACTTTCAGAGTCAGACTGAGCCAAATCATTGTTCACGCTGCTCAGGCCTTGCTGCAATGACTCCAACTGTTGACTGCGCTGCTGTTGGATCTCATTGACAACCGCTTCCACATCGCTCTCCCACAGCAAATCCTTAGCTCGCTCAAATGGTGAAAGTGAGTACCCTGGAATCGGGGGCCACGAGTGCTCGCAGTTGAGCAACATTTCCTCCTTCACCAAGTGGGAGCTATCCAACGCAATCTCCTCAAGTTGCTCCTTGAGGCTACTCAGGAAGCTTGATTTGAGCTTCTCTATTAGAATGGCTCCTCTGAGAGGACTCGGAATCAGCATCTGCACGCACTCTGTTTGAATCACACCGAGCACTAAGGCCACCCCGGGACAACCTTTGGGTGATGCGCAAAATGATATCAACTCCTCGACGATATGCTTCATCACATATTTCACAGCTATCTCCCTTGATTTGTCCTTTGAGCATAAGATGAGAACATCAATATGCTTGTGAGACATTTCACTGCTTTCGAGATAAATCTCGTGCCCATTCATGAAAATTCGCATGTAGCGGCGAGAGCAGATCACATTCTCGGTGCGGAGGTGCATCTCAGATATCAACTTGTGTCTCATGTAGATCTGCATAAATTGAAAACATCTTACATTCCTATTATTCTAGATTAAAGATTGTGTGGATTATCTCAATATCCTTATAATTATTTCTAATTATAAAGATTAAATGCTAAAATATTTAATGCACATAAAAATTTTGAAAATAAATTTTGTAAAAATATGAAAAGATATAGATATTACTCCGTATGACAGTCTTTTCAAATCTAGAGTTATTATAATAGATATCAATTTCACAAAATATAAATTGACACATTACCTGGAAGCGGGGAAAAAATGCAGCACTCAGCGACATCCTTTGAAAATCTTTGCATTGAACTCGGATTCCAACAAATTTGGAATTCTCCTGAAACATAAGATTCCATTGCATGGATTCAATGTTTGTTCCAGCTTGATGCTCCTGTTCTCCCATTTTTTGATGCTCACGTATGAAGGAAGGAATGAAATATCGAGGAGTATCTTCCCCACTTTCAAGCTTGAAACATAAATCTAAATTGATCAGAATGTTTGACCCAAAGCTATCAGCTCACCCAAAAAAATATTAGTGAGCCAGTTGGGATCAACAATGATGTAATCAAGGTTGGGGATATAAATGATGGATCCAACATCATTTAAATAGGATATGATTGAGCTTAATATCCTTGAATGATCAACTCATTGAAGAGAAAATGATGGAATGATTTCTTTCAAGCTAGGAGCACAAAATTCATTAAACTTTTTGGATAACCAAAGAGGGCAACTTCTGTTTTTCTTGGTGTTTGTAACCAAGAGGGAAGAAAATTGAAAACACGAATGAGGAACCCGTGGGGATTTTTTACTCAACAAATCGTCGAAGATCTCGAAAACGTGATTTTTGAGAGGAATCACTTGTTTCTTCTTCCTAGCATCGACATGAAAACATTTTTGACTAGGGCAGAGATTCAGAAGATTTGCGAAATCTTTTTTGAGTTTTTCCACAATGGAGTGAGCCCAAGTCAGAGAGCTGGATGTCATTTTATCCTTGTGTGAAAGTACAACAAGAACTTGTGGAAGATTATGTCTTGTGACGTGAGTGCTGGATGCAATAAAACGCAACCAGTCCTCCAACTCAGACTTAAAACAAGAATCCGGTTTGATGACAGATGTTTCTTCATGGAAAGGGCTATACACAAAAAGGAAACACAAAAATGGTTTGTTTGAGGAAACGATACATTTTGAAGAGTGCGAAAAATCCATTGTCCTGCAAGGTCCCAAATTGCGACTTGCATTTTATCATCGTTCCGGATGAACTCCACTTCTATCCCTTTCGTTCTCCACAATTCATCCCATTTGTTTCCGAGCCAGCTTTTGCCTTGAACGATCCTCATCAGGGTTTGATGCAATTGTGTTTTACCTATAAATGAAATATAAGCAAATCACAACAATTGAAATTTATAAAAATAGATATTTCATAAAATATTCGTGCTAAATATTGTTTTCAATAGTATTAATTTATAATTTAAAAATAATTTTAATACACCCAAATAAAAAAATATATATACAAATAATATTTGAAATAATAACTGACCCGCTTTGGGAGAGCCACCTAAGAATAGGCGTCCAGCCTTTGCATCCCCAAACTGCAACTTCGTTTCACTGAAAACCGACACGTAGCGGCCCGCTTCTTGTTATGTGATAGGGCCTCCTGAATCAGCGCCGCCTTTCCGTCTGTATCCCACGAGCTGCCCCATAATCCGATGGACTGGAGAGTCAAGTTCACCTGCAGAAGCCCCATCAGGTCCTTGAACGCCTCTTCATCCAGCCCTTCGCAGGAATGCAAACCCAAGTGAGCGAGGCTTGTGTTCCCGCGCATACACCAAAACAGCTGCTTCCATACTCCTGGCAAAAGGTTTCCTTTTAGACCGTGGAGATGAAGTTCCTTCAAGGTGGAGGGTTCCCCATTCCCAAGAGCGCGGACAAACCTTTTCATATGCAGTAATTCGTTGCTGGATGATGGGAAGTCAAAGTGAAGAGATCTTAGTGACTTGATTTTGCCGCTCCAGGCCTGCTCTAAAAGGTTGCACGGTAATGTCACGTCATCAACATCCATGTGAGTGTAGTCTCCTTCCAGTCCATGTATCTGACCGGTAATCTGAAAGTGGATGATGCGTTCCTTGACATCGGAGCTAGCAGCACACACAAGCTCTTCTACTCCCTCATGCCACTCTCTAGTGCACCCGTTCCACTCAACTATTACATGAATAGTTGCTGCTGTAGCATTGTCACGTATGGATTGGCCTATCACGCGCCATTGCTGGGGACACATGTGGGTTCTATACAACCTCACTTCCCTCAGTGATCGATTGGAATGCAGAATTGCTGGTAGACAATCTTCAAATCCAGAAACGAATTCCAAATGAATAGTTTCAATGGATTGGTTGCGAGAATCCCCGGCAAAGGCGTTAAGCAACAAGGCAGACGCTCCGTCCTTCGCGTCGTGTAGCGCAAATGATTTCAAAGATGAGCTCTGGATTAAAGCCTGGGACAGAGTTTGAACAGCATCCTCATCGATCATGCCGACGTGTCTCAACTCCAACTGTTCCAATCCCGGAGCACAGTTGACCACCTCAGCGACGTGCTTGACCACGCTGGCGTCCTCCCACGCGTCCTCTAGGCGTAACCACTTGAGATTTGATTGGGAATTGGCTTGCAACCCCGATGCGAGATGCGATAAATCTCTGGCAGTCAGTCTCCAACGTCTTATAGACAACCACTCTAGAGTGCTACTGGTCTCCAGAATTTGCCCTATCAGTAAACACAATCTCTCTACCTCTGCAGCAGAACTCGACTCCAAGTTTCCAATGAACGCCGGCCGCGAAATCGGATAAATCAAAATTATAACATAGTTTCACAACTAGAAGGGTGTTGCAGTTGCCAATTGCCTCCAGCACTCGGAGGCGCACTTGGTTTCGCCACTCCATGTTCGTCGAGGGCGATGCAAGCCTCGTGAAGAAATCCCCATATTTTCGGTTCCTCAAATTGGGAAGAAACTCTAGAGGCTCGGCACCAGGCCCGGCTTTTCCTTGCAGACGCTGTATAAGGTCCTAGAGAGCGACGGGAAGCTCTGCTTTCTCGTCTGTCTTGCCCACGGCGTCCATTCCTTGTGTCTCAAGTGCAGCAGCGTGACTGACGATGGCAGCACCTGCACCTTCGATTCTATCCTCCATTTTCAGAGAGGAAGAAATGTTTGCTCCTCTGAATGCGCGGGAAAAATGTAACCAAACCGAAATGTATTCTGCGAAAAAGATGCCCTCTCCTTTACCAACAACACCCTTTCACTCGAAGAAAACTGAACTTCCATTCGCAGTGTCACAACTCGTGTGCATGTGAGTGCCGGGCATGAGACTTCTTGTGTGGTGCAAGAGGAGCGAGAGGTTGAGTACTCAAAGTTCTGCAGATATGCTGATCATAAACTATGACCACAAATGCAGGAAGATTGTGTGCGAGGTAGCAAAGACGGTGCAATGTGGAAGCAGAAGGTTGTTTGAATTCAGTGCTGGGTATGACAGGGAATGTGAATCAAATTTAACAGTGAGAACCTGGATGCTGATTTGAACGGACATCGTGGAGCTCAGGTATATGAATCATGTGGGAACTTCAAGTCCCTTGAGAACGGAAAATTATTGTGACCTCGGAACAGGGAGAGCCGTTTGATGTGCAGTAGTGACTGAACTGAGTGGACAACCTGATACTTCTACACTTGAATCTGGAAACCACAAGACTAGTTTGTAGCAAAGATGGTGGGATCTGGAAGCACAATGTCATTCAATTCAACAACGTGCAGTGTATCAGATGTGAAGTACTCTGAGTAGTGAAAAATTGGATGTAATATTGACCTGATAGAATGCGAATCTACCTGCATCAAGACCCACGTGCGGACAGACCTTACAATCGTTAGGTGTTTGGAAAAAAACATGCAGCGCAAGGAAGCATACATCGGATCTTGCGATTGAATTAAGGGAATGATCTGAAGGAAACGACAACATGCGAACACAACAAGCGTGTTTCTAGATACTCCGACTGTGATTAACTCTTACAAAATGAGAGTCACTCTTGACTTTGTTGTACATGCGCGTGAGTGAATGCATCAGTGTGATGAAAGACTAGATGTCTTCACGGTTACAAAAAAAAATATAAATTTCGTCTTTTTGATCGTTTTCTTAGAATCTTTCATGTATTCAGGTTGTAATTAACTAAATGAATGTATGCAGACAACTGAGTGGCACATGCATAGTATGCTTAGTTGACAAAGCATGATTTTTTCTTGTTTTGAAGATCGGTTGAGTAGTTTAGAAAGCTCGTAGGTTCAGAGTAGATTGTTATCAGCTTTTTGGAAATTTTACTAAACATAATGTCGAAGAAATGTGTACAGAATATATGAATACTCGAGGCTCTCAATTGCTTCTATAATTGTTCCTCTAGCTCAACATGCACAGCTCTAATTCCAGAATCTGAATGTCTTTAAACCTCTAACATTAAACCTAAAACAACTTTGTTTCTCTTGCTTGTTTATTACGTCGTAGAGTTACATTTGGCGGGACAAAATTGACAACTTTTCACTTCCACTAAACTTTCAAAATTTCACTCCTTATTTCCTTTGGTAATCTCTTTGGTATTTGGACGTCTGGTTTTCGCGAAAGCATTCTAGTTCCAATGAACCTACAGCTGGACTTTCACTTTGGACTCACCTTTTTTAACATTTTGTAAGACATGCGATTGCATAGAAGAGAAGGAAGCTCTACTGGTCTATTTGTACGTATGTGCAATATTATAACAGCTGCACAATGTAGCCTTGCAATGAGGATGTACATCTTGCAATATCATATGCTTCATCTGACAAATCCATGTGTTGTAGAACGAGCTTCACGCATCAACACGTACTGTTACGATGTAAAGGAATATGTCGTTTCAGATCAGTGGTCCTATTTTCCACATTCAGTACACTTGACATCTACTGAAGTATAAACAACTGCGTGGAAAATATCAAAATATTCATTGTAGAAGATTCTTCTTGCTTTCAGGGAAAGTCTGGTATGTTCAAAACTGGTCCAATCAGCATTTCAAGATGACTGACATCACTGAATGCAACATTCCCAGAAAGAACCTTCTTAGTAAGCCACATGACAATAGATTCTTAACCTCCTTGCAAGTATTGTACGAGTTGTATCATGATGATTCATGCGTGAGAAGATTGCTTCGTCTTGATTTTGTCGCTCATACAGGTTTAGATGGATTCAAATCTCAGTAACCATTATCTTTCTGGCAAAAAGCAGACTGGGTCATTTAACCATCCTACTGCGTAAAACGCAGACGCCATGGATTTGCACCGACCCACATGTTCGCTGACCTCACATGTGGTCCTTCTTGGAATTGCCTCCGATGCAGATGCGATGTCTAGAAGATATTTCGAATTGTGCTCTCTTGATTATGGTTTCATGGCATGAGACCTCTTAAAGTTCTCATTCAAGAGTAAACCTTTTGGTATACACAAGTACAGAATAGTACAAATGTGGAAAGTACTTAGGAGTCAGCAGTAGTAGACACAGGCACTGTCTTATATGTGGAATCTGAGTCAAATTTAAGTTTCAGAAATGATCGAAGAGAGAGTTTTGTCCTTGTAAAGTTCATTCATATAACAAAACTTAAGGGGAAAGTAATATGAATGGGCTCAAGTTTCTTATTTTGCAATAATCTGTGGATCTCATATTTTAAGCCTTTGGTTTTTATATACAATAAATAATACGTAACTCAATCTCTTAAGTTTGTTCATGCTTTTTGACAATAAATCGATTTACAATGCATCAACCTCAATCTTGAAAAACCTTTGCCGGATGCTAGACTTTACGAGATCCTTCTGAAATGTTTGGAGATTAAACAATATATTACTTTGCCGCATACCCTTTATTTTGCTATAGAGCTTCTGAACCATCTAAACGTGGGAGATGTTCAATCCACTGTCTATCAAATTGAAACTTCTGAATTTAGCTGATGGCAAGCCGATTCCAACAAATTTCTGATTAAGCACAGGATAGAACGAGCATGAGAGTTACTGAGATCAACATCAATCCTCTCAAAAAGTTATTTGATTCAAACTTACTTGCAAGTGAGGAGAGTATGTGTTGTATCCATAATTTGAAGAAAATTTCTAATGCTAAGTGTTAAGTAACCATGATTTCGTAACTTTCATAGAAGATTTGTGGTAGAGTATTAATTATAATATAAACTTACATATAGACAAATATTTGATATATCTACTAAAATGGAACATCTTTTAGTCCAACTGTTGCACTCTAATGCTGAAATCAGAAGTCCAAGCAGTAAATCTCAAATCCAAATATGTCACATGAAAAGTTTAGACTACACATCTCAATTATTAAAATCGTTAAGACGAATTGTCCAAAATATGTCTGTAAATTCTTTAGTTTTAGTTGCTATTGTACTATTACCATCTCATAACACATGAAAAATGAACAAACACATTTAGATCAATATACTGTGCTAAAAGATCTCAACTTGAAATTTAGATTCTATATGTTGATTATTTTTTAAATTAATTATTTATATTTATTAATAAAAAAATTTAGGAATAAATTTGAATAAAAATAAGTTATAAAAGAAAAGACGAAATAAAATCATATAAAAATAAATGAACTCTATTGGATATATCTAGGTAGATAAAAAATCATTAAGAAAATTACACTCAATTATAAAAATCTTTGTTTAACTATCAATTTGAATCACAAGATTTTTAAGGCATTCAATACATCTGCCTTAAGAATTTGATTTTTGATTATCATAAATGTAAAAACAAATAAACATAAAAAAACTTTTGTCAATTAACATATCATTTTATCAATATATTTAATCATTGAATATAAAATATTCTCAATTTATATGTTATTTTATTCATAAAAATATAAGTAACCTTGCCATAAACTGATTGATTGTTTGTCTCATTTCAAGATTGAAGTCAATTTTCTCATTTTTTAAAAATTTTTAAAAATTTAATAATGTTCATCCAGACTTTTGTTATTAAAGATTAATTTAAATTAAATTATTTTAATTTTTATCTTTAATTTTGCATTGATGCATATGAATTGAGAATTCACAGGCATCAATGAATGAATTATGAAAATTATGGACTTAAAAAAAATTCCAAATGTAGAAGTTACGAGTGGGAGGTTGTAATTAGAAAAAAAAGGAACTCAATTAATACATCTTTATACAAATCTTGAGCTCCTACATCTATTTGATTCACACAAATATTTCATGGAAAAGCTATAATTTTTTGGATAAAATGTTCAATTTCAACTTGCTCATTAATACTATTTGTTTTTTATTATATCAAAATTGTATATATTAAATTTCTCAAAAAAATAATAATATAATCAATTCGAAGTTGGCATAGATAGCTATGAAGTGAAAATAAATTTAAACTTGCATAATATATTAAATAAAACATTTTTATGGCAAATTTCTTATAATAAATCACAAAAGATCATCAGTATAAAATATCATTTTCAAAGCTAAAAAACCCTTCATGTTTAAAAGTTGAAAAAAATATTTTAAGATTTTCTTATTATTATATGATTATATGTTAATAAATTAAGTGTGGTACAATGTAGTATACTTCATTGCATTATGATATAGTCGAATATTTTTAGATCAATTTATTATTATTAATATTAATGAATTGATCTAAAAATATTCATTTCAGATTTTGATGTTTAATTCAATTTAACAATAGAATTATATAGGTGATAAAATATATATAGTATCAAGCCTTGTTGTGACAGTTAAGACGGAGAATTGGGAGGAAGAGAAGGGGGTTTGGCCTATTACTTATACTCAACAATTGGTTCTACAAGCAATGTGTCCGAAATGTACTTCTATTACATGTTCAATATATTATGCATTTTTTATTCTTTCAATATTTATACAAAAAATTTATGAGATTGATAATTTTTATTACTTAAATATATAAAAATTATGAAAAATAAAATTTAATTTGATGAATTTTTTTTTTATTCACATATTGGAATATGATAATAAATATCCTAATTTGTTAACAAAAAACTAATCTGAATGAAGGATAAATGAATTTTTTGAACAAAAATATCGATTAATTTTTATTAAATTTATTAAAAAATTTAAATATTGTTTTGAACCAAAAAAGTGTTAGAAGATAGAAGCATACGATTGATCTATATGTTATGTTGATAATGTGGAATGGTGGTGCTGAAATCAAGATAAATTTCATGATTTGAAAAATATGAGATAAACTCACAATACAAATTAATTAGATGGTGAATTTATTAAATCATCACAAAGATTATAAAACCTGTTTTACATTAAAAAAAACAAATTATATACATAATTTCTCATTTTTTTTACAAGTAATGTGCGTCATCGTAAGATGATAATATAATTTAATGTTAACTTAAATCTATCCGTTATCATAAAAACTGTGACTAAAGCAAGGTTTTGTTGATAAAGAAGATGGTTAAAGCAAGACACTTATATTTCTAGAGAAATTTCGTCTCATAATGAGAATCTGTCATGATCTTGATGCTTGAAGATATATCGAAAGTTATCCAAACTTCTATACATGAATTAGGAAACAACACCCGTTTGATTATAGCCAGTATACTCAATTTTTATAATGACTTGAAATATTGGCAATCGACAAAGAGTATTATAAGATTCATCCACATTTGTTGATAAAAAGAATCGTCTTGAAACGAGTAATCCTAAATCTATCTTCTTTGGTGTCAAAACTAGAAGCTCATCACCCACACGCGCTATTTATATCATAGCTTGTAATATTTCTCTAGACGTCTTGCCAAATATGTCATGATCACCGGATCCTTTCATGAAGACGACCCACCTTCCATTGAGGAGGAAATGGAGCAGCAGAACTTGAGGAGTTCTTGGACAGTCATGGCTCTTCCTCCTCGAAGGCTTCATCACCATAAAACTAAACTGCTGTAAATGCGCTGAGAAGTTGCTCCATAAGGCAAGTTTGAGGTTTCATGTAGAAACATTGCGAAGATCCCCGTCGAGATCCAATCGTGAATTGATATGGTACGGGATTCACGACTGAAAGAACTTTGGTTCTCCTACAGCAACATTATCCGAATGTCACTACCACCAACCTCTCATAGACAAAGAGGAGCTGCAGGCTTGGCCTACGGCATTCGTAGCCTTAACGCCTGCGAGCATTCATGAGACGTCTTATAAACCATAAAGCTCTTACGCTATGACAGGTTCTTAATAAAAAATCTCGACTTTTCACAAGAAAACCTTGCGGAGATCCTATCGATTGTTGCTATGCATATCCATCGCTAACCGTCGCTTTGAATGTTGAGCAGGAGACAAGTAATGGATTGTCGTCACTCCCATATTAGTTTTTCTCCCTGCTTCGCATATCTCTCGTTCATGATTCTAAAACCACTCATGTTAACAACTTCGATTCACAAATTCCATTGTAAACGAATTTCAAATGCGTAGCTCCGCAATGAAGTAGCTTGCGCAGCAGCTTTTTACTGAGGTAGGAATTTCTCTCAAAGGAGAACTTGAGGGTCATGAGAACAATGCGGGTACCATGATCCGGTTTTCATCTCGATCTCCTTGAGATTAGCAGTGCTTTCTACCTTGACCTGTGCGCGACTGGTACTTCTCAATATTCAACAACCGATCGACCACTGACCCTGTTAAGGTCATTTTGCTACTCATGCAGACGCAATGCGAGTTTAGTATTTAGAAGGTGTCCCTGAAAGTCCATGTGTGGAAGCTGAAGAGTTATGCATGAGCTTAACAGCAGTTAAAAGGAGGCTCTCTAAAACAGATCCCTCTGCAGCCGACTCGAAGCAGTGCAGATACATGGTGTGAATCATAACAACATTTCTTGGAGGAGCAAAGCTTGCTTCTTGTTTTTTTTTCTTGCAATTTACGGTATTATTCAAATTTTATGGCTTATTCTCGGCTTTCAAAATTCGAAGTTATTTTCAGGTGTACGTCTGTGAACTCCTCAATGGATCGAAGCTGCATATCGGGATCTTGAATTGACGCTAATTGTGAGCTTGGAAGCTGCTGCAATGCTACTTTCGGTTGCCATTAGAATATCCAGCAGATGGCTGTGAACGTCTGCGTTGTGTCCACATGGGCTCTGATCTTGGACGAGGCATCTCAGCCACAGCAGGCAAGTGAACTGATTATTCTTCCATACGATAGAGAGAAGGTAGATAACAAACCATTTCTCAAGAATTGTTGACAGTAGAAAAGATTTTGGCACTGGGTTACTTTTGATTTGATTCGTTAGTAAGCAACATTTGGCACAGTTCTTTAGGTTATAAATTCATACCAGCTTCTCATAGAAGCTAAAAGGTTTTTTTTGAAAGTTAAATTTTCGTTTCTTTTCTTTTAACCTACGCATAGGACACATGCCCGCAATGGACTTCAATAATAAAGTTGGAAACAATTCGATCGGATATTCAGAGCTGATGCCATCGTCCAGGACGAATTGTGGGATATAAAGAATAGAACTGAGAAGGCCGAAGGTAATAATGCACATGTTCAGAAAAGATACAATAGAAATTGGTGTGCAATTCCGGGGGATGACGTGCCTGTAATGCGTACAAAGCTCCAGGCCGAAAAAATGCCTGTAGAATAAATAGGGAAAATATCGAGATATGTGGCGAACCTGATGTGCAACTTTTAGAAGATTTGGAGAGAGATGTGCAGAAGGTCTGTTGACTGCTACTCTCCATGAGGATACTTACTTCTGCATCTAGCGTACAGAAGGCCGAATATGTTGTAGCATTTGAGGTGGCTTAGACAACTATCGTGAACTTTTGCGTACTACTAGGTATGCAATACGTACGTACTGACGTTCGTGCTAAGTTCCAGTTTTTTTCTCCTTTGGAAATAAGAAGTATAATGAGCTCATTACATCAATAAAAGAGTTGAAGAGCAAGAATGGTGGAAGTAGTTCATTGGGCTAACGTCCGACATGGAATTGATAGAAATTCTATCCACAAGCCTATTTCAAACAACCTGGCAAGGAGAATGTTAGGGGATGACAACGAGGATGAGGAAATGACAGAGGATATAGAATCAAGTCAAAGTTCACTTATGGAGGATTCTATGGAGTTGTTAGATAGTTTATGAATGAAGAGAGTATTGACAACTGAGGGACAAGTGAGAATAATTTGAAGAATAATAGTTCTTATTCTTCGTAAGTGAAAAAAAACCAATAGAATTTATTTTTAATTTTTTTTATTATAGAAGACTTTTTTTGTTTATGGAAGAAAAAAAAGTGACTATTGGTGTTCCGAAAGTTCCTTTTCATCTTTCAGGAGAAGAAGATGCTGTTTGGGTTGACTTAAATGTCATTATAACAATGTCCGAGCATGATCGATGGAGTACTACTGTAATGGTAATATGATCACTATCCAGTTCGAATGGCATTCAGTTTTCTGTACATGTAATAATTTAATTATTGATTTCAAAACTGATTAAATATTTATGTTTTTGTGTGAGTTCAATTATCTGATTGTTATTTAAATCTGTTTATTTTATTTTATCAGCCTTATGTTTTAAAAAATATATATAATTTTATTATATTTAAAATTCTTATTTATAATAAAATGTACTATACGACATTCTACAAAACTTCATTTACTTACATATAATCCTATAATAATAAAAAACTCAAATCTGAAAATCTTTTTTTTCAACTTTCAAAGGTAAAGAGTCTTCTAACTTTGAAAATGATATTTTATACTTATGATATTTTGTGATTTAATATAAGAAATTTATAAAAAATATAATACATATTTGATGCAAATATAAATTTGTTTTCACATCTCCACTTCACAGCTATATATGCCAATTTCAAATTCATTATATTACTATTTTTTTGAGAAAAAAACGTATGTATTAAATTTGTATGTTATGAAATACTAAAAATAAAAATGAGCAAGTTGAAATTTTAGATGGTTACCAAAACGATTTCTTTTATCCAGGAAATATTTTTGTGAATCAAATAGATAGAGGAGCTCAAGATTTGTAAAAGACTATATTAATTGATTTGCTTTTTTTTCTTATTACAATCTGCACGTCATGGCTTCTAGATTTGCAAATTTTTTAATGTCCACATTATTCATGATTCATTTATTGAGGCCTATGAATTCTCAATTCATATGCATCAATGCAAAATTAAAGGTAAACATTAAAATATTTAATTTATAATATTTTAATTTAAATAAATCATAAATGCTTTTATCCATCAAAATAAATATTTGAAAAATAATAATTTTTTTTTTAATGAAAAAATATACATAATATTGAAAAAGTATTTATTTCACAGCAACACATATATTTTTAAAAAGTCTGGATGAACATCATTGAAATTACAAAATTGACTTGAGTCTTACAATGAGACCGACAATCAATCAGTTTATGGCAAGGTAACATATTTTTTAATAAATAAAATAACATAGAAATTAATAAAAAAAAATTAATATGAAATATATTGAGAGATTATATGTTTATTCACAAAAATTTGCTGATTTTTATGTTGTTTAACAATAATATTTGATACAAATATGATAATTAATAATCGAATTCTTATGCAGTTGTATTTAATGCGTTAAAAGTTTTGTGATTCAAATTGATAGTTTTACAAAGTTCCACAAACATATAATTGAGTATAATTTGCTCAATTATTTTTTATCTTCCTAAATATATCTAATAGATTTCATACAATTCCAAATACATTTATGAACTCTCATTCGGTACAAGCTCTATAACTCTGATCGGTAGGATAGCTTTGACTTTTATGCCCTTCCTTAGTAAGAACTGCAAGTGCAAGTCTAATTGCAAACATCTCCTACGAAAAAAAGACAAAGTATATGCGTTTATAACTTGTTTTGCTCCAAACTTCTAGTTCCTGTTTTTTACATAATAAGAAATTTAATTTACACATTTTTCAAATATGATATTAATTTCAAATCATAACTTTAAGTCAAGTTTCTTCAACACATTGATAAACATGTGGTTTCTTTTTCTCCTGATTTATTTGGAGACTATATCTGTAAATTTACTTTCATATTATTATTAATATTTTATTATTTATTTTATTTCTCATAACTAAAATGCAAAAAAAATATATTTTGAATTGGATAAAAATAAAATATGATTATATTTTATTTTGATATAATATGATATATTTGAATATCATCATGATGTTTCATTATATTTTTAATTTTTTTATCTGATTTTATTCTATAATATCAAACTTATGATAAAAAATTTGGATGGAGCATTTTTTAAGTGCTAAGTTCAGTAATCTGAATCTTGATACCAATTCTTTTTAACATCTTATATGATGAAAATATATTTCTCAATGGGTTTTGGCTTGAACATGTACTTCATCATGTATGATGCTGAGTAACATGTTATCGTAAAAGCACCCGAAGCTCTACTAGCATTTTTGACTACACACACTAATACTTACTCTTTTATTATTCTTTCTGATAATAAGTCACCTGTTAAAAGCATGCTAAATCTACTCAATTCTTAGTTTCTGTAGCTTATGTCCTCTTAAAGCAGATTTTATCTTCTTTTCAAGATGTTAATATTTTCCAGACCTTAGAAGAATTGATATTGCATAGGGGCTGGAAAAATCAGCCATCAAGCTTCATGTGAGTTATGATGCCTTTCTAATGACAATGTGCAATGAATGTAAACCATTAATTCTATTTAATTTCTTTTCATATGTGTAAGGTATTTGTTTGTTTGACATCTTAGCCTATGGTGTGCTTTGTCTAATGATACAACAACAACACTTGTACCCATTAGTACGAAGGAGTGACAAGTCGAAAAGGATCGTGGCTCTAAATGAGCTATGATTACATCTTTGTTGCTCTAGATTTGGAGTTTTATGTAGCTATGGACACCTACTTCGACATGTTTTTTTCTATGAGAGCCTAGCATACTATGCGGATAAAGTGTATCATTTTCTTTAGCTTTATATATAGCATTTTTTAATGATATATTTCCATTGCTGTACACAGAGCACTAGACGTTCCAATCCATAAGAGAGCAATGATGGTACTTTATATTTCTTTGTATGGTGTGTTGTTTGTAGACAGTTTTACGTTGATAGTTAGGATAGGTGCCGTAGAACATATTTCACAATGTGAATGCTATTGGGGACTAGCCCCATGCCCCATGTTCCATCCTTGTACGATTTGATGGGTTCTTCCCATCACACACGAAGTCAGCCGATTGCGTGGGAGATCTATTGCTGAGGGATCGCGGCGCTTTAGCCTTTTTCAAAAGTGTCATGGCTAGATTTGGCCTGTGTTCAGGGAACTGAATACGGGGCACAGCAACTGCTTTTCTCCCCATCAATGTAAAGGTATTCAAGGCTCCAGCTGCGCTCAGAGTAAGAGCGTTACAGAGCATCATCAGCCTCGCTGGAGTCGATATTGGTTGCAGAGTTAAGCCCCAGCACACCGTAGGAGATCAAAAGTATATTTCATTTGTCGAAAACCATCGCCAAAGGATTCTTTTGGATGACTCATAAGCACTACATGCTCTGGGCGCGGGCGAAAAACCCGAATACGAGAGTGCAAGGGCAAGATATATATTTTCGCGGTGTCCTTGGGGGTTGGGTTTTTTTTTTTGCTCGATGGATTCGCATTGCCTCGCTGCGCTTGGCCACAAACTCCACTTCATTCTCAAGTGACAAAAGGCATAGAGAAGAAGCAAGCGAAAAAAACTATGTCAGTGATCATAGCGAATCCAGGGCCGTTAATGGGAAGAATGCATGTGCTCACTTCTGCAAAACGCTGATTCCAGCCCTTCACAAGCGTGAAAGCAGTTTGAAGTGCACAATGCTGATTATGGCCCAAAATAGAACAAGAATTATACAGGATTTGAAAACTTTTGAGATCGACGAGCAGCATTTCCTCGCCAAACATGCATGCGCTGAGCTGTAGACAGCTCAGCGCATGGATGTCGCGGAAATTGTCAATCCACGACATCCAGGGACTAAATACGGTTTGTATTCATCCAATCTCCACCACTAACACAATCAATTTATTGGTCTTGCATGTTCACATTAGTGGATGTTTGAGTATGTGCACACTCAAGGGAGACTAAGAAGCATGAGTTACGTAGTTGCAATACAGTAAAAGCAGTTTAGTCACAACTTAGCTAGGATCACAATTGCAACTTCTACATTCAGATCATGACTAATATTTCCTCCGTAGTATAATGATAATGCTTGTTGCTATGTTCCTTCCACGTGGACATCACATAATTTTTTATGTTCCTATTTTGTCTTTATTTAACAAAGATTTTCATAGATTACGGGCTTGGAGACCCTCACGGGGA
Organism: Marchantia paleacea; assembly: GCA_014180765.2. NCBI lineage: Eukaryota > Viridiplantae > Streptophyta > Marchantiopsida > Marchantiales > Marchantiaceae > Marchantia > Marchantia paleacea. Next base: position 6,654,312 of record MUAA02000018.1, read on the forward strand.
TCCATTCGCATGATCTATCACAAAGTCATTATTCTCAAGGAGATCAGTATATGAGGATTACAGAAAATTTGCAAGGATAGATAAGATCTCAATATCAAAGCTCATTTTTTATGGTGTCTCATTACCTTCAAAGATCTTCCTCACTGGCTGTCGTCCTGTTAAACATACTCTCATGATCACAGAAATATAAAATGAGAGAAAGTGACACGCATGGAATAAAAAGCGTGATGAGTTTCATCCACTCAGGTACAAAGCCAAGCAGGCTAGAAAATATCCAATGGGGGGCCAAAAGAAAAGGCGAATGTAATATTACATAATACGGAGTCAGAAATATTGTTATCCAGATTGTAAATATTTCATAAGACGGTATAGTTAATTGTTACTTGCGAGATACTGTAGAGACGAAGTCACGAAAACCACGTATCGGCACTGAAGCGCTAAAGTGAGAATCAACTCGTAAATATGGTAGGTAACCCATAGTCAATCGTCGAAGAAAAGGAGGTGTGCTGAAGATCCGTTTCACTTACAGACAATGTGGTTGACTAAACGCCCCGTGTCAATGCATAGTATCGTTTTACATACACTTAGATGCAACCTTCAACCCTTCAAGGTCAACGGACGTCAGACTGGGAGACTGTGAGTCCTACTCCTGTAGAAAATTCCTCGTGCTCGGAATTGGGATCTTCTTCTTCTCGATAACGAGCAAACACTTAAATCAGATATGTCCAGATTCACTTATGTTCACTCCCAGTGACATCAGAATAGGATTTACATTGACGGCACAAATCATCGCTCGCCATGGATCATGATTGCGAAGAAAGGCTCGTACTGTCAAAACTACATCAGGATGCGGAAAATGTGGTGGTAGTCGTAGATTTCCAATGTTTCACTCGATTCGGTCCACTATGATCATACAGAGAGGATGGCCTGGAAGACGATAAAAGAGGCATAGGTACAGCACCTCGCAGCATGCACAATGCATCTCGCATACTGGGTCGAGCATGAGGAACCGGATCGCAACACAAGAGACCGAGATGCAGTAGCAACTCAGGTTGACCTTCATCATACGCCTTTCCCAGCCTCTCATCTACACAAGAGTTAATATTACCTTCAACCACCTTACTCCACACACTTTCTACAAGTAATCCTGGATCAACAGGGTCACAATTCAGTGCCCGACAACCCGTCACGATCTCCAAAGTCACTGCACCGAATGCATAAACATCCGTTTTCTCTGTGAATTTTTGAGTGGCTGGTACTTCTGGGGCTATGTAGCCATACGTTCCTGCAACCTTTGTAGTGGCGAGGTTTTGATGATGGTCCACCTTCCGAGCGAGCCCAAAGTCACCTAACATGGCATTAAACTCCTCGTCCAACAAAATGTTGCTGGATTTGAAATCCCTATGAATGACCTGTTGTCGCCAGCCCTTGTGAAGATAGTGCAAAGCCTCTGCAGCACCCAGGATGATCTTGAATCTAAGCTCCCAAGGTAATACGGAACCTTCAGCTGGATGGAACAGAGCTCTGTCCAGACTTCCATTAGGCATCAGTTCATACACGAGCAGAAATTTGTCTCTGTCCAAGCACCAGCCCAGCAGCTTCGATGCCGCAGTTGGCTGATGATGGACACTTCCGCCATGAACTCCTTGAAGCCCTGCTTCGACTCACTGCTCACTCGTTTCACAGCAACAGATTGACCAGTGTCCGGTAACACACCCTTGTACACACTGCCAAAACTTCCTTCGCCTAGTTTAGACTCTTCCTGGAATTGACCTGTGGCTTGGCTGAGCTGCTTGTAACTGTATTCTATACTGACTCCCATATCGCCAAGATATTGTGTTTGTTTCATGGCCTTGTAACTCTTTCGTTTGCACAGAAACAATGTCAAGAGTCCGAACAGTAAGACTGCGACTGTCCCTCCTGAAACCGATGCAATTATGGCCATAACATCGGTTCCCCCTGATCCTGATGGAGTCGCATTCGGGGTCGGTCCCGGTGCATCTACGGTGGTAGATGGAAAATGTTCGAAGTACCACTCTCTGATGTCGTAGTAACTATACTTCCCACCATTTCCAGCTGAAAATCCTACGTAAACTTGGGGTCCGCTAACGAAAATATTTGACAGATCGACAGTGTAGTTCAAGAAGCTCAGATCGGGCTTGATGCTGGAGTAACTTATTCTGATTTCTAGAAGTTTTGACAGAGATTCGTAATCGATCCAGGTGTGGATTTCTCGGCCTATGAGGGCAACGCCTGCTTCTTCAGCGTCTCTTTGTACTTTTGACTCGATCCGATCTACGTCTATGCCCACGTGATTCGAGTTGATATCGCCGATGTTTTCAAGAGTCTCCAAGTCGTAGTCGCTCTTCCACACGTCAAACTCGATGGCCAGTGTCTCGGACCTCGGGCTTGTATCATTGTACACGCCGAGACCGTAACCTCCGATTCCGGGTTGGTGAGGTGTACCGAGCATCACGAATGTGAATCCATCACCTCTGGTCTGACCACCACCAGACTCTGTGATCAGGAACCCGAAAGACGTTCTGAGGGAATTCCACTTACTTCTTGCCGTGTCGAAGAACTGAATCGGAGCGGTCTTAGTCACCATGGAGTATGTCTCTGGTACAGGATCCGACCTGTTTACGGGTATTGGCCTCATCATTCCCAGATCTCCAGATGACTCGCTGATAGTATAAATTCCATCGCACCAGAACTCTCCGCCTGCGTCACACGTGAAAGGTCTCTCGCTTGTGCCATATGTAAAATTCTCAGACAAGGCAACAACATGACACTGCAATGCCAAAATCGATAAGACTGCTACTAAAATCTGCACGAAGGTAATTCTAGACTCGAACATCGTCCTGTATGCTATAAATTGCAGCTGTTACCGGTGGACGACCTCTTCAGGCGCAAATATTCTATTCTTGACCCACAACTTGTACCCCCTGCAATAAGCTGCAATCTTCAAACCAGATTCTTCAGCTTGTTCGTTTCGAGCTACGTCTAGATTTCCGTCACGCATCAGCTGATACACAAGCAGAAACTCCTCTCCTTATGATCACCAGCGGAGCAGCTTCGCTAAGTTCCTTCCGAAGCTGCAGGTGGATAACGACTGACAATGTCGCGTTGAACTCCTTCAGGCCAAGCGACCAGAGAGAGACAGAGACAGGGCTCACGTAGGCCTTCAGCAAACCCGCTCTGGCTGAATGTTTCCAAAGAAAAGTTTTCAACGTGATGGTTGAGTTTCCAAATATTCCATCAGAACAGTCGTGTACTGAATTAGACGCAGTACAGATGAAGAAGATTCCCGCGGATACTGTAGAGCCTTCATGACTCTCCTTGACTTCATGAATGGATGACAATGGTCCGATCTGATCTTTCTTGGCGTTTTGCTCTGTGGTTTGACTGATACGAATGATGACATGACACCACAGGAGCTCCTTGAGTTTTGAGCACCCCAGCTGTGATGCTTCTCTCACATATTATATTTTTTTTATATTTCAAACTTGTGAGTACTTCGGAAACCTGTATAGAACTTGTATGCACCAAAGTGCCATCAAGATTTTCAAAGGAGGAATAAGGGTAAAAAGCAAGGATTTTCTTGAATTATAATGCTTCCAGATATCTGCAGCTGAAATATTCTCTAATAATGATTTCCAATAGGTTTGTTTGGTTTCTTTTATGGTTCTAAAATATTTATACCTTTGAGATGAATATGCTGAACATAATTGAAGAGTCAGATGTTTTCTCAATTTCTCAATTCTCGACGCGACTCGCTGTGATCGAATAAATGAGCTTAACTTAAATTAACTACCACATCCACCGTATCTGGACGAGGTATACTCAGTCGACTATCGACCACGACTACTCCTTGCTGGTTGGGTACGCGCAACCCCAATTACTAACTGTATGAATTATTTTATTATCGAACTCCATTGGCGGCATGTGTCCTATGCGTAGATTAAAAGAAAAGAAACAAAATTTAACTTTAAAAACAAAATCCTTCTAGCTTGTATGAGAAGCTGGTATGAATTTATGAACAAAAGAAGTCTGCCAAATAATGCTTAATGATGAATCAAATCAAAGAATAATCTCTTCACTTGCCCGGTATGGCTGAGTCTGCGTTGTGTCCACATGGGCTCTGATCTTGGACGAGGCAACTCAGCCATAGCGAGGAAGTGAACTGACTATTCTTTGGCATAACCAGATTCAAATTGAGAAAACATCTTACTCTTCAATTGTACAATACAGATACTTCAGCTGGTTCGTTTTGAGCTATGTCTAGATTTCCGTCTATACACAAGCAGAAACTCGTCTCCGTATGATCACCAGCCCAGCAGATTCTCTACGCTCCTTGCGATGCTGCAGGTGGATAAGGACGGACAATGTTGCCTGGAACTCCTTCAGGCCACGCCACCAGAAAGAGACAGAGAGAGGGCCCACATAGGCCTTCAGCAAACTGCAGCTTTCTTTGAGTTTTTACCTGGAAACTTCCGTCCTTAAAGAATGAAAAACTCGAAGGCTTAGCGTATGTCTTCTACCATGGTTCCCTATGGGCCGGACTCTATACCAAATTGCATTCTGGAAGCGCATCGGACAACAAGTCGTGTGTGTACATCAGGACCACGATGGGGCACATGACTTTTTCTGCACCTTGTCAAAGTCTTATGTCGACCCGAGTCCCAAGAACTTGACTGATACGAAGGATATGACACCACAAAAGATCTTTGAATTCTAGGCACCCCAGCTATGATGCTTCTCTCACATATTATATTGTTTTTTTATATTTCAAACATGTAAGTACTTCGGAAACCTGTATAGAACAGCGTATCACCCCATCCCACATGAGGCTACTGTGCTAACTATCTTTCATGACTTTCGGAGAGAGTTGGAGCTATGGAGATGCAACTCTAGCAGAATCTATTTATTTCGATGTTCTGGAACTGGAGAAGTACGTATTCTTCTTCTCAGTCTCACAAACTTCATATCCTTTCGTGTTCTATAATAAAGTTGTTGACTTCTACAAAACCGTGTATAGAAGAAAAATATCAGAGCCCCGTTAGAAATCGGTTTGATCAGACTGCCACATATATAGGGGACAGTCCATAGAAGGTCGAAGAGAAAAGTGCAACCAGAAGAAGATTTTCAGGGGAATCCGGTAAGTGCTCTGAAGATAATCCAGATTGATCTTTATAGTAGCAACGATCCGATCATCTGAATTCAACCCTTAAAACAGTGGCCAGCACGTTTTCGGTAAAACCACCGAATAGGTGATATGACAAGGTCAACACCTATGCGGCTCAAGAATAGAATGTTTGCGTCTGAAGAACTCGTCTACCGGTAAGAGCTGCAATTTATAGCATACAGGAGGAAACAAACACAATATCTTGGCGATATGGGATTTCGTGTAGAATACAGTTAGAAGCAGCTCAGCAAAGCCACAGGTCAATTCCAGGAAGAGTCTAAACTAGGCCAAGGAGGTTTCGGCAGTGTGTACAAGGGTGTGTTACCGGACACTGGTCAATCTGTTGCTGTGAAACGAGTGAGCAGTGAGTCGAAGCAGGGCTCCAAGGAGTTCATCGTCCAACAGACGATGCGCGGGCTCAGAGGTCCCGTAGTTGTGAAGGAAAGGGAACCCAACCCAGCCAGGCCACGAAGGCGACTAGTCAGAAGACGATCCATACTTCTTCAGATGTCTCGGGCAAATCCTCTCGCCAGCTTACCCGAAAGAGGTGTCCATCATCAGCCAACTGCAGCATCGCAACGTAGTGAAGCTGCTGGGCTGGTGCTTGGACAGAGACAAGTTTCTGCTCGTGTATGAACTGATGCCTAATGGAAGTCTGGACAGAGCTCTGTTCCATCCAGCTGAAGGTTCTGTATTATCTTGGGAGCGTAGATTCAAGATCATCCTGGGTGCTGCAGAGGCTTTGCTCTATCTTCACAAGGGCTGGCGACAACAGGTCATTCATAGGGATTTCAAGTCCAGCAACATTTTGTTGGACGAGGACTTTAATGCCATGATAGGTGACTTTGGGCTCGCTCGGAAGGTAGACCATCATCAAGACGTCGCCACTACCAAGGTTGCAGGAACGTATGGCTACATAAACCCAGAAGTTTAAGCCACTAAAAAATTCACAGAGAAAACGGATGTTTATGCATTCGGTGCAGTGACTTTGGAAATCGTGACGGGTTGTCGGGCAGTGAATTGTGACCCTGTTGATCCAGGATTACTTGTAGAAAATGTGTGGAGTAAGGTGGTTGACGGTCAAATTAACTCTTGTGTAGATGAGAGGCTGGGAAAGGCGTATAAGGAAGGTCAACCTCAGCTGCTACTGCATCTCGGTCTCTTGTGTTGCGATCCGGTTCCTGATGCTCGACCCAGTATGCGAGATGCATTGTGCATGCTGCGAGGTGCTGTACCTTTGCCTCCTTTACCGTCTTCCAGACCATCCTCTCTGTATGATCATAGTGGACCGAATCGAGTGAAACATTGGAAATCTACGACTACCACCATACCTTCCGAATCCTGAGGTAGTTTTGACAGTACGAGCCTTTCTTTGCAATCATGATCCATGGCGAGCGATGATTTGTGCCGTAAATGTAAATACAATTCTGTTCTGATGTCACTGGGACTAAACATAAATGAATGTGGACATATCTGAAATTTCTACAGGAGTACGATTCACACTGTCTCCCAGTATGTAAAGCGATACTATGCATTGACACGGAGCGTTTACTGAACAACATTGTCTGTAAGTGAACTGGATCTTCAGCACACCTCCTTTTCTTCGTCGATTGACTCTCGGTTATCTACCATATTTACGAGTTGATTCTCACTTGGGCTTTTCACTGCGTATAGGTGTTTTCTCTGACTTTTTCTACTTCCTGTTTACAATATGTCACAAGTAATAATAAACTATACCGTCTTATGAAATATTAACCTCATGACTGGCATTGAGTAGTGGATAGTCCTCCACCACCACCCGCGCCACCTCCAAATCCTCCCACTCGTCTATGGATTGATATAGCAACTCTCGTTGATCATAATTCTCGATAGAAATCCAGTATGTCACCATGTTTGTGACAATGCTTATATGATTTTGAGACTTCATTCAACCTTTAAGTAAATACTCCTTGTGATGAGGTCCACCAGATGTGCAACACACTATCTCAACAACTGATTCTTTACTTGAAAAAGATAGCAATGGTCTAGATGTAGCATCTTCACCACTCTATACGGATGATCGAGATTGTAACACATGTATACCACATCCACTCCTGGTTTGTGTTTTAGACCCGTAACGTGAAGTAGTCAACGAAGTTACGCTAAGAAGTCGTGAAGATATACGCTAAGCCTTCGGGTTTTTCATTCTTTCAGGACGAAATTTTCCATGTAAAAACAGAAAGAAAGCTGAAGTTTGCTGAAGGCCTATGTGGGCCCTCTCTCTGTCTCTCTCTGGCGGCGTGGCCTGAAGGAGTTCCAGGCAACATTGTCCGTCCTTATCCACCTGCAGCATCGCAAGGAGCGTAGAGAATCTGCTGGGCTGGTTATCATGCGGAGAAACTCGTCTCCGCATGTATAGACTGCTGTGTGACGGAAATCTACACATAGCTCGAAACGAACCAGCTGAAGTATCTGTATTGTAAATTGCAGGTTATTTCAGAGGGGACAAGTTGTGGGTCAAGAAAAGAATGTCTGCGTCTGAGGAGGTCGTCCACCGGTAAGAGCTGCAATTTATAGCATACAGGAGGATGTTAAAGTCTAGAATCACCTTCGTGCAGGTTTTAGTAGCAGTCGTATACATTTTAGAATTGCAGTGTCATGCTGTTGCTTTGTCTGAGAATTTAACGGATGGCACAAGCGAGAGACCTTTTACGTGTGACGCAGACGGAGAGTTTTGGTGCGATGGGATTTATACTATCAGCAACTCATCTGGAGGTCTGGGAATGATGAGGCCACTGCCCGCGGAGTGGTCGGATCCTGGACGAGAGACATACTCCATAGTGATCCTTCGGCTGGTTGGTTTCGAGCTATGTCTAGATTTCCGTCAGTCTATACACAAGCAGATTCACTACGCTCCTTCCGATTCTGCAGGTGGATAAGGACGGACAATGTCGCCTGGAACTCCTTCAGGCCACGCCACCAGAGAGAGGGCCCACATTGGCCTTCAGCAAACTTCAGCTTTAAGGCTGAAGGCCTTCGGGCTTCAGCTTTCTTTCTGTCTTCACCTGGCAACTTCCGTCCTTAAAGAATGAAAAAACCCGAAGGCTTAGCGTATGTCTTCTCCCATGGTTCCCTACGGCCCGGACTCTATACCAAACTGCAGTCTGGAAGCGCATCCGACAACAAGTCCTGTGTGTACATCAGGACCACGATGGGGCACATGTCTTTTTCTGCACCTTCTCAAGGTCTTATGTCGACACGTGTCCCAAGGAGTTGACTGAAACGAAGGATGACATGACACCACGGGAGATCTTTGAATTTTAAGCCCCCCAGCTATGATGCTTCTCTCAGTTTTATTTAACTCTTGAATAATGAATGTTATAGATTGTCTCAAGACCTTAGTCTTGAGCCAAAGGTGATTTTATCACCCTTGGCGTAGAATAATAATAATGCATACATGCCGCGAATATCAAAAGAAAAAAGAAAAAAGCCTACAAAAGTTTTAAGCCTTCTCTGAAGAAAATCCATGCTAATAAGGTTTGGTCATAGACATTTAGCAGTTTTAGTGAAAAAAAATGCTTGTTGGATTTCAACGAGAGTCAGAAAAGATCAAGAGTAAGGTGAAAGTTTATTAAGATTACTAAATGTGGTTAAATTGAGGGAAGGGATAAGTTTCAATAGAGAATTTCACACTTCTGTTTGTTTGTATGCACTAAAGTGCCATCAAGTTTTTCAAAGGAGGAAAAAGGATGAAAAACAAGGATTTTCTTGAGTTATAATGCTTCCAGCTTTCTGCAGCTGAAAAACTCTCTAAGAATGATTTCCAATAGGCTTGTTTGGTTTCTTTGGTGGTTCTAAAATATTTATATCTTTGTGATGAATAAGCTGAAGACAACTGAAGAGTAAGATGTTTCCTCAATATGAATCTGGTTCTAGCTAAAGAACCAGATTTGGTGATCATATGTGTTTCAGAAGCCCTCGACAATGCAGTCTCGACGCGACTCGCTATGAGAGTGTAAATGAGCTTAACTTAAATAAAATATCACATCCACCCTATCGACTGTCGACCAAGATTACTTCTTGCTGGCTTGGTACGCGCAACCCCAATTCTAAACTATGTGAATTAATTTATTATCGAAGTCCATTGCGGGCATGTGTCCTATGCGTTGATTGCGAAGAGAAAAAAAACGAAAATTTAACTTTAAAATTTTGTATTTTAGCTCGTAACAAGAAGCAAGCTTTGCTCCTCCAAGAAATCTTGTTATGATTCACACCATGTATCTGCATTGCTTCGAGTCGGCTGCAGAGGGATCTGGTTGGTTTTAGAGAGCCTCCTTTAATTGCTGTTAAGCTTAACATGCATAACTCTTCAGCCTCCACACATGGATCTTCCGGGACACCTTCTAAATACTAAACTGGCATTGCGTCTGCGTGAGTAGCAAAATGATCTTAACAGGGTCGGTGTTTGATCGGTTGTTGAATATTGAGAGGTACCAGTCGCGCACAGGTCAGGGTAGAAAGCACTGCTAATCTCACGGAGATCGAGATGAAAACCGGATCATGGTACCCGCATTGTTCTCATGACCCTCAAGTTCTCTTTTGAGAGAACTTCCTACCGCAGTAAAAAGCTGCTGCGCAAGTTATTTCATTGCGGAGCTACGCATTTGAAATTCGTTTACAATGGAATTTGTGAATCGAAGTGGTTAACATGAGTGGATTTAGAATCATGAACGAGAGATATGCGAAGCAGGGAAAAAAACTAATATGGGAGTGACGACAATGCATTACTTGTCTCCTGCTGAACATCCAAACCCACGGTTCGCGATGGAAATGCATAGCAACAATCGATAGGATCTCCGCAAGGTTTTCTTGTGAAAAGTCGAGTTTTTTATCAAGAACCTGTCATAGCGTAAGAGCTTTATGGTTTATAAGACGTCTCATGAATGCTTGCAGGCGTTAAGGCTACGAATGCCGTAGGCCAAGCCTGCAGCTCCTCCTTGTCTATGAGAGGTTGGTGGTAGTGACATTCGGATAATGTTGCTGCAGGAGAACCAAAGTTCTTTCAGTTGTGAATCCCTTACCATATCAATTCACTATTCGATCTCGACGGGGATCTTCGCAATGTTTCTACATGAAACCTCAAACTTGTCTTATGGAGCAACTTCTCAGCGCATTTACAGCAGTTCAGTTTTATGAAGCCCTCTAGGGGGTAGCGCCATGACTGTCCATGCTGCTCCATTTCCTCCTCAATGGAAGGTGGGTGGTCTTGACATCGTGGAAGATGATGGAGGACCACAGTTGTATCATTTGTGAACACTTAGGTGAACCACAATGCAGAACTTCTCTTTGCCCTACCTACAACCGAAAGTCTGATGGTCTTCCGAATGACTCAGGCTGATGAGCACGACATCAGCTTCGTAGCCATTGGCGTTTTTTCCTAGATCGATGTAGGCGTAAGCTATAACCGGCCAAGCCTGCCCACTCTTTATTCTGCCTATAAGCTCTAAACTACTGGTTCCAGGTGTTTTCATCTGACGGCACAAATATCCAACCGGCATTCAAAACAGAAAGAGAACCGAACTAAGGATTTCAAGGTATTGTAATTTGCAATTTTTATGTTCGTTTCGGACTGAAATATTGTGACTCTGGTAACAAGACGCTGATTGGAAACCACCCAACTGCAAGCAGCTTGAACATTGTGTGTGACCTGTATCGGTCATGTGTTCCGCAGCCATCTGATGGATATCCTAATGGGAACCAAAAGTAGCAATCGCAGAAGCTCACTAGCTCACATACTCATAACAACTTTCCTCCAAGAGATAATTGTTGAATAGACCCCGTTGAATAATTGTTGTTTAAACCAACAAGAGGGAATCATTTAGCAAGACTCACTTATGACTCTACCCCCATAGTCGAAGCTGCATATCAGGTTTAGAGATGAACATTGTATTGTATTCAATTTTTGGAATTTCATTTCAATATAAAAAATGTGATTTATTGATTCTTGCAACATGGTATTATAGCTAGGTTGCATGGTTAGATATCAAATCTCTAATAGCTAATAGAGAGATTTGAAATTCCTTGAACCTGAATCTAGCCATCTTCTTTATTCTTGACCAGCAAGGTTGAATCTATGTATTTCTTATTTTGATTCTTCATACTTTTCACACATTCTTCTGTCATGTAAGATAATAGACATTCAGATGGCTAATTCTTCAGTAGATCAATGTATAAAGAAGCTTGATGAGATGAATTATAGTTATGGTCATTTTTAATGAAAAACTTGTTAAGTTCCCGGCAACCGGCGCATGGTTGTGTCGGGCTTCGAAAGGCCCCGGAAAGAAGCTTGACAATGCTGTGAATCTGCCCATTGCGAAAGACGTGAGCAATCCGCTCCCCTCTGCATTTACTATTCCACCATCCCTTCAGTAGAATTTGATCCGACCCACTGAAGTCGGAATTACCCTCGTCATAACTTTCTGTTGCTCATTTCAAACCTCGGTCTTGTCACAGCAAGTACTGTCAATAACAAGCAGTTGTTCAAGTATGTAGATGGGACATTATTTAGGGCTGATCTTGATTGTCGTGACGCTAGGTCAAAGTGAGACTTAGAAGAAATCAAAAAAAGAACTCACATTTGTTTAACAAAGCTTGATGAAAGGAATCATAGTTATGGTTATTTGTCATGAAAACACTTTTTAAGTTCCAAGCAGCTGGTCAAGTATGTAGATGGGACATCAGTAGACCTAGCACTAGGACATCTTGATAGTCCCAGTACTAGGTCAAAGTGAGATTTAGAAGAGATGGAGGAAAGAACTAACGTTTTTTTGAACATCAAGACTTGTTTATGCACATAAGCAAATGTGGAACAGTTGAGGATATATGGCTTAAACTCGCTGAGATTCACAAGCTCTCTAGAGTTATTACAAAGCTGTTATAATCTTTGATATAGTGAGGGTGAATCCATGGAGAGCTTTCACATGGAGATGTTCAATGTTGGAGATCAATGTATTGAAACAAGGGATGATATGAGCAAGAGGAGCATTTTATTTCTGGTTTAAAGTGCATTACTAGAATCTTGATATAGGATTGTCCAATGTAAATAAAGGAGGAGGGAAGAGATCACAAATGATCTTGTCATATCCATATTCCTTAAGCAGTAGTTGAGGTACAAGTAGAAAGCTGCACCTCCTAATTGAGCTTTGACTTAAGTTCTTTCGGGAATAAGCCTATGACACTCTCTTTCAAAGCAACTTGTACTTGGTAAGCATAAGCCTATGATAGACGAGTCCCAGAATAAATGTAGGACTTGTGGACTTAAGGGACATTGGAAAGTTGACTCTTAGAATTACAAAAAAATGATAGAGCTAAATCAAATGCAGGTGTTGCTACGTTACTTTTTGCCCCAGATGTAGATGATAGAGCGCAAGAAGACACTTTTATCTTAGAGTTCCATTACCTTTGTATTGAAAATGGAGCAGATATTCATATCCAGGGAGATAGAAGCAAGATTATCAATCTTGATGAGAGTAAATCTATTGAACTGCAAGTATATGATGGGGCCTTAGGCCGATAGAGTGGTGCAGGTGCGATGCATCTCATGGTTCTTAGTTTCATAGGGAAAAGGATACATTCCTTTCTACTGCTATTTTATGCAAAAAATGTTGTAGATTCATCTTAGATGAGCATGGTTTTGATTGGATTCTCCCATCAACAAGTCTTCTTGTACAAGGAAAGTTGAATGGTAAAGCTAACCATATGCCTTGCACTTCATTTTAATTTTGTCACAAGGTTGAGGATCACTGATGACAAGGAGAAGATGCAAGCATGTGAAGCTTGCATTATGGGCAAGGCCCACACATAGTTATTTCCTGATACACACAAACATGCAAGTGGCATTTTGGATGTTGTGCTGTCAAGTCTTGATTACTCATATACAACTAGCTTTAATGGTGCAAAATAAATGTTTTTTTTGATTGATGAGTTCTCACGGTCTGTTGGAGTAACTTTCTTCAAATCCAAAGATCAATCTACCACTCCTTATAAGATATCAGAGAAGGAGGTGAAGAGGAAAACTGAGAGGAAGGTGAACAACTTCTATACTGATCAAGGTCTTGAGTTCTTGAACTAGTCTCTAGGTTGAAGGAATCAAGCATGCAATTATTACCTCATACACATGAGATTGTGAGGATAGCAGAAAGAATGATGTTGATTGTGTTTGAAGGAGTACACACACTCCTTAAAGATGCATGTCTTGATAGACTTTATTGGGCATATGCTGCCAAGTTTATTGTCTATGAACGAGCTTCCACATGCAAAGCTTGGAGGTAAAAAACCTTATGAAGCATTCTTTAGAGTGATATCATCACTTTCTTATCCTTATTGTTTCAGTTGTACAACATTGCATCATGTTACTAGGGAGAAAAGAAGGGAGCTTGATGCCAAGTCCAAGAAAGGAGTGTCTATGGGCTTCTCCAAGACAACAAAAGGGCATGAGATCTTTGAACATACTTCCACAGAAGTTATCATAAGTCGGGATGTAGTGTTTCTTGATGCAGAGGTAAAAGCAAATTGCCATGATTCATCTCTATGTGAGAAATATGACTCTAAAGTAGATGACAATGGGATTCGTATGTCTAAATTTGGACTAAATCATACTTCAGAAGCAGATTTTGGAACCACATCTTGAAAGATATAAATCAGGTCTTGATCATGAGGCAAAACTGGTTGTAGAGTCTACAATCGTAGAGTAACCAAGTATAGTTAGACAATAACCAAGTCATTATCTCAGAAAGTACCATGTAGAAATTTCAGATATGTTTCTGTTTAGTCCCAGTGATATCAGAACGGAATTATATTTACATTTATGGCACAACCCATCGCTCGCCATGGATCATGATTGCGAAGAAAGGATCTTATTGTCAAAACTACCTCAGGATTCGGAAAGTGTGGTGGTAGTCGTACATTTCCAATGTTTCACTCGATTCGGTCCACTATGATCATACACAGAGGATGGTCTGGAAGACGGTAAAGGAGGCATAGGTACAGCACCTCGCAGCATGCACAATGCATCTCGCATACTGGGTCGAGCATCAGGAATCGGATCGCAACACAAGAGACCGAGATGCAGTAGCAGCTCAGGTTGACCTTCCTCGTACGCCTTTCCCAGCCTCTCATCTACACAAGAGTTAATATTACCTTCAACCACCTTACTCCATACAGTTTCTACAAGAAATCCTGGATGAGCAGGGTCACAATTGACTGCCCGACAACCCGTCACGATCTCCAAAGCCACTGCACCGAATGCATAAACATCCGTTTTCTCTGTGAATTTTTTAGTGGCTGGTACTTCTGGGGCTATGTAGCCATACGTTCCTGCAACCTTTGTAGTGGCGACGTCTTGATGATGGTGCACCTTCCGAGCGAGCCCAAAGTCACCTAACATGGCATTAAAGTCCTCGTCCAACAAAATGTTGCTGGATTTGAAATCCCTATGAATGACCTGTTGTCGCCAGCCCTTGTTGTTGCAAAGCCTCTGCAGCACCCAGGATGACCTTGAATCTAAGCTCCCAAGATAATACCGAACCTGCGGCTGGATGGAACAGTGCTATGTCTAGACTTCCATTAGGCATCAGTTCATACACGAGCAGAAACTTGTCTCTGTCCAAGCACCAGCCCAGCAGCTTCACTACGTTGCGATGCCGCAGTTGGCTGATGATGGACACCTCCGCCATGAACTCCTTGAAGCCCTGCTTCGACTCACTGCTCACTCGTTTCACAGCAACAGATTGACCAGTGTCCGGTAACACACCCTTGTACACACTGCCGAAACCTCCTTCGCCTAGTTTATACTCTTACTGGAATTGACCTGTGGCTGTGCTGAGCTGCTTATAACTTTATTCTACACTAACTCCCATATCGCCAAGATATTGTGTTTGTTTCATGGCCGTGTAATTCTGTCGTTTGCACAGAAACACTGTCAAGAGTCCGAACAGGAAGACGGCGAGCGCGCCTCCTGAAACTGATGCAATTATGGCCATAACATCGGTTCCCCCTGATCCTGATGGAGTCGCATTCGGGGTCTGTCCCGGTGCATCAACGGTGGTAGATGGAAAATGTTCGAAATACCACTCTCTGATGTCGTAGTAACTCTACCCCGCACCATTTCCAGCTGAAAATCCTACGTAAACTTGAGGTCCGCTAACGAAATTATTTGACAAATCGACAGTGTAGTTCAAGAAGCTCAGAGCAGGCTTGATGATAGAGTAACTTATTCTGAATTCTAGAAGTTTTCACAGAGATTCGTAATCGATCCAGGCGTGGATTTCTCGGCCTATGAGGGCAACGCATGCTTCTCCAGCACTTCTTTGTATTTCTGAGTCGATCCGATCCACGTCTACGCCCACGTGATTGGAGTTGATATAACCGATGTTTTCAAGATTATCGATGTCGTAGTCGTTCTGCTGCACGTCAAACTCGATGGCCAGTGTCTCGGGCCTCGGGCTTGTATCATTGTAGACGCCGAGACCGTAACCTCTGACTCCGGGTTGGTGAGGTGTACCTAGCATCACGAATGTGAATCCATCACCTCTGGTCTCACCACCACCCGACTCTGTGATCAGGAACCCGAAAGCCGTTCTGAGGGAATTCCACTGACTTCTTGCCGTGTCGAACAACTGAATCGGAGCGGTCTTGGTCACCATGGAGTATGTCTCTGGTACAGGATCCGACCTGTTTACGGGTATTGGCCTCATCATTCCCAGATCTCCAGATGACTCGCTGATAGTATAAATCCCATGGCAACAAAACTCTCCTTCTGCGTCACACGTGAAAGGTCTCTCGCTTGCGCCATACCTAAAATTTTCAGACAAGGCAACAACATGACACTGTAATGGCAAAATCGATAAGACTGCTACTTAAACCTGCACGAAGGTAATTCTAGACTTGAACATCCTCGTGTTTGCTATAAATTGCAGCCGTTACCGGTGGACGACCACTTCAGACGCAAACATTCTATTCTTGAGCCACAACTTGTACCCCCTGCAATAAGCTGCAATCTACAATACAGATCCTTCAGCTGGTTGGTTTCGAGATATGTCTAGATTTCCGTCACGCTATGAGTCTAAACACAAGCAGAAACTCGTCTGTTTCTGCTTTTACCTGGAAACTTCCATCCTTAGAAATATAAAGAATGCAAAACCCGAAGGCTTAGCGTATGTCTTGTGGTTCTCTACGGCCTGGACTCTACGAAATTGCAGTCTGGAAGCGCATCGGACAACAATTCGAGTGTGTACATCAGGACCACGATGGGGCACATGTCTTTTTCTGCACCTTCTCAAAGTCTTATGTCGACCCGAGTCCCAAGGATTTGACTGATACGAAGGATGACATGAAACTACAGGAGCTCTTTGAATTTTAAGCACCCCAGCTATGATGCTTCTCTCCCATATTATATTGTTTAATTATATTTCAAACGTGTAAGTACTTTCGGAAACCTGTATAGAACAGCGTATCACGAAATCCCACATAGACTACTGTAGTAGCCAACTTTCATGACTTTCAGAGAGAGTTGGAGCTATGGAGATCCAACTCAAGCAGAAGCTATTTATTTCGAGATTCTGGAACATGAGAAGTACGTATTCTTCTTCTCAGTCTCACAAACTTCATATCCTTTCGTGTTCTATAAGATAGTTGTTGACTTCTGCAAAGCCCCGTTAGAAATCGGTTTGATCAGACTCTGTGCCACATCCATAGGGGACAGTCCATAGAAGGTCGGCGAGAAAACTGCAACCAGAAGAAGACTTTCAGGGGAATCCGGTAAGTGCCCTGCAGATCATCCAGATTAACCTTTATAGTAGCAACGATCCGATCATCTGAATTGAACCCTGAAAACAGTGGCCAGCACGTTTTCGGTAGAACCACCGGCGCCATCTTAAACTCTTGTGACATTACCTGAAAATTAAGAGACTGAGTCTCTTAATTTTCATGATGTACATGAACACCAAACTTGACACATTAAATGAGCACCTTGATGCATACAACAAGTATAAGAATGTGTGCTCTCGAGAGAAAGAAAACACATTCAAATCATCTTTCAATGGTTTAGAGCATGTTTCAACCAGGAGACATTTGAACAGTTCTTCCATGCGCTTTGCATTGCCCATGGGTCCGTTGGTCTGCTAAGTTAAGTCATTGTTGCAAAGTCTTTGTGGTTTTTTCAGAGATAAAGCGGACACCTATAGACCCATATTATCAATCCAACCCGAGGTTTGAGCTTTTTCTTGTAGAAACTCTAGTAAACTAGCGTTAGAATTTAAAAACAATAGTGGTGAGATAATAGATCATTGTGAAATGCTAGAATTCACAGTCACAGAGGTATGCTTTTTGCCATCAAGATTTACAGGGTTTTCTGTTTATCCAAAAACAAAAGACCCATTTTATTAATGATGACGGTAATTGCACTCAATCAAGATGTCTAGTAAGATGCTATTCTGAACATTGTCATAAGCACCTTCCATGTCCAAGAATAAGAGTGATGTAACATGTTCGTTGTTCCATGAACGTGTGATGTCTTGAAAAAATATAAATGTTATGTCAATGGTGCTTCGACTTTATCTTCTACCATAATGGGAATTAGGCAGTAGTGCAAGATTGGTCTCCTCGAGATAAAAAAATGTACTGCAGATGATAGCCTCATGCAATTTTTCTTATATATTGAACAGAATTATTGGTCTATATGATTTAGGCAACGAGTAATCAGTTGTGTTTAACTTTTGAATAATGAATGTTCTAGATTCTCTCAAGACTAGAGGGTGATAATATCACCCTCTAGCCTAGAATAATGCGGCGAATATCAAAAGTAAAAACTCCTGCACAAGTTTCCAGCCTTTTCTTAAGAAAAGCCATGCTAATAAGGTATGTTTATGGACATTTAGCAGTTTTAGTTTTAAATAATGCTTGTTGGATTTCAACGATAGTCAGAAAAGATCAAGTGCAAGGTGAAAGTTTATTTAGATTTCTAAATGCGGTTCTACTGAGGGAAGGGAATAAGTTATAATATAGAATTTGACATTTCTCTTTTTTGTATGCACTAAAGTGCCATCAAGTTGTAGAAGGAGGAATAAGCGTGAAAAAAGAATTTTCTTGAGTTATAATGCTTCCAGATTTTTTCAGCTAAAATATTCTCTAAGAATGATTTCCAATAGGTTTGTTTGGTTTCTTTTATGTTTCTAAAATATTTCTATTTTTTAGATGAATAAGCTGAAGATAATTGAAGAGAGATGTTTTCTCAATTGGAATTTGGGTGTAGCCAAAGAACCAGAATTAGTGATCATATGAGTTTTATAAGCCCTGGATTATGCAGTCTCAACACGACTCGCTGTGAGCAAGTAAATGAGCTTAACTTAAATTAACTACCACATCCACACTATTTGCAAAAGGTATACTCAATTGTTTTGCACATACATATCGCATAACAACATATATCGTTGTCACATCAAACATCACAATACATAGATCATCATACACGAACATAATTGTATCACAAAAATCTTTTATCCTCTCAAAAGGGCCACAAGTACATTCTGCTCATAACCATAGCAGAAAAGAGAGATTACAATCCCCCGAACCCGCTTTGTGTTTCAAAGACTCCAGGTCCTTGTACAAGCTACTATCAACCATAGTTACACTCTCAAAGTTTCAACTTCAAAAACTACCTTGCAAGGAACCCTAATTCGAACTCTACTCTTGACCCCTATGTCCTAACCGCACTTGTAGGCACTAACGGTAGTTATAATATTAACGGCGCTAACTGCTATATCTACTGCTGCATTCGCGCACCTACCTAACTAGACATGGCGCTACATAAGTCCTGACATAGTCCACTCGACCAAGACTACACCTTTGCTGGTTGGGTTGCTGCTGCCTGGTATGCGCAACCCAATTGTAAACTGTGTGAATTAATTATATATGGAAGTCCATTGCGGGCATGTATCCTACGCGTAGGTTAACAGAAAAGAAACGAAAATTTAACTTTAAAATAAAACCTTTTAGCTTGTATGAGAAGCTGGTATGAATTGATGAACTAAAGATGTCTGCCAAATGTTGCTTAATGACGAATCAAATCAAAAGTAACCCAGCGCCAAAATCTTTTGTATTGTTAACCATTCTTGAGAAATGGTTTGTTATCTACCTACTCTCTCTATCGTATGGAAGAATAATCAGTTCACTTGCCCGCTATGGCTGAGTTGCCTCGTCAAAGATCAGAACCCTTGTGGACACAACGCAGACGTTCACAGCCATATGGTGGATATTCTAATGGCAACCGAAAGTAGCAATATCAGCAGCTTCTAACCTCACAATTAGCGTCAACTCCAGATCCCGCTATGCAACTTCGATCCATTGAGGAGTTGACAGACGTCCACCTGAAAATAACTTCCAATTTTGAAAGCCTAGAATAAGTCATCGAATTTGAGTAATGCAGTAGATTGCAAGAAAAAACTAAGAAGCAAGCTTTGCTCCTCCAAGAAATCTTGTTATGATTCACACCATGTATCTGCACTGCTTCGAGTCGGCTGCCGAGATCTGGTTGGTTTTAGAGAGCCTCCTTTTAACTGCATGTTAAGCTTAACATGCATAACTCTTCAGCCTCCACACATGGATCTTCCGGGACACCTTCTAAATACTAAACTGGCATTGCGTCTGCGTGAGTAGCAAAATTATCTTAACAGGGTCAGTGTTCGATCGGTTGTTGAATATTGACAAGTACCAGTCGCGCACAGGTCAGCGTAGAAAGCACTGCTAATCTCACGGAGATCGAGATGAAAACCAGATCATGGTACACTCATTGTTCTCATGACGCTCAACTTCCTTTTTTGAGAGAATTTCCTACCACAGTAACAAGTTGCTGCGCAAGTTATTTCATTGCGGAGCTACGCATTTCAAATTCGTTTACAATGGAATTTGTGAATCAAAATGGTTAACATTATTGGATTTAGAATCATGAACGAGAAATATGCGAAGCATGGAGAAGAACTAATATGGGAGTGACGACAATGCATTATTTACTTGTCCCCTGCTCAACTTCCAACCCGACGGTTAGCGATGCAAATGCATAGCAACAATCGATAAGATCTCCGCAAGGTTTTCTTCTGAAAATTCGAGGTTTTTCATCAAGAACCTCTCAAAGCGTATGAGCTTTATGGTCTATAAGACGTCTTGCAGGCGGTAACGCTACGA
Source organism: Marchantia paleacea (assembly GCA_014180765.2). Classification (NCBI taxonomy): domain Eukaryota; kingdom Viridiplantae; phylum Streptophyta; class Marchantiopsida; order Marchantiales; family Marchantiaceae; genus Marchantia; species Marchantia paleacea. The sequence goes on from MUAA02000018.1 coordinate 6,674,713, forward strand.
ATGCCGTAGGCCAAGCCTGCAGCTCCTCTTTTTCTATGAGAGGTTGGTGGTAGTGACATTCAGATACTGTTGCTGCAGGAGAACCAAAGTTCTTTCAGTCGTGAATCCCTTACCATATCAATTCACGATTGGATCTCGACAGGGATCTTCGCAATGTCTCTACTTAAAACCTCAAACTTGTCTTATGGAGCAACTTCTCAACGCATTTACAGCAGTTCAGTTTTATGGTGATGAAGCCTTTGAGGAGGTAGCGCCATGACTCCTCCATGCTGCTCCATGTGGGTGGTCTTGACATCGTGGAAGACGATGGAGAACCCCAGTTGTATCATTTAGAACCATGGCACCCCTCAAATAAAAGACTCACTCCATACATGATATATAGGATGATATGTGAGCAGTTCTAGCTTTATATGTGAAGTTCATAATGACAATTTTGACATGGATGATATTACTTCACCAATATTTGGAACGATGACAACATCCTTTGGACATGGACGGTCATTTGCATTCATATTTTATCCCAAAAGATCACCAAGCCAAATAACACAAGCAGTAAAGGCTGCAACATATGCCTTACCTCTAATCAATAAAGTGATAGAATTGATAGTGAACTAGACCAGTAATAGACTCACTTGATCCTCACCAACTTTTATGATAACAGGTTGTTTTTCCAATAATTGTAACAAAAAAGTTACACAATGGTTTGCCAATTGTAAAGGATTAAAGTTCGTTCGAGCACTTCGTTCTACCCTGACTACACTTGCAGTTCTCAATGAACACTTACAAAGAGAAAGATAATCCTACTCTAACTCTACTCCTATTTATACAATTGCTTGCACCTATTACTAACCGTTGCCTACACGGATCGCGCTCGACTACTTCTTCAGAAAGTTGCTGGTCCCTTCGATGATATCTCTTCTCTCCAGGCGAAAGCATCTACACTCATCTGTAACTCTCTGATGTCTTCTGCGATCTTCTTCTGATTGACATACATCGCTTCCTGGCATTCGCGACCAATAGACTTGTACATTTTTTTTCATTTCTACTTCAAATCGTAAGGAGTGTTCATCGCCACAGTCAATCATTCCAACCGTTCAGTCTCCAGCTCGTCACATCGAGCAAAAAGATATTGCAAGCACTTATTCGCCAAAACTTCTAATCAACTTCGCGCAATTGCCACTTCACCCTCTTCAATTGATGTTGACTAGCTGGTTCTTCTCCGCGAGCAGAAAACTTTTTTCTGGTAGTTCACCTTGAATTTGTTCCTTATTCAGCTTTGTGATTGTATGGCCCCATAACCCGGTTGGGTCCCGTAGAAACTAACCGCCAAGAAACCGTCTTCCAAGGTGCCCAAGAAGATGTGAGTGGTATCCAGGTTTTTATATCACGAGATTTCTACCTACCGTTTTGTCTCATACAGCTCCAATATTCCAAGGAGATAGTGCTCACTGACAGACTTTTTCTTGGAACCGTCTTTTGCAAACTTTGAGTGTCTAGACGTTCTGCCCAAATCTGTGCCTCCTTCATACCATAACATCTTCGACACATTAAGTAGCAATTCATAATCTTGTGCCGTATGCTGTATACATACCACCGCAGAATGTTATGACGAGACTGTGATTCTGTGATAAGACTCTAGTGAAAGATCAAGTTCTCAGGTTTCACTGACTCTGGAGGTTTTGACGTTCAAGAAGTTGGTAACAATGATGAACCTGCAGATTGTTGATCAAGGCGTTGACTTATCTGACGAGTGTTCAAAAGCTACGGTAGTAAAGACCGCAAACCTCAAATAATGTACGTACATGGTACTTGGGCTTTGACCTCCGCTTAAACCGGAGCATGTGACATACAAATTAGTCTTTCTTACAGTCATGTAAACGCTCCATTTCACTATAAAATCTTCCGTTTTCTGAACAGGGCATCTGGAACCGACTTCCAAACTACAAGCATAATAGTAGTTTCCGTATCAAGCTGGATTTGTACACTCTCAGAAAATCACATATTGCCTTACCAGAAAACCTTAAATGGTAGATTCAGAAACAATTGGTTCTGTGCCGTTACGGTATGCATGTGTGCTATATAAATACTCTAAGATGATATGATGATAGTGCACAAGTCCTCTGATGAGCCTGTACTGTAGGAAAAGATAGGGTCCCAAGGCGTTAGTGAGTCAGCAGACTTTGACCTCAGACGAATTTACTTACAATTATGGACCTGTAGATGGTTGATGGAGGCGTTGACGTAGGAAACATGGTATGTTTGGTTGTTGTTGTTGTTGAGCTCATAACGCATAGCAACTCGAACTTGGTTTGGTAAAACCTAGAATGAACTACATGCTTGAATTAAACCTTCAGAGTACGTACATCGGAACTCAGGCTTTGACCTACGGATAGGAGTCTTGGTCACTGACATGTACATTTCACGTTACCTCTGTATTTTACATTATAGTCTGCTGTTCTCTGAATGAGCTGTCTGGAATCGATTATCCAAGAACCAGCATGTAAGTTTTCATACTACGTGTTCAAGCCGAGTTGTCTCAGCATGGGCAACTTACACACTGTCAGGCTTGTGCCAGTTTGGTGATTAAAAATAACAAATTATGAAAGTAGAATAGCATGATTTAGACATGCAAAAACCCTACAGTAGCTCCAAAGCTGACAGTAGATGTCGTAGATTAACATTATGATAGTTGAACAGCATTGACATTTACATCTATTGTCTACCCCGTTGCTTCTACAGTATACACGGTACTGCAGTTTTGCGTAACTGCAGACGTCAGCAGAGTGTCTTCCACGGCGTTGTGATCTGGGTCCGGAGATAAGAAGGCACAGTTCATGCAACTTACTGGAAAAATCAGAATAAACTACGAGATTAGAACCACTTCCACAAAACTTGTGATGGTCCCAGCTGTCCCTTGATCTTCATTGTCGTTGTCTACAGTACTCTTAAAACAACTATTATCGATACTGTATCAGGCACATGCAATGCAAATTTCTTATGCCAAATTTCGTATACTTAAATGTTTCTTCGTGCTAAAAGCTGCTGAAAGGTATGACAGCCTTTTTTACTTTATGTCTGAACAATACACTACCTCTTGGACTACGTGGAGACTTGTGAAACACTTTCACACAAAATACAAGCATATCAGGGTGTTGGCTTGTAATCTAAGAAACTCTAAGTCTTTTGAAAGTCTTCAGTCAGTCATGATGTTCTGATGATTGTAATTTGAATAATCCATTTCTCATTCCTTTCTTTCCAACAAAAAAATCTGCTAAGCGCATTGGTTTTCCAGGAGTAAACAGGCTATGTAATTACATGCTTAAAACATAGACGTATTCCTCGAAGGTGAAGATTTTGCGGACACATTAGTGTATCTGTTGTTTCTAGGCATGCATGATTCCCACACTTGGCCTGGAATCTGTTAATTGCACACCCAAGTTTTGCTAACGCCACGAAGGCTAGCCTATTTTTGTCATCATGGCATTAAAATCCACCGTATGTGCCACATCAACACAGAGTTCAGCAATAGCAAATATGAGGTGAAAGTAGCCACTCTCCAAGGCTAAGCAATTCTATGTATAAAACATCGTTCCATAAATAAATTAGTTCGACGTGTTATATTTCCGAAACTTGTAGAGCCTGTGGTTCGTTATTTGACTGTACATTCACAATCCTCGACGTCAGCGTAGTTAAATACTACGCTGCATGGTGATTGGGTAAGGTGGACCTTAACTCAAACAAATGATAGCTCAAATGTATAGCATTTGCGTATTGTACGCACATAAGTTCATCATCCAATGTATAAATCTACAAACGGTCAGAATGTTATCTCCAAGCAACTTTTAGAATAGACTGAAACTCCAAGTCATTGGACCTTTAAAGGCTTCAGCTACTCCAGTCCAACATCATCTATTGAGTTGATATTTAAATAAGAGCTCCATCATTTAAAAAAATTTTCCGCCATGGGTCATGTTATGAAATAAAAATAATAATAATCATCATAACTACTTGAACGTTGAACTTCAAGAAACGTAATCTACTAAAATAACTGTATTTTATCAAATTTATTAATATTTTTTACATATGAAAAAAATTATTAAACTAATCATATTTTTTATTAATTATGTTGATACATTATTATAATATATTTTAACATTTTTAAAAATTATTTTAAATATTTTGATGTTTATTTGTGAAAAATTAATCACAAATAATTAGTAGGCAAACATAAATTTAGTTTTATGAACTTCGACTCTTAAATACTCTTCGACAATATCTTTCAAACTACGTGCAATTGATGCATATTTTGATCATTTAGAAATAAATAATAAAATTTTTTTTTTTTTATATTTTGCTTGTCACTTTATAATGATCTTGAAAAAAGGGAGGGACTAGTGTCAATATAGATGTCAGATGTAATTTTATTAATTTTGTATCCAAATGTTATGCTTGCAAATGATTCAATCATAATTTCCTTCGTGTATTTGATCTATTGTAAGAGAATTATGGACTATAAAAAATTAATAAATTTTATAAACTTAAATTAATTTTCAAAATTTTAAGAGATATTTTTTACATGTGTATTAGACGTAAAGTTGCAAATTTTTTTGATGATTTTAGATTTTTAAGTTTTGATCGACAAGAAAAATGTATCTCAAATTTCACTTATGATGAAAAATGAATCAATGGATTGGAATTAATGAATTCATATCACATATTTTACATAATTACTTTGTCATACAATGTTATGACATTAATTTGAATTAAAATAAATTGAAAAAAATATTCAGAAGTTAGATGTGAATATTTTTTGATACACATAGTATTATCGTCATTCATCATAGTTGTTCAATGAAATTACATTATGGTAACAAACAATGATATGAAAGATTATCAATAGACATGGACATATGTCATGACATTCATGATATCATTTATTGTGTTTATTATGCAACTTTGTGCAATGGGTTGGGAGATTTTCAATTTCTAAAGAAATTGGATATGTATCCATTAGTACCAAAAACTTTAGAAATGTTCAAGACTTGGGTGCACCCGTAGCGGAGTGCGGTACCAACCTTGGCCTTTGAGGTTCACAGAAGATTCTGATTTGGTTTCAGAGAGTGACGGAGCTGAGCTTGGTGATATCTTGGAGTGTGTACCCACACCGTTGTTTAGGGACATGGACGATATCTATGGGGCCACCAAGGATCCTAGACGATATTCGGGTACAGTTGGCACTATTGAGTTGGATGACTTCATCTAGGAGTTTGACTCATGGTGTGATTTACAGCGGATGCGCAACTCTACGTTGTTCAGTCCGTTTATGGCTTGGAAGGGATTATTCCAGCATTTGGAGGGTCCACCGATGGATGATTATCATGAGTTCCGGCGTGAACACCTTGAGGAAATAGAGTTCTGGAGACAATACTGGTCTCCAAACTACAACTCTATTACTTCGGGTATAGTGTTTGGAGGTGCGAGTTCATCCTCTTTACATGGCACTGATGATACGGTTGGAGTTAGTAGAGTTGGGAAGAGTTCAGAGGTCCCAACCTTCAACCCTATTCTGGAGTTCTTTGCACGGTTGAGGAGAGACTACCAAGGGGTGAGAACTGACAAGCTACGAGGCTTGCAGGAGTTTCAACGGAAGACTAGGGAGAGTCTTCGAGAGGCGTATACCCAAATGCGTTGGTTGATCAGTATTACCCATGGGGTGACAGAGGCACAAGCTGTCCAATATTGGTATGGGATATTGGATAGGGAGTTGAGACGTAGAGTGAGAGATGCTACCTTACTATAGGAGACATCACCTACGTTGGCCATTGTGTTTTGTCTTGCTGAGCGTATTGAGGTCAACATGCAAGAAGAGAGGGTAGTGACTGCTGGGTTCAGCAAGGATTCACCATCTTCATCAACGTCTTCACGTTACCAATCTACAACACAAACCTACTACGAGTCATAGCAATTGCACATGGTTGTGCCGCTACACACATGTACTCCACAACATCTCCATCGTATGATGTAGAGGCACCAGCTCCAGAATCTGATCTTTGTTGGGCTATAGCCATACTTGCTATCTTCTGCTCCAACTGCTCCAATCGAGATGCCATGTTCACCTCATCACTAGCCTCATTGGCTAACACTTGAGTAGGGGCTAGTCCTCTACCACCACCCCTGCCACCTTGAACTCCTCGTCCTCTTCCAGGAACTGCCATGGCAACTCTTGTTGATCGTAATTCTGGATGGAGATCAAAACATCGATCCATCATGTGACCATATATGTGACAATGCTCACATGATTTTACTCCAACAGGATCCATCCTTCGACCTTGAAGGCAATCCTTCTTGTGATGAGGTCTACCACATGTCCAACATACCATCCCAACAACTAATTGTTGACCTGAAAAGGATGGTAATGGTCTGGATGTTGCACCTTCACCACTCTGTCTAGATGGTCGAGACTGTCCCACATGTCTACCCATACTACTGAGTCTAGAGGAGCATCTGTGGAGTTGGATCCACAAAGAGGGGAGGCTAGCTGACAGGTTAGACTTCCTCAGTCTTTCACATTGTCTGAGGCACTGAACACCTCATCCATGGCTCCTACACCACCTATTGGAGAGATGAGGGTGCAAGCCAATGTGGATGTATTTGGAGATGGAGCAAGTAGGGACCAGCCATCAACATCGTCCGAGGAAGCATCTAGCGCAATGTTGGGGGCGGCAAGGACTCTTGTTCATTCTCCTGTTTTCTCAGCCAAGGATTTATTGGCGTTGGGGGTGTCATCATCCCATATACTACGATTGGCAGCCACACTTTGCGAAAGCAAAGAGGATGTGTTGGTTGCTTCTAGTTGTATGAGCACTAGTAGTGTTGATCATGGGATCAACACAGTAACTAGTGGAACTTGGCAAGTTGCTGCCGCTCGAATGATGGAGTTATCAGCGAGGCCGGCATACGAGCGTACCAGGGTGTCACCGAGTGCGGTGATGTTGGATAACAACATCACTGTTGGGTGTGTTATGTTTGGTCTGACCTTCAGGAAAGGTTTATCGACCTCAACGCGTGTTGTTGGATTCTGGTGCACAACCCTTATGTTAGGTAAGGATGCACTGCTTGGTCTTGGTTTTTAAAGACCGATGTGGGAGAGATGTCCATTCCAGATTCAGACATCTCTTGGAGGTTCTAGTGATGCCCGGCACCATACATCACCCGGATGGCGTTGATCGTACAAGTACAACCGGATCATGTCACGAATAGTTTTACAACGCGCAAAGTCGCCGTGGGTTACACTTGCGAGTCCTATGATGTATTGGTGGGTGTGGCGTTGTTATACCCGATGGGGTTTAGCATTGATTATTGGGAGGAGACGACCTCTTATCGGCCAAGGTTGGCAATCGGGCGAGGGCCGAGTGAGTCGACACTGCACGATTCATCACCGGTTCCGTGCCTTTACCAAGTGGAGGTTTGGCTTATGTTGCAGCCTTCAGTACTTGTGTTACTTGGCCTGGTGATTTGTTGGAGGGTAACATGGATGCTCATGATAGTCATGGTCGAGAAGATGTGACTATCATGCCAAGTCTTAGTGGAGTAGTGTCATCCACGTTGGATGGAACACTAGGTACTTCATCTATGCAGCTCCAACAGATGGCTGATCAGCTCATACATCAGGCTTGGAGTGAGTCTTTTGCTCCGGAGAGGGAGGAGACGAAGGAAGTTATTCCCACTTCCACTATGATATCCCCTTTAGATACAACGCCTATTGCTTGGCAGTATCCAGAGGAGGGTATATGTGTGCTGGATCTGTTTGGAGGGATTAGCACAGGTTTGGTTGTTGTTTTGCAGTCTGGTATACGAGTATATCGATACTTGTATGTGGAGCGAGATGAGATTGCAAGGCGCGTCTCATTACGCCTCATTATTGGCGTCAGATATTTTGTTGTTGGGGACGCAAGACCTTGCTCGGCATGGCACCATATATTTGGTTATTGCTGGATGGCCATGTCAGGGACACACACGTGCTGGTAATGGTCATGGGTTACAAGATTCACGTTCCGGCATGTTTTGGGAGATGTTACGTGTGTTACGTTCTCTCTAGTCAAAGCATACATATTCTCTGGCATACATTTTGGAGAATGTTCCCTTGTTGGGTGATCCACGTGCACGGGTGATGACGAGTGCACATCACGTGCGGTCATGGATTGGATCAACGGTATTGTTGGATGCAGCGAGAGTAGGATCTTGTGCACACCGTCCACGTCTATGGTGGACAAACCTTCTTCCAAGGGAGGTTTTATTATGAGCATATGACGGAGTGGAGAGGCCCTCACATCTCACAGTGGAGAGTATTTTGGATGTGGGTAGACACTCCCAGGCAGTGGTCTATCTTTGACAGGTCACCCATGGCGGTGGTGAACCTTGTGGGGTCGGCCCAAGAGCTGCATTACCCACGTTGTTGAGTTACCCAGCTTCCCATGCTTATAGAGAGGGATGACCTGGACTTGTATGGGATTCTCGTTTGTAGCGGTTGGTGGAATCCAACGCTGAAGAGAGAGAGCGAGCTATGGGATTTTGTACCGGTACTACAAAGAAGACATTACATTGTCAGAGGCTTCACGACGTCAGGTGTTGGGTCAAGCTATGGACCTGAACTGTTTGACATGGATTGTGAGCCTTGGATTGGCTGAGCAGAGACGCATGAGATCCACATGTATGACTGCAAGACCATTAGTAAGCTCTTTGCCTACCGAGACGGTGGAGGCAAAAGCTGGGGGCGAGAAGTGCCCAAGATCTCATCCTTGGTCTTATGGGGATGTTAGAGAAGGAGAGGTAGGGTCTTCTTTGAGTATCGTTGGAGTTTTTGCGTGGAGCAGGCGGTGGTTACCACTTTTGACCTTTGTGATACAACACAAGAGGTTCTGACTACATCGCCAGGAGTTGTTCACACTGAGATAGTGGAGCTTGGTATGAGAGAGCAGAAAAAGCTCTGCTCAAGAGGTTGTCATTTAGCAACCAGATACTACGTCTTCTATCTCTAGTGTCAATGGAGAGGAGATTTGGGATATTGAGATTGGTCTCAAAGTGACAGGAGAAGAAAGACGTAGGGTGTGGAGGTTTCTGAGGAAAAACAGTTTCAGAAACTGTTTTGCCTTCAGTATGAAGGATTTAGGCTGTTTGAAGGGACCTGGCATACGGATTGACTTGACAACAGATGCACCAGTCTTCCGTCGTCCCTATCGATACAGTGATATGGAGAGAGATCTGATCCAAAGTAGGTGTCAAGACCTTCTTGAGGCTAGATTAGTGGAGATATCATATGGAGAGTATGCCTCTGCTGTGGTGATGCCAGTCAAGAAGGATATACATGACAATTATACAGATAGACGCATGTGTGGTGACTACCGATCTATCAATCGACAGACAAAATCTGATCGATATGCTATGCATACACCTGAGGAGATCTTTGATGCAGTTGGGCATGCAAAGGTTTTCAGTACATTGGATTTATGAGCAGGATATCATCAGTTGCGGATTCGAGATGAGAATAAGACCAAGACAGCCTTTTGGGCAATTGATTCGCATGGCAAGGATGTGTTGTATCAGTGGAAGTTCTTACCATTTGGGTTGAAGAATGCACCGCTTTGAGTTCCAAAGAGTGATGGATAGGATCCTAGCCGGACTTGATTGTGCCAGAGCCTACATCGATGATATTCTAGTGTATAGTGCTACAGTGAGGGAGCATGAGATACATTTGCATGAGGTATTTGAGCAACTGATTGCTCATGGCCTCAAGTTGCATCCTGGAAAGTGTAAGTTCTTTCAGGAGCAGGTAGAGTACTTGGGTCATACCATATACCCAGGAGGATTGGGAGTTCAACAAACCAAGGTGGAGGCAATCTTGCATATTCCACAACCCTCAGATGTGAGTAGGGTTCGAGCTTTCCTTGGACTTGCAAACTTCTATCGTCGATATGTGCGAGGATTTAGCACTATTGCCAAAGCCTTGACAAAGCTAGATCAAGAGTGGAGTTGGGGAGATGAACAGGAGAGAGCTTTTGTTGAGCTCAAGGGAAGGTTGACATCTGCCTCTATTTTGAGGAGACCTGTGAGAGGTCGTCCGTTTCAAGTACATACTGATTGGAGTATGTTGGGTTTGGGAGCAGTGCTTACCCAACATGATGATGAGGGGAAGGAGTTTGTAGTGGCTTATGCAAGTCGTTCCAACAATGCAGCGGAGGCGAAGTATAGTTCTTATGAAGGAGAATGTTTGGCAGCTGTTTGGGCGGTGGCACATTTCAGATGTTATTTGTTTGGAAACTCCTTCACTCTCATCACTGATCATCAACCATTGAGATAGAATCAGACAAGCTTACAGGAAAGCTTGCACGATGGGCTCTTATCCTACAAGAGTATGATTTCACGGTTATTCATAGACCTGGAGTGGTGAACCGTGATGCGGATGGGTTAAGTCGAAACCCATGTACAAGTCAAGTTGACGAAACCGGGGCTCGATGGCACGGTGATACTGATGAGGAGATGGTGCCGGGTTGGCATGCATCTGCCTTTTTGAGTATGTTGGCGCCTGAGAGCTATATGATATCTCTCTTGGGTCAAAGAGCAGATATATTAGCCTTGGACGCTGAGACTCACGACGGTTTGATCGTAAACCGAGACATCCATGATGACATGCTGGTGTTGGAGTATCTTCGTACCGGTGCTTTGTTGGGCACCTTGAGTGCAAAGGAGCGGGATCGAGTTTTACAGAGAGCTCGACGATTCAGGTGGGAAGGTAGACATCTTCTTCGAGTATGGGGAGATGGCAACGTTCGTGTTGTGCCACTTCCATCTCAGAGAGCACAGTTGGTCAAACATGCTCATGAGGAGTTAGGTCATTTTGGAGTAAAGCGGACATATAGCTTACTTCAAAGTCACTATTGGTGGAGAGGTATGCAAACTGAGGTGCAGCAGTTTGTGGCGAGATGTATGGTATGTGATCGTGTTCGAGCATCATTCAATGCCCCTACACCACAACTACATCTTTTACCGATTATGGGACTTGTTATCGTTGGAGCTTGGATTTTGCAGGACCTTTGCCATTGACTATACGACATCACCGATATGTGTTGATCATGGTGGAACATTTCTCCAAGTGGATTGAGTTGGTGGCCTTGCCTGACAAGTCAAGTGAGGGAACAGCTTATGCGTTCTTAGCTGCAGTTCTTAGCCGATTTGGTGCACCAGCAGAAGTGTTGACTGATCAGGGTACTGAGTTTTTGGGCGAGTTTCAGGCTTTGTGTGATTGAGTGTTGATTGATCATCGTACCACCTCAAGAGATCATCCTGAGGCTGATGGTCTAGCAGAGAGAGTTGTTTAGATGGTGAAGAGAGGACTGCGAAAGTTTGGCTTGGAGAAAGGTCATCTGGGAGACTGGGACATCCAACTACCATGGTTGGCCATGGGTTATCGATTTAGCCGGCAAGCATCTCTAGCGTCATTCTCACCGTACTTTTTATTATATGGTAGAGATCCAGACTTACCTACAGCTATCCGTAGAGAGTCAGGTGAAGTCTTGGACTTGGATAACCCTGATGTTTGGGTTAGGGTGTGTTCTCAAAGGGCAGAACTCTTCCGTAGAGTCATGCCCATGGCATTTGAGAACCTTGCTATTGCTCAGCATAGAGATACGTTGCGTTATGCTACCATCCGAGGAGGTGGATATCGACCTTCAATTCGCAGATTTCATGTTGGTGATTACGTTTACTTGCAGCAGAGTGCACCGACCACATTGGATATTACGGCTGGTCGCACGATTCTACGAGTATGTGAGGTTTTACCTTCTGGAGTTCTCTTATTGGAAGGCCGTGATGGTATGGTATGGAAGGATCATGTGCGTAATTGTGCGCCATGTCACCTTCCCAATATTGATGGTAGTGTGGATCCAAGCTTTGCAGGTTATGCGTGTGCTTGAGATGTATGTTATGTGGATCATCTAGTGGAGCAGCCCGTATGTTGATTTGTGATTCTTGTTCGAGAGGATGGCATATGTCATGTTTGACACCTCCTCTCAATGCGGTGCCCAGTGGGCGGTGGAGATGTTCTCGATGCATTTAGCAGGCAAGCAGGTCTGACCGTTACATGATATGGATTGCAGATAGGCGACTAACGATGGGGCATTGTAGCACCCGACCTCCTGATCTTAGCCCCACGAAGGGCATATCATATTATGGACTAGATGGCTACCTGGTGTTAGAGGGACCTAACCGCCAGTTAGGGGGGCGATTGTGGTACACTTGTGTTGGTGTATGACGATCTATGTGTTGTGATGTTTGATGTGACAAAGCAATGTATGTTGTGATGCGATATGTATGTGCACGACAGCTGTCACGACTTATGTAGTGGCATCTATAGTTAGGTAGGTACGCGTATGCAGGAGCAGATACAGCAGTTAGAGCTGGTTGTGCGGTTAGCGTAGTTTGCATTGGGACTGGCATTAGGGCCGACAGTGCCGTTAGGGGTCCTAGGGCTCAAGGAGTAGAGTTCGAATTAGGGCTCCTTGGAGGTCAGTTTTCGAAGTTGAGCCTTTGAGAGTGTGGCTATGATGGATAGTAGCTAGTGCGGGAACCTTGAGTCTTTGAAGAACAAAATGGGTTTGGCTTGACTGTAATCTCTTTTTTATGCTATGGTTATGAACGGAGTGTCCTTGTGGACATTTTGAGAGTAGAAAAGATTATTGTGGTACACTTGTGTTGGTGTATGACGATCTATGTGTTGTGATGTTTGATGTGACAGCGATGTATGTTGTGATGCGATATGTATGTGCACGACAAATTCTACACAATGCTGACTTGGGCAAACGTTTGGTTATCTTCACAAGCGTCAAACACCAATCAAGGCCACCAGCACAATAATCATGTCAGCTTTCTAAAGCTCGTTCTATCCTCACTACAATTGCGGCTCAATCAACTGAAAAGTTGCAATGAAAGAAGATCCCACCTCCTTATTCCTATGACTATTTATACATAATTTCTAACTTCTACTCCTAACATCTTCCTATACATATCATTGTCGTATAGGACAATTTTTCACTATGAAAATGCTTGAGCACCTGGCTATAGAAGAACCCTCTTGAACCCCGTGTGAGTTGACAATCTCTTCTTCTTCTCCTCAGCACTCCACATTCGAGTTCATTATAACCATTAGAACTTCAGCGGAAGAAGATTATGATATTCAATGATCGGACCAATAACTCTCGCTTAAACTTGACACAAAATTGCTTCGCAACCCTTTCAATCTCTCAGAAAAGTTTCATATGTTTCACTCTTCTAGATCTCTCAAAACAATTATTGATTTCTACACTATATCACAAGCCGATATGCAGATCCCTGTGTACAAAACCCATCACATATCCCAATCCTTAATCCCTATTGCTCCCAGATTTCATGAGAAGGTCACACATCATCAGAACTTGAATTTTGCAAAGTTTTATTGACATAACTTTCTTATATCAAAAGATATGATTGATGTACTAACTTTGTGATAGTCAATGCAATCTTGCAACTCTGACTATATACACAAACTTCAACCTATCACTCTGTACTCAAAACTCATCCAATTAAGTCAAAGTTTCAATCAAAACTCAAGCCCTAGTTATAAATTGTATCTCAATTGACTCAGATCTCCCAAAACCCTCGTAAGATTCTCAGAAACACTCCAAATACACTCAAAGGTTTAGATTTCTCACTCTATATTTGAATCACCGTTTCATAGTGACAAATTGTTCAAATCCATCCTTTCTTGAGCCCATGTTGTAGCTCGTCCCTTCAACTTTCTAATCCTATCTTTTGATCTTCGAATGTCTCTCTGGAATGTCTTCAAAATCCCTAAAAACCTCAAAAAGTTGCCCTAGTGCCCTCATTGGTCAAAACAACTAGACCAATGGGAATGGAGAATGTTATTTGATCTCTAGTGTGCCCAAATTAGCTCCATTGTAACTTAAAGCTTTACAACTATCCTAAACACACTACTTAAACATCCTATACACAATATGAGTTGTCACTAATAAGAGTTAAAATGACAACTTGGAACCGGCTAAGTATACCCGAAAGTGATCACGATGAAGACCTCGGATGTTGATCACAAATGGACTCGGTATTGGTACATCTGGAGGATCTTGTTGTTTTCTATCCATGTCTTATGTAGACTCCAGTTCGATCAGATAAGCTCCTTAGTCAGCAAGGTGATGTGTCTAGATCTCTCCAACTCTTTACAGCCTTACAATGCCATCTGTTACCCTAACCTAAAGTATCGCCGTCATGACAACATCTCTGAAGATGATACATGTCATCATGTTCTTCATAGTAACTGCGTCACAACACGATATCGCTCTCTCCTAAGTCTCTTTGCCTATCTAAGATGCTCGATGACACCTTCGCTTCTCGCGTGAAGGCATCAATTCCTAACTGCATCTCCTATATATTTACCGCGATCAACTACACATTTTGCATGATGTTGGTCAAAGAATGCAGACATGGATGGGAGTAAGTAAAATAACGACAAAAGGATACATGCTATTTTGTAAGACTATTGCATGATTTGAAAGACATCAACAAGATACTCATAACTTTGTATGATAAACGGTGTCAACTCAGAATTTTCAATTCAATTTGATTTGATAATCTTTTTAATTATTCAACAGAAGTTAAGTAGGTTGAATGAGGCAAAAAATATCAAATCAAGAAGGAAAAATCTTTTGAAGTTGAGCAATAATTGTGGCAATAATATGTGTAGACCGGGCTTAACAATTGCAAAATAAATATCACAAGTTGAGACGAAAAAGACAAAGACTTTCAAAGAAGATGATTGGATAATGATTTATGACTCCATTAGATATAAGAAAGCTAGAAAGAAATTTCTTTTGAAGTACTTTGATACTTTCATAGTTCACAAAGTGTGGAAAAACTTTACTTATGATTTAAAGAAGTTGGAAGTACAAAATTTTAATTAGATGAATCATGACAAGTTGAAATTGTTTCATTCACAATCAAATTCTTTCACTCCGAGGACAAAGTAAAATATAAGTCCATGTCTAAATGTAGGACCCCTGGTTGTACCTTAAAAAATAAAGTGTGATTATGTCTAAAAAATGATTTAATCTAAATTTACTTTAATCATGATTATATTAAGCTAATTATGATTAAATTAGAGCAATATATATGATAGTTTTTAATGTAGTAGAGTGAATGATGAGAATGATTATTTTTTATTTAGTGGGAATTAAGTATCATATTTCAGCACATAGATTTCTTGACTTTCTTTGATTTGAACTAATATTTCATTGGTTTGACTTGGTGAGGATTTTTAAATCTTGGGACAAAATGGACATGGTACGCCAAAATCAATTGGAGTCACTAGCTTAGAAGAATTCAAATTCTAGAAGATCCAAGTGGAACAATACCATCTTGACATGTAATTCATGGATAGTTGTGATCTCTATCTTTATTAAACTTCATAAAAGAAAGTTACATGATAATTAATTTTAGTTATCAGAGTAAAATTCTAACCAATATAAATAGAGAGGTTGAGACTCAAACTTGATTTTGTAAAAGTACATTGAACATCGATGGAGTATCCTTATCTTTTTCAATTATATTTGCCTTTGTGATATTGTTTAGTTTGGAAAGTTGTCACAAGAGTTTGGAATTTAAGAGTTTGTGTAAGAGGGTACAACAATACTATGATGAACTTCTAAAAAATCATGGGAGATAAACTTGAGTAAGAGTCAACCCATAGATCATAGAAGAGTGTAACTACAAACATTTTATTCATGAGAGTGTTCATCATACAAAGTAGTGATACATGTATCATTTCTTTAGAAATCGGAGTTCAATGAAGTGATGCATGTATCACTTCTTTAGTTCTTTAGAAAGAAGGTTCGCAAGAGTCAAAAGTTACACATGTTTAAATATCTAGAACCATAAGAGTGATACATTTATCATTCCTTTGACACTTGATTTCAGTTGTCTAAGTAAATCTAAGTATTCATCTCAAAGATGCAAGTAAG
Source organism: Marchantia paleacea (assembly GCA_014180765.2). Lineage (NCBI taxonomy): Eukaryota > Viridiplantae > Streptophyta > Marchantiopsida > Marchantiales > Marchantiaceae > Marchantia > Marchantia paleacea. Next base: position 6,690,774 of record MUAA02000018.1, read on the forward strand.
TTGAGCACACTCATAGGAAGCAAAATATACTCAAGTGGTTTTGCAAAGATGCAATTAGTGGAATAATTAACAAAAAGATTCACCAAACAAGAACAATTAAACCCTAATTAAACATTTGAGCAAGACATTATAACTAGTAAATAAAATTGAAATGGAATTGGTAGAATTTATAAACTTGAAGTTTTCTTCTTGGTCATCATGTGAATTGTTGACAAGATCATGATAAAATTGCAACGTTAATGTGTTGAAGAATTTACTCAATAATTATGTGTTGAAGATTGTAGTTTTCTGTTGGGTTGAATCTTGCTCTTCCTTTATGCCAATACCACATACAATTTTTTTAAGTTGCAATGTGGTTGTCCACAAGATGATAACAAACTCCAAGATTAAGAAATTTCAAGTAGTCACGCAAGCAATCACTAAGAATAAATATTTTCAATGCCCACTAATTTTTTCAAATTCTACAGCAAGAAACTATTTATGTTTGCATAGTCTATCCAATTACAAAGTACAACAAGCAAAAAATTGCGAAACGAAGAACCAAAGCTAGTTCATTGGAAATTGCAATGCTAATTTTGAACCATAATTTACAAAGGTTTGAAAAAGCTATAGAACATAAAAAATGAATATAAAAAATGCGAGATGTAAGTGTTGGGAGAAGTGAGAATTTTAAAATGGAGTCACAAGGTAGGGATCAAGGGTTTGGGAGAGAAGCATGTGTAAGATTTCAAGCAAAACTGCTCCACGTGTGGGAGATTTTAATGTATGTCAATATGTTAAATGTCATATGGCAAATCATGTGAAATCATATAATTGCATGAACCATCTACAAGAAAGAATGTCTGCAATCTTTTGGGTGCCTTTGATATGCATGTGCGAGATGTTGGAGCCGAAAATATTCAAGGTAGAATCTATTGACTTCCGAGAATGAAATTGTCCAGCCAAATTAACAATTTTGACACTTATTTCTTGGAAAAATACATGGCTAAAATTCATTAACATCATGTGAGCAGGATAAAAATTTGTAAAACTATAACCGATTTTTGAATAAATTGGATAAACGTAATATTATGAATTTTGTAAAAATATTAAAAAAATTATTAACCATCAATTAATATTTCCAAAATTCAACAAAATTTAACATAAATTTAATGATTCAAAGTTTTCAAACATCTCAAAGTTTATTTTAATTATAAAAAAAAAGTTAATAAAAATAAAAAATATTTTTATAAAAATGAATAAAGGGTTATATAATATTTGATAGATGACCTTTATTTTATTTTTGACACTAAGACATAAAATAAAAAGTATTTGATGGTCAGATTTTATTTAAAAAAGAATAAATTCTGAAAAAAAAATAGAAGAATGCTCTATCTATAAAAAACAAGAAATTTTGAAAAACCAACATTTAAAAAATTATTTCGAAAATAAAATTTAGAATATTTTTGAATTTAAATATTTTAATTATAATTTAATAATATTTTTTCATCGAAAAAATATTTAAAAATATAGATAATATATTTCAAAATATTTTGATATCTTTGAATTTTAAGATATTATTTTGAGCTCATATATTCCATTAAATATTATAAATCAAAAAATATATACATGATATTAATGTTTTAAAATATATGTATTAATGTGAAAAAATAGGAGGCTAAAAATTGCAAAATTTTCATATAAAATTTAAAAACTACAATGCATTAAAAAAACTTTCAACAAAATTAAAATATGATTCATAAAAAAAATTAATTTTAAATATTTATTTGATTTTTAAGGCAAAAATAATATGAAAAAAACTTGATCTGATGTTAAACTTTGTACAAATAAAAAAAATTTAAACGAATGTTAATTTTTGAAAAAATTAATGTTTTTAAAATTATTTGAATCCAATATTCACTTAAATACTTGAAATATATAGAAAGAAATATGTGAAATTAATTTTGAATATTTTATTATAAATATATCAATTATTTAAATCAATATAAATAAAATTAATATTATTTATATTGATTTAATTGCAATAATTTTGAAACTTGAAATCTTAATAATATGCATTACAAGTGCACATGACATAAAAAATGACTGTGAATTTTTTTTAATTCGAAACAAAAAATTCTCTGTGGAAAATAAGATCCTGTCATTTTATTACCCTGAAAAATAATAAATAAAATATATATGTAATTTTGAAATTTCATTTTTTATTTTATTATTAGATGAAGGGGATAGTTTTTTGAATGTTGAAAGTTTTTCCGAATATTTTTATTAATTAGAAAAAAAATAAAGATTAGTTATCAGAAGAAATTTAAATATTAGATTTTTGTAAAATTATAATTTTTTCCTTTAAGTTATTTTTGAAATTTTAAATCATAATTTATGAATTTTTTATGATTTATTGTATATTAAATTTATAATATGTAAATTAATAAGGATGAAGAGTTTAATTTCTATTTTGAATAATTTAATATCATTTATTGAATTTTAATATATCAAAAATATATGGATCAATATACAAGTAAAGAGTTAAATAAATATTTTGGAGAAAAAATCAAAATCATAATAATTTAGGAATAAAAAGCATAAGAAGAATATTCAAACTGTATTGGTAAAAAAAAATCTTACAAAGAGGTCACTTCACTTGTATTGTAATTTAATTTCAAAATAATACGTGGATAAAAAAATAAAATTGGAAAATGATACCTATTTGATACATTTCATTTCATTTGCAAGTGGTTTATATGTTGGCCAATATTAAATATGTTCACACGATTTCAAAATTTTTTACGATGCATGTGCATTTCTCTAATAATTTTAATTTAAAAAATTTAAAATTTCTAAATCATTATATTTAAATTATATACATTATTCTTGATGCTTAATCAAATTCACTTATCAAAAAAAAAAATCTAGTCATATACAAAGAATCAATATTAAGTTTAATTTTTCTTTTGAATCATTGTTTAACTTGTTTATTTTTATTATATAAAAATTATGTTCATTTTGAAAAAAATCTAATGATATTTTGAATCAATTATGTAGATGTATTTTATGCATTCTTGAAATAGAAATTATCCATTGAATAGTATTGATCATCTTATGTGTAACCAAGATTGATCAAACGCGATAGTTTTTTGCGTTATTGACCTAAGCTTCAAAAGACAAATGAACTTCAAGTTGAACATCAAAATACACTTCAAGATAAGAATATTAATCAAATTTCACCAAAATATTATTATCTTGAAGTTCTTTTTATAATTGACTCATTTCAAGTTTTTGTCAAAATATTTATAAACAATAAATTTTTTGAAGGAGAGATTACCATAATTAGTAGTGGGTGCAAGCATGATGTGGAGATATACTCCAATGGTGTGGGACATGGATAATATCTATGGAACCAACAAGAGTCAAATATGATATTCTAGTATAATGGGTATTCTGGAGTTGCATGACTTCATTAAGTACCTCTTGGTGCAATTTGCAATGGATGCGCAACTCTACGTTTTTTATTGGAAGGGACTTTTTTAGAAATTGAAGTGTCTGCCGATGGATGATTATCATAAGTTCCGACATGAACATCATAAGGAGATTGAGTTATTGAAATAATATTGATCTCCAAACAATATATCTATTACTTCTGATATAATGTTTGGTGGTGCGAGTTCATCTTCTCAACGTGTCATGGATGTTGGAGCTCTTGGAGTTGGGAATAATTTTTGAAGTTCCAACCTTTAACGCTATTTTAAAGTTCTTTGCATGACTGAGGAGAGACTACCATGAGGTGAGGACAGACAAGTTGAGAGGCTTTGCATGAGTTTTAACAAAAGACTTGATTGAGTCTTCAAGAGACATATACTCGAATGCCTCTGTTGATTAGCGTTATCCATGGGCTGACAAATGCAAATTATGTCCAATATTGGTATGAGATATTGAACAAGAAGTTGAGATGTAAAATGAGAGATGTCATCTATATACATGAGACATCACCTACATTGGTCATTGTGTTTTCTCTTGTTGAGCTCAACATGCAAGATGAGAGAGTGATGAATGTTGGATTTGGCAAGAAATCACCATCTTCATCAATCTCTTCACATGACCAGTCCACAACATAAACGCAAAGTGGTTATGCTAGGCATGTGAGATATTTTTGACTATTCAGACCAAATGGTGAAGGTTCAAGATCGAGATCATTGCCATCATTTTCAATACAACAATTAGTTGTTGGGATGATATGTTGGACATGTGGGATCACATCATAAGAAGAATTGTCTTCAAGATCAAACAGTGGACCTTGTTGGATGAAATCATGTGAGTATTGTCATAGAAATTGTCACATGATTAATTGATGATTTGATCTTCATCCATAATTTTGATTGACAAGATTTTCCATGGCAATCCTTGGAAGAGTACAAGTAGTTCAAGGTCACAAGGGTTGTGGTAGAGGACCAACCCCTAGTCAAGGGGTTATTAATGAGGTGAACATGACATCTGGATTGGAGTAATTAAAGTAGAAGATAATAAGTATGGCTATGTCCCAACAAAAATTAGATTTTGGAGTTGGCGGCTCTACTTCATATGATGGAGATGTATTACTGTAAGACCCATGGTTGCACATATAGGATAAAATGTGAATATATATAAATTATGACTAAGTTTATTTTAGTCAAGACTATGTTTAGTTAGTTATGGTTCAGTTGGAAAAAAATATAAAGTAGCTCTTGATGTAGTAGATGAGAATAACTATTTTTTTATTTAGTAGGAATCAAGAAATAGATTTCATCACATTAGTATCTTGAGTTTCTTTTGATTTGGACTAGTTTTCATTGCTTTGATTTGGTGAGTACCGAGATTGACTTTGTATACCAAAGTCAATTGGAGGGTAGTTGGGCTTGTAGAAGGTCCAAGTGGATCAATTGCATGTTGCCATGTATATTTTCTCATTGGGGTTGTGATCTCTATCTTGATTAAACTTTGTAAGAAAAAATTACATGATGGTTGCTTTTCTTTTGGTTACTAGAGTAAAATTCTAAGTAGTATGAATATCGAGATTGAGAATCAACTTTCAAGTTAGTTTTGAAGAAGTGAGTTTTGGAGAAGTTAGTTTTGGGCAAAAAGTCTTGTTTTGGCAAGCTTGGTTTTTGAGAAGTCATGTTTGGGATTGGAACTTTGACTCAATGAATCCTTTGATCATCAATAAAGGATCTATTCCTTTGAATGTTATTTGAATATTTTTGAGAGTTGCCATTATGGAGTTTAGAATTTGAGAGTTTGAGTAAGAGGGTGCATTAGGGCATGGTCATCGGGTTCGAACATGTCCTTGTAGATTCTCATGATGAGATTCCAAAAGTCATCTGAGGTAAACATGAGTGAGAGTCAACCCAGAGGTCATAGTATATTTCATGTATACAATGTCACAACCATATGGAGTTGTTGTGACTCGTAGTACAAAACAAATTGTTGAATCTAGAGGAATGTCAGTGGAGTTAGATCCATAAAGAGGACCTTGACGCCAACAAATTAGACTTCCTTAGTCTTTCACAAGTTTTTGAGTCATTGAATACCTCATATGGCTCCTAGATGACATATTGTAGAGATGAAAATGGAAGTCATTGTTGATATACTTGAAGATGGAGCAAGTAGGTTCCAACCATCGACATCATCTAAGTATCATCCAATGCAATTTTTGGAACATCGAAAATTATTATTCATTCTCATGTTTTCTCATCAAAGGATTTAGTGGCATTGGGGATGTCATCATCCTATATATAAGGATTGACAACCATATTTTTTTAAAGCAAAGAAGATATATTGGTTGCTTTTGGTATTAACAACAATTTTGTTGATTTTGGATTCAAGATCCATAAGAATGGAACTTGGAAAGTTGTAGCGAGTAGACTGATGGAGTAACCATGGTGTCACCAATTGTAGTGATGTTAGATAACATGAGTTCTGTTTCATTTGGTTGGTTGTTCATAAAAGATTTATCGATCTCAATGAGTGTTGTTGGATTTTGATACACAACTACTTGTCTTGGGTAAGGCTTGGTCTTGGATTACCAAAGACCAATGTGGAGGGTTGTTCATTTCATATTTATACATCTCTTGGAGTTTCCAATAATGCATCCCCATCATACATCACCTAGATGGAGTTGACTGTGCAAGTCTAACAAAATCATGTCACATGTTCATTTATAATGCGCGTATGTGTTGCTTTTGCACTTGCTGAGTCCTATGATGTATTGGTGCATGCAACACTATTGTAAACAATGATATTTAACATTGATTATTGAGAGTAGATAACCATTTATTGGCCAAGTTGATAATCAGTTCTCGTCCTTTATTGAGTGGAGGTTGGGCATATGTTGCGACCTTTAGTGTTTGTCTTACTTGGTATGATGATATGTTGGAGGGAAACATAGATGCAAATGATAGTCCATGTCTAGAGGATGTTGGTACCGTTCCAAATCTTAATAGATTAGTGTCATCCACGTCGGATGAGACACTAGAAACTTCATGTATGGATCTCCATAAGTTAACATATCAAATTATACATCATGCTTGGAGTGAGTCTTTTGCTCCACATGTTGAGGAGACGAAGGAAGTTATTCCATCTTTTGCTATGTTGTTACTTTTGAATACAACAAATATTGTTTGATAGTATCCAAAAGAGGGCATATGTGTGATAGATCTGTTTGGAGGGATCAGCACATGCTTAGTTTTTTTTTGCAATCTATCATACAAATACATCAATATTTATATGTGAAGCAAGATAAGATTATGACGCGTGTTTCATTAGGTTGTCGTATGGACATTTCTTTGCTCTGAAAATGCCTGAGCGCTTGGCTGTAGAAGAACCCTCTTGAACCCCGTGTGAGTTCACAATTTTTTCTTCTTCTCCTCAACACTCCATATTCGAGTTCATTATAACCGGTAAAACTTCAGCGAAAGAAGATTTTGATATCCAATGATCGGACCAATATCTCTCGCTTTAACTTCACAGAAAATTGCTCCACAACCCTTTCAATCACTGAGTAAAGTTTTATATGTTTCACTCTTCTAGATTTTTCATAACAATTGTTGATTTCCAAACTGTATCACAAGGCGATATGCAGACCCGTGTGTACAAAACCCATCACACATCCCAATTCTTGATTCCAATTGCTCTCAAATTTCATGACAAAGTGACTCATCATCCGAAATCTAACTTTGGAAAGTTTTATTGACAGAACTTTCTGATATCAGAAGATATGATTGATGTACTAACTTCGTGATAGTCAGTGCAATCCTGCAACTCTGACTATATACACAAACTTCAACCTATCACTCCATAATCAAAACTCGTCCAATTGAGTCAAAGTTTCAATTAAAACACAAGCTTGAGTCGTAATCTATATCACAGTTGACTCAGATCTTCCAAAACCCCCGTAATATTTTCAAAAACACTCCAAATACACTCAAAGGTTTAAATTTCTCACTCTATTTTTGAATCACCATTTCAGAATGACAAAGCCTTCAAATCCATCTATTCTTAAGCCCACGTTATAGCTCATCCTGTTAGCTTCCCAACCTTATCCTCAGATCTTTGAATGTTTTCCTAGAAGGTTTCCAAAATCCCTAAAAACCTTGAAAAGTTGCCCTAGTGCCCTCATTGGCCTAAACTCCTAGACCAATGGAAATGGAAAATGCTATTTTGACCTCTAGTGTGGCCAAATTTGCTCCATTATAACTTAGAGCTTTACAACTTTCCTAAACACACTATTTAGACATCCTATATACAATATGAGTTGTCACTAATAAGAGTTAAAATGATTACTTGAAACCGGCTAAGTATACCCGAAAGCGATCATGATGAAGAGACCGGATGTTGATCACAAATGGACTCGACATTGGTACATCTAGAGTATCATGTTGTCCTCTATCCATGGCCTACGTGGACTCCACTTTAATCAGATAAGCTCTTTAGTCTGCAAGGTGATGTGTCTAGATCTCCCCAGCTCTTTACAGCCTTACAATGCCATCTGTTATCCTTACCTAAAGTATCACCGTCATGACAATAGCTGTGAAGATGACACATGTCATCATCTTCTCATAGTTGTCGTGTCACAACACGACAACGTCATGTGGCATAATTGATGTGATGATATTTTGATTTTCCATCATTTTTTGTGGTTCAAGAATATCAATAAATCTTGCTGTCATATATTTGATTGTTGGAGCGCAAGATCTTGCTTTACATGTCACCATACATTTGATTATTGTTGGATGATCATGTTAGGGACATACATAAGCTTGTCATTAGATTACAAGATTAGATCATTAGGTTACAAGATTTATGTTCTTGCATATTTTGGAAGATATTACTTATCTTACAACCTCTCCAAGTACAATAGAACTATTCACCATCATACATTTTGAAAAATGTTACTTTATTGGTTGATCTATGCACGCATGATGACAAATGTACATCAAATGCAATCATAGACTTGACTTGTGGTATTGCTTGATGTTGAGATAATAGGATCTCATGTTCATTGTCCACATCTATGGTGGACAAACCTTCTTCAAAGGGAGGTTTTATTAGAGTCTATGATGAAGTGAAGATGCCCTCATATCTCACAATGGAGAGTATTTTGGAAGTGGATAGACATTCCTATGCATTGGTCTATGCTGACCGGTCACCCATGGTAGTGGTTAATTTTGTGAAGTAGTCAAGAGCTACATTATCCATATTGTTGAGTTATTTAGCTTCCCATTTCTATAGAGAGGGAGAACCTTGATTTGTATGGGATTCTCGCTTGTAGCAATTGTTGGAATCCAAGTATGATGAGAAAAAACTAGCTATAGACTTTTGTACTTGTACTACATCAATACCTACATTTTTGGAGGCATCACGATCTCACGTGTTGGATCATGCTATGGATTTTGACTACTTCACATGGATTGTGAGCCTTGGATTGGCGAGCGTTTAGTTGACTACAAGATAATTGTTGATCTCTTTGCCAATCAAGATTGTGGGGGCAAAAGCTGAGGAAGAGAAGTGCTCAATCTCCCATCCTTTGTCTTATTGAAATGTTAGACAAGGAAACAAAGAGTCTACTTCTAATATGGTGGGAGTTTTTTTGCATGGAACAAAATTTTTACCACTATAGAGCTTTGTGACAAAGCTCAAGAGGTTGCAACTAGTATAGATGGAGTTGCTTATACTAAGCTAGTGGAGTTTGCTATGATAAAGTAGAGGTTTTCATTTAGAAAATAAATATTACATCTTCTACCTTTAGTGTCAATGGAGAGAAGATTTGTGATATTGAGATTGATCGGAAAGAGACACAAGGAGAAAGACCTAGGATGTGGAGGTTTCTAAGGAGTTTTAAAAACTATTTTGCGTTAAGTATGAAGGATTTAGTTTTTTTGAAGAGACTTAGTATAAATTGACTTGACAATTGATGCAATAATCTTTTCTAGTCCTTATCAATACAACAATATGGAGAGAGATGTGATTTAAAGTAGGTGTAGGTATGACTATGTTGTGGTGATGTCGGTCAAAAAGCATATACATGGAAATTATACAAATAAACACATGTGTGATGACTATAGATCTATCAATCAACGGACAAAAAATATGATCAATTGGCTATGCCTACACCTTAAAAGATCTTTTATGCGGTTTGGCACACAAAGGTTTTCAGTACATTAGATTTATGAGCATATCATCATTTGCAGATTCGAGATGAGATTCGAGATGAGGATAAGACAAAGAGTGCCTTTTATGGCAATTGATTTCCATGACAAGGATGTGTTGTATCACTTGAAGTTCTTACTGTTTGGATAGAAGAATGCATCTGTTGAGTTCCATAGTAATAGATAGGATCCTAGCCGGACTTGATTGTGTCTAAGTCTATATCGATGATATTCTAGATTATAGAGCTACAATAGGGGAGAGAGAAAAATTATTTGCATGATATATTTGAGCATTTGATAGCTCATGACCTCAAGTTGCATCTTAAAAGGTGTAAGTTCATTCATGAACATGTGGATTATTTGGATCATACTATATATCCAAGAGGGATTGGGAGTTCAACAAACCAAGGTGCATATAATGTTACATATTCCGCAATCCTTAGATATGTGTAGGGTGTAACCATTCCTTGGACTTGCAAATTTTCATTGTAGATATGTGCCATAATTTAAAATTCTTTTCAAAGTTTTGACAAAGCTCACAAAGCTAGATCAAGTGGCGTTAGGGAGATGAACATGAGATAGCTTTTGTTGAGCTGAAGGGAAGATTGACACCTGCTCCTATTTTGAGTAGACCAATGAAAGGTTATCATTTTTAAGTACATATTGATAGGAATATGTTGGGTATGGGAGCAATGATTATCCAACATGATAATGAGGGGAAGGAGTTTGTAGTAGTTTATGCAAGTCACTCTTACAATGCAATAGAGTTAAAGTATATTTCTTATGAATGAGAATGTTTGACAACCATTTGGGCTTTGGTACATTTCATATACTATTTGTTTGGAAATTACTTCACTATCATAATTTATCATCAACCATTGAAGTGGTTGATGAAATCGGACAAGCTTATATGAAAGCTTGCATGGTGGGCTCTTATCCTATTAGAGTATGATTTGATGGTTGTACATAGATCTGGAGTGTTGAATCGTGATGCGGATGGGTTATGTCAAAATCCATGAACAAGTCAAGTTGACGAGATTGGGGCTCAATAGCATGATGATATTCATGAATAGTTGGTGCAAGGTTGCATCCTCTTTTGAGTATGTTCATTCTTGGAAGCTATGTGATATCTCTTGGGTCTTTTTATCTCAATGCTCGACATCGACATCGTTGTTCAGAAAGTGGATCTATTATCCATGGACGTTGAGACATCCATGATGTTGTTGGAATATTTTCATATATATAGTTTTGGTGGATATGTTGAGTGCCAAGAAGTGAGCTCAAGTTCTAAAAAGAGCTTGATGGTTCATATGGAAAGGTATTAATCTTCTTTGTGTATGGAGAGATGGCAGCATTTTATTGTGTCACTTCTATCTCAAAGAACATAGATGGTTAGACATGCTCTTGAAGAGTTAGATCATTTTTTGTGAAACAGACATGTAACTTACTTCAAAATCACTATTAGTGGAGATGTATGCAGACTAAGGTGCATCAATTTGTGGCATGATATATGACATGTGATTTTGTTTGTGTTTGGGCATCATTCAACATTCCTATATCATAGTTACATCCCCTACCAATTATTGGACTTGGTTATTGTTGGAGCTTGGATTTTGCATGATCTTTTGTCATTGATTATACAACATTATGAATATGTGTTGGTCATGATGGAGTATTTTTCCAAGTAGATTGAGTTTGTGGCATTGCCTAACAACTCAGGTGCATGAACAACTTATTCCTTCTTAGCTTTCTTGCTTAACCAACTTGATGCAGCATCGGAGGTGTTGATTGATCGCGATATTGAGTTTTGGGCTAGTTTCATACTTGTGTGATCAAGTGTTGATTGATCATTGTATCACCTCAAGAGATCATCTAAGGTAATGGTCTAGTAGAGAGATTTGTTCACACTAAAAAGAGAATACTGAGAAAGTTTGGCTTGGTGAAAAATCATCTTAAAGACTTGGATATCTAGTTATCATGATTGGTCATGGGTTATTGATTTAGCTAAAAATCATGTCTAGTGTCCTTCTCACCGTACCTTTCATTATTTGATAGAGATCAAATCTTACTTGCAGCTATTTTTTTGAAATTCATGTGCAGTCTTCAACTTCGATAACTTTGATGTTAGGCTTAAATGTTAAATTATCTATGGAAATTGTTTGTGGTAAAAAATTCTTGTAATAAAAAATAACCTGATATATTTAAAGATGCAAAATAAATACAACAAGCTTGTGAAATCATTCAAGCATCATTTTCAAATGGCGGCCCTTCATATTGATTTCAATTTCATCATGTCCGTAAATAAATTTTATTTTTTATTTGACTAAGCAAAGCACAATTCAATAAGTATTGAAATCGCTTAGAAAAAAAAAAACAAAAAACACCTCAACTTAATCAATTTAGGTATTTGACATAATTTTGTTGGTTATGTATTTTTTATATGATTTTTTATTCATAGTTATATAATGATGGATAAAAAGATTTTATTTGATCCGAAGTATCATTTGGATACTTTTTAACTTTTAGGAAAAAAAGGATGTGCAATGATTTGTTTATGGTTCAATATGGTTTAAATAGCTATAGTAATTTTTCCAATATTTTTGTCTCTTATTATAAGTTCTCGCTGAGCCCAACCTAAAAAGCAAATGATATCCACTACTTTTAATCCTATTTGCATTGGTTTGTGCACATATTAATGTGTAATAATTTCTCATAAACTTGGTCCTCTTGTGCAAACTTGAATGAAACAATCCACTGAATCTTCTGTTCATCAATTTAAACTTTATACAAAAAGTGTTGTGACCATGAATATTCATATCAGTTCATAAAAATATATTATTTTGAGATTAACATATAGTATCTACACTTGTCAGTAAATTTTAGCCAAAAAAATATATTTTTTCAAACAAACACTCAACCGGATGAGCATTTCAACGATAGATACATGGCCTCCAAGCCAACCACAATCTTGCAAGGATCTGTTGAGATGTATGTTAACCCTTATCCATGATTCACATGTGTAAATACTCTAGGTGATGAAAACATTATTCCATATGACCTTTATATAGTCCCGCACCTAGACCAAAGTATTTGTGCTTGTAAGATTTATGTAAATCAATCATTGTATTTTTTTTAACTCTTTTTCAGATGTTTATAAAAATATTGTCTAATGTTTCAATCACATGGTGATTCATCAAGTGTTTTAGAGAAGCCCTAGAAGCAAATACCTAGTGACATGATTAAAGTTGATGATTTTAGACTAGATCCTCCAATATGATCTTGAATGAGACAATCCATGGAATCCTTAATTCACCATTTTAAACTTTATAAAGAAAGTGTTGTAACCGTAAATATTATATAAATAATTTTTTTTAAAAATTAACATACACTACCTACACTTGTCTGCGGATTTCAGTAAAAAAAAATATTTTTTCATATATGCATTTAATCAATGAGTATTTCAACAAAACAAACATGGTCTATGAGCCACCCATGATCTCTCAAAAATTCATTGATCCTTTTGTTACCTCTAGTCCATGATTAACATGTGTAAATGCTTCAAATGATGAAGACATTATTTCACCTGACCTTTACATCCCCCACCCATACCAAAATATTTATGCTTGTCAGATTGTTGCAATTCAATCATGATATTTTTTATATTTTTGTCTAGATATTGATGGAAAATATTTTTAAACATTTCAACTAATTGGTCTATAAATCAATGAGCACTTTGACCTCAAAAGTGAATTCCAAGAGTATAGAAAAAATTAAAATTTACAAAATATTTTATATTTATAAATGATTTGAATACACATATTTGGAGTGTATTCCGAGATGACATTTATCATTCATAGAATTAACACTTCTCTTAGAGCTTCATTATAAGCATTACCTTACTAATTTTTCTAAGATGAAAGTTATGGTCATACAAAACAAGAATTTTGGACAAATAATTCATGCACTTTGTTGTTGCTTGCAATCAATTCATTTCAATCATATTTTTCTAGAAAAAATGAAATATGGACTTCAATTTCATAGTCCACATTCCTCATCACTAGATAGTATATTCTCCTAATCTAAGATAGCTTTCTTCAGAAACATGGTGTCTTTGACACTAATTGACATGATCTTATTGTAGCCAAAAGTTTTTGTTTCTAAAAGATTCACCTCATCTATATTGATCTTGAGATTTTTTTCCTAGTAAACTTTTTGGGATGGTAAGAACCCACAAATTCCTTTAAGGGTTCTTATCATTCATCACAAACTCATTTGAGATCAATGTCATGTATCAGATGATCTTCAACCTTTCTTGTGTTTCTTGTCCATATTCTTTGATGTTGAGTAAAATGAGGCATGTTCATCTTCTTTTGATCGTGCCGTCGATCTTAAGGAATGCCTACTTTGCTGGATGATTTTGTGCTTTTCATCTATGTTTCAATGACTTTTTCCTTCTATAGTTTGTATGTTTCGATGGAAGTTCAAAAATTTGATGTATTTTCTTGAAGAGGAAAACAAAAGCATTTTTATTAGAAGACAATACACGCAAAACACTAAATCACTCAAAGAAGTGTTTATTTTTTCATTACAAAATAAATAAATGATATATTTATCACTTCCAAAATACACCATTTTTCTCAAGGCACTGAACTTTTAGTTTATTTTTCATCGATTGGTGAACGAAATGGTACAAGTCAATGTCTAATTTCATTAAAATGCATGTACTTTCCTTGCAATAAAGTTGGACCTTCCTTTGGATTTCAACGTAGGTTCAATTTCAAACCTCAAATTTTTTCTATTCAAATGTAAAAAGGTTTTATCACATTTGGAGCCTGGTCATTCGTAGACAGGAATAAGCAACAGCTGGTGGGGGTGGAAAAGTCGCGAGCTTGTGAATCTCCACCGAAAGAATGGGCCCAAAAAGTTCTCTGCTATGTACTCTGGTGTTTTTCACCTCGTTTACGTATCATGCTGCATTTCCGGTCAGCCTGCCTTTGGAAGGTCTGCATGGTGATTGGCTCTACTCTCATACGTATAATTGCAAGACATGTTGTCATTGACATGAATGAACGTTGTCTAAGGTTCTAGTATGCATGAAACATGTTCAACTTGACTGATTTCAATCTTGAACGCTTAGGTCCACCACAATGCAGAACTTCTCTTTGCACTGCCTACAACCGAAAGTCTTATGGTCTTCTGAATGACTCAGGCTGATGAGCACGACATCAGCTTCATAGCCATTGGCGTTTTTCCTGGATCTATGAAGGCGTAAGCTATGGCCGACCATGCCTGCCCACTCTTTATTCTGCCTTTAAGCTCTGAACTACTGGTTCCAGGTGTTTTCATCTGACGGCACAAATATATATTAAACAGAAAGAGAACCAAACTAAAGATTTCAAGGTATTGTAATTTATTGCTTGTTCATTCAAGGTAGTGGAAGTGACATTCTTGAAAGAGAAATCCTGTCATCCAAGCGTTTTAGTTCGAGAGGTCAAAAAATCCATTTTACTCGCCAGATTTTATGTTGAATGCACTAGGCTTTTGTGCATGTCCAATGAAGAATCGAGTAAGCCGATGCGATCCATCTGCGTTTGCCATACGAGCAATGGTAAATCTTGTTTTGTCATTTTTTGACCCTTCAATTTGTTGACGCACAATTGTTTTATTGGGAGCCATGCAATAGAAAATTCCAGTTTCATCCATATTGTAGATGTCTTTTAGCTCAAAGTGGCTAAATCTTTCTTGAAGAGATGGGAAAGTCTCTTTTACTGCGGCCACATTGGCGGATCCACTTTCGCCATGAGATTTGAATGCCTTCAAATGATGGCAATTTTTGAACTTCTCTATCCGCCCATTGGAAAAAGAAGGAGGATTTTCAATCTGCAGCCATTCCACTAGCGTGATACCTTTTGCTTTGATGAGCTTTGTTGAAATAGCCACACATCGGGCTTGGCACTGAAGAATCCATTCTGCAAGAGCTTGATCCAGCTTGGGGTGCTTCACAGTGTGGACATGTTGTAGAATTGATTTGCTTCAATTTTAAGCACCTTAATTCATCAATTTGAAAATGGATTGTTGTACTTCTTTTGAAATTTGACAAAAATAATTGACCAAATGTGAGGAATTTTCTCCTTGGTCATGTTGGTTTTCACATTGAATAACCTACTCAATTTTTTCTTCATTGAGTAGAAGATCTCATGTAGCTTGTCCATAGCTTTCATCTTCTTGATGTGGTTTCAAATGAATTTCTTCTTGTCCACCACATGGAAGGCAAAATTCTTGTATCCCATGATACACATGATTGTTAATCTAACTTCTTTATTAAGATTAAGCTTACGATTACTTTTGTATCGATCACTTGTGACAATTATGACTGCACGCAAAGAATTAACAATTGAAACTCAATATTCTTCTCTATAGGTGAATTCTTCAAAAATCATGATTCATTTGTTACGATTAATAATTCGTCAATGGAAGGCCAACAAATATTTAATACATTGGATGATGAAAATAATTATTTTGTTGTTTAATGAGAATCAAGAGTTATATTCTATCACATGGATATCTTATCTTTATTAGACGTGACTAGTATTTCATTGGATTAACTTAAGATTTCGAAATATAGGGATAAGATTGACTTAATACACTAAAGTCAATTGAAAGGTAGTTGGATTTCTAGAACGTCCAAGTTGACTAATTGCATGTCATCATATAAACATTCTCATTGAGAATTGTGAACTCTATCTTGATTAAACTTGATCAGACTAAATCATGAAGTACAGTAATAATGAGAGTTTGGTATGAAGATTAGATGTTCACACTTTGTGTAAAAGAGGCAATAAAGCTATGATTATCGAAGTTTGAATTATACTTCTAGATATATGATGAGCTTCCAAAAAGCCATTGTAAGTAAATCTCAATGAGAATCAACCCAAAAGTCACATACCTTGACTGTAAAAATGAAATCCGTATTTCATTTGAAAATCATGATTGAAAGAAAATGATTGCAAGTAACAACAAAGTACATGAATTTTTTTTCAAGTACTCTTGTTTTGTGTAACATACAAATAATACAAAGATAATGTACTTTCTAGTCTTGTAGATTCGGTCTCACATGAATGGGATGTCAAAAAAATAAAAAAAAGTCAAATATGCAAGTTTAAGCTTTTTTATCACACTTTGGACATCGTAGTGCAAGAGTTCAACCATTCATAACATAATTCTCATCGATCAAAACGAATTTAGATAGCTTTACAAACTAAGATATTTTATTAATATGGGTGATCCCAATACAAAAATCAATCATATACCAAACACAAGCTAGCAGAAGTTCTTTTAGAGAGATCCTTGATGACCAAGCTTGTGGATCAAATTCATGGGTATCTTCATAGGAATCCCAACACTAGTAAAGTAGGCCACCGTGATCTCTACTTTGAAAGGATTATGTTCAACCATGGCTACTCATGATCAATTCCTATCACAACTCTTGCAAATTAAAAATATCTCATCTAACTATTTAAGGCATATTTGTACACAATCCTAGAGTTCCTACTCGAATTGCTACCTACAGAAATGATGCCCTGCTATTTCTTTGGAAAATATATACACCATCCGATGACATCTCTAACTTCCATGCAAAAGCATCCATGCTCACTTGTAATTCTCTATTGTCCTCTTTAATCTCCCTCCAATGGACACGTATCGCTTCCTCACATTTGCATCCTATGTCTTTGTACACATTTTTTCGTTTATCTTTCAAGTCACAAGGAGTGTTCATTACCGGTAACATTCATGTAACAAAAAAGATACATAATCAATAGAGGGTATTTTAGATTCATTCCCAAGGGAATAAGATATTCAGAATAACCCAACCTGAAGGTAAAAGACGAGTTTAGTCTTATTTAGGTCACTCTGCACTTCCAAGTTCAAAGTATAGTACAAATAAGAGATCCGCGAATCATTTGAATAATGCTGTTATGATCCTCTTTAAAGTCCTATATCTATCGGACAAATAATTTCCAAACTTAACAGCTATGTGGATAATTATTTGTACATTTTGCAAGGCCAGAATCATTAGCCTAGCTAACCAGGAAGTCATTATACATCAAGATTATCGCCTCTGTAATGTCTGATTTTCCAAAGCTGGAGTTGGAGTGGGAGGTTCACTATACCTCTCAAAATGTCATCCCTGTTTACAGTTAGCCAATGAAACATGTGGCCACTAGCCTCCATATTAAAAGAAATCCATGACAACTCCATATAAATCATGAGAACTCCATAAGTGAGCCACGTCCAACAAAGTGAAAAGAATAAGGGATACAAGTATATTAAAAGAGGAAGGGATACTAAGATTGGAAAACCAGAAACAATGACGTCTGCAATACTCAGTCAGGTGACAACTGCAAGAAAAATCCATTTAAGCATTAATTGAACAAAAGTAAACTAATACTGCACTGCATTTAGTGGAGGTCATGAAGAATTTTTTAGTTACATGGGTTTGCGTCAAGTGTGGGAGCTCCATTGCGTATTCGTTCATCTAGCTTTTACTGTGACTTCTTTTGACCGCTGATCCCCAAGGTGGAGCCCAGGGCCCCTAGGTTTTACTGTGACTAGTTTTGACTTCTGAACCCCCAGGTGGAGTCCAGGCCCCAGACTTCCAGACCCAACTAATATATGAACATGTCATGTTGTAAACATACTATGAAGAGAAAAGGACGCATAGGAATATTCTGTGGTGTCAAAGAACACGCAAATGAGCAAAATTGAGTACTCAGAATTGAGAGAATTTATCGTAAGGCACAGCTTAGCCTCTCCAAGGTCTGTCAAAAACACTAGCAATACTACTGTATGTATACTAGGTTCTTTGCATACTTGACCATAAGTTATTACATTCGTTCTTTTCTAAAACCCCGGCAAGTAGTACATGGAAGAAATCAAAGGGGGTAACGCAGGCTAGTCTCCAACACTATCACAATGTGAAATATGTCATATTGCTTTTAACTATCTAAGTCAAATAGTTTTCATACTATAAGAGCATTATACTGTGATTGATTCCCTATAGATTGCAGAGGTAGTTCAAGTTATGATTTTCTTACAAAACCTCGTAAGATTCCTATTCTGGCTCACATAAATGATACCAGAAAAGGTGATGACAACAAGAATAAATGGTGAAGTATAGAGAGTTACCCTATTCCTCCAGGCGCAACATGTTGAACGACAGGTTTCACTTTTCCAACGAAGACATACTATACATACTCTGAAGCACGTAGGCTAGCATAGATAATATAAGAGCGTTTTTCTTTCAATATATTTTTATTTTACTCAAGAAAATATGTCAAATTTCTCAATGCATGGAACTCTACAAAGATTTGCCTTGTTTATGCCCTGAGAATATCTATACGAAGAGTGGATTTCCTCCCATCTAATGTATTGATCACTAAAAAACTCTTGTGATGCTCCAAGGTGAATGGCCATCGAGCTGTGACCAAACTTGATATCTATACAATATGACAGTAACGCTAAAGTTTCAAATAGTTGTTATTCTGGTGAAATTTTCCATAGCTTCGGTGATTACATTTTACTTCTAAAATAAGTTCAGAAACGTGAAAGCAGTTTGAAGTGCACAATGCTGATTATGGCCCAAGATACTACAAGAATTATACAGGATTTGTAAACTTTTGAGATCGAGGAGCATTTCGTCGCCAAACATGCATGCGCTGAGCTCTAGATAGCTCACGATTCACAATTTCCACGACATCCAGGGACTAAATACGGTTGGAATTTAAGTTTAGATTCGACGCGTCATACATCTAGAATGCAACTAAAGGACAGTCTGTAAACATTTCCTCATACACATGGTAGGAAAACCATGCAGCTAAATATCCTGGCTGGAGCTGCTTATTGCCTGTGGTGGAATTATTTCCATGACGAAGGAGATGATAGATCGGTGGGCCATTCGCATGATCCATCACAAAGTCATTATTCTTCAGGAGATTAGTATATAAGGGTTACAGAAAATTTGCAAGGATCAATAAGAACTCACTATCAAAGCTCATTTTTTCATGGTGTCTCATTTCCTTCAAATATCTTCGTCACTGGCTGTCGTCAAGTTAAACATACTGTCATTATCACAGAAATATAATATGAGAGAAAGGGAGACGCATGGAATAAAAAGCGTGATGAGTTTCATCGACTCAGGTAAAAGCCAAGCAGGCTAGAAAATATCCAACCGGGGGCCAAAAGAAAAGGAGAATGTAATATTACATAATACGGAGTCAGAAATATTGTTATCCAGATTGTTAATATTTCATAAGACGGTATAGTTTATTATTACTTGCGAGATACTGTAGACAGGAAGTGGAAAAAGTCAGGTAAAACACTTATCGGCAGTGAAGAATCAACTCGTAAATATGGTAGGTAACCCACAGTCCAACGACGAAGAAAAGGAGGTGTGCTAAAGATCCGGTTCACTTACAGAAAATGTGGTTCACTAAACGCCCCGTGTCAATGCATAGTATCGTTTTACATACACTTAGATGCAACCTTCAACAGTTGAAGGTCAACGGACGTCAGACTGGGAGACAGTGTGAGTCCTAATCTTGTATGTCCAGATTTCAGATATATGCAGATTCAATTATGTTCAGTCCCAGTGACATCAGAATAGGATTGTATTAATATTTATGGCACAAATCATCGCTCGCCATGGATCATGATTGTGAAGAAAGGCTCGTACTGTCAAAACTACCTCACGATTCGGAAGGTGTGGTGGTAGTAGTAGATTACAAATGTTTCACTCGGTTCGGTCCACTATGATCATACAGAGAGGACGGTCTGGAAGATGGTAAAGGAGGCATAGGTATTGCACCTCGCATTATGCACAATGCATCTCGCATACTGGGTCGAGCATCAGGAACCGGATCGCAACACAAGAGACCGAGATGCAGTAGCAACTCAGGTTGACCTTCATCAAACGCCTTTCCCAGCCTCTCATCTATATAAGAGTTAATATTACCTTCCACCACCTTACTGCACACACTTTCTACAAGTAATCCTGGATCAGCAGGGTCACAATTCACTGCCCGAGAACCAGTCACGATCTCCAGAGTCACTGCACCGAATGCATAAACATCCGTTTTCTCTGTGAATTTTTGAGTGGCTGGTACTTCTGGGGCTATGTAGCCATACGTTCCTGCAACCTTGGTAGTGGCGACGTCTTGATGATGATCCATCTTCCGAGCGAGCCCAAAGTCACCTAACATGGCATTAAACTCCTCGTCCAACAAAATGTTGCTGGATTTAAAATCCCTATGAATGACCTGTTGTCGCCAGCCCTTGTGAAGATAGTGCAAAGCCTCTGCAGCACCCAGGATGATCTTGAATCTA
Organism: Marchantia paleacea; assembly: GCA_014180765.2. Taxonomy (NCBI): domain Eukaryota; kingdom Viridiplantae; phylum Streptophyta; class Marchantiopsida; order Marchantiales; family Marchantiaceae; genus Marchantia; species Marchantia paleacea. The sequence goes on from MUAA02000018.1 coordinate 6,711,830, forward strand.
AGCTCCCAAGATAATACCGAACCAGCAGCTGGATGGACCAGAGCTCTGTCTAGACTTCCATTAGGCATCAGTTCATACACGAGCAGAAACTTGTCTATGTCCAAGCACCAGCCCAGCAGCTTCACTACGTTGCGATGCCACAGTTGGCTGATGATGGACACTTCCGCCATGAACTCCTTCAAGCCCTGCTTCGACTCACTCCTCACTCGTTTCACAGCAACAGATTGACCAGTGTCCGGTAACACACCCTTGTACACACTGCCGAAACCTCCTTCGCCTAGTTTAGACTCTTCCTGGAATTGACCTGTGGCTTTGCTGAGCTGCTTGTAACTGTATTCTACACTAACTCCCATATGGCCAAGACTTTTTGTTTGTTTCATGGCCGTGTAACTCTTTCGTTTGCACAGAAACAATGTCAAGAGTCCGAACAGGAAGACTGCGAGCGCGCCTCCTGAAACTGATGCAATTATGGCCATAACATCGGTTCCCCCTGATCCAGATGGAGTCGCATTCGGGGTCGGTCCAGGTGCATCTACGGTGGTAGATGGAAAATGTTCGAAATACCACTCTCTGATGTCGCAGTAACTATACCCCGCACCATTTCCAGCTGAAAATCCTACGTAAACTTGAGGTACGCTAACGAAAATATTTGACAGATCGACAGTGTAGTTCAAGAAGTTCAGATTGGGCTCGATGCTGGAGTAACTTATTCTGATTCCTAGAAGTTTTGACAGAGATTCGTAATCGATCCAGGCGTGGATTTCTCAGCCTATGAGGGCAACGCCTGCTTCTTCAGCGTCTCTTTGTACCTTTGAGTGGATCCGATCCACGTCTACGCCCACGTGATTCGAGTTGATATCGCCGATGTTTTCAAGATTATCGATGTCGTAGTCGTTCTGCCGCACGTCAAACTCGATGGCCAGTGTCTCTGACCTCGGGCTTGTATGATTGTAGACGCCGAGACCGTAACCTCTGACTCCGGGTTGGTGAGGTGTACCGAGCATCACGAATGTGAATCCATCACCTCTGGTCTCACCACCACCCGACTCTGTGATCAGGAACCCGAAAGACGTTCTGAGGGAATTCCACTGACTTCTTGCAGTGTCGAACAACTGAATCGGAGCGGTCTTGGTCACCATGGAGTATGCCTCTGGTACAGGATCCGTCCTGTTTACGGGTATTGGCCTCATCATTTCCAGATCTCCAGATGACTCGCTGATACTATAAATCCCATGGCACCAAAACTCTTCGTCTGCGTCACACGTGAAAGGTCTCTCGCTTGCGCCATACGTAAAATTCTCCGACAAGGCAAGAACATGACACTGTAATGCCAAAATCGATAAGACTGCTACTAAAACCTGCACGAAGGTAATTCTAGACTTGAACATCCTCGTGTATGCTATAAATTGGAGCTGGACGACCACTTCAGACGCAAACATTCTATTCTTGAGCCACAACTTGTACCCCCTGCAATAAGCTGCAATCGACAGTACAGATCCTTCAGCTGGTTGGTTTCGTGGTACGTCTAGATTTCCGTCACGCATCAGTCTATACACAAGCAGAAACTCGTCTGTTTCTGTTTTTCCCTGGAAACTTCCGTCCTTAGAAATATAAAGAATGAAAAACCCAAAGGCTTAGCGTATGTCTTGTCCCATGGTTCCCTACGAGCCGGACTCTATAAAAAATTGTTGTCTGCAAGCGCATCGGACAACAAGTCGTGTGTATACATCAGGATCACGATAGGGCAAATGTCTTTTACTGCACCTTCTCAAAGTCTTATGTCGACCCGAGTCCCAAGGATTTGACTGATACGAAGGATGACATGACTCCACAGGAGATCTTTGAATTTTAAGCACCCCAGCTAAGATGCTTCTCTTACATATTATATTGTTTAATTATATTTCAAACTTGTAAGTACTTCGGAAACCTGTATAGAACAGCGTTTCACGAAATCCCACATAGACTACTGTACTAGCCAACTTTCATGACTTTCAGAGAGAGTTGGAGCTATGGAGATCCAACTCTAGCAGAATCTATTCATTTCGAGATTCTGGAACATGAGAAGTTTGTATTCTTCTTCTCAGTCTCACAAACTTCATATCCTTTCGTGTTCTATAATACAGTTGTTGTTGACTTCTGCAAAACCGTTTATAGAAGAAAAATATCAGAGCCCCGTTAGAAATCGGTTTGATCAGACTGTGTGCCACATCTACAGGGGACAGACCATAGAAGGTCAGCGAGAAAACTGCAAGCAGAAGAAGATTTCCAGGGGAATCCGGTAAGTGCCCTGAAGATCATCCAGATTGACCTTTATAGTAGCAACGATCCGATCATCTGAATTGATCCCTTAAAACAGTGGCCAGGATTTCGGTAAAACCACCGGCGCCATCTTAAGAGACTCAGTCTTAAAAGTTGATGTCCATGAACACCAAACTTGACACATCAAATGAGCACCTTGATGTATACAACAAGTAGAAGAATTTGTGCTCTCGAGAGAAAGAAAACACATTCAAATCATCTTTCGATGGTTTAGAGCATGTTTTAACCTGGAGGCATTTGAACAGTTCTTCCATGCCCTTTGCATTGCCCATGGGTTCATTGGTCTGCTAAGTTAAGTCCTTGTTGCAAAGTCTTTGTGGTTTTTTTAAAGAGATAAAGCTGACACATATAGATCCATATCATCAATCCAACCCGAGGTTTGAGCTTTTTCTTGTAGAAACTCTAGTAAACTAGCATTAGAATTTAAAAACAATAATGGTGAGATAGTAGATCATTGTGGAATGCTAGAATTCACAGACACAGAGGTATGCTTTTTGCCATCAAGATTTACAAGATTTTATGTTTGTCAAAAAACCAAAGACCCATTTCATTAATGATGACGCTAATTGCACTCAATCAAGATGTCTTGTAAGATGCTATCCTGAACATTGTCATAAGCACCTTCCATGTCCAAGAATAAGAGTGATGTAACATGTCGTTTGTTCCATGAACGTTTCATGGCTTGAGAAAGTTGAATTGTTATGTCAATAGTGATTCTACTTTATGTTCTTCAATAATGAGAACTAGGCTGTAGTGCAAGATTGGTTTCCTCTAGATATGAAAATCTATTGCATATGATAGCCTCAAGCAATTTTTCTTATATATTGAACATAATTATTGGTCTATATGATTTAGGCAACGAGTAATCAGTTTTGTTTAACTTTTGAATAATGAATGTTCTAGATTGTCTCAAGACTAGAGGGTGATATTATCACCCTCTAGCCTAATATAATGCCGCGAATATCAAAAGTAAAAACTCCTACAAAATTTTCAGTCTGTTTTTAAGAAAAGCCATGCTTATAAGATATGTTCATGGACATTTAGCAGTTTAAGTGTTAAATAATGCTTGTTGGATCTCAACGATAGTCAGAAAAGATCAAGTGCAAGGTACAAGTTTATTAAGATTTCTAAATGTGGTTCTACTGAGGGAAGGGAATAAGTTTTAATACATAATTTCACATTTCTCTTTTTTTGTATGCACTAAAGTGCCATCAAGTTTTCGAAGGAGGAATAAGCGTGAAAAAAGAATTGAATGAGTGGATTTAGAATCATGAACGAGAGATATGCGAAGCATGGAGAAAAACTAATATGGGAGTGACGACAATGGATTACATACTTGTCTCCTGCTCAACTTCCAAACCGACGGTTAGCGATGCAAATGCATAGCAACAATCGATAAGATCTCCGCAAGTTTTTCTCCTCAAACCTCTAGGTTTTTCATCAAGAACCTCTCAAAGCGTAAGAGCTTTATCGTTTATAAGACGTCTCATGGATGCTTGCAGGCGGTAAGGCTACGAATGCCGTAGGCCAAGCCTGCAACTCCTCTTTGTCTATGAGAGGTTGGTGGTAGTGACATTCGGATAATGTTGCTGCAGGAGAACCAAAGCTCTTTCAGTCGTGAAACCCTTACCATAGTAAATCACGATTGGATCTCGACGGGGATCTTCGCAATGTTTCTACATGAAACCTCGATCTTGTCTTATAGAGCAACTTCTAAGCGCATAAACAGCAGTTTAGTTTTACGGTGATGAAGCCTTCGCGGAGGTAGCGCCACGACTGTCCACGCACTGCTTCGAGTCGGCTGCAGAGGGATCAAAATGATCTTAACAGGGTCAGTGTTTGATCGGTTGTTGAATATTGAGAAGTCGCGCACAGCTCAGGGTAGAAAGCACTGCTTATCTCACGGAGATCGAGATGAAAACCGGATCATGGTACCCGCATGGTTCTCATGACCCTCAAGAAGTTCTTATGATAGAACTTCCTACCACAGTAACAAGCTGCTGCGCTAGCTATTTCATTGCGGAGCTTGTCTTATGGAGCCACTTCTAAGTGCATAAACAGCAGTTTAGTTTTATGGTGATGAACCCTTCGAGGAGGTAGCGCCACGACTGTGGGTGGTCTTGACATCGTGCAAGATGATGTAGAACTACAGTTGCATCATTTAGAGCAATGTGTGAACACGTAGGTCCACCACAATGCAGAACTTCTCTTTGCATTACCTACAACCGAAAGTCTTATGGTCTTCCGAATGACTCAGGCTGATGAGCACGACATCAGCTTCGTAGCCATTGGCGTTTTTCCTAGATCTATGAAGGCGTAAGTTATGGCCGGCCATGCCTGCCCACTCTTTATTCTGCCTATAAGCTCCGAACTACTGGTTCCAGGTGTTTTCATCTCACGGCACAAATATCTAACCGGCATTTTAAACAGAAAGAGAACCGAACTAAAGATTTCAAGGTATTGTAATTTGCTTGAAGAGATATGATGGGACTGTTGAGATATCAAGCTCAACTCATGATCCACCTGGCTGATTCCCCACCGACATACATTACTGGCACGTGTAGCGAATACGAGGATCATTGCCAGTGATACTACAACTGGACTTCACTGACGGGTCTACCTACCGAGAGTGATGGAATACCTACCTGGCCGGTCACTCACTAGCGGTTTCACATGCACCATTGTACATACTCTAGTTATCTCTTGTACTTTCCATTTATGTTGTAGACCTAGCTTATCGATTGTTGTGGTGAAGAAGAAGAAGAAGATTTCAGCCTTCCTTCCGCGTGTACACTCATGTGTATGTGTGTGTGTGTGCTTGCAAGAGCTCAAGCTCTCCTTCTCTATCTCTTTACATGGTATCAGAGCTTGGTGTGGCTAAGGAGCTGTGAGCGGCAAGCAGGAGAAGCAGTTTAGGGTAAGAGCTTTACTATCTCTTCCCCATTGTGTCCTACTACATCCTTGGCACTTGTGATTCGGGAGGTCTCGGCAAGAAGCTCGGATTGAGAAGCTGTCTTCTTAAGTTTGTGTGGCTTGGAGAGGTGTGTGGTACCTTGCACTGAGACTGTGCGGCCGAAAATGCATTTCGGGTTCATCTCGACCTCCGAATTTGAGATAGAGTGCGTTCGCGTGCTCCTCGGGTTTCTGCAGGTTTGATAATTTCAAAATGCAGAGACAAGATTTGTGCATACAGAGAGTGCACACGCTGCATAAGAGTGTTGTAGGTGTTGTTGGGTGTATGTATGCTTATTGTGGTAACTAGCAGTGACATACTGCATAGACTAGGCACCGCTGCAGACTTGTGAGTACATTGTGTAGGTTTTGGCTACTTGCAGATATGGCCAACAATGATGGCATTAGTGGACTTATCAGTGAGAAGTTGGACAAGAACAACTTCCATGCTTGGAAGTTTAGAATGACCAACTTTCTGATGGGTAAGGGATGCTGGGACTACATTGAGGGTGACCAGCAAGCTCCACCCGAATTACCTGAATCGAATCCGACTCCTGCAGAGTTGAAGCCAGTCAAGGATTGGAACCAGGGAGCAAGAAAGGTCATGTATTGGCTATCTGTTAGTGTGCAGGATGGCATGATTGGGCATATACAGGATGCCACTTCACCTAAGGAGGCTTGGAACAAGTTAGTGTCATTTGATACTACAAATACAAAGCAAGGAAGTTGCAGTTGAAGAATGAGCAGAACACAGTAAAGAAGGAGAATTTGTCCATCAATGATTACACCTTGAAGATCAAAGGCATATGCGAATCTCTTGCCTCTATTGGTGTTACAGTAGAGGATGATGATAAGGTTGAGGTATGCTTGCGTGGCTTGACACCTGCATACAAACAGTTCAAGACATCCATTCAGACTCGGGAAAACATTCCCAGTTTTGCAAATTTGATTCCTATGCTGGTTGTTGAAGAGAAGAACCTTGGTGAAGATGCATCGTCTTCACAAGGCAGAAATAGCAATTCTGAGCAGGTCTTCTACTCTAACAGAGGTAGAGGTAGAGGATGTGGTGCAGGTCAAGGTCGCAGTCATGGCAACCAGAATCAAAGCCAACAGCATCAATCAAATGATATGCATGGATCAAACAATCGTGGACGGGGACAGTCTAGAGGCAGGGGGAGGGGTCGCAGAAATTTTCAGAGAAATCAGACAGAGAATGATAACAGAGAATGTTGGGGTTGTGGACGAACAGGTCACTTTGAGCGTGACTGTCCATCCAGAAATCAGGGTGGTAGAAGACAGCAAAACAACTATGTATCTACAAGTAGAAATACAGATGATTCAGAGAGGCTCTTTGTGATGCAACACATGATGAATACTATGTCTGCAAATGTAGCAAAGTGTGGTAAAAATGTATGGTATGTGGATTCGGGTGCTTCGAATCACATGACCAGCCATGGAGAATGGTTCAAAGAACTCCAAACTTTGCAAAATCCTGGTTATGTAGAAACTGGGGATGATACTACACACCCTATTGCGCATAAAGGAAATGTGCCATTGTCATTACAGGATGGCAATGTAAAGTACTTGGCTGATGTACTTCATGTTCCCAACATCACAAAGAACTTAGTTTCTGTTGGGCAAATGGTTGAACAGGGTTTGCATGCACGGTTTAATGCAGACGGCTTGTATGTAGAAGAATACAAGAAGGATGGGAAGCTGGTTGCGCAAGGAAAGAAAGTGGGCAGAATGTTTACTCTTGATGTAAATGTGCCCCAGATGAATGCTGCAATGTTTGCACATGGTTCAGGATTTGTTGCAAATGTCGAAATGTGGCATAAAAGAATTGGACATGTAAATGTTCAAAGGCTGAAAATAATGCAAAGTCGAGAGCTTGTAACAGGTTTGCCAATGTTCAAAGTTGCTGATATGCAGAAAGTTTGTGAAGCATGTCAGTTTGGAAAGCAAGCAAAAGGGGCTTTTCCACATGATAAGCATGTAAGCAGCAATGCATTGGAAGTGGTACATTCAGATGTGTGGGGTCCAGCAAAAACTGCGTCTATGGGTGGATGCAGGTTTTATGTTACTTTCATTGATGACCATACTCGCAAAGTATGGGTATACTTCATGAAGGAGAAGAGTCAGGTGTTTACTCACTTTCAGAATTTCAAGGGCATGGTTGAAAAACAGACAGGAAAGAATGTGCAGTGCCTGAGGTCAGATGGAGGGGGAGAATACTTCTCCAATGAATTTAGCAGGTTTCTGAAAAAGCATGGAATTCAGAGGCAAATTTCATGCAGGTACACTCCACAGCAAAATGGTGTTGCTGAGCGAAAGAACAGGCACATTGCAGAAGTTGCAAGAGCACTAATGGCTGAGAAGAACATGCCTCATTGTTATTGGGCTGAAGCTGTGTCTACAGCTGTGTACATTATGAACAGGATCCCTACTGCTGCAGTCCATGATGTGACACCTGAGGAGAAGTTTTCTAGCAAGAAACCAGATTTGTCACATTTCAAAGTTTTTGGATGCATTGCTTATGTACATGTGCCGGATGAGCTACGAACAAAGCTTGATCCAAAAGCTGAAAAATGCATTTTCATTGGGTACTCACTTGAGCAGAAAGGGTACAAATGTTACAACCCTGTCACACGTCAAGTAAGAGTGAGCAGGGATGTTGTTTTTGATGAAATGGCAAGTTGGTATGCTGATGTAAAAGAGAACGTGGTGACAGAAAATGCAGGTCCATCTTCACAGGTTTTGAGTGGACCGCAAGGGTCAACAACTACAAGCGCTGTTGAGAATCCTTGGAGTTGCAGGTTGTGTGAAAGGGGAAGCCCTGCTAGCTCATCAAATGTGTCACGAAAGGGTAAAGAAAAGGTTGATGATGCCCCAATGCTGCCAAACTTGAGTGCAAGTTATGATGACATAGATGGACATTCTAGTGGTTCTGAGCATAGTCTTGATGAGGAGATTGGAATACACTCTTTGAAGACTCCTGGTGTAAAGAAGGCCTTAGAGGGCATGAATGAAAAGATGAGAAGATCTACAAGAGTGAAGAAGCCAGTGCATCGTTTCATGTATGATAGCTATGTGGCTCACCATTGTGCATATATGGCGAAGATTGTGCAGGATGTAGAACCCAATTGCTTTGATGATGCCATCGGCGATGTAAAATGGGAGAAAGCCATGGATGAGGAGATGGCTGCACTTGATGCAAATGATACATGGGATCTTGTCCCATTGCCAGAAAATAAAAATGTGATTGGCTGCAAATGGGTATACAAGGTGAAGCATAATAGTGATGGCAGTGTGAGTAGGTACAAGGCTAGATTGGTAGCCAAAGGGTATGCACAGACCTATGGGATAGATTATGAGGAGACTTTCAGCCCCGTAGCTAAGATGACTACAGTTCGTGCTATTATTGCAGTGGCTACATCAAAAAGTTGGTTGTTGCACCAAATGGATGTGAAGAACACATTCTTGCATGGTGACTTACAAGAAGAAGTATACATGGAGCAGCCACATGGTTATGAGGATGTGAGGCATCCCCATTATGTATGCAAGCTAAAGAAAGCTTTCTATGGGCTGAAGCAAGCGCCACGAGCATGGCATGCAAGAATGGTGGCACACTTGTTATTCATAGGTTTTTCTATGGCTGATGCAGATCACTCACTCTATATTCGAAAGAGTGAAAATGGTATTGTCATCGTATGCATATATGTAGATGACTTGATTGTTGGGGGTGATAATGAGGCTGAAATTCAGCATGTAAAAACTCTCTTGAAGCGAGAGTTTGATATGAAAGATTTGGGGGAACTGCGATACTTCTTGGGCATAGAAATTATACGCACACATGAAGGCATATGGCGGTCACAAAGAAAGTATGCATTGGATATGCTATCCAAGTATGGTATGGCTGATTGTAAGCCTATAGCAATGCCCTTGGATCAGAATTTGAAGTTGAGGGCTGATGAGGGTCAAGTGTTTCAAGACATTACTATGTATCTGAAGGTTGTGGGTAACCTAATCTACTTGACTATCTCACGGCCAGATTTGAGTTATACAGTTAGCTTGGAGAGCCAGTTTATGCAGTGTCCCAGGAAGCCACATCTTGATTCAGTGAGACGTACATTGAGGTATGTGAGTGCTACATTGGATTATGCACTCTTCTATGAGGCTGGCATTGAGTTGCAGCTCTATGGTTACACAGATGCAGATTGGGCTGGTAGTTCGAACGATAGGCGATCTACCAGCGGATTTATGCTCTCACTTGGGAGTGCTGCTACATGGAGCAGCAAGAAGCAACCCACAGTTGCTTTATCAAGTACGGAGGCTGAGTACAGGGGTGCTGCATTGGCAGCATGTGAGGTAGCATGGTTGCAGATGCTACTAGGAGACTTGGGGATACAGGTACCAGTTGTCATTCACTGTGACAACCTTAGCAGCATAGCGTTGGCACGGAACCCAGTGTTCCATGCTAGGACGAAGCACATTGAGGTGAACTATCACTTCATTCGAGAGAGGGTCTTGGATGGCGACATAGACCTCACCTATGTGAGGACAGATGAGCAGGTTGCAGATATCTTCACGAAGGCCCTTGGAGCAGAGAAGCTACGGAAATTTCGAGCAATGCTTGGACTACAGGAGCTGGTGTTGAGCTTGAGGGGGAGTGTTGAGATATCAAGCTCAACTCATGATCCACTTGGCTGATTCCCCACCGACATACATTACTGGCACGTGTTGCGAATACGAGGATCATTGCCAGTGATACTACAACTGGACTTCACCGACGGGTCTACCTACCGAGAGTGATGGAATACCTACCTGGCCGGTCACTCACTAGCGGTTTCACATGGACCATTGTACAAACTCTAGTTATGTCTTGTACTTTCCTTTTATGTTGTAGACCTAGCTTATCGATTGTAGTGGTGGTGAAGAAGAAGAAGATTTTAGCCTTCCTTCCGCTTGTACACTCATGTGTATGTGTGTGTGCTTGCAAGAGCTCAAGCTCTCCTTCTCTATCTCTTTACAGGGACTACATCCAAAGCTTGTAGCACTGTAGTCTTGCTCATTGAGGAGGAGTGTTGAATACAACCCCCGAGACAAGTAGCTTAAACCTATAAGTGATGCCCATTTAACAAAACTCTTTTTAGGTTCTAGTTGGGACTCTATCAAAGCTTAAGTTGCTTATTAGGTTACATTGAGGAGTTAAGCTGAGACTAAGGTTTGCATCTCAATTTATGTCTGAAACTTACCTATAAGTCTATGTATAAAGATCAACAATATACTGCATTCAATTTTTGAAATTTTCATTTTTTGTTTGAATACGAAACATGTGATTTGATAATTCTTGCAACAATAACAATAAGTGTCAACAACATATCCCGATATGCAACCGCTGGAAATAAATTCCAATTTTCGAAGCCTAGAATAAAGAGTAAATTTTGAAAACGATCTTCATATGCAACTTAGATCCATTGAGGAGTTGACACACTTACACCTGAAAATAACTTCCAATTTTGAAATCTCAGAATAGGCAATAAAAGTTGAGTAGAATCCCGGTATGCAACTTCTATGCATTGAGGAGTTGACACACTTACACCTGAAAACAAATTCCAGTTTTAAAAGCCCAAAATAAGCAGTAAATTTTGATGACTGCACTTACAAGACGTGAGTGTGATTAGAAGATCTTGACTGGAAACCACCCAATTGCATGCAGCGGGAACTTAGTGTGTGACCTGTATAGGAGGGCTTGTGGACTTAAGGGACATTGCAAAGTTGACCCTTAGAATAAAAAAATAATAATGATGAAGCTACATTAAATGCAGAGGATGCTACGTTACTTTCTGCCCCACATGTAGATGATTGAGTGCAAGAAGCCACTTTTACCTTAGAGTTCCATTTACTTTGTATTGAAAATGGAGCAGATGTTCATATCCAAGAAGAGAAAAGCAAGATTACCAATCTTGATAAGAGTTAATCAATTGAACTGCAAGGATATGATGGAGCCTTAGGTCGATAGAGTGGTTCAAATGTGATGCATCTCATGGTTCTTAGTTCCACAGTAAAATAATATGCATTGATCATCCATGATGTGAATTGGTTTCCAAGAGCTAAGGATACATTATTTTCAACTGCTATTTTAAATAAAAAATGTTGTAGATTCATTTTAGATGAGAATGGTTTTGATTGGATTCTCCCATCAGCAAGTTTTCTGTACTGTACATGAGTGTACACGCGGAATGATAAAGCTAACCATATGCCTTGCACTTCATCTTAATTTTGTCACAAGATTGAGGATCACTGATGACAAGGAGAAGATGCAAGCATGTGAAGCTTGCATTATGGGCAAGGCCTACACATAGTTATTTCCTGATACACACAAACATGCAAGTGGCATTTTGAATATTGTGATGTCAAGTCTTGGTTACTCATATACAACTAGCTTTGGTGGCGCAAAATACATAGTTTTTTGGATTGATTGAGTTCTTACGCTCTGTTGAAGTCACTTTCTTCAAATCCAAAGATCAATCTACCACTCCTTATAAGATATCAGAGAAGGAGGTGAAGAGAAAAACTGAGATGAAGGTGAACAACTTCTATACTGATGAAGGTCTTGAGTTCTTGAACTAGTCTCTAGGTTGAAGGAATCAAGCATGCAATTACTCCTGCAAACTCATGAGATTGTGAGGATGGCAGAAAGAATGATGATGACTGTGTTTGAAGGAGTACACACACTCCTTAAAGATGCAGGTCTTGATAGGCTTTATTGGGCATATGCTGCGAAGTTTATTGTGTAGGAACAAGCTTCCACATGCAAAGTTTGTGAATAAAACCCCTTATGAAGCATTCTTAAGAGTGGAATCATCAGTTTTTTATGCTTATTACCTTAGTTGTACAACATGGCATCATGTTACTAAGAGAAAAGAAGGAAGCTTGATACCAAGTCCAAGAAAGGAGTGTTTGTGGGCTTCTCTAAGACAACAAAAGGGTATTAGTTCTTTGTACATACTTCCACAGAAGTAATCATAACTTGGGATGTAGTGTTTCTTGATGTAAAGGTAGCAGCAAATTGCAATGATTAATCTCTATGTGAAAATATGACTCTAAAGTAGATGACAATGGGATAAGTTTGTCTAAATTTGGACTCGATTTTCTTCTGAAACCTCAAGTTTTTTTATCAAGAACCTATCAAAGCGTAAGAGCTTCATGGTTTTTAAGACGTCTCAATAATGCTTGCAGGCTTTAAGGCTACGAATGCCGTAGGCCAAGCCTGCAGCTCCTCTTTTTCTATGAGAGGTTGGTGGTAGTGACATTCGGATAATGTTGCTGCAGGAGAACCAAAGTTCTTTCAGTCGTGAATCCCTTACCATATCAATTCACGATTAGATCTCGACAGGGATCTTCGCAATGTCTCTACTTAAAACCTCAAACTTGTCTTATGGAGCAACTTCTCAGCGCATTTCCAGCAGTTCAGTTTTATGGTGATGAAGCATTCGAGGAGATAGCGCCATGACTGTCCATTCCGCTCCATTTCCTCGTCAATGGAAAGTGGGTGGTCTTGATATCGTGGAAGATGATGAAGGACCACAGTTGTATCATTTACAACAATGTGTGAACACTTAGGTCCACCACAATGCAGAACTTCTCTTTGCACTACCTACAACCGAAAGTCTTATTGTCTTCCAAATGACTCAGGCTGAATAGCACGACATCAGCTTCGTAGCCATTGGCGTTTTTTCCTAGATCTATGTAGGCGTAAGCTATAACCGGCCAAGCCTGCCCACTCTTTAATCTGCCTATAAGCTCTAAACTACTGGTTCCAGGTGTTTTCATCTGACGGCACAAATATCCAACCGGCATTCAAAACAGAAAGAGAACCGAACTAATGATTTCAAGGTATTGCAATTTGCAATTTTTACGTTCGTTTCGGACTGAAATATTGTGACTCTAGTTACAAGACGCTGATTGGAAACCACCCAACTGCAAGCAGCGTGAACATTGTGTGTGACCTGTATCGGTCATGTGTTCCACAGCCATCTGATGGATATCCTAATCGGAACCAAAAGTAGCAATAGCAGAAGCTTACTAGCTCACATACTCATAACAACTTTCCTCCAAGAGAGAATTGTTGAATAGACCCCGTTGAATAATTGAAGTTTAAACCAACAAGAGGGAATCATTTAGCAAGACTCACTTTTGACTCTACCCCCATAGTCGAAGCTACATATCAGGTTTAGAGATGAACAATGTATTGTATTTAATTTTTGGAATTTCATTTCAATATAAAATATGTGATTTATTGATTCTTGCAAAATGGTATTATATCTAGGTTGCATGGTTAGATATCAAATCTCTAATAGCTAATAGAGAGATTTGAAATTCCTTGAACCTTGAATCTAGCCATCTTCTTTATTCTTGACCAGCAAGGTTGAATCTATGTACTTCTTATTTTGATTCTTCATACTTTTCACACATTCTCTCCGTCATGTAAGATAATAGACATTCAAATGGCTAATTCTTCAGTACATCAATGTATAAACAAGCTTGATGAGATTAATTATAGTTATGTTCATTTTTAATGAAAAACTTGTTAAGTTCCAAGCAGTTGTTCAAGTATGTAGATAGGACATCAGTTAAGGCTGATCTCGATAGTCGTGACGCTAGGTCAAAGTTAGATTAAGAAGAAATCAAGGAAAGAACTCACATTTTTTTGAACAAAGCTTGATGAAAGGAATCATAGTTATGGTCATTTGTCATGAAAAACTTCTTAGGTTCCAAGCAGTTGGTCAAGTATATAGATAGGACATCAGTTAACGCTGATCTTGATTGTCCTAGTGCTAGGTCAAAGTGAGATAGAAATGCAGGAAAGAACACGCGTTTTTTTTAACATGAAGACTTGTCAGCACATTCACATAAGCAAATGTGGAACAGTTCAGGATATATGGCTGAAACTAGCTGAGATTCACAAGCTCTCTCGAGTTATTACAAAGCTGTTATAATCTTTGTTATAGTGAGGGTGAATCCATGGAGAGCTTTTGCATGGAGATGTTCAATGTTGGAGATCAATGTATTGAAACGAGGAATGATATGAGCAAGAGGAGCATTTCATTTCTGGTTTTAACTGCATTACCAGAATCTTGATATACAATTTTCCAATGTAAGTAATCTAGGAGGAGGGAAGAGATCACAAAGCATGTTGTCATATCCATATTCCTTAAGGAGTAGTTGAGGTACAAGTAGAAAGCTGTAGCTCCTAATTCAGCTTTGACTTAAGGTCTTTTGAGAATGAGCCTATGACACTGTCTTCAAAAGCAACTTGTCCTTGGTAAGCCTAAGCCTATGATAGACAGGCCTTAGAATAAATGTAGGACTTGTGGATTTAAGGGACATTGGAAAGTTGACCCTTAGAATAAAAAAATAAAATGATAGAGCTACATCAAATGCAGGTGTTGCTACGTTACTTTTTGCCCCACATGTAGATGATAGATTGCAAGAAGCCACTTCTACCTTAGAGTTCCATTACCTTTGTATTGAAAATGGAGCAGATGTTCATATCCAGGGAGATAGAAGCAAGATTATGATGAGAGTAAATCGATTGAACTGCAAGTATATAATGGAGCCTTAGGCCTATAGAGAGGTTCAGGTGTGATGCATCTCATGGTTCTTAGTTGCACAGGAAAACAAGATGCAGTGATCATCCATGATATGAATTGGGTTCCAAGAGCTAAGGATACATTCCTTTCTATTGCTATTTTGTGCAAAAAATGTTGTAGATTCATCTTAGATGAGAATGGTTTTGATTGGATTCTCCCATCAGCAAGTCTTCTTGTACAAGTAAAGTTGAATGGTAAAGCTAAACATATGCCTTGCACTTCATCTTAATTCTGTCATAAGGTTGAGGATCACGGATGAAAAGGAGAAGATGCAAGCATGTGAAGCTTGCATTATGGCCAAGGCCCACATATAGTTATTTCCTGATACACACAAACATGCAAGTGGCATTTTGGATATTGTGATGTCAAGTCTTGGTTAGTCATATACAACTAGCTTTGGTGGCGTAAAATACATGGTTTTCTGGATTGATGAGTTCTCACACTCTGTTGGAGTAACTTTCTTCAAATCCAAAGATCAATCTACCACTCCTTAGAAGATATCAGAGAAGGAGGTGAAGAGGAAAACTGAGATGAAGGTGAACAACTTCTATACTGATGAAGATATTGAGTTCTTGAACTAGTCTCTAGGTTGAAGGAATGAAGCATGTAATTACTCCTGCATACATATGAGATTGTGAGGATGGCAGAATGATGATTGTGTGAAATCATCAGTATCTTATGCTTATTGTTTCAGTTGTTCAACATAGCATCATGTTACTAAGGAGAAAAGAAGGAAGCTTGATGCCAAGAAGAAAGGGGTGTTTGTGGGCTTCTCCAAGACACGAAAAGGGTATGAGACCTTTGAACATACTTCCACAGAAGTTATCATAAGTGGGAATGTAGTGTTTTTTGATGCAAAGGTAGCAGCAAATTGCCATGATTCATCTCTATGTAAGAAACATGACTCTAAAGTAGATGAAAATGGGATTAGTACATCTAAATTTGGACTAGATCATACTTCAAAAGTAGATTTTGGAACCACATCTTGAATGATCTAAGTCAGGTCTTGATCATGATGCACAACTGGTTTTAGAGTCTACGATTGTAGAGGAACCAAATATAGTTAGACAATAACCAAGTCATTATCTCAGAAAGTACTCCTGTAGAAATTTCAGATATGATTCTGTTTAGTTCCAGTGACATCACAACAGAATTCTATTTACATTTATGGCACAAACCATCGCTCGCCATGGATCATGATTGCGAACAAAGGCTCGTATTGTCAAAACTACCTCCCGATTCGGAAAATGTGGTGGTAGTCGTAGATTTCCAATGTTTCACTCGATTCGGTTCATCCTCTATGATCATACATAGATGATGATCTGGAAGACGGTAAAGGAGGCATAGGTACAGCACCTCGCAGCATGCACAATGCATCTTGCATACTGGGTCGAGCATGAGGAATCTGATCGCAACACAAGAGACCGAGATGCAGTAGCAGCTCAGGTTGACCTTCCTCATACGCCTTTCCCAGCCTCTCATCTACACAAGAGTTAATATAACCTTCAACCACCTTACTCCATACACTTTCTACAAGTAATCCTGGATCAGCAGTAGCCATACGTTCCTGCAACCTTGGTAGTGGCGACGTCTTGATGATGATCAACCTTCCGAGCGAGCCCAAAGTCACCTAACATGGCATTAAACTCCTCGTCCATCAAAATGTTGCTGGATTTGAAATCCCTATGGATGACCTGTTGTCGCCAGCCCTTGTGAAGATAGTGCAAAGCCTCTGCAGCACCCAGGATGATCTTGAATCTAAGCTCCCAAGATAATACCGAACCTGCAGCTGGGTGGAACAGAGCTCTGTCCAGACTTCCATTAGGCATCAGTTCATACACGAGCGGAAACTTGTCTCTGTCCATGCACCAGCCCAACAGCTTCAGTACGTTGGGATGCCGCAGTTGGCTGATGATGGACACTTCCGCCATGAACTCCTTGAAGCCCTTCCTCGACTAACTGCTCACTCGTTTCACAGCAACAGATTGACCAGTGTCCGGTAACACACCCTTGTACACACTGCCGAAACCTCCTTCGCCTAGTTTAGACTCTTCCTGGAATTGACCCGTGGCTTTGCTGAGCTGCTTGTAACTGTATTCTACACCAAATCCCATATCGCCAAGAGATTGTGTTTGTTTCATGGCCGTGTATTTCTTCGTTCGCACGGAAACAATGTCAAGAGTCCGAACAGGAAGACGGCGAGCGCGCCTCCTGAAACTGATGCAATTATGGCCATAACATCGGTTCCCCCTGATCCTGATGGAGCCGCATTCGGGGTCGGTCCCGGTGCACCAACGGTGGTAGATGGAAAATGTTCGAAATACTATGTCGTAGTAACTATACCCCGCAATATTTCCAGATGAAAATCCTACGTAAACTTGAGGTACGCTAACGAAAATATTTGACAAATCGACAGTGTAGTTCAAAAAGCTCAGAGCGGGCTTGAAGGTAGAGTAACTTATTCTGATTCCTAGAAGTTTTGACAGAGATTCGTAATCGATCCAGGCTGGATTTCTCGGCCTATGAGGGCAACGCCTGCTTCTCCAGCGCTTCTATGTATTTCTGAATCGATCCGATCCACGTCTACGCCCACGTGATTCGAGTTGATATCGCCGATGTTTTCCAGAGTATCGATGTCGTAGTCGTTCTGCAGCACGTCAAACTCAATGGCGAGTGTCTCGGGCCTCGGGCTTGTATCATTGTAGACGCCGAGACCGTAACCTCTGACTCCGGGTTGGTGAGGTGTACCGAGCATCACGAATGTGAATCCATCACCTCTGGTCTCACCACCACCCGACTCTGTGATCAGGAACCCGAAAGATGTTCTGAGGGAATTCCGCTGACTTCTTGCCGTGTCGAACAACTGAATCGGAGAGGTCTTAGTCACCATGGAGGTATGCCTCTGGTACACGATCCGTCCTGTTTACGGGTATTGGCCTCATCATTCCCAGATCTCCAGATGACTCGCTGATACTAAAAATCCCATGGCACTAAAACTCTCCTTGTGCGTCACACGTGAAAGGTCTCTCGCTTGTGCCATACGTAAAATTCTCACACAAGGCAACAACATGACACTGAAATGCCAAAGTCGATAAGACTGCTACTAAAACCTGCACGAAGGTAATTCTAGACTTGAACATCCTCGTGTATGCTATAAATTGCAGCTGTTACCGGTGGACGACCACTTCAGACGCAAACATTCTATTCTTGAGCCACAACTTGTACCCCCTGCAATAAGCTGCAATCGACAGATAGATCCTTCAGCTGGTTGGTCTCGAGGTATGTCTAGATTTCCGTCACGCATCAGTCTATACACAAGCAGAAACTCGTTTGTTTCTGTTTTTCCCTGGAAACTTCCGTCCTTAGAAAAATAAAGAATGAAAAACCCAAAGGCTTAGCGTATGTCTTGTCCCATGGTTCCCTACGGCCCGGACTCTATACGAAATTGTAGTCTGCAAGCGCATCGGACAACAAGTCGTGTGTATACATGAGGATCACGATAGGATGCCAAGATGCTTCTCTCACATATTATATTGTTCAATTGTATTTCAAACGTGTAAGTACTTCGGAAACCTGTATAGAACAGCGTATCACGAAATCCCACATAGACTACTGTAGTAGCCAACTTTCTTGACTTTCAGAGAGAGTTGGAGCTATGGAGATCCAACTCTAGCAGAATCTATTTGTTTCGAGATTCTGGAACATGAGAAGTATGTATTCTACTTCTCAGTCTCACAAACTTCTCTGTGGTTTGACTGATACGAATGATGACATGACACCACAGGAGCTCACTGAGTTTTAAGCACCCCAGCTATGATGCTTCTCTCACATATTACCAATTTTATTAAATTTTTCAAACGTGTTTGTACTTCCGAAACCTGTATAGAACAGCGTATCAGGAAATCCCACATGACACTACTGTACTAGCCAACTTTCATGACTTTTGGAGAGAGTTGGAGCTCCAACTTTCATAGCTCCAACTCTCTCCGAAAGTTGGAGCTATGGAGATCCAACTCTAGCTTTATTTCGAGATTTTGGTACATGAGCAATATGTATTCTTCTTCTCAGTCTAGCAAACTTCATATCCTTTCGTGTTCCATGATATAGTTGTTGTTGATTTCTGCAAAACCGTGTCTAGAAGAATATCAGAGCCCCGTTAGAAATCGGTTTGATCAGACTGTGTGCCACATCTATAGGGGACACTGTATAGAAGGTCGAAGAGAAAAGTGCAACCAGAAGATGATTTTCAGTGGAATCCGGTAAGTGCCCTGAAGATCATCCAGATTGACCTTTATAGTAGCAACGATCCGATCATCTGAATTGAACCCTTAAAACAATGGCCAGCACGTTTTAGGTAAAACCACCGGCGCCATCTTAAACTCTTGTGACATAACCTGATAATTGAGAGACTCAGACTTGACAATCGATGTACATGAACACCAAACTTGACACATCAAATGAGCACCTTGATGCATACAAGTATTAGAATGTGTGCTCATCTCTCGATGGTTTAGAGCATGTTTTAACCTGGACACAGTTGAACGCTTCTTCCATGCCCTTTGAATTGCCCATCGATCCATTGGTCTGCTAACTTAAGTCCTTGTTGCAAAGTCTTTGTGGTTTTTTTTTAAAGAGATAAAGCTGACACCTATAGATTCTCATCATCAATCCAACCCGAGGTTTGAGCTTTTTCTTCTAGCTAGTCTTGTAAACTAGCATTAGAATTTCAAAAGAATAATGGTGAGATAGTAGATCATTGTGGAATGCTAGAACTCACAGGCACAGAGGTATGCTTTTTGCCAAAATTCTTATGTATGTAACAGAATTACTATTGGTCTGTAGTGCGTCAATGAGGAGAATCGACCACTCATTTTGAAAGCGGAATTGCTGTGGTTGAAGAGCATTTTTCACATGGCGATGGGATTATGTGTGCCAAAAGCTATGTGATGAAGTATGTCGAGGAAGATGGATGCCTGTATTATCTTGGGAGCTTAGATTGAAGATCATCCTGGGTGATGCAGAGGCTTTGCACTATCTTCACAAGGGCTGGCGACAACAGGTCATTCATAGAGATTTCAAATCCAGCAACATTTTGTTGGACGAGGAGTTTAATGCCATGTTAGGTGACTTTGGGCTCGCTCGGAAGGTGGACCATCATCAAGACGTCGCCACTACCAAGGTTGCAGGAACGTATGGGTACATAGCCCCAGAAGTACCAGCCACTAAAAAATTCACAGAGAAAACGGATGTTTATGCATTTGGTGCGGTGGCTTTGGAGATCGTGACGGGCTGTCGGGCAGTGAATTGTGACACTGTTGATCCAAGATTACTTGTAGAAAATGTGTGGAGTAAGGTGGTTGAAGGTAATATTCACTCTTGAGTAGATGAGAGGCTGGGAAAGTCGTATGATGAAGGTCAACCTGAGTTGCTACTGCATCTCGGTCTCTTGTGCTGGGATCCGGTTCCTGATGCTCGACCCAGTATGCGAGATGCATTGTGCATGCTGCGAGGACCATATGATCATAGTGGACCGAATCCAGTGAAACATTGGAGATCTACGACAACCACCACACCTTCTGAATCCTGAGCTTGACAGTACGAGCCTTTCTTCGCAATAATCATCCATGGAGAGCGATGATTTGTGCCGTAAATGAAAAAACAATCCTATTCTGATCTCACTGGGACTGAACATAAATGAATCTGGACATATCTGAAATCTGGACAAAGAAGAGTAGGACTCACACTGTCTCCCAGTCTGACATCCGTGGACCTTGAAAGCTTGAAGGTTGCATCTAAGTGTATTTAACACGATACTATGCATTGACACTGGGCGTTTAGTAACCACATTGTGAGTTGTCTGTAAGTGAACCGGATCTTCAGCACACCTCCTTTTCTTCGTCGATTGACTGTGGGTTACCTACCATATTTACGAGTTAGTTCTCACTTTGGCTCTTCACTGCCGATAAGTGTTTTCCCTGACTTCGTGTCTGCAGTATCTCGCAAGTAATAATAAACTATACCGTCTTATGAAATATTGAAAACCCGATAACACTATTTCTGACTCCTTGTACGTTTTGATGGGGTCTTCCCATCGCTTTTGTTATTTTTCTGTGTCTTTCACTATTATGTAATATTACATTCTCCTTTTCTTTTGGCCCCCGGTTCGATATATTCTGGCCTGCTTGGCTTTGTACCTGAGTCGATGAAACTCATTGCGCCTTTTATTCCATGCGTCACCCTTTCTCTCATATTATATTTCTGTGATCATGACAGTATGTTTAACTAGACGACAGCCATGATTAGATTTCAATATCAAAGCTCATTTTTTCATGGTGATGAGACACTATGAAAAAATGAGCTTTGATATTGACGCTAATTGTGAGCTTGGAAGCTGCTGCTATTGATACTTTCGGTTGCCATTAGAATATCCACCAGATGGCTGTGAACGCCTGCGTTGTGTCTACATGGGCTCTGATCTTGGACGAGGCAACTCAGCCATAGCGGGCAAGTGAACTGATTATCCTTCAATACGATAGAGAGTGTAGGTAGATAACAAACCATTTCTCAAGAATAGCTGACAATACAAAAGATTTTGACGCTGGGTTACTTTTGATTTGATTCGTCATTAAGCAACATTTGGCAGACTTCTTTAGTTCATCAATTCATACCAGCTTCTCAAACAAGCTAAAAAGTTTTATTTCAAAGTTAAATTTTCGTTTCTTTTCTGTTAACCTACGCATAGACACATGCCCACAATGGAGTTCGATAATAAAACAATTCACACAGTTTTACAATTGGGGTTGTCTGTACCTAACCAGCAAGGAGTAGTCTTGGTCGATAGTCGACTAACTATACCTCGTAATTTAATTTAAGTGAAGCTCATTTACTCGCTCACAGCGAGTCGCGTCGAGACTGCATTGTCGAGGGCTTCTGAAACTCATATGATCACCAAATCTGGTTCTTTCGCTACAACCAGATTCCAATTGAGAAAACATCTCTCTTCAGTTATCTTCAGCTTATTCATCTCAAAGATATAAATATTTTAGAACCATACAAGAAACTAAACAAACCTATTGGAAATCATTCTTAGAGAATATTTCAGGTGCAGAAATCTGGAAGCATTATAACACAAGAAAATCCTTGTTTTTCATCCTTATTCCTCCTTTGCAAAACTTGATGCTTCTTTACTGCATACAAACAAAGAGAAGTGTGAAATTCTCTTTTAAAACTAATCCCTTCCCTCAATACAACCATATTTAGTAACCTAAATAAACTTTCACCTTACTCTTGATATTTTATGAGTCTCGTTGAAGTCCAACAAGCATTATTTAACACTAACACTGCTAAATTTCCATGACCACATTTTATTGGCATGGCGTTTCTTCAGAAAAGGCTGAAAACTTTTGTAGGCTTTTTATTTTGCACTTTTGATATTCGCGGCATGTATTCATTATTATTATTCGAGGCTAGAGGGTGATGATATCACCCTTAGTCTTGAGACAATCTAGTACATTCATTCTTAAAAAATTAACAAAACTGATTACTTGTTTCATTAATCAAAGAGACCAATAATTCTATTAAATATATAGGAAAAATTGCTTGAGCTATCATCTGCAATAGATTATCATATCTAGTGGAAACCAATCGTACACAATTGCCTTATTCACATTATGGAAGAAGATAAAGTAGAAGCACTATCGACCTTCAAACTTTCTCAAGACATCAAACGTTCATGGAACAACCAACATGTTACATCACTTTTATTTTTGGACATTGAAGGTGCTTATGAAAATGTTCAGAATAGCATCTTACTAAACATCTTGAATGAGTGAAATTACTTCATCATTAAAACAATGCGTCTTTTGTTTTTTGACAAACAGAAATTTTTCCTTTAATCTTGATGGCAAAAAGCATACCCCTGTGCCTGTTTGTTCTAGCATTCCACAATGATCTACTATCTCACCATTATTGTTTTTAATTTATAATGCTAGTTTTCTAGAGTAGCCACACGGAAAAGCTCAAACCTCGGGTTGGATTGATGATATGTATCTATGGGTGTCAGCTTTATCTCTTAAAAAACCCACAAACGCTTTGCAACAAGGACTTAACTTAGCAGACCAATGGACCGATGGGCAATTCAAAGGGCATGGAAGAACTGTTCAAATGTCTCCAGGTTGAAACATGCTCTAAACCATCAAAAGATGATTTGAATGTGTTCTCTTTCTCTCGAGAGCACACATTCTTATACTTGCTGTATGCATCAAGGTGCTCATTTGGTGTGTCAAGTTTGGTGTTCATGTACATCAACTGTCAAGACTGAGTTTCTTAATTTTCAGGTAATGTCACTAGAGTTTAAGATGGCGCCGGCGGTTTTACCGAAAACGTGCTGGCCACTGTTTCCAGGGTTCAATTCAGATGATCGGATCGTTGCTACAATAAAGGTCAATCTGGATGTTCTTCATGGCACTTACTGGATTCCCCTGAAGATCTTCTTCTGGTTGCAGTTTTCTCGTCGACCTTCTATGGACTGTACCCTATAGATGTGGCACACAGTCTGATCAAACCGATTTCTGACGGGGCTCTGATATTTTTCTTTTATTCACGGTTGTGCAGAAGTCAACACCAACTATATCATAGAACACGAAAGGGTATGAAGATTGTGAGACTGAGAAGAAGAATACATTCTTCTCATGTTCCAGAATCTCGAAAGAAAAAGATTCTGCTAGAGTTGGATCTCCATAGCTCCAACTCTCTCCGAAAGTCATGAAAGTTGGCTAGTACAGTAGTGTCATGTGGGATTTCGTCATACGCTGTTCTATACAGGATTCCGAAGTATTACACGTTTGAGATATAATTAAACAATATAACATGTAAGAGAAATATCATAGTTAGGGTGCTTAAAATTCAAAGAACTCCTGTAGTGTCATGTCATCCTTCTTATCAGTCAAATCCTTGGGACTCGGGTCGACATAAGACTTTGAGAAGGTGCAGAAAAAGACATGTGCCCCATCGCGGTCGTGATGTACATACACTACTTGTTGTCCGATGCGCTTCCGGACTGCAACTTCGTATAGAGTCCGGGCCCTAGGGAACCATGGGACAAGACATACGCTAAGCCTTCGGGTTTTTCATTCTTTATATCTCTAAGGGCTCAAGTTTCCAGATAAAGACAGAAAGAAATCTGAAGTTTGCTGAAGGCCTATGTGGGCCCTCTCTCTGTCTCTCTCTGGTGGCGTGGCCTGAAGGAGTTCCAGGCCACATTGTCCGTCGTTCTCCACCTGCAGCATCGGAAGGAGCGTATTGAATCTGCTGGGCTGGTGATCAAACGGAGACGAGATTCTGCTTGTGTATAGACTGAGGCGTGACGGGAATCTAGAAATAGCTCGAAACCAACCCGCTGAAGGATCTGTATTGTAAATTGCAGCTTTTTGCAGGGGGTACAAGTTGTGGCTCAGGAATAGAATGTTTGCGTCCAGAGGCCAGTCCGCTGTGTCGTTGAAGATCCTTCGGCTCAAGCCGGTGGAGGAAGCGCCAATAAGCGGGCGTTACCAACTAAACGAGGATGTTCGAGTCTAGAATTACCTTCGTGCAGGTTTTAGTAGCAGTCTTATCGATTTTGGCGTTACAGTGTCATGTTGTTGCCTTGTCTGAGAATTTTACGTATGGCACAAGCGAGAGACCTTTCACGTGTGACGCAGACGGAGAGTTTTCGTGCCATGGGATTTATACTATCAGCGAGTCATCTGGAGATCTGGAAATGATGAGGCCAATACCCGTAAACAGGAGGTATCTTGTAACAGAGGCATACTCCATGGTGACTAAGACCGCTCCGATTCAGTTGTTCGACACCGCAAGAAGTCATTGGAATTCCCTCAGAACGTCTTTCAGGTTCCTGATCACAGAGTCGGGTAGTGGTGAGACCGAAGGTGATGGATTCACAATCGTGATGCTCGGTACACCTCACCAACCCGGATTGGGAGGTTACGGTCTCGGCGTCTACGATGATACAAGCCCGAGGTCTGAGACACTCGCCATCGAGTTTGACTTGCGGCAGAACGACTACGACATCGAGACTCTTGAAAACATCGGCGATATCAACTCGAATCACGTGGGCGTAGACGTGGATCGGATCCACTCAAAGGTACAAAGAGACGCTGAAGAAGCAGGCGTTGACCTCATAGGCCGAGAAATCCACGCCTGGATCGATTACGAATCTCTGTCAAAACTTCTAGAAATCAGAATAAGTTACTCCAGCATCAAGCCCAATCTGAGCTTCTTGAACTGCACTGTCGATCTGTCAAATATTTTCGTTAGCGGACATCAAGTTTACTTAGGATTTTCAGCTGGAAATGGTGCGGGTTATAGTTATTACAACATCAGAGATTGGTATTTCGAACATTTTCCATCTACCACCCTAGATGCACCGAGACCGACCCCCAATTCGACTCCATCAGGATCATGGGGAACCGATGTTATGGCCATAATTGCATCAGCTTCAGGAGGCGCGGTGGCAGTCTTACTGTTCGGACTCTTGACATTGTTTCTGTGCAAACGAAAGAGTTACACGGCCATGAAACAAACACAATATCTTGGCGATATGGGAGTTAGTGTAGAATACAGTTACAAGCAGCTCAGCAAAGCCACAGGTCAATTCCAGGAAGAGTCTAAACTAGGCGAAGGAGGTTTCGGCAGTGTGTACAAGGGTGTGTTACCGGACACTGGTCAATCTGTTGCTGTGAAACGAGTGAGCAGTGAGTCGAAGCAGGGCTTCAAGGAGTTCATGGCGGAAGTGTCCATCATCAGCCAACTGCGGCATCGCAACGTAGTGAGGCTGCTGGGCTGGTGCTTCGACAGAGACAAGTTTCTGCTCGTGTATGAACTGATGCCTAATGGAAGTCTGGACAGAGCTCTGTTCCATCCAGCTAAAGGTTCGGTATTATCTTGGGAGCTTAGATTCAAGATCATCCTGGGTGCTGCAGAGGCTTTGCACTATCTTCACAAGGGCTGGCGACAACAGGTCATTCATAGGGATTTCAAATCCAGCAACATTTTGCTGGACGAGGAGTTTAATGCCATGTTAGGTGACTTTGGGCTCGCTCGGAAGGTGGACCATCATCAAGACGTCGCCACTACCAAGGTTGCAGGAACGTTTGGCTACATAGCCCCAGAAGTACCAGCCACTCAAAAATTCACAGAGAAAACGGATGTTTATGCATTCGGCGCAGTGACTTTGGAGATCGTGACGGGTTGTCGGGCAGTCAATTGTGACCCTGCTTATCCAGGATTACTTGTAGAAAGTGTATGGAGTAAGATGGTTGAAGGTAATATTCACTCTTGTGTAGATGAGAGGCTGGGAAAGTCGTATGATGAAGGTCAACCTGAGTTGCTACTGCATCTCGGTCTCTTGTGTTGCGATCCGGTTCCTGATGCTCGACCCAGTATGCGAGATGCATTGTGCATGCTGCGAGGTGCTGTACCTATGCCTCCTTTACCGTCTTGCAGACCATCCTCTCTGTATGATCATAGTGGACCGAATAGAGTGAAACATTGGAAATCTACGACTACCACCACACCTTCCGAATTCTGAGCTAGTTTTTACAGTACGAGCCTTTCTTCGCAATAATGATCCATGGCGAGCGATGATTTGTGCCGTAAATGTAAAAGCAATCCTATTCTGATGTCACTGGGACTCAACATAAATGAATCTGGACATATCTGAAATTTGTACACGAGTACTTTCTCAGATATTGTCCAATTATACTTGGTTCGTCTACAATTGTAGCCTCTAAAACCAGTTGTGCATCATGATCAAGACCTGACTTAGATCATTCAAGATCTAGTCCAAATTTAGACATACTAATCCCATTGTCATCTAGTTTAGAGTCATGTTTACCACATAGAGATGAATCATGGCAATTTGCTACTATCTGTACATCAAGAAACACTACTTAGGGAATTATCATAACTTCTGTGGAAGTATGTAGAAAGTTCGCATACCCTTTTGTTGTCTCGGAGAAGCCCACAAACACTAATTTCTTGGACTTGACATCAATCTTCCTTCTTTTCTTTTTTAGGAACATAATGCGATGTTGTACAACTGAAACAATGAGCATAAGAAACTGAAGTTTTTTCTCTAAAGAATGCTTCGTAAGGAGTTTTAACTCCAAGCTTTGCATGTCGAAGCTTGTTCTTGTCGTGCATATGCCCAATAACGCCTATCAAGAGCTACATCCTTAAGGAGTATGTATACTCCTTCAAACACAGTCCTCATCCTTCTTTCAGCTTTCCTCACAATCTCATATATATACGGAAGTAATTGCATGCTTGATTCCTCAACCTAGAGAGTAGTTCAAGTACTCTTGCCCTTGATCAATCCAAAAATTCTTCATCTTCCTCTCAGTTTTACTCCTCATCTCTTTCTCCCATATCTTGTGCGCAGTGGTAGATTGATATTTACATTTGAAGAAACTTACTCCAACAAAGAGTCAGAACTCATCAATCCAACAAATCTTGTATCTGCACCTTCAAAGCTAGTTGTATGAGTAACCAATATTTGAGATTACAACATCCAAGATGCGACTTGCATGTTTGTGTGTATTAGAAAATGACTATGTGTGGGTCTTGCCGATAATGCAAGTTTCACATAGTTGCATTTTCTCCTTGTCATCAGTGATGCTCAATCTTGTGACAAAATTAAGATCAATTGCAAGGCATATGGTTAGCTTTACCATTCAACTTTTCTTGTGCAAAAAGATTTGCTGATGGGAGAATCCAATCAACACCATTCTTATCTAATATGAATATACAAACTTTTTTGCACAAAATAGCAATAGAAAGAAATGTATTCGTAGCTCCTGGAACCCAATGCACATCATGGATGATCACTTCATCTTATGTACTTGTGGAACCAAAAACCATGAGATGCATCACACCTGAACCACTCTCTCGGCCTAAGGCTCTATCATATCCTTGCAGTTAAATTGATTTACTTTCATGTCTCCTAGGATGTTAACATCTGCTCCATTTTCAATACGAAGTTAATGGAACTCTAACGTAGAAAAGACATCTTGCACTCTATCATCACATCTCAGGCAAAAAGTAACATTGCAACACCTGCATTTGATGTCGCCCCATCGTTCCTTTTTTGACACTAAGTGTCAACCTTCCAATATCCCTTCAGTCCACAAGCCCTACATTTACTCTAGAACTTATCTTTATTAGGCTTATGCTTACCTTGGACAAGTTGCTTCCCAAGAGAGTGTCATGGGCGAATTCCCAAAAGAACTTCAGTCAAAGCTGAATTAGGAGCTATAGCTTTCTCCTTGTACCTCAACTACTCCTCAAGGAGTATGTATATGACAACATTCTTTGTGATCTCTTCTCTCCTCCTAGATCATATAGATTGAAAAAGTGGATACCAAGATTTTGGTAATTCATTTAGAACCAAAAATAACATGCTCCTCTTGCTCATATCATCCCTTCTTTCAACACATTGATCTCCAACATCGAACATTTTCATGAGGAAACTCTCCATGGATTCACCCTCACTATAACAACGATTATGGAGTTTCTTTTGCAAGAACAGCTTTGCAATAACTCTAGTGAGCTTGTGAATCTCAGCTAGTTTGAGCCACATTTCCTCAAGTATTTCACATTTGCATATATGAATGTGGTGACATTTTTTTATATTCAGAAAAATGTGAGTTGTTCGCTCTGTTACATATCTTCTAAATCTCACTTTGACCTAGCGTCAGGACTATCAAGATCAGCTGCTTAGAACTTAACAAGTCTTTCACGACAAATGATCATAACTATGATTCCTTTCATCAAGCTTTGTTCAAGACAATGTGAGTTCTTTCCTCGATTTTTTCTAAATCTCACTTTGACCTAGCGTCATGACTATCAAGATCAGCTCTGAATAATGTCCCATCTACAAAGTTGAACAACTCCTTGGAACTTAAAAAGTTTTTCATTAAAAATGATCATAACTATAATTACTCTCATCAAGCTTGTTTATAAGTTGATCTACTGAAGAATTAGCCATCTGAATGTCTATTCTCTTACATGCTAGAAAGAATGTGTGAAAAGTATGAAGAATCAAAATAAGAAGTACATAGATTCAACCTTGCGAGTCAAGAATAAAGAAGATGGCTAGATTCAAGGTTCAAGGGATTTCAAATCTCTGTATTAGCTATTAGAGCTTTGATATCTTACCATCCAACCAAGCCCTAATACCATGTTGCAAGAATCAATATATCAAATATTTTGTATTCAAATGGAATTCAAAAAATTGAATACAATTCATTGTTCATCTCTAAACCTGATATGAAGCTTAGACTATGGGAGTAGAGGCACTACTAGAAGGTAAAGTGAGTCTTGCTAAATGTTTCCCTCTTGTTGGTTTAAACTAGAATTATTCAACGGGGTCTATTCAACAATTATCTCTTGGAGGAAAGTTGTTATGAGTATGTGAGCTAGTAAGCTTCTGCTATCGCTATTTTTGGTTCCGATTAGGATATCCATCAAATGGCTGTGAAACACACGACCGATACAGGTCACACACAATGTTCACGCTGCTTGTAGTTGGGTGGTTTCCGATCAGCGTCTTGTAATCACAGTCACAATATTTCAGTCCCAAACGAACATATAAATTGCAAATTACAAATTAAACCTGGAACCAGTACTTCAGAGCTTATAGGCAGATTAAAGAGTGGGCAGGCATGGCCGGTTATAGCTTACACCTACATAGATCTAGTAAAAACGCCAATGGCTACGAAGCTGATGTCGTGCTCATCAGCCTGAGTCATTCGGAAGACCATAAAACTTTCGGTTGTAGGTAGTGCAAAGAGAAGTTCTGCATTGTTGTGGACCTAAGTGTTCACACATTGATACAACTCTGGTTCTCCATCATCTTCCACGATGTCAAGACCACCCACTTTCCATTGAGGAGGAAATGGAGGAGCATGGACAGTCATGGCGCTACCTCCTCCAAGGCTTCATAAAACTGAACTGCTGTAAATGCGCTGAGAAGTTGCTCCATAAGACAAATTTCAGGTTTCATGTAGAAACATTGCGAAGATCCCCGTCCAGATCAAATCGTGAATTGATAAGATAAGGGATTCACGACTGAAAGAACTTTGGTTCTCCTGCAGCAACATAATCCGAATGTTACTACCACCAACCTCTCATAGACAAAGAGGAGCTGCAGGCTTGGCCTACGGCATTCGTAGCCTTAACGCCTGCAAGCATTCATGAGACGTCTTATAAACCATAAAGCTCTTACGCTATGACAGGTTCTTGATAAAAAAAACTCGACTTTTCACAAGAAAACCTTGCGAAGATCCTATCGATTGTCTCTATGCATTTCCATCGCTAACCGTCGGTTTGGATGTTGAGCAGGAGACAAGTAATGCATTGTCGTCACTCCCATATTAGTTTTTCTCCCTGCTTCGCATATCTCTCGTTCATGATTCTAAATCCACTCATGTTAACCACTTCGATTCACAAATTCCATTGTAAACGAATTTCAAATGCGTAGCTCCGCAATGAAATAGCTTGCGCAGCAGCTTTTTACTGCGGTAGGAAGTTCTCTCAAAAGAGAACTTGAGGGTCATGAGAACAATGCGGGTACCATGATCCGGTTTTCATCTCGATCTCCGTGAGATTAGCAGTGCTTTCTACCCTGACCTGTGCGCGACTGGTACTTCTCAATATTCAACAACCGATCGAACACTAACCCTGTTCAGATCATATGCTACTCACGCAGACGCAATGCCAGTTTAGTATTTAGAAGGTGTCCCGGAAGGTCCATGTGTGGAGGCTGAAGAGTTATGCATGAGCTTAACAGCAGTTAAAAGGAGGCTCTCTAATACCAACCAGATCCCTCTGCAGCCCACTCGAAGCAGTGCAGATACATGGTGTGAATCATAACCAGATTTCTTGGAGGAGCAAAGCTTGGTTCTTGTTTTTTTTCTTGCAATTTACGGTATAACTCAAATTCTATGGCTTATTCTCGGCTTTCCAAATTCGAAGTTATTTTCAGGTGTACGTCTGTGAACTCCTCAATGGATCGAAGCTGCATATCGGGATCTTCAATTGACGCTAATTGTGACCTTGGAAGCTGCTGCTATTGCTACTTTCGGTTCCCATTAGAATATTCACGAGATGGCTGTGAACGTCTGAGTTGTGTCCACAAGGGCTCTGTTCCGCCATGACCTGAGAAAGGTAATTGGGTATAGCCACCAACTTTCATTGTTCAATTGTTTTACAACATAAACCTAACAACTTTACTTTACTTTTATTTTGGGCAGGGTTTCAAAGAATTTTTTCCTTGAAAGGGACACTTATAGTGCCCTTTGCAGAATGAAAAACTCACAATTACTTGTTTTTTTTTATTATACTTTTCTTTGTTCATGGGTTGATATTCTGGTACTAGCATGCAAGCAACATATTGTCATCCAAATACAAAACATTGTTTATCCTCCTATATAGGCCACAAAAAAAGTTCACGCTGCTTGCAATTGCGTGGTTTTTACTCAAGATTTTTTAATCACAGTCACTCATCAATCATGTCTTGTAAGTACAGTAGTCAAATTTTACTGCTTATTTTGGGCTTTTAGAACTGCAAGGTCATTTTCAGATGTAAGTTTGTCAACTCCTCAATAGATAGAAGCTGCATATCTTTTAATTAGATACAAATTTAACTAGATTGATCCATACACCTGAAAATAACTTCTAATTTTTGAACCCTATAATAAGTAGTAAAATATGAGTATCTTCGTGATATGCAACTTTGATTCATTCAGGAGTGGATCGACTTACACCTGAAAATAACTTCCAACTTTGAAACTTTAGAATAGGTAATCATACTCAACTTTTATTGATGGTGGATCGATGGTGAGTTCCCATCTAGTCAAAAAGATGGAAACTCATGTCGTACCTCCCGTGGTAAAGCGTCTCTCGTATGTCATAATAATACCTGTAAAGGAAATGATCCCGTATCGACGTCCCTCGTATATATCTTTAAAATAGGTCTATCTACGATCATAAATCGAGAAGATAACAAAGGTGCAACGCGCGCCCAACTCGCCAAGAATACCATAGGTGCCGTCTCCTCCATCGATAATAAGCCTACCCCTCCACACAAAATTGGTAAAGATGTCTGTCTCCTTGCCAAATCTCCGATCACACATTCGAATGTCCCTAGTCTGATGATGTCACCAAAGATGCCCATGATCCTACTATCAAAGGCTGTCAAACGTGATATCCATGTAGGTGAAGGAGGAACCGTGTGAAGAAGATAGGTGGGTCGACAAGTAATACTAGATGATAATATATCAAACGCCACCTGCGGATCCCCTAGTAGAGGAATGTCGTCTACATACAAAATATCCTTGTCAATGCAATGTCAAAATAGCGTGAAACAAAATCCTCAGACCCTACTGGCACTCCTAGAATACGTAAACCATCTGTCGATATCATACATCCATATGGAACCTAAAGATTAGGCGGAATACCCAAAGGAGACCAAGCCCTACACTTTGACACCTTGACTCTCAACCCTACAAGATGAAGCTCGGTAGTCAAGTAATTAAAGGCCTGCCTAATGTTGTCTACAGGGCCCACAATATGTGTATCATCTGTTAAGGAGGGGAACACACAACCGGGCATGGCCAAAGTAGTAGACACAAGAGCTCTATAATGAGCCATGTCAAATAAAGGTCCTCCCAAAGGATCTCCCTGTCAAGTGCTAGCGGCGGTGTAAAACGGTGACTTCCTCATGGGAAAAACCATGTTGATAAAATAGAGAATTTATACTTATGATATTTTATGATTTATTATCAGAAATTAATCACAAATATTTTTCATTACATATTTGATGCAAATGTAAATTTATATTCACATCTTCACTTCACAGCAATCTATGCCAACTTCGAATTGATTATATTATTATTTATTTGAGAAAAAAATTAATTTATTAAATTTTTATGTTATAAAATACTAAAAATAATAATGAGGAAGTTGCAATTTTTGATGGTTACCAAAATGATTTCTTTTATTCACGAAATATTTTTGTGAATCATATAGATGTAGGAGCTCAAGATTTGTAAACAAATATATTAATTGAGTTGCTTTTTTTTCTGATAACAATCTGCACGTCACTGCTTCTAGATTTGCAAATTTTTTTATGTCCACATTATTCCTGATTCATTTATTGAGGCCTATGAATTCTCAATTCATAGGCATCAATGCAAAATAAAAGATAAAAATTAGAATCTGTAATATATAATATTTGTATTTAAATAAATCAGAAATAATTCTATTCATAAAAATAAATATTAAGAATAATAATAAATTTTTATGAAATAAATATACATGATTTTGAAAAAATATTTATTTCACAGCAACACAGATATTTTTAAAAAGTCTGCATGATCATCATTGAATTTTTAAAGATAAAAAAATTGCAAAATTGACTTGACTCTTGAAATGAGACAGACAATCAATCAGTTTATGGCAAGGTAACATATTTTTTTATAAATAAAATAACAAAGAAATTGAAAATATATTTTGTTAAATATTAAATATATTGAAAGAATGATATGTTTATTGACAAAAATTTGCGTATGTTTATTTTGTTTAACAAAATTCCTGATCAAATATATTTTTGTGATTATATTGGTAATACTGCTAAAGGAGGATTATTTAGAGCTAGAGCGATGGATAATGGAGATGGTAAAGCAGATGGTTGAGTAGGCCATGCAGTTTTCGAAGATAAAGAAGTAAATGAGCTTTTTGTTTGTCGTATGCCTGCTTTTTTTGAAACTTTTCCAGTTGTTTTGGTAGATGAATAGGGAATTGTTCAAGCTGATGTTCCATTTAGAAGAGCAAAATCGAAGTAAAGTGTTGAACAAGTAGGTGTAACTGTTGAATTTTATGGCGGTGAACTTGATGGGGTTAGTTTTTAGTAAGCCTGCAACAGAAAAAAAAAATGCTGGACACATTCAATCCGTTGTGATTTTTGAATTCAATGCTGCTGATTTAAAATTAAATGGTGTTTTTTGAAGTTTTCCAAGAGGTTGGTTTATTTTGGTGATGCTATATTTGCTCTTCTTTTTTTCTTTGGTCATATTTGTTATGGTGCTAGAACATTGTTTAGAGATGTTTTTGCAGGAATTGATCCTGATTTAGATGCTCAAGTGGAATTTGTAGCATTTCAGAAATTAGGAGTTCCAAAAAAAAAAGACAAGTTATGTGAAATATCTTTTATATCTTTTAATTAGATACAAATTTAACTAGATTGATCCATACACCTGAAAAATAACATCTAATTTTGAATCCCTATATTAAGTAGTACAATTTGAGTATCTTCATGATATGCAACTTCGATCCATTGAGGAGTGGACCAACTTACAACTGAAAATAACTTCCAACTTTGAAACCTCAGAATAGGTAGTAAAACTTGAGTACGATCCGATATGTAGCTTCTTTCTATTGAAGAGTTGACAAACTTACACCTGAAAATGACCTTTCAGTTTTAAAAGCCCAAAATAAGCAGTAAAATTTGACTACTGCACATACAAGGGGTGATTGATGAGTGACTGTGATTATAAGATCTTGAGTAAAAACCACCCAATTGCAAGCAGTGTGAACTTTGTGTATGACCTATATAGGAGGATTAACAATGTCTTGGATTTGGATGACAATATGTTGCTTCCATGCAAGTACCAGAATATCAACCCATGAACAAAGAAAAGTATAATGATAAAAAAAACTAATTGTGAGTCTTTCATTCTGCAAAAGGCACTTAAAGTATCCCTTCCATAGAAAAAACCCTTTGAAATCCTGCCCAAAATAAGAGCAAGGTAAAATTGTTAGGTTTATGTTTTCAAACAATAGAACAATGAAAGTTGGTGGCTATACCCAATTACCTTCCTCAGGTCATGGCAGAACAAGGTACAAATCTCTCGATTTATTAGTATGCCTCAGTAACATCGATTATTTAGTTTATAATCTTAAAGCTTAAAAAGAATTTTAATATTTTTTAATCTAAATTTTATGTATACGTTTATTTTTGAGGATTTTTTTTTTCTTGATTAAATCTTAATAATTATTACTAAATATAAAAAATTTTTAAAATTCCGATGACTTAAAAAAAAATTACTGAAATATTTTTTTCATTGTTCACATTTTATAAAAGATTTCATCCCTTTGATCAATGCATATATTTAATTTATAACTCAGTATACCTTGTCCAGATAGGGTGGATGTGGTACTTAATTTAAGTTCAGCTTATTTATTTGGTCACTCTATATATAATACTGATCAATCACCGCATTTCAGTATACGTCTTTCGAAGGCTTTCCTTGTTTTCCGTTGAAATTTCCGTAAGCCTTGTAGCTTGTCGGTTCTCACCCGTTAGTAGTCTCTCCTCAACCGTGCAAAGAATTCCAGATTAGAGTCAAAGGTTGGGACCTCTGAACTCTTCTCAACTCTACTAGCTTTAATAGTATCATCGATGCAAGGTATAGAAGATGAACTCATACCACCAAAGACTATACCCGAAGTAATGGAATTATAGTTTGGAGACCACTATTGTCTTTAGATATCAATCTCCTCAAGGTGTTCACGCTGGAACTCATGATAATCATCCATGGATGGACCCTCCAAATGCTGGAATACTCCCTTCCAAGCCATAAACAGACTAAACAACATAGAGTTACGCATCCACTATAAACCATACAATGAGTTCAAATCCTGTATAAAGTCATCTTACTGAATAGTGTCAATTGTATCCGACTATCGTCTAGGACCCTTGGTGGACCCATATATATCGTCCATGTCCCACAACAATGATGTCGGTATACACTCCAAGATATCACTATGAATACATTCTTTTCTATAGCTACTTTATGAAAAAAAGATTGTAGATTCATCTTAGATAAGAATGGTGTTGATTGGATTCTCCTATCAACAAGTCTTCTTACATAAGGAAAGTTGAATAGTAAAGCTAACCATATGGCTTGCACTTCATCTTAATTCAGTAACAAGGTTGAGTATCACTGATGACAAGGAGAAGATGCAAGCATGGGAAGCTTGCATTATGGGCAAGGTCCACACATAGTCATTTTCTGATACACACAAACATGCAAGTGGCATCTTCAATATTGTGATGTCCAATATTGATTATCCATATACAACTAGCTTTGAAAGTGCAGAATACATGATTTTTTGGATTGATGAGTTATGACGCTTTGTTGGAATAAATTTCTTCAAATCCAAATATCAATCTACCACTGCATATAAGATATGGGAGAAGGAGGTGAAGAGGAAAACTGAGAGGAATGTGAAGAACTTTTGGACTGATCAAGGCAAAGAGTACTTGAACTAGTCTCTAGTTTGAAGAAATCAAGCATGCAATTACTTCTGTATACACATGAGATTGTGAGGGAGGCAAAAGAATGATGAGGATTGTGTTTGAAAGAGTACACATACTCCTTAAGGATGCAGGTCTTGATAGGCGTTATTGGGCATATGCAGGCAAGTTTATTGTCCAGACTAGGAACAAGCTTCCACATGCAAAACTTGGGGGTAAAACTCCTTATAAAGCATTCTTTACAGAAAAATCTTCAATTTCTTATGCTCATTGTTTCAGTTGTACAACATCGCATTATGTTTCTAAAAAATAAAAGAAGGAAGCTTCATGTCAAGTCCAAGAAAGTAGTGTTTGTGGGCTTTTCCGAGATAACAAAAGGGTATGAGATCTTCTTACATACTTCCACAGAAGTTATCATAAATTGGGATAAAGTGTTTCTTGATGTACAGTTAGAAGCAAATTGCCATGATTCATCACTATGTGATAAACATGACTCTCAACTAGATAGTAATGGGATTTGTATGTCTAAATTTGGACTAGATCATACTTCAGAAGCACATTCAGATTTTGGAACCACATCTTCACATTTCTTTGATCCGCCACCCGTTTGCCCAACCTAATTTCTATCGTTCTGCTTGTGTGAACTCTCTTACTATATTCATGCACACGTAACTTCCCTATTTTCGGATGAAAACACTTCCAAGGTCCCGAATATAACACTTTATTTCACTAAAACCTAAAAGTTTCCCACTTATCCTAAGAACTATACTCCTAAAAAAAACTTGATGGCACTTTAGTGAATACAAACAAAGAGAATTGTGAAATTCTCTCCTTAAACTTATTCTCTTCACTCAATACAACCGATTTGAGCGATTGTCAGAGAAGATCAAGAGTAAAGTGAAAGTTTATTAAGATTACTAAATGTGGTTGTATTGAGGGAAAGAAATGAGCTTAAATTCAGAATTTCACACTTT
This sequence comes from Marchantia paleacea, assembly GCA_014180765.2. Lineage (NCBI taxonomy): Eukaryota > Viridiplantae > Streptophyta > Marchantiopsida > Marchantiales > Marchantiaceae > Marchantia > Marchantia paleacea. Next base: position 6,749,107 of record MUAA02000018.1, read on the forward strand.
GTTTGAATGCAGTAAAGTGCCATCAAGCTTTTCGAAGGAGGAATAAGGGAGAAAAAGAAGGATTTTCTTGAGTTATAATGCTTCCAGATTTCTGCAGCTGAAATATTCTCTAAAAAGATTTCCAAAAGGTTTGTTTGGTTTCTTTTATGGCTCTAAAATATTTATATCTTTGAGATGAATAAACTGAAGATAATCGAAGAGTGAGATTTTTTCTCAATTGGAATCTGGTTCTAGCTAAAGAACCAGATTTGGTGATCATACGAGTTTCAGAAGAACTGGACAATGCAGTCTCGACGCGACTCGATGTGAGCGAGTAAATGAGCTTAACTTAAATTAACTACCACATCCACCCTATCTGGACAAGGTATACTCAGTCCACTCTCGACCACGACTACTCCTTGCTGGTTGGGTACGCGCAACACCAATTGTAAACTGTGTGAATTAATTTATTATCGAACTCCATTGCGGGCATCTGTCCTATGCGTAGGTTAACAGAAAAGAAACGAAAATTGAACTTGATTGAAAAGAAACAACATATGATTTCCTGCAACTTGCAACTGGTAATCAAATGTTAATGAGGTTTTTTTTCACTTACGAAGATTTAGAACTATTATTCTTCCTCCAAAGGAGAAAAAAAAACTGGAATTTAGCACGAACGTCAGTACGTATGTATTGCATACCTACTAGTACGCAAAAGTTCACGATAGTTGTCTAAGCCACCTCAAATGCTATAACATATTCGGCCTTCTGTACGCTAGCTGCATCAGTAAGAATCCTCATGGAGATTAGCAGTCAACAGACCTTCTGCACATCTCTCTCCAAATCTTATAAAAGTTGCACATCAGGTTCGACACATATCTCGATATTTCCCTATTTTTTCTAGAGGCGTTTTTTGGGCCTGGAACTTTGTACGCATTACAGGCACGTCATCCCCCTGAATTGCACACCACTGTCTATTGTCTTTTCTGAACATGTGCATTATTACCTTCGGCCTTCTCAGTTCTTTTCTTATTATCCCACAATTCGTCCTGGACGATGGCATCAGCTCTGTTTGGCCGATCGAATTGTTTCCACCTTCAAAAAGCATCTTAATTTCGAAGCATTGTAGACATAGGCTAGTGCTGCAACCTCTGTCACCGTTTGCTCTCATTACTGCCGTAGCCACTAAATATGTAGCGTTGTAGAAGACTTTCGAAGCATTCGCCTCGAAATCAATCATAGATCTCGAAAATCGCTTTGGACATGGAAAATTCGGTCCTTAGAAATATAAAGAATGAAAAACCCGAAGGCTTAGCGTATGTCTTGTCCCATGGTTCCCTACAGCCCGTACTGTGTTCCAAATTGCAGTCTGGAAGCGCATCGGACAACAAGTCGTGTTTGTACATCAGGACCACGATAGGGCACATGTCTTTTTCTGCACATTCTCAAAGTCTTATGTCGACCCGAGTCCCAAGGAATTGACTGATACGAATGATGACATGACACCACAGGAGCTCTTTGAATTTTATGCACCCCAGCTATGATGCTTCTCTCAGATATTATATTGTTTTTTTATATTTCAAACGTGTAAGTACCTCGGAAACCTGTATACAACTTGTATGCAGTAAAGTGCCATCAAGTTTTTCAAAGGTAGAATAAGGGTGAAAAACAAGGATTTTCTTGAGTCATAATGCTTCCAGATTTCTACAGCTGAAATATTCTCTAATAATGATTTCCAATAGGTTTGTTTGGTTTCTTTTATGGTTCTTGAATATTTATATCTTTGAGATGAATATGCTGAAGAAAATTGAAGAGCGAGATGGTTTCTCAATTGGAATCTGGTTCTGGCTAAAGAACCAGATTTGGTGATCATATGAGCTCCAGAATGCAGTCTCAACGCGACTCGCTGTGAGCGATTAAATGAGCTTAACTTAAATTAACTACCACATCCACCCTATCTGGACGAGGTATACTCAGTCGACAATGGACCAAGACTACTTCTTGCTGGTTGGGTACGCGCAACCCCAATTGTAAACTGTGTGAATTAATTTATTATCGAGCTCCACTGCGGGAATGTGTCCTATGCGTAGGTTAAAAGAAAAGAAAAGAAAATTTAACTTAATTATCACAGAGATGTTCTTGAAAAAGAAGCTCCATAATCTTCATTATAGTAAGAATGAATCCATGGAGAGCTTTCTCATGAAGATGTTCAATGTTCAAGATCAATGTTTTCAAACTAGGGATGAGATGAGCAAGAGGAGCATATCATTTTTGGTTTTTAATGCATTATCAGAATCTTGGGATCCACTTGTTCAATCTATATGATCTTGTAAAGAGATAGAGAAGGAGAGCTTGAGCTCTTGCAAGCATGCACACACACACACATACACATGAGTGTTCACATGGAAGGAAGGCTGAAATCTTCTTCTTCTTCTTCTCCACTGCAATCGATAAGCTAGGTCTACCACATTAAAAAGAAAGTACAAGACATAACTAGAGTATGTACAATGGTCCATGTGAAACCGCTAGTGAGTGACCGGCCAGGTAGGTATTCCATCACTCTCGGTAGGTAGACCCATCGGTGAAGTCCAGTGTAGTATCACTGGCAAGGACCCTCGTATTCGCTACACGTGCCAGTAATGTATGTCGGTGGAGAATCAGCCAGGTGGATCATGAGTTGAGCTTGATATCTCCACACTCCCCCTCAAGCTCAACGCCAGCTCCTGTAGTCCAAGCATCGCTCGAAATTTCCGCAGCTTCTATGCTCCAAGGGCCTTTGTGAAGATATCTGCAACCTGCTCATCTGTCCTCACATATGTGAGGTCTATGTCGCCATCTAAGACGCTCTCTCGAATGAAGTGATAGTTCACCTCAATGTGCTTCGTCCTAGCATGGAACACTGGGTTCCGTGCCAACGCTATGCTGCTAAGGTTGTCACAGTGAATGACAACTGGTACCTGTACCTGTATCCCCAAGTCTCCTAGTAGCATCTGCAACCATGCTACCTCACATGCTGCCAATGCAGCACCTTTGTACTCGGCCTCCGTACTTGATAAAGCAACTGTGGGTTGCTTCTTGCTGCTCCATGTGATAGCAGCACTCCCAAGTGAGAACATAAATCCGCTGGTAGATCGCCTATCGTTCGCACTACCAGCCCAATCTGCATCTGTGTAACCATAGAGCTGCAACTCAATGCCAGCCTCATAGAAGAGTGCATAATCCAATGTAGCACTCACATACCTCAATGTACGTCTCACTGAATCAAGATGTGGCTTCCTGGGACACTGCATAAACTGGCTCTCCAAGCTAACTGTATAACTCAAATCTAGCCGTGAGATAGTCAAGTAGATTAGGTTACCCACAATCTTCCGATACATAGTAATGTCTTGAAGCACTTGACCCTCATCAGCCCTCAACTTCAAATTCTGATCCAAGGGCATTGCAATAGGCTTACAATCAGCCATACCATACTTGGATAGCATATCCAATGCATACTTTCTTTGTGACAGCCATATGCCTTCATGCGTGCATATAATTTCTATGCCCAAGAAGTATCGCAGTTCCCCCAAATCTTTCATATCAAACTCTCGCTTCAAGAGAGTTTTTACATGCTGAGTTTCAGCCTCATTATCACCCCCAACAATCAAGTCATCTACATATATGCATACGATGATAATACCATTTTCACTCTTTCGAACATAGAGTGAGTGATCTGCATCAGCCATAGAAAAACCTATGAATAACAAGTGTGCCACCATTCTTGCATGCCATGCTCGTGGCGCTTGCTTCAGCCCATACAAAGCTTTCTTAAGCTTGCATACATAATGGGGATGCCTCACATCCTCATAACCATGTGGCTGCTCCATGTATACTTCTTCTTGCAAGTCACCATGCAAGAATGCGTTCTTCACATCCATTTGGTGCAACAGCCAACCTTTTGACGCAGCCACTGCAATAATAGCGCGAACTGTAGTCATCTTAGCTACGAGGCTGAAAGTCTCCTCATAATCTATCCCATAGGTCTGTGCATACCCTTTGGCTACCAATCTAGCCTTGTACCTACTCACACTGCCATCACTATTATGCTTCACCTTGTATACCCATTTGCAGCCAATCACATTTTTATTTTCTGGCAATGGGATAAGATCCCATGTATCATTTGCATCAAGTGCAGCCATCTCCTCATCCATGGCTTTCTCCCATTTTACATCGCCGATGGCATCATCAAAGCAATTGGGTTCTACATCCTGCACAATTTTTGCCATATATGCACAATGGTGAGCTACATAGGTATCATACATGAAACGATGCACTGGCTTCTTCACTCTTGTAGATCTTCTCATCTTTTCATTCATGCCTTCCAAGGCCTTCTTTACACCAGGAGTCTTCAAAGAGTGTATTCCAAACTCCTCATCAAGACTATGCTCAGAACCACTAGAATGTCCATCTATGTCATCATAACTTGCACTCAAGTTTGGCAGCATTGGGGCACCATCAACCTTTTCTTTACCCTTTCGTGACACATTTGATGAGCCAGCAGGGCTTCCCTTTTCACACAACCTGCCACTCCAAGGATTCTCAACAGCGCTTGTAGTTGTTGACCCTTGCAGTCCACTCAAAACCTGTGAAGATGGACCTGCATTTTCTGTCACCACGTTCTCTTTTACATCAGCCCCAATCTCATGTTTTACATCAGCATACCAACTTGCCATTTCATCAAAAATAACATCCCTGCTCACTCTTACTTGACGTGTGACAGGGTTGTAACATTTGTACCCTTTCTGCTCAAGTGAGTACCCAATGAAAATGCATTTTTCAGCTTTTGGATCAAGCTTTGTTCGTAGCTCATCCGGCACATGTACATAAGCAATGCATCCAAAAACTTTGAAATGTGACAAATCTGGTTTCCTGCTAGAAAACTTCTCCTCAGGTGTCACATCATGGACTGCAGCAGTAGGGGTCCTGTTCATAATGTACACAGCTGTAGACACAGCTTCAGCCCAATAACAATGAGGCATGTTCTTCTCAGCCATTAGTGCTCTTGCAACTTCTGCAATGTGCCTGTTCTTTCGCTCAGCAACACCATTTTGCTGTTGAGTGTACCTGCATGAAATCTACCTCTGAATTCCATGCTTTTTCAGAAACCTGCTAAATTCATTGGAGAAGTATTCTCCCCCTCCATCTGACCTCAGGCACTGCACATACTTTCCTGTCTGTTTTTCAACCATGGCCTTAAAATTCTGAAAGTGAGTAAACACCTCAATCTTCTCCTTCATAAAGTATACCCATACTTTGCGAGTATGGTCATCAATGAAAGTAACATAAAACCTGCATCCACCCATAGACGCAGTTTTTGCTGGACCCCACACATCTGAATGTACCACTTCCAATGCATTGCTGCTTACATGCTTATCATGTGGAAAAGCCCCTTTCGTTTGCTTTCCAAACTGACATGCTTCACAAACTTTCTGCATATCAGCAACTTTGAACATTGGCAAACCTGTTACAAGCTCTCGACTTTGCATTGTTTTCAGCCTTTGAACATTTACATGTCCAATTCTTTTATGCCACATTTCGACATCTGCAACAACACCTGAACCATGTGCAAACATTGCAGCATTCATCTGGGGCACATTTACATCAAGAGTAAACATTCTGCCCACTTTCTTTCCCTGCGCAACCAGCTTCCCATCCTTCTTGTATTCTTCTACATACAAGCCGTCTGCATTAAACTGTGCCTGCAAACCCTGTTCGACCATTTGCCCAACAGAAACTAAGTTCTTTGTGATGTTGGGAACATGAAGTACATCAGCCAAGTACTTTACATTGCCATCCTCTAATGACAATGGCACATTTCCTTTATGCGCAATAGGGTGTGTAGTATCATCCCCAGTTTCTACATAACCAGGATTTTGCAAAGTTTGGAGTTCTTTGAACCATTCTCCATGGCTGGTCATGTGATTTGAAGCACCCGAATCCACATACCATACATTTTCACCACACTTTGCTACATTTGCAGACATAGTGTTCATCATGTGTTGCATCACAAAGAGCCTCTCTGAATCATCTGTATTTCTACTTGTAGATACATAGTTGTTTTGCTGTCTTCTACCACCCTGATTTCTGGATGGACAGTCGAGCTCAAAGTGACCTGTTCGTCCACAACCCCAACATTCTCTGTTATCATTCTCTGTCTGATTTCTCTGAAAATTTCTGCGACCTCTCCCCCTGCCTCTAGACTGTCCCCGTCCACGATTGTTTGATCCATGCATATCATTTGATTGATGCTGCTGGCTTTGATTCTGGTTGCCATGGCCACGACTGCGACCTTGATCTGCACCACGTCCTCTACCTCTACCTCTGTTAGAGTAGAAGACCTGCTCAGAATTGCTATTTCTGCCTTGTGAAGACCATGCATCTTCACCAAGATTCTTCTCTTCAACAACCAGCATAGGAATCAAATCTGCAAAACTGGGAATGTTTTCCCGAGTCTGAATGGATGTCTTGAACTGTTTGTATGCAGGTGTCAAGCCACGCAAGCATACCTCAACCTTATCATCATCCTCTACTGTAACACCAATAGAGGCAAGAGATTCGCATATGCCTTTGATCTTCAAGGTGTAATCATTCATGGACAAATTCTCCTTCTTTACTGTGTTCAGCTCATTCTTCAACTGCAATTTCCTTGCCTTTGTATTTGTAGTATCAAATGACACTAACTTGTTCCAAGCCTCCTTAGGTGAAGTGGCATCCTGTATATGCCCAATCATGCTATCTTGCACACTGACAGATAGCCAATACATGACCTTTCTTGCTCCCTGGTTCCAATCCTTGACTGCCTTCAACTCTGCAGGAGTCGGATTCGATTCAGGTAATTCGGGTGGAGATTGCTGGTCACCCTCAATGTAGTCCCAGCATCCCTTACCCATCACAAAGTTGGTCATTCTAAACTTCCAAGCATGGAAGTTGTTCTTGTCCAACTTCTCACTGATAAGTCCACTAATGCCATCACTGTTGGCCATATCTGGAAGTAGCCAAAACCTGCATAATGTACTCACAAGTCTACAGCGGTGCCCAGTCTACACATTATGTCACTGCTAGTTACCACAATAAGCATACATACACCCAACAACACTCTTATGCAGCGTGTGCACTCTCTGTATGCACAAATCTTGTCTCTGCATTTTGAAATTATTAAACCTGCAGAAACCTGAGGAGCACGCGAACGCACTCTATCTCAAATTTGGAGGTCGAGATGAACCCGAAATGCATTTTCGGCCGCACAGTCTCAGTGCAAGGTACCACACACCTCTCCAAGCCACACAAACTTAAGAAGACAGCTTTTCAATCCGAGCTTCTTGCCGAGACCTCCCGAATCACAACCGCCAAGGATGTAGTAGAACACAATGGGGAAGAGATAGTGAAGCTCTTACCTTAAACTGCTTCTCCTGCTTGCCGCTCACAGCTCCTTAGCCACACCAAGCTCTAATACCATGTAAAGAGATAGAGAAGGAGAGCTTGAGCTCTTGCAAGCACGCACACACACACACAAACACATGAGTGTTCACATGGAAGGAAGGCTGAAATCTTCTTCTTCTTCTTCTCCACTGCAATCGATAAGCTAGGTCTACCACATTAAAAAGAAAGTACAAGACATAACTAGAGTATGTACAATGGTCCATGTGAAACCGCTAGTGAGTGACCGGCCAGGTAGGTATTCCATCACTCTCTGTAGGTAGACCCGTCGGTGAAGTCTAGTGTAGTATCACTGGCAAGGACCCTCGTATTCGCTACACGTGCCAGTAATGTATGTCGGTGGAGAATTAGCCAGGTGGATCATAAGTTGAGCTTGATATCTCAACAGATCTTGGAGGAAGGAAGAGATCACAAAGGATGTGTTATATTCACAGTCCTTAAGGAGTAGTTTAGGAACTATGAGAAAGCTGTAGCTCATAATTCAGCTTTGACTGTGAGGTCTTTTGGGAATTAGCCTATGATAGTCTCTTGAGGGGCAACTTGTCCTTGGTACGCAGAATCATAAGATAGAAAAGTCCAGGATTAAATGTAAGGCTTGTGGATTGAAGGAACATTGAAAAGTTGACACTGATTATAAAAAAATAATCATAGAGCTACATCAAATGCAAGTGTTGCTATGTTACTTTTCGCCATAGATGAAGATGATGGAGGGTAAGAAGCCACTTCTACTTTAGAGTTCCATTACCTTCATATTGACAATGGGGCAGATGTTCATATGCAAGAAGATAGAAGCAAGATTCTCAATCTTGATGAGAGTAAATATATTGAACTGCAATGATATGATGGAGCCTTAAGCAGATTGAGTGGTTCAGGTGTGATGCATCTCATGGTTATTGGTTCCAGTGGATAACAAGATGTTGTGATCATCCATGATGTGCATTGGGTTCTGGGAGCTAAGGATATGTTCCTCTCTACTGCTACTTTATGCAAAAAATATTACAAAAGCTTACCATATAGCTTGCATTTCATCTTAATTATGTCACAAGACTGAAGATAAATAATGACAAGGGGAAGATTCAAGCATGTCTTCACATGGGCAAGGCTCACAAACAATCATTTTCTGATGTACACAAACATGCAAGTGGCATCTTCACCTTCCTGACTGGTGGTAGTTTGATATTTGGACTTGAAGAAAGGTATCCAACGCAGCGTTAGAACTCATCAATCCAAAAAAATCATGTTTTCTTCTCAACCAAAGCTAGTTGTATATGAGTTACCAAGATTTTGAGATCATAACCTTCCTGACTGATCAAGGGACAGAGTTCTTCAACTAGTCTCTTGGTTGAAGGAATCAAGCATGCAATTACTCCGGCATACACATGAGATTTTCAGAATGGCAAAAAGAATGATGAGGATTCTGTTTGAAGGAGTAAACATATTCCTTAATGTTGGTCTTGATAGGCATTATAGGGCATTTGCAGCCAAGTTTATTGTGTGGACTAGGAACAAGCTTCCACATGCAAAGCTTGGAGGTAAAATTCCTTACAAAGCATTCTTTCCGAGAAAACTTTAGTTGCTTATGCTCATTCTTTCAGTTGTACAACATCATATCATGTTCCTAAGGAAAAAAAAAGGAAGCTTGATGCCAAGTCCTAGTAATGAGTGTTTGTGAGCTTCTCCGAGACAACAAAAGGGTATGAGATCTTTTTTATATTTCCACATAAGTTATCATAAGTCGGGATGTAGTTTTTCTTGATGCAAAGGTACCAGCAAATTGCCATGATTCAACTGTATGTTAGAAATATGGTTCTAATAGAAGATGACAATGGGATTAATGTAGAGGCATGTGCTCTAGAATCTGATCTTTGTAGGACTATAGACATACTTGCTATCTTTTGCTCCTACTACTCCAACTGAGATATCATATTCACCTCATGACTAGCCTCATGGGCTAATGATTGACAAAGGACTTGTCCTCTACCACCACCCCTACCACCTTGACATCCTCATACTCTTCAAAGGAATGTTATGGCAACTCTCATTGATCGTAATTCTGGATGGAGATCAAAACATCTATCTATCATTTGACTATGTGTGTGACAATGTTCACATGATTTTGATCCATACTTCTATCTTGAAGGAAATCCTTCTTGTGATGAGATACATCATATGTCCAACACATCATCCCAACAATTGATTATAGATCTAAAAAGGATGACAATGGTCTCAATTTGGCACCTTTATCACTTTGTCCAAATGATCAAGATTGTCCCACATGTCTACCATAACCACTTTGGATTTGTGTTGTAGATTGGTAATGTGAAGGAGTTGAGGAAGTTGGTGAATCCTTGTTAAATCCAACAGTCACCACTCTCTCTTATGGCATGTTGAGTTCAATACGTTAAGCAAGACAAAACACAATGGCCAACATAGATGATGTTTCCTAAAGTAAGATAGCATCTCTTGATCTACGTTTCAATTCACTATCCAATATTCCAAACTAATATTGGACAGCTTGTGCCTATGTCAACTTATAGGTTATACTGATCGACCAACGCATTCGAGTGTATGCCTTCTGAAGACTCTCCTTGTATTCTGTTGAAGCTCATGTAAGCCTTGTAGCTTGTCTGCTCTCACCTCTTGGTAGTCTCTCCTAAACCATGCAAAGAACTCAAGAATAAGGTTAAAGGTTGGGACTTCTGAACTCTTTCCAACTCAACTAGTTCCAACCGTATCATCAATGCAAGGTACAGACATGAACTCATACCACCAAACACTATATCCAAAGTAATAGAATTGTAGTTTGGAGACAAGTATTATCTTCAAAACTCAATCTCCACAGGGTATTCACGCCGGAATTCATGATTATCATACATCGGCAGACCCTCGAAATATTAGAATGATCACTTCCAAACCATAAAAAGACTAAACAATGTAGAGTTGCGTATCCGCTGTAAATGACACCATGAATCAACTTTTGTATTAAGTTATCCAACTCAATAGTGCCAATTGTATCAGAGTATTGTATGGGACCCTTGATAGACCAATAGATATCGTCCACATCCCACAGCAAGGGTGTGGGTACACACTACAAGATCTTAACAATCTCAACTCTGTCAGTCTCTGAAACCAAATTAGATAGCTGACTTTTATGTCCTTCCTTAGTAAGAACTGCAAGTGCAAGTCCATTTGCATACATCTCATATTGACAAGACGAAGTATATACCTATACAAATTGTTTTGCTCAAAACTTATGTTTTATGTCTTAACATAGTAAAAAAATTAGTTTACAAATTTTCCAAATATCAAATTAATTTCAAATCATCACTTTAAGTCAGGTTTCCTCAACATATTGATAAATGTGTGTTTTCTTTTTTCCAAAATTTCTTGGAGTCTATATCTGTAAATTTAATTGTACATTATTTCTAATATTTTATTATTCATTTTATCGCTCATTATTGAAATGCATAAAATTATTATTTTAAATTTGATAAAAATATAATATGATAATATAATATTTTGATATATTATGATATATTTTAATATCATCAAGGTGTTTCATTATATTGTTAACTGTTTAATCTGTTTTTATTCAATACTATCAGGGTCAACTTTCCAATGTCCCTTCAGTCCACAAGCTCTTTATTTACACTTGGACTTGTATATCTTACGCTTCTGCGTACTATGGAGAAGCTGCTCCCCAAGACTGTCATAGGCCAATTTCCAAAAGACCTCACTGTGAAAGCTAAATTAGGAGCTATATCTTTCTCTTTGTGCCTTAAGTATTCCTCAAGGAGTATAGATATGACACATCATTTGTTATCACTTTCGTCCTCCTAGATTATATAAATTGAACTAGTGGATCCCAAGATTCTGGTAATAGATTTAAAACCAAAAATGACCGTCTCCTCTTGCTCATCTCTTCCCATGTTTCAAAACATTGATGTCGAACATTGAACATCTCTATGAGAAAGCTATCCATGGATTCACCCTCACTATAACAAATATTATTGAGCTTCTTTTGCAACAACACCTCTGTAATATGTTGACAAGTCTTTATGTTCAGAAAAATGTGAGTTCGTTCCTCTATCTCTTCCAAATCTCACCTTGACCTAGGGGATATCAAGATCAGCCTTAACCGATGTCCCATTTACATACTTGAACAGCTGCTTAGAACTTAACAAGTATTCCATGACAATTGTCTATTAATATTATTCCTGTAATCAAGCTTTCTTCAGAAAAATGTGAGTTCTTTCCTCCATCTCTTCTAAATTTCACTTCGACCTAGTGTCAGGATTAAAAAGTGTCCCTTCCAAAGGAAAAATCCTTTGAAATCCTGCCCAAAATAAGAGCAAGGTAAAGTTGTAAGGTTTATGTTTTCAAACAATTGAACAATGAAAGTTGGTGGTTATACCCAATTACCTTTCTCAGGTCACGGCGGAACAAGGTTCAAATCTCTCAATATGTTAGTACGCCTTAGTTACATGGATTATTTAATTTATAATCTTAAAGCTTACAAGTAATTTTGATATTTTTGTTCTTAATTTTATGTATATGTTTATTTTTGAGGAAATTTTTTTAATTTTCTTGATTAAATATTCATAATTATTATAAAATATAATTTTTTTATTAAATTTTGATGACTTAGAAAAAAACAATGAGTGAAAATAATTTTTTCATTGTTCATATTTTATAAAAAATTTCATCCCTTTGATCAATGCATATAATTAATTTATAACTCAGTATATCTTGCCCAGATAGGGTGGATGTGGTAGTCAATTTAAGTTAAGCTTATTTATTGGGTCACTCTTTATATAAGATTGATCAATCCATGCATTCGAGTATACGTCTCTCGAAGACTTTCCTTGTTTTCTGTTAAAAATTTTGTAAGCCTTGTAGCTTCTATGTTCTCACCCGTTAGTAGTCTCTCCTCAACCATGCAAAGAACTCCAAATTAGTACTAAAGGTTGGAACCTCTGAACTCTTCCCAACTCAACTAGCTCCAACAGTATCATCAATACAAGGTATAGAGGATGAACTCACACCACCAAACATTATACCCGAAGTAATAGAATTGTAGTTTGGAGACCATTATTGTCTTTAGATATCAATCTCCTCAAGGTATTTACGCTAGAACTCATGATAATCATCCATAGGTGGACCCTACAAATGCCGGAATAATCCATTCCAAGCCATAAACGGAATAAAAAATATAGAGTTATGCATTTGCTATAAACCACACCATGAGTCAAGATTCTATATGAAGTCATCTTACTCAATAGTGTCAATTGTATCCAACTATCGGCTAGAATCCTTGGTGGGTCTATAGATATCGTCCATGTCCCACAACAATGGTGTGGGTACACACTCCAAGATATCACCAAGCTCAACTCCGTCAGAAACCAAATCAGATAGCTTTGACTATTATGTGCTTCCTTAGTAACAACTGCAAGTGCAAGTCTATTTGCATACATGTCGTATGAAAAAGACAAAGTTTATGCGCATACAACTTGTTTTGCTCAAAACTTCTGGTTCTTGTCTTTCACATACTAAGAAATTTAATTTACATATTTTCCAAATATCCAAATATCAAATTAATTTCAAATGGTAATCATCGATAATATGATATATTTTAATATCATCATGATGTTTCATTATATTGTGAACTGTTTAATCTGATTTTATTCAATAATATCATACTCATGATAAAAAATCTTGATGGAGCATTTTTCAAGTGCAAAGTTGATTAAAACTGAATCTCGATACCAATTCTTTTTGAACATTTGATATGGTGAAATTATTTTTATCAATGGGTTTTGGCTTGGACATCTACTTCATCATCTATGATGCTGAGAAATATGTTCTCGTGAAAGTACTTGAAGCTCTACTAACATTATTGGCTACACACACTAATATTTACTCTTTTATTATTCTTTCTGATAATCAGTCAGCAGCATGCTAAATCTACTCAATTCTTAGTTTATATAGCTTATGTCCCTTTGGAGAAGGTTATGTCTTCTTTTCAAGATGTTAGCATTTTGCTTCATTGGATTCCTCGAGACATTAGAGGTATTGATATTGCATATGGGCTGGAAAAATCAGCCATCAAGCTTCCTGTAAGTTATAATGACAATGTGCAATTAATGTCAACCATTAATTCTATTTAATTTCTTTTGATGTGTGTAGGGTATTTTGTTTGTTTGACGTCTCAGCCTACGGGCTGCATCGTCTAATGATACAACAACACGTGTACCCATTAATCGGAAGGACGGACAAGTCAAAAGGGATCCTGGCTGTAGATGAGCTCTGCAAGTCTGCCGATTGCGTGGTAGATCGATTGCTGAGGGATCGTGGCGTGTAGCCTTTTTCAAAAGAGTCATGGCTAGATTTGGCTCGTGTTCAGGGAACTGAAACTGGCCTTTTCTTTAGAAACATTCAGCCGGATCCGGTTTGCTGAAGGCGTATGTGAGCCCTCTGTAAAACTCTCTCAGCCTCTTTCTGGTGGCGTGGCCTGAAGGAGTTCAAGGCGACATTGTCCGTCGTATTCACCTGCAGCATCAGAAGGAGCGTAGTGAAACTGCTGGGCTGGTGATATCCTACGGAGAGGAGTTTCTGCTTGGGTATAAACTGATGCGTGACGAAAATCTAGACATTGCTCGAAACGAACCAGCTGAAGGATCTGTATTGTAAATTGCTGCTTATTGCAGGGGGTACAAGTTGTGGCTCAAGAATAGAATGTTTGCGTCTGAAGAGGTCGTCCACAGGTAAGAGCTGCAATTTATAGCATACAGGAGGATGTTCGAGTCTAGAATCACCTTCGTGCAGGTTTTAGTAGCAGTCGTATCCATTTTGGAATTACAGTGTCATGTTGTTGCTTTGTCTGAGAATTTTACGTATGGCACAAGCGAGAGATCTTTCACGTGTGACGCAGACGGAGAGTTTTGGTGAGATGGGATTTATATTATCAGCAACTCAGTAGGTCTCACACTGTCTCCCAGTCTGACGTCCGTTGACCGTGAAGGTTGCATCTAAGTGTATGTAAAACGATACTATGCATTGACACGGGGCGTTTAGTGGACCACCACATTGTCTTTAAGTGAACCGGATTTTCAGGACACCTCCTTTTCTTTGTCGATTGACTGTGGGTTTCCTACCATATTTACGAGTTCATTCGCACTTTGGCTCTTCACTGCCGATATGTGTTTTCCCTGACTTTTTCTACTTCCTGTCTACAGTATCTCTTGTATTATGTTATATTACTTTCTCCTTTTCTTTTGCCCCCCGGTTGGATATTTTCTAGCCTGCTTGGCTTTGTACCTGAGTCTATGAAACTCATTTTGCTTTGTATTCCATGCGTCTCTCTTTCTCTCATATAATATTTCTGTGATCATGACAGTATGTTTCACTAGACGACAGCCAGTGAGGAAGATATTTGAAGGTGATGAGACACCATGCTTGCAAATTTTCTTGTGAGTCGTGAGCTATCTACAGCTCAGCGCATGCATGTTTGGCGAGGAAATGCTGCTCCTCGATCTCAAAAGTGTACAAATCCTGTATAATTCTTGTACTATCTTGGGCCATAATCAGCATTGTGCACTTCAAACTGCTTTCACGTTTCTGAAGGGTTGGAAATCAGCGTTTTGCAGAAGTGAGCACATGCATTCTTGCCCATTTACGGCCCTGGATTCGCTGTGCTCACTGACATAGTTTTTTTTGCTTGCTTCTTCTCTGTGCCTTTTGTCGCTTGCGAATGAAGTGAAGTTTGTGGCCAAGCGCAGCCTGGCAATGCGAATCCACATTTTTCCGCCGTGTCCTTGCACTCTCGTATTCGGCTTTTTCGCCCAGAGCATATAGTGCTTATGAGTCATCCAAAAGAATTCTTTGGCGATGTTTTTCTCGATGATCCACAATGCTCTCATATATATATAAAGTTTGCATCGCTGTTTTTCATCCATCTCAAACGCACTTTACTCGCGTCACGTTCAGGGATTGTACCACAGTAACTATATAAATGTACTATTCAGAATTTGAGAATGTCAATCTTCCGATAAAGAGAAGCAAGAACTCTGGAACAGTACAAATTATAATTTGTGTCAGATCCCAATATCGTTATGCCTGTCGAATTGTCCTATGCGTAAATTTGAAACCCATCTCCAAACCGCTCACAAACTTTTTTTGACATCAATTTCTCGAGAAGTAGAACGAAATAATACACTAAGGTAAAATTGTCTTCGGAAGTGAACATAGTGACAACAAATGCAGTTATCTAGCTTTCGGTCAGGTACTCCCAAAGCAACGTTCCAAAAAAACAACATATGACTTCCTGCAACTTGCAACTGGTAATCAAATGTAAATGAGGTTTTTTTTCACTTACGAAGAATAAGAACTATTATTCTTCTTCCAAAGGAGAAAAAAACTGGAATTTAACGTCAGTACGTACGTATTGCATACCTACTAGTACGCAAAAGTTCACGATAGTTGTCTAAGCCACCTCAAATGCTAGAACATATTCGGCCTTCTGTACGCTAGATGCAGAAGTAAGTATCCTCATGGAGAGTAGCAGTCAACAGACCTTCTGCACATCTCTCTCCAAATCTTCTAAAAGTTGCACATCAGGTTCGCCACATATCTCGATATTTTCCCTATTTATTCTACAGGCATTTTTCCGGCCTGGAGCTTTGTACGCATTACAGGCACGTCATCCCCCGGAATTGCACACCAATTCTATTGTGTCTTTTCTGAGCATGTGCATTATTACCTTCGGCCTTCTCAGTTCTATTCTTTATATCCCACAATTCGTCCTGGACGATGGCATCAGCTCTGAATAGCCGATCGAATTGTTTCCAACTTTATTATTGAAGTCCATTGCGGGCATGTGTCCTATGGTTAAAAGAAAAGAAACCAAAATTTAACTTTAAAAAAAAACCTTTTAGCTTCTATGAGAAGCTGGTATGAATTTATAACCTAAAGAACTGTGCCAAATGTTGCTTACTAACGAATCAAATCAAAAGTAACCCAGTGCCAAAATCTTTTCTACTGTCAACAATTCTTGAGAAATGGTTTGTTATCTACCTTCTCTCTCTATCGTATGGAAGAATAATCAGTTCACTTGCCTGCTATGGCTGAGATGCCTCGTCCAAGATCAGAGCCCATGTGGACACAACGCAGACGTCCACAGCCATCTGCTGGATATTCTAATGGCAACCGAAAGTAGCATTGCAGCAGCTTCCAAGCTCACAATTAGCGTCAATTCAAGATCCCGATATGCAGCTTCGATCCATTGAGGAGTTCACAGACGTACACCTGAAAATAACTTCGAATTTTGAAAGCCGAGAATAAGCCATAAAATTTGAATAATACCGTAAATTGCAAGAAAGAAAAACAAGAAGCAAGCTTTGCTCCTCCAAGAAATGTTGTTATGATTCACACCATGTATCTGCACTGCTTCGAGTCGGCTGCAGAGGGATCTGGTTGGTTTTAGAGAGCCTCCTTTAAACTGCTGTTAAGCTCATGCATAACTCTTCAGCTTCCACACATGGACCTTCCGGGACACCTTCTAAATACTAAACTCGCATTGCGTCTGCATGAGTAGCAAAATGACCTTAACAGGGTCAGTGGTCGATCGGTTGTTGAATATTGAGAAGTACCAGTCGCGCACAGATCAGGGTAGAAAGCACTGCTAATCTCACGGAGATCGAGATGAAAACCGGATCATGGTACCCGCATTGTTCTCATGACCCTCAAGTTCTCCTTTGAGAGAACTTCCTACCGCAGTAAAAAGCTGCTGCGCAAGTTATTTCATTGCGGAGCTACGCATTTGAAATTCGTTTACAATGGAATTTGTGAATCGAAGTGGTTAACATGAGTGGTTTTAGAATCATGAACGAGAGATATGCGAAGCAGGGAGAAAAACTAATAGTGACGACAATGCATTACTTGTCTCCTGCTCAACATCCAAACCGACGGTTAGCGATGGAAATGCATAGCAACAATCGAGAGGATCTCCGCAAGGTTTTCTTGTGAAAAGTCGAGATTTTTTATTAAGAACCTGTCATAGCGTAAGAGCTTTATGGTTTATAAGACGTCTCATGAATGCTTGCAGGCGTTAAGGCTACGAATGCCGTAGGCCAAGCCTGCAGCTCCTCCTTGTGTATGAGAGGTTGGTGGTAGTGACATTCGGATAATGTTGCTGCAGGAGAACCAAAGTTCTTTGAGTCGTGAATCCCTTACCATATCAATTCACTATTGAATCTCGACGGGGAACTTCGCAATGTTTCTACATGAAACCTCAAACTTGTCTTATGGAGCAACTTCTCAGCGCATTTACAGCAGTTCAGTTTTATGAAGCCTTCGAGGAGGTAGCTCCATGACTGTCCATGCTGCTCCATTTCCTCCTCAATGGAAGTTGGGTGGTCTTGACGTCGTGGAAGATGATGGAGAACCACAGTTGTATCGTTTAGAACAATGTGTGAACACTTAGGTCCACCACAATGCAGAACTTCTCTTTGCACTACCTACAACCGAAAGTCTGATGGTCTTCCGAATGACTCAGGCTGATGAGCACGACATCAGCTTCGTAGCCATTGGCGTTTTGCCTAGATCTATGTAGGCGTAAGCTTTAACCGGCCATGCCTGTCCACTCTTTAATCTGCCTATAAGCTCTGAACTACTGGTTCCAGGTTTAATTTGTAATTTGCATTTTATATGTTCGTTTGGTACTGAAATATTGTGACTGTGATTACAAGACGCTTATTGGAAACCACCCAACTACAAGCAGCGTGAACATTGTGTGTGACCTGTATCGGTCATGTGTTCCACAGCCATCTGATGGATATCCTAATGGGAGCCAAAAGTAGCAATAGCAGAAGCTAACTAGCTCACATATTCATAACAACTTTCCTCCAAGAGATAATTGTTGAATATACCCCGTTGAATAATTCTAAACTAAACCAACAAGAGGGAACCATTTAGTAAGACTCACTTTACCCTCTAGTAGTGCCTCTACTCTCATAGTCTAACCTGCATATCAGGTTTAGAGATGAACAATGAATTGTACTCAATTTTTGGAATTCCATTTGAATAAAAAATATTTAATTTATTGATTCTTGCAACATGGTATTAGAGCTAAGTTGGATGGTTAGATATCAAATCTCTAAAAGCTAATAGAGGGATTTTAAATCCTTTGAACCTTCAATCTAGCCATCTTCTTTATTCCTGACTAGTAAGGTTGAATCTATGTATATCTTATTTTGATTCTTCATACTTTCCACACATTCTCTCTAGCATGTAAGAGAATAGACATTCAGATGGCTAATTCTTCAGTAGACAACGTATAAACAAGCTTGATGAGAGTAATTATAGTTATGGTCATTTTTAATGAAAACTTGTTAAGTTCCAAGCAGTTGTTCAAGTATGTAGATGAGATATTATTCAGGGCTGACCTTGATAGTCCTGACGTTAGGTCCAAGTGAGATTTAGAAAAAATCGAGGAAAGAACTCACACTGTCTTCAACAAAGCTTGATGAAAGGAATCATAGTTATGATCATTTGTCATGAAATACTTGTTAAGTTCCAAGCAGCTGATCTTGATAGTCCTGACGCTAGGTCAAAGTGAGGTTTAGAAGAGATGGAGGGAAGAACTCACATTTTTCTGAACATAAAGAATTGTCAGCACATTCAAATACACAAATGTTAAATACTTGAGGACATGTGGCTGAAACTAGCTGAGATTCACAAGCCCACTAGAGTTGTTGCAAAGGTGTTCTTGCAAAAGAAACTCCATAATTTTTGTTATAGTGAGGGTGAATCCATGGAGAGCTTTCTCATGGAAATGTTCAATGTTGGAGATCAATGTATTGAAACAAGGGATGATATGAGCAAGAGTAGCATATTATTTCTGGTTTTAAATGAATTACCAAAATCTTGGTATCCACTTGTTCAATCTATATGATCTAGGAGGAGGGAGGAGATCACAAAGGATGTTGTCATATCCATACTCCTTGAGGAGTTATTGAGGTACAAGTAGAAAGCTATAGCTCCTTATTCAGCTCTGACTTAAGGTCTTTTGGGAATTAGCCTATGACAGTCTCTTGGGAAGCAACTTGTCCGAGGTAAGCATAAGCCTAATATAGATAAGTTCTAGAGTAAATGTAGGGCTTATGGATTGAAGGGACATTGGAAAGTTGACTCTTAGTGTAAAAAAATGATGGAGCTACATCAAATGCAGGTATTGCAATGTTACTTTTTGCCTGAGATGTAGATGATAGAGTGCAAGATGCCACTTATACGTTAGAAGTCCATTACCTTCATATCGAAAATGGAGCATATGTTAATATCCAAGGAGAGATGAGAGTTAATCAATTGAACTGCAAGGATATGATGGAGCCTTAGACGGATAGAGTGGGTCAGGTGTGATGCATGTCATGGTGCTTGGTTTCACAAGAAAAGAAGATGAAGTGATCATCCATGATGTGCATTGGGTTCCAGGATCGATGAATACATTCCTTTCTACAGCTACTTTGTGCAAAAAAGGTTGTAGATTCATCTTAGATAAGAATGATGTTGATTGGATTCTCCCATCAGCAAGTCTTCTTGCACAAGGAAAGTTGAATGGTAAAGCTAACCATATGCCTTACACTTCATCTTAATTCAGCCACAAGGTTGAGTATCACTGATGACAATGAGAAGATGCAAGCATGTGAAGCATGCATTATGGGCAAGGCCCACACACATAGTCATTTTCTGATACACACAAACATGCAAGTGGCATCTTCGATGTTATGATGTCAAATCTTGGTTACTCATATAAAACTAGCTTTGAAAGTGCAGAATACATGATTTTTTGGATTGATGAGTATGATGCTTTGTTGGAGTAACTTTCTTCAAATCGAAATATCAAACTACCACTACATATAACATATGGGAGAAGGAGGTGAAGAGGAAAATTGAGAGGAAGTTGAAGAACTTTTGGACTGATCAAGGGCAAGAGTACTTGAACTAGTCTCTAGGTTGAAGGAATCAAGCATGCAATTACTTCTGTATGCACATGAAATTGTGAGAAAGGCAGAAAGAATAATGAAGACTCTGTTTGAAAAAACACACATACTCCTTAAGGATGCAGATCTTGATAGGCGTTATAGGGCATATGCAGGCAAGTTTATTGTCCAGACTAGGAACTAGCTTTCACATGCAAATCTTGGAGGTAAAATTCCTTATGAAGCATTCTTTACAGAAAAATCTTCAGCTTCTTATGCTCATTATTTCAGTTCTACAACATCGCATTATATTTCTAAAAAATAAAAGAATGAAGCTTCATGTTAAGTCCAAGAAAGTCGTGTTTGTGGGCTTTTTTGAGACAACAAAAGGGTATGAGATCTTTCTAATACTTCCACAGAAGTTATCCTAAGTCGGGACGTAGTGTTTGTTGATGTAGAGGTAGTAGCAAATTGCCATGATTTATCTCTATGTGGGAAACATGACTCTCAACTAGATGACAATGGGATTAATATATCTAAATTTGGACTAGATCCTACTTCAGAAGCACATTCAGATTTTGGAACCACATCTTCATATTTGTTTGATCTGCCACTCGTTTGCCCAATCTAATTTCTATCATCTGCTTGTGTGAACTCTCTAGCTATATTCATGCACACCTATCTTCCCTATATTCGGATGAAAACACTTCCAAGGTTCCGAATATAACCCTTTATTTCACTAAAACTAAAAAGTTTACTACTTATCCTAAGAACTTTGCTCTTAAAAAAATAATTTCATGGCACTTTAGTGAATACAAACAAAGAGAAGTGTTAAATTCTCTCCTTAAACTTATTCCCTTCCCTCAATACAACCACATTTGGTAATCTTAATAAACTTTCACCTTGCTCTTGATCTTTTCTGACTATAGTTGAAATCCAACAAGCATTATTTAACACTTAAACTGCTAAATTTCCATGGTCATACCTTATTAGCTTGGCGTTTCTTCAGAAAATGCTGAAAACTTTTAGAGGCTTTTTACTTTTGACATTCGCGGCATGTATGCATTATTATTGTTCTAGGCTAGAGGGTGATAATATCAGCCTTAGTCTTGAGACAATCTATAACATTTATTATTCAAAAGTTAAACAAAACTGATTACTCGTTGCCTAACTCATACAGAGCAATAATAATTCTGTGACATACATAATAATTTTGGCAAAAAGCATACCTCTGTGCATGTGAGTTCTAGCATTCCACAATGATCTACTATCCCACCATTATTCTTTTTAAGTTCTTATGCTAGTTTACTAGACTAGCTAGAAGAAAAAGCTCAAACCTCGGGTTGGATTGATGATTAGGATCTATAGGTGTCAGCTTTATCTCTTAAAAAAAACCCACAAAGACTTTGCAACAAGGACTTAACTTAGCAGACCAATGGACCGATGGGCAATGCAAAGGGCATGGAAGAACCGTTCAACTGTCTCCAGGTTGAAACATGCTCTAAACCATCGAAAGATGATTTGAATGTGTTTTCTTTCTCTCGAGAGCACACATTTTAATACTTGTTGTATGCATCAAGGTGCTCATTTGATGTTCAAGTTTGGTGTTCATGTACATCGATTGTCAAGACTGAGTCTCTTAATTATCAGGTTATGTTACAAGAGTTTAAGATGGCGCCGGTGGTTTCACCTAAAACGTGCTGGCCACTGTTTTAAGGGTTCAATTCAGATGATCGGATCGTTGCTACTATAAAGGTCAATCTGGATAATCTTCAGGGCACTTACCGGATTCCCCTGAAAATCTTCTTCTGGTTGCACTTTTCTCTTCGACCTTCTATACACTGTCCCCTATAGATGTGGCACAGTCTGATCAACCGATTTCTAACGGGGCTCTGATATTTTTCTACTATACACGGTTTTGCAGAAATCAACAACAACTATATCATAGAACACGAAAGGATATGAAGTTTGTTAGACTGAGAAGAAAAATACGTACTTCTCATGTTCCAGAATCTCGAAATAAAGCTAGAGTTGGATCTCCATAGCTCCAACTTTTGGAGAGAGTTTGAGCTCCAACTCTCTCCAAAAGTCATGAAAGTTGGCTAGTACAGTAGTGTCATCTGGGATTTCCTTATACGCTGTTCTATACAGGTTTCCGAAGTACTAACACGTTTAAAAAAATAATAAAAAATGTAATATGTGAGAGAAGCATCATAGCTGGGGTGCTTAAAACTCAATGAGCTCCTGTGGTTTCATGTCATCAATCGTATCAGTCAAACTACAGTGCAAAACGCCAAGAAAGATCAGATCGGACCATTGTCATCCATTCATGAATTCTAGGAGATTCAAGAAGGCTATACAGTATCTCCGGAAATTTTCTTGATCTGTACTGCGTCTTATTCAGTACACGACTGTTCTGATGGAATATTTGGAAACTCAACCATCACGCTGAGTGAGTCAAGTCACTGCCTTCTGATACAACAAAATGTCTGAATTACCACTGGGTTTGATAAAGCTGACACCTATACATCCATATTATCAATCGAACCCAAGGTTTGAGCTTTTTGTTGTAGCTACTTCTAGTAAACTAGCATTAGAATTAAAAAACCATAATGGTGAAATGCTCGAACTCACAGGCACAGAGGTATACTTTTTGCCATCAAGATTTAAACAAGTTTTTCTGTTTGTCAAAAAACAAAAGACCCATTTTATTAATGATGACGACAATCGCACTCAATCAAGATATCTAGTAAGATGCTATTCTGAACAATTTTATAAGCGCCTTCAATGTTCAAGAATAAGAGTGATGTTACATGTTGGTTGTTCCATGAACGTTTGATGTCTTGAGAAATTTTTAATTTTATGTCAATAGTGCTTCTACTTTATCTTCTTCCATAATGGGAATCAGGCAGAAGTGCAAGATTGGTTTCCACTAGATTTGATAATCTATTCCAGATGATATCCTCGAGCAATTTTTCTTATGTATATAACAGAATTATTAACAAATCAGTCTCGTTAAACTTTTAAATAATGAATGTTATAGATTGTCTCAAGACTAAGGGTGATATTATCACCCTCTAGCCTAGAATAATAATAATGCATACATGCCGTGAATATCAACAGTACAAAGTAAATAGCCTACAAAAGTTTTCAGCCTTTTCTGAAGAAACCCCATGCTAATAAGGTATGGTCATGGACATTCAGCAGTTTTAGTGTTAAAAAATGCTTCTGGATTTCAATGAGTCAGAAAAGATCAAGAGTAAGGTGAAAGTTTATTTCGATTACTAAATGTGGTTGTATTGAGGGAAGGGATAAGTTTAAATAGAGAAATTGACACTTCTCTTTGTTTATATGCACTAAAGTGCCATCAAGTTTTCCAAAGGAGGAATAAGGATGAAAAATAAGGATTTTCTTGAGTTATAATTCTTCCATATTTCTGCAGCCGAAATATTCTCTAAGAATGATTTCCAATAGGTTTGTTTGGTTTCTTGTATGGTTCTAAAATATTTATTTCGTTGAGATGAATAAGCTGAAGATAATTGAAGAGTAAGATGTTTTATCAATGTGAATCTGGTTCTAGCTAAAGAACCAGATTACTCCTTGCTGGTTGGGTTCGTGCAACCCCAATTCTAAACTGAGTGAATTAATATATTATCGAACTCCGTTGCGGGCATGTGTCCTATGCGTAGGTTAAAAGAAAAGAAACGAAAATTCAGCTTAAAAATGCATACCAGCTTGTATGAGAAGCTGGTATGCATTTATGACCTAAAGAAGTCTGCCAAATGATGCTTAATGACGAATCAAATCAAAAGTAACCCAGCGCCAAACTCTTTTGTATTGTCAAACATTCTTGAGAAATGGTTTTTAACTATCTGCTCTAAACAGATTTTGTTGAGAAAAAAAAACTTTTCAAAAAATATACTGAGAGATAAATTACAAAACCCAATTTTTTAGTCATGTAAAGTATATAATTCACATTAAACTCGTGAATAGATGTTAAAGGATATATGTCTTAATGTTCATCTCAAACTAATAAAAAATTTTGAAATATATTCATGTTATGACCATATTTATGATGTGACTTTATAAGCACAGATTACTTACTTATTGAAATTTATAAAATTTGGGTAGACAAGTTATCTTTCAATCTGAAAGTTGATTTTCTTTACATGTTCAGTCTTTCCATGCTGTATTACTTGAAGAACCCCTTTGACATAAGGCAGCTTCCCAAGTTTATTTTTGGAGAAGTTCTTGAAGTTGAGCCTTTGCAAGACATGGCTTCATTCCCACCTCAACTTTTGACAATCAGCTAGAAGCATTCATTTAACCAATAATATAAACGACAATTTTTAAATCCAAAAGAAGTTGTAGGTTGCATGCCTACAGACCACTCACTTTAATACAGTCTAATACAAGGTATCTTCAGTTTGAAAGTTGAATCTGTTTTATATGGCTAGTTTTTTAATAAGGTTTTATCCGTATGATTAAAGCTCTTGATACCTTTAACTTGAGATACGCCTATGCCATTTTTAGAGCAGTTTTTGAAGTTTTTCATTCGCTTAACATGAAATTATTCCCACCCAAGTTTGACAACCAGCTAGTAGCTTTGTTATGGTCAACGAAATCTATGGTAATCCTTCAAAAGTTTTCACGGAATTTCTTCAAATTCCGTGAAAAATGTTGTACTCAAATCTCTTTATTGACATAGTCCAAAAAGATAAGGTGAACTTTAGTTTCAAAGTTTATTCTGTTTTCTATCATTAGTTTTTTCGAGACATCCTAGATCTGTAAAGTTAAAGTTGTTCATATATATTACTTGAAATACTCCTTTGACATATGTGAGCTTTTTGAGTTTATTTTCGAGGAGGTTTTGAAATTTTTCATCTGTAGGGCATGACAACATTCCCTCCTCAAGTTTGACAACCATCTTGTAGCATCCTTATGACCAACTATACAACTATATAAGCAGCAATTCTTTAAATCCAAATCCTTTCTTCTCTTCCTACCCTCCCTGGATTCTTGTAAATGAAGCTCTAAATTCCTTTCTAATTAGCATAAACAGCCAAAAAAAGCTTTAAATAGCAAAGCCCTAAATAGTGGAGTACCAAAGTCCAATGAGCAAACAAACCTTACTCCTCCTTGTTTGGAAAACAAGCTGCAAAAATAATGTCTGAATGTACCTATAAGTATTGTAAACGTTGGAGAATTCATGATTTCCAAAGTAGGACAATCTTAGAATTACCTTCCGAACATATTTTTGAAGTAAAATACAGTCAACAAAGATATGGAAAACTTCGCAAGAATAACAACTATTTGAAACTTTAGTGTTACTGTGTATACATATGAAGTTTGGACACAGCTCGATGGCCATTCACCTTGGAGCATCACAACAGTTTTTTAGTGATCAGTACATTAGATGGGAGGAAATCCACTCCTAGAATAGATATTCTCAGGGCATAATCTAGGCAAATGTTTGTAGAGTTCCATGCTTTGACATATTTTCTCGAGTAAAATAAAAATATATTGAAAGAACAACGCTCTTATATTATCTATGCTAGCCTACTTGCTTCAGAGTATGTATAGTATGTCTTCGCTGGAAAAGCGAAACCTGTCATTCAACATGTTGCGCTTGGAAGAATAGGGTAACTCTCTATAATTTACAATTAATTTTTGTTGTCATCACCTTTTCTTGTATCATTTATGTGAGCCAGAATAGGAATCTGACGACGTTTTGTAATAGTTGAACTACCTCTGCAATCTATAGGGAATCAATCACGGTAAGAGCATCATAGCGTGATTGATTCCCTATCCAATCACGGTATAATGCTCTTATAGTATGCAGACCATTTGAGATAGTTAAGTGAAATATGACATATTTCATATTGTGATGTTATTGGAGACTAGCGTGTGTTACCCCTTTTGGTTTCTTCCATATACTACTTGCCCGGGTCGTGAGAAAAGAACGAATGTAATAACTTACGGTCAAGTATTCAAAGAAGCTAGTATACATACAGTAGTATTGCTAGTGTTTTTGACAGA
Organism: Marchantia paleacea; assembly: GCA_014180765.2. Taxonomy (NCBI): domain Eukaryota; kingdom Viridiplantae; phylum Streptophyta; class Marchantiopsida; order Marchantiales; family Marchantiaceae; genus Marchantia; species Marchantia paleacea. The sequence goes on from MUAA02000018.1 coordinate 6,775,575, forward strand.
CCTTGGAGTAGGTAAGCTGTGCCTTACGATAAATTTTCTCAATTCTGAGTACTCAGTTTTGCTCATTTTTCTGTTCTTTGGCACCACAGAACGTCCTTTTCTCTTCATAGTATGTTTACGACATGACATGTTCATAAACTAGTTGGGTCTGGGACTCTGGGCCCTGGGCTCCACCTGGGGGTTCAGAAGTCAAAACTAGTCACAGTAAAACCTAGGTGGACGAATACGCAATGGAGCTCCTACACTTGACGCAAACCCATGTACTTATCCATTAGGACTCAAAAGGAAAAAAAAAAAAAAACCCTAAAAAATTCATCATGACCTCCACTAAATGTAGTGCACTATAATTTTAATTTTGTTCAATTAATGCTGAAGTGGATTTTTCTTGCAATTGTCACCTGACTGAGTATTGGCCGTCATTGTTCCTGGTTTTCCAATCTTAGTATCCCTTCCTCTTTTAACATACTTGTATCCCTTATTCTTTTCACTTTGTTGGACGTTGCTCAGTTATGAAGGTCCCATGATTTGTATGGAGTTGTCATGGATTTCTTTTAATATGGAGGCTAGTGGCCACATGTTTCATAGGCTAACTGTGAACAGAGATGACATTTTGAGATGTATAGTGAACCTCCCACTCCAACTCCAGCTTTGGAAAATGAGACATTACAGAGGCGATAATCTTGATGTAGCAATGGCTTCCTGGTTAGCTAGACAAGTGATTCTAGCCTTGCAAAATGTACAAATAATTATCCACATAGCTGTTAAGTTTGAAAAATTATTTTTCTGATAGATATAAGACTTTTAAGATCTTTGCGGATCATAACAGCATTATTCAAATGATATTGACTCCGCATGCACGAATGTCGAGCTTTTGATATGTAGTGGTCTAGAAGGTGGATCTGTCTTTAAGCAGAGCTCGACCCAATAACATTCAATCCGCATGTAAAGTTCTTAATTGAGTTCTTAACCTCTTGAAGGCTCACGTCATTTTGTCATCAGCTGACAATTATGACTGACTGGAACCTCGAAATCATCAATACAGATTAACGTTGTTGAAGGTAAAGAACGGGTACCCCATTTTGACATTCACTGAAGTGCCATTGCAGTGGAGTCTTGAATCTGAAAAATATGATATAATTTCTAACAGACGATTGTAATTATCCCGGATATATATATATATATATATATACACGTTCATTTTCCAGGTTTCAACAGATGTTATTGTTATCATAGGGCAAACAGAACGATGGAATGACTTGCTGTAAAGTCCCGAGAAAGTCCTGATAGCCCTAATGACACAAAACATAGAGCTCTGGGCAAAGAAGCAAAATAGTTCAAATCCCCTTCAATTTGTGTGGTGAATGTCATAAGAGTTCACATCTCTCATGTTACAAGTGTAGGCCACTTGGTCATCACACATTTACTACAAAAATACTACATCCTGATATGAAATAGAAACATACTGCCATAGAAAAGGAAAAAAAATGAAAACCAAAGCAAATATCAACCACACCCATCCATCTTTCACTAAACTAGAATCGTCACAGAATTTTCTTCACGAATTACCAGTGGGTATAAGAAATCTCCTGTCAGTGAGTTTTCTGCAAATACAAGTTACTACTTGCAATCTTTAGATTTAGAGTAAGAAGCGGTTCGCGATTGACTTAAAATGCGCACGTGCTGTCTTGAACTCTGCCCTTCAGAGAAAGTATCAATTGTTAGAGACCATTAAGGATCCTCACAGATGACGTCATTCGACTCCGAAAGTTTCATACTGCCCGGCTACTGAAAGGTTCATCCTAGGGGAAAATCCAATGGAAACCGTAAGATATTTTAAGTATGACGCTGATGACCAGTTGACTTGCAAGTGCATCGGACCGACCGGGCGGCCTGTTCGTGACCGCAAACACTCTCCGTGGCACTTCCCAGGACTTTTGAGATCATTTGGAACAAAGTTAACAGATGACAAACAACAACAACCCCAGTATTAGTCGATGAAGTACCGCCTCGTTGCAATCTCCATTTATCTTCGTACCTGGATTAGAATCCGGTGAATATGGTCCGCGACCAGCTTCTGAAGTTTTTGGAATCAGTGAAATTCATCTGGTTGCAGTTCGCGTGGTTATTGTGGACCACCATCAGGCACATAGCAATCTTCCTAATTCCCTGGTGCATATTTTCATCATTATTAAAATTGATCTTTTCTTATAGTGTTTTTGAAGGTTACATTTAATAGAGAACAAGAGAATTAGATTTTCAACAACAATTAGATGACAAAAGTTTGTAAGGGAGAACCTTTGTGAAATAAACTAGGCAATGGAAGTTATGGAAGGGTGTTGTAATAGAATATAGTATCATATTGCCTTGTTTAATATCAATGATCACATTCAAAATCTATTTATTATTTATTAGTATTTTTTGTGAGAGAAAGTTTGTACTTGGTTTTAAAAATGGAGTTCAACACCAGAAGCTGCATATCCTCCGCCGCATCGGTGAAAATTCATATGAAACAAGATGACAAGGGGCCAGACAATCACTCCCCAACACGATCCGTTTAACAATCCTTTCAAGTCCAGTCGTAACTTGAATCAGACCCACAGTCCATTTCATTTTCATCATAGCTTGGATGGAATTCAGAGTAAAGAAAATATTCTGAACGGTTTTTCTTCACATGTCAAAGTTCAGTCTGACCGGTCGTAGATGATTCAAATTTTTTGTATGGAGTGGAGACCTCCCGAATGGAAGTCGCTAACTTCAGTAATCTGTGAGTTTCGGTGTGAACAACTTGAGGACATAGAGTTATGGAGACAATACCAATCTCCAAACTACATCTTTATTACTTCCGCTATAATGTTTGGAGGTGCGAGTTCATCCTCTGTACCTGACACTGATGATACAGTTGGAGCTAGTAGACTTGGGAAGAGTTTAGAGGTCCCAACCTTTAACCTTATTTTGGAGTTCTTCACATGGTTGAGGAGAGACTACCAAGGGGTGAGAACTGATAAGCTACGAGGCTTGCAGGAGTTTCAACGAAAGACTGGGGAGAGTCTTAGAGAGGCGTATATCGGAATGCGTCGGTTGATCAGTGTTTCCCATAGGGTGACATAGGCATAAGCTATCCAATATTGGTATGGGATATTGGATAGGGAGTTGAGACGTAGAGTGAGAGATGCTACCTTACTACATGAGACATCACCTACGTTGACCATTGTGTTTTGTTTTGCTCAACGTATTGAGCTCAACATGCAAGACGAGAGGGTGGTGACTGCTGGGTTCAGCAAGGATTCACCATCTTCATCAACTTCTTCACGTTACTAGTCTACAACACAAACCCGGAGCGGTTATGGTAGACATGTGGGACAGTCTCAACCATCCGGACAGAGTGGTGAAGGTGTAGCATCCAGAGCATTGCCATCTTTTTCAGGTCAACAATCAGTTATTGGGATGGTGTGATGGACATGTGGTGGACCTTATCACAAGAAGAAATGCCTTCAATGTCCAAGGATGGATCCTGTTGGATCAAAATCATGTGAGTATTGTCACAAATATGGTCATATGATGGATCGATATTTTGATCTCCATCTAGAATTACGATCAACAAGAGTTGCCATGGCAGCTCCTGGAAAAGGACGAGGAGTTCAAGGTGGTAGGGGTGGTGGTAGAGGCCAGCCTCTACTCAAGTGTTAGCCCATGAGGCTAGTCATGAGATGAACATGGTATTTCGACTAGAGCAGTTGGAACATAAGATAGCAAGTATGGCTATAGCCCAACAAAGATCAGATTCTGGAGCTGGTGACTCTACATCATATGATGGAGATGTTGTGGAGAACATGTACGCATCGGCATAACCATTTGCAGTAGATGTGACTCGTACTGCAACCCATACTATTGAGTCAAAAGGAGCGTCAGTGGAGTTGGATCTATAAAGAGGGGAGGCTAGCCGACAAGTTAGACTTCCTCAGTCTTTCACAATGTCTGAGGCATTGAACATCTCATCCATGACTTCTAGACAACCTATAGGAGAGATGAGGGTGCAAGCCAATATGGATGTACTTGGAGATGGAGCAAGTAGGGACCAGCCATCAACATCGTCTGAGGTAGCACCCAGCGTAATGTTGGGGGCGGCAAAGACTCTTGTTCATTCTCCTGTTTTCTTTGCCAAGGATTTATTGGCGTTGGGGGTGTCGTCATCCCATATACTACGATTGGCAGCCACACTTTGCGAAAGCAAAGAGGATGTGTTGGTTGCTTCTAGAAGTGTGACCACTAGTAGTGTTGATCCTAGGATCCGGACAACTACTAGTGGAACTTGGCAAGCTGTTGCCGCTCGAATTATGGAGTCATCAGCGAGGCCAACATACAAGCGTACCAGGATGTCACCAAGTACGGTGATATTGGATAACAGAAGTGGTGTCTTCTGTTTGGTCGGATCTTCAGGAAAGGTTTATCGACCTCAACGCGTGTTGTTGGATTATGGTGCACAACCCCTTATGTTGGGTAAGAATGCACTACTTGGTCTTGGTTTGTGAAAGATCAATGTGGAGATATGTCCATTCTAGATTCAGACATCTCTCAGAGGTTCTAGTGATACCCCGGCACCATACATAACGCAGATGGGGTTGACTGTGCAAGTGCTATGGTTACAATTACAGAGTCCTATGATGTATTGGTGGGTGCGGTAGTATTATACCCGATCGGATTTAGCATTGATTATTGGGAGAAGACAACCTCTTATTGGCCAGGTTGGCAATCTGGTGAGGGCCGAGTGAGACGATTACCTATACGATTCATTACCGGTTCTAGGCCTTTACCAAGTGAAGGTTTGGTGTATGTTGCAGCCTTCAGTACTTGTGTTACTTGGCTAGGTGATTTGTTGGAGAGTAACTTGGATTCTCATGATAGTCATGGTCGAGAGGATGTTGCTATCATGCCAAGTCTTAGTGAAGTAGTATCATCCACGTTGGATGGAACACTAGGTACTTCATGTATGCATCTACAACATATGGCTGATTAGCTCATACATCAGGCTTGGAGAGAGTCTTTTGCTCCGGAGATGGGGGACACGAAGGAAGTTATTCCCACTTCCACTATATTGTCACCTTTAGATACAACGCCTATTGCTTGGCAGTATCCAGAGGAGGGTATATGTGTGTTGGATTTGTTTGGAGGGATTAGCACAGGTTTGGCTGCTGTTTTGCAGTCTTTAAAACGAGTACATCGATACTTGTATGTGGAGTAAGATAAGATTGTAAGGCGCGTCTCATTATGCCATGTGGCACAGTTGGTGCAGAGATACCCAGATCTTCTACCAGTGATGGCAGTTCAAGGATATCAGCAGGCCTTGCCGTCAGATATTTTATTGTTGGGAGTGCAAGACCTTGCTAGGCATGGCACTATACATTTGGTTATTGATGGATGGTCATGTTAGGGACACACAAGTGCTAGTAATGGTTATGGGCTATAGGACTCACATTCTTGCATGTTTTGGAAGATGTTACGTGTATTACGTTCTGTCTAGTCACAACAAACCTATTCTCCGGCATACATTTTGGAGATTGTTCCCTTGTTGGGTGATCCACGTGCACGGATGATGACAAGTGCACATTATGTGCGGTCATGGATTGGACCAGCGGTATTGCGGATGCAGCGAGAGTAGGATCTCGTGCACACCGTTCACGTCTATGGTGAGCATAGACGTGGACGCAAACTTCTTCCAAGGGAGGTTTTATTGTGAGCATACGACGGAGTGGAGAGGCCCTCACATCTCACAATGGAGAATATTTTGGATGTGGGCTGATCTCCCAAGTAGTGATCTATGCTGACAGGTCACCCATGACAATAGTGAACTTTGTGGGTAAGCCAAGAGATGCATTACCCACATTGTTGAGTTACCGAGCTTCCCATGCTTACAAAGAGGATGTACCTGGACTTGTATGGGATTCTTGCTTGCAGCGGTTGGTGGAACCCAACGCTGAAGAGAGAGAGTGAGCTATGGGATTTTGTACCGGTACTACAACAGTACCTATATTGTTAGAGGCATCACGACGTTAGGTGTTGTGTCAGGCTATAGATCTGAACTGTTTAACATGGATTGTGAGCCTTAGATTGGCTGAGCAGAGATGCATGCGATCCACATGTATGACTGCAAGACCATTGGTAAGCTCTTTGCCTACCGAGACAGTGGAGGCAAAAGCTAGGGGTGAGAAGTGCCCAAGATCTCATCCTTGGTCTTGTGGGGATGTTAGAGAAGGAGAGGTTGGGTCTTCTTTGAGTATCGTTGGAGTTTTTTGCGCAAAGCAAGCGGTGTCGTGTTGTGACGCGGCTACAATGAGGAGATGATGACATCTGTCATCTTCAGAGTTGTTGTCATGACGGCAATACTTTAGGTCAGGATAACCGACGGCATTGTAAGGCTGTTAAGAGTCGAAGAGATCTAGACACATCACCTTGCTGACTAAGGAGCTTATCTGATCAAACAGGAGTCAATATAGGACATGGATAGAGGACAACATGATCTTCCAGATGTACCGATGCCGAGTCCATTTGTGATCAACATCCGGTGTCGTTATTGTGTTCACTTTTAGGTATACTGAGCCGGTTTTGTGTTGTCATTTTAACTCTTATTAGTGACAACTCATATTATGTATAGTATGTCTAAGTAGTGTGTTTGGAATAGTTGTAAAGCTCTAAGTTAAAATGGAGCTAATTTGGCCACACTAGAGGTCAAAATAACATTCTCTATTCTCATTGGTCTAAGAGTTTTGCCAATGAGAGCAATAGAGCAACTTCTTCAAGGTTTTTAGGGATTTTGGAGATATTCTAGGGAGACATTCGAAGATATGAAGATAGAGTAACACCTCAAGAGACATAAGAAAATTTATGTGCTCCAAAAGGAAAATTATTATAAGCTATTTTTGGAATTCAAGTGGAGAGGTGACGGGACGAGCTACGACGAGGGCTCAACAATGGATGGATTTGAAACGTTTGTCACTCTGAAATGGTGATTCAAAGATAGAGAGAGAAATTTAGACCTTTGAGTGTATTTGGGATGTTTGTGAGAATCTTACGAGGGTTTTGAGTGATCTGAGTTAACTCAGATATAGTTTACAACTCGAGCTTGTGTTTGGATTGAAATTTTGACTTAATTGTACGAGTTTTGAGTACAAAGTGATAGATTGAAGTTTGTGTATACAATGAGAGTTGCAAGATTGCACTGACTATCACGAAGTTAGTGCATCAATCATGTCTTTTGATATCATAAAGTTTTATCAATAAAACTCTTCACAGTTGAAGTTCGTATTGTAAGTGACCTTCTCATGATTGGAATCAAGGATTGGGATGTGTGATACAGTGTGTAAATCAACAATTTTTCTGAGAGATCTAGAGGAGAAAAACATATGAAACTTTGCTAAAAGATTGAAAAGGTTGTGGAGCAATTTTTTGTAAAGTTTAAGCGAGAGTTATTGGTCCGATCATTGGATATCATAATCTTATCCCGTTAAAGTTTTACCGGTTGTAATGAACTCGAATGTGGAGTGCTGAGGAAAAGAAGAAGAAATTGTCATCTCACACGAGGTTCAAGAGGGTTCTTCTATAGCCAAGTACTCATCCGTTCTCATAGCAAAGAAATGTCCATGCGACAGCGGTGGTTACCACTTTAGACCTTTATGAAACAACACAAGAGGTTACAACTACAAAAATAGGAGTTGTTCACACTAAGATAGTGGAGCATGGTCTGAGAGAGCAGAAAAAGCTTCATGCTCAAGAGGTTATCATTAAGTAACCAGAAACTACATCTTCTATCTCTAGTGTCGATGGAGAGGAGATTTGGGATATTGAGATTGGTCCCAAAGTGACAGGAGAAGAAAGACGTAGGGTGTGGAGGTTTCTGAGGAGTTTCAGAAATTGTTTTGCCTTTAGTATAAAAGATTTAGGCTGTTTGAAGGGACCTAGCATACGGATTGACTTGACAACAGATGCAGATGTCTTCCGTCGTCCCTGTCGATACAGTGATATGGAGAGAGATCTAATCCACAATAGGTGTCAAGATCTTCTGGAGGTTGGATTAGTGGAGATATCATATGGAGAGTATGCCTCTGCTTTGATCATCAATCAGACAAGCTTACAGGAAAGCTTGCACGATGGACTCTTATCCTACATGAGTATGATTTCACGGTTGTTCAAAGATTTGGGGTGGTGAACCGTGATGCAGATGGGTTAAGTCAAAACCCATGTACAAGTCAAGTTGACAAAACTGGAGCTCGATGGCATAGTGATACTAATGAGGAGATGGTGCCGGGTTGGCATGCATTTGCTTTTTTTAGTATGTTTGCGTTTGACAGCTATATGATATCTCTCTTGGGTCAGAGAACAGATATGTTAGCCTTGGACGCTGAGACTAATGACGGTTTGATGGTAAACCAAGACATCCATGATGACATGCTAGTGTTGGAGTATCTTTGTACACGTGCTTTGGTGGGCATCTTGAGTACAAAGGAGCGGGATCAAGTTTTACACAGAGCTTGACGGTTCATATGGGAAGGTAGACACCTTCTTCGAGTATGGCGAGATGGCAGCATTCGTGTTGTGCCACTTCCATATAAGAGAGCATAGTTGGTCAGACATGCTCATGAGGAGTTAGGTCATTTTAGAGTAAAGCGAACATATAGCGTACTTCAAAGTCACTATTGGCGGAGAGATATGCAAACTGAGGTGCAACAGTTTGTGGCCAGATGTATGGTATGTGATCGCGTTCGAGCATCATTCAATGCCCCTACACCACAACTACATCCTCTACCAATTGTGGGACTTAGTTATCGTTGGAGCTTGGATTTTGTAGGACCTTTGCCATTGGCTATACGACATCATCGATATATGTTGGTCATGGTGGAGTATTTCTCCAAGTGGATTGAGTTGGTGGCCTTGCCCGACAAGTCAAGTGAGGGAATAGCTTATGCGTTCTTAGCTGCAGTGCTTAGCCGATTTGGTGCACTAGCACAAGTGTTGACTGATCAGGGTACTAAGTTTTTTGGTGAGCTTCAAGCTTTGTGTGATAGAGCGTTGATCGAACATTGTACCACCTCAAGAGATCATCCCGACGCTGATGATCTTCCGTAGAGTCATGCCGATGGCATTTGAAAACCTCGCTACCTTGTTCAGCATAGAGATACTTTACGTTATGCTATCATCCAAGGAGGTGGATATTGACCTTCAATTTGCAGATTTCATGTTTATGATAACGTTTACTTGCAGCAAAGTGCACTGACCACAGTGGATGTTATGGCTGGTTGCATGAATCTACGAGTACGTGAGGTTTTACCTTCTGTGGTTTTGGTATTGGAGGGTCGTGATGGTGTGATTTGGAAGGATCATGTGCGTTATTGTGCGCCATGTTATCTTCCAAATATTGATGGTACTATGGATCCAGGCCTAGCAGTTGTATGTGCAGGCTTGAGATGTATGTTATGTCAATCAGCTGCTGGAGCAGCCAATATGTTGATTTGTGATTATTGTTCGAGAGGATGCCATATGTCATGTTTGACATCTCCTCTCAATGTCATGCCCAATGGACGGTGGAGATGTCCTCGATACGTTTAGCATGCAAGAAGATCTGACCGTTACATGATACGGATTGCAGATAGGCGACAAACGACGGGACATTGTAGCACCCGGCCTCCTGATCTTAGCCCCACGAAGGGCATATCATATTATGGACTAGATGGCTACCTGGTGCTTGAGGGACCTAACTGCCAGTTAGGGGGGCGATTGTGATACACGTGTGTTCATGTATGACAATCTATGCGTTGTGATGTTTGATGTGACAGCGATGTATGTTGTGATGTGATATGTATGTGCACGACATCTGTCACGACTTATGTAGTGACATCTCTAGTTAGGTAGGTGAGTGTATGCATGAGCAGATATAGCAGTTAGAGCCGGTTGTGCAGTAAGCGCCGTTCGTACTGGAACTACCGTTAGGGGTCCTAAAGCTCAAGGGGTAAAGTTCCAATTAGAGCTCCTTTGAGGGCAGTTTTTGAAGTTGAGCCTTTGAGAGTGTGGCTATGGTGGATAGTAGCTAGTGCGAGAACATGGAGTCTTTGAAGCACAAAGTGGATTTGGCTTGACTATAATCTCTCTTTTATGCTATGGTTATGATCAGAGTTTCCTTGTGGACATTTTGAGAAAAGATTTATTGTGGTACATTTGTGTTGGTGTATGACGATCTATGTGTTATGTTGTTTGATGTGACAGCGATGTATGTTATGATACGATATGTATGTGAGCGACATTGGCCCAACATTAAATTGGAGTGAAATGAAATAATATCTGAAATAACTACATACTCACTACATAGATGAGGTTGTGATTAGATAGTTAAAAGATAGTGTGGAGAAATTGATGAAGGAGACGTAGAATTGGTGAAGGAGGTGTAGACATTGAAGCGGTTGTATGCAGAAATTTGATATGAGGAAAATTAGAATTTGCAGTTGCACGAGACTGTGAAGGAGTGAAGTGACTTCTTAACTAGATCTTTGTGGAGGTGTTAACTTGGTTGGAGTCTCTTGCTAACATATGTACCCAGTATTTCTTTGCGCGGTGTGGTGAGCAGGAGATATAATTGTTGGAAAAGTTGGTAAGAGTGATTGAGAATCCAGGAAATATCAAGGAGGAGAGAAAGGTAATGTATAAAGCCTTAAGAAGGGAATTCTGATAGAGTATGTGTCTTCATCCACAAGAAATTGCTACGGACCTCCAAGAGATGCAAGTAGCAATTGACGTGTTAACTTGAGAGTTCGAGGCGTGATCAAGCAGAATAGATAGATCACAAAGGATAATGAGAGGTCAATCCATGTAGACACTATTTAGAAGTAGGCACTAGAATGTTATATAAATATGCATAGGAATAAACTATTGACATCTCCTTCCTTGCAAGTGTTCAATTGATTGAACTGCAATTGTAGTCAAGGTATAATGAGAACTCACTAAGTTGGTATGAGACCCGTTGTCAAATGGACATTGATTTGTTGTGAGAGCGCTTGAGCATCTGGCTGTAAAAGAACCCTCCTACTCATTGTGTGAGTTTTACATTGAGTGTTTCCAAAAAAGAAAGTATCAACTCACACAAGGATCATTAGTGTTCTTTTACATATGCTCAAGCTCTCAGAGAGGTGACTAGTATGGGAGTTAGAGTAGAATATAACTACAAGCATCTACTCAGCAAAGCCACAGGTCAATTCCAGGAAGAGTGTAAACTAGGCGAAGGAGGTTTCGGCAGTGTGTTACCGGACACTTGTCAATCTGTTGTAGTGAAACGAGTGAGCAGTCAATCGAAGCACGGCTCCAAGTAGTTCATTTCTGAGGTGTCCATTATCAGCCAACTGCGGCATCGAAACGTAGTGAAGCTGCTGGGCTGCTGCTTTGAAAGAGACAAGTTTCTGCTCGTGTATGAACTGATGCCTAATGGAAGTCTAGACAGAGCTCTGTTCCATCCAGCTGAAGGTTCGGTTATCATGGGAGCGCAGATTCATGATCATCCTGGGTGCTGCAGAGGCTTTGCACTATCTTCACAAGGGCTGGCGACAACAGGTCATTCATAGGGATTTCAAATCCAGCAACATTTTGTTCGACGAGGAGTTTAATGCCATGTTAGGTGACTTTGGGCTCTCTCGGAAGGTGGACCATCATCAAGATGTCGCCACTACCAAGGTAGCAGGAACGTATAGCTACATAGCCCCAGAAGTACCAGCCACTCAAAAATTCACAGAGAAAACGGATGTTTATGCATCCTCTGTATGATCATAGTGGACCGAATCGAGTGAAACATTGGAAATCTACGACTACCATCACATTTTCCGAATCCTGAGGTAGTTTTGACAGTACGAGCCTTCCTTCGAAATCATGATCCATGGCGAGCGATGATTTGTGCAGTAAATGTAAATATAATTCTGTTCTGATGTCACTGGGACTAAACATAAATGAATCTGGACATATCTGAAATTACTACAGGAAGAAGACTCACACTGTCTCCCAGTCTGACGTCCGTTGACCTTGAAGGGTTGAAGGTTGCATCTAAGTGTATGTAAAAGGATACTATGCATTGACACGGGGCGTTTAGTGAACCACACTGTCTGGAAGTGAACCGGACCTTCAGCACACCTCCTTTTCTTCGTCGATTGACTGTTGGTTACCTACCTTATTTACCAGTTGATTCTCACTTGGGGGCTTCACTACCGATAAGTGTTTCCCTGACTTCGTGTCTACAGTATCTCGCAAGTAACAATAATCTATACCGTCTTATGATATCTTTACAGTCTGGATAACACTATTTCTGAATCCGTATTATGTACTATTACTTTCTCCCTTTCTTTTGGCCCCCGGTTGGATATTTTCTAGCCTTCTTGGCTTTGTTCCTGAGTCGATGAAACTCATCGCGCTTTTTATTCCATGCGTATCGCTTTCTCTCATATTATATTTCTTTGATCATGACAGTATGTTTAACTAGACGACAGCCAGTAACGAAGATATTTGAAGGTAATGAGACACCATGAAAATGACTTTGTGATAGATCATGCGAATGGCCCAGCGATCTATCGCTGCAACTTCATCTCCTTCGTCATGGAAATAATTCCACCACAGGCAATAAGCAGCTCCAGCCAGGATATTAAGCTGCATGATTTTCCTACCATGTGTATGAGGAAATGTTAAGAGACTCTCCTATAGTTGCGTTCTAGATGTATGAAGCGTCGAGTCTAAACTTAAATACCTACCGTATTTAGTCCCTGAATGTCGTGGAAATTGTCAATCGTGAGCTATCAACAGCTCAGTGCATGGATGTTTGGCGAGAAAATGCTGCTGCTCGATCTCAAAAGTTTACAAATCCTGTATAATTCTTGTACTATCTTGGCCCATAATCAGCATTGTGCACTTCAAACTGCTTTCACGTTTCTGAAGGGTTGGAAATCAGCGTTTTGCAGAAGTGAGCACATGCATTCTTGCCCATGAACGGCCATGGATTGGCTCTGCTCAGTGACATAGTTTTTCTTGCTTGCTTCTTCTCTGTGGCCAAGCGCAGCGAGGCAATGCGAATCCATCGAGCAAAAAAACACCCAACCCCCAAGGACACCGCGAAAAAATATATATCTTGCCCTTGCACTCTCGTATTGGGCTTTTTCGCCGCCGCGCGCGCTTTTCCACCTCTCCTCCTGTAACATCCTAATGAGACCAAAGATGAGATCCTAAACACTTCCCACTTTTGACAAAATCATCACTTTGGGATCAATATCTCATATCTTCTTTCCATCAATATTAGAGGTAAAAGACATAATACTTAGTTGATAAAATATAACTTATTCAGAATAAAGCTTATTTTTCCCTCTCAAAATAAACTCCAATAGTTCAATATGAACAACTTGAGCCATACTAGTTGCAACCTCTTGAGCCATTTCATGAAGCTGGTATAATTTATGAACTAAAGAAGTCTGCCAAATATTGCTTAATGACGAATCAAATCGAAAGTAACCCAGCGCCAAAATCTTTTGTTATGTCAACCATTCTTGAGAAATGGTTTGTTATCTACCTACTCTCTCTATCGTATGGAAGAATAATCAGTTCACTTACCCGCTATCGCTGAGTTGCCTCGTCCAAGATCAGAGCCCATGTGGACACAACGCAGACGTTCACAGCCATTTGCTGGATATTCTAACGGGAACCGAAAGTAGCAATAGCAGCAGCTTCCAAGCTTAAACTTAGCGTCAACTCCACATCCCGATATGCATCTTCGATCCATTGAGCAGTTGACAGACGTACATCTGAAAACAACTTCGAATTTTGAAAGCCCAGAATAAGCAATAGAATTTGAGTAGTACAGTAAATTGCAAGAAAAAAAACAGGAGGCAAGCTTTGCTCCTCCAAGAAATCTGGTTATGATTTTGTGATACGACTTTCCCAGCCTCTCATGTACACAAGAGTTAATATTACCTTCAACCACCTTACTCCATACACTTTCTACAAGTAATCCTGGATGAGCAGGGTCAAAATTCAGTGCTCGACAACCCGTCACGATCTCCAAAGTCACTGCCCCGAATGCATAAACATCCGTTTTCTCTGTGAATTTTTGAGTAGCTGGTACTTCTGGGGCTACGTAGACATACGTTCCTGCAACCGTAGTAGTGGCGGCGTCTTGATGATGGTCCACCTTCCGAGCGAGCCCAAAGTCTCCTAACATGCCATTAAACTCCTCGTCCAACAAAATGTTGCTGGATTTGAAATCCCTATGAAGGACCTGTTGTCGCCAGCCTTTGTGAAGATAGTGCAAAGACTCTGCAGCACCCAGGATGATCTTGAATCTAAGCTCCCAAGATAGTACCGAACCTTTAGCTGGATAGAACAGAGTTCTGTCTAGACTTCCATTAGGCATCAGTTCATACACGAGCAGAAACTTGTCTCTGTCCAAGCACCAGCCCAGCAGCTTCACTACGTTGCGATGCCGCAGTTGGCTGATGATGGACACCTCCGCCATGAACTCCTTGAAGCCCTGCTTCGACTCACTGCTCACTCGTTTCACAGCAACAGATTCACCAGTGTCCGTAACACACCCTTGTACACACTGCCGAAACCTCCTTGGCCTAGTTTAGACGCTTCCTGGAATTGATCTGTGGCTTTGCTGAGCTGCTTGTAACTGTATTCTACACTAAATCCCATATCGCCAAGATATTGTGTTTGTTTCATGGCCGTGTAACTCTTTCGTTTGCACAGAAACAACGTCAAGAGGCCGAACAGTAAGACTGCGAGCGCGCCTTTTGAAGCTGATGCAATTATGGCCATAACTTTTGTTCCCCCTGATCCTGATGGAGTCGCATTCGGGGTCGGTCTGGTGCATCTACGATGGTAGATGGAAAATGTTCGAAATACCACTGTCTGATGTCGTAGTAACTATACTCCCCAGCATTTCCAGCTGAAAATCCTACATAAACTTGAGGTCCGCTAACGAAAATGTTTGACATATCGACAGTGTAGTTCAAGAAGCTCAGATCGGGCTTGATGGTGGAGTAACTTATTCTGATTTCTAGAAGTTTTGACAGAGATTCGTAATCGATCCAGGCGTGTATTTCTCGGCCTACGAGAGAAACGCCTGCTTCTTTAGCGCCTCTTTGTACTTTTGACTCGATCCGATCCACGTCTACGCCCACGTGATTCCAGTTGATATCGCCGATGTTTTCACGAGTCACGTTGTTGTAGGCGTTCTGCCACACGTCAAACTCGATGGCGAGTGTCTCGGACCTCGGGATTGTATCATTGTAGACGCCGAGACCGTAACCTCCCAATCCGGGTTGGTGAGGTGTACCGAGCATCACGAATGTGAATCCATCAAAGTCGTACTCACGACCACGCGAGCTAGTGATCAGGAACCGGAAATACGTTCCGAGGGAATTCCACTGACGTATTGCCGTGTCGAACAACCGAATCGGAGCGGTCTTAGTCACCATGCAGTATGTCTTTGGTCCAGGATCCCTCCAGTCCGCGGGTATTGGCCTCATCATTCCCAGATCTCCATATGACTTGTTGATAGTATAAATCCCATCCAGTCCGCGGGTATTGGCCTCATCATTCCCAGATCTCCATATGACTTGTTGATAGTATAAATCCCATCGCACCAAAACTCTCCGTCTGCGTCACACGTAAAACGTCTCTCGCTTCTGCCATACGTAAAATTCTCAGACAAGGCAACAACATGACACTGTATTGCCAAAATCGATAAGACTGCTACTAAAACCTGCACGAAGGTAATTCTAGACTCCAACATCCTCGTGTATGCTATAAATTGCAGCTCTTACCGGTGGACGACCTCTTCAAATCCTTTCGTGTTCTATAATATAGTTGTTGTTGACTTCTGCAAAACCGTGTATAGAAGAAAAATAACAGAGCCCCATTACAAATCGGTCTGATCAGACTGTGTGCCACATCTATAGGGGACAGTTAATAGAAGGTCAAAGAGAAAAGTGCAACCAGAAGAAGATTTTCAGGGGCATCCGGTAAGTGCCCTGGAGATCATCCAGATTGACCTCTATAGTAGCAACGATCCGATCATCTGAATTGAACTCTTAAAACAGTGGCCAGCACGTTTTCGGTTAAACCACCGAATAGGTGATGTGAATAGAATTGGCGAAGGTTTTAGTGCAGTCTTATCGATTTTGGAATTGCAGTGTCATGTTGTTGCTTTGTCTGGCACAAGCAAGAGACCTTTCAAGTGTGACGCATACGGAGAGTTTTGGTGCGATGGGATTTATACTATCAACAAGTCATCTGGAGATCTGGGAATCATGAGGCCACTACCCATAAACAGGTCGGAACCTGTACCAGAAGCATAGGACCGCTCCGATTCAGTTGTTCGACACGACAAGAAGTCAGTGGAATTCCCTCAGAACGTCTATCCGGTTCTTGATCTCCAGCTCGGGTGGTGGTTAATCCAGAGGTCAAGGATTCACATTCGTGCTGCTCGGTACACCTCAGCAAGCCGGATTCGGAGATTACGGTCTCGGCCTCTACAATGGTACCAGCCCGAGGTCCGAGACACTGGCCATCGAGTTTGACGTGCGGAAGAGCGACTACGACATCGCGACTCTTGAAAACATCGGCGATATCAACTGGAATCACGTGTGCGTAGACGTGGTTCGGATCGAACCGTAAATGTAAATACAATTCTGTGCTGATGTCACTTGGACTAAACATAAATGAATCTGGACATATCTGAAATTTCTACAGGAGTACGACTCACACTGTCTCCCAGTCTGACGTCCGTTGACCTTGAAGGCTTGAAGGTTGCATCTAACTGCATGTAAAAGGATTCTATGCACTGACACGGGGCGTTTAGGGACTAAATACGGTTGGTATTTAAGTTAAGACTCGACGCTTCATACATCTAGAACGCAACTATAGGAGAGTCTCTAAACATTTCCTCATACACATGGTAGGAAAACATATCCGGGCTGGAGCCGCTTATTGCATGTGATGGAATTATTTCCATGACTAAGGAGATGTGACGCTAATTGTGAGGTAATTGATACTTTAGGTTGCCATTAGTGGGGGTGTAGTGGTTAGACAATTTCACATCTTTTTCTTTTGTTTCATATTCAAATCAAACCTTCTAAGATTTCATTCCACAACACTCTACTAGCGTATCTTTTTCATCCTTTGATACCTTTGTACCCATAGCATGAAGTAGAGCAGTCTCATTGGAAATATGTAGTTTTCATGCTGGTACCTTCCCCTTGTCCTTATCACCCCCCCTTGGCTCTTTCCTTAGACCTCGAAGGACCAGCTTCCTCCATAGTGTGCACGTGGGAGAGTTGTATAAGGTCTGATACGTTCTGTAGCCACACTCTTCAATGAGAGTTCTTCGTGAGAACCCTCCTCTTCCCTTCGTCTCTTCTCTTCCACCGATGCTTCATATTAAGTTTTAGCAATATAAGCAGGAATCGACATGGTTTCTACTGGATCTTTCCATCTAGTGGTACCACGAATTTCCACCGTTGTTCTTAGAAGAGTCTCTCTAGCTACCTTCCCTTTCTTCATCGTAGCGAGAGTACTTGACCATAGGCCATTAAGCGGTACGTGGCCTTCAAACTAGTCTCCTGCTCCTCTAACCTTATCACCATAGCTAAAAGCTTCAACTGATGCCACTGCATGTGCACTATGATAATCATCCACCAATTTTCTCATCCCTCCTTTACCAAAATTGGTTTGGATGATTGCTCCTATGTCCTTGAGGGCTACCTTCCCTTCTTTGCAGAAAATATCTCCACTCTACAGCATGCGTGCAAAATCTCCACAATCCCTTCCCTGCATGATTAGTGATGTTACATCATATGCACCGTTGCACATACGCTTGCTTGGTGGAAGTATTCTTCTCCCCTTCCATGTCTTTCTCTTCCAACATTTCAAATTTGATCTTAAGCTCCTTCAACCCTCGCATGATCTCATCGATGGGTGATTCTTTCTTTCTGTAATTCACAGCCGGAGTTTGAACATTGGAGGTTGGAACCACTTGCCTAGTAACAGGTGTTGGAGCAATAGAAGCATTCGTGTGAAAGGATCTTCTCATCACAATCTTCTCTCTCCTTCTTTCTCTTTTTGCCAAGAGTCCAACTGCCTCCTCAAGAAGTAGTAAGAATCTTCTAAGAAGTATTCATCCCTCAAGGCATGAGAATATGTGTCCCAATCATCTCCTTCTCTGGAAAACGGTTCACCTTCATTTCTGTGACGTAATATCTCAAGTATTTTGAGACATCCCTCCTATCAAACTGATCCATCTTCCCCATCACAGCTTGCGGCGGCTTTGTGACTGAATTCTCCCTTCGATCCTGCAATCATTGCTGTTGAAGGAAGAGTGTGAACGCTTGAAACATCTACGTTGTTGCCGGATCAAGATGCACCTTAGGTACCTCGCTTGCTCTACTCAACCCCTCCCCACTCATTGTAACCGTCCTTGTGATCCCGAACATCCACTCAGTTTGTTGTCGATGAAAAGCCGTCCTAATCGTTGACCCCTCCAATTCCCCAAGTATCCAATCTTCTGCGTCTATCTACTCTGATCTAAATCTAGATCCTCGTTGTCTATGCATAATAGATTTGGCAACCTAACCCGCCATCATCTCAAGAACTCTTGGGAGAGGTGGCCATCACTTCCAACTTCTCACAAGAGAAATACGGAGCACGAACTAGAGTAGTAACCGGTGATCAAGTCCAAAGCACTCCTATTGAATCAGGCGCCCACACAAAGCTAGCATGGCGTACACACAAGAAGCCAATATGGAGAGGATCCAAACACAAGAAGCAAACAGCGACCCTCCACACTTAAACTGTCCCAAGTAACCGCGTCACAACATGACACCGTGTTGACTCTCACTTAGGTTTATCTCCAATGGCTTTTTGGAAACTCATCATGAATCTAGAAGGACTTAATGTCACCCTATGACCATGACCCTAATGCACACTCTTACACAAACTCTCAAAGTCCAAACTCCATTATGCAAATTATCACCAATAGTAAGATATCACTCAAGGGATAGAAAGGATACTTTAGTAATCAAAGTTTTTATTGAATCAAGTCTACACTCTGAACATGACTTCTCCAAAAACCAAGCTCCCTAAAACTAAGATCATCACACTATCTTCTCCCAAAACAAACTTCCATTTAAAACTACTTGAGAGATGCTTCTCAACCTCTCTATTTATACTACTTAGAATCTTACTCTAGTAACTACAAGTTATCATCATGTAACTTTCTCTTACCAAGTTTAAACGAGGTAGAGATCACAAAGCCCAAAGAAAAGGGTACATGGCAACATGCAATTGGTCCATTTGGATCTTCTAGAAGCCCAACTACTCTCTAATTCACTTTAGTGTACCAAGTCAATCTCGCCTCTAGATTTAAGGGTCTTCCCCAAGTCCAACTAATGAAAACTAGTCCAAGTCAAGGGAAGTCAAGATACCCATGTGATGCAATCTTTTCCTTGATTCCTACTAAAAAACAAAATAATAGTTCTCATCCCTTATTCAAACTCTACCCTTGAGGCCTAGGTCTCCTAACAATATTCTCGGCCCTAATGGCAATTCTAGTGGGGACGACGCTAATTGCACAATCGGCTCTAATTGTTGTATCTGCTCCTACATGCACACAACTACCTAACAAGGGATGCGACTACATAAGTCTTGATACATGTCGTGCACATACACATTGCATCACAATATACATTGATGTTACATAAAACATCACACAACATAGATCGTCATACACCAAGACAAGTGTATCACAATCTCCATCCTAATTGGCAGTTATGGGGACGATTCACATTCAAACATGTTTTTTTAAAAAGTACATGTGTTATGATCTCTCCAAGCACAACATACCTATTCTTCAACAAAAGTTTTAGAAAATGTTCCTTTGTTGGATGATCCATGTGCACAAGAGATGAGAAGTGCACATCAGGTGCGATCATGGATTGGACAAGCGGTATTGCTGGATGCAGCGAGAGTAGCACCTAGTGCATATCGTCCATGATTATGGTAGACAAACCTTCTTCCAAGGGAGGTTTTATTACGAGCATATGACCGAGTGTAGAGATCCTCACATCTCATAGTGGAGAGTATTTTGGATGTGGGTAGACACTCCCAAGCAGTGGTCTATGCTAAAAAGTCACCCATGCCAGTGGTGATACTTGTGAGTCAACCAAGAGCTGCACTACCCATGTTGTTGAGTTATCTAGCTTCCCATGCATACAGAGAGGGAGGACTTGGACTTGTATGGGATTTCCAAACAAATAACATCTGAAATGTATCACCGCCCAAACAACTACCAAATATTCTCCTTCATAAGAAACGTACTTGAAATGGACAACCACTCATAGGTCTCCTCAAAATAGGGGCAGATGTCAACCTTCCCTTGAGCTCAACAAAAGCTCTCTCCTCTTCATCTCCCCAATTCCACTCTTGATCTAGCTTTGTCAGTTTCATCAAGGCTTTGGCAATAGTGCTAAATCCTCGCACATATCGACGATAAAAGTTTGCAAGTCCAAGGAAAGCTCGCACCCTACTCACATCTGAGGGTTGTAGAATATGCAAGATTGCCTCCACCTTTGTTTGCTAAACTCCCAATCCTCATGGGTATATGATATGACCCAAGTACTCTACGATGGTGAAAGAACTTGCACTTTCCAAGATGCAACTTGAGGCCATGTGCAATAAGTCATTCAAATACCTCCTGCAAATATATCTCATGCTCCCTCATTGTAGCACTGTACACTAGAATATCATTGATGTAGGCTCGGGCATAATCAAGTCCGGCTAGAATCCTATCCATCACTCTTTGGAACTTAGCATTTGCATTCTTCAACCCAAATGGTAAGAACTTCCATTGATACAATACATCCTTGACATGCAAATCAATTGCCCAAAAGGCCATTTTGGCCTTATCCTCATCTCAAATCCGGAACTGATGATATCTTGCTCGTAAATCCAATGTAAAAAACCTTTGCATGTCCAACTGCATCAAAGATCTCCTCAAGTGTAGGCATAGCATATCGATCAGATTTTGTCTGTCGATTGATAGATCGGTAGACACCACACATGTGTCTATATGTATAATTGCCATGCGTATCCTTCTTGATAGGCATCACCATAGCAAAGGCATACTTTCCATATGATATCTCCACTAGTCCAGCCTCAAGAAGGTCTTGATACCTACTTTGGATCAGATCTCTCTCCATATCACTGTATCGATAGGGACAACGGAAGACTGGTGCATCTATTGTCAAGTCAATTTGTATGCCATGTCCCTTCAAACAGCTTAAATCCTTCATATTGAAGGCAAAATAGTTTCTGAAACTCCTCATAAACCTCCACACCCTACGTTTTTCTTCTCCTATCACTTTGGGACCAATCTTAATATCCCAAATCTCCTCTCCATCGACACTAGAGATAGAAGACGTAGTATCTGGTTGCTAAATGACAACCTCTTGAGCAGAAAGCTTTTTATGCTCTCTCATACCAGGCTCCACTATCTCAGTGTAAACAACTCATGTTGCTGTAGTTGTAACCTCTTGTGTTATTTCACAAAGGTCTAAAGTGGTAATCACGGCTTGCTCCGCACAAAAAACTCCAACGATACTCAAAGAAGACTCTACCTCTCCTTCTCTAACATCCCCATAAGACCAAGGATGAGATCTTGGGCACTTCTCACCCCCAACTTTTTCCTCCACCATCTCGGTAAGCAAAATGCTTACGTATGGTATTGCAGTCATACATCTAGATCTCATGTGTCTCTGCTTAGCCAATCCAAGACTCAAAATCCATGTCAAATAGTTCAGGTCCATTGTCTGACCCAACACCTGAGGTCGTGGTGTCTTTGACAATGTTGATACTACTGTAGTACCGGTATAAAATCCCAAAGCTCATTCTCTCTCTTCAGTGTTGTTTCATAGGATAATTCTTTGCTTTGAGAACGCCTGAGCGCCTAGCTGTAGAAAAACCCTCTAGAACCTTGTGTGAGTTGACAATCTCTTCTTCTTCTCATCATCACTCCACATTACAACCATTAAAACTTCAGCGGAAGAAGAGTATGATATCCGATGATTCGACCATAACTCTCGTTTAAACTTTACAAAAAATTGCTCTACAATTGTTTCAATATGTCAAAAAAGTTTCAGATATTTTTCTTTTCTAGATCTCTCAGAACAATTGTTGATTTCCACACTATATCACTAGGCCATATGCAGACCCTTGTGTACAAAACCCATCACGCATCCGAATCCTTGACTCCAATTGCTCTCAAATTTCATAAGAAAGTTACTTATCATTCGAAATTCAACTTTGAAAAGTTTTATTGACATAACTTTCTGATATCAAAAGATATGATCGATGTACTAATTTTGTGATAGTCTGTGCAATCCTGCAACTCTGACTATATACACAAACTTCAATCTATCACTCCTGTAGGAGCGTAGTTCTTAGGATAAGTAGGAATTTTTTTTATTTTTGTGAATAAAGACTTATATTCGGGTTCTCATGAAGGTATTCGTTCGAATATATGTTTTTTAGATAGGAATACCATTAGGGAATTCACAGGAGTGAATTGCGAGGGAATTTAAGTGCGCGTTTGGGCGGTGGATTGAGAAATTGTCGAGAGAAAGTCGATGCCAAGAACTTGCCGAGTGACCGGGGTCGGAGAAGATAGCTGCAATGTCAAAGCGTCGAACCAGAGGAGTTCCAGCAGGAAGAAGTGCGACGATGGGGAGAATTCGACCACTCATTCTGATGGCGGATTGGACTCCATCGGAGTTGCTAAGGTTGAAGAACCTCGGTGGAGCGTTTCTATCGGTTACGCAGCCCGAGTATGCGATGAAGTCCGGAGAGGGAAAGCGCTGACAGCGATTGGAAGCAGAGCGTAGCCGAAGAAGTGGGATGCGAAATTATGGGCGAAGGCTCTCGGGCACAACCACGAAGAGGACAAAGGCGGCGTCGACTGGGAAGGATAGGCGATGCACACGGCATTCACCTTCGACGAGCGGAAGTGGTTCAACCCTAGGGAGAGGAAGGGGACGAATGGCTTCAAGCTCGATTTGATCAACGATGTCTTTAGAAGGAAGGTGGCTCTTATCTCGAATCAGCTTTTCTCATCGCAGAGAATGACATACATAAGCATGCACAAGGTGAGGATCATAGAAGGGTTCATCGGAGGAACTATCTGGGTGAACAGGGGAGAGATCTTCGCGAAGAATATACAAGCCATGGCGATGAAGCTAAGAGAAGACGATAAGAGTGTAGTCTATCTCTCGTCTTTCTTAGTACATCTGTACGCAAAGCTGGTATGGTTGACACCTAGGGAGAGGCAGCTGTATCGGTTGGAGAGTGGGTTGTCGGATTTGGATGGAGATCTCGACAATGCTAGTAGTGGGTCGATGAGGAGTCTAGGAACGAGTGCTCCTCCTGAGCCGAAGAGAATAAAAGAAGTTAGGCCAGCAACGCAGAGTAAGCCTGATTCGGACTCGGACCTTGAAGTAATCGGAACTTCGAGGAAGAGAAAAAGTGGAGGACAGATCCGCCAGATTCGCCGCCACATGGTTCAAGAGATGTAGGGAAGAAGAAGGTAGAAGAAGTAGGACCGGCGAAGACTTCTCATCCGAAGATGATGGCGGTGAAGCCAGGGCCGAAAGCCTCGAAGGAGATTGCAGAGCCTATGGCATCAGTATTGCAGCTGTCGTAGAAGTTGGAAGCTGTGGTGGTCCCGGTGTTGCTAGAGTTGAATGAGATGGGGCCAATGTATATGCTAGGGTGGGATCCTCAAGCGTATATGGAGTTGATCCAGATGATGAACCGTTTGGCGTTGGGGAAGGAGGACCAATCCATTACAGTGACAAAGCTGACAGAAAGTGTGGACAAGTTGTCCAAAGAGAAAGCTGAGATGGAGAAGAAAGTTCAAGAGGCAAAGAAGGCCTACGAAGAGATCTGTGGTATTCGGGGTGCGGAGATCCATTTTGTGGAGAAAGAAAATGCTCATCTTTGGGAGACGGTACAAGACATGAAGTGAAGATTGATTCAGGTGGAAGTAGAGGCACCTGCGAAGTTGGAGAGCCTCGCTAACATATATGCGCATCATCTGTTCACACGGTGTGATCGTGTTGAAACGCAGCAATTAGACCAGTTGGTGGCAGCGATGTAGAATCCCAGGGACTCGAAGGATCGGAGAAAGGAGATGTACAAGGCGTTGGGTCGAGATTTCAGGGAAGCCATGGTTCTTCATCGACAGGAGATTGCAGCAGATGTACAGGAAATGCAGTTAGGAATCGACGCATTCACGCAAGCAGCGGACGTGCGATCGAGCGGCTTAGATTAGAGTAGAAGACTTAGGAGAGAGAGATCCGTGTAGGAGATGGTTAGCTTAGCAGTTAGGAGTAGTACTTAGAACATTCATTATAAATAGACGTAGGAAATAAAGTGATGGATCTTTCGTCTTTGCAAGTGTCGAAGCTATTGGATTGCAAATTGTAGTCAGGATAGAACAAGCACTCGTGGAGCTGATGTCTGCAAGCTCACAAGGTGAGGACTGAAGCTTGTATCCGTGAAGCTATCCAAATATTCGTCCATGAGCTGAGCCTGTCTGTAGCATCAGAAGAACTCTAGAGGGTGTTTTCTCCGAGACGCAAACTTGTAACGAGAGAGATTCCCATCCCGAAGTAAAGCAAACTATTGAAATCTATTTGTTGTGTCTGTGGAATTGGTGATGTGATGGGTTTGTGGAGGAATTGAGATTGCATCGATTACCTCCTTTGTGCATGCTCTTTGGACTTTGCAGTCCAGAGTTAGAAAGATGTCTAAATGTTTATTTCCCTTCTTTGTTAGTGTGGTTTGATCCCTCATTCCCTTGGGAACGAATCAATCTATACGAATTCGGACTGAATAGTACATACCCGTGCTATTACAACTCTGTACTCAAAACTCTTCCAATCGAGTCAAAACTTCAATTAAAACATAAGCTCGAGTTGTAAGCTGTATCTCAGTTGACTAAGATCTCCCAAAACTTTCGTAAGATTCTCATAAACACCCCAAATACGCTAAAAGATCTAAATTTCTCACTCTATCTTTGAACCACCATTTCAGAGTGACAAATCCTTCAAATCCATCCATTCTTGAGCCCACATTATAGTTTGTCACATCAGCTTTCCAACCCTATCCTTATATCTTTGAATGTCTCCTTGTAAGGTCTCCAAAATCCCTAAAAACCTCAAAAAGTTTCCCAAGTGCCCTCATTGGTCAAAACTCCTAGACCAATGGGAATGGAGAATGCCATTTTAACCTCTAGTGTGGCCAAATTAGCTCTATTTTAACTTAGAGCTTTACAACTATCCTAAACACACTACTTAGACATCGTACACATATTATGAGTTGTCACTAATAAGAGTTAAAATGACAACTTGAAACCTGCTAAGTATACCCGAAAGCGATCACGATGAAGACACCGGATGTTGATCACAAATGGACTCTACATTGGTACATCTAGAGAATCATATTGTCCTCTGTCCATGTCCTACGTTGACTGCACTTCAATCAAATAAGCTCCTTAGTCAACAAGATGATGTGTCTAGATCTCCCAAGCTCTTTACAGCCTTGCAATGCCGTTGGTTATCCTAACCTAAAGTATCGTCGTTATGACAACAGCTCTGAAGATGACACATGTCAGCATCTTCTCATAGTAGCCGCATCACAACACGACAGCGTTGGGTTCCACCAACCGCTGTAAGGGAGAATCCCATACAAGTCCAAATCCTCCCTCTCTGTAAGCATGGGAAGGTGGGTAACTCAACAACATAGGTAATGCAGCTCTTGGCTGACCCACAACAAATGACCATAACTATAATTCCTCTCATCATTATTTCAGCATTTCTGCCGCTGAATGACCCGTATTTGTCAATGCTAGACACGGCTCTTGCAAATATGAAAATTATAAATCATCAATGAATATTTTGAAATGCTTTCTTTGCAGAAGAAAATGTCCACTAATGTAACAGGTGAACACAGACTAAATGAACCACAACAACAGATGTTTTCATCGTTGCACTTTACATTTTTGTTACAATTTTATAGGTCCATTGATGCATTGGGTTGTGCAATCTATAGTAGAACAATCATGCTTATTGGTATGCTACACAAGTATCATGACACTTTGATGTAAATAGTTTTCATGGTTGGTGTAAATGATTGGTTAGACTTTTCTTTGCAAATATTCAGCCGGAGCGGGTTTGCTGAAGGCCTACGTGAGCCCTGTCTCTGTCTCTCTGTGGTCGCGTGGCCTGAAGGAGTTCAACGCGGCATTGTCCGTCGTTATCCACTTGCAGCTTCGGAAGGAACTTAGCGAAGCTGCTCCACTGGTGATCATAAGGAGACGAGTTTCTGCTTGTGTATCAACTGATGCGTGACGGAAATCTAGACGTAGCTCAAAACGAACAAGATGAGGAATCTGGTTTGAAGACTGCAGCTTATTGCAGGGGGTACAAGTTGTGGATCAAGAATAGAATGTTTGCGCCTGAAGAGGTCATCCACCGGTAACAGCTGTAATTTATAGCATACAGGAGGATGTTCGAGTCTAGAATTACCTTCGTGCAGATTTTAGTAGCAATCTTATCGATTTTGGCATTACAGTGTCATTTTGTTGCCTTGTCTGAGAATTTTACATATGGCACAAGGGAGAGGCCTTTCACGTGTGATGCAGGCGACTGGTCACCACTGCCATGGGTGACCTGTCAGCATAGACCACTACCTGGGAGTGTCTACCCACATCCAAAATACTCTCCACTATGAGATGTGAGGCCCTCTTCACTCCGTCATATGCTCACAATGTCGTGCACATACATATCGCATCACAACATACATCACTGTCACATCAAACATCATAACACATAGATCGTCATACACCAATAGTGTACCATAATCTTTTCTACTCTCAAAACGTCCACAAGGACACTCCGCTCATAACCATAGCATAAAAGAGAGATTACAGTCAAGCCAAACACACTTTGTGCTTCAAAGACTCCAGGTTCCCGCACTAGCTACTATCCATCATAGCCACACTCTCAAAGGCTCAACTTCGAAAACTGCCCTCCAAGGAGCCCTAATTCGAACTCTACCCCTTGAGCCCTAGGACCCCTAAAGGTGTTGTCGGCCCTAATGGCAGTTCCAGTGCGAACAGCGCTAATTGCACAACCGGCTCTAAGCGTCAGATCGGCTCCTCGCATACAGCAAGCACCTATCTAACTAGAGATGCCACTACATAAGTCGTGATAGCTGTCGTGCACATACATATCGCATCACAACATACATCATTGTCACATCAAACATCACAACACATAGATTGTCATACACCAACACAAGTGTACCACAATTGTCCCCCTAACTGGCGGTTAGGTCCCTCTAACACTAGGTAGCCATCTAGTCTATAACATGATATGCCCTTCGAGGGGCTAAGATCAGGAGGCCGGGTGCTACAATGCCCCATCGTTAGTCGCCTATCTGCAATCCATATCATGTAATGGTCAGACCTGCTTGCCTACTAAACGCATCGAGGACATCTCCACCACCCACTTGACACCGCATTGAGAGGAGGTGTCAAACATGACATATGCCATCCTCTCGAACAAGAATCACAAATCAACATACTGGCTGCTCCACCAGCTGATCCACATAACATACATCTCAAGCCTGTACATACAACTGCCAAGCTTGGATCTATAGTACCATGAATGTTTGGAAGGTGATATGGCGCACAGTTACGCACATGATCCTTCCAAATCACACCATCATGACCCTCCAATACCAAAACTCCAGAAGGTAAAACCTCATGTACTCGGAGAATCGTGCGACCAGCCGTAATATCCAATGTGGTCGGTGCACTCTGCTGCAATTAAACGTAATCACCAACATGAAATCTGTGAATTGAAGGTCGATATCCACCTACTCGGATGGTAGCATAATGTAAAGTATCTCTATGTTGAGCAATAGCCAGGTTCTCAAATGCCATGGGCATGACTCTACAGAAGAATTCTGCCCTTTGAGAACACACCCTAACCCAAACATCAGGGTTATCCAAGTCCAAGACTTCACCTGACTCTCGACGGATAGCTGCAGGTAAGTCTGGATCTCATATAATAAAAAGTACAGTGAGAATGACGCTAGATGCTTGCCGGCTAAATCAATAACCCATGGCCAACCATGGTAGCTGGATGTTCCAGTCTCCTAGATGACCTTTCTCCAAGCCAAAATTTTGCAATCCTCTCTTCACCGTCTAAACAACTCGCTCTGCTAGACCATCAGCCTTGGGATGATCTCTTGAGGTGGTACGATGATCGATCAACGCTCGATCACATAAAGCTTGAAACTCGCCAAAAACTCAGTATCTTGATCAGTCAACACTTCTGCTAGTGCACCAAATCGGCTAAGCACTGCAGCTAAGAACACATAAGATGTTCCCTCACTTGAATTGTCGGGCAAGGCCACCAACTCAATCCACTTGGAGAAATGCTCCACCATGACCAACACATATCGATGATGTCGTATAGTCAATGGAAAAGGTCCTGCAAAATCCAAGCTCCAACGATAACCAAGTCCCATAATCGGTAGAGGATGTAGTTGTGATGTAGGGGCATTGAATGATGCTCAAAGAAGATCACATACCATACATCTAGCCACAAACTGCTGCACCTCAGTTTGCATACCTCTCCACCAATAGTGACTTTCAAGTAAGCTTTACTCCAAAATGACTTAACTCCTCATGAGCATGTCTGACCTATTGTGCTCTCTGAGATGGAAGTGGCACAACACGAATGCTGTCATCTCCCCATACTCAAAGAAGGTGTCTACCTTCCCATCTGAACCGTTGAGCTCTCTGTAAAACTCGATCCCGCCCCTTTGCACTCAAGGTGCTCACCAAAGTACCTGTACGAAGATACTCCAACACCAGCATGTCATCATGGATGTCTCGATTTACCATCAAACCGTCCTCAGTCTCAGCATCCAAGACTAACATATCTGCTCTTTGACCCAAGAGAGATATCATATAGCTCTCAAGCGCCAACATACTCAAAAAGGCAGATGCATGCCAACCGGCACCATCTCCTCATCAATATCACTGTGCCATAGAGCCCCGGTTTCGTCAACTTGACTTGTACATGGGTTTCGACTTAACCCATCTGCATCACGGTTCACCACCCCTGGTCTATGAACAACCGTGAAATCATACTCTTGTAGGATAAGAGTCCATCGTGCAAGCTTTCCTATAAGCTTGTCTGATTCCATCAACCATTTCAATGGTTGATGATCACTGATGAGAGTGAAGGAGTTTCCAAACAAATAACATCTTAAATGTGCCACCGCCCAAACAACTGTCAAACATTCTCCTTCATAAGAACTATACTTCGACTCCGCTGCATTGTTGGAACGACTTGCATAAGCCACTACAAACTCATTCCCCCCATCATCATGTTGGGTAAACACTGCTCCCAAACCCAACATACTCCAATCAGAATGTACTTGAAACGGACGACCTCTCACAAGTCTCCTCAAAATAGGGGCTGATGTCAACCTTCCCTTGAGCTCAACAAAAGCTCTCTCCTCTTCATCTCCCCAACTCCACTCTTGATCTAGCTTTGTTAGCTTTGTCAAGGCTTTGGCAATAGTGCTAAATCCTCGCACCTATCAACGATAGAAGTTTGCAAGTCCAAGGAAAGCTCGCACCCTACTCACATCGGAGGGTTGTGGAATATGCAAGATTGCCTCCATCTTGGTTTGCTGAACTCCCAATCCTCCTGGGTATATGGTATGACCCAAGTACTCTACCTGCTCCTGAAAGAACTTGCACTTTCCTGGATGCAACTTGAGGTCATGAGCAATCAGTCGCTAAATACCTCATACAAATGTATCTCATGCTCCCTCAGTGTAGCACTATACACTAGAATATCATCAATGTAGGCTCGGGCACAATCAAGTCCGGCTAGGATCCTATCCATCACTCTTTGGAACTCAGCAGTTGCATTCTTCAACCCAAATGGTAAGAACTTCCACTGATACAACACATCCTTGCCATGCAAATCAATTGCCCAAAAGGCTCTCTTGGCCTTATCCTCATCTTGAATCCGCAACTGATGATATCCTACTCGTAAATCCAATGTATTGAAAACCTTTGCATGCCCAACTGCATCAAAGACCTCCTTAGGTGTAGGCATAGCATATCGATCAGATTTTGTCTGTCGATTGATAGATCGGTAGTCATCACACATGCGTCTATCTGTATAATTGCCATGTATATCCTTCTTCACTGGCATCACCACAGCAAGAGGCATACTCTCCATGTGATATCTCCACTAATCTAGCCTCAAGAAGGTCTTGAAATCTACTTTGGATCAGATCTCTCTCCATATTACTGGTGCATCTGTTGTCAAGTCAATCCATATACCAGGTCCCTTCAAACATCATTAATGCTTCATACTGAAGGCAAAATAGTTTTTGAAACTCCTCAAAAACCTCCACATCCTACGTCTTTCTTCTCTTGTCAGTTTGGGACCAATCTCAATATCCCAAATCTCCTCTCCATCAACACTAGAGATAGAAGACGTAGTATCTGGTTGCTAAATGACAACCTGTTGAGTAGAAAGCTTTTTCTGCTCTCTCATACCAGGCTCCACTATCTCAGTGTGAACAACTCCTGCTACTGTAGCTATAACCTGTTGTGTTGTATCACCCAAAAGTTGTAACTCGTAGGCGATGGTCAACTCCAACGATACTCGAAGAAGACCCTACTTCTCCTTCTCTAACATCCCCATAAGACCAAGGATGAGATCTTGGGCCCTTCTCGCCCCCAGCTTTTGCCTCCACCATCTCAGTAGGCAAAGGGCTTACCAATGGTCTTGCAATCATATATGTGGATCGCATGCATCTCTGCTCAGCCAATCCAAGCCTCACAATCCATGTCAAACAGTTTAGATCCATAGCCTAACCCAACACTTGACATTGTGATGCCTTTGACAATTTAGGTACTACTGTAGTACTTGTACAAAATCCCATAGCTCGCTCTCTCTGTTCAGCGTTGGATTCCACCAACCGCTGCAAGCGAGAATCCCATACAAGTCCAGGTCCTCCCTCTCTGTAAGCATGGGAAGGTGGATAACTCAACAATGTGGGTAATGCAGCTCTTGGCTGACCCATAAGGTTCACCACTGCCATGGGTGACTTGTCAGCATAGACCACTGCCTAGGAGTGTCTACCCACATCCAAAATACTCTCCATTGTAAGATGTGAGGGCCTCTCCACTCCGTCATATGCTCGCAATAAAACCTCCCTTGGAAGAAGGTTTGTCCACCATAGACGTGGATGGTGTGCACGAGATCCCACTCTCGCTGCATTAAAACAATACCGCTGGTCCAATCCATGACCGCACGTGATGTGCACTCGTCATCACCCGTGCACGTGGATCATCCAAGAAGGGAACATTCTCCAAAATATATGCCGGAGAATAGGTCGGCTGTGACTGGAGAGAACGTAACACACGTAACATCACTCAAAACATGCAAGAACGTGAATCCTATAACCCATGATCATTACCAGCACATGTGTGTCCTAGACATGGCCATCCAGCAATAACCAAATGTATGGTGCCATGACGAGCAAGGTCTTGCGGCCCCAACAACAAAATATCTAACGGCAAGACTTGCTGATATCCTTGAACTGCCAACACTGATAGAAGATTTGGATATCTCCGCACCAACTGTGCCACATGGCGTAATGAGACAAGCCTTGCAATCTCATCTCGGTCCACATACAAGTATCGATATACTCGTATGCGAGACAGCAAAACAGCCAAACTTGTGCTAATCCCTCCAAACCGATCGAGCACACATATACCCTACTCTG
Organism: Marchantia paleacea; assembly: GCA_014180765.2. Classification (NCBI taxonomy): domain Eukaryota; kingdom Viridiplantae; phylum Streptophyta; class Marchantiopsida; order Marchantiales; family Marchantiaceae; genus Marchantia; species Marchantia paleacea. The sequence goes on from MUAA02000018.1 coordinate 6,807,525, forward strand.
GATACTGCCAAGCAATAGGCGTTGTATCTAAAGGAGACAACATAGTGGAAGTGGAAATAACTTCCTTCGTCTCCTCCCTCTTCGGAGCAAAAGACTCACTCCAAGCCTGATGTATGAGCTGATCAGCCATCTGTTGTAGCTGCATACATGAAGTACCTAGTGTTCCATCGAACGTGGATGACACTACTCCACTAAGACTTGGCATGATAGTCACATCCTCTCGACCATGACTATCATGAGCATCCATGTTACCCTCCAACAAATCACCTTGCCAAGTAACACAAGTACTGAAGGCTGCAACATACACCAAACCTCCACTTGGTAAAGGTATAGAACCGGTGATGAATCATACAGGTAATCGACTCATTCGTACTGGCCGATAAGAGGCTGTCTCCTCCCAAGAATCAATGCTAAACCCCATCGGGTATAACACTGCCGCACCCATCAATACATCATAGGACTCTTCAAATGTAACCACAGCACGGGCTCGCATTGTAAAGCTATCCGTGACATGATCCGGTTGCACTTGCACAGTCAACCCCACCCGGGTGATGTATGGTACCGGGGCATCAATAGAACCTCCAAGAGATGTCTGAATCTAGAATGGACATCTCTCCACATCGGTCTTTTGCAAACCAAGACCAAGTAGTGCATCCTTACCTAACATAAGAGGTTGTGCACTAGAATCCAACAACACGCGTTGAGCTCGATAAATCTTTCCTGAAGGTCTGACCAAACAGAAGACACCACTTCTGTTATCCAACATCACCGTACTTGGTGACACCCTGATACGCTCGTAATCCGGCCTCGCTGATAACTCCATCATTCGAGCGGCAGCAGCTTGCCAAGTTCCACTCGTAGCTATCCTGATCCCATGATCAACACTTTTAGTGCTCACACTACTAAAAGCGACCAACACATCCTCTCTGCTTTCGCAAAGTGTGGCTGCCAATCATAGTACATGGGATGATGACACCCCCAATGCCAATAAATCCTTGGCTGAGAAAACAGGAGAATGAACAAGAGTCTTTGCCGCTCCCAACATTGCGCTCGATGCTACTTCAAACGATGTTGATGGCTGGTCCCTACTTGCTCCATCTCCAAGTACATCTATATTGGCTTGCACTCTCATCTCTCCAATAGGTTGTCTAGGAGTCATGGATGAGGTGTTCAATGCCTCAGACAATGTGAAAGATTGAGGAAGTCTAACATGTCGGCTAGCTTCCCCTATAGAGTACTTCATGACTACAGACAGGCTCAGCTCATGGACGAATATCCGGATAACTTCACGGATACACGAAACAGTCAACACAGCACTAGCCTGCATACACTAGCTCCTTGAGTGCTCGTTCTATCCTGACTATAATTTGCGGCCCAACAGAATGGACACTTGCAAAGATTCAAAATGGATTTTGTGAAGGAAATTGGCCAATGATTGGATAGTTAAATGTTTCAAAGCAAGGCTAGTAGCTAGAGACTACTGTCAAGTTCAAGGATTCATCTCTCATTAAACCTTTGCATCTCTCAAATATGTTTGGTTGCTATATGTGCTACCTAGATTGTATTATGCATCAGTTAGATTTGACACAATTCCAAATAGATTCCAAATTCTGACTTCTATGTCATTTCTTCGTAAGAACAGCAAGTGCAAGTTTCTCTGCATACATCTCCTATGAAAAAGACAATGTACATGCATATGCTTGGATGTCTTTCTCAAAACTTATCATTCCTCTCTTAAACAAAGTAAGAAATTTAATTTAGATATTTTACAAATATCAAATTCATTTCAGATCATCATTTTGAATCAGGTTTCCTCAACATAGTGATAAACATCTGTATTCTTTTTTTCAGATTTTTTTTAATTAATATCTGTAAACTTACTTTCATATTAAATTAAATTATTTTATAATTTATAATTGAAATACATAGAATGAAATTTTTTCAATTGGATAAAAATATAATATGATCATATTATATTTTCATATATTTTAATATCATCATGATGTTTCATTATGTTCTTAACTGTTTAATCTGATTTTATTCAGTAATATCATAATCTTGGTAAAAAATCTCTATGGAGCATTTTTAGAGTGGTAAGTTGATTCAAACTCAATCTTGATATCATTTTTTTAACTTTAAATGATTAAATTATTTTTAATAAATCGTTAAATTATACATATCATGCAAACACATATTCATTTTGCATATGCGATTTTGTTAAATTTTAGAAAAATTTATATTTGAAAATTTCTAAAATCAATACAAAATGATAAAAATATCTTCTATAAAAAATCATATTAACATATGAGTATCATAACATATCATACATTGATGATATTTTTTCATTGGTCTAACAATAGTTGCGAAATTTTTGTATAAATTATGAATATTTTATGTCTTTCAATCTTTGCACTATTAATTTTTTATTTTTTTTACGATCCATTCTTAATAACTATAATATTCATCATTTTTTATCATAATTTAAAATAAATATGTCAATTTGCAAAATTTAATATAAAACAATGATAGCTTAACTGAAATATGATTGCAAAAGAAAAATGACACACATAAGAATGAAAAAGCCAACACTATCACTTCCTTAGTTAGTTTAAAATCCTACTGTAAATCAGATTCATTAGTAAAAGCATTTCAGTAATAAAAAGAAACATTTGCATTTTGCATGCAATAATATTTTCAAGAATTAATCTTGGCTTCATTTTCATTAAATTTATCAATATAAAGTAATAATCTGAAGTTAGGTTATTTTAGTACTAATATTTTATAAATATTATAACCAAAAAATTAAAAAAATAAAATTTAGATGGACATATAAATTCATTATCATTCTCTGACTCCAATCTATCTTCATTTTATGGAGGTCAAAAAAATTACAATTTTAAGATAGAAGTGCACTATTATCTGCACAGTACTTGAATTCATGGACATCAATGTCCATATAAATTTGAAAAAAGATCATGGATTATATTATTAGTTGACTTGTTTAAATAATAATAATTTTGTGTCAAAATAAGGAACTAAATATAATAGATTGAATATGATTTTTTGCAGTAAAAAAATAAACTCAAATTTTTTATATGTTCATGGATATAAAAATTTATTATATTCGCCTTCCATCTTGAAATAATACATATAATCTTTAATTATATATATATAATAATAATATTTAATCTTTAGTAAAGAATTTCATAAATTGATACATCGATATACAAAAGAACTTGTCAAAAAAAAGTAGCAAATCTCAATCAAACTTATCTTTGACAAGTTCTTTTGTATATTAATGAACCAATTGATGAAATTTTTCTTCGAGGATGAAAATTTTGATTTCTTTAACATTTGCGTTGTATTGAAAAAATTATTATATGTATAGATAAATTGGAATAAAATTTTTTAAGATTATTCTAAATTTTTTTATTATTAATTCTTAAATTTTTTTTAACACGGCATAAATATTAATTTCTTAATTTTTCAAAATAAATATTAAAATCAAGCATTTATTCAAAAATGATAAAAAGAATATTTTTTGTTAAAAATATATTTTTTAATATTATAAATATTAAAATATAGTTTAAACTAAATTTTTTTGTTATTTTCATTTTTTAATTAACTTTTAATTTTTATTATATGATATTTATTTTAAAAACTTTCTGTTTGTAAATATTTTCAAACAAAATTTTGATTAAATGATATATTAATGTCCATTTTGATATAATTTATACCTATTAACATTTGATGATATGATAATCATAACATATAATCTCGATGAAATAATTCAAGAATGTGAACTGATTCAAATTGATAATTAAAACTACTCATTTTGTAATTATTTAATGTAAAATTATAATTATCAAAATTTTCATGAAAAAATTATTTCATCTGATATTTAATGCAAAAATATTTTTTAAAAAAATATAATTTTATTTCTTTTCATCAAACATACAATCATGATAATTTTCTTAATTTGATCATATATATTGAAATTTTTATCAAATATAATATATTTTAATATTCAGTTCATTGAAAATGAAGATTTTATTAAAGATATCTTTTATAAATTTTTTTCCAACTTTTAAACATGAAGAATTTTGTAACTTTGAAAATGATATTTTGTGATTTATTATAAAAAATTTGTCAGAAATATTATTTATTTAATATATTTTGTAAATATATAATAATTTTCATTTCACAACTATCTATGCCAAATTTGAATTGATTATATTATTTTATTTTTTAGTTAAAAATTTAATATATCTAATTTTTATGAAATAAAACATAAATAATACTAATGAGGGAATTGAAATTTTACATTTTATGTAGAAATATTTTTGTGAATCAAATAGATGTAGGAGATCAAGATTTGTATAAAAATATATTAATTGAGTTGTTTTCTTTTATTATTACAACTCATTACTAGGTTGTGCAATACAATCATGCTTATTGGTATTTTACACAAGTATCATGACACTTTGATGTAAATAGTTCTCATATCTTAGTTGCATATGATAGTACATATTTCTCGTCTCTTTGCTATGTTACTCGCGCCTGCCGATTGGTTTGGACTTTTCTTTGGAAACATTCAGCCGGAGCCGGTTCGCTGAAGGCCCATGTGACCCTGTCTCTGTCTCTCTCTGGTCGCCTGAAGGAGTTCAACGCGACATTGTCCGTCATTATCCACCTGCAGCTTCAGAAGGAACTTAGCGAAGCTGCTCCGCTGGTGATCATAAGGAGAGGAGTTTCTGCTTGTGTATCAACTGATGCGTGACGGAAATCTAGACGTAGCTCGAAACGAACAACCTGAAGAATCTGGTTTGAAGATTGCAGCTTATTGCAGGGGGTACAAGTTGTGGGTCAAGAATAGAATGTTTGTGCCTGAAGAGGTCGGCCACCGGTAACAGCTGCAATTTATAGCATACAGGAGGATGTTCGAGTCTAGAATTACCTTCGTGCACGCTGGCACCTGATTCACGATTGCACTTGCCTTTCCTCACTCGGTTTTGACACCGTAAAAACCACGTACGGATAACCTGCTCGGTCTGGGGATGCAGATCTAGGCAGGGTTCAATTCGAAGGATTGATTGGCTTCTGGATATCAAACCGGCTGATTGATTCAATCTGGAAATCTTGACCTTTCTCACTGACAAGGTTTCCATTTCGTCGTGGCTATGTGAATGTGTAAGGAGTAAGTATCCGATTATGAATCTGAATCAAATGTTCTCATTCTTAATTGTAATCTGCTGGAACAGGTGAACCTCAACCTGCTCCAACATTCGATCTTGGTTCAGAGAATGTCATTCGGTTGAGGTGGAGAGGAATATTTCGACGAGCTTAACGTGTGTTGGAAACCATGAATGCTTGGAGGACGGATATGGTAAGGTTGCAACGTAAAGATGTAGGATTTATCTAGAGGAAATGTTCGTATCATCTCAATATAAGCGTGGGTGATTACGAAGGGAATGAATGAACTTAGTGGTGTAGTTGGTGAGCCAGGCCATGGTGATCCAAATGATGGAATTGATGCTATAACTTCCTTTAGCCAGCATTGAGGTGGAATCTAGAGGATAAGAACTTTTATCGGGCCAGAACAAACTGAAAGGAAAGTTCTTTAGCAAGTATCACCTAAAGACATCCAAGACTTATGTCTTTGTTTACTACAAATCAGGCGACTACAGATACTGATGCGTAGATGAGTTCAATAAGTACAAAAGTTTGAAAAGTGCAAGACACAGTTTTTTCAAACTTTCAGCTTCTTGAGTTCATGCATAATTGAAATTGATGGAGTTTGGGCCAGCCTGAGCTGATGGGGTGGGGTGGGGTTATGCACTTTTCACTAAACTCCCACATTTGGTGCCTAGGAAGTTGAGAATCCTGGGGAAGTGGAGGTCGTTGTAATGCCGGTATAAGAGCATCTGCATAGCTAAAAGCGAGGGCATCTCATTGCAATAATGAGGAGCTTTTGAAACCACTTTTCAAGATTTCAACAACCCGTAGCTAGAAGCCCACAACGTCAAGGTGATGCCCCGAGTCATGGTCGAAGACTTTTGTTAGCGTGAAATTCGTCGTTTAAGGAAGTTGCTAAAATATTATCCTTGTCCAGATCAGACAACAACAGCATACGGAGTTCGTCCCCAGACTAATGAAGGATTGCTGTCAAGAACAGCTTGTTATTAGAAAGTCCAGCTTGTCTTCAGCAAACATGACGACAGCCTGTGAGAACTACCTCACACTGCCACTCACTACTGAATCTCCATCGCATTAATGCAGAACAAGGTATATGACAGTATTATATTTTCCGATCGGAAGATGCGTAGCTCCCCAATTCGATCCATACTCTCTTAGCCATGAAGGACAAAAGATGTGGATACACTGGCTTTATAGAATTGAGCACCCCTTCATAGTCCTGCCTGTAAATTCCTTTTATACAAACTCCCCGTAAACGAAAGTAAACGCCATCAAGTCAGAAGTTAATAAAAAGTCATCGTGAAATCCATTCCACACGTAAATATCTGCTCGTATATCTCGTCACCTCTGCGCTCTCTTGGGCCCACTCTCTGCAGAAATGACGACAGTGAGGACAGTACAGAGTCCGTCCAGCTATCGTAGTCGTCAAAGGAATGTTGAACTCAAGGCCGTCCGTAATTTAATTTTGTAGTGAATTAGTAGCCTCTCAATACCGTACCTTTGGTAATACCTCGCGCGTTGTCTATATATGACCGCTGATACTGTAGATGATGAGCGAAAACAAGATAAGCTTACAGGAAAAGAGACATTAAAAAATAACAAAAGTGATGAGAAGACCCATAAAATCTTAGAAGGATGTAACATGGGGCTAGGTCCCAATAGCATCACACTCTAAATATGTCCTACAACACCTAAAATATGATAACTATTTAGGTCAAAATATCTACAAAACAACATAGTAATCAACACAGCATCCGAATAAGCATCACATAATGTGATTGCTCTCCTATGAATTACACCAACTAGTGTTCTATGTACAGTAATGGAAACACGTTGGCTAAAATAATATATACAATAAGCTAAAAAAATTGATACCCATGCCACCTAGTATGGTATGCTTCACGCACTCCCTCATGAACATGTCGAAGTCGGTGTCTATAGCTCCATATAACTCCAAAACTAGATAAACAAAGAGTTGATCTCTTTGCATATCACTATACTTTGAAATCTTGGATGTTGCCGCTCCACTCACTGTCCATCTTGGAGGATGGGTGATCACCCCCTCTGAAACTGTATCCCGAGTAAGATCTGTAACCAACATATTTGTCACAATAACCATGTCCTCCCAAATCAAGTATAGGTCTACACTAACCCTAGTCGATTGCAAGGCATACCAACGCTCCTTCCATGTGAGATATCCACTCTCTCGCACCATAGCAAACAACACATCCGTAATGGCATCATGGGTAGCTATCCTCTGCCCTCCAAATGGGCAATTAGTCATATGAACACCTGTTGCATCTAAAGTGATATCACATTCATATGTGAGTAATGAAGATGTAGATAGATGGACCAAGCCAAGACATAATTTCGTCGTTATAGAAAATAGATGGTGTGAGTCGGAAACTCCTGATGCATGGCCGAGTTAAGTTCCACGAGCTTGCACCCTTGCCGGAGCAAAAGACTAGACAAGCCCTAGTAGTACAAGGAATGGTTGGATCCATTAAGAATGAATGTAGAGGCTGTTGAAACTGTCGGTCCATCAAGGTAGACTACACACCTCTAGTCTAGTCGATGGTCAAGGAGGAAAAAGACGGAAGCTCATGTTGTAGCTCCATGGTTAAAGCATCTCTCTTATATCGCAATAATACATATAAGGGAAATGATCCCGTATCCATATCCTTATTTGCAATCACAAATCAAGAAGATAACAAAGGTGTCAAGAGTGTCCAACTAGCCAAAAATACTATATGTGCAGTCTCTTCCATCGATAATAAGCCTATCCCTCCACACAAAATAGTCAAAGATGTATGTCTCAGTGTCGAATCTCTTGTCACACACTCAAAGGTCCCTGATCTAATGATGTTACCAAAGACGCCCATGATCCTCCTATCAAAGGCGATCAAACGTGATATGAATGTAGGTGAATGAGGAACTGTGCGAAGAAGGTAGGTGGATCGACAAGCAATACTAGATGAGAGTATATCAAACCCACTTGCGGATCCCCGAGTAGAGGAAGGTCATCTAGATGTAAAACATTCTCGGCAAGTGCAACTCCTAGGTAGCGTGAGATAAAATCCTCATACCATACTAACACTCCTAGAATGCACAAGCCGTATGTCGATGTCATACATCTCTCCGAACGCTAGAGATGAGGAGGAATGCCCAAAGGAGACCAAGCTCTACAAGATGAAGCTCGATAGTCAAGTAATCAAAGGTCTATATAATGTGGTCTACATGGCCCACAATGTGTGTATCATCCACTAAGGAGGGGAACATATGACTTGGCTCAGCCAAAGTAGTAGACAAAAAAGCTCTCTGATGAGCTATATCAAATCGAGGTCCTCCATAAGGATCTCCTTGTTGAGTGTCAGCGGCGGATTGTAGAACAGTGACTTCCTCCTCGGAAAACTCATATTGATAAAAGAGAGAAGAATGTGAAACGTAGAAAGATCGTACAAAAAGAATGAGGCTCGATAGAGGTCCACAGTCTCTCTAAGCTCTATAAAAATGGATGCATATGACATAGTGTTAAAAGTATTGTCAACATCCATTTGCAAGACAATCCAATCCGGATGGATATCTAGAAGTGCTCTAATACCCAACGATACCACCTCACAACCTCATGGTGTGACAACTCCAAACTAGTGTGGACAAGGATGCAGCTCAAAGTATGGACGATGTTGCATGACAATAGTACAACTAACTAAACGTAATAAGACCTCCCCAATAGCAATCAGTCTAATACCCCCAGTGTCTTTCTCCATCGCGAGAAGCCTACTGACACCTAGTTCTTGACTAACTAACAACGGAATCCCCCCTCTTGCAACTCATGCAGCCACCTAGATAACTCCATGAAACCACTATATGAATCATCCGTCTGAAAGCAATCTTGAATATGCTTGTTTATCATCCCTGACAAGCCCCCTGAGGATAAATGTGAGGTTGTGCATAGATTTTGGGCAAATAATGATCTATCAAGATATACTGGCTCCTCTAGTTGATACTCCAAGACCTCTAATGGTATCTCCTCGACTATGGATGGATGTAAAAGGCAAAAAGAGGAAATCGCCTCCTCGGTAGGATTAGCCATAAACAAAGGATGAAGGACCCACATTGCCTTGCTATACTTCCTGGCTTGCCCCAAGATCCTACATCGTCACAATCGCGCCAAATCAGAAGTATCATGTGGCTAAACCCGACTCCTAACCTGCGTGGTCCAAATTGACTTCTCCTTCAATGTAGTCCAATCCCCTACTCAAAATTTCCAAAATCTAGCTGCCACCTCCCTATGTCCGACACACCCCCCTCTAGTATAACTAGGCATCATCGAAGAAGTAAGAGAAAAAAACCACACTAACTCGTCCATGGGATCATGTGCCAACCGATCGAGCGATAAGTAAAAAACATGTCAAACCTCATCATGGAGTGCACGAGGGAGCCTATTGAATAACCGTGGACATGGGAATCTAGTCTCAAAAAGCCCTAGAATAGAACCTGCATGGAAAACTAATCACTCCCATTACCTAATTGATATATTTGGAATGATCAACGAAGGAATCAGTATAGTTTGTGTGTTCCTGTAACAATGAAGTCAATGACTCCGGAATGACTTCCAAGATGAGAGATGTCTTCTCAAGACCTCTCCTTGATTTATATACTGTAGGACTAGAGGAGTCCGAGATCCAAACTATGCCACATGGCTAACATGCGTAGGTTGCATATTTTGTTATCATATTCTACCCAATTCCTAACAGACGTCTAGCACATAATCTGATCCACCAATGCATGGTAGCCATCTCGTCATTTATCCTTTTGCTTTTTTGATAGTGCACATCACTATCTTGTCTTTTTATGATCTAGTGACCACTCTACGCTTTGGCTAAACTAACTATGACTAACCAAGATTGGTTACAGTTCCTCGAAGTGATAAATATGAATGTTGATATAATCGTCCTCCTCACATGTGCACTCAAGTGATCCAATCATAATCTTTGTGCATCTTTCCCACGTGTGTATTAACCCCTTGCGAGGTAAATAGATGATGACACTCACGACATGGTATATCATGCATCACTTTTGGCTGCCCCATGAGAGGAAATGAAGCTATAGCTAGCAGAAAGAGAATGATAAGGACATCTAGCATTCCGTCATGTATCTCCTCCCATATACAGAATCATAACCCCCTACACCTCACCTCACATGGGAAAATGCTAACTTTGAAAACTCTAAAATCTAAAAACAATCAAAATTTTTTTTTCATATCTCTATAATTTTCCAACTAGATCTCAATAAAACCAATGCAAGAAAAAAAAGAGATTGGAACAAAAAAGTCCCAACCCATATGTCTTGTTTGAGAAAAATCACTCAAAATCCTTCAAAAACAAAAACATTGATTTTGAGTGATTGATATCTCTCTATATCATTCTCCATAGTCTTCAATTTAGATACCAATGGAACCCAAATTAAAAGTTGAAGAGAAAGATCTATTCACTCTCCATGTTTGGCAAAGTGTAACCACACAACATGCAAGAAAATATTATACATTACTCTCCTCTCTTCCTTTACTCCCAATATGCAAGAAAGGATCCTACCCTACTCTACTCTCTCCCTCTCCCCATTGTCGCATGGACATTTCTTTGCTCTGAAAATGCCTGAGCGCTTGGTTGTAGAAGAACCTTCTTGAACCTCGTGTGAGTTGACAATCTCTTTTTCTTCTCCTCACCACTCCATATTCGAATTCATTACAACTGGTAAAACTTCAATGGAAGAAGATTATGATATCCAATGATTTAACTAATAACTCTTGCTTAAATTTCACAGAAATTGCTCCACAACCCATTCAATCTCTCAAAAAGTTTCATATGTTTCTCTTTTCTAGATCTCGCAGAACAATTGTCGACTTACACACTGTATCACAAGGTGATATGCATACTGCTGTGTACTAAAACCATCACATATCCCAATCCTTGACTCCAATTGCTCTCAAATTTCATGAAAATGTCATTTATCATCCGAAATTTAACTGTGAAAAGTTTTATTGACAAAACTTTCTGATATCAAAAGATATGATTGATGTACTAACTTTGTGATAGTAGTAAGGTAATCCAATCGCAACTGTGGATTTGATACAAAAAACTTCAACCTATCACTCCATACTAAAAACTCTTTCAATTGAATTGAAATTTCAATCCAAACACAAGCTTGAGTCGTAAACTTTATCCCAATTGACTCAAATCTCTCAAAACCCTCGTAAGATTCTCAAAAATATCCCAAAAACACTGAAAGGTCTAAATTTCTCTGTCTATCTTTGAATCACCATTTGAGAGTGACAAACCCTTCAAATCCATCCATTCTTGAGCCCATGTTGTAGCTCGTCCCGTTTGCTTTCCAACCCTATCTTCCAATCTTTGAATGTTCCCCTAGAAGGTATCCAAAACCCCTCAAAACCTCAAAGAAGTTGCCCTAGTGCCCTCATTGGCCAAAATTCCTAGACCAATGAGAATGAAGAGTGCTATTTTGATCTCTAGTGTGGCCAAACTAGCTCTATTTTAACTTAGAGCTTTACAACTATCCTAGACACACTACTTAAACATCCTATACACAATATGAGTTTCAACATCCAAGCCCTACAAAGTTGATCCAACGGTGGGCTCCTAATAGCCTTACAATGCTGTTGGTTATCCTAACCTAAAGTATCGTTGTCATGACAACAGCTCTGAAGATGACACATATCATCATCTTCTCATAGTAGTCGCATCACAACACAACATCCATCCCCTCTAAACCTGTGCATCCTCCGCTATGCATCAAGAAGTTAACGAAGGTGTGCGCGGCGTTCGATTAGATCAACCTAATCTTCTACTCCAGCTAGATTCTCGCCATATGACTCATCTTCACCTAAAAGGTCAAACTCCTCCTCAAGTTGGCCAAGGTTGATCTTCTTATCCCAATTTTTGAAGATCTTTATTCGCTTTTCTACAATAATTACCTTTAACTTTGTACCATGCAACTCTCTTAGCAAATAAGTAGCATTGTTGTGAACATTGATCACCACATATGGCCCAAATCACCTCTTTGAAAACTTTCTCAAGGTGCTATGTTGGTTATTCTGACTATTGTCATACACCAACACCCAGTCAACTTCTTTAACCTCCTTTGGTCTCAGCCTATGACGTTTGTCAAATCTGTCATTGTTTCTAATGTGTGCCTCTCTAAGTCTCTCCATTGCCAATTGTACATCCTCCGTTCTCCTCTCCAGCTGTCGAATGCATATTGCCAAAAGATCTTCTCTACTCAGATTATCCTCCTAAGGCAACACACTCCATGTGGAAATATTTTCCTCTATTGGCATAATTGGCTTTTGGCCTTGCATTAACTCTGATGGCATATAGCCGGTCACATAACTATGGGTCGTACGATCAGCCCATAATGCAAAAAGTAACAAACGAGGCCATTGTCCAACCTTCCCTCTACATGACTTCACAATTGCATTGATAATAGGTGGATGACCCCTCTCACTCTTCGCATTCCCTTCTGGATTATAAGCAGTTATGAGAGACAACTTGACTCCACATCTCTCAAAGAAGTCACATGCCTCTTGAGCATTCAACTCTCCTCGATCAGTGGTTATCTTCCCAACACATCCATAGCGACACACAACGTACTCCAAAAGAAATCTGCAAAGCTTTTCTGTTGCTTTTGATCGTAGTACTCTTCCCTCCACTTGATAGGATAGATTCTATCTTGCTAACACCAGATATTTCATCTGCCCTAATCCCATCGGCATCACCACTAAATCCACAACCCACTTGTAATGGATAGCAAGTGGATATGTAGGATGCAAACCATCACGGTGTCGGATAATAGAATACATCAGACACGTCTCACAAGTCTCCACAAATCCTACCACATCCTTGTAGATGTTTTTCAATTTCATGAAAGTGGCATATATCCCCCTGTGGCCTGCCCATAAGCTTTCATGAAACTCCCGCATCAACTCCTGTTGAGCCTCCTTTCCACAAATCACACTTTGTGGCATGTCATCCTTCCGCTTTGGTGTCTTCTATAGTATCCATCTTGTAACATGTAGTTGTAGGCCTTCCTTCTTACATGTTTGAATTCATGATCACTCTAACCGCTTTGTCGTGCTAGTGTGCTAAGATATTTTCCAATATCTAACCACTCACCCTCCTACAAATCCTCCAGAAACAACTCCAAACTTTGTGTTACTCCTTGCTGATGAGCCACAGAATAAAATGTCGTTCCTACATCATCAATCATTTCTTCTTCTCCCTCATATCTAGCTCTTGACAACATATCTGCCACCTTGTTATCCTTTCCTGCCATATGCCTAAACTCTGGATTAAGTGTCTTAATGTAAGCTATCCACCTCAACATTGCAATATCTGGTGTATTGCAATTGGTGATCATCCCCAACAACGGTAAACAATCCATCTCAACAATCACACGTGCTCCAATAAGGTAGTTTCTATCCGATTTCATAGCTGTAACGACACCCCACAACTCCTTCTTCACTTGAGGATAACTTTGTTGTCTTTCAATGAAGACCTTGGCTCCAAATCTCATAGCATACCTACTCCCTTCATCTTCGTCATCCTGCCCCACGACACATCCTATGGCAATAGGATTGGTATCCACCGTCAATATCATTGGCTTGTCACCATTATATTTTATCCTTCTCAAAACTGGAGGTGATGACATACACCTCTTCAATTTCCTCATGGCCTCTACATGTCTATTCTCCCATACAAACTTCTGATTTTTCCTTAACAGCCCATATAACGGATTTGTTATATGAGCATTGTGAGGAATCCATATGTGATAGAACATAACAACACCTAAAAACCGCCTCACTTTGTCAAGGAGTTGTAGATTTCGTGCATACTTTGAATAGCATCCACCTTGTTGGGATCTGGTTTTCAACCGTACCATCCATACAGATGACCAACAATGACAACCTTCCGCACCCCAAATATAGATTTTTCTCCAAACAATGTAAGATGAACCTCCTCCAATCGAGATAATATCCTCTCACAATCTTCAATGTGATCCTTCACAAACTTCCGATAGCCCTTTCGGTCGATGGTTCCATCCTTTTCCTCTTTTGTACATCCCTTGATTGGCACATCATCTAGAAAAGGCATAATCTTCTCCAGAATAAAGTCCCTTAACACTTTATTCATCCCATTCAGCATGTGTGCTACTGAATTTGTGGACCCTTGTGGCAACATGCACATCCTTACCAAGCCCAAGGGTGTTCTCATTGTGGTAACATCCTTGCTTCCTTCTGATAGTTGAAACTGATCATACCCAGAGTAAAGATCTCCCATTGAATATATCGCCCGTCCTGCAAATGCTTCTGCAAACTCGTCCACAATTGATCCCACCCCCATATTCCTGATAGTCACTTGATTCATCGGTTGCATGTCTTGAATGAATCGTAGTGATCCATTCTTTTTTGGCATTGTAAACCACCAACATTAATGAAATGGGTCTTTGGTTTTTTGACAAACATAAAACCTTGTAAATCTTGATGGCAAAAAGCATACCTCTGTGTCTGTGAATTCTAGCATTCCACAATGATCTACTATCTCATCATTATTGTTTTAAAATTCTAATGCTAGTTTACTAGAGTTTCTAGAGAAAAAGCTCAAACCTCGGCTTGGATTGATGATATGGATCTATAGGTGTCAGCTTTATCTCTTTAAAAAAACCACAAAGACTTTGCAACAAGGACTTAACTTAGCAGACCAATGAACCCATGGACAATGCAAAGGGCATGGAAGAACAGTTCAAATGTCTCCTGGTTGAACATGCTCTAAACCATCGAAAGATGATTTGAAAGTGTTTTCTTTCTCTCGAGAGCACAAATTCTTCTACTTGTTGTATACATCAAGGTGCTATTTGATGTGTCGAGTTTGGTGTTCATGTACATCAACTTTTAAGACTGAGTCTCTGGGGTGGTTAAAACTCAATGAGCTCATCATCTCCTGTCATCATTCGTATCAGGCAAACCACAGAGCAAAACGCCAAGAAAGATCAGATCGGACCATTGTCATCCATTCATGAATTCTAGGAGAGTCAAGAAGGCTATACAGTATCCCCGGAACTCTTCTTGATCTGTACTGCGTCTAATTCAGTACACAACTGTTCTGATGGAATATTTTGAAACTCAATCATCACGCTGAGTGAGTCAAGTTACTTTGATACAACCAAGTGTCTGACCTAGCACTGGGTTTGACTCGTGAATTTGTGGCTGATTATGACACTAGTCGAGAACGGAGAGAGAACAAATATTATAGAGGCTCTAGAACTACAATCAATTACATGTCAACGGTTATGAATTTAATGCATACAAACGGTGACAGTGGTGTGCAATGCAGGGGATGACGTGCTTGTAATGCGTACAAAACTCCAGGCCGAAAAAATGCCTCGAGAAAAAGTACGGAAAATATCGAGATGTGTCGATATATGTGCAATTTTGAGAAGATTTGGACAGAGATGTGCAGAAGGTCTGCTGACTGCTACTCTCCATGAGGATACTTACTTCCTGCAGCTAGCGTATAGAGGCCGAATATGTTGCACAACGCTGATTTCCAACCCTTCAGAAACGTGAAAGCAGTTTGAAGACACAATGCTGATTATGGCCCAATATAGTACAAGAATTATACAGGATTTGTAAACTTTTGAGATCGAGGAGCAGCATTTCCTTGCATGTTTGGCAAGGAACTGCTGTTCCTGCCAAACATGCATGCGCTGAGCTGTAGATAGCTCACGATTGACAATTTCCACCACATCCAGGGACTGAATACGGTTTGTATTTACGTTTAGACTCGACGCTTCATAACCTAGAACGCAACTATAGGAGAGTCTCTTAACATTTCCTCATACACATGGTAGGAAAACCATACAGCTAAATATCCTGGCTGGACCTGCTTATAGCCTCTGGTGGAATTATTTCCATAACGAAGGAGATGAAGTTGGAGTAATAGATCGCTGGGTTTTTCTCATGAACTATCACAAAGTCATTATTCTTCAGGAGATTAGTATATAAGGATTACAGAAAATTTGCAAGGATCGATTAGATGTCAATATCAAAGCTCATTTTTTCATGGTGTCTCATCACCTTCAAATATCTTCCTCACTGGCTGTCGTCTAGTTAAACATACTGCCATGATCACAGACATATAATATGAGAGAAAGGGAGACGCATGGAATAAAAAGCGCGATGAGTTTCATCGACTCAGGTACAAAGCCAAGCAGGCTAGAAAATATCCAACCGGGGGCCAAAAGAAAAGGAGAATGTAATATTACATAAGACGGTGTCAGAAATGGTGTTATCCAGATTGTAAATATTTCATAAGACGGTATAGTTTATTGTTACTTGCGAGATACTGTAGACAGGAAGTAGAAAAAGTCAGGGAAAATATTTATCGGCAGTGAAGCGCGCAAGTGAGAATCAACTCGTAAATATGGTAGGTAACCCACAGTCAATCGACGAAGAAAAGGAGGTGTGCTGAAGATCCGGTTCACTTACAGAAAATGTGGTTCACTAAACGCCCCGTGGCAATATATAGTATCGTTTTACATACACTTAGATGCAACCTTCAACCCTTCAAAGTCAACGGACGTCAGACTGGGAGACATTGTGAGTCCTACTCCTGCAGAAATTTCAGATATGTCCAGATTCATTTATGTTCAGTCCCGGTGACATTTACGGCACAAATCATCGATCGCCATGGATCAAAACTACCTCACGATTCGGAAGGTGTGGTGGTAGTCGTAGATTTCAAATGTTTCACTCGATTCGGTCCACTATGATCATACACAGAGGGGGGTCTGGAAGACGGTAAGGGAGGCATAGGTACAGAACCTCGCAGCATGCACAATGCATCTCGCATACTGGGTCGAGCATCAGGAACCGGATCGCAACACAAGAGACCGATATGCAGTAGCAACTCAGGTTGACCTTCATCATACGCCTTTCCCAGCCTCTCATCTACACAAGAGTTAATATTACCTTCAACCACCTTACTCCATACACTTTCTACAAGTAATCCTGGATGAGCAGGGTCAAAATTCAGTGCCCGACAACCCGTCACGATCTCCAAAGTCACTGCCCCGAATGCATAAACATCCGTTTTCTCTGTGAATTTTTGAGTGGCTGGTACTTCTGGGGCTACGTAGCCATACGTTCCTGCAACCTTAGTAGTGGCGGCATCTTGATGATGGTCCACCTTCCGAGCGAGCCCAAAGTCACCTAACATGGCATTAAACTCCTCGTCCAACAAAATGTTGCTGGATTTGAAATCCCTATGAATGACCTGTTGTCGCCAGCCCTTGTGAAGATAGTGCAAAGCCTCTGCAGCACCCAGGATGATCTTGAATCTAACCTCCCAAGATAATACCGAACCTGCAGCTGGATGGAACAGAGCTCTGTCTAGACTTCCATTAGGCATCAGTTCATACACGAGCAGAAACTTGTCTCTGTCCGAGCACCAGCCCAGCAGCTTCACTACGTTGCGATGCCGCAGTTGGCTGATGATGGACACCTCCGCCATGAACTCCTTGAAGCCCTGCTTCGACTCACTGCTCACTCGTTTCACAGCAACAGATTGACCAGTGTCCGGTAACACACCCTTGTACACACTGCCGAAACCTCCTTGGCCTAGTTTAGACGCTTCCTGGAATTGACCTGTGGCTTTGCTGAGCTGCTTGTAACTGTATTCTACACTAAATCCCATATCGCCAAGATATTGTGTTTGTTTCATGGCCGTGTAACTCTTTCGTTTGCACAGAAACAATGTCAAGAGTCCGAACAGTAAGACTGCGACCGCGCCTCCTGAAGCTAATATAATTATGGCCATAACATCGGTTCCCCCTGATCCTGATGGAGTCGCATTTGGGGTCGGTCCCGGTGCATCAACAGTGGTAGATGGAAAATGTTCGAAATACCACTGTCTGATGTCGTAGTAACTATACTCCCCAGCATTTCCAGCTGAAAATCCTACGTAAACTTGAGGTCCGCTAACGAAAATTTCGGACAGATCGACAGTGTAGTTCAAGAAGCTCAGATCGGGCTTGATGGTGGAGTAACTTATTCTGACTTCTAGAAGTTTTGACAGAGATTCGTAATCGATCCAGGCGTGGATTTCACGGCCTAAGAGGAAAACGTCTGCTTCTTGAGCGCGTCTTTGTACTTTTGACTCGATCCGATCAACGTCTACGCCCACGTGATTCGCGTTGATATCGCCGATGTTTTCAAGGGTCTCATTGTCGTAGACGCTCTTCCACACGTCAAACTCGATGGCCAGTGTCTCGGACCTCGGGCTTGTATCATTGTAGACGCCGAGACCGTAACCTCCCAATCCGGGTTGGTGAGGTGTACCGACCATCACGAATGTGAATCCATCACCGTCGTACTCACGACCACGCGAGCTAGTGATGAGGAACCGGAAAGACGTTCCGAGAGAATTCCACTGACGTCTTGCCGTGTCGAACAACTGAATCGGAGCGGTCCTAGTCACCATGCAGTATGTCTTTGGTCCAGGATCCGTCCAGTTCGCCGGTATTGGCCTCATCATTCCCAGATCTCCAGATGACTTGTTGATAGTATAAATGCCATCGCACCAAAACTCTCCGTCTGCGTCACGTGAAAGGTCTCTCGCTTGTGCCGTACGTAAAATTCTCAGACAAAGCAACAACATGACACTGTAATTCCAAAATGGATAACATTGCTACTAAAACCTGCACGAAGGTGATTCTAAAATCGAACATCTTCCTGTATGCTGTAAATTGCAGCTCTTACCGGTGGACGACCTCTTCAGACGCAAACATTCTATTCTTGAGCCACAACTTGTACCCCCTGCAAGAAGCTGCAATTTGCAATACAGATCATTCAGCTCGTTGGTTTCGAGCTATGTCTACATTTCCGTTACGCATCAGTCTACACAAGCAGAAACTCGTCCCCGTATGATCACCAGCCCAGCAGATTCACTACGCTCCTTCCGAAGCTGCAGGTGGATATAGACGGACAATTTCGCCTGGAACTCCTTCAGGCCTCGCCACCAGAGAGAGACAGAGAGAGGGTCCACATAGGCCTTCAGCAAACTTCAGCTTTCTTTCTGTTTGTACCTGGAAACTTCCGTCGTTAAAGAATGAAAAACCCGAAGGTTTAACCCGAAGGTTTGTCTTGTCCCATGGTTCCCTAAGGCCCGGACTCTATACGAAATTGCAGTCTGGAAGCGCATCGGACAACAAGTCGTGTGTGTACATCAGGAGCACGATGGGGCACATGTCTTTTTCTGCACCTTCTCAAAGTCATATGTCGACCCGACTTCTCTCACATATTATATTGTTTTTTTATATTTCAAACGTGTAAGTACTTCGGAAACCTGTATAGAACAGCGTATCACCCAATCCCACATGAGACTACTGTACAAGCCAACTTTCACGACTTTCGGAGAGAGTTGGAGCTATTGAGATCCAACTCTAGCAGAATCTATTTATTTCGATATTGTGGAACAGGAGAAGTATGTATTCTTCTTCTCAGTCTCACAAACTTCATATCCTTTCGTGTTCTATAATAAAGTTTTTGACTTCTGCAAAACCGTGTATAGAAGAAAAATATCAGAGGCCGATTAGAAATAGGTTTGATCAAACTGTGTGTCACATCTATAGGGGACAGTCAATAGGTCGAAGAGAAAAGTGCAACCAGAAGAAGAGTTTCAGGGGAATCCGGTAAGTGCTCTGAAGATCATCCAGATTTACCTTTGTAGTAGCAACGATCCGATCATCTGAATTGAACCCTTAAAACAGTGGCCAGCACGTTTTCGGTAAAACCACCGGCGCCATCTTCAACTCTTGTGACATAACATGAAAATGAAGAGACTCAGTCTTGACAATTGATGTACATGAACACTAAACTTGACACATCAAATGAGCACCTTGATGCATACAGCAAGTATAAGAACGTGTGCTCTCGAGAGAAACAAAACACATCTTAATCATCTTTAGATGGTTTAGAGCATGTTTCAACCTGGAGACATTTGAACAGTTCTTCCATGCCTTTTGCGGTGCCCAAGGGTCCTTTGGTCTGCTAAGTTATGTCCTTGTTGCAAAGTCTTTGTGGTTTTTTTTAAGAGGTAAAGCTGACACCTATAGATCCATATCATCAATCCAACCCGAGGTTTGAGCTTTTTCTTGTAGCTACTCTAGTCAACTAGCATAAGAATTTAAAAACAATAATGGTGACATAGTAGATCATTGTGGAATGCTAGAACTCACAGGCACAGAGGTATGCTTTTTGCCATCAAGGTTTAAACAAGTTTTTCTGTTTGTTAAAAAAAACAAAAGACCCATTTTATCAATGATGACGGTAATCTCACTCAGTCAAGATGTCTAGTAAGATGCTATTCAGAACAATTTCATGAGCACCTTCAATTTTCAAGAATAAGAGTGACGTCACATGTTGGTTGTTCCATGAACGTTTGATGTCTTGAGAAATTTTTAAGTTTATGTCAATAGTGCTTCTACTTTATCTTATTCCATAATAGGAATTAGGCAGTACTGTAAGTTTGATTTCCACTAGATATGAGAATCTATTGCAGATGATATCCTCAAGCAATTTTTCTTATGTATTTAACATAATTATTATTTGTCTATATGATTAGGCCACGAGTAATCAGTTTTGTTTAACTTTTGAATAATGAATGTTATAGATTGTCTCAAGACTTAGGGTGATATTATCACCCTCTAGCCTAGAATAATAATAGTGCATACATTGCGTGAATATCTAAAGTAAAAAGGAAATAGCCTACAAAGGTTTTCAGCATTTTCAGAAGAAACCTCATGCTAATAAGGTATGGTCATGGACATTCAGCAGTTTTAGTGTTAAAAAATGCTTCTTGGATTTCAATGAGTCAGAAAAGATCAAGATTAAGGTGAAAGTTTATTTGTTACTAAATGTGGTTGTATTGAGTGAAGGGATAAGTTTAAATAGAGAATTTCACACTTCTCTTTGTTTGTGTGCACTAAAGTGCCATCAAGTTTTCCAAAGGAGGAATAAGGATGAAAAACAAGGATTTTCTTGAGTTATAATTCTTCCAGATTTCTGCCGCTGAAATATTCTCTAAGAATGATTTCCAAAAGGTTTGTTTAGTTTCTTCTATGGTTCTAAAATATTTATGTCTTTGAGATGAATAAGCTGAAGATAATTGAAGGGTGAGATGTTTTCTCAATTTGAATCTGGTTCTAGCTAAAGAACCAGAATTGGTGATCATATGAGTTTCAGAAGCCCTCGACAATGCAGTCTCGACGCGACTCGGTTTGAGCGAGTAAATGAGCTTAACTTAAATTAACAACCACATCCACCCTATCTGCACAAGGTAAACTCAGTCGACTATGGATCAAGACTACTCCGGGCTGGTTGGGTTCGCGCAACCCCAATTCTAAACTGAGTGAATTAATATATTATCGAACTCCATCGCGGGCATGTGTCCTATGCGTAGGTTAAAAGAAAGGAAACGAAAATTAACTTTAAAATAAATCCTTTAAGCTTGTATGAGAAGCTGCTATGAATTTATGACCTAAAGTAGCCCAGAGCCAAAATCTTTTGTATTGTGAACCATTCTTGAGAAATGGTTTTTATTTATCTGCCAAAACAGATTTTTGGAGAAAAAAAACTTTTCAAATAATACACTGAAAGGTAAATTACAAAACCCAATGTTTTAGTCATGTTAAATATCATTCACATTAAACTCGTGAATGAATGCTAAAGGATATATGTCTCAATGTTAATCTCAAACCAAACAAAAGTGTTGAAATATACTCATGTTATGACCACATTTATGATGTGACTTTATAAGCACGGAGGACTAAATTATTGAAATTTTTAAAATTTGGGTACACAAATTATTTTTCAATCTAAAGTTGATTTTCTTTATATGTTCAGTCTTTCCATGCTGTTGTAAATCTGTATGATGAAATTTCTCCATGTCTTTTACTTGAAGAACGCCTGTGACATAAGACAGCTTCCTAAGTTTATTTTTGAAGAAGTTTTTGAAGTTGAGCATTTGCAAGACATGGCTTCATTCCCACCTCAACTCTTGGCAACCAGCTAGTAGCATTCTTATAACCAGTAATATAAGCGACAATTTTTAAATCCAAAAGAAGTTGTAGGCTGCATGCCTACAGACCACTCATATACCTTTAACTTGAGATACAGGGTCTTGAGAAAAGAACGAATGTAATAACTTATGGTCAAGTATGCAAAGAAGCTAGTATACATACAGTAGTATTGCTAGTGTTTTTGACAGACGTGGGAGGATCTAAGCTGTGCCTTACGATAAATTTTCTCAATTCTGAGTACTCAAATTTGCTCATTTTTCTGTTCTTTGCCACCACAGAATATTCCTATGCATCCTTTTCTATTCATATTATGTTCACAACATGACATGTTCATAAAGTAGTTGGGTCTGGGACCCTGGGGCCCTGGGCTCCACCTGGGGTTTCAGAAGTCAAAACTAGTCACAGTAAAATCTAGGGGCCTTGGGCTCCACCTTGGTGATCAAAGTCAAAACTAGTCACAGTAAAACCTAGGGGCCCTGGGCTCCACTTTGGGGATCAAAAGTCAAAACTAGTCACAGTAAAACTTAGAGGCCCTGGGCTCCACCTTGGGGTTCAGAAGTCAAAATTAGTCACAGTAAAACCTAGGGGCCCTGGGCTCCACCTTGGGGATCAGAAGTCAAAACTAGTCACAGTAAAAGCTAGGTGGACGAATACGCAATGGAGCTCCCACACTTGACGCAAACCCATGTAACTATCCATTAGGACTCAAAAGGAAAAAAATATAACCAAACAAATGCATCATGACCTCCACTAAATGTAGTGCACTATTAGTTGAATTTTGTTCAATTAGTGCCTAAATGGATTTTTCTTGTAGTTGTCACCTGACTGAGTATTGGCCGTCATTGTTTCTGGTTTCCATCTTAGTATCCCTTTCTCTTTTAACATACTTTTATCCCTTATTCTTTTCACTTTGTTGGACGTGGCTCAGTTATGGAGGTCCCATGATTTATATGGAGTTGTCATGGATTTCTTTTAATAAGGAGGCTAGTGGCCAAAATGTACAAATAATTATCCACATAGCTGTGAAGTTTGGAAAATTATTTTTCTGATAGATATAGGACTTTTAAGATCTTTACGGATCATAACAGCAATATTCAAATGATATTGACTCCGCATGCACGAATGTCGAGCTTTTGATATGTACTGGTCTAGAAGGTGGATCTGTCTTGAAGCAGAGCTCGACCCAATAACATTCAATCTGCATGTAAAGTTCTTAATTGAGTTCTTAACCTCTTGTAGGCTCAAGTCATTTTGTCATCAGCTGACAATTATGACTGACTGGAACCTTGAAATCATCAATAAAGATTAACGTTGTTGAAGGTAAAAAACGTGTACCCCATTTTGACATACACTGAAGTGCCATTGCAGTCTTAAATCTAAAAGTATGATATAATTTCTAACAGACGATTGTAACTATCCCGGATATATATATATATACTTGTTCATTTTCCAGGTTACAACAGATGTTATTGTTATCATAGGGCAAACAGAACGATGGAATGACTTGCGCTTTAAAGTCCCGAGAAAGTCATGAGAGCCGTAATGACATAAAACATGGAGCTCTGGGCAAAGAAGCAAATCCCCTTAAATTTTTGTGGTGAATGTTATAAGAGTTCACATCTCTCATGTTACAAGTGTAGGCCATTTGGTCATCAAAATATTGGGTCATCACACATTTACTACAAAAATACTACTTCCTGATATGAAATAAAAACATACTGCCATATAAAAAGAAAAAAAATGAAAACCAAAGCAAATATCAACCACACCCATCCATCTTTCACTAAACTAAAAACGTCACAGAATTTTCTTCACGAATTCCCAGTGGGTATAAGAAATCTCCTGTCAGTGAGTTTTCTGCAAATAGAAGTTACTACATGCAATCTTTAGATTTAGAGTAAGAACCGGTTCGCGATTGACTTAAAATGCGCACGTGCTGTCTTGAACTCTGCCCTTCAGAGAAAGTATCAATTCTTGGAGACCATTAAGGATCCTCACAGATGACGTCATTCGACTCCGAAAGTTTCATACTGCCCGGCTAATCAAAGGTTCATCCTAGGGGAAAATCGAATGGAAACCGTAAGATATTTTAAGTATGACGCTGATGATCAGTTGACTTGCAATTGCATCGGACCGACCGGGCGGCCTGTTCGTGACCGCAAACACTCTCCGTGGCACTTTCCTGGACTTTTGCGATCATTTGGAACAAAGTTAACAGTTGACAGACAACAACAACCGCAACATTAGTCGATGAAGTACCGCCTCGTTGCAATCTCCATTTATCTTCGTACCTGGATTAGTATCCGGTGAATATGGTCCGCGACCAGCTTCTGAGTTTTTGGAATCAGAGAAATTCATCTGGTTGCAGTTCGCCTGGTTATTGTGGACCACCATCAGGCACATAGCAATCTTCCTAATTCCCTGGTTCATATTTTCATCATTGTTAAAAATGATCTTTTGGTATAGTGTTTTGATCTCATGCGCTATGGAACTTGCATGTTTAGCTAGCTCTTGCTGGTTTCAAGCCACCGTTGATGGCAAGTAAGATTGTCCCCACAGTTCGTCAACATGGTTAGTCGCCCAGTGACTCTAGTCTACTCCTTTCCAGGCAGTGTCACCGCAAGAACGTATTTCGCTGTGTTTTGGTTGAACGTTGCAATGTTGCCTGGGAATCAGTATTTTAAATTCACCATCCTATAAGCCACACAAATAGTCAAGTGGTGCGTTTCGTATGACCCATAGTCAGCATTAGAAATTTATTTGAAGGGACAAATGCTCATGACTAACATCCCGCTCATAATCAGCGATATGAGTTGATGATCGTCCAGTATTCCAATTTTTGACTTTGTGTTCATGTACAAGCGAAATAGTGCTACATTCCTTAGAGCTATCCCCACATGAATTTGACATGAAGCTCTCTAAAGTACTAAGTAGTATAACAAAAAGGATGGCAAATTTCACAAAATCTCACAACATTAGTAATGTTAGAGGTTCGAAATTAGAGTCAAAACATTTTGAAATCTTGTAGAAATTTCAATTGGTGTCCGTTTGCCCAAAAAAAATTACATTATGTAGGAAATTGAAAAAGGCAACAACTTTTGTAGTTATGTTACTAGCATCAGATTATAAATATGAAAGACAAAAGGCTTCCAAAATTTAGCTTTAGTATTTTTAAATGCGCTCCTAAGGCTATGTGAGTCCATGTAGGGATGATTTGACCCTTTGATGGATGTGCTTGAGATTGCGTATTGTTATTTATGTTTCTTGTGATTGATATATCTCCATGTTCGCTTCATGTTTGTGCACCATATTTGTTTGTGTTGGTGGTTTATTGTTTGAAGTGTTAGTGCTCAAGTGTGCTGCCAATAGTGAGACTACATTTTCAGATTAGTCAAACAATCCATGTTTTTTCTAAGTGAGACATGACTTGTAGATCTGTAGATTAGGTGAGTGTATGTGGTGATAGTAGTTTTCAGATAGTCCTTGTGTTAGCACCTTATGGTACTTTTCTTATCTTATATTGTGATTTTTTATTCCACTTGGGAACCTGTTGCTATACTTTTATGGAAATGATTCAATGGAGTTCTTTGGAGGTTTTCAAGTAGAGACTAATCGGATTAGTAGTGGATGCACCTGTAGAGGATTGCGATATTAACCTTGATCTTTGAGGTTCATAGAATATTATAATTTGGTGTAAGAGATTGATCGAGCTAAGATTGGTGATACCTTGGAGTGTGTTCCCACACCGTTCCTAAGGATTCACTTACTTCATCAACTGCTTCACTCTACTAGTTTACAACACAAATTCAGAGTGGTTTTGATAGACATGTGGAATAATCTCGATCATCCGGACTTACTGGTGAAGGTGCTGGATGAAGATCACTGTCATACTTTTCAACTCCACAATCAATTATTGGGTTGATGTGTTGGAAATGTGGTGGATCACATCTCAAGAATGATTTCTTTCAAGGTAGAAGGGTGGATCATATTGGATAAAAATCAATTGAACATTATCACATACATGATCAAATGATTGATCGATATTTTTATCTCCATACAAAAGTACAATTAGCAAGAGTTGACATAGCAGTCCATGGAAAAGGACGAAGAGTTTAAGGTAGGAGGGCTGGTAGTAGAGGATCAATCTCTAGTCAAGTATTAGTCCATGAGGCTAGTCATGAGGTGAACATGGCATCTCGATTGGAGTAGTTGGAGCATAAGATAACAACTATGGCTATAGTCTAACAAAAATCAAATTCTAAAACAAATGCCTTTATATCATATATGGAGATGTTGTAGAGCTCATGTATGTAGTGACACAACTATGTGTAGTTGCTATGACTTGAAGTGCAACACATACTATTGAGTCTATAGGAACATATCTGAAGTTGGATCCACAAAGAGGAGAGATTGGCCAACAAGTTATAATTCCTCAATCATTCACATTGTTTGAGGCACTAGTTACCTCATCCATGACTCCTAAAGGATCTACCGGAGAAAAGAGGGTGCAATCCAATGTTGATGTACTTGGAGATTAAGTAAGTAGAGTCCAACCATCAACATCCTCTAAGATAGCATCCAGCATAATGTTATGTACGTCAAAGACTCTTGTTCATTCTATTTTTTTTTCAACCAATGATGAATTGGCATTGGAGTTGTCATCATACCATGTATTACAATTACCAACCGTATTTTGCAAAAGCAAATGGTATATGTTAGTTTCTTATACTATTGACAACACTCGTAGTGTTGATCTTGGGATCATGATAGCTACTAGTGGAACTTTGCAAGTTGTTAATATTCAAATGATGGAATTACCAACAAGGTCGGTATACAAGGTGTCACCAAGGGCATTGATGTTTGATAAAAGGAGTGTTGTCTTTTGTTTGGTTGGACCTTAAAGATAGATTTATTGATCTCAACGGTTGTTGTTGGATTATGTTGCATAACCCCTTAGGTTGGATAGCGATGCACAACTTGATCTTGGTTTGCAAAAGACCAATGTGGAGAGATGTCCATTTGATATTAAGACATTTGAGGCTCTAGTGATGCACCGCCAATATAGATCTTTCAAATGGATTTGATTATGCAAATGTAACCAAATAATACTACTGATCACTCTAAAATGTGAGGATATATTGTAATTATACTTGTAGAGTGCTATGATATATTGGTAGATACCGAAGTGTTATATCAAATGATTTTTAGCATTGACTATTGCGAGGATAAAGAATCTTTTTGGCTAGATTGGTCATCTAGTGAGGATTGATTGTGTCTATTATTGGTATGGTTCATAACTGATTCTAGCCCTTAACCAAGTGCAGGTTTGACATATGTTACAGACTTCAATACTTATGTTACTTGGCCTGATGATTTGTTGGAGTGAAACATAGACACATATGATAATCTTTGTACAAAGCATGTTACTATCATGCCAAGTCCTAGTGGAGTAGTGTACATATTGGATGAATCACTATGTACTTAATGTATGCACCTACATCAAATGGCAAATAAATTGATACATCAGGCTTGGAGTGAGGCTTTTGTTCCGGAGATGAAGGATACGATGGAAGTTATTCCAACTTTCATTATGTTGTCACCTTTAGAAATAAAGCCTATTATTTGATTGTATCCATATGAGGGCATATGTGTACTGATATGTTTGGAAGGATCATCACAAGTTTGGCTGTTGTTTTGCAATCTTGCATATGAGTACATAGGTACTTGTATGTGGAGTAAGATGACATAATGAAGTGTGTTTCATTATATGACGATATCCAAATCTTCTACCATTATTGATGGTTCAAGAATATAAGCAGACCTTGCTGCCATATCTTTTGTAGTAGGGATGGAAGACCTTGCTCATCATGACACCATACATTTGATTATTGCTTGATGGCCATGCAAGGGACACACTTTGGCTGGTAATGGTCATAGATTACGGGGCTAATAATGATCATGGGTTACATGATTTGTGTTTTTGAATATTTTGGGAGATATAACTTGTGTTATGATATATATAGTACCCACAAACCTATTTATTTTGGAGAGCAAGCTATGAGATTTTTTCTGGTACTACAAAAATATTTACATTGTCGGAGTCATCATGATGTCAAGTGTTGGGTCAGGCTATTAAGCTAAACTATTTGACTTGGAGTGTGAGCCTCGGATTGGCTGAGCACAAACTCATGATGTCCACATGTGTGATTGCAAGATCATTGGTAAGCTCTTTGCCTAAGGAGGCAAAAACAAGGGGCGAGAAATATCCATGATCTCATTTTTGGTCTTATGATGATGTTAGAGAAAAAGGGATAAACTCTTATTGGAGTATGATTGGAGTTTTCTGCATGAAGCAAGTGGTAATTACTACTACATACCTTAATGTTATAACTCATGAGCTTATAATTAGAATGGCTAGGGTTGTTCACAATGAGCTAATGTAGTTTGATATGAGAGAGTCGAAAAGGCTCTCTGCTCAAAAGATTATTATTTATCAACAAGATATTATGTGTTCCATCTCTATTGTCGATAAAGAAGAGATTAAAATATTGAAATTGGTTCCAAATTAACAGGAGGAAAAAAACGAAAGATGTGGACATTTCTATGAACTTTCAAAAATTATTTTGACTTTAATATGAAGGATTAAGGCGTTTTGAAGGGACTTGATATAAGGATTGACTTAACAACTAATGCATTAGTCTTTCATCATCCCTATCGATATAATGATATGGAAAATTGATTTGCATGGCAATGATCTATTGTATCAAAGGAAGTTCTTACCATTCGGATTGAAGAATGCACCTGCTAAATTCTAGATAGTGATAGATAGGATCCTACCCTCACTTGTTTGTGCTCGAGCCTATATTGATTATATTAAAGTATATAGTGTTACAATGGTGGAGCATGATGATATTTGTAGGAGGTATTTGAGTGATTGATTGCTTATGGCCTTAAGTTACATCCTTAAAAGTGTAAGTTCTTTCAGGAAGATATCGATCTCTTAGGTCATATCATATATCCATGACGATTGAGAGTTTAGCAAACCAAGGTGGAGATAATCTTGCATATTGTACAACCCTCGGATGTGAATAGGGTGCGAGCCTTCTTTGGACTTCTAAACTTTTATAGTCAATGTGTGCAAGGATTTAACACTATTTTCAAAGCCTTCACAAAGTTGAGAAAGCTAGATCAAGAGTGGCATTGGGGCAATGAACAAGAGAGAGCTTTTGTGGAGCACAAGGAAATGTTTACATCTGTCCATATTTTGAACAGACTAGTGAGAGCTAGTCCCTTTCAAGTACATTATAATTTGGAGTTCGGTTTAGAAACAATGATGAACCAACATCATGATGAGGGCAAGGAGTTTCTAGTAGGTCATGCAAGTTTCTCGAACAACCAAAAGTCTTATGATCTTACGAATGTCTCAAGCTGATGACGATGACATCAGCTTTGTAGCTATTGGTGTTTCTCCTAGATCTATGTAGACGTAAGCTATGGCCGGCCATGCCTGTCCACTCTTTATTCTTCCTTTAAGCTATGAACTAAGGTTCCAGATATTTTATCTGACGGCACACATATCCAACCGGAATTTTAAACTGAAAGAGAACCGAACTAAAGATTTCAAGGTATTGTAATTTGCAATTTATATGTTTGTTTCAGACTCAAATATTGTGACTGATTAGAAGATGCTGATTGGAAACCACCAAACTGCAAGCAGCGTGAACATTATGTGTGACTTGTGTCGGTGATGTGTTCTATAGCCATTTGATAGATATCTTGATGGAAAATAAAAGTAGCAATAGCATCTTACTAGCTCACATACTCATAACAACTTTCCTCCAAGAGATAATTGTTGAATAGATCCCGTTGAATGATTGTACTTTAAACCAACAAGAGAAACCCATTAAGCAAGACTTTAGCTTCTAATTTATCACTTATAATTTCAAATAATTGATAAAAAACAATAAATTTCATCAAACATTAATATTTTATTGAAAAAAATTATTAGATTCAGAAAAAAATTATTAGATTACTACAGGAGAGATGGCCGAGTGGTTTATGGCGTCAGTCTTGAAAATCGATATAGTTTTTTAGATTATTAAGGGTTCAAATCCCTCTCTCTTCTTTTGTCATTTCAAAAACTTAATAGTTAAATTAGTCAATTAATTATTAACTAACTATTCCTCTAACTATGGAGTTATATGGAGCTATGGACACCAAGTTTGACATGTTGGTGATAGAGTGCGCAAGACCATAGTATGGTAGGGTCTTGCCTCTTTGACCTCTACTCCCATAGTTTAAGGTCTAATCAGATTAAGAGATGAACAATGTAATGTATTCAATGTTTGAAATTTTATTTTTCATTTGAGTACAAAACATGTGATTTATTGATTCTTGCAACATGGTATTAGAGCTAGGTTGCATGATTAGATGTCAAATCTCTAATCCCTAATAGAGAGATTAGAAATCCTTCAAATCTTCACTCTAGCCATCTTCTTGATTCTTGATTTACAAGGTTGAATCTTTGTACTTCTTATTTTGATTATTCATACTTTTCACACATTCTTTCGAGCATATAAGAGAAAAAACATTCAGATAGTTTATTCTTTAGGAGATCAGCATATAAACAAGCTTGGTGAAAGGAATAATAGTTTTGGTCATGTTTCATGAAATACTTGTTGAATTCCAAGTAGTTGTTCAAGTTTCTAGATGGGACATCATTTAGGGCTGATCTTGATAGTCATGACGCTAGGTCAAAATGAGATTTAGAAGAGATGGAGGAAAAAACTCACATAATTCTAAACAAAGCTTGATAAAAGGAATTAAAGTTATGACCATTTGTCATGAAATACTTGTTGAGTTCCAAGCAGCTGGTCAAATATGTAGATCGAACATCAGTTAAGGCTGATCTTAATAATCCCGATGCAAGGTCAAAGTGAGATTTACAAGAGATGGAGGAAAGAACTCGCATTTTTTGAAACATAAAGACTTGTCTACAATTCAGATATGCAATGTGAAATAGTTGTGGACATATGGTTGAAACTAGCTGAGATTCACAAGCCCTCTAGAGTTATTAAAATGATCTTTTTGCATAAGAAGCTCCATGATTTTTGTTATAGTGAGGATTAATCCATGGAGAGCTTTCTTATGGAGATGTTCAATGTTTGAGATCAATGTATTGAAACTGGGGATGAGATGAGCAAGGAAAGCATGTCATTTTTTGTTTTGAATGCATTATCAGAACCTTGGGATCCACTTGTTCAATCTATATGATCTAGGAGGAAGGAGGAGATCACAAAGGATGTTTTCATATCCATTCTACTTGAGGAGTAGTCGAGGCACAAGAAGAAATCTTTAGCTCTTAATTCAGCTTTGACGGTGAGGTCTTTTGGGAAGTAGCCTATGACTGTCTCTTCAGAAGTAAAGTCTCTTCGGAAGCAACTTATCTTTGGTACGTAGAAGCTTATGATAGACAAGTCCAAGAGTACATGTAGGACTTGTGGACTGCAGGGACATTTGAAAGTTGAAACTTAGTGTCAAAAAAGAAGGATGGAGCTACATCAAATGCAAGTGTTGCTATGCTACTTTTTTCCAAAAATGTATATGATGGAATGCAAGAAGCCACTTCTACGGTAGACTTCTGCTACCTTCATATTGATAATGCAGTAGATGTTCATATCCAAAGGAGATAGAAACAAGATTCTCAATCTTGATGAAAGTAAAACTATTGAATTGCGAGGATATGATGGAGCCTTTGGCAGATAGAGTGGTTCAAGTATGATGCATCTCATGGTTCTTGGTTCCACAGGAAAACAAGATGTAGTGGTCATCCATGATGTGCATTGGATTCCGGAAGCTAAGGATACATTCCTTTCTACTGTGCAAAAAAGATTGTAGATTCACGTTAGATGAAAATTGTGTTGATTGGATTCTCCCATCACGAAATCTTCTTGCATTAGGAAATTTGGATGAAAAAGCTAACCATATGTCTTGCACTTCATCTTAATTTTGTCACAAGGTTGAGGATCATTGATTACAAGGAGAAGATGCAAGCATGTGAAGCTTGCATTATGGGCAAGATTCACACAGTCATACACACAAACATGCAAGTGGCATCTTCGATGTAATGATCTCAAATCTTGGTTACTCATATACACACAATTTGATCCACCAATGCATGGTAGCCACCTCGTCATTTACCTTTTGCTTTTTGGATAGTGCACACCACTATCTTGTCTTTTTGTGATCTAGTGATCACTCTATGCTTTTGCTAAACTAACTATGGCTAACCAAGATTGGTTACAAACCTCCCCCCATTTAAGTCGCAACATCCTCGTTGCAAGAAGACTCAAAAGTCTCTACAAGTATCTTGGCATTTGTAAGATTTGCCAATGGTT
This sequence comes from Marchantia paleacea, assembly GCA_014180765.2. NCBI lineage: Eukaryota > Viridiplantae > Streptophyta > Marchantiopsida > Marchantiales > Marchantiaceae > Marchantia > Marchantia paleacea. Next base: position 6,840,269 of record MUAA02000018.1, read on the forward strand.
CCCAAGTAGCTTCATAAAGTGGATAACCTTTCCATTGGACTAGATATTCCACTTTTGGGTTCTGCTTAACTCTTGTCCGTTTCTTGGGGATTCTCTCAACCTCATTTTCCTCTACACCATCAATCATGGCTGGTAAAGGAGGAGATTGATGTGGGTTGCCAAAGGAAGGAGATCGTGGTGTATACTTCCTCAAGAGAGACACATGAAAAACGGGATGTATTTTCATGTGTGTTGGCAATTCTAACTTGTAGGCAACTTCTCCAATCCGTTGGACAATCAAGAAAGGTCCAATAAATCATGGACTTAAGTTTCGAACCCCTATTAATGACAAATTGGTAGTAGACAACCACACCTGATCGCCTTTTTGAAACTCCACATGTCGTCGATGAGCATCAGCATATTGTTTTTGCCGATTTTGGGCAAAGGCTAATTTTTGCTTTACCTGATGCACTCCTCGTTGGACTCGTGCCACAAACTCGTTCACCACTTCAACTTGGGTTGATGGTTCCTGCATGTGACCTACACTCACCAAGCTAGATGGTGTGATGGGGTGTTCTCCATACATAAAGAAGAAAGGGCTGACTTTTGTGGATGCATTGATTGAGTTATTATAAGCAAACTCAATCAAGGGTAAAAGTGCATCCCAACCTTCTTGCTCCTCCAAAGTGAAAGCTCTAAGCATGTCCTCAATAGTTCTATTTGCTCTTTCAGTTTGCCCATCTGTTTGAGGATGATAAGTTGTGGACATGGCTAGTTTTGTTTTGAATAGCCCAAATAGGATTTTCCAAAACATGCTAGTAAATTGAATGCCCCTATCGGTGATGAGAACTGTAGCTAAACCATGTTGAGCAAAAACTGCATCCATATAAATTCGAGCAAGTTCAAAAGTGAATGGCTTGTCTTTGTTGTGGGCTTAATGTGGATCATCTTGCTCAATTTATCCACAAAAATGACTATCGAATCATAACCCGTAGACGTCATTGGTAACTCACATACAATGTCCATACTGACGTGCTCCCATCTTCTAGTCGGTGTTGGTAGAGGTTGTAGTAGACCTGTTGGTTTTTGATTGCTAGCCTTATTTTGTTGACAAGCCACACAACTTTGAACATAGCTGGTGATGTCCTCTCTTAGTTTTGGTCAAAAGTATACCCGTTGGACGCCTTCAATGGTCTTCTCCATTCCTACATGGCTAGCAATAGCTGAATCATGTGCATCCGCTAACATTGTTGTACAGAGAGCAATATATAAGGGTATCCAAATCTTTCCCTTAAAGAACGCCAATCCTAGTTCTAAATGTGCTCGACCCTACTGAAGGGCTTGTACAATCTCTTCATCCTCCTTGGTAGCTCGATTCAGGTTCTCCCACCATTTAGAGGGAATCTTCACCTCCGTGATGTGATTAATGCACGACATTCGTGTCAATGCATCGGCCAGTTGCTTCTTCCCCTCAACATACACGATCTTCATGTTGAAACACTGTCGCCATTCAACCCAACAAATTTGCCGCTTTGAGAGGTCCTTTTGAGTTTCTAAATAAACCAAAGGCTTGTGGTCTGTCTCAACCACAAACTCCTTGTCTCTGAGATAGTGCTTCCAATGTTTAGTAGCCAACACAATGGCTAACTCCTCCCTCTCTGTGGTATGATAATTTTGCTCCGCCGGCAAAAGTTTCTGTGAAAAGAAAGTAATTGGGTGCCATCCATCTTTCTATTCCTGTTGTAACACTCCTCCAACTACCACACCTCATGCATCCGTAGAAAGTTTTGTTGATCTACTGGGTTCATACCATTTAAGGATTGGTGCATGTAAGAGCGCATCCTTCAAAGCTTGAAATTCAATCTCTTGAGTTGTACCCCATTGCCATTTCTGCCCTTGACCTAAGAGATTTGTTAAAGCTTGAGCAATACGAGCAAAAGCTTCCACAAACCTTCTATAGAAGTCAGTAAAACCCAAGAAACTTCGTAGTTGAGTCTGATTCTCTGGAGCACTCCAATTTTGAATGGCTTCCACTTTGTCACTCACGACTTGGATGCCATCCGCACTAACTCTATGGCCTAAGTAATCTACTTCGTTTTTGCCAAACTCACATTTTGACATCTTAGCATAGAGCTTATTTTCTCTCAACACTTGGAGTACTTCTCGTAGATGTTTCTGATGATCTTGTAAGGACTTGCTATATATCAAGATATCATCTAAAAACACAATCTCTGATTTATCTAGATATTTACAAAAAATATCATTCATCAGTCCCATGAATGTGGCAGGGGCATTGCTTTAGGGATTAGGGTTAGATAGTTATCTAGTTATGCCAAATAGCATAACTAGATACTCAAAATGTCCATATCTAGTTCTAAAAGCTGTCTTTTGTATGTCTTAATCCGCCACTCTGATCTCATTGTATCCACTTCTAAGATCAAGTTTGGTGAAATACTTAGCTCCATGAAGTTGATCAAACAAGTCATCCATTCGCGGTAATGGATACTTATTTTTCACCGTTTGTTGATTTAGAGCACAACAGTCCATGCACATCCTCATGGAACCGTCCTTCTTCTTCACAAATAACACTAGAGCTTTATATGGTGGCACACTAGGTTGGATAAACCCCTTCTCCAACAACTCTTCCAATTGTGCCTTGCATTCCTCTAGCTCGTTTGGTGCAAGTCGATAGGGACTTTTACAAGGAGGAGAATTGGTAAGATCTCTATCTTGTGATTCACTCTCCTTCTTGGTGATAAACCTGGAGTCAAATCATCTAGGAAAACATCTTGAAACTTGTTCAAGATACAAGTTAACTCCTCATGTATAAAAGATTGCTCTTTTGGAGCACTTACATCTCTTATTAGGCCCAAAAAACATACATCTTTGTGACTGATAGTAGTTCTTCCTATCATATATAGAGGTAAGTTTTTTTTGTTCTGATCTAAGTCTATCTCCAAAGATCCTCCAAATGATAGTTTTACTATCTTTCTTCGCCAATCTACCTTAGGATTATATATTTCCATCCAAGGCATACCCAAAATAGCATCATATCGAGCTAATCGAATTACTCTCCACTCCAACGATTCCTTGTATTGCCCAATCTTCAATTCCACTTTCCTAGAAATGCTCTCAATACTCTCTGTTTGCCCGTTTGGCAACTCTACCTTTTCACTCTCATCTTTCTCTAAAGCTAATCTCAACTTTATAGCAATAGATCGAGATAGGAAATTTTCTGTAGCTCCTAGATCAATCAATATTCTCACTTTTACTCCTTCTATCTCGCCATCCGTCACAAACAAACATGTTTCCTTTTTTCTCAAACCATTTACCTCATGTTTGTGCTTCCTTCCCTCGCCTTTCCTCCTTTTCATCAAACCAATAAGGTCACGAGGCAAGGTTACTGGTGCTCGTCGTTTCCCGGGTTTCCATCGATCACTTCGTCTCCACACTCAAGATTGTTGAGAGCTCGTCGATATGGTGGTCTAGCTCCTCTTGCGAGAACTCGGGTACGACAATCCATGGCAATGTGACCAAATCTTCCACAATTATAGCATTGCCTCATTTCTCGTCTTTCCTCCACTCCGGCTACTCCTCTTGAATTTGCTTCTCGATGAGGATTCGAGTTGCAACAATCTTCTCCTTGTGCGTTCAATCCCCTTGGAATGAAATCTTCTCTCCTCCTTATATTGCCCAACTCCATAGACATTGGTCCATAGTATTGATTCATGGGAACTGATACCTCTTCATCATTGTGGTAGACGTTGGACATTCGTTGTGCATAAGCAATAGCCTCGTTCAAGTTCCTTGGATTGTCCCGAATCATCTCCTGTTGAATCTTTTTCTTCAACCTTCTCTTGAATAAATCAAAGGCTTCAACTCCACTCATATCTCGTATTTGAATTCGAAGATCTCAAAATTCCTCGATGTACTCCTCCACACTTCCCTTCTGTTCAAGTTTCCACAACCTCATCTGTGCCATGATGATGGGATCAACTGCTTGAAAATTCTGAAGAAGACCTCGTTTCATTGCACTCCAAGTAACTTGTTGGCCTGACTCATTGAGCTCCATCATCCAACCCTAAAACCAAGTAGATGCTTTCTCCAACAACAAAGTACGAACAAAAAGACCTGCAATATGATCGTTGATATTGAACAAAGCAAGATGGTACTCCATTCTTTCAATCCAACCTTCCAAAACTCCCATGGTTCGACTACCTTGGTAAGGTTCTATCTTACAAGCTTTTGTCATCTTCAGAATCATGGATGTCTGAAGATCTAACTCTCTTGCTCATTGTGCCGCTTGGGCTTCAAGAGCACGGGCTCTCACTGTTTCTTCACTCTCCACCATGGATGGTGACGTCTCTAACTCCATTTGAGTTTCTCTCATTTTCCATTCCTCTCGTTTTGATTGCTGTCAATTCTTGAGCTAACTCTTGTACTTGAGTCTGGCTTTGCTCAAATACGTTTCTCAAATCTCTCAACTCCTGAATCATTTCTCTCAAAGTGTACTCCATGATTCGTCTCCGTCCACTCTCTCTCAGTATAGGGTTAAGATGAACACTCTCCAATTTCTCAAGATTGACAACACAAAAGGAATAGGTGATGCTATCACCTCGTGGTAATACTCCTCTCCAAAGTTTCTAATAACTAGGTTCCGAAACATAGCTTTAGGATGATACCACACAATAGATTTCACACCGTGTGTTGAATCTCACCAGTGGTGGTCTATTGAGGTCCATCTCTAAACTAAAATATATATTGTGAGATCCCAAGTAACATCGTAGGTGACTATAGGTAAGATAACCGGATCTCGAGATCTCATCACTTGGCATGAAGTTGGCACCAAAATGATAAACCAAATACTGAGTCAATCTTGCTCTCTCAATGTATAACAGTTTGACATGAAAAGGATTAAGAAATGGAAATCTCGGTACTATTCTATCTCCCCAATCCATAACCTGCACCCACAATAACCCCCTTCCACTACTTGCAGCTCAATGGCCACTGCCAGCCTCTAACAAACACTCTCTCTTCAAATAATTATACCAACCCAGACTATTCTTCCAAGAGGGGTGATCCACACTCATAGGAACAATAAGCTTGCTCTGATACCATTGTAACACTGAAGGCAATGACTCCGGAATGACTTTCAAGATGAGAGATGTCTTCTCAAGACCTCTCCTTGCTTAATATACTGTAGGACTAGAGAAGTCCGAAATCCAAACTATGCCACATGGCTAACATGCATAGGTTGCATGTTTTGTTATCTTATCCTAACCAATTCCTAACAGATGTCTAGCACACAATCTGATCCACCAATGCATGGTAGCCACCTCGTCATTTACCTTTTGCTTTTTGGATAGTGCACACCACTATCTTGTCTTTTTGTGATCTAGTGACCACTCTACGCTTTGGCTAAACTAACTATGGCTAACCAAGATTGGTTACATCAAGCAATAGCAGAGATGTTTCAAGAGTTCACACTCTTTTTTCAACAGCAACAATTGCAAGATCAAAGGGAGAATTCAACCACAAAGGCGTTGCAAGCTGTGGTGGGGAAGATGGATGAGTTTGACGGGAGGGATGTCTCAAAGTACTTGAGGTACTACGTCAGGGAAATGGAGCTAAACCGTGTTGCTGAAAGAGAGATGATAGAAATGTTCAGTCTTGTTGCGGTGCTGGAGGTTAGAGGCCATGTGAAATCCTTACATGAAAACTTTGGTGAGGGTTGGGAAATATATTCCCGTGCCTTGAGGGATGAATACTTATTGGAACACTTAGAAGTCATTCATGGAGTGGGTTGAAAGGCCCAATAAGAAGTCTCATGCAATTGAGCTTCTAAGGGAGTTTGAGAAACAATTCTCACAATTTTCTCGACTGGAGAAGATCACTTTAGAATCACACAAAACTGAATTGTTTCTTTGAGCTGCATACTTTGAGTTGCAAGAGAATCTAGAGTTGCTTCTTGAAGACAAGAATGAGGAAGAAGGATTAAGAGGTAGTTGAAAGGATGTTGAGGAGGCAGTTGGACTATTGGCGAAGAGGGAGAGAAGGAGAGAGAAGATTGTAGTGAGAAGACCTCTTCAAAACACTACTCCTATTGCTCCAGAACCTGTTACTAAGAAAGTGGTTCCAACCTCCAACGTTCAAGCTCCGGTTGTGAATTACAGAATGGAAGAATCATCCATCAATGAGATCATGCGAGGGATGAAGGAGCTAAAGATCAAATTTGCGATGTTGGAAAAAAAAGACATGGGAGGGGAGAAGAAGCCTTTCGCCAAGCCAGCTTATGTGCAACGATGCATATGGTGTGACATCACTGATCATGCACGAAGGGATTATGGAGATTTTGCACGCACGCTGCAGAGTGGAGATATTTTTTGGAAAGAAGGGAAGATAGCCCTTAAGTACACAAGAGTAACCATCCAAACCAATTTTGGTAAAGAAGTCATGAGAAAATTGGTGGATGATTATCATAGTGCACATGCAGTGGCATCAGTTGAAGCTTTTAGCTATGGTGCTAAGATTAGAGGAGTTGGGGAGGAGTTTGAAGGTCACATACCGCTTAATGGCCTATGGTCAAGTGCTCTCGCTAGGATGGAGAAAGTGAAGGTAGCTAGAGAGACTCTTCTAAGAACAGCGTCAGAAATTTGTGGTACTATTGGATGGGAAGATCCAGTAAAAACCATGTCAATTCATGCTTATATTGCTAAGACTCAATATGAAGCATCGGTGGAAGAGAAGAGACGGAGGGAAGAGGAGGATTCTGGCGAAGGACTCTCATTGAAGAGGTTGGCTAGAGAACGAATCAGACTTGATACACCTCTCCCACCTAATCACGCTATGGAGGAAGCTGGTCCCTCGAGGTCTAAGGAAAGGACCAAAGGGGGTGAGAAGGACAAGGGGAAGGTATCAGCTTACAAACTACAATCTGATATTGAAGCGGCAATAGATTTGCAGGGAGTCTTGGAGGAGAGAATTTTGAGTGCCAAGGTAGAGTTTACCTTGAGGGAGATACTTGGAATAGCAAAGAGGGAGTTTCATGATGTTATCATTGATATCATCAAGAGGAAACGACAGATTTCCAATGAGATTGCTCTACTTCATACGATGGGTACAAAGGTATCAAAGGATGAAGAAGATGCACTGGTAGAGTGTTGTGGAGTGAAATCTCAGAAGGTTTTCTTTGAGGATGAGGCAAAAGAAGAAGGTATTAAGGTGTCTAGCCACTACACCCAATCGCATTGGGCAAGGGCAACTACTGAAACCCTTGTGAAGCTAGGGGATCTTAGTTACCCGGTGTTAGCATTGATTGATCATGGATTGGAGATCAATATAATGTCGAGAGAGCTCTACAAGAAGGGGAAGTGGCCCATAGACACCAATCATGGTTGGGTGGTTAGGGCAGCCAACAATACTCAAGGGGGTTTGTATGGAGCATGCCCTGATATTCTAGTGAAGGTTGGGGATGTAGTAGCTCAGCAGAATTTCTTTGTGCAAGACTCTACATCATACCCATTGATTCTTGGGCAGCCTTACATCATAGCAATGAGGATGGAGACAAGAGTGCTTGATTATGGATCGGCATATGCACGAATTTGCAGCCAAGATGGGAAGCGATTAGTGCAATTTCTAACAATTCTAACAAATCATGAGAGAAACAAAGCACGGTTGAAAGAGGGAGCTTTCCCAAAATCTGAAGATTCTGAGGATTTTGGAGAAGTAGCGTTGTAGAAAGAGGATATAGTGGTACGGAGGAGAAGGTACTCTCACCTATGCAAGAGAAAGGTACCTTTTGTACATGGTTGATGGAGTTTTTGCGTGATGGATATGTTATATACAAGGAGGTTGCTAATTTGAAAAGATGATAGAAGAATAAACCGCACAGATATGAAGTAGACCTTGCATATTTGAGCTTCTTGAGGAAGGTGAATATATATCATGAGTTTATGAGAAGTTTGGTTTGGGAGATCCGTTTAAGGAGATGATGGAGATTGGATTTGGCGATGAGGACAAGATAGTGGAGGTTCACTTTAGAGAGCTCTACTCCACTATTGAGATGTTCCAAGCACATGAGGTTCGATTGGAGACCAGATATAAAACGGTTGATAAGAAGGTGAAAACGATAGCTTTCTTTTGATATCGGAAAGTTTTTTTGACAAAACTTTCTGATTCCACAGTTGCAGTCAGATGATAAGTGACATTTTCATGAAATTTAAGAGCAATTGGAGTCAAGGATTGGGATGTGGGATGGTTTTAGTACACATGGGTCAGCATATCGCCTTGTGATATACTGTGTAAATCGACAATTGTTCTGAGAGATCTAGAAAAGAGAAACATATGAAACTTTTTTGAGAAATTAAAAGGATTGTGGAGCAATTTTCTATGAAGTTTAAGCGAGAGTTATTAGTCCAATCATTGGATATCATAATTTTTTTTCATTAAAGTTTTACTAGTTGTAATGAACTCGAATGTGGAGTGCTGAAAAGAAGAAGAAGAGATTGTCAACTCACACGAGGTTCAAGAGGGTTCTTCTACAGCTAGGCGCTCAGGCGTTCTCAAAGCCAAGAAATGTCCATGCGACAACGGGAAGTCATAGAAGGAAATCTAACATAGATCCCTTTGTAAACTAGAGTTAACTAGAACCAAGCCGTAGCCTAAACATGATAAAGTACAATCATATATCGAGATAACATTATCGTTAGTCCACTCTACTTGTGCCCATATGCAACCTCTGCAATTTGGCATGATGTTTTAAAAAACTCTCCAAAGAAATCATTTTGTTAAAGGCATCAACAAGATTGAGTTTACTGTCAATCTTGACTAGTTCAATCATTTTTTATACTTGAATAGGCCTTGTGACAAGGTCCCATATGACCTGGATCTAGCGGGGGTGGGATACCCTCGAAAAAATCCATGGAATCATCAAAAAATGAGAAACTGGGGACGTCGGTTTGTCAATTGTTTTGCAAGTGTGAAAATAATTTCTTGACACACAACTCGTGACTCCCTCCTTCGTAATCGTCGATCTAGGACTCAAAACTACCGCATCACTTTGATCTGTCCGTAGATTTATTTTACGTCCCGTTTCTTCCCACCACCATCGTGTACCAATGAAAATTAACTCGAGGCTAGCTCTAAGCTTCTAGGTTATCTCTAATTTTCAGAAATCGTTTTGTGCTTGTAACTTTTCACTCAATCGTAAAAAACCGCAAATCTTTCACCAAGACGACGAGCTCGGCCCGATCTACAATTTGAGCATGACTTCACAACATCAAACCCAATGTATCTCTCCCCACAATCAAGAAATTGTATTCTGAAATTTTCTGAAAAAACCGTGGGTAAAATTACTCAACATTTGACGGAAAATCATCAAAACTCTCAACTTCAATTACTCTGCGCTCTAAACTCTGATCAATGTCATACATGTACCGTTAGAACGCCCTCAATCTGAGCTCTCCGATGTCCCAACTCCAACTACTTTCGCATGATGGGACTATGAGAAAACTCAAAATTATCCATCACTAGCTCGCATATCAAGATCCATAACCGCGTCACTTTCTAGATTGCTTTGATACTAATTGATGATTTGAGACGGCATACACAGTGAGTCACACATGCACCAAATTAGTCAACACAAGAGATATGTGGTTCACATCCTTGAGGTTGTATCCACGGGAACATTCAAATTGTTTTACTGGTCTCTAGGCCCGTCGGTCACATCAAGACTTCATAGCTTAAGCTCCTTCTCTCATTCTCTCAACTTGCTCCATAAGAATGAACTCTAGTGTGTCTTAGAGAGCTTCCACAACCCCTCGTATATAGTAGTGTCAACTAACCCTAGTCAATAATTAACTAGAGTAACAATCTAAATAGAGTTAACCAAGACCTAAGAGTAAACCCAACAATTGCGACATATGAGAGATGCTTTATCCCTGGAGGTACGACATGAATTCTCATCTTTTTCCTCTTTGACCACCGATTGGACTAGAAGTATATAGTCAACCTTGATATACCGACAGGTTTAGCAGGCTTTACATTCACTGTTAGTGGATCCGACCATTCCTTGTACTACTAAGGCTCACCTACGCTCTTGTTCTTGCTAGGCTTGTGAATCTTGGCTCGACCATGCATCAGGGTTTTCTAACTCGTACCAACTATTTTTTCTACAATGATGAGGTTCCGTCTTGGCTTGGTCTATCCATCTACATCACTTTATATGCAATAGGTATTCATATGACTTTGTTGCCCATTCTGAGGATAGAGGATACCTTCGCATGATGTCATTATGGATGTGGTATTTTCTATGGTGCAAGAGGATGGATATTTCACATGGAGGGAGCGTTGGTATACCTTGCAATCGACTAGGGTTAAGACAGACCTATAGTTGGTTCGGGAGGACCAGGTTAATGTGGCAGATATGATGGTTACTGATCCTATCCATGGCACAGATTCAGAGAATGATCACCCATCCTCTAGGATGAACGGCTAGTGGAACGGAAGCAACCAAGGTCTCCAAGTATAGGGGTAAGTAGAGAGGTCACTTCTTTGTTCCTCTACCTTTGGAATTATATGGAGGAATGGACACCGACTTTGACATGTTCTTGAGGGAGTGCGCGAGAGTCTACCATACTATGCAGCATATGATATCACTCTCTTTAGCTTAATGTATAGCCTATTTTAGGCACCGTGTTTCCATTGCTCTATAGAGCAATGGAAACACTAGGTAAAGATGTAAAGCACTAGCTGGTCCAATCCATAGGAGAGCAATCACGTTAGGTGTTGCTTCTTTGGATGCTCCTGTTGTTTGTAGACTATTTGACCTAGATAGTTCAGATATCTTAGGTGATGTATGACATATTTCCTAGTATGATGCTATTGGGACCTAACCTCATGTTACCGGTTTGGTTCCATCCTTCTATCATTTGATGGGATCTTCCCGTCCCTTTTGTTATTTTACTTTGTCTCTCTTTAGGGATCCTTTATTTAATATCTTTACACTAATACACATTAATTACGGGTAGAGTGGCATAAACACTTATTAAGATACATTTTATTAGTGTAGATATTTCACTTAGAAAATTACACTAATAATGATACTCTTTATTAGTGTGTAAACTTACTTAATCATCACTTTGGAACATGTGGTAAAGAATATCTTTTGGGGAGATGCAATGTATAATTGAACTAAACAAAAGACTTTGTTCAAGTCAATATTTTTGTTATGGCGTACAAGATAAGAAGATAACGTATGAGTATTATGATTCTAGAAAGTGAATTCAATAATTCTTAATTCTTAGAAAATCATTCAACATTCAAATTTTGCTCCAGATAATTAAGGGTAATTTAGTTTTAAAATTCTTTATTGAAATGGAGATGCCATTCAGAAAAATTATCATGGAGAATCTAAGAATGGCAAAATCATAGTTCGAACTCCAAATTGTGTTAAGCGATTTTTCAAAATTTCCAACCTTGATTGAATACCACACTGGTATACATTAACGGAATTGTTTTTAGTTGACACTCAATATACCTGAAACTATTTGACCAACTAGGTGGTAGGAATAGGATGTGAGATTAAAATTTAAAACGCTTGTAAGGGACAAAAAGTACTCTTAACTGACCAACGTCACCGGTTATTTGAGACCACATCGAAACCTGATGTTACCATGTCATCCTAGGATTTGAATTCAAGAGACATTGGAGTAATTTTTTGCGAGATGAAGATTTATCATGAGAAAGATTACCATCTTTTTGTTCCCTTTTCCTTTGAGTTGGGCTTCTCTAGGTCATTGATTGTTTTTTTATAATTTGGCCTTCATTCTTCCTTATAGTATGTGTAATTCTTTTAACCTCCAACAATTACTTGAGAGGGAACCTATGGCGTGCGCTCAAAGAAAGTGTGTACTCAATGTCCTCCAAACTTGCACCTCTTAAAATCAGAAATTTGGAACAAGAATCTCAAATCTGATATATAAAGATCAAATAAAAATATAGTACACATGAAACGAGCACGTTTGAAATTTTGAAACCTTGTACGAGATAAGAATTTGGACTTTGCTGCATTTCAGAAGTAGTCACGAATACTCGATCTCGATTCTCTCCAAACAAAGAATTGAATATAACCTTTTACTTTCAACAATAATATCTGCCAAACGGCCTAGTTTGCCACTGGGTTTATTTCGGCCCTTTTTAACTCACAGGTCATACTACTTGGTCTTTGCCACTTAGTATTAATAATGAGGCTACTAACTCACTTTTAAATGGACCCTCATTTGGTTGCTTTTATGAACCCATTCCATCATCCCATTGCTGACATATGAATCATAGTAACATCAAATGGAGTACATGCATTATAGGGGAATGAGATCTTGGCAATACCTTGCTTAGAATCCAAAGGATGCATGGGCCTGCAACTAAGTCCTCATTCAAGTGGTTCTAGGAGATGTCTAACACATCTCTTTCTTTGAAGAGATCGCCACAACTAGACGCATGACGGTCAGGGGTACAGGAAGTTTAGGGATGTTCCGAGGGAAAATATGGATTTGAAAAGGGTGAGGAAGTAAATCTCTGGTTGTGACTGATACATCGAAAGCCCGTTGGTAGTTTGATTCTAAACACAGGTCAAACTGAGCAAGACGAATGGTCGAGTCCAGTCCCACCTTGCTCCTCAATCAGACCCCGACCTGACTCCAATTTGCTGTACAACTAACATTCTAACCTTGAGAAAAAATTGAGCAGAGCTCGAGGATTCATTCGCTCTAATGGATTACACTTTCAGTCAGCTAATGTTCGCCTCTTCCTGAAGTTTGCTTGGTTCCTCCGCATGCACAGAAGTGAATTCCAGATACTTTAAGCTACCTCTGACAAAATTGACGTAATAGCTTAAGGAAGGCAAACTAATTCTCCAGCGGGAATCATCTGTAATGCTGTTTCTCTTTATCTTTTGTCCATCGAAAACCAATGAGTGTCAAAACTCAGAGCTTTCCAATTCGACGTCCCCAACTTCTCTGTTCTAATTTACTTCACAGCTGTACCTAACCTGTAGATCTACTATTGCCTCTGCGGAGATTTACACTCCACTTTACTAGGGTTCGACGAACCCGGAAGTAGCGAATTGACCAATCAGCTAATATTTTACACTAACCATGAGTGATGGTCGTTACAGATTGCCTGCAACCACAACAATCTGTACCGTCGTAGACTGTCATTTTAGAGTTTCGTGAAATGTTCAGCTCGACACGGGCTAGGGTTTCACAAACCGCCACGCTTGCTCGCAGATTTGATCATCCAAAAATGGACGCAGGGTCCACATTAAAGTGTACGTTTCCAAGGATGGTGAGGGCGTGTCGAGGCCAAGAGCCGCAACGATTTTCCTCCTCATTTCCAGATCCTGCTCAACCATATTAACGATCAGGGCCATCAGAGGGACGCAGTCAGAAGATGAGAGCCCACTCTGAGCTTCCGAATCCGACTCTGTCTCTTCCAAATCAGAATGAACGGGGTCCATTTCATCACCGGTTGATGCAATGTCGAGATTCTGAAGCTTTTGAATCACGTCCAGTTCCTCAGCGGCGGCGGGTGACGATTGCGGGGAAGAACGAACAAGCAGCCCAACGTTCGGAGGACGACGAGCTGCGCCGAGGACTTGGCAGCCACCGGAGGCTGTCTCCAACGTTCGAGCGAGAGATTCACAATGGACCTCTGCTTCGCGCAAATGGCGATGGAGTTTTCGGATCGCAGAATCGATTCTAAAAGCAAGCGATTGCGCGGCGTCTTCGAGCCAGCCGCCGGCTTCGAAGTAGCGCGACAGGCGCTCGCTGGCGGCGACGGTGCACTCCAATTTCTTGGCCGCGCTGGAAACTGCAGGCCTTCGATAGCTCTCAAGACTCTGCTTCAAATCCGCAACGGTCTCGGAGCTGAGCCTGTGCTCGACGTTCAGCGCTTCGAAAGTCACCATGAACCGCCCGAAGTCCGCTTCCATCGCCTCGCCCCGTCCCGTTCTACTCTCCGCGGCCAAACGGTCGGGGATGTTTTCGAAACGTCGACCGAAGTGCGGTCCTCGGCCAAATACAAGGTCAGGACTATACGGCGCCGTTGGTTAGCAGGGGATGTGGAGGCTTTTTCTTTGGCATGCGAATCAGAATAATAAAAGTAGTCGAGCCTACGCTAATCCAGATTCAAAAGTGTTGTGATTCGGATGTTCGTGCAGATAAGTTGGTCTCGGTCCTCATGATATGATACCACCGATTGACTTGGTAGTCCGGTGGGCTTCCCAAGAGATGTAGTCATAGTTCGCTTACACTTACAACATTATGATGTGAAATAAAAATAATCGTGACACAAAATAAAAATGACTAAAGAGCAAACGATCACAATTCCGAAGAACAATATAACCCGTGACATTAACAATATTAGAGGTATCATTTTTTTTAATTTATTGGATAGTTTATTTTAGATAGTCAAAATATATGAAAATAATTAATTTAAATAAATGATGTTTCTTTGAATGCTCTGCTGTTTATAAACTTTTTGATTTAGATAATTCAAATATCTTTAAGTGTTGTATGATATATTTTTCAATGCGATACTATTGGAACCTAGCCCCATATTATGGCGCTATCCTTGTACGCTTTGATGGGGACTTTCCATCCCTTTTGTTATTATGCTTTGTAAGCTTCAGTACACATTAACAACAAGAATTATAAACCAATCATTCCTCTTGTTAATATGGTACCTATTAGTATATATTTTAAAAAATACTAATAGATAATTTGTATTCCCTATTAATGGTGATCTTTACTTTGTTTAAATTATGGTTATTTCTTTGAATAATATTGATTACTAATGAACAAATGTGTAAATTTATGCACATAGATTTACACATTTAAAATATATGTCTTCTCATCATAAGCATATCAAATTTCATTGTCATTGGTTCCTGAATATTCTGATTTTTTTTCACACGCGCTGAAGCGACGAGGGTAGAAAGCAGGTAATAAATAAAACTGGGAGCGTTGGAAGTAAAATAAATAAATAAAACTGGGAGCGTTGGAAGTAAAATAAAGTTCGAGATAAGTTGCCATAGCGAGAAAGAGACAGAAAAAAAATAAAATTCCATTGAGATATTACTTGTGGGGAAATTAGACAAGGGAAAAGAGAGAAAATTTCAGGAGATTTGTTAGAAACTGTTAACATCTGTAGTCAGTTTTGTCACTTCTGCTCAAATTCACGGGGTAAGTATTGACATCGTATAGACTTGCAACCAGAAGATTGCGCTCTTACACAATTAGATGGATGACTGGATCAGTAATGCGTCGATATCCCAGAAACTCCCTAGCAACATGATATATTTGATCATGTTGGAAACCACCCCCACAAACAAAACATATTTATGAAAGACTTTCTTAGCACTCCACATCTTCAGAATTTCAAGACGACAAAAAATGTACATCAAAAGGATCCAGACATTGATTTTATTAGCAATAAACCACTGTTTTAGATGGCAATTAACCTGCTTTTTACATATATAAAAAAATATTTGAAAGTATGAGTATAGGCCTGCCCTGACATTGCAAAATTAAAATTCATGAACTGTCATCTATAATGAGAGAGCACACATTAATCCGAGCTACTATTGCACTTACAGCATTCAGGTACATCATACATCGTTCCAGCCATAAGGGAAAGAGCACCACCTATGCATCATGAGAATAAGAACTCCTTGCATGCTTCCAGAACTTGGTCAAGCCTGGTGATGCCAGTTCTCAAATTGTGATCTCGCCAATTCGCTGATGACCATTATCCGGATGAATCTCAATTCGATAAAGACCAAAGAGCGCCACAAGAACTTACGTCACGCGCTGAGAACTCAAATTGCAGCCGAACCAAAAAGAACAACAGCATGATTTATGTACAAAAATTTTCACAAGAAAGCTTTATAGTCCAGTAAAGCCTGAGAAGAAAGTGCCTGAGACAGACAGCTAAGATCAACACAACTCTGGGCGATGAATGAGGAACCTACAAGTGGGTATCTACTACCTGTGCCTTCAAATCCTCCAGTAAAGTATTGACAGTTGATAGGGAGGATATTTTACAAGGCTGAAAGCTGACCTTTTTTAAACAAATAAATTTCCGATTAACTTCTCTTCACCTTTCATGGCTATATGCTTGCTAGAGAAATAGAGTGCATGCATGCTCGAAGATCGACTACACAGGCACAAATACTTAGGTGAGGTAGATGCTCACTAGATCTGGTACAATTCTCCGATCCCACATTTTTGGGACAGAGTTCAATCATTATGGTGAAGAGGTAAAAAAATTTCTTTAGGCGGATTAAACAATCTGCACACTGCAACCAGGTAAATGATCACTTTGTCAAACCTGGTAGTATGTAACGGAGAAAATGATAACATCACAACTGCTGTCTAAAATAGATGCATCATTTTAAAAAACAAACGTTTGATATTCCTTCTGAGTCATTCTTCATTCATATGCGTTCAACAGATCTATTCTTCATAACCTCATTATCTCACAATCCAAGGTTCTCATACAGATAAAAGCAACAACTTAGCAGCCATCACAGGATACCTTTTGCCGTGAGTATGGTGCAGAGTAAAAAATCCGCAAACAAGTGGGTTTTTCAGTGTCTGCTATTCGACGAAGTGGGTCTTTCGTCTGCCCCAGATACGTCCCGTGGCTTGTCAAATGCATCACCAAATGGAAGATCAAGATGAGAAGCTTCGTCATCCGATATCTGTCGACTTAGATAAGCACTCCCAGAATGCCTTCTGTTTATCCAACTTCGTTCATGATCTTCCTCGCTTTCATAATAATCATCTTGACTTTCTTCTAACATACCCACTCCACCGAACATCGGTGGTTCGAAGGTGCTTTCGGGTACCATAGCGGATCCAGGGCCCCTCCTATCCCACCATCGACTCTCTCCTCCACGACCAGGAATCTGCTGAATAATCCCAGGTCGTGGTGCGTTCTCTTGTATTTCACTGTCAGATATATTAGCATGGAAGTGGCCACCCATTTGTCTTTCACTTTCAAAGTTGGTCCTCTGATCTACTGACGCATGAGATGTTACACTAGGCTCTGCTGTCTGAGACGCGGTGTAGTATCGGTCGAGCCAATACATCTGATCGGTCTGCTGCATGGAAGGGCCTCCATAATTCTCTCTAAACTGGGCCGAATCCTGTACATCGTCTAAGGGACTCGGGCGAGATAAAGGCATCCGCTGTCCGAACCTGTCTCTACTACTAAAATCTGCAGCTCTTTGATACAAACTATCTCCCATTCTAGGAATGCTCCGCATTCTTGCATCTAAGGTTGAATTCGCATGAGCGAGATTGAACAGCCCAAGTCCTCTCTCCTAGAGCGAAAATCTGCCAGCGCACTGAGCAAATGCTTTCCGTTCCCGTCTGGCTCCCAATTGGGGTAGTTGTTCTTGAAGCTGTTGCAAGCACACATGTTCCATCGTTACTTCGACAAGACCATGATTTCCCACGCGAAAACAATTTACGAACTACGGTGACTCCTAAAATCTGATCCAACGTAGCTACCTTTTCGGCTTAGTTGACAGTTTTTGACAAAGAAAGCAGCAGTCTGGGTTAACTAGGAAAGCTAGCGAGTGGTTTCAGCAAAAATGTTACTGGAGACGTCCTCATTTAGTTCATAAGGGAGGGACAAGCTGACCTGATAAAAGACTTCTCCATTTTCCCTTGAGAGCTCCGCCGATCTTTACTTGTGTGGAATGGTGAACCATACTTGCTGTTGCCATGGTGCTCAAAATCAAAAACACTTAAGCTGCCAAAATCAGAAGGAAAGGTCGTAAGATTATCTAGATAATGTCAATTAGGCCTGAAAACTTCAACAATAAACTAGTTGACCTTGCTTCTCATCTACTGGGTAAAGTACATGATTGATTCCCAAGGCTCCATCCATGCTCTGAACTTGTTCAAAGAGCTCATTTTGATTAACTCAGGGCCGACCACGCAACCATGACCAAGAGATACAAAAAATATAAATAAAAAAAATAAACTTCCAATCCACAGAAGCTAGTGGGCGAATGGTCGACAAACAGACTTGTCATAACGGTGAAACTAGATACAGGAGCAACTCGTGAACATAGTTACAATTTGAAACACAGTGCGGACCTGCAAACGGAACCTACGCCATCAACGGTTGTAGTGAATTCTGTCACAAACTGCAGCACTTCGTCCACGCACTGCCACGCCAGTTTGGAAACAGTTTGTTTCATGTGTTAGATAATCCAATATTTTGGGATTTGTTAGATCTGCTAGGTTTGTCGATTTCAAACACTTTCTCAGACAACCAGTATATCGGAAACAGTACTTAGATTGAAATAAATGATCGTCACAAATATACAGCCACGCGACTGTCACTGCCTCCAAAATCTGTATACTTAGAAGGGACTTTCGGTTTCGGCTTCACAAGACAAGTACCTTCGGAAGATAGAACCAAAGAATAAAAGGCGTCACGAAAATAGACACCATCTCCTCAAAGAACAGTGCACCCTTGTACTGTAAGAGAGAGGCCATGATTTACTGTCAGTAATAGGTGCTCAAGAATAATCTGTTAACAGTGTGGTAGTTAGGCTCTTCCTCCAACGAGCAAACAACAGTCGAACTTTGCAGAACTTATTGTTCACTTGCTACAAGAAGACGAGCAAGGGAAATATAGCATACCTGAAACAGTGCTTCAAACTCTCTCCTCACCCTGTCAGAATTCTCGGCACCGCGCCAATGCTTGGGCATGTAGTGGGTGTGATAAGCAATCTGCCGCATGACGCCTTCTGGGTCAAAATTTTGAAATTCTTCGGCAATGAGCGATCGGCTTACTTGAATGATCGCTGCGAGTACTGCTGTGTGCCAGAATAAGTTACGATCAAATATCTGCAACAATCCACCCGATGCAGCTCAGCTTGTTTGTAAAATGTTCAGTCTGGCCTTCAACAGGTAAGTCTTCGTCCCAGGCCAGTAAAACGGTAAGTGGGTAAGGTAAGTCTTCGTCCCAGGCCATTAAAACGGTAAGTGGGTAAAAAGAACGTTAGACCACCAACTGCGCAAAGCGAGACGGGTGCAAGTTCCAAACACATACACCGTATCTTTTTGACCAATTACGTGCTTAAGTTCCAGGCCTTTGATATATAGATAAGGACAAATAATACTTTCATTAACAATGTCCCTCCAAGTTAAACTCATCATCGAACATTAGAACAACAGAACCAAAGTAAAGTGTTGACTACACACATGCGCCTGAAGAAGAGTCTCGTCAAAAAGAGCAACCAAGATGAGGACCGCGGCAAATGCTCCACTAATGAAAGCCACAAGTTTAGCCACCATTGAAACAATTGGTGATGGAAACTGTTTAACATACTCCACAGCATACTTGTAGCTAGCATTCAGCCTTCTCTTGAACATGTGATCCAACTGCAAAAACACAATATTATTGTAAGATTTCGTCATCCACATCAGTCGTACTTCAAACAAACTTTTCGACGAAAGTGATTGCAAGCAAAATTTCACAATCCGATGCAGTGGACTGGCTCTGCAACTTTTTCAGAATAACATTACGTTGGGGTTACTCAGGTGCATCGAAGAAAGCAAAAAAGTCCAGTGGGCGTCATTGCAAGACCTTCATAATAACTAAGCCAAAAAAGTCACTGTACTTGGATTGATCACATTGAGATACCATATAAAAGTACCTCGTTGAATTCTCGAAACGTCCACCTAGATAGATTGGACCACCGCCGAGACCCTGCTGCACTTGGTTGATGGTAGAATTGTTCAGCGTAACGTAAGAAGAAGTAGAGCAGCATGAAGATGATGAGAAAGGGCGATAGCATTAACATACAAAGGCCAACTGTCATGAGTCTTTTCCTCAAACGTGCAGGGTTGCTGGTGAAGTCCCTGCGAATCAGGAAATTGCTGCAATGACAGAAAACGCCCAAAACGATCTGAGTCAGCTACCGATTTCAGTTAGTTCAGCTGTCAGCTTTAGTACCTTTTTTCCTCGCAATCCATGAACGTAATAATGATCATCATCGAACACTAGTATGACCAGAACGACCAAGTAATACTCGACGGCTGCACAACTTGCTAATAGACATGTACTTGTGACACAAACCCCTTCACACTCAAACTCCCAGTGTATTTCTTCAGAAACGTTATATCCTGGATTCAAAAGTGTTGGACGGAAGGCTGCAGTTCGAAGATTAGCTTGCCTGTCAAACATGTTCTGCAAAATGCACCAATTCAGGGTCCACTCCATTGTTTTGGTAAGGAGTATACGCTTCTGTACACCATCCTCTCGCGTGACTGCGGGACCCACGCCGGGCAGCCAACTCGGTACATCAAGAGCTAAAACTCCCTTGTTGAGAAGACCTATTAAATAGTTGTCCTTACGCATTATTCTGCTCACAATATCATGTGCGGATAACTCCTTCACTATACACAAACGTTGGCGATGTTGAACCTCGACCAACTTATCCACCAGCATAGGCCATTTCATTGTACGAAGTTCATGCTCTGACACGCCCAAGCTGCAGAAGCGAAATAATTAATGAGGGTTCTGAACCGAGCGCATATTGCAAGTTGTGAGGTAAGCTCCCCTTGCACCACATATAGATGCAAGGGTCTTATGGAAAGAGAGACTAACGAACCCTCCGTGAGAACTATGCTGTATTAACTGATCCCCGTAGCCTTGTCTCTGACAAAGATGTCCGTTGGCCCCTTATTTACAGTAAGGATGAAATAATTTTTCCTAAAATCGGGACGGTCACTGCCAGTGGAGCATGATTGTCAAGACCTGACTTCGGCTAGGATTCCGCAATTTGCAATGAAGACAATAAATTATCTTCTGACAGTCAATTGAGAGGTACGATTAGGGAAAAGGCTCACCTATTGTGACAGAAGTCGCGAATTTCAAGTGTCTCCCTAAGCTGAGTGAAGAATCGTAGAAAACAGAAGAGCCAGTAAAACGAAAAAATGGTGAGGTAGACGACGACGACGGCTGTGGAGAAGGTGAAAGGCTTGAGAGGGTGCGGCCATAGGGCCTCCTCGTAGAGATTACAATCCCTCCCGGTCTTCTCAATTCCTTCCACACCACAAGTGGCATGGAGAAGACCGCGCCAATTCACAAACAGGAGTAGGAATCCCGAAAAACTAATTGTAAAGCCGAGGGTGAGCAATTCAACGATCCACTGTGTGACTATACACCAGAAGCCTTTATCACAATAGTACTGGTAGATTCGCTCAAAAAATCTGTCCAGATCTGCAATTGCCTCCCATTTGGAACTTTCGCCCCTGAAAAGATCAGGGGGGCCGGTGGTATCCCCTCCGGGCAGGCTGTGGTACTCGGGGAGCTCAACCTCCAATTGCATGTGATTGAGTCCGGCCTCATTGCGGTGCATACTATGATGATGATGCCGGGCTCCACCACCAGAAAAGCTCCCCTCGATCCTTCTCCACACCTGCTCAGTATACATACTCTCAGCCATTTGCAACAACCGGCAAAGTACCTCTGGCCTGATCCAATTCATCCAAATTGTGAGCCATCTGCTTCTCAAGTCCCCCAAAACCCTCAGAAGAATAATTCAATTTGCCTAGAGACACAACCTAACACCAACAACTTCGACCTCTATGCCCAGATTTCGACTCCATTCTGCTTCCACCAGACCAGACCAGACCAGACCAGACCAGCCAGGCCCAAACCACGACGGGGCCTTTCCGGTATCACAGCCAATTTTGCTAATTTATGATGGTGCACCTCACGACTATTTCATGTTACATACCGAACTGAACATGACATGTGTCCTGGAGTTGTGCCTCTCTCATGCCACCCGACGAGCACAACCGACGGTCCGAAACCTCGACGAAAAGTGAAGGTGAAACCACCAATTCAGCAATTGCACAGATTCTTCACCACCAACTGACAGAAACACAAACGTCCCTCCACGACGCCGAACACCGCTTGGCCACTAAATTGACAGCCATACAAAGGGGCACATATTCTGCCGTTGGCTTCCCCGACGGCACAGGACAGCACCGTGGACCGGCCCTTCGTCGCCTCCTCCTCCTCCATCCATCCAGCCAGCCAGGAACGAAAACGAGAAAAGTGGAAGCTCTACAAATTTCCCTACTCCAACTCGCCGTGCGGCGGGGTGCTGCCTTGGGTCCTTTCCGGTTCACCGATGGTGCTTCTTCGGCACCAGCACATCAACAACAACAACAAGGAAGGAAGGAAGGAAGGAAGGAAGAGGCCAACTGGAAGAACGGAAACACACAAATGGTAGGCAGGCGAACCACTGTTAACAAGCACACCCCTAGGGGTCTTCAGAGGCAGGAAGAAAAAGACAGAAGACGACGCAGAGCAGAGCAGAGCAGAACAGAACAGAACAGAGCTCTGCAGTGCAGCAGTGGAAAACAGAGGAAGCAGGGCAGACAAGCACCGAGTCTACTACGCTCATAGCCTGTTGTGGCATGCAGCAGGCAGCCGGAAGGTCGGTCGGTCACCGAGGCAGGCGAGGGGCGGGCGGAACTAGGGAACTAGAAACTATCGCGCTCTGCTGCATTCATTGTTGACTCATTCCTTTCTTCATTCCTTCTTTAACCGATTAAGAGCGCGGAGACGAGGAAGAGGAGTAGAGGAGGGGAGAGACAGAGACAGGGGAGAAAGAGACAGGAAGCAAGAGATGGAACTTCAACAAATGACTTCTTCGTAGAACGAGCGCGAGAAAGAGGAATTTGCTCGCCGCATCTCTCCTTTTCTATCATTCCTTCCTTCCTTGAAGCGGACGAAGTGACGACCATGTCCCGTGGGGAGGTCAAGCAAGGAACCAAGGATTGCGAGCGTCGCAAGTCGGGGGCCTCGGGGGCCGGGGAGTCTGACCGGCTGCAGGCGGGGGACGAGCCTCGGTCCAGCACGGGGGATTGTGTGCATGGGGTCCATGCCGGGGACGGCGTACGGGCGCTAGAAGGTCTAGGGTAACCAGAACGCTGTCCGGCTTGAACCCGAGCTGTACACATGGCACCTGTCGGTAACTGCAATTCCGACACATGGCGGGCTCCCGTTCGCCCACCCGGATACCGGCGGCTTTGCCCTCGGTTGACTGCGTGCAGCCGGTTCCGTGTCCTCCTTCCCATCTTTTCCTACAGTCTTTATAACTCACTTCCCACGGCACGAGCTTCGTTCTCCTCACCAGCGGATGGTAAATCAATCGATGCGTTCATCATTTGTCCTCGCCCTTCTTGCATCGAGTCAGCCCACGATTTGAATCCCCACTATCAGTACTTTCTTCGCCTTTTCGGGACCGAACCTAGAAATTTAACCAATTAGTGGACTAGCATTGAGGAGAATCGGAGATTAATGTACTCATTAGCCATGGTGAGCTCGTCGGTAGGCTCACTGCACTCGACGCATCATTCTTGTGTACTCTATCTGAGTGGCCCATTCATAATATGCATGGAAAACATGTACCGGACAAAACGCAATCCAGGGAAGGCATTACAACATTGTTCTGTACTTTTTTATCGGGATCTTCTTGGTTATCAATTTAAGACGGATCGAGTGCATGTGTAGACGATTAGAGGGATGGGCAAGTGATGAAACTTGCAACTGGAGTTTGGAACGTGGAAATGGAGAGGAGAAGGGAAATATCTAAGATATGGGGGTTATTGTTGAGGTAGTGAACAGCATGTGAAAACCGCTTCCTTTCTTCCTTCGAATGAAAGGGCTTCTGACGTCCACGTTTCGTGACTTGTGTGCGCTTTCCATTCATTTTCAAGGATGCACAAAGTAAAATAACAAAAAGGATGGGAAGACCCATAAAGCCTCACATGGATGAAACCAAACACGTAACATAGGCATCACAATGTGAAATATGTCTTATTGTAACTAATATATCATAACTATCTAGGTGAACATCCAATATGAGCATCCAAACAAGCATCACCTAATTTGATTCATTATGGATTGCACCAAATAGTGCTCTATGTAGAGCAATGGAAACACCTTGACTAAAATAGTCTATACAATAACCTAAAGAAAATTATACCCCCGTCACCTAGTATGATAGGCTCTTGCGCACACTCGCACGAACATGTCTAAGTTGGTGTCTATAGCTCCATATAACTCCAAAGCTAGAGGAACAAAGAGTTGACATCTATGTATATCCATATACTTGACACCTTGGCTGATGTCGCTCCACTCACCATCCATTTAGGAGGATATGTAATCACCCCTTTTGAAATTATGTCACATGTAGGATTGGTAACCATCACATTTGCAACAGTAACATGGTCCTTCCGAAATATGTATAGGCATATCCTAACCCTAGTCGACTGCAAAACATATCACCTCTCATTCTATGTGAGTATCCACTCTTTCCCGCTAGAATAAACATCATATCCCTAATGGCATCATAGGTAACTATACTCTATGGATAATGAATCATATAGACACCTATTGCATATAACGTGATATCATATTCACATGTGAGTAATGAAAACATATATAGATATACCAAAACCTCCTCCCAAAATAAATATAGGCATGTCCTAACCCTAGTCGACTGTAAAGCATATCACCTCTCACTCCATGTGAGTATCCACTCTTTTCCGCTAGAATAAACATCACATACCTAATGGCATCATAGGTAACTATACTCTATATGGACAACGAATCATATAGACACCTATTGCATATAATATAATATCATACTCACACACGAGTAATGAAAACATATATAGATATACCAAACCAATGTGAAATCTCCTCCCGAAATAAGTATATGCATGTCCTAACCCTAATCGACTGCAAAGCATATCACCTCTCATTCCATGTGAGTATCCACTCTTTCACACTAGAGTAAAGATCATATCCATAATGGCATCATATGTAACTATACTTTATATGGACAACGAATCATATAGACACATATTGCATATACCGTAATATCATAGTCACATGCCAGTGATGAAAACATATATATATATATATACACCAAACCAATGTGAAACCTCCTCGTGAAATAAGTATAGGCATGTTCTAACCCTAATGGACTGTAAAGCATATCACCACCGCTCACTCCATGTGAATATTCTTTCCTGTTAGAATAATTAGGTAACTATATTATGGACAATGAATCATATAGACAACTACATCATATAAGTTAATATTGAGGTCACATGAGAGTAATGAAAATATAGATAAATACACCCAACTGTGAAACCTCATGGTTTGAAAAAAAGTATATGCGAAAAAATAGCTAGTGTCTAAACCCTTACCATTCATTCGGAATGATACTTCGAACTGAGCCTGTGGACTCAAGGAACGGCTGTGTTGCTGTAAGCGGAAATTCTTGTAAACGGAGGAGAAGAACGTCGTCGTCTCCTCTGTACTGTACGTGACGTGCTCCCCTACTGACCCTCATGTTGAACTCTTGTTCTTCGTCTTTTCCGCATGTCGACGATCGCCAGGATTCTCCCCACTGGAAGTGCGAGCACTAGAGCCTAAAAAATATTTTTCCATGGATACGGTACATGACAAAGTACTGCAATAGTCCACGAACGGAGATGGACCGAGGGAAGTTGAGTTTTGATAGCAATCATTCCATAGCTGGTACGGTACTGCAGCTTCCACCAGCATTTATTACTCTTTGCTCTGATCCCAAGTTACCCAGCTATCACGTTGTATCTTCGCTCTACTCTGTACTTCTATTCAACTGTCTAGAACCGAATACAAATGCGAAGAATATTTCTTTCATTCAATGGAAGTAATAACACAATAAAATAACAAAAATTATGGAAATATCCCATCAAATCATATACGGAAGAAACCCAACATTGGATCACACTCGGAAATATGTACTAATTCACCTATGAATCCAATATATATATATAGATCACAAGGTTTACAAACAAGGGAGGTTCCAAAGAAACATCATGTATTTAATTGATTTATTATGGAATGTATCACCTACTCCTCTTTGTATAATAATAGAAATATATCACATAAAATAGATTATATAATAAATTAAATAGAATGATAACCATTGTACTCTATAATGGTAATATTTCATGCATTCTCTCATGAAAATATTCTAGTCCATATCCATAATTCCATATAACCTCAAAGCTAGAGTAACATAGATGTGATCTTTATGCATATTTCTATACTTGGAGACCTTGGTTGTTGTTGTTCCACCTGCCACCCATCCTGAAGTATAGGTGATCACCAACTCTGAAATTATCACATGTAGGATCGATAACCACCAAGTCTATCACATTAACATGGTCCTCCCAAACCAAGTATAATCATGCCCTAACCCTTGTTGATTGCAAGGTTTACCCAAGCTCACTCTATTTTGAGCTATCCACCCTCTCTTGCCATAGCAAACACCACATCCCTAATGGCATCATGGGTAGTTATCATATGTCCTCCCAATGGACAATGTATCATATGAACACTTGCTATATCTAAAGTGATACCACACTCATATGTGAGTAATGAAGATGTAGATGGATGGACCAAGTCAAGACAAAACCTCATTACTATAGAGAAAGCTGCTTGTGTGAGTAGGAAAGCCTTGATACATGGTCGAGCCAAGATCCACGAGCCTTCATCCTTGCCGAAGTAAGAGCATAGAAGAGTCTAAGTAGTACAAGAAATGGCAGAATCCACTAAGAATGAATGTAGAGCCCATTGAAATTGTCATCCCATCAAGATAGATCGTAGATCTCTAATCCAGTTGGTGGCCAAAAAGGAAAAAGATGAAAGTTTGGAGGTAAAACATCTCTCGAATATCGCAATAATACCCATAAAGGAAATGATTATGTATCCACATCTTTCATATATATCTCAAGGATGGGAGAAGATAACAAAGGTGACCAGAGTGTCCAACTAGTCAAAATGCTTTAGTTGCTGTCTCCTCCATCGATAATAAGCTTACCCCTCCACATGAAATTCGCAAAGATATTTATCTTCGTGCCAAATCTCATGTCACACCACTCGGAGGTCCTCTGTCTAATGATGTCACCAAAGACATCCATGATCTTCTTATCAAAGGCTGTCAAACATGATATGAATGTAATTGAAGGAGAAATAGTGCAAAGAATGTAGGTGTATTGACAAGCAAACGCCACTTGAGGATCCCCTAATAGAAGAAAGTCATCTACATGCAAAATATCCTCAGCAAGTGCAACGTCTAAGTAGTGTGAGACAAAATCCTCGGACCCTAGTGACACTCCTAGAATGCGTAAGCAGTTTGTCGATGTCATACATCCCTATAGAAGCTAAAGATGAGGAGGAATGCATAAAGGAGATCAAGCCTACACTTTGATACCTTGATTCTCAAGCCTACAAGATTAAGCTTGGTAGTCAAGTAATCAACGGCGGATTTTAGAATGGTGACTCTCTCTTGGGAAAAGTCATGCTAATAAAAAAGAGAAGAATATAAACCGTTGTCGCATGGACATTCCTTTGCTCTGAGAACGCCTAAGCGTTTGGCTGTAGAAGAACCCTCCTAAACCTTGTATGAGTTGACAATCTCTTCTTCTTCTTCTCCTCAGCACTCTACATTCGAGTTCATTACAACTGGTAAAACTTCAGCGGAAGAAGATTATGATATCCAATGATTGGACCAATAACTCTCGCTTAAACTTCATAGAAAATTTCCTTACAACCTTCTTGTTTTCTTGGAAAAGTTTTGTATGTTTCTCTCTTCTAGATCTACTAGAATAATTGTCTAGTTATCCACTATATCACAAGACGATATACAGACCCCTGTGTACTAAAACTATCACACATCCCAATCCTTGACTCCAATTGTTCTCAAATTTAATGCAAAGGTCACTTATCATCAAAACTTCAACTGTGAAAAGTTTTATTGATGAAACTTTTTGATGGCAAAAAATATGATCGTTGATTTAACGTCGTGACAGTCAGTGCAATCCTGCAACTCTCACTGTATACACAAATTTCAAGCTATCACTCCGTACTCAAAACTCATCCAATTTAGTCAAAATTTCAATCCAAGCACAAACTTGAGTCGTAAACTATATCTCAATTGAATCAGATCTCTCAAAACCCTCGTAGGATTCTCAGAAATATCCCAAATACACTCAAAGGTCTAAATTTCATTCTCTATCTTTGAATCACCATATCAGAGTGACAACCCTTAAAATGCATTCATTCTTAAGCCCATGTCGTACCTTTTCTCGTCAGCTCTCCAACCCTGTCTCCAAATCTTTGAATGTTTCTTTGGAAGGTCTCCAAAACTCCTCAAAACCTCAAAGAATTTGCACAAGTGCCCTCATTGGCCCAAACTCCAAGACCAATGAGAATGAAGAGTGTTATTTTGATCTCTAGTGTGGCCAAATTAGCTCCATTTTAACTTAGAGCTTTACAACTATCCTAAACACACTACTTAGTCATCCTATACACAATATGAATTGACACTAATAAAGAGTCAAAATGACAACTCGAAACTAGCTAAGTATGAACGGAACTACAAACGGAACTGGGGAGTTTATAACTTGAGAGTAATACTCCTCGCCGAAGTTCCTAACAATCAACTCCCTATGGCTTATTTTCGGTAAACAATAATGATGGATTGGAACCCATGTGTTGAAAGCCACCACTACTGGTAAGTTCAGATCCATAGCACACAAACTAAATCAAAACGTATATTGTTAAGTCCCAAATTGCACCATAGGAAACAATTGGAAGAATAATCGAGTCTAGAGAGTTTATCACTTGTTGCATAAAGTTATCTCCAAAATGATATACTAATCACGCCCAAAAATGATCATGATGAAGACACTAGATATTGATCACAAATGGATTGGACATCGGTATATATGAAGGATCATGTTGTACTCTATCCATGTCCTACGTCGGCTCCACTTCGATCAGATAAGCTCCTTAGTCAGCAAAGTGATGTGTCTAGATCTCTCCCATACCCTTTCCATCCTAATTGCGCTTTATATCTAATAAGGTCTAAGATAATATCTCTTGGAGACTTTTCAACATCATGGCCCTACAAAGTTGATCCAACGGTGGACTCTTAACAGCCTTACAATGCGCCGTCGGTTATCCTAATCTAAAGTATCACCATCATGACAACATCTTTGAAGATGACATATGTCATCATCTTCTCATAGTAGCCGCGTCACAACATGACACCGTAGAAAGATCAAACGAAAGGAATGAGGCTCGATAAAGGTCCACTAGCCTTTTTAAGCTCTCTAAAGATGGATGCACATGAGAAACTATTAGAAGTATTCTTATACATCCATGTGGAAGACAACCCAATCCGGATGGATATCTAAAATTACTCTAATGTCCAACGATATTGCCTCACAACCTCTTGGTATGGTGACTCCACACTTGTGTGGACAAAGATGTTGTTAGAAGTGTAAACAATGCTTCATGACCACGGTACGAATGACTAAATACAATAAAACCTCCCCAATAGTAATCGCTCTAATGCCCCCAATGTCCTTCTCCATAGCGAGAAGCCGACTAGCATCCAACATTTGACTAATTGACAATAGAATCTCCCCTCTTGCAACTAATGTAGCCACATGGATTAACTTCGTGAAACCACTAGAGGGATCATCCACCTGAAAGCAATCTCGAAGATGCTCATATACCATCCCTGAAAAAATCCTTGAAAATAAGTGTAGGGTTGTGCATAGAGAATGAGCAAATAGTGATCTATCAAGACATAATGGTTCATTTGGCTAATACTTCAATATCTCTAATGATATCTCCTCGTCCATGGATGGATAAAAAAGACGTAAAGAGAAAATAGTCTCTCCACTAGGACTAGCCATAGACAAAGGATGAAGAGCCCCCGTTGCCCTGCTATACTCCCCGGTTTGCCCCAAGATCCTACACAATCTCACTCGAGCCGAATCAGAAATATCATATGGCTGAATTTGACTTTTAACATGTGTGGCCCGTACATACTCCTCATGCAATATAGTCGAATACACTTGAGTGAAATCTGGGAAATCTAGCTTTCACCTTCATATGTAAGCAAGTCTCCACCCACCTCTCCCTCCATTGGATCCACAATGGCCACCCAGCTAGAACTTATTACAACTCACTACATATGTTTTATCAATGTCATCTTGTTCAGCCTTGTTGTTTTGGAATTCACGTACAAGGCGTCTCAGTCTGTACTAGGATGTGCAGCAGGAAAGAAGATGATGACGGAGTATTTGATATTCTTTTCGTTTGTGAAGCAAGTTCATTTACTCCTCTTCGTCTCAGCTCAACTCATCAGTGACCCATCCACAGTACTCACCTCTTACAAGGTAAATAAAGGCCAAATAAAATAACAAAAATAATGGGAAGACACATTAAGTCTTACATGGATGTGTATTGGTCCCAATAGCATAGCATGGAAAATATGTACAGATATCTTAGGTACTTCTGTACCTAAGATATCTTTAACTATCTTATCAAAATTTACAAATGATCATAGCACATTTTTGGAATACGGTGTTGGGAAAATTCCCTTCTCTAGGACCGTCTTTCTTTAATAGCAAAGCATCCAGGCGTAACGCCCATCATAGAGCTTGACAGAAGAAGGGGAAGTATTTTCGTCGACCAACAAAATAATTATTTGGTTTTTCTGCTACTGAGGTCATCATCACCGTGACAGTCTCACGTGTCAAGCCGAAAATCTTATTGGGTTTCTTCCCGAGGGATAACAACTTTCATTTTGTGACGGGAGGAAACAAAATTAGTTTATGTTCACTTGCCACATTCAATGGCGCATTGACAGGAGTCTTCACCATAAGTCTCCACGGTCTTCCTTGTGGACCTGTCCTATGCAGTTGACATTCGATGGTCTTTACGGGAGTTTCCCAATGTACTCTTTCTTCTTCCCAATGTACTTCTTCTTCTTTCTTCGTGTGCGTCATATATTTGTTACGGTTCTATTTAACTCTTTAACTCTTCTTTCTCACAATGCTTCCAAGAAAAGAATGCCACTGCATTCATGGATTGTTACGACGTGTATCTAATTCCTAAACTTTATTTTTTCTCGTGTTTGCTTGGTTTTCCTCCCAGCCTTGAAGAATACAAGTGTCCATGTAAAATATATTAAACAACCTTCGATAATTTAATAACTGGCACGATTCAACCACCGTCCATAGAAGAATATTAACAAGTTTCTCTTCAAATGGAAGATTTCCAAGCCAAGAATTGTCCACCATCCCAATGGAATCTTGGAGGAAATAATTTTGTTTTGCTACTAATCATCAGTCCATCCCGAATAAAAATGTAACGGATGATTGGAGAAAACCTCATACCTGGATTTCCTTGTTGCTCTACTAAGATGCGAGACCTAAATTTGCTTGCTTGAGAAATAATGATGTACACAGGACAAAGCGCAAGCCTCAATTGGAAGTCACAGCGATGGAAATCGAAAGTTGACCAGCAGCACCGGTGTACTGAGCGGGGGACGGAAAATATGAATCATATCCACTCACAGGCATATCCGTAGGCATGATTTTCCCCACTTCCCTGGAGATTAGGGTGGAACTTTAAGCTGTATGCCGACCAGTTCTTGGACGCAACCCGTGGCTTCGGGGTTTGACTTCTCGGCATCAACGTTAAAGACAGATCGGAGAAGTTTCCTGATTGGACTAGCCGAAGATTGCAGAGTGAAGCCGGTGGAGCCAACGCTGCATTTGACCACGAGCCGTTACATTGCTTCGATATTTCAAATTTAGTGCAAGGTTTACGCTGTTCTTACTCCAGATGTTGGAATAACCACGTTCTGCCTGTATTCATGATACGAGGCAGGACTCACGCAAGGGTTAAGACGTGCGGAACCCTTTGCTTAATACGCCATAATTGCGAGAATGAAGCAAGAAACGATGGTCTTCATATGTCGTACCATTTCCCGCAACGCGGATTTTTTGGTCCGGACAATAGTGAACTATTACGATGGATGTGGCCACAATGGATTCCAAATTTTTTATTTCTTTTTTTTCTTAATGACCGTTGGTGCCAAGGATTGACATTCCGTAGAGAATAGAAAGAAAAATGAATTCGCCAAATTTAGGTGTTTCGAACCCAAATCCTAATTCCATTAGGGTAAATATATATTGAAAAATAATTAATTTGATATAATATAATATTTAAAATATATTCATTTGATCTACATTTTATATAATATAAATCATTATCCAAACGATGTAAATTTTTGTCCCATAAAATTATTTATATATCTAATATATTTTAGGAGAGTATTCACATTATTAATGAATCCACTTGCTGATAGAGAATATTTTAAAATATTTTGTATATAAAAATATTTTACATGTGTATATATTTTAAACGTTTGATGATTAAATAAATTTTGAAAATCATTCGTGGTCAATGGTAAAATTTTATATTTAATAAAATTGACTATTAAACCCTAAAAATTTCAGTACAAAAGTACTCGATTCAACCACAGTTCGAAGCTATCCTACGAACTCAGAAGCCCTTCAGCTCACGACAGTACGTCCACGAAGCTACGCAGTCACTTCCATGAGAACGACGGAGGGAAGTAATATCTGACGAAAACTAAACTCTACAACGTACGGTACAGTAGTGCAATGGTTCAACCGCGGTTTATCTGGTCCCGAAGTTATCCAACGAACTACGTTAGGTTGATTCCGAAGGTAACTAAAAGAAGGAAGTCCGGGACTCCGCGAGAGACTTCTGCCCAAACGGAGGAAGCCGAACCTGTAAATACCTCCAATAGTATGACAAACACTGAACTCCGGTCAATAACATAACCACGGTTATACTGGTACTGACGTTATCCAAAGAGCCACGGTGATGACTCAAGGACGTGACTGTGTAGACGAAGATACGCAGTCACTTGTGCACAAACAAACGAGTCCTAGAAACTCCAATAACACACCGTCTAACACTTTGTCAAATGAGATCTACTCCAAGGAAGAAGTCATCGATTTGTACTCAAACAATTCTCCAGCTTACAACGCAAACCTTCTGTGGAGCAAAGTAAAGAAACTTTGTATCGAGTCAGAAGCAAGATGAGACTCGACTCAAACCTCCTGACCCACATAAATATTACTATTTCGACTCTGCACTGGATCGTAGATTAGTATACCATATCACAACAACTACTGTACTCTTAATTATGGCAGAAGTATCTTTGCAGTAGAAGAAAGCACACAATGAATTCTTGGCAAGCAGAGGAGTACTATATAATCCATTCACACCGTCCAGCAGTTTCTAAACATTTGCCAACTTCAAGGCAGAAAGAAGAGATTGAGTTGAACTCCATAGATGATCCAGCTTATAAGGCAAACCTTGTGTGTAGCAGAGTAGAGTCCGATTGGATTTGACTTAGAAACAAGAGGACACATATAGACTCGAACCTCCAGTGGAGTATTACTATTTCACTTGTGACTATGCCCAACTCTGCAGTGAGTGATAGACGATCATACCAAACCATAACAATCACTCTACGTTCTGGCAGAAATCTCGTTGGAGTGAAACTTGGCCACTACAATCATGACGAAACCAGTCGGTTGGCCAGATGGATGAGCAAGTTGTTGAAGCAACCATTGGAGCTGGGGCGTTGCTTTGTGTGGCCTAAACGGTGTATTTCAGAAGAGAATAGTTGAAGATTACGTGAAGTTTGCCAACAGGACTAAGTGTGTGATCCTTGTGGCTGTGAATTCACAATTCCGGTCACGGTTAAAATGGGCACAAGTCACCGAGGCGTGCCCTGTTCCCAGAATGAAGGAAACGTGTCGTTGTCCAAGTCTACAGAAGCGGCCACGAACTTGATCATTTGTCACTTCTAGAGATGGATGTCCGCCCCATGAAGGAAAACGATAGCCCAAAAGCTTGCTCCTGCCTTTACCAGTTGAGGACATCTCCGCCTGAAAGTCCTGAACTGAACTGGTAAAGGCAGGAGCAAGTTTGTGGGCTATCCATCTCCACCTGAAAGTCGGTGAAGGCAATGAACGAGCAGCGGAGTGAATGCAGCAAGTCGATCCGATGTGCAAAAGCCATGCAAACACCACTCCACTTTCGCGCTTTAGAAGCGTGCCCCTGCAAGAGCTTACGTGCTTTTCACAAGGGTTGAGTCTTGTGACAGGTGTGCTTACATTTGATAGAAAGCGAAGCGGGTCTTGGGGCATGTAGAAGATGTAAATCCGTCATTATTCGAAAGCTGCTCGTCCAAACTTTGGTATGGAGCCCCGGAAAGAGCACGCACGAAGTGTTTCTTATTTTGTGCTTTTCCCAGCTTTCCTCAATTAAAATATGGGAGGGGAAACAAGTCATCAGGAATCTATTCGGACGTACAGGACTGAAAAAACTATCTGGAATACAGTACGGTACAGTTCATATAGCTCTCGCTTTGGAAAAACTGTCCCAGAAGATGATGGCAGCAATGGCTGGAAGGGTCCAGCCTCAGGAACGGTGAGTCATCGCTCAGTGACGTGCTTTACAGTCATACAATGGAAGTACATGGAAAAGCTCTGGTGCAAGGAGCACAGTAGCAGGTTAACCTTGGCTGCAAGTTACCGAACTCTGATCTTGAAGATGCGAGTCGTGGATCAAAATAACCAGGATCCATGATATGACAAACCTGCGCGTTGTCACATGCATGTAGAAGTTAAGACTTAAGACTCGAGCACAGTTTCGGTGCAAGAGGAAGGTCGCTACGATGAAGATGAAGAGGAATGAGGAGGAGGAGGAGGAGAAGAAGGCGGCAAGGCAAAGGGAAGCAAAACAAAACATATACAGTTGAATGGGATTGAAGGAACGAAGAAAGCGTGTAGAGAACCTGGCTACTTGGAACACACCTTTCTTTGCCTCCATGTCCACTGAGCAAGGTGGGGTCTAGTTGTGAACCAGCTCAGCACTGCCAGAGTAGTGTGGGGCCAGTAGTTGTGAGCACTTTCACATAGATTTGTTTATCTTCTGTCTGGTTTGCGCAATCCTGGCCGTTTGGTCCCAGGCGGGGCCTTTCGATTGGACTCTCCACTCTACCCATGTCTTAATTAAGATTGTTCTCGTCGACATCTCTGTCTTTTCCTGTTTGGTGATTGTTGTCAAGCCACTCATTTGAGTGGGGTCGAGAGTGTTTGCATCTAGGACTCTTCGACGTCATGGTGTTTTCTGAGAAACAAATCTAACCTCTGCTCATGGGGGTACCTTTTTCATTGCACATGCGTAATATGGAAAGGTGAGATTTTCAGTGGGTCCCGGGTGGGGAATTATTCACTGAAAAGTTGGCCCTCGAATAAAACATCGGAGCATGTCAACCTAGTCAAATCCATGGTATCCATGATGTAAACGCTGGCCTCTCCGAAACTATAGATCCCTTATACTGTCGTTTGATGATGGGGAAGTTGGAGTTTGTGACAGATTCAAGAGTGACTGCTGTGTGGGGTGAGACGGTTGTGTGATGACTTCTGTGGCGAAGATTTCTAGTGTAGGACTTTCTCTTCCGCCTTTTACTTATGTTGGCTTGCTCTTCACGGACAGACCCGCCGAGTCGTCTTGGTGGACTTGCTTGCATCGGTCCAGTGTGCTCCTCTGGCCTTTCTTTCTTTTGATCCTTATCATGTCCAAACAAGTTGGAGGCTGGAGGCGACGTAGAAGACCCGTTGTGAACACACTGTCATTGTCGCCTCGGTTAAGATCTGCGTGCTCTGAATCATGCATTGGGCTCATGCTTACTGCTTTTAGTCTTCTCTGTAATCACTAAAAAATCCTGGAGCTCACTGCTGTTTGTACATGTACCTTCTAGTGTGGGAATTGTTGCAGGCTTTTGTGTCGGTGTCCAGTTGCAAGCCTAAAGGGTTAGTGTATCTTCAACCCAACTGCCATCGTTGCTCTTTGGCCTGCAGATATGTGTATTCTTGAGTTGCTTCGAGTGGAAGGACTCGAGACGGAGCTACCACCTTACTTGATGAACATGAGGTCTTTCCATTTCATATCGCAATATCCAGATCAAACCAGATGCACCCGACAGAGGACTAACATTTGAGATTGACGATACACCTACCGGGGCTCAGATCGCCTTCTGACATTCATAAGTAATCGATTGTAATTCCTCTCATTTGCTGTGAATCATAGATCGTACCGAGATGGCCAACATGAACATGATAACCATTCGTCAGGGTACCACACTTGATAACCTCGTGTTCTTATCTTGCTAGGTCCACACATCCACCATAAAGCACAACGGAAAGAACCTGTCAGTTCATTAAGGCTAGACGGAGCTTGGAGTTGCTCGTCTGCTGAGACTGACGTTATCAATAGAAACGGAAAGACGTTTTACATCTTTTTCCATTATCTTAATTCGAAGTCATTTCCAAGTAAAGTTTATCCAAAGCTACGCTACCATCTTTCTGCACTACGTCCTTGTGATGCTCGCGCGTGACATTAATGTGGCTTCTAGCAAAACTCTTGAAAGCGTTCTGGCCAAACACTGGGAGCAGCTTGTTTCTACCACCATGAGTTGATAACCCTCCATTTGAAATTGTATTTTTGTATGAAGAATGTGATCCGTCTGCAACCACGTCATTTCCACATTCTAGTACGTTCAATGTTCTAATATCTGTGTCTAATCGAGGGTTGAAGAAGAAAGGCACCGAGTACCGTGAATTATTTCCTGACTGGCTCACCACTCGATGCACCGTAGCCAAATAGTATCCGCCAGTGGCCAGTTGCAGCATCTCCCCAAGATTGATAACAAAAGTACCCCTCTTTGGTGGGACATCAATCCACCTTCCAGCTGTTGTACGTGCCTGTCACATTCATACAATTACACCTTCAGCTGGCAAAAATCTAGTGTGACATTGCACTTTATAATGCTCTCCCACGATCATTATCCTTCCACAGAGAAATCACTATCAAAAGCCTTATGTCAATTACATGGATGAACTCAGAATTGGGGCTTAAGGTCCCCCAGCCTGCTTCTTACAGTAGTGAGTAACTTTTGCCATTCATCTTCCCTGGCTGACGTCTTCCGACTTGCAAAACCCCCAATGCTTCCAAGTGCTCAAGGTTGTGCTTGCACTTACTAAAATTTATGGCCTCTAACAGAAACATATTTGAGACAAGCCATTCCGAGATTTCTAAACTTCTACATCCATTTGCCCTGTTGTATTTGATGGACTATGTCTACGATGCATTCATATCATGTGACGTAAAAATGGAAGGTTTTTCAAGGATCTGCTTCTACCCTTTTGGCTAACCCCAACTCAGCAGATCATCAGATAAGATGACAACAGGAACTTGCCTGGAGACCACCAATATCGTCTTGAAGGAGAAGACTAAGGAAGCCGCTATCGCTATGTGCACCGACTCCAAACATACCGACGCCCTCCGCCCCGTCACTTGCCGGTTTTGGAGGATATTTTGCTATCTGCATCACGCAGTAGTTAGTCCTTCAGTACCAAATCCTTGCATATGTGTGCTCAGTGGATTTCTTACATGATTTTCTTTGCTTCATTAGAATGCTCACTATTTACACAACGGGAGATGTACTATAAAAGAAAGTCTATAGCATTCAGTTCGTTGTCATCTTTGGCTTGAATGTATACCTTCACTTGGTAGTGAGGCTTGTATTTAAAGGTCGAATCGAAGAAGTCCTTTTGCAAGCCCAGAGAAAGTGCCAAAGCCTGCATGAGGTGCATAGAGACTTCATTCATTTTGTCGATAAACAACTCTGCTTCTCGTCTGAAATCAGGGAGATGATCTTCAGGTGGCCATTGATTAGGCCCACGTAGGCGTCGGTACAATGGGTACACTAGCTTGTTCTCCATCCCATCTGCAAAGTCAACAATTTCGATTGAGCTTCTACTCTGTGCTTGACAAAAAATCTTAGCAAGAACCACTACTGCTGTGAAGAGATTGCAAGATTGTATACACAATAGCAATCAATATTACGGCTCTTCAGTATCTGGACCATAATCTTCTGGATGATAACATCGAGTTGAGACACGGGTCTACTTAAATTTGGGATGAACCGGTTCTATCCATGAGCAGGAACAATGATCGACAACTGAACTCAAATTAAAAAGGGGAAAATATTCAAACTACTTGGGAAGTACATTTCAGAAATTACCAACAATGTCAATGTCCTCTGGTTCTTCTGGTCCAAACTCTATTTGTTCCCGGAAGTCTATAACACCGGCGGTATTCTCTACCCCGATCCTCATGTATCCCCTGAACTGAGAAGACTTGGTGTAGTCCAGTTGCATCTAATACGCAATCCACATGCTTTATTTCCTTAGAAAGGACCGATTGTTGCAGAACTGAAACTGAGCAATTCTACATCTGCCACCTAATAAACAGAAACACAGAGAAGAAAAATTTGCAGAACTGAAACTGAGCAATTCTACATCTGCCACCTAATAAACAGAAACACAGAGAAGAAAAATTTGTACCTTGAGCTCGACAGGTAGGTCAAAGAATTTACGCCCCATTTCAAGCAATGAATCACAAAGCTCCTCAGATACTCCGTGATTTTTCACGTAGAAGAATCCAACCTTGTGGCACTGCTCCCTAAGTTTCTTGCAAAAATCGACCCTCTCATCCTCACCGCTGAGGTAGGACTCCATATCCAAGACCTCAAGTGACTCATGCCCTGTTGCCCCACTGGACTCTGCCGTATTCTCACTTGCTGAATGCATCGAAGAAGAATCGGTCCTCGCCTCAGGTCTCTTGAATGTAGCGCTTCTGCGAGCAGAATTGCTGCGAAATTTCAACAAATCCTCCGACAGAGAAATCGATTCAAACTTAGAGACTGCACAGGCACGCGCCGAGTGAGATTGGGCATCTGACAACGCTCGGCCAACCTTTGTTTGGCAAGCAGAAGATCGATGTGCAGTGAATCCCGTAGATCGATGTGAAAATGGCACGGTTAAAATGTTTTGGACCAACATTCTCCTCCTCTGCTCTTTCCAAAAAATTCCGCCGGTTTCTATCATCTCAGTGAGAAGCAGAAGTCTAAGAAACTGTACTCGCTTGCAAACCCAGACGGTCCCCACTGTACGGGTGCATGAACATTCCACGTGTAAATAACTATCGTTTACTGACCACAGAATTTAGACATCGTAAACTATTATCGAGTGCACTCTCGATAACAGTTTAGTAATCAGCATAGGAGAACTGCAACTCACTAGGCTCCTTCCGAAATCCAGCACGGGGCAGAACTATGGAGTTTTAAAGAGCGGTGGTCGTCTTTCGTAAACGATAGTGATGTATTCCGAGAAATTTCTCGATATCAATTGAAGTAGCTGTGGCAATAAGGTCGTGTGATCACTCGGTGTGTTTTCAGCTTCGTGTATAGATCAGGATGAGATTTCCGTGCCTTGTTGGTCCGAGCCTTGAAACAGGAATAGCTTTACACCTACTAAATCTCCATATGAGAAATTGTGGTCCTGGAGGTGTGAATAACCCTTCTAACCCTTCATCTACAAGCTGGTTTCGCAACCTCCTCAGCACTGCCTACCTGACTTACACGTCTGTGAGTAAATTTCACCTTGGTCTCAGTTGGGGATATAGTCTTTTCTTCTTGTAACATATTCTTAGATTTGTCTAAAATAGCCTTTAGTTAATACATTGGTTCAATGAGAAAGTTGCTGCTATGTTGAGGAAGCTTTGCATTCCCATTTTCAAACGTCCTCGCAGTAGTCTACAAAACCCTCTTGAGTAATCGTCTTTCCCTCATCTCCAAACTTTTCACTGTCCTTGTTGGCTGCACTGACATGATTTTACACGTGGAATGGATCCCTTCCTGGGAACCGTGGTACTCAGGAAAGAACTTCTAGCAAACCTTTGAAGCGCTGCCTCTTGGCTTGCAGAATAAGACGGGTGCACCTCAATGTGGCATATTCGCCAAAACCCACTTTCACTCCAGATCTGAGCTTTTCCAACGAACAAGGCTTGTACTTACAATTACAATGTCATGGGTAGAATGAACATACGGGATACAGAAGCAAAATCTACATGTGGCTCCTAGAGCACTCTCCCTAATCTCACATCGATAACAACGCAGCCTCCGATATCTGTAGCCTCGTTAACCTTGACACTACCCTCAGTCTTTGATGGAGTTTCTAACGCCAGAACATCTGTCAACGAACGAGGTCCCTTCCATGTGGCAGCTGCCCAGGCTTGTAGCTTGCTGGCTTCAGATTCCCTCTTCTTCATATGTGATAAGAAAGCTCCATATCGGGCTGCTCAACCAGAGGTCAACAGAGAACACCAATCCACTTCTGTTAGGTACAAATCACTATAGCATTACCCAAAGCAAACGAAGTTGTCCACACAAAAAGCTACTAAGACAAGTCACCAACCTCGGGCTAAAGAAGTCACGTCGCCCAAATCCAAATCTTTTCCTGAAGCTGCATGATGATAAAATATGTTAGAGGCTGAAGACATCACAACCATTAAGCGGGGGCGTTAGTTTCATCGAAACAACTCAAAACTTTTGTCCCACACTTCGCGAAGAATGTAAGAGCTCAATGTCCAGGCTCCAGAAAATCACAAAGCTTCAAGGTAGTTTCAGAGTCTATTACTTACTCCTTACGTGCTCTAGCTATCGCTTCCATTTGTAAAGGCAAGCATCCTGTCTTCAGTGAAGAAAAGTTTCAACCAAATAGAAAATAGCTTGATACGATATCGACCACTAAAAGAATTGATCATCAGATTTCCTAAGCGAAAGTAATGTCAGACCTGGATCATCAGGAAGTGGAGCTTCAAGTAGCTCGGTAGCTTTTCGGTAGAGACCCTGTAATAAGTTGCAGACGACAAATTCAATCAGCACTTTTACAGGGATGGACGCTCTAACTTGAGAAAGATTCATCTCTCCATACAAAATAAGTCCTTTACCTCAGTCAAAGTCAAGTCCCCAGTGCCTCTAGCTTTTCCCCTGCGTGCATAAACATCCGCAAGGCAAGCAAGCACCACTCCTACTCTTCGATGTTTGTCTCCTGCACGAAAAAATCTAACAGATGAAAAACTTTACACACGAAGATGGAGTCTATGAAGGAATCAAAAAAAACACATCCTCCATCCATTTAGTCGTCAATGGTATACAATTTAAAAACTGTCTTCTTTTGCACTGACCACTAACTTGCTCGGCGTAGTTCAATGCCATCGTTAACTTGGCCTCTGCTTCGTCAAAATCGCTGCTCATACAGAACAAAACAAACGGCGGGTATATCAGACGTCAAGACACTGATAAATCTGGAGAAAATTCCTAGTCGCAAGAATCATTCCGCGGAGCCTACCTTGAGTGTAAAGCTACCTGTCCCAGCCCTGCAAGAGCTCCCGTAAGAACCTCTTGACTACTCATTGCTCCAGCACTCATTCCTAGAGTCCCTTTGCTCAAGTTGCTTTCCGTGAGTGCTGAAGCTTTCTCGTAAAGATCTTTGGCCTGAGACAATTGAGCCCGCGAGTGAGCACACTCTGCGAGACTCAACACTGCAGCAGCTGCAACGACCGAACAGACAAGAGACGACGGATTGGCAAACATCCCGATGTCATGTAAAAATGGTTCAAATACGTGAACTTTATTGGGCTTAAGTTTATTGCAGCATATCCTCTTCAGCAATTTTCTCAAATCTTCCAGTAAAGAAGATTAATCACTTTTGGCCCAGCGGAGGGTACTCACCCACTCCATCAACTTGTGCTTCCTTGTCATTAAGCCATGAAGATAGACCGCTCATATCGAGTATCTCCCCTATCATCAAATAACGGCATTCAATCAGTATCAAGACAAGTTTTGCAGGATGAACGAACTATAATGAAGTACAGAAATTCTAAACAAAATTTCAGCAGAATTTTAAATGTAGCATGACCTAAGAATAAAAGATTTCTTCGTTGCCGAACTAGACTTCCATGAGTGAGCTGTGTATATATATATCAACGAGACAACTTCGTGAAAGGACAAAATCTAAACAATACCTCAACTATTCAGCCAAGATGTATTACAACTTGATCGTCCATATCCAGACTAGCTGTACTTACCAGTATACTTGAATTTGCTGACATGCTCAACAAACTGAATTGTTGCGGCAGCTCTGAAACCGAGTTCCTGACTGACTGCCACAGATAGCCCATCTGCACCTTGAACGAGCTTTAATAACTTATGCGCCTCGGCCAGAGCATCGGAATCCTGCCTCAGTCGGAAAAACAACCAATAAAGAGTAACTTACAGTTACTCCTCAGAGAACGCACTTGAAGTTCTGCTTCTCTGACACAATGAGAATTCATATCCAATTGTATATTTTTTAACGGATAAAACAAAATGAGTCGATCTAATGTTAACGAGGCTGCACAAATGTTCATGCATACAAAAAAGACTCTTCTTAGAACGCAAATTTGTAAGACCTTACCTTGTGCATACGGAGCAATACCGCAATCAAAGCTTCCGTGGCAGCAACTACAATCAAGTTATGGACAGGCATTAAATTTCTGACATTTACAGCGATTGTCCTAACACTTGACCAAACTGTTCTAGATTTACATGTCTGGTTCCTGTCCAAACTCCACAACTATTTACGCAATAAAATCTCCTGTGCTGACAGTTTTTAGCTACATCAGACTACAGAGAAAACAAACAAAAAGAACTGAAGTTATGTCCTCATCCTTCGACAAAGTAAAACATATTGATGGTGGCTACGAATGCGAGAACATCCGGCCCCCCAAGAATACTAATGTGAGTTTTCACACTAATTTTGTGCAGCACAAATTTTCATCAATGATAGTCAAGCACGAGATGCTGTGGGAAGCTTACCTCGCACCTCCGTGGATGCATCCTGTAAATTTGCAGCCAGCTGCAATACATCCAACGCATCCGACAGCTTACCTCTGTGCAAAAGATTTTGGGTTAGACACATATTGACAGAATATTTGACGCTTAAGTACCTTACTTAAAGAGTGCAACACGTTCAAAGAACAGACGAAAGCATTCATTACTCAAAGGAAGCAAAGTGCTAATTTCTTATACGAAGCTAGAGGATGTGCTGAGAAAATGCTCAATGTAGGCGAAAGACAGAATGAGCAGTCCTGTTTCGTTGGGCACTTTCAAGAGAAATAACCTTAACACCGAAGTATATGCATATGCATAGGTTAGAGCTATGCATGAAATAAAAATCTACCGCTGTTCGCTGGTACTAAATGAGCCTCCTAGAAAGTGGTATATTTACCCATCCAACTGCAACGTTGCCAAAGTCAGCATCACCTTTCCCGCTGCATTTACGGCCGCTGGTCCTTGACTCTGCAAGAAATTGAGACCTTGCTCCAAGACGCGTAGGACTTCAACCTGCGCCGTTTCTGAAGATCAACACAAAACATGAAAACATTCATCCCTGAAACTTCACGTTCGAGAATTGAGGTTCTTTATATATAAACTGAATCTGTAGTCGGAATGAAAGACCTCGAATTCGACGGAATTACTACTCTAAACCCAACATCACTCATAGGATCCTACTCCCGTAGATTGGCCATCTCAAACAGCTCACTAAACTGAATCACATCTCCTTCTCAACTATTCACAACTCTGAACTCAGCGATCCTTCCCTGATAAACTATCCACAATGCCTCAAATTTAAACAATTGCGGCACTTGCTGTTACTCGTTTCCAGTGGACTGAAAGAATCCCCCCAGATGAAAAAAATTTCTTCAAAACCCTGCTAACGAAGGGATACTAGATTCACCATTTTTTCTGCAAGAGGCAGCGTAACCGATCATTTGACTGGCGATCGCCTCCCCATCGGTTTCACTCTTGCCCGTGGAGCTAGCCCCGAAATACCTCCGATCGACACCCCAACTCGAGCACCAAAAATCCCCTGTCCGATTCAGCAAACCCACTCCCTCACTGGAGGGCCTCGGACTCGAGCTTTTTCGAGAACTTGGCCCCACTTTCTCAAGGCCGCCATCGGATTTTTTTAACAGGGACGCTTCAGACCCAGAAAAACCAGAACCAGAGTGCAAGGCACAAGAGGGAAAAAGCAGATGCTCCAATCGGCCACTTGTCGCAACTCTGCTGCTTCTCCGCAAAATCGAAGCCATGATTTGCAACTACGACTGGACCACCTCCGCCGCTGACATGACCTACACCGGAAGAAAAATTGCGCGGGGCTGGACGAGCGATCAAACCACTCTCTGTACACTAACAGTTGCACGATTCCTGGAACAACCGAGCCGTGGATAAGCTCGAAATGGGTCTGCCCTGTCTCATTCAATCGCTCGCTCGCTCACTCACTCTAGAGCCTGTTGCAAATCAGCTAAAGCCAAGCGTGCACCAACGGACCTTTGACAGCAAAGAATTGACAAGGAGCCAAATCTGCTCGTGCCCGGCATCATCCTCGGGATTTACTCTCCACTCTAACATGCACACTTCTCTGAAAGCTAACCCATGCGCCATCGACTGTCCTGGAACTTTGAACTCCAGTTCGTGCATTGGGTGGGGTGACCGGAACCTTGCTCAGGTTGGGTAATGGACGTGCCCACCGACGTCCAGACTCCAGACCTGTCGATCTCAGCATCAAGATTCCAGAATCATGTGCAAGTCACTACGCCTACGGTTCAGTACAGTCTTGTAATGGACTCCAGAGAGTCAAGAGGGGACGATAGAGGCTCCCGTTATCACCCTGTGCTTGATTCAGCTAGCATGA
The DNA here is from genome assembly GCA_014180765.2 of Marchantia paleacea. Taxonomy (NCBI): domain Eukaryota; kingdom Viridiplantae; phylum Streptophyta; class Marchantiopsida; order Marchantiales; family Marchantiaceae; genus Marchantia; species Marchantia paleacea. The sequence goes on from MUAA02000018.1 coordinate 6,884,968, forward strand.
TCACGTTTCGGGCCCATGGGAGAGCAATAACGTTACGTGCTTTTTTGGATGCTCTATTATTTGTAGACCTACTCACTTGGATAGTTCACATATCTTAGGTGTCGGAGTATATATTTCCCAGCGTGATACTATTGGAGCCTAGCCCCAAGTTACCAGTTTCATTCGATTTGATGGGGTCTTCCCATCCCTTTTGTTATTATACTTTCTATGTTGGGTTCCATGGGCTCTTTACTCCTACTTGCTCATATCTTTTCCATAATAGAGCTCGAGTTTGGTATGAATCTAGGTAGTGTTCTTATGCTATGGAGTCCCTAGGGTTACTTGGTTAGGGAGAATTAGGTTAATGTGATGTTACCTATCCTACTCATGACACAGTTTCATAGGGATGATCATTCATTCTCCATGATAGACAATGAATGGAGTGATAGCATCCAAGGTCTCCAAGTATAGAGGTATACAAATATGTTACATCTTTGTTACTCTAGTTTTGGAATTATATGAAGCTATGGATATCAACTTCGACATGTTGTGAGTAAGTGCGTGAGAGTCTACCATACTAGACGGCAAGGGGTATCAAATTCTGTAAATTATTGTATAATCTATTTTAGGTAACATATTTTCATTATTCTATTTGTCGATACAATCCATTAAAAAATAATCACTTTAGGTGATGTTATTCCCATGTAATTTTGTTTGTAAACTATTTGATCAAGATAATTTAGGGCATATTTCCCTAGTGTGATGCTATTGGGTCTAGCCCATGTTACCTCTTTGGTTCCGTGAGTCTTCCCATCCCTTTTGTTATATTACTGCGTCTCTTCTTCCCGAAGCAGAGGTTCATATCCAATTAGAGTGTTGTTTCTAGGATAATTGTTCCCCATCTTCAATCGGAGAGCATATCCAAAGAATGCAATGCTCTGGTTTTTGCAATTCATGATTCAAGTTCGGGAGAAGCGAGAATTGATTCGCTTCATTAATTGATGTTGGAAGAAACTTTTTTTTATTTAGCTTCGTGGAAAAATCGCGAGTCATAAAACTTGGGATGCTGAACAACTTTGAGAAGGAAAAGACAGAAAGAGTCACAATTGGTGAAATTGGGGTTAAGAACTTATTCAATCTTCTTAGTTTTGAACCTCATTGTACCAAGTGAAAAGGCGACCAGGATATTAATAAACGGGGTAGATGTGTCCTGGTCCTAGACTTTAACCTGCTTGCTTGCTCTTAACCCTAACAACGACGATATATGTTCAAACATAAGGTAGCTCTCAGCGGTAGGTGTGGTAAAAAAAAATTCTCGTGGATTTTCAGTCCTACCAACTGATCTCCATCGCAGTGCAGCATACACCTCGTTAGCGTATTATACAGGGTCGAGTTACACAGTCCCCCCTCCATTGCAATTCTATATGGCTAAACATTCAAAGGTTACTTTACCGGATTCGCTCTCTTGCCTTGTTTATTAAGGGGTTTCCAAACATTTCTGTTATTAACAAATCGGTCAAACTCAGGTAAAACTTCTGTGGACCGTAACCAGTGAATTTTATCTTTTGAAATCTTTCAATATATTTAAAGATTGCATCGAAGTGGTCTTACGTTAGTACTCAGACTAGCATGTACTGGAGTAAGTCAATCATTCTTTATGACTTCTATGGGAGAAATGGGAGAAGCATTGAATAAAATGCGCAATGAAACCCCATCTAATAAGGTAAAAAGAAAAAGAAAAAATAATAATCCATAGAATTCTCGAAGGTTTTCTCGCTCTTCAAAAGCCCAAAGGAATGGAGTTAGTGCTCCTTCATCCTTAGCATGAGTAGTTAAAGCAAAAGCCAAATCAAGCTGGAAAATTACTAGCTATCAGGCCAACCTGTGGGTCAAAATAAAATGAGAGAGCTCATTTCTCTGATGGTAAATCACTATGTCTCCAATTGTGCATCTATGATGTCTTCTACATGCTGATCGTTGTTAGTACTGGTGATAACAGGAGGTATTGAACAAACTCTATGGGTGCTCATATCTGGAATACAATGATACATAATGGCTTTTTCATTCTGATTATCTCTTACAAATTTCTCTAGCTTTGCTAACATTGCAAGTTTAGTCACCATGGTTCCATTCATAAAACAACTTCATTTAACCTAGAGGTCGGTTAGTTTAAGTGGGTTTGAAAACCACAGGAATAAATTTTTGTATTTTTCATTTCATCCAAAACTTTATCCCACACGAGATTTTATTACAATTTATTCAATTCAAATCAATTCTTGCTGCGGATTAAGGCTAATTAAGATCCGTTGATTGCTCCAACCTTTACTAAATCCTTTTTTGACAACTGCGTGATACTTAACATCCCTACGGTATATTATGATAAAGTGTAATCGCAATAGCATTCATTTACATCAGAATGGGCTTGCCGCAACGTCCGTTCCGAAAGGAAAACACGATGGCTAGAACGTTCCGATGACATTAAAGAAGTACGATGGTTTTGGAAAATGAGATCTTTCTAATCCATGTACTGAAAGTCCATGAAATGGATTGGTGTTGTATCATGGGTAATTTTTAAAATTATATTTGAAATAATTTTGGTTCTTAAACTAAGAAATCTGTAAATCCGTCCTCCTAAATTTGTACACTTCAAATATATGTCATGTCACCATTCATGCATATTGAATCTCATGTTTACTGGTTATGATAATTTTTTAATATTTTCACACATAATATAATAACATGATAGATGAAAAAAAACAGCAAAATATCTTCATTTTTAATAAAACATGAATATGGAAAGTAACAGAAATAAAAAACATTACGAAATGTATAGGGATGTTGGTTTCTAGTGTCATTGAAATTTATGTCCAAAACAAACTGGATAACTATATATTTCAATGTTGTTACGACAACATATTATGTTAATGTGTAAACAACTTTTTAGGTAGTTACATTGCCTACATTAAGTGTGCTAAAAGAAGTAGACTTTCATTTTTTTTCTCGTCATGGGATTTTGGTTTTCGAGTATAGGATTTCATGAGTGATTGGGGAGAACCAAGAGCATGTAAGGAGGCAAGGAGTAGTTTTTCAGACATTTTGAGGTTGTATTTTATCAAAATTTGAGATTAAATATACAATTCTCTTCGTTTTTTAATTTCAATTCTATTGGTATCTAAGTTGAACATTATGGAAAATTGTATATAGAGATATTTTTAAATTTATTATTTTTAGAACTTTGAGTGATTTTTCTCAAATCCGTTAGATGGGTCGGATCTTTTTATTCCAATCTCTTCCTTTTTCTACCTTGGTTCTATTGGAACCTACTTGGAAAATTATGGAGATTGGAATAGAAAGATATTAATTTTTTTAGATTTTAGAGTTTTGATAGTAAGCATTTCCTCTTGGGAGGTGGGGTGTGAAGGGGTTTATGATTTTGCAAGTGGAAAGAGATACATGATGGAGTATCATGTGTCCTTATTATTCTCTTTGTGTTAACTATAGGTTCACTTCCTCACATTGAGACATCTAGAGCGGTGTGTGATACACCATATCTAGTGTGTCATTGTCTCTTTACCTTGCAAGGGGTAAAGATCACGTGGAAAAGATGCACAAAGATTATGATTAAACCACTTGAGATGCACACATGAGGTGGATGATCACATAGGTATTTGTCCCTCTCATGATCACATAGATTACTTCGATCCTTTCGGATATCACGATCGGAACATGGAAGTGATTAACATCTCAGTCATTTTTATTCTAGGCTTTTTGAGACTATATTTCCATATCCACGTTTATTTCATAGGCTCTCTCGTGTACTTCATGATACGACTGCACTGACTTTTTCCTTATTGTTTTATAGGTTGACACATAAGTCCATCGATGAGTTAGCATGATTTTTGTTTCTCTCACTTCCATTATGGTGTCTACATTATATTAGGGGATGTGCAAGACATATGGGAGTGCTTGCTAGATTTCAAATGATATGATTGGGCTACATTGCATGAAGAGTCCGTACATGCCACACAAGTTAGTAGTATGGTTAAGCCACATGATACTTCAAATTCAGCTTGCGATTGTGTAGGGAGTATAATAGAGCCAAATAAGCCCTTCATCATTTGTCTATGATTAGTTCTACCAATGACACAATTTTCTCTTTACGTCTTTAACATGCATCCATGACGAGAGAGTATCATTACAGTCGTAGAGCATCAACCATAAGTCATTATGTCTTGATACATAGTTTTTTGCTCATTCTCTATGCACAACCCCATGCCTATCTTATGGGGCTTGTCAAGGATGTATATGAGCATCTTAGAGATTGCTTTCATGCATATGATCACTCTAGTGATTTTAGTGAGTTGTTCCAAATGGATGCATCAATTGTAAGAGGGGAGATTCCATTGTTAATTGATCAGATGTTCTGTGTTAATCAGCATCTCGCCATGAAGAACAACATCTGAAGCATTAGACTGATTGCTATTGGGGAGGTCTTATTATGTCTTGTTAGTCGAACTGTGATCTTGTAGCATCTTTTCCACTTCCAACAACAATCTTTGTCCATACGACTTTGGAGTTGCCATACCAAGAAGTTGTGAGATGGTATCATTGGGCATTAGAGTATACCTAGATATCCATCCAAATTGGATTATCTTGCATGTGAACAATAAAACTTCTGTTACTACTGTCTCACATCCATCCATCTTTAGAAAGCTCATAGAGGCTGATGGACCTTTGTTGAGCTTCATTCCTTTCGTACGGTCATTATACCGTTCACATTCTTCTCTCTTCTATCGGCATGATTTTTCACAAAAGGGAGTCATTGTTTTACATCCGACAGGGAGATCCTTTGGGATGAGCTTTATTGTCCATGGCTCATTATAGAGCTCTTTTGTCTATTGCTTTGATCATGTTAGGTTGTGTGTTCCACTTCTTAGTGGATAATACACACATTACGATGACTCATTATAGAGCTCTTCTGTCTATTGCTTTGGTCATGCTAGGTTGTGTGTTCCACTTCTTAGTGGATAATACACACATTACGACCCATGTAGACCACATTAAATATGCATATGATAACTTGACTACCAAGTTTCATCTTGTATGCTTGGGATTCAAGATGTCAAAGTGTATGGCATGGTCTTTGGGCATTCCTCCTCATCTTCAGCTTCCATAGGGATGTATGACATCGACAAACTACTGACGCATTCTAATAGTGCAAGTAGGGTTTGGGAATTTTATTTCACGCTACCTAGACACTTAAGTTGTTGAGGATGTTTTGCATCTTCATGAATTTTCTCTACTAGAGGATCCACAAGTGGCATTTGGTATACTCTTTTCTAGTATTGCTCGTCGATCCACTAAACTACTTCTCACGGTTCTTCCTTCTCATCCATTCATATCACGCTTGATAGACTTTGATAAGAGGAACATCTTTGTCGATTTTGTGTGGAGGGGTAGGTTTATTTGTGGTGGCATATAGGTCCATCCTTGAGATATATGCTAGGGACATGGATGAGAGATCATTTCCTTTACATATAGTATTAAGACAGAATAGAGATGTCTTGTTCCTTGAGGTATGATATGATCTCTAGTCTTTTTTCTCTTTGTCCACTAATTAGACTAGAAGACTATAATTTACCTTGATGGATTGATAGTTTTAGCATACTCTACACTCTCTTTTAGTGAATTTGGTATGTCTACGCTCCGACTAGGACAATGATGCATGCTTGTGGATCATGGCTTGACCATGAATCATGATCAAGCCATGATCCACAAGCATGATCCAATCTACCCATGATGCAATTAGAGATGTGATGTTTGATATGGCAAGACATGATGGATACCTCACATGGAGGGAGTGTTGACATGTCTTGTAGTTGATTTGGATTAGAGCACAAGTATAATTCATTTAGAAGGACAAGGTTATTATTGTAAACATTGTGATTATATATACTATACGGGATATTATTTCCAAGAGGGTGATTACTCATCCTCTTTGATTGATAGAAAGTGGAGCGATAATATTCAATGTCTCCATGTATAGGGTATATAGAGAGGTCTCCTCTTCGTTCATCTAGCTTTGGAGTTATGTGGAGCTACGGTGTCACATGGACATTTCTTTGCTCTGAGAACGCCTGAGCGCCTGGTTGTAGAAGAACCCCCTAGAACCTCGTGTGAGTTGACAATCTCTTCTTCTTCTCCTCAGCACTCCATATTATAGCCGGTAAAACTTCAGCGGAAGAAGACTATGATATCTAATGATTCAACCGATAACTTTCGCTCAAACTTTACAGAAAATTGCTCCACGACCCTTACTATCACTCAGAAAAGTTTCAGATGTTTTTCGTTTCTAGATCTCTCAAAACAATTGGTGATTTACCCACTATAACACAAGGCGATATGCAGACCCCTGTGTACAAAACCCGTCACACATCCCAATCCTTGACTTCAATTGCTCCCAGATTTTATGAGAAGGTCACTCATCATCAGAACTTGAAGGCGTGCAAAGTTTTATTGACAGCAATTTCTGATATCAAAAGATATGATCTCTCAGACTAACCGTGAATTGTGTATACAAATGTAATTGCAGTCCCGCATTCTCGATCGTATACTTCAAGCTATCACTTTGTACTCAAAACTCGTCCAATCGAGTCAAAACTTCGATCAAAACACAAGCCTGAGTCAAAAACTATATCTCTGTCGACTCAGATCTCCCAAAACCCTTGTAAGGTTCTCAAAAACTCTCCAAATACACTCAAAGGTCTAAATTTCTCACTCTAACTTTGAATCATCACTTTAGAGTGACAAATCCTTCAAATCCATCCATTCTTGAGCCCACGTCGTAGCTCGTCCTGTCAGCTCTCAAACCCAATCCTCATATCTCCAAATGTCCTCTAGAAGGTCTCCAAAACTCCTCAAAACCTCGAAGAAGTTGCCCAAGAGCCCTCATTGGCCCAAACTCCAAGACCAATGAGAATGAAGAGTGTTATTTTGACCTCTTGTGTGGCCAAATTAGCTCCATTTTAACTTAGAGCTTTACAACTATCCTTAACACACTACTTAGCCATCCTATACATAACACGAGTGGCCACTAATAAAGAGTCAAAATGACAACTCGAAACTGGCTAAGTATGAACAGAACTACAAACGGAACCGGGAGTTTATAACTTGAGAATAATACTCATCGCCAAAGTTCCTAACAATCAACTCCCTATGGCTTGTTTTCGGTAAGCAATAGTGATGGATTGGAACCCATGTGTTGAAAGCCACCACTACCGGTAAGTTCAAATCCATAGCGCCCAAACTAAATCAAAACGTACACTGTTACGTCCCAAATCGCGCCGTAGGAAACAACTGGAAGAATAATCGGCCTCGAGAGTTTATCATTTGTTGCGAAAGTTATCTCCAAAATGATACACTAACCACGCCCGAAAATGATCACGATGAAGACACCGGATGTTGATCACAAATGGATTAGGCATCGGTACATCTGGAGGATCATGTTGTCCTCTATCCATGTCCTCGTCGGCTCCACTTCGATCAGATATGCTCCTTAGTCAGCAAAGTGATGTGTCTAGTACTCTCCCATACCCTTTCCATCGATCGCGCTTTTTATATCCGATAAGGTCCAAGATAATATCTCTTGGAGCCTTTTCAACATCATGACCCTACAAAGTAGATCCAACGGTGGGCTCTTAACAAATTTTTTAAAGGCGCCGTCGGTTATCCTAACCTAAACTATCACCGTCATGACAACAGCTCTGAAGATGACACATGTCATCATCTTCTCATAGTAGCCGCGTCACAACACGACTACGGAAGCCGACTTTAACATAGCAGCCGATAATGGGTATTACTTTCTTCATCATATTGTATAGATTTCTTTAGTCAATGTGTATCTATTGTTCTACAAAGAACACTAGCTGGTGTAATCCATAGGAAAGCAATTACATTAGGTAATGCTTCTTCCTATGCTCATGTAGTATGTAGACCATTTGACCTAGATAGTTAGGATATCTTAGGTGCAATAAGACATATTTCCCATTGTGATGCTATTGGAGCCTAGCCCCATATTCCCCCTTTGGTTTTATCCATGTAGACTTGATGGAGTCTTCTCATCCTTTTTGCTATATTGTTTGATATCCGCTAAAGAAGTAGAGGAAAGGCTATGACATCACATAAAATATATTTCATGTACCATGTTTTGAAACGTCATTACACTCTCAAATAATCACTCATTTATACTTTAAACTTATTAACCAACGTCACATAAGTTTATATGTATCATCATGGTAATCATTAGATCAAGAGACACAAACCAACAATCATTGAGCTAACACATTTTTTTTAAACAAAAAAATATTATTATTTTTCAACATTTATCTAGATAGTTCGGATATCTTAGATGCAGTATGACATATTTCCTGGTGTAATGCTATTGGGGCCTAGCCCCATGATACTGTTTTGGTTCCATACTTGTACAATTTGATGGGGTCTTCCCATCCCTTTTGTTATTTTAGTGTGTACACACAATAGTTAATGAACTGTATGTACATAAATTAGAAACCTACGGATATTTGTTCTGATGACAGAACTAGTGAACTTAGTAATACTAATAGTGGATCGAATTGTATATACAAGTCAATATATGTATTATGATGTTTGATATATGGACTATCAAAAGAATTGAAATTTTTTCAGCCAAATAGAGACACACTAAAATATCACTAGCTCATTCCTACCCATATATTGTCATACAGGAAAACTAAAGTGACAAGTTTATTCATTCTAAACCAGTACACATGGACCTTACATCAAACGTCAAAGGAGAAGATTATAATCAATTGGGCAAAATCTAATACAATTATACTAATATAGTTTCCAAATTATAGTTATCACATGAGGTATCTAGCATTGTAGGATTCGGATCCCCGAGAGTGTAGCTTCCGACACATAAATCTTTTGTTATTACTTGGGCAATACCGTATCACCGTATACATCTTCTCGCTGCACTTTTTAATACGACGAGAACTGGAGCCTGCATAAGTTTCATCGGCTTGACAATCTTTCTATAAGGTCTACCAACTACACCACTTTGGGCTAGTTCACCCGATTTAAATATTACTCAAATCTTACTCCCACATTAAACCTATTAATTTAAAATAACATCTTTTCCAAAAATGTTTCTAAATATAATTTTTATCTATAAATTTCACTCTTTCTACATCGATCAGATTCTGATCCATAACCCTAACTCATAGAAAACACCTACTATTTTCTTGTCAATTCTATCTTGCAAGAGAATTGACTCAACCGGTGAATCAATTGTGCTTGGCCATATTAGGGGTTTCACAACAACCCAGTAATAATTACAAAGATCACCGTATATTAAACTATTGTGATCTTTGTAATTATTACTTGTAATTATTATGACGGCTTCTTACGGAAATTAAAATAGGTTCTGATGAATTTTATGGGGACTGCCTAATCTCCGTGGGCACATAAAATCTAACGGAAAAATAAAATTTTCAAATTTACATGTCTCAATTACACGTAAAGAGTCCTTACATGGTTACGTAATGAGTCGACCATCCCTCTTTCCCCGTAACCAGAATCGTCGGCTTTATATTATTGGGCACTTATTATTATTTTGGGCACAAGATTTTTTTAACCCCTTACGAGAAAAGTTCAATAACCTCTTATTTTTTTACGAGACTGTATTGAAATACTATACTGTCTACTCCTTGACATGCACACACTCATCACAAAGTTGTGCACTACAGCGGATAGTGCCCAACGGTCCTTTTACATGAAGACAGTAGAGTTTGCCAAGGGTGTTTCATTTGGAAAACCCTGACATAAAACTATTAAAACTCCCTACTATGATAGAAAATTATTTCCGAAATTACCAATCAACTTTTATATGATTTTAATATACATGCTTGCCATTTATTTTAAAATCCTATAAATTTATAATTACAATTTCAGATATTTTAAAAAATCAATATAAAAAATTAATAAATGTAAAATTTTATTAATTTTAAAAAAATTTGAAATTTATTCACATTTTTATAAATGTTAAAATATGAATATATCTTTGTTTAAATAAGAGATGATTCAATTATCAGTTGATGAAATCATTATCAATCAACTCAATTTGAACAAATATATAACCTACATTCAACTAAATACATCAAGTTTCATGTTTTTTTAATATATTTCATCATGAATTACAAAAAAATATTAACATATTAACATCATAAAAAAATCATTGAATTCATTTGAAAAATTTACTTCTAGAAATATATTTTTTGCATTTAAAAATAAATTTTTAATAAATATTTTCTGATAAAATAAATAATTTTATTTATTTTATATAAATATAAATATTTAATCATTAATTTAATTATTTTTATAAATAAATAAATAATTTTATTTCATTTATTAAAGACCACTAGATTTTGAATAATTATTATATCATCACACAATTCAGATTTCATATGTATGTAATATTATCAGTTGATTTTTCAAATTGAATATAATGCAAAGGAAGTAAATTTATTCTGAATTCCTAATTTAGAATCAGTCAGAATATTTTGGAATTTCATTTTTAGAATAAAGTATATGTTAAATTTTCTTTAATTACATACAATTTTTTTTATAGAATTATCATAAAGACATAACTTAAGAATAATCAGTATTTGATAAAAATATACACTTTGTGAACAAGATTAAAATTGGTTATGATTTTTTAATCATTTTTTCAAGAAATAAATTAAGGAAATAGTTATTTTTTTGAAATTTAATTATATATTTTTTAAAATTTAATTAAAAATTTTACAATTAATTTGAAGATAAAAAATAATTTTTTTTTATCAATTTCCATCTTTGATCTTAATTCAAAAATCATTTTACTTTTGCGTTTGTTTAAGTATATATTTTTTGTTTCCATTTGTGTAAAATCTATTTAATTTTTTATTTATGTTAATAATTAAGAGTCTATGCAAAATTGAAAAATTATGTAAATACATTTTTTTGATATGATTTGATTACATATTAAGAGTAAAATAAAAAAAGATTCATGCATTGAAAAAAATATAATAAAACCAAAAATATTTGGAAAATAATTTTTTTATTTTATAAATGCAGATAATGAAGTTGAATCAAAATGATTAAAGATCATAATAATATATTTTAAAATTCATACCATGACACGGTGGTCACACAAATTGAACAGTACTAAGAATTAGTGATATTTTAAAATCAGCGTATCTAATCTTTCATAAGTTACAAATGTTGAATCAAGTGATACACTCTTAGGTAAAGCATGATACAAGGAAACAATGATAATCCAATTTTTTTGTATTTTTGTAGAAACAACATTGCAAATTCACATTCAAGTTATCACAAAAAACATACTTGGAATTTTCAGAATATAGTTTTAGTTTCAGTTGTTCAAGTTTAAGATCTCATTCTGTTTCTCATTTAAAGTAATACAATAAAGCAGCCAGTCAAAATCCCTATGGTTAAAAAATCATGTGTTCATATTTGAAAACATTTCTTAGTGGTATCTTTCATCATATACAACGTATGGTAACAACAATTACAAGTTTGATAAACCAACAAACCATAGAATTACAGAAAATATTAAGACTTATATTTTAAGCTTTTTGATTAAACTCCAAAGTTATGACTATGTGTGTTATGACTATGTGTAACTTTGTAACGTACAATAACACCTTTCATACTATATAGTAAAAGAACCTGAGATGTTGTTAATGTCCTACTTGTTGATGAGAAAATGCAGATTAACATATGGTGCATGCACATCGAGTGTTTTCAACAATCTAGACCGAGGTGGATGTGATGGAAACTATAAATTAATAGGTATTCTATACTTCTTGTTCCTCATATTTGCTATGATGGAACATTCTCTAGGAGGTTGACTTCACAAAACTGCACCCACATACTGACCTCGAGCACTGACGCCGTGCGGTGAAGGCAAGGATCCCAAATACCTCATACCTCAACTCTTTGTTCCTCTAGCTTTGGAGTTATATGGAGCTATGGACACCAACTTCGACATGTTCGTGAGGGAGTGCCGAGAGCCTGCCATACTAGGCGACAAGGGGTATCACTCTCTTTAGCTTACTATATAGCCTATTTTAGGCAATGTGTTTCCATTGCTCTACACAGAGCACTAGCTAGTGCAATCCATAGGAGAGCAATGACGTTAGCTGATGTTTCTTCAGATGCTCATGGGTCGAGACGCCTTGGATGGCACTACGTCGACCACTCGTTTCCCCACATCTACTCTCTTCTTCGGAGGACTGGCCTGTGAGCACCCTTCTTTTGCTTGTCTCTTCTGTGGCCTCACAAATTCCGTTATCAGACCTCGTTGCAGGAAGCGACAATGACAGCAGTGGGTCTACCAGAAGTACAGGCGGTCTTGCTACACCTACACCCGAGAGGCCAGCGCTACTGGAGGATTCAGACTCGGACGCAGTAGCATGACCGTTTGACCTAGATAGTTCAGATATCTTAGGTGCTGTAGGACATATTTCCTAGTGATAATATTGGGGCCTGGTCCCATGTTACCGTTTTGGTTCCATCCTTGTACGCTTTGATGGGGTCTTCCCATCCGTTTTGTTATTATATTTTGTCATTTCATGTAACCATCTTTAGTTAGTGAGAACTAAAGTAAAGGTTACGCAAGGAGGAGATAGATAGTCTTGAGTTGACTATTAGTGGAGTATCTAAAGGTGTCATGTCAGTAATCCGTCTGCTCTTTAGGTTGTGTTTCTTGTGTGTTAGTTGGAGTACACGTCAGCAATCTGTGTACTCATAGGGATGACTGTTGTCGCATGGATATTTCTTTGCTTTGAGAACGCTCGAGCGCCTTGCTATAGAAGAACCCTCTAAAACCTCGTGTGAGTTGACAATTTCTTCTTCTTCTCCTCAGCACTCCACATTCGAGTTCATTATAAACCGGTAAAACTTCAGCGGAAGAAGATTAAATAGCCAATGATTCGACCAATAACTCTCGCTTGGATTTTACAGAAAATTTTTCCACGACCCTTTCAATCTCTCAGAAAAGTTTCAGATATTTTTCTGCTCTAGATCTCTCAAAATAATTGTTGATTTGCACACTATATCACAAGACGATATGTAGATCCTTGTGTACAAAACCCATCACACATCCCAATCCTTGATTTCAATTGCTCCTAGATTTCATCATCAAAACTTGAATTGTGCAAAGTTTTATTGACAGAATTTTTTGATATCAAAAGATATGATCTCCGTACTAACTTCGTGACAATCAGTGCAGTCATGCAACTCTGACTGTATACACAAACTTCAAGCTATCACTCTGTACTCAAAATTCATCCAATTGAGTCAAAATTTCAATCCAAACGCAAGCCTCAATCATAAACTATATCACAGTCAACTCAGATCTTCCAAAACCCTTGTAAGATTCTCAGAAACACCCCAAATACACTCAAAGGTCTAAATTTCTCACTCTATTTTTGAATCACCATTTCAAAGTGACAGATCCTTCAAATCCATCCATTCTTGAACCCACGTCGTAGCTCGTCTTGTCAGCTCTCCAACTCTCTCTTTTGATCTTCGAATGTCCCCCTGGAAGGTTTCCAAAACTCCTCAAAACCTCGAAGAAGTTGCCCAAGTGCCCTCATTGGCCCAAACTCCAAGACCAATGAGAATGAAGAATGTTATTTTGACCTCTAGTGTGGCCAAATTAGCTCCATTTTAACTTAGAGCTTAACAACTATACTAAACACACTACTTAGCCATCCTATACACAATACGAGTTGCCATTAATAAAGAGTCAAAATGACAACTTGAAACCGGCTAAGTATGAACGGAACTACAAATGGAACCGGGGAGTTTATAATTTGAGAATAATACTCATCGCCAAAGTTCCTAACAATCAACTCCATATGGCTTGATTTTGGTAAGCAATAGTGATGGATTGGAACCCATGTGTTGAAAGCCACCACTATTGTTGAGAAATCGAGTCTCTAGGAATCACTACAAGAAAAGGAGAGCACACCAAAGGGACAAGAGAGAGAGAATGTACAGGAATGAGATGAGGAAGGCTTTGCCTTCCCTTGTATATATATATGGTGAGTACAAGGAAACCCTAATTTCGGGTTAGCCCTAAACAGATCTGTACCATAGGTACGTTACAACTCTAGATCAACTCGATGAGCTTGGGATATTAACACTCCCCTTCAAGCTCAACTGCACATCCTGAACTCCTAGAGAATGTCGAAATGTAGCAAACGACTCTCTAGGCAAAGCTTTGGTGAAGATATCTGCAACCTGATCTCCTGTATGTATATATCTAAGATCTACTACACCTGAAAGGACCTTCTCCCTAACAAAGTGATAATTGTAGGACTAGGATAATCTACTCCAATATCAGAAAGCAAGGAACGAAGCCAAACTGCTTCACAAGTGGCATTCATAGCACCACGATACCGCCTCCGTGGAAGACGATTGCCACGGTCGGTTGCTTTTAGAAGCCCGACTCACGGCCGTGCATTCCCAAGTCCAAACGCATATCCGGACATGGATCTCCCGCCGAAATGTCTCATGCCCAATCAAGATCGGTGTAGCCATGCAAAGTTCACTCACCTCCAAATCAGATCGAAGTCCAAAATGAAGTGTGGACTTCACATAGCGGAGAATCCGCTTAACCGCCATCATATGCGGTACCCGTGGAGCATGCAGGAACTGACTGACTAGACCAACAACATAGCTCAAATCCGGTCTAGTGATAGTCAAATAAATCAAACTCCCAACCATCTGTCTGTTCAGGCGGGGATCTGCAAGTAACTCTCCATCGTCTAACTCTAGTTTTAGACCTTGTTGTAGAGGAGTTTCTATTGGTTTACAATCAGACATCTTGAACTCCTTAAGCTTATCTAAAGCATATTGGCGTTGTATTAGCCACATATCCTTTCCCTCTGTGATAAACTCCACACCAAGAAAGAATTTAAGATATCCTAAGTCTTGTATCTCAAATTCGGAACATAAGATACTTTTGATGCGGGAAATCATCTCCTCATGGTTCCCAGTGATAATAAGATCATCTACGTAGATGGAAATCATCACTACATGAACTCATGATCTTATGCAGTATAGGGATGAGTCGGAATGACAGACTATAAATCCAAGAGACATGAGAAATGAATTGATCTTCTCATACCATGCTCTTGGAGCCTTTTTCAAACCATAGAGGGATTTCCTTAACTTACAAACGCGGGAAAGAAGCTGATACTGTCGAACTCTTGCAACGTGGACGTCGAATCTGCAAATGTAAATGAGAAAAATGGCATTCGCCGCAGAAGGATTTGAGTTACTTCACAAATAACCGTAATAATGTGGACTGAAAAGTGGAGTTCGTAGGTCCATTTTTGTCCATTTCGCTATTATTATTTAGAGAGCATCTATCAATTGTTATGCAGAGACCATTGGTGGGTGTAATCTATAACATTTTTTAGATACTATATTAAGATATAAACCTTTTGATGTAGATAGTTTTCGTATCTTAGATTTAATATAAATAATATCAATGTCCTAGATACTATAGGATATATTTTCACGATGATACTATTGGGACCTAGCGTTATCCTATCCACTTGGTTTCATCCTTGATGGGTATTACCATCCTTTTCTGCTATCATACTCGCGCGTTACTTTCCGCTATAGAAAAGGATTGTTAGTGGACTGATAAATAAGTGAAGATCCAGCTTCCTTAAACCGATCGAGGGAAAAAAGGATCCGAGGGTGCCGATGAACGATCTGACGGTCACTATGAAATCTGTATGTCTGATGGGTTCGCTCTACAGTCACTCAGTCAGATGGATCCCACATTCGCGATCCAGAATTGTAACCAGAAGATATTTGGAATTTACATACATTGCACAATGTCACCTTGTCCACGCCGACGACGACGGCGCACAGATTCTTATAATACAAGTCGATGTCTTGCTTGACTTGCTTGACTTGTCTGTGCAAGAGGACCACCGTAGTCCCTCCTGTTACGTCAGAGAAACCTCATCGCTCCGAGGTCATGGACTGGGAAGACTTCAACCGGTGTACGTCATGCTGTCACCAGGCAGTTCGGATGATGAGATTTGCCTCTAGGGTGCGATGATTGACTGATACGTTTGTCTTGTGGACCAGCGTTTCGCGGTTATTCGATGACCAGACTCTTTATCATACTTTCGAGGCATTCAGTGTTCCAGGATTGCAGTGCCAAAAGAAAAAAGGCAGGAACTCGACAAGGAGGACTGCACGAAACAACCGTCAAGGCTCGTGACAACCGTCCAGGGTTGCCTAATTGTTCTTTAGGTCTTTTTCGGCTCGAATTCTAGGTGAAGTGACCTACACTAGGTGTGGTACCATGTTTTCCATTTGGTTTTATCCATGTAAGACTTGATAGGGTATTCCATACTTTTTGGTTTTTTACTTCTTACTTGTCACTCCGGTGTGGCTAGGTCAAAAGGTCCAAATTTCAAGACTGTTTCTATAAGGTATTTTTAGGGGTTTTCCAACTAGCACCCACTATTTTCTCTACATAGATTAAGTTCTGTTTTGGCTCAGTCCATGCAACATGTGTTCATATAACTTGTTGCTCATTTGGTGTGCACAGTTTAACTATCCATGATGCCATTAGGATGTGATGTTTGCTATGTCGTGAGAGGGTGGATACCACACATAGAGAGAGTGTTGGTATGCCTTGTAGTCGGCTAGGGTTAGGGCAGACCTATACTTGGTTCGGGAGTACCAAGTTAATAGGACAGATGTGGTGATTACTGATACTACATGTGACGCATTTCAGAGGGGATGATCACCATCCTCATGGATGGGTAGCCAATGGAGTGACAACAACCAAGGTCTCCAAGTATAGGGGTATGCAAAGATGTCACTTCTTTGTTCCTCTAGCTTTGGAATTATATGGAGCTATGGATATCGACTTCGACATGTTCGTGATAGAATGCGTAAAAGCTTACTATACTAGGCGGCATTGGTTATCACTCTCTTTAGGTTATTATATAGTATATTTTAGTCAACATGTTTCCATTGTTGTGCATAGAGCACTAGTTGGTACAATTCATACGAGATGAATCACTTTGGCTGATATTTTTTAGGATGTTCATGTTGTTTGTAGACCGTTTGACCTAGATAGTTTAGATATCTTAGGTATAGTAAGACATATTTCTCATTGTGATGCTATTGGAACCTAGCCCATGTTACCTGTTTGGTTATATCCATGTATAATTTGATGGGTCTTCCTATACTTTTTTTTATATTAGGGTGTCTCCACTTTCTTTTTTTAACCAATACTACATAACAATACCGTACAGTAGAATTCTGAACGAAATAATTCATTGATTCTTGGCATTCTTATTGTGTAATCTTTGACGCATTGAAAGAGAATGGGACCGCATGTTTTGTGGAATCCATGGATAGAGTTGACACAAATGACATAGGGCATGTAATTGATGATGGTAATTGAAATGACATCTTTTATATTATTCATCTTCTTGGCCTCTTGCTAGTTTCTTCGATTATAACATGCAGTAATTCCGCATTGAGTGTTATGAAAGCTTGCAATTTTAATACCTCCTTTTAAACATATACCCATGAACATCTCCCTCCGCACGAAAGAAGCGTTTTTACTCTTAAATTATTGTCGGCTAAAGCATTTTTGCATACAAAGGGACATCTCCTCACAAAGAGTACTCTCGCTCTGGTTTGCATAGGAGTATCGCGTTAGATTTATCACAAATCGGGACAAAGTATAATAACAAAAGGGATGGGAAGATCCCATCAAAGCGTACAAGGATGGAATCAAACCGGTAACATGGGGCTAGGCCCCAATAGTATCACATTGGGAAATATGTCCTACAACACCTAAGATATCTGAACTATCTAGGTCAAATGGTCTACAAACAACAGGAGCATCCAAAGAAGCATCACCTAACGTGATTGCTCTCCTATGGATTGCACCAGCAAGTGCTCTCTGGAGAGCAATGGAAACAAGTTGTCTAAAATAGGCTATATAGTAAGCTAAACAGAGTGATACCCCATGTCGCATAGTATGGTAGGCTCTCGCGTACTCCCTCATGAACATGTCAAAGTCGGTGTCCATAGCTCCATAGAACTCCAAAGCTAGAGGAACAAAGAGGTGACCTCTATGCATAGCTCTATACTTGGAGATCTTGGCTGCTGTCATTTCACTCGCCGCCCATCCTAGAGGATGGGTGATCATCCCCTCTGAAACTGTGTCTCTAGTAGGATCGGTAACCACCACATTTGCCACAGTGACTTGGTCCTCCCGAACCAAGTTGTAACCAATCTTGGTTAGCTATAATTAGTTTAACCAAAGCGTAGATTGGTCACTAGATCACAAAAAGACAAGATAGTGGTGTGCACTATTCAAAAAGCAAAAGGTAAATGACGAGGTGGCTACCATATATTGGTGGATCGGATTGTGTGCTAGACGTCTCTTAGGAATTGGGTAGGATAAAATAACGAAACATGCAACCTACGCGTGTTAGCCATATGACATAGTTTGGATTTCGGACTTTTCTAGTCCTACATTATATAAAGCAAGGAGAGGTCTTGAGAAGACATCTCTCATCTTGGAAGTTATTGTGGAGTCATTACCTTCCGTGTTACACAAGTACAGGTCTGCCCTAACCCTAGTCGACTGCAAGGCATACATACGCTCTCTCCATGTGAGATATCCATCCTCTCGCGCCATAGCAAACACCACATCCCTAATGACATCATGGGTAGCTATCCTCTGCCCTCCGAATGGACATCGAATCATATGAATACCTGCTACATCTAAAGAGATACCACACTCATATGTGAGTAATGAAGATGTAGATGGATGGACCAAGCCAAGACGGAACCTCATTCTTTGTGGAGAAAGTAGTAAAGTGCGAGTTGGAAAGTCCTGATGCATGGTGGAGCCAAGATCCACGAGCCTGCACCCTTGCCCGAGCAAGAGCGTATGCGAGCTCTAGTAGACAAAGAATGGTCGGATCCACTAAGAGTGAATGTAAAGACTCCTGAAACTGTAGGTTCATCAAGATAGAGTGTAGATTTATCCAATGTGTAGTATGCAAACATGTTAGTGACCACGTTCATCTCCTTAGGAGGTGCACCATGCAGACATGCTAGTTACCACATCCATCTTATCACCAGGTCATACATGTCATATACATTCATACATGTAAGTGACCACGTCCATCTCATGAAGATTGCATTTTTCACTCTCCGGTACTTGACATTTTTTATTACGTGGTGCACTCTTTCACCCCAATGTAATTTTTCATCTCACTTTTGTATACTTCTTGGCCTCTCGCCATTTTTCCGACTTTCTTACCTTGCTTGCTCTGAGTCTAATGTACTGTCGGTTTCCCTCCTTTCTTGAGACTGAAACTTTTGGTATATCCACAATTTTAGATAAACAGAGCAAGTGATGTAATAGTGCAGTTCGTTCGCATCGTCACATAGTGGTTAATCTTTCGAGCAGAATTTCCTGCCCCTTCTTGCCCACCTGAAAAGGCTTAAATCTAAAACGCCAAATAATATTTGAGGAAAGAGAGCTATACTTTAGGGAAGAAAATGTCCCTCCAAAACACGTAGAGTAGTGTCCGCCAAGGGAGCGAACTCGAAACTGTGAAGATAGTTAGGATATGATGTGTTGAAACTATCTATCTCATTGAAGTGACTAGAAAAAGAAAAGTATCCTCGGGAAGAGAAAAAATGATGCAAATTTTTATGTACAAACAAAAATAATCTCGGCCTTGGTCTAATCAAAGAAAGAATGTTTATCACATTTTGTATCACATTATCAAACATATTTATGAAATATAGAAAGAATGATCATTTCATTTAATATGGGGGCAAAGTATAATAACAAAACGGATGGGAAGACCCCATCAAAGGTTACAAGGATGGAACCAAACCGGTAACAAGGGGCTAGCCCCAATAGTATCACTTAATTGAAATTATCAATAATTTCATTTAATAGGCAAAGGGCAGTGAAGGTCTTTTGCTTTATGACATTCAAATTTAAGTTCCAAAGAAAATATTGCACATGATCCCTTGTGTACTATACTGTACTTTGACGTGGTTAGGTATTTTCTGTCTCAAAAAGTAATGGTGAAGTTGAATGACGACCGGGCGTGCGAATGGCAATTCTACTCTATTTTCCAAACACATCTGTAACCGAGAAAGTATAATAACAAAAGGGATGGGAAGACCCCATCAAATCGTACAAGTATGGACCCAAACCGGTAACATGGGTAACCGGTAAGATTTTCCAAACCAACATTGTAATAATAATGAACGCAATCATGATAATAGTATTTCAAAGAATTTTCAGATCTGGATGGATGATTCGCCGTAGATCTGTTGTACACACGTCCAGTGAACGAGGTGGACTGTCCGATGCTGTCCTCTATTTGAAAACAGCGGTAAGGCGAGGTGCCGACATCTTTCACTGCAGTAACGCTGTACAGAGTCGACCCCTCGCCGTACTACAGACCCTCCGAGTCTCCGACGGCCCGACCGCGACTCGGCATCAGGTCGCCGGAGACCCTAGTTACGGGCGGCCAGCAAAAGTGGTGCTCAAGGAACCGTAAGCGTTGACGTGTCAAGACGGCGTTGCAGTCGATCCTTCATTGTCCTCCGTCGCGCGCCGTGGGCTCGGTATCTGGTCTTTAAGCACACAACAAATTGGCGCGTGTGCCTAAAGAACGATCTCTGTCCGCTCCCGGGTCTTTGATAGAACGGGAGCGAGAAGAACGAGCAGAAGACGAAGCGAGACATTGAAGATTGCATTCGAGCATTTTGCGTAAATTAGTCGCGGATTTTTTCTTTCGTAGGTTACGATGTCGGCCTCGACGATGGTTGTCATCGGTTCAGCGTCAACTGCCTCTCTTGTGTGCAGTGGCAAGAGCAAGCAGCAGCCGGAGTCTTTGGCGTCCGCTGCGTCGTCTTCCTGTGGAGGCTCCACAGCCTCCTTGAAGACGGGAATGACGGCTGCCCAGAAGAGGCGTGACAATGGTGGAGTTCGATGCACATACACTCCCGAGAAGATCGAGTTGTCTGCAGAGAAGGCTGTGAAGACCGTGAAGGATTACCAGAGGCCCGACAGTTTCGGGAGGTTTGGGATCTTTGGTGGGAAGTATGTGCCCGAAACTCTGATGCAGGCTCTGGCCGAATTGGAGGTCGCTTACCGCGACGTCGTGCCCTCGGAGGAGTTCCAGGTATGCTCGTTTTCTCTTATGCTTTCCATTCTCACTTCCTCTAAGCTATGGAGAGGACCGATGCGTTTTTTGCTTGCGATGCAAGCTGTTGTAAATGATGTAGAAATGTTGTTGTAGAACTGGTCGAAGATGACCTCACGTTCTACACTAGTGAAAGCTCTGTCAATAGCGGAGCGTTTTAAAATGGATACTGAAATCTGGAGGAAACAGGCATTCAAGAGGGTTTTTATCGAAGTGAAGTAAATTCACGGGAGGGAGAATTCCAGGCAGCGATTCCTAACGATTGATTCAATGTGTGCAGAAAGAGCTGAAAGGACACCTCAAGGATTACGTTGGTCGAGAGACACCCCTTTACTTCGCTGAGCGCTTGACCGATCATTACAAGAGGGCTAATGGCGAAGGGCCCCACATTTACCTCAAAAGGGAAGACTTGAACCACACAGGTGCCCACAAAATCAACAATGCCGTTGGACAAGCTTTGATGGCTAAGAGGATTGGAAAGCAGAGAATTATTGCTGAGACCGGTGCGGGTCAGCACGGTGTTGCCACCGCCACAGTTTGCGCGCGTTTCGGGTTGGAATGTATTATCTACATGGGAGCAGCCGACATGGAGAGACAAGCTCTCAATGTCTTCAGGATGCGGCTTTTGGGAGCTGAAGTAGGTTCATTTTTCTCCGTTCACTCCCAACCAAGGTTTGCAGGTGGACGAGTGTATTCCGCCCCAATTGGTTGTCAGTTGCTCTTTCTATGAGCGCAGAAGGAGGCAGTGAACTTGCCAATTTTGTCTAGTTTGGGATACCATTTGTGCATAGCAATTTTGGCTAATATGTTTTAGGTGGTGATTTGGAACACCGTCAGTGTTCTTCTCACTGTTGATCCAGTCACTTTTACCTTCGAGAACTTTTTCGGTGGATCTGATATGCCAAATGTGGCTTGCAGGTGCGTCCTGTGCACTCGGGCACAGCCACACTCAAGGATGCTACCTCCGAAGCCATCCGAGATTGGGTGACCAATGTGGAGACTACTCATTACATTCTTGGATCAGTTGCCGGTCCTCATCCTTACCCTATGTTGGTACGCGATTTCCACGCTATTATCGGAAAGGAGACGAGGCGACAAGCTATGGAGAAGTGGGGAGGAAAGCCTGATGTTCTCGTCGCGTGTGTGGGAGGAGGGTCCAATGCAATGGGGTTATTCCACGAGTTCGTGAATGACGAGGATGTCCGACTTATCGGTGTGGAGGCTGCCGGTCATGGAGTGAACACGTCTCAACACGCTGCCACCTTGACGATGGGAGATGTTGGAGTACTACATGGTGCTATGAGTTATCTGTTGCAGGACAAGTTTGGCCAGATTATTGAGCCACACTCTATCAGTGCAGGGTATGTTACGTGGCAATTACGTTGTGCCATTGATCAAATGTATACCAACTTCCGTGGTAGTGTTTTTAAGATTATTGTATGTCAGCATTTCTACTTTTTGGTTTGTTCCTCTCTTGGATTGAGAATTGGTTTGGAGGACGAATTTGATCATTGGAAGTGGTTAAATAAGCGGTCGGTTGAGAAAAATGTTGGTATGTTTTCGCTTTTTATGTCTGAATCTAATGAAGATTCTTCGGTTGCCTGCAGATTGGATTACCCCGGAGTAGGGCCAGAACATAGTTTTCTGAAAGACTTGGGTCGGGCTGAATACTACAGCATCACAGACGCAGAAGCCCTGGATGGTAAGCAAGCTTCTAATTTTGACTGGGAATTCTGATGATCGTCTTTGCGGCAAGTTAGTTCTTATCAATCGGAGTTTGTTTTGCTATGTGATCTCTGGTCTGGAGGAAGAGAATGTTAGCATTACTGGGGAAAAAAGTACAAAGTCTGTAGAGCTTTGGTATTGATATTTGTCCTATCTTGTGACATCAGCTTTCCAGTTGCTATCGAAGCTTGAGGGTATCATTCCAGCTTTGGAAACGTCCCATGCTTTGGGTTATTTGGAGAAACTTTGCCCCACATTAGCAGACGGAACAAAGGTTGTACTTAACTGCAGTGGCCGTGGTGATAAGGACGTGAACACCGCTATTAAGCTGCTGGGAATGTGAATTTATTGGATTTGTAGATGGGAGATAGTTACAGGCAGTTCCATTGACAATTTTTTTGAGAGAGTTCTCTTAATGAGGTACAATATTGATTCTGCGAGATCAACTGAGTAAGATTCGAAGTCTTGCTGTAAATACGGAGAGTCCCAACACTAGGGCAAGTTCTGTTGGCAAATACGCGTTAATATTTTGAAACAGAAAGTGAAGAGGTTATGAGATTATCATTTTTATGCACGTGACAAAATGATGTCTTCATTGAAGCCGGGAACCCTGGCGAATATCATCTGTGTACACGTTCATGCTGATGAAGACGTGCCTTTCATCTGTATTCATGTTATGAAATGTAATAAAAGAAGGGAGTCTGATTCTTATGCCGAAAAGGTATACAGAATATCTGGGTCGCAGAATTCGCGATGGCATGGTCAAGTCGTCAATTTTTCTTGGATCATTTGAAGTGTGTACAGCTTATATGAGAAGTAGGAGACGGAATCAATGGGGCGTGCAAGCAGGCGGATAGTAGCTTTGTCGAGAACTGTAAGAAGCCTTGCAAAGTTTCGATCTTAATAAGACGCAGTAGCTCTTGACTTGCAGTTCGGAATCGGAAAGAATCGGAAAAGTATTGCAGGCCTGAATGTGTGATTTTCCGAGTGACATTTGCCAGCATCGCATTGTTTACCTCGAGAGTGTTTGGCGCCAGAAGATCTCTACTATGAAACCTAAAGCCTAGGTGTGTCCGAGAAAAGGAAGGCGGTGAGGTCTGGATTCACCAAATGGAGAATCTTACTGAGGAACGTCAAGAATATCACTCCGAACAATATTGTTCGCTTACGTTCTTATTCTAGAATTAAAACTGACTGATATCTCCTTTATGTTTGTAGTGACATTCGGAACCCGAAAAGTGGGAGATCATCAATATTTGTCAGTCGGGGCCACACACATGCTACGTTGATACTTTCATTGATAGTTACAATTATTTTTTTTTGGGTCGGGGGTTGGTGAGTATTCAAGTCATGTTCTATTTCGGGACTTTTTGACACAAGGTTGTGCGGATGAGTTTATTCCATTAGCGCCCTTTAGGTACTATGACGAGGTTAGACAACCTGTTCTCAGGACAGGTTGAGATGTGATCCTATAGGTATTATGACGAGACTAGACAAGCTTTTGGTTTGATAGGTTGAGATGTAATCCTATAGATGAGGTAGCATGGTTACATGTTAGCCATAAGAATATAAGGGGATTGGGTTACGGTCCTATGGATGGATGAGTTACCATGGTTACATGTTACACATAGTGGGATTGTTGCCAGATTTAGTACATAACCACAAGGGGATCGCGAGGAGTCTATGTGGACCATAATAGTTAGGAGTGGGATTAAACCATTGTATATTTTAGATTTGACTTTATTGCAATAATGTACTATTTTGGGGCAAGGAGTATAACATAACATTTATCCTTTGTCTATGGTTAGAAATATTGAGTAGATTATTTCTGATTGTGACTTTTATATCCATGGGCAAGGGAGTGACACTACATGTTTTAGAATATCAACTAGAGAAATTATTATGTTTTGATAAATTATTTTTTTACATTCTCTATGCACAACCCCACATTTATACTCAAGGTCTTTGTCAAAGATGGTTTATGAGTATATTAGAGATTGTTTTCAAGGATATAATAAATCTAATGGTTTCATTTAGTTGTTTCAAGTGGCTGAATTAGTTATGAGAGAGAGATTCCGTTATTAGTTACCAATATGTTAGATGCTAGTCGGCTGCTCATTATAGAGAAAGACATAATGGGCATTAGACATATTGGGAGGTCTTATTGCGGCTTGTTAGTCGTACCATGGTCATTTATTATCGTATCCACTTCTAGGAGCACTTTTGTTCACACTAATTTGGAATCACCACACTAGGAGTATATGAGGCGGTATTGTTGGGCATTCGAGCACTTTTAGATACCCATCCAAATTGGGTTGTCTTTATGTCGATGTTGAGAACACTTATCATATGCATCCATCTTTAGAGAGCTTAGAGAGGGTGATAGATCTTTTTGAGACTCATTACTTTCGCAAGGTCAGTTTCCAGTTTAACTTCTTCTATCTTCTATCATCATGGTTTTTCATAGTAAGTAGTCAATGTTCTACAGTCCGCCATTGATCCTTGACAAGGAGATCATTGGGAGTATCTATATTTGTAATGGTTCATATTAGAGCTCTTCTCTCTATTACTTTGGCAAGGCTAGGTTTATATATTCCATTCCTTAGCAGTTGATATATACATTGTGGGCCTTTTAGACCACGATAAGTAAGCTTTTGACTACTTGACTACCGAGCTTCATCGTGTAGATTTGAAAGTCAAAGTATCAAAGTGTAATGCATGGTCTCCTTTGGGCATTCATCCTCATCTCCAGCTTCCATAGGGATGTATGACATCGATAGACGGATTACACATTTTTGGAGTGCAAATAGGGTTCGAGGACTTTGTCTCATGCCACCTAGATATGACACTGCCAAAGATGTATTGCATATAGATGACCTTCCTCTACTAGGTCATCCACAAGTGGCATTTGATATCTCTTCTCTAGTACTGCTCCTGGACTCATCTATCTATTTCGCACGGTTCCGCATTCACTTTCATATCACGCTTGACAACCTTTGATATGAGAATCATGTATGTCTTTGGTGACATCATTAGAATAGGAACCTTCAAGTGTGTGACAGGAGATTTTTCATGAAGACAAATATCTTTGTCAATTTCATTTGGAGGGGTAGGTTTATTATTGATGGAGTAGATGCAACTATATCGGTTTTGGCTAGTTGGTCACTCTTGATATCTTTGGTATCCTCATGGTTTGTGATTGCATAAAATCCCATCCTTGAGATGTATGCAAGGGATGTGGATGGGGGATCATTTCCCTTCCAAATACTATTAGGTCAAACTCCCGAAGATACAACAAGAGCTCCAGTCTTTTTCCTTTTTACCCACCGATTGAACTAAAGTCATACAATCTACCTTGATATACAAACAATTTCAACATGCTCTACACTCTCTCTTAGTGGATTCTGCTATTCCTCATATTACTAGGGTTGGTTTGCGGTCTTGCTCTAAGCAAGGGTGCATGCTCATGGATCTTGGCTCAACTATGCATTAGGTCTTTCCGACTCACACCAACTACATTTTCTATAGCGATGAGGTTCCACCTTGGTTTAGTTCATCCATCTACATCTTCATTACTCACATGTGAGTGTAGAACTACCTTAATACAATGAGGTCCATATGATTCGTTGCATATTCTGAGGGTAGAGGGTAGCTATCTATGATCCCATAGGGATGTGATGTTTGCTATGACACAAAAGAGTGTATCACTCACATGGAGAGAACGTTGGTATGCCTTGCAATTGACTTAGGTTAGGATAAACCTATACTTGGTTTGGGAGGACCAGATTACTCTTGCGGACATTGTGGTTACAAATCCTACACGTGACACAATTTCAGAGAGTGTGAGTGTAGCGGTAGTAGCCAAGGTCTCCAAGTATAGAGTATAGAGTTCACCTCTAGCATTGGAGTTATGTGGAGCTATGGATGTCGATTTGTGGATGTCATACTAGACGACATGTGTATCATTTTCTTTAGTTTTTTGTGTAGCATATTTTATGCAACATGTATCCATTGCTTTACAAAGTACATTGGTTGGTGCAATCTATAAGAGAGAGAGAGAGCAATCACATTAGGTGATGTTTCTTAGTATTATTATGTAATAGGTAGACCGTTTGACCTAGTTAGTTGCTATAGTACATATTCCAATTTGTGATGCTATTGGGGTCTAGCCACATCCTACCCATTTGGTTTTATCCATGTAAGATATGATAGAGATTTCCATCTTTTTGCTACTTAGTTGGGTTTCCTTCCAAGTTTGCTGCATATATATTGGGCATACATAGCAATCTAAGATTCATTCCTGTTGTGCAAGCTATTGAGAAAGTGATTCACTCTTGAGCTCAAGTTATTTCAAAATAAAAGTCATTCATTTCTTGAGTAATTTTTTTTCCCAATTCTTGACACATAAAGATAATTACCATAAATTATATAATGTTAAAATATTTTTATTCTTATTATATCCTTATGCTCAATTCTTTCAATTATTAATTTCAAACCAAATTAAAATGTTTGCTTCTTTCTTCTTTCACATGTTCTTTTTTTATTATGATTACCCCAAATTGACCAAATATTATTGAGAAAGTGCTCGTGCTCAAACCCGGTGGGTGTATGCAAGAGTAAGGGAGTGATCAACTAAAGTAATTTTTCTGCAGGCTAGTTGTGTATTTGATAGTCACAACTTGACATGCAACTTATGGAAGTATGGAAGTTATTGTGGATCTTCATGAGTGTGACTAAAACTCCATAGAGTTTCAGTTTAACAAAGATGTTTTGTCAACATGTACAAGTTAATAAGCTTTGACACTATAACGATTGCGCAAAATGAGGTCCGTTACACTCAGTGATCATATAGCCCTAGACGAGCTTCATACGAACAAATATCCCCCAAATATTTCCCCAAAATTTGATGACATATGAAGAGACATCGCAGTGAACTTGAATGTATATTGAGAGCTGCTTCAGTCTCACATGCCTGTTTCCATGTGACCACCAGTAATCAACTGTGATGCGGGCAAGGCGGTGCAGCCACAGCAGTATGAACTCCCTAACTTTTGATTGCTTTCATAATTTTTCTCCATGCATAATGATTAAATAGCCTTCTCTCCTTCGTATCAAATTCGTTCGAAGACCAGTTGAGTATTCATGTACGTAAGTGAACGTGAAAAAACATGAACATCCGAGAAATCCCAGAAACCTGCAACCGACCAATTTTGTCTAGTATAGCCGCCACTTTCGTTTGAGTATTCCTCTGCACTTTGGTTGAGCATCAAGCTAACCAATTTGTTGCAGAGGACAAAGAGCATTGAGGAGAACATGAGCGAGCATTACATCTACAAAATAATGATGGCCGGTATGAATGCCCAGCCATGAATCCAGAGCCGGAGGCCTGCCGTAGTGTCCTCCATCACTACACTGATTGTCGAAATGCCAGGGAAATGTCATGTCGTACGCATCCACCACTTCCAGATTCGATGGACCAAATTCAGACACCAGCAGCTCACCCAGAACTGTGTTGTACACCTCCATCTTGTGCGGGTTCGCTGGCTTGTTCCTGAACTCACCAGCAGGGGCAACCGTCGTCCTGAAAAGCATTTTGGGCCTGGCGGATGAACCTGCTCTCGAGGCTCTCCACAAATCTCCCCAGAAGGAGCTTGCTCTCCGCGCTCCATCCACATAGTGCGTCAAATTCGTCCAGGGCTTGCCATCGTGGAGGCCGGAGTTGAGGATGACAGCATCGGGTACAGAAGGATTGGTAGGCAGAAAGTAGGAGCTCAGGCGTTGCCTGTAATCAGAGTTGGCTAGAGAAGCCAGGCCCAAGTTGTTGTCAGACTCCGTGAAGTGGCCATTGAAGTAGCTGGTGATTTTGAGGAACTGAGAAGAGTTTTGTGGATTGGAGAAGGTGGACTCGAAGGTTCTCCCCAGGTTGGAGTCCTGACGGCCCAGGACGAAGTTCAGGAGGTTACGAATCGTGTCCTGATGATTGGAATCGCCCCAGAAGAAGAGCCACTTGTCGTTGAGGCAGGCCCAAGCTTGCTGCTGCGTGAAGATCCGGAAGGCGCAGTGGGCCGAGTACACCCACCCGTTGCTTTCCAAGCTGCCCACCGGCCCTTGACACCACGGGGGCTCGCATTCCTCCCTGGGATCCAGACACTTGAACCTCCCCTCCTCATCGGCAGTGCAGGACTCGTTCGCTTTTGCTCGGGTCCATCGTCCCCTCCAGCTGCCGTGCCTGAAATCGTCCTTGTTGCAGAGCTGGAGTTCTGACTGAAGGCTGGAGTTCAGCTCGTCTGTGAACTCGAGTTTCAATCGGATCACTTCCTTAGCCAGGATCCATGGCTCCGGGTACACATCCAGACCATGCAAATTGTCGAAGAGCAGCACCACTTTCAAGGTGTACAGCCCCGTCTGTCGACTGTCCACCTTCAGGTCCACCAAGTACGATCCGTCTCCCAGATCCTTTACTGTTGGCCGTGACTTCCAACTCGGACCTACACTGATACAGACCAGACGATCAGTTCCTCTTGCTTACACAAATGAATGAACAACTGCTATTCCTTCCACCTTCTTCAGGGGTTTCTGTTCCACCACCATTTGGATCTGGAGCATGTGGACTCGGAGAAAAGCTGCGCTGTGGGGAGAAAGCAAAGCGACATGAGAAGCCTCTTCGTTGCGTCGTGTTGATGCCGTTTAGAAGATTTAGTATGAATATCGTATTATACTTGCGTTTTCGTGTCAACTGGAAAACAGAAAGGAAGATTAAAATTGGCCTGTCGGTTTCTGGACTGGAGTCAAGTCTGTTCACTGTCTTGAGGGAGAGAGTTTAGAGCATCCATTTCGGAGATTGAGTCGAAGTTTTGCCACGAGAAGTATGTACCTGAGAGGTCAGTCTCATAGAAGTCCCCGCCGGAGCATCTCCGAGAGCCATCCTCGGTGTACGAGACCAGGAGAATCTGGTGGTTCTGGTTCGTTTGAAGACGTACATTTCCACCTCTCCAAGCTGGTTGATCGATTCCGAACAACATGGCATGTGTGGTTCGCGTATTGTGACACGAAGCTGTCCCGTTTGCTTCCGATTGTTTCAACAGCCATGCCTTATCGTTCGGCTTATTGAGCTCGTCCGTCTGAAAAGCAGAATCTCAGACCGGTTTATGTGAAGTACAGATGAATATCGATTCAGTTCAGGTTCCCTGCTTGAAGGAGATTATGGACGTAATGGACTACACAAGCGCTAATGGTTCTGATCCATTTCTTGAGAGGGTCCGAAGCTTGTCTAAATGATGACAATTACGAGGTTTGGTTGCGATGAGAAGCATATTTTAGATTGCTGTTCCTTGAGTGGGCTGAATTGATAACCCACCTCACGAAGCTTGTCCGGAAGGGTAAGATCGGGATTGCTCGGCGAGGACCTCCACTTGCTGAAGCGAGGAACAAAGCAGACGGCCTGATTGGTTCTGAGGGACTGAAGGAGGACGAGAGTGGAGGTGAACATTGCGACGCTGACCAGCAGCATCAGAACATGGCAAATCGAGGGACTGCACGGCTCGTCCATATTCGAATCAGCTCTGCATGATCGAGAGCTGCTGGAACCGATAGGAATGTAAGCGCTTCCCCTCTGCCAGACTCTGCTCACCTTCTTACAGCTCTCAGCTGCAGCTGCCGTCCACATGTTTGCGCTCCCCATCTCTCAGTCTCCTAAAAGTCATACAGACGGACAAGCCGAACGCAGCTCGATACGCAGACTCGCTGAAACCTCTGCCAATTCAGGTGAGACTGGCTGATGAGTTGCAGCATTCTGCCTCAAACAGAAATTGCACACAGCGAGGCAAGTAACCTCTGCATTGTCTTCACTGTGGGCAAGCTGTCGTGCGCGGTTTGGAAGACCAGGAATGTTGAAAGTAGTCTCCTGCTCACTTATCTGTCAAGTGAGGAACTGCTGATGCCTCATCCACCTGCTGCTTGTGAACGCTCTTGAAGGTTTACTTGTCGGTCCTTGCAGCTGCGAGAGTGAAGGGTTCGTCCAGTCTGGTCTTGACTTCCAGAGCCTCGTGTCTCCTCTTCAGGTCCTGCAGGGTCTCTGGCTTTGAGTCGCCTTCTCTCACTCTGCTGCTAACCAGCGCAGCAGCAGTGATGGGGCTTTTCCGTGGTGGACTAGCGAATGAACCTCCGATTTGCTGCTAACTTACTCTTGTTGACCGCAAGAGATTCGCCCTCGTGATGAATGGCTTCCATGTCTAGCTCGTGGAACCGTTAATGGTATCGGAACCATTTGCCTCTAAGAATCAGCTCGAGCTACAACGACATGCTCTGCACAAGGCTCTTCAGTTATGGTTACTCTCCGAAGAGCGTGCGGTTACCAACACCTGGTCGGAAGAAAACTGGGAATGTGAACGGGTAGAAATGGGCTCGTTCTCTCTTGCTCCCCAAGATTCTTTCGTAACCGGTGAAGTGGTCGAGACGCACGTGGCCTCCTGATTCGCGGCATTCTTGAAACACTACTTTTTGGCCACTGCTGTCCGCTCCCTGTCGAATCAGTGTGGATGCATAACAATGTCTCGGATCTTCTCGTTACACAACGGACTGGTCGGTAGTCATGATCACGGCATCGAATTTGATGCCGTGGTAAGAGAGAAAACAAAGGGGAAGGATTAGGCGTGTACTTCGTACGAGCTACCGTTAGAACTTTTCTGTCATTGCCATGATTCCTCGTTCTGCAGGTTAACAAGTATGAGCCATGGAGTTTGAAGATATCAAACCAAGTACAGCAGCGTAGTAAAGAGTAAGGCCCTTTGACACACGGTCGTATTATCAGCCAGGTTTAGGTTATGTGCCCACTCGTATGTACAACTGATTCAGTCACTGCAACTATCTCGCCCAGTTTGCAGGTTTTGAATCCCCTACTTCTTCAAGGTCAGATCAGATTTTTCCGTATATCTTTTCCTAGGAGCAGTCGTAGAACTCGACTGTATCTGTAATTCGTACTTTTTCATGAGTCTGTTCTATCAGAGGTCAATTTCGGTGTCTTTTTTAGAGGTTTTCAGTTCTTTAGAAAGATCAGCGAATTCCAACCTAGTTTTCAGTATCCTCGTAAATTAATTCTGATGCTCGTGAGATTTTCCAGGAGGTCTAATAAAATTTGCAATTTCGATGGTCAGCAGAACTCAAGAAAGGATTTGAGTAGATACTCTCGAGGGAGTCTTGAGAAAATAAGGCATTGCAGAGTGTGCTAATGATCAGAGCCTGAGATGATGGCAATTGTCCAACGTTCTGAATCGGGCGAGCCTTTGAGGTCCAAGAAAGTAGTGAATTTTGACAGGGAGTCGAAGCTAGATGAGTTGCAAAAAGAAATGGAAAGGTTGCAGCGAGAAATCGAGGAGTTAAAGGAGGAATTGCAGAGGCCCTTGCCTTTGAAAGAAGCGAGCGATGAGGCCAAAGCTGAAGATCCCTTATGCTTCACTTGCGCGGAGCATAAAAAAGGAGCAGCATTATTTCCGTGTGGCCATACCTTCTGCTGGAAGTGCACGTCACAGTTGCGACGAGGGAAAGGCCCTTGTCCATTTTGCTATCAACAGTTCTGGACTGCAGTTCCCGCATCTAATCATGTACTGGGCAATGATGATTGGTCTAGGTCCCAATTTTTGGGCTAATTCACTTTTCATACTACCTAAAAATGAAGTTCTGGTCCAATCGGAGTCTGTTACTCAAACCATGTACAAACTCATTACTATTTTGTCAAGTGCTTTAGATTCGTTGGTGGCTTAAGTGTAAATCTTCTGGTTGAATCGAATTATTTCTGCTCACTTTCTGCTCCCTCTTAAGCTCTCTCCTTCCAATTTGCAGACATTGAGATGTTTGTCTGGAACAGCTGCTATCTGAAGACGTAATTAGAACCTCGAGAACTCGAATGTGAACAACGTCTGTATCTGTGTTGTGCATTCTGTAATTAGCTCACGCATTCATATTCTATCTTCGGCAGTGCCTGATTTTGCCTAAGCAAATCATGCTTTGTAGGCTGAACAAAACGTGAACTGTAAATCTAACAATGACGGTGTTCTGGGCTCAAGTTTCTAGACCAGTTTGTTCCAGCTGCATGCATCGAGATCAGTTGTTTATGGGGGAAACTTTCATTCGTTGTCTCAGCTTCCAAACCAATCGATCCTCCTCGTCACCAGTAATAAAGGTTTCCATTTTTTTGCCCGGACAGCAATTCTTTAACATTCGAAACGAAATGCATGACACAGTTTTGAGTGTCGATGCAATGCCGCTGGTTATCATACGAAGAAAATTGTGAGTTCATTGAATCTCATGTGCACTGCTTTGGTCTCGGCTCAGCTGTGGCTCAATTTGTGTTTGCAGGAGGTGATTTCCCATCTGAGGACACATGGGCATATTGATTCAATATTTATAACTATGATCTCTCGTCTCCTTGCTGAGATCAAGATGTGAAGAATCTGCACGTAATTTCCAAACACTAAATTGCTGGTAATAAAAATGTTGCCTGGCAGTGTTCGACCAGTATATACAATTGACTTCTTAACAGAACTTTCCAAGGTGTATCTACCTTCGAGAAATTCACAAGCAGATACGTAGCTTAACCATAAGCACGGTACGGTACTCTCTTTCTCTGTCGTGGAGTACTAGTGCAGATGCGAGCCGTGAGGTGATTCTGTTGTCTACTTTGATATCGTTGCAGTATCCACCTGGTGTCCTTGACCAGACAATTGCAGACCGCTGGCTGAGGTAGTGGATCTGGAATTTGGTGTAAGTAGATTGCAGCTAATGTCTAGAAGCTGGGAACACCAAAGTCGAAACATCAACGACATTAAACGGGAAATAAAGGCCTGAGCTAGCAACGCCGTTTACCTTCTCACAGGCCCTGATATCTGTTGAGGATGCTACTGCATCTTGGGACTATAATTTCGACTCTAAAGCCACCGAGTATTGAAACACGTTGCCAGGTCTGGCTGCTGGCATTGAAGTGAACTGTTATTAAGAGTATAGAGTGTCCAGCTATAGAGGGCAGATTGCATTCAGAAGGACGTTGGCCAGCATGAGATCGACGAAGTAGTGGTGGCCTCCTTTGATCCAGGAGCTAGCACTGGGAGCTCGTCCGTAGTGTTCACCGTCGCTGTGAGATTTATCGTAGTGCCAAGGGAAGGTCATAGCAAACTCATCCACGATCTGCAAGTTTTCGAGGCCAAACTTGGACACGAAAGAGTCCACCAGCACGGTGTTCATGAGCTCCACCTTCTGAGGGTTGATGGCAGTGATTCGATGGGGTCCAGCGGGGGTGATTGTTGTGCGGTACACAACCTTGGGCCGCTTGTGCACATCCTCATCCACACCAGCCCATGTCGAGTGCCAGAACGAGCTCGCGTTTTCAGCTGCCTCCACGAACTGGGTGAAGTTCGACCAGAACATGCCGTCATGAAGGCCAGAGTTTAGAATCATGGCATCTGGTATTTGTCCATCAGAATCAGAATGATGGTCGAAGCTGGACCTCAGCCTCTCTCGGTAGGTGGCATTCTGCAGGCTCAGCAAGCCCTTGTAATTATACCGATCGTCATAATGCCCGTTGAACATGAGGCTGATCCTCACAGTCTCGCTGGAGTTTTCTGGGTTGGTGTAGTTCTGGTCGGAAGTTCTGGGCAGAGAGCCCAGATTGAAGCCCAGGATGAAATTGAGCAGGTTCCGAGCTGTGTCTTGATGGTTGGAGTCGCCCCATAAGTAGAGCCATTTGTCCTTGAGGCAGCTCCAAGCTTCGTCCCGAGTGAAGATTCGGAAAGCGCAGTGGGTGCTGTAGACCCAGCCGTCGCTCTCCAGGCTCCCCACGGGGCCAGTGCACCAGGGAGAGTCGCAGCTCTCGTTGGCAGGCAGACATT
Source organism: Marchantia paleacea (assembly GCA_014180765.2). Taxonomy (NCBI): domain Eukaryota; kingdom Viridiplantae; phylum Streptophyta; class Marchantiopsida; order Marchantiales; family Marchantiaceae; genus Marchantia; species Marchantia paleacea. Next base: position 6,919,895 of record MUAA02000018.1, read on the forward strand.
TGAACCTGCCATGGTTGTCAGGATTGCACGTCTCGTTCATCTTCGTCCTGGTCCATCTCCCTTGCCACGACGTGTGGTCGAAGTCTTTCTTCGAGCAGAGTGGAAGCTCAGCTGCAGTGCCAATGACTCGGGAGGGCTCATTCAGAAACTTGACTGTGACGAGAAGCGTCGGTTCTTCGAGAGTCATGTCGTACATGGCCCATTTGTCCGGACTACGTTCCAGCCCATGCAAATTGGCGAACAGCAAGATGACCTTGAGCTGGTAAGAACCCGGGAACCGACCGTCCACACGAAGCCTCACGAGGTACGTCCCATCTCCCAGATCCTGCACCGGTGGCCGAGCCTTCCACTTGGTGCCTACACGGGAAAAAAGCGTTGCTCATCGTCCATGGATCATTTCACCTGTCAGTGAATGACCTCGCTGCTCTCGAGACAAAAGATATTCCAGGCCCAAGAGATGTATGATGTAAAGGGTAGAGCAAGAACATCCGAAATCAATATAGTACTTCAATTCTGGTGCCAGAGGAGCTTTTCAAGGGGAGAGAGAGAGAGATGAAACAGGAGAGTATAATAATATGAATCTGAATGGAAAAATTAGTGTGCCTACCTGTGAGATCAGTTTCAAAGAAGTCACCGCCGCTACATCGTCGTTGCCCATTTTCAGCGTAGGAGACGATGAGCAAGTCATGGTCCTCGTCGGTGGTGAGGGTGATGTCTCCTTCGGCCGGGAGCGGAAGTCCGAACACATGGGCTCTTGCAGTGGGAACGTGATGGCACAGTGTGGTCCCGTTCTCGAGGTACTGCCTCAGAATGGAGGCTTTGTCGTGGGGCACGAATTTGATGTTTTGCTGCAGAGAAATGATTCTGCAGTGAGTACCACTTTTGAATCACAGGCAAGATGACGTACACCGAGCATTCAGCCGTTTATCCTAGTGAGAAAATTGACAACGTTGACGATGGTTGAAGTTTGACAAGAATTCCCACCTTGGGGTTCTCCACTGTCATTGGTTTCTCGAGCGTTTTGTTCTCAGCGGCCTGAGGGACGACATCGTTTTCAGGGGAGGTATTTTTCAGCCGAGGAGACTGGAGCTGGCTCAAGAAGCACCCGCTGGCAATTTCACTGTCCCTCAGCATGTTCATCAGGTAGAGAGTGGCCGAGAAGACCGCTATGGTCGTCATGAGCATCCAGAGCTGGCATGCTGTGCGGCTGAACCTCAAGGTGTGCTCCTGGTGCCTCACGGCCATGGCCGGATCCTTTGGGGCCTGAAACTCGTGTTCGAGACCGAGAAAAGTTCACTGCAAAACCGAGCAGACGGATTCGTGCAGTTCTTATCTGTTATTCCGTCTCCGCAATGGATGGTCTGCAGTAGTTTGATCGTAACCTGCCCCAAATGATCTGCTCCTTTGTGAATTGGATCTGTGGCACCATGAGCTCCTCTGTGTGTCAATCACGAAGAGGATCTGCAGAGAGCATTTTCAACCCTGGTATTCTGGGATATCACGTCTTGCAGATTTGTGCAAGCGTTCACTCACACGGCCTGCAACAAACAGTCCAGATCGGACAACTTTTCTTCGAAGAAGTCCATCTCGAAGGACATCCATCCTTTCGATCGTCGTCAAGCTCCTTTTCCACCGAAAACCTCACAACTTAATGGCTAGACTGAATCTCCATCACTCTGACCATTGAGTGTTCCACCTCTCGCCTGCAAAAGTGGTAGTTGTCGGTGAGTGACATCGTTGCAGACAACGAGACAAACATCAATCATGCTATCGATTCACTGTCTATGAACCTCGAACAAATTTAGACTAGCTTCACTGTTGGATGAAACTGCTCGCTTCTGACCAGGCACTCTCTTATACCTTAGACGTCGTGTCCACTCCTTCAACCGACAGAGGCATGCACTTCTGGACTTCCTAGGCAATGGTCAGAGAATCCTTGATTGATTCTTCCCACCTTTCTGGACACTGTGCCTCGCTTCATGAACTTACTTCGATTTCTACCTCGTCTCGGGGTTCGATCAGATATGCTCTATTGAACTCTCTGGGCTGAGCTCAGCAGTGAGGAAGTGTAAGTGGCACGTAGACTACAATGAACTTTTCAAGCTCGACGAATGAAGCGAATGGACAGAAGCTTGCAGATTTCCCGGTACGAATCTCTCTCTCCTCACCATGTACGAGGTCAGGTTGCACCAAGGGGGAAGACAGAAACTGTTGCTTATTGATGTCGTGAGAAAGAGTATATGTGCATGTAAGCTCGAAAAGCAGCAGACCGTTCCGTCGTCGTCCTCTGACCGAGGACGTTGGAATCACTGCTCGGAAGTGAATGTGGAATGCTTCCTAAAGAATCAAACATCCTCGTGCTGTCAGCATGATCTGCACAAAACAAATGATGATTAGTCCCATAGAACGATTCCAGAGGTCGGAAGAAACTTACTCTCTAAAACTCCTTCGAAGAATCAATTTGTGTTTTTACCCATGCTCACCATGCGCAGCACGTTCTACTGAACAGCTTCAGAAGTTCAGCGAAGACTGGTGCGACCAGTTCCGAAGTTTCGCTCGAGGCAAGGGGGATCATTCTTTCCCTCATCACTCAACATCCGACACATAGACACAATCTTTGAGCAAGAGGTATGCGGTCACTCCAGCCGAGGATGTAACAGTTTTGCCGTTCGGAAAGGTAAACATTTCACAGGCTGGGGGTTCAGGGTGATGAGTGGTGGGGAGCTGCAAAGATGCAGTGCTGCTGCTGCGTCTTGGCAGGCGCGATCAACGCGATGATCGTGTGCACTTAAGTCGGATTCCTCCCCTTTCACGGACACACAGCCCTCGAGGCTCAAGCCACGAAGCCCCGCCCCTTCGCTCATGAGGTTCTGCAGATGGACTCGTTTTCAAAGATACGTTCAACTTGTCACATCGCTCCCCTTGCGTCATGGACTCATGGCTGCCAGTCACTGCACTGCATGCAACAGCAGGGGGTTACAATGATCTTCCTCCCAGCTCCCTCCCTCCCTCCCTCCCTCCCTCTGGGCACCACACTGACAGCACAAGACTCAGTGTGATGGATGGATGGATGGATGCCCGACCTGGCCCTTGAGTCAGTCAGATGTGCAAGATGTGGACTCTGTGATCCAGACTCAGGGGTAAACAATTGGTCGAGCGTACGTTTGCATCATAGATCTGAGCTCATAAGGAGCAAAAAAAGATGGGGAAGATGACAAGACACGAAGAATAATTATTGGGATAAGGATCTTGGTTTACTGCAGTGGGTACTCCTGTAGGTGCCTCGGGAGACAGACAAAGTGTCATTCGTCCTTCGAGCTTGAGGTCTCTGCAACGGCTTGCTGCAATTGGCATTTTCGTAGATGTGTAGTTCTTGAAGACGTGACGAACGCTTTCGTCAGCCATGGATGGATGACTAGTAGACCTTCAGACTTCTCAAGTGCAACAAACCAAGAAGCTCAGACTGTTGTTACAGAACTCAGTCGTACTAGCGCGAGGTTCGGTTCAAGTGCTCGGTGCTGGTCACATCTTGATCAACTTACTCATCGATGGACTGACAGATCGCACCCCGAGCGTTACTCAAACTTCAAACACCACCATTTACTTCGCCAGGTTTCAACTGTCTGTCACTTGTAAACTTAAAGCAGCGTGAGCAACACGCTGACTATCACTCGCGTGGATGACTCTTTTCAAGCGTGCTTCTCGTCTGCTTACTACATTAAGTTTTTGATTTGATTTTTTGATTTTTTTTAATTTTTTAATGAAGTTGCAAGGGCCCGGGATGCTGCAAACTATGAGCTCTGGTTTTCGAACAAGATCTCCTCTCTCAAAGTGGCTGGGTTCTTCAACTGCTGTTTCATCACAAAAATCCACATTTAGCTGGGCTGATGTCCGCCTCCTCTCGGGAGTCTCAGCTCTTTTGTAGCCATCCTCGTTCCCTGGGATGCGTGCAGTTTCTACGCATGTGCAAGTCATTTTTCATTCATATAATTAAGGAAACCTGTTCTACCCGAATTTTGGAGTGGAAGGTTGAGTACTCGCAGTTCAGAAAGCAAGCAGTTCGCTGAGACTCAATTACTCTGAACTTTCACAACGTCACGGCATCAAATGGAAACGGACGCCTGATGTTTTGTATGACGCCGAGATCTCAAACTTCTCGCTTCTTTACTCAATTAGATGCTGTACGGATTTCGCATGGCTCTGCTGAGCCCCTTGTAATCGGGGTACTTAACGTGGACCCAATCTTCAGTGACAGTCCCTGGAACTCAAAACATCAGAATTAATTCAATTGAAGCTGATGCAGTTTTGGAAGTGCAAGCCCGAGCTTGGCCAAGCACACATGCCTGCCAGTGCTGAGATGACGGTAACGCGAGAGTATGACGATAGTAATTCTGATTTCTCGTAGGAGAGCTCATTTGGGAGTGTTTCCATATGGTACAAAACTCGAGATGAATATATGACGAGTGTCTTCCGATGTTCTGCTCGGGCGCCTTAGAACGACTAAACCTCTAACTAATCACGCAGCCTCGAAGCAGCCCAGGCCGGAAAACTTCGAACTACACTCACTTCTGAACGACTAATTATCAAGCTGCTACAAAATGCACGGCAAACTGACTCGAATCCTTGTGCCGGTGTCTGTCTGGGTTGGTGGTTGGTATTCGTCTGATATGTACGTATTCAATTAGGAGAAAGCTAAATCTAAATCTGATGTTGTTCGAGCTCTTCGATCGAGAGAGTATGTGTGTGTCTCGGGGGGGCTGCTGCACCTCCACCCGTGCATGGGGCATAATATGGTTCGCGGATTAATTTAATGGGCAGATGGCGTTGAGGAGAACATGGGCGAGCATGATATCGACGAAGTACTGGTGGCCGCCGGGGACCCAGGAGTTGAGCTTCGGGCTCCTGCCGTAGTGGGGGCCGTCGCTGCACAGGTGGTCGTAGTGCCAGGGGAAGGTCATGTCGTAAGAGTCGACGATGCGGAGGTTGTCGCGACCGAATTTCGCGACGAAGGTGTCGACCATGACGGCGTTGAAAACCTCGTGCTTCTGCACGTTGGACTTGGTGTTCCTCGCCGGCAGCCGATCGTTGAAGCCCGCCGGGGCGACCGTGGTCCGGTACACCATCCTCGGCTTCGCATTCACGCTGGCCCACAGATCCCTCCAGAAATCGCTTGCGTTCTGCGCCGCTCGCTCGAACCGCGCCACGTCGGGCCAGTTGTTGCCGTCGTGGAGGCCCGAGTTCATGATCACTGCGTCGGGCGGCGCGGCCCGAACCGTCCCGTTGAAGTACGCCGTCACGTTCTCCCGATGCTCCGAGTGGTCCAGGGACTCGAGCCCCAGGTTGTTCCCCGTCGTGACGTAGTGGCCGTTGAAGGAGTTGGTGACCGTGACGGACTGGGAAGCGTTCCGGGGGTTCGTGTGGGTGTTGTGGCCGTTGCGGTAGGGCGAGCCGGTGTAGAGGCCCAGGGGGAAGTTGAGCAGGTTGCGGATGGTGTCCTGGTGGTTCGAGTCGCCCCAGAAGAAGAGCCACTTACCGGCCACGCAGTCCCAGGCCTCGTCGCGGCTGAAGATCCGGAAGGCGCAGTGGGCCGAGTAGACCCAGCCGTTGCTCTCGAGCCTGCCCACCTCGCCGTCGCACCTTCCATCGTCGCAGGTCTGGTTGCGGTCCACGCAGAGGAATCGGCCTCCCTCATTGGCTCTGCACGTGTCGTTGAATTTCGTTCGGGTCCAGCGGCCCTCCCATTTCTTCAGCTTGTAATCCTCCTCGGGGTCGCATCTCTTGAGCGCCTCCTCCGAGACCGGAGCTGCGGTTGCTGCCGTAGAGCCCTCGGGCTTGGCGAACTCCAGCTCCAGGTACACGATGTCTTTGGCCATCACCCACTGATCGGCCGTCAGCTCCATGCCATGCCAGTTCGGGAACAGGAGGATCACCCGAAACCCGTACACTCCCGGGAACTCTCCGTGCACTCGCAGGTTGACGACGTACGTCCCGTCTCCCAGATCCTTGATCGGCGGCCGCGACTTCCACTGCGTGCCTGTTATGAACGACACGGGGTCGTCAGTATGGTCGCAAAGATATCGGAAATGCTTCGAATTTACTCAATCCGAGCTCATCATCGACTATGCGCTCACGAGTTTCGACTCATCTACGAGAACAGCGACCGTTTGTGAGTTGTGATCAGCACTCGAGCTCGTCAGATTCTAAACGTTCCGAGTATATCTTAGAATTCTACCGCGAAAGGAAAACCTCCGAGTGGTGGCCATGGCCATAGCTCAGCGCTCGCCTGCAGCCATCTCAAGGCTTTTCAAGCTCAAAGCGGACAGCGAGTGTTTGATTTCAGTGAAGGTATCAGGACAATGTGTTATGATCAAGCTGATTGTGGATATGTTGATGGGGAGGAGAGGTGGAAGTCACCATTGATGTCAATCTCGAAAAAGTCTCCACCGCTGCATCTGCGTGACCCATTCGAGCTGTACGAGACGATCACCACTTCGTAGTCCCGGCCGGTTTGCAGCTTCAGATCTCCGGTCGGAAGGACCAAATCGGGCCCGAAAAACACTTGAGCTGATGCCGTTGGAACTTCGTGACACGCATGAGTTCCGTTCTCGTTCAGCTGCTCCAGATACCACGCCTTGTCTCGCACTGGAATGTCATGGTAATGCCTAGCCTGCATCCAAGAGAAACGGAATCATAACCTATCAAAGGACCCGGCACGAACTTCTCAAAGTCCTGAGTTAAACTGAATCCTTCATCCTAACCGAATTGTTCGGTCATGAATGTTCTGCTGCACACAACCTGCTTTCAAGAATTAAATACCTCTTGATCGAGGTTTGTCTCGTCTTCTGCGTCGGAGAGGCTCGTGGTCAGTGATTCATTTCTTGGCCAGCTGGTGTCCAAGGTGCTGGATCTGCTGGAGTCGGAAGTGAGGTTCGCAGTTCCGCTGAAGAGCTTCGTAGAAATTTCCGAGAAGCACGAGTTTTGCAGATGTCTCAAATCCAGCGTTTGGAACAATATGACCGTAGTGCTAAGAAGAGCTAAGCTAATGGCAAGCAAAACAATTTGGCACACCCCAGGATTGCAGGTCTGCAAAGGCTGAACATTGCTAACGGGAATGGGGGTAAATATTTCACTCTTCTTGCGCGAAATATTGCTCCAATTTGACACCATCTTTCCCCCGAGCCCTCCCCGACTCTAACTCCTGTCACCTCCAACACCAACTCCAGCGCTAAACACTAACAAAGTACCTCACAGACGAGATTGCCTTGACATGCAACTGTCTGCAAGCAGCACCAAACTCAGCATGCCCAGCACCTAGTACACAAATCCGGGCCACGGTCTGGCCTTCTACAACTGCAAAATCTGAATAACAGAAGTCGATTCTAAGTCCTACTTCTACTTCCCTATATCTGAATGTACACCTTCTGCTTTCGTCTTCACTCCTCTAAGGCTATAACTGCAGCAACTAAGAGCCCAGCAGCAGCTGGTGCTTCTGGGGGAAAAAGAAAAAAGCCCGATGTACCTGCAGACGAGAGCTTTAACTTGCTGTAAAGGATCTAAAAGTCCACCTAGTTTCAACAAGACTTAGTGCTGTTGGCTTATCCGTGGTGCACAATGTGAGTGCGAGCAACTCTCGCTCTTGTCCTCACTCCCTCACCGGCTCACTTGCACAGATATAACGCTAATGAGATGCTGAGCGCACCTCGGCTGTAATACGATTCGATAGATAGCACACACTTCCCGTCATACATAACAGTGGCAGTCGAAGCCTGCCCGTCGAAGTCCGTGTGCACGGAATGTTCTGATCTGGTACCTGACGACCTTAAAATATCATCACGCCCATGCCAAGTGCCGGCGGGTGACGAATGGAAATCAAACGGCTGCTAGCATAACGTAAGAGCTGAAGCTCTCTCAGCAAGATCTGTGAGTCGATGGTGCATCATGAACTCGGGATATATATTATATGAGTTTGCTCTTGACATGGCATTCTCTTGGAATGGCGGTATGCAGTGAAGCAGCGTAAAGGGATGACTGTTTCGAAAATAATGATTAAATGCCTGAAATTTTGTCCAGAGTTTTACTGACTGATAAATGTGAATTGTGACTTTTCCCATTTACAGTAGCTATGGAGGCCATGACGGAGCTCCTTTTCTGCAGCGAGATCTGCTGTCCTGTGTGGCCCGGAAATATGCATGCTCGTTGTCGAGTTCTGACTGCCCCACGGAGATTTCCATCTGTCGTTTGCAGAAATATTAAAGCATTGCAGTTTGTGATGCTATTATAAGATCCACCCGGGATCGGCCACAGAATGACTTGGACGTTTTGTTGAAAATTCCCACGTTCATTTCCCTTGACTATCTTGGAGTGGGAACAGGTCCAGTCAGAGAACAGGCCTTCCAAAGCCCTTGATCCACATGCCCAGAGCGCAAATATGGAACTATCATGTCTGTCTACGCGTACACTTGAAGCCAAATCTGAGATTAATTTACAGAATCAAAAGGGAGACGCATGGAATGGAATAGTGAAACTACTACCTACTGGAAAACTGCACATTTTGTCAGTGCAAACATTCAACTTTAGAAGCTCCGATTCCTTGTTCAGGAGCTGCAGTAGCTTGAGCAGTAAAACTTCGAGTTCCTTCGTTATCCGACTGTAATTCTGATTTTTGGGCTGGCGTTATTTCCAAGTCCAGTCACCAGCGTAAGCTCGGTGGGGTTGACACTGCATGCCTCATGCGAGGGATGTGATATGATGTGATTGACGTTGGCTCAGAATCCCAAACTCATAGATGACAGAATTCTAGGCCTTTGGAATTCACCACTATAGTAGGTACATTCCTCGAGCCGGGAGCCCCTGATTCAGGTAGCTCAGTTTCCGGGCAAGCTGTGCACGTGCCCCTGGGCCAAGGCAATCAGCCTTGGAAGCTGCTGAGCCGTAGGTACTACCAGTTTTACTCTTGCAATGCTGAGTGACGACAACGTGAATTCAAACCATGCTTGGAAAGATTTGAACTCTCAAACCCCAAATCCGTAACTCGTACATATGATTATACCATACCGTCAGCATCCACCTATTCTGACCACATCAGACCCGATCAGACAAGGAGACCCTTCTTGATCGGACGCAGGCTTCTTGCTGTCCTCTCAGGTACAAGAGTCCTCGGTACCTCGGTGGATCTAATCACCAAAGTCAACTGACTAGAGCCGTAAAACTTAGTAAAAACTTACAGAGACAAGTGTTTGACTTTCTTTTACATTTTTCCCCTTCCCCAAATAGCATGCATCAGCAGCCCCGAACGCGTTGATCTTCTGCGAAGCGTTCAGTGGGAGGACGATGCTGCCCTATTTCTCATTCATTCACTCATTTTGAGTGATGATAATTATAGTTTAACTGGAGTAAATTTCACAGCAAGCTGTCAAAGTGTTACGACCTCGCATATTACATAACAGAGTGAGAGAGTTAAAAGCGTCACTCTTGCAGTCAGCGCTCAGATCTCCAAACTGCCACTGCACATGTTTGTCAACCCTTGGTGCACCCGAGGGCCCAGCCATCCCGTAGATTGCTGATGATGGACGCGAGGTGCTTTTGTGTGCAGATCTATCACTGTTGGCAAGTTTTGTGGCCATTGAAAATTCGACGTTTACTTCTAATAGAACCTTCAGATTCACACTGTTAATATCCTGGGTTGATATCGCACACAACCGCAATGCCATAGCGACCCAGGACCGTATTGTTGCACAGTCATGACTGCTAGCTAGAACTTTATGATAAATCACATCTGGGTTTCTCTAATCATGGAGCTGCGTTTGGAGAGGTTCAGGAGTAGTTTTCAAATTTCAATGAATCCCCAAGCACCAGGTTTGAGAATATTAAAACTAAGCTTCAAGAAGGCAGAAGCTTGCGAGAGATCATTGTGCCAAATTCCAAATGCGAGCCTTCTAATGCTCCGAGCGAGCCTCGAGGTTGAGAATATTCACCCGTTTCCGGGCCGTTAACTTGTGTTTTCACCGATGGATCTGGACCTGTCCTGCAGAGGTCACGTTCTCCCTCGGAGTTTCTATGTCTCGTGGTCCCCACCTCTGGTGTTCTTTCGGGATCTATGGCCAAGGCCATGGCAAGGCCTGGAGGACTAACTGGTGGAGTCGCTTTCTAGCTTGTGTGAACTGTTGGCAGGATCTGTCTCGGCTCTCAAGACCAAGATTTTGCAATGCTCCATAATAGTAATGATGAAACGAATGTCGCACTTCCAGGGCTGCTGCTAGGCCTGAATCTACCGCTATGCTGATTTGCTTAGAGGCTTTCCACTGGGAGCAGGCAGGTCGATGTCCCTTTCACCTCTCCTACCTCGAAATATGTTCATGAAATCGAAGTCCATGGCACCGTTTTGTGTCATTCGTCGAGAATTTTTGCACCACACTTTCGACCCGAATGTCGGAGGCTTTAGTTAGGATGAGACTTGACCGTAGTCTGGATTCTTGAAAGTGCTCTAGTTCGCCCAAAGTAACGCATAGACGTGTGACGGGTCCCCTTGCGTGTCCTTATAGACCTCCAGCCGGCTGAGTGTCCAAGACGAGCTGCCAACGAATCCTTAATTAACACTGGTGATAACGCTGTATCTAGTCCATTTCCCATGAGTCTAACATCGTCGTTGACTATTCAGTAAAATTCCAGGTTGCAGGATGTGTGTAACTAACGACTGCAAAGCACAATCCAGTTACTTCTCTCTGCGTGCTCTTTATTCCATTATTCTCAATCCTAAGGTACTTCCCTATGCTATGGAAACAGATGGCGGCTTTCGTCAAGTGCAGATTACTAACCGAGTTAGCAACGAAGCCCTAGCTACTACGACTGGTGATAACGCTGTTTCCGATTCTATTTCGCTGATTTCGAGTCCATTCTCCATGTCATGGAGTCTGAAATCGTCGTTGACTATACATGGTCACTTCATTGTAGGTGGCATAATGTGTGAAACTAATGACTGCAGAGCAAAATCCAGTTACGCTCTCTTCGTGCCGTTTATTCCATTATACTCGATGCTCCAATGAACGAACTACTGAACTTACATCAGCTTTTGCAAGTGCATATTTTTTCTCTCAGTGCAACCGTGCAAAAGCATGCAACACTTGTGTACTTGTGTCGTATCCCCCAAGGGTATGAAGCCTCCTTCGGCAAGTATGGCCACACCTCTTCAACAGGATTTTGCAAGAAAGATTCATCTGATGCGAAATCTGCAGTAAGCAGGGACTTTTAAAGCAGATGCTTCCTGATTGAAGCGGAGTATCTCTTCCTGACAGTGCTACTACAAAGTGACTTTGGTGGAGGTAGAATTTCGTAGCCTCAGATACAGAAACGAAGGCACTAGTGGACTCACTAAGGTCAGAGCAAATTACTTCATGTAGATTCGTCAGACAAACAAATGACTCACCATAATTTTCAACAGACGGATTCTTCGGCTGGAGGCAGAAAAGGAATTTGCTCATGCACTTTATTAAATGCGATATCCACTACTTACTGTAAAGACACGTAAAGATCGTAGTCCTAGTGCTTTGCACACCCGTCACGATAGCCCAGCGTACTGGGATTTCAGTGCTACAAACTAAAGAGCAGCAAAAAGGAAAGTCTTCTTGTGCTTAGTGGTGGTGTACTTTGGCGTTTTCTTGTCACTAAGACCGACCGTGGTCGACTTCTCGGTCTCTCAAAGTCTTCAATCAAAGTCATGCAGTGAGGAACTTTTGCTTACCCTTTTCCTTTTCCTGCCGAAACATAGATTGATCATGAAATACAGAATTATTATCCAAGATGTGGACTTTCTCTCTGTAAAACGGCAATTACAGTCGGATGTTTTGGACAGAAGCCTCACTTCATTCATGTGCCTATATCGAGTGCAAAAATTCATACGTAATTCCCTACTTTCCTCAGTCTTTAACTTTTTAACTCCGTTGATATCTGTTTTGAAAATTCTGCATACCATCTTTTGATAGTATTGAGGCTTGACCTGCACAGAGACGTAATATCTTTGGACTATATCTAAATCTTACCTGCATGGCTTTAGTGTATCATTTCGTTAGTCTGCTTTTGATCCTGCGTCCTTTTCTCAGTTGCATGTTTAATGGACACTATGCAAAATTTCAAAGAGGATCGTAGATACGTAAAGCTCAGATGACTACCCAAAGGCCCTCCGTTGCAAGACGGGGCCCTCTGATTTGGATCTGGAAGCCCGAGCTAGAAGGAACCAAATGCTTGAATCTTGCAAGAATCGGAATGTCATTCAAACATGCGTCTACCACATATGTTACTGCATTGTTTTCTTCTTCCTTTCTATCCTCTTCTTTAAACACGGCTCTTTGTGATGGACCTATCCTTTGTACATGCTTCTGGTTCCGGGTAGAATAGAGGTCTGAAGAGGCGAATCAACTGGAGAAAGTTAAAAGGAGAAAGTTGAAATGCGAGAAGGCGGGAGAATTTTCAGAAGTCTTTTATGTAGACGTCCTGGTACACATGACCGATGTGAGTTCCTTCTAAATTTGATCGTTTACTTGAATGCTGCATCGGACTCTGAAATCCGAACCGTGACTGCTGCGCTCGTTGTGCTCGATGAAGACTCTGACTGTTGGAATGATTTTAACCGCTTGCCTCTGCATAAGTAAGAAGTGAGTGAACCCAACGATCGAGCTTCAAGAAGTTACTTGAAGTTGTCAGCCGAAGTTCCTCTGATTTAATATCAAAGTAGGAACGAAACGTTATTTGACGGTCCAGATATCAAGCCAGGATTCGAGAAGCCTTGGCATCGCAAACGTTTGGACATGTCGCAACCATATACCATGGAGACAATTTTTTCTCCTTTTTTCGTTTTCCTTCTGGGATTCATACCTCTTCCTTGAAATCTGCATCGAGTACCGGCCATCAAAATAATTCTTCTGGAAGCTCACTAAGTGATGCAGATTTTCTAAGCTGCACTGAAGACTGTACTGCATTTTCATCAAAGCATCTGATTCAAAGCTTAGAACAGAATGCCGTCCGCACAGATACATCACCAAATATACCGAATCAGAAACAAACGGATGGAAAATCTCGATCGACGTATATATGCCGACCTCGAGTTGGAGCACATGAACATCATTACCTTTCAGGTAAAGATGTATACGTTGTCAGGTGAGAAAAGAGTGAAATACAGCAACAGAAAAGAGAAAATGAAGAGTTTTTCTAACATTTTCAAAGCTCCCTCCATCAAACAATTTAGAGCGATCGGATACAGATCGTGAATATCGTAAAGACAGGAACGGCATCAGATTCGTCATTGGCTTTTTTCCCCTGCAACTTTCTGATCTTCCACGATCACGACCCTAAACTTTTTATGATAGTGAGAGGGATGAAATTCACGAACGTCTTCAATTACAGCGCTATGGATGCTGCAAAAAGTTGGAGCCATCATGATGCCAAAGATGAATCACCGACCCTGAGATAAAAATCGACATATAGTTCTTGGACCACAAACATTCGACATGTGTGTGGTCCAAGATCTAGAAGTCAACGAAAGCTGTTACTGCTTAGACCCACTCAAAGGACGAGAAAATGGACAAACCCAAGTCACGAAACTAAAGTCTGTACTCACGATCGCGATACTCGAATCGGACCAGGCAGCAGGTTTGCGTCACATATAAATCTGATACCAATTTTTCTTCAGCGGGATGGAGGTTAGACTCGAAGATAGTATCTAGATCCATCTCACGGCAGGAGCAAAACTTCCAAGCGCTGAGAGGAAGTAGTATGGAACTTCTCTGACAGCAGAGCTCTATGGACTCGTAGAATTCGCATCTCAAACTTCTCCGAGAAGCTCAAAACGAGTCACGTGCTAACGAGGTGCAGCCGAGGATATCGATCTTCGGACTAACTTTAGGCTGTAAATCTGTCTCTTGGCTGCAGTGAATCGCCCACTTATACTGCACTATACCCGTCGTAACCAGCAATTTATCAGCTCACTGGAGCTCACGTCTGAGATTCCCGCCGTGCTCGAAGTGAATTACGTCTCTAGACCGGGTCCCAGCGAGAGAGGCGGGCATAAAATCCGGTCAAAGGCTCAGCATTTGGCACTGGGTTCCTGTTCTGGTCGTCACTTTACTGTGGGCATCTTGGACGAGAGTTCACTCGGACTCTCCGAGCTTGAGGTGCACTCTTTCCATGATTCCCTGGGGGGAGCTCTACCTCCCTCCTCTTGCAGTCATCGATCGAGCCGACCACACGCTTTACTATTCTTCTCATCTCGAATGCAAGCTTTTGTTTCTCCAAAACCGGGTGCTGACTTTTTCCTGGAGATAATTAAAGTCGAGGATTCATGGAGTCTGTGAACCGATGGCATGCGATGATGCCACCCGTGTCCTCCTTCCTCTTCAGATGCAGATCTGATCTGCAACTCCCGCTCAAATTGACGCGTTCTGATCACCTCCTCGCGCAATCTCACCTGCACACATCGTTCCAAGATGGACTAGGAACTCAGAGCCACCAGATTCGCCACGACGCTGTACGCTAAATGGATCCAAGTGTGCTCGATTTCGTCGACTATCTAATCTCGGCCAGACTCCGGCGATAGTACGGCGAGAGCGTTGATCAGTGCCTGGAGTGGGAGTCGGGTGCGAGCGGGGGCAGCAGCAGATTCGCTTGTGAATTGAGCTGCTCGAAGGTGGACGGGTCGGGGGAGGCGACGGAAATGGATCCGCAGGTGTGGGAACATCTGCCCGATCACGAGGAGATTCTGCGGCTGGTGCTGGCTCGCCTTCCGTGGTGGAGCAACGCGCGCCTCCGAGCCGTCAGCAAGCTGTGGAATGCCACGCTCTCGGAGCCGCCGTTCCTCACCTGGGCCTCCATGCTCGCGGACGCGAGCTTCTACACCAACCACCCGAATCTCACCTGGACCCATCGAAAGCGGTCTCCGTCCCAGACCCGATCGACGCCCAGCCATCCCCGCCCCGTCTGCCTGCTGAGCACCAGCGAGACTCGGTGCGCGGTGGCCAATTTCTCGAGCTCCAGATGGTCCCTGCTCCCCGCGCTCTCGACCCTCCCCTTCGGCAGATGGGACGAGTTCACGGTGACGGCGGCGGCCGAGGGGCTCGTCCTGCTGGAGCGGAACATCGAGCACCACGACACGCACCACGACCTCTACACGCTCGACAGATTCCTCTTCAATCCGGCGAATTCGAGCTGGAGGAAGCTCCCCCCGGTGCCGAAGACGGAATCGACATACGGCAGGACGTACTCGGTCCTGCGGCAGCCTCTGATCATGGCGTCCGATAAGGACCGCAGCGTGAGAGTGGTGGCCATGGAGTTCATGCTCGTGGGCAGCCGAGCCGGGCTCACGGGCCGCGAGCTGCAGCGGATTTACACCTACCGATTGGCGCAGGGGGCGGTCTGGGAGCTTTCGGTGTCGGACGACGCGAGGTTCCACCAGATTCGCACCGTGGAGAGTGTGGTGTTCTCGGACGATGTGTACATCCACTCGAGGTATAGGGAGGATGGGTCGCCGGGGCATCGGCTGTTCCGAACCTCGCAGCTCGAGGACTTCGAGGTGGACACGGATTTCCTCTTCCAGTACGCCAGCGTCCCGATTCTGCACTTCTTCCAGCACCGGGGGCAGCTCATGTTCGCGCTCGGGACGAGGAAGAACGGCCGCACCCCGCAGCGCCAGCGGATCCGCCTCGGCAGGTTCGACCATCGGCACGGGAGGTGGCACAAGGAGGTCGACGACATGCCTCACGCCATGGTGCAGAGCTTGTACCGCACTCTTGCCGACGAGGGAGTGTGGCGGATCTACTTCGACGTCGAGGGCGATTTTCTCTGCTTCGGCAATCAGATGAAAGCCGAGCTCTTCGTCTTCTACAACCTCTGCACCTCCCGGTGGTCCTCGAGCTCCGCCCGAGTCTACGACGGCCAGAACGACAGCGAGCAGAGCGTTTTCGCGTGGCAGCCCCGGACGGACTTCGTTCTCTGAACTTTGTACAGTCGGCGTTCATCATCATGAGGCACGACGGGGCCGTCCAGATTTCTGGTTTTGCCACCCACGGGAGATTGTAGATATCGGGGATCTCGACGTCGACCAGAGCGAGCGTGCGCTTTAGAATCCAGTAGCTGATTCGAACCGAGTGGGACCATTCGTGAACTGATCCGAGCCCAGGGAGGCCTATTTGCAGAGGAGTTTCCAAGACTTCTGCGAGCTGTCAGTGAAGCGTCGAAGACACCAACTCCTCGCTCGGATGGATCCGAGTAGTTCCAGACGAAAGGTTTCGCCTTTTCGTGTGTATGTGGCGTTGATTTGCAACGAAAGACTTGTTGTATAGTTCTCGATAATACAATGCTTGCATTTCGCCGAGAAAAAAGTTGACGTGATTTGGACTCACCGTTGGAAATGTTAGATGCGGAGACGAAGGTCGGAGCAGCTGGTTAAAAATTCGTTAACTAGACATTGAAGCTTTTCACGACAAACCTGTTGCAGGAATTCACTGCCGGAAGGTTGAAGACATTTGACGGATATAATGACTTCTCACCTCTCTGTTTTTTAATATTAGACGGAGAATGTGGGATTTTTTACTATGATAGACGGGCGAATGTATCTGCAAACCGCATGGTGAGATTTTATCCCATGCGTCGCCTTTCTCCTGTCCAGATTGCAAACTCCACGGGTGGTATTATTTAATGCCCCAAGTAGGTACAATTCATACGCGGAAATATGGAGAGCCAAAATGAACTCTTAGAACATTCCCCACATGACCAAGGTTCTCACCTCTTTGGGTCGTCACAGGTGTGTTGGAAAGAGTCTTTACAACACACCACATTGTGGGTTCCTAGACCGTGGAGAAAACTCTCGTAAGAGTTGATAACTTGATTCAGTCCTAACTTTGAGTCGCCAGTGCTCTCCTGGCTAGTCATTCCTTCCTCGAAAAGCCCACCATCATCTTTCGATATTTTAGAGCATATTTCAGCCAAGGGATGATAGATGTTACAATTTCCATCTGTTGCACTGAGTGTTTGGAATCAACCGGTCGTGGCACATCACACAAGGGCTGCCCTCAGGTGTGCTCGGCCTAACACACGAACTGACTTTATCACATAAATGTGTTATCCAAAATCAATATAGCAAAAAGGAGAGGAAGACTCCATCAAGTCTTAAAGGATTAAACAAACATTGATGGGGCTAGGCCCCAATAGCATCACAATGGGGAATATGTAGAGCAAGTAAGGTATCATAACCTGTCAAAGTCAACATCCATAGCTCCTTATATCTCCAAGGCTAGAGCAACAAAGAATTGATCTCTATTCATACCCCTATATTGGATACATTGGCTTATGTTGGTCCACTCATTGACCATCCACTAGTATGGGTAATCATCCTATAGAAACTATATCATGTGTAGTATATGTAACCATACTATAATATGATCTTTCCGAAACAAGTATAGGTATACCCTAACTCAATTCCACCGCTCCTTTCATATGAGGTATTCAACTTCTTCTACCATAGCAAACACCACGTCCCTAAGGTCAAAAAGAAAATAACAGTTTGTAGAAGAATGTGCATTAGAGTCATGATCATCGAGTGGAAATGTATTCTTTTAGAATCATGATGAGATTCCAAAAAAATCATCGAAAGTAAATCTGAGTGAGATTCAGCCCGGAGGTTACAAGAGCTATGAGTTGGACTCTCAAGAATGTATGTAATTGAATGAATAATCAATATATTTTGATTATTGCAAGTTGTGGATGAATAAATAATTCTGTAAATTTATCCATAAAAGTATCTCTGTTTTATCTAATGTATGTTGCTCACCCTTTCACAACTTCTAGTTTAGTGACAATTACTAAAGTGCAAGAGTTTTCAACCAAAGTTACTGCGGTCAATGATTTTTTTCTGAGATGAGATCAAGTTTAATTATCCACAACCAATTTTTCACTTGTAGTAATACAAAAATTTAACCCTCGATTCATTTGTCCTTTTGTGATGTTGAAATGAGCTGATGAGTCGTCTTACAAATTGGAACTCCCATTGTATATGAAAATATATAATGTATTTTATGTGTCATGATTTCGAAAATATGAACCATGACCCAAGAAGTTGACAAATCCATTAGCAAGTATTCCTTTAGGTAATGATGAAGAATTTAAAGTCAACAAGATATTCAAAAAATGGATTTGGGGTCAAAAAATGTAATATTTAATTCAATGAAAAAGATATACAAAATATAAACTAAAAATTCAGCCAATATATGTCATACAAATATCATTATTTCACTCATAAACTAAATGTCTGAAAAAAAAATTGGACTTTTAAGATTCCCAGTAGAATCCACAGTTGAAGCTATGGGACCATCATAACCAGTCATGACTTAATTTCACAAATTAGAGGGAGATAGATTACTACTTACTAGACCAGCAGTGTATACAGCGGAAAATTCATGGTCTAGATTATTACTTATAGACATGTGGCGTTCCAAACTGTTATGTGTAAAACTCCATGAAGCTGCGCCAAAAATTTTGGAATCGGCTGTCAGGCATCTAGAGTCAGGCGATTCTCCAATAACTACCACAACATTAGTCCAATTTTCAGCCGCACATACATCAGTGGCATCATCTACCGGCCTGAAAACTATGTTAACTGTTTCTATACCGTCTACGAGGTTTCTGAAACGAGCAGAGTGAATATCAAGCGATACAAACGAACAGCAAACGCCTTCAGCAATGTTTCTAGAAACCCACTTCTGACCCGTGCACTCGGCGCTAGTGAAGGCTTCTATGTCCACATCGATCACTATACGCGCCCATTGTGAAGCAAATATCATGAAGAGAAGAACTCTTGATCTCGCACTGGTTACACTGCAGGTTACACTGCACATTGTGAGTGTTGCATTCATGGCAGTCAAGGCTTCAATAAGCGTAAGTCAGTTCCAGATGACAGAGAAAAACATTACAGCGTCCTTTAAATATTTTGATCACTGGATACTCTCAAAATTGCTATCATGGTCTGAAATGGACGAGATCTGAATATCAGATTTGATTGATTCTCATCTTGGCATATACTGAAGTTAATCTAGTTGGAATAATAATATGTCTATGCTCTGAATGAATACCTCCTTACTTTTGACAGGTGATTTTTGTTGCTTCACATGCTACAAAAATTACATTTGATTTAAGATATAATTGGTGGACCCTTTTCATAAGAAACTGCTGAAATTCTAGCCTATTCCGCCGAATCAAGGTCTTGCTATACTATTTCCAGACACGAAACACGTTCTGCTCGACAATGCCTCGCATATCAGAAATTGGAAGAAAACTAGAATAAATGCTTTTAAGAGACTCGAACTTTTGTCTGCATCGACTTGGAGATATCGACGTTCTTGTTCTTAAATCGGCGCACTCGTTACAAGCTTTGTACTTCTTACACCAGCCAGTGTGCCAATAGCAATGGATATGTATTGTGGTAGGTGCCGCAGTAATTGATAAGGAAGACTCTTGTTACCAAATATAATAGAATTACATTTCTGTTTTGAAATAGGTCTTCCCACTAAAGCTTTAATTGCTTTTTGATTTCAGTCAAGCCAATTGCTCTCTTTTCAAATAATCATGCCATTAGAGGACTATTTATTCAAGTCAGACACCCCTTCGTTTACTTCTGGTTTTTGAATAAGGTTTCACAATAGGAAGCCCTCTTGCTTATGGAAACGTCAATTTACCAAAGGGTACTTGATATAGCTGGGTTAGAGCTACTTCAAGAGCCCTAAAAGAAAAAATAGAAGAAAATGATTTTGATTGAAGGTTAAATCTGACACTGGAACCCTGGAAGTCTATAATAAGTCCTAAAGCAGACCCGAAAACAACATCTACAAAATTTGATATTATTTCCACAGTTGTCCTTAGACAAATAAGATAATAAGATTAGCCTTTGGAGTAACCTACGAACATCAGGCGTTAGGTCCAAGATTTTTTTTGCAACAACCAGGTACCTTGGAACCGTATGTCGTACATATATCATTATTTCACTCATAAACGAAGTGTCTGCATATATAATTCCACTTTTAAGATTCCAAGTAGAATTGACAGTTCAAGCTCTGGGACCATCATGACTGAATTTCACAAATTAGATGGAGATAGATTGCAACTTACTAGACCAGCAGTGTATACAGCGGTCTTAGGCAGTGGCAAAACTAACGTCCAGCAGGATGCTAAATAACGTTCAATTAATCACAAGGTAGAGCGGTACAGAAGCAGGTTAACGATTTGTCCAATTTGTATATCTCAGAATTTCATATATTTTACTTGTTTGGGGTAAATTTGTATCATACTTCATCTTATGAACCTAAATGCCCAAAAAAAATTTCTTTCTTTATATAGGTGGTTATAATCCACTTCTAATCCAATTGTCACTATGGCTCCAATCCACTTCTAAACACAACCAGGTCTGCAAACCACGTTTGTGTAGTAGTGCAAACACTTCATCACAAACTATCTCATTTAATAAGTACTTAAAAGTACTCAAATACAATCACATACCATACATCTAGCCACAAAATGTTGCAGCTCAATTTGCATACCTTTCCACCAATAGTGACTTTGAAGTAAGCTATATGTCCGCTGTCGTGTTGTGACGCGGCTACTATGAGAAGATGATGACATGTGTCATCTTCAGAGCTGTTGTCATGACTGCGATACTTTAGGTTAGCATAAACGACGGCGCACTGTAAGGTTGTTAAGAGTCCACCGTTGGATCAACTTTGTAGGGTCAGGATGTTGAAAAGGCTCCAAGAGATATTATCTTGGACCTTATCAGATATAAAGCACAGTCAGGATAGAAAGGGTATAGGAGAGTGCTAGACACATCACTTTGCTGACTAAGGAGCATATCTGATCAAAGTGGAGCCAACGCAGGACATGGATAGAGGACAACATGATCCTCCAGATGTACCGATGCCTAATCCATTTGTGATCAACATCCGTTGTCTTCATCGTGATCACTTTTGGGCGTGGTTAGTGTATCATTTTGGAGATAACTTTCTGCAACAAGTGATAAACTCTCCAGACCCGATTATTCTTCCAGTTGTTTCCTACGGTGCGATTTGGGACGTAACAATATACGTTTTGATTTAGTTTGGGCGCTATGGATATGAACTTACCAATAGTGGTGGCTTTCAATACATGGGTTCCAATCCATCACTATTGCTTACCGAAAACAAGCCATAGGGAGTTGATTGTAAGGAACTTTGGCGAGGAGTATTATTCTCAAGTTATAAACTCCCCGGTTCCGTTTGTAGTTTCGTTCATACTTAGCCGGTTTCGAGTTGTCATTTTGACTCTTTATTAGTGGCAACTCGTATTGTGTATAGGATGGCTAAGTAGTGTGTTTAGGATAGTTGTAAAGCTCTAAGTTAAAATGGAGCTAATTTGGCCACACTAGAGGTCAAATTAACACTCTTCATTCTCATTGGTCTTGGAGTTTGGGCCAATAAGGATACTTGGGCAACTTCTTCGAGGTTTTGAGTAGTTTTGGAGACCTTTCAAGGGAACATTCAAAGATCTAAGGATTGGGTTGGAGAGTTGACGGGACGAGCTACGACTTGGGCTCAAGAATGGATGGATTTGAAGGATTTGTCACTCTGAGGTGGTGATTCAAAGTTAGAGTGAGAAATTTAGACCTTTGAGTGTATTTGGAGTGTTTCTGAAAATCTTACGAGGGTTTTGGGAGATCTGAGTCTACTGAGTTACAGTTTACGACTTAGGCTTGGGTTTTGATCAAAGTTTTGACTCAATTGGATGAGTTTTGAGTACGGAGTGATAGCTTGAAGTTTGTGTATACAGTCAGAGTTGCAAGATTGCATTGACTGTCATGAAGTTAGTACAGAGATCATATCTTTTAATATTAGAAAGTTATGTTAATAAAACTTTTCACAATTCAAGTTCTCATGATGAGTGACCTTGTCATAAAATCTGGGAGCAATTGGAGTCAAGGATTGGGATGTGTGATGGGTTTTGTACACAGGAGTCTGCATATTGCCTTGTGATACAGTGTGCAAATCAACAATTGTTCTGAGAGATCTAGAGAAGGAAAATTTCTGAAACCTTTTTGAGAGACTGAAAGGGTTGTGGAGAAATTTTCTGTAAAGTTTAAGCGAGAGTAATTGGTCAAATCATCGGCTATCATAATCTTCTTCCGCTGAAGTTTTACCGGTTTATAACGAACTCGAATGTGGAGTGCTGAGGAGAAGAAGAAGAAATTATCGACTCACACGAGGTTCTAGAGGGTTCTTCTACAGCTAGGCGCTCCGGCGTTCTCAGAGCAAAGAAATGTCCATGCGACATAAGTGGTGAAGTCGACGTGAACCCTCTAAGGTGGAGGAACTTTCATGAGTTCTCTTGTTGCGAGTTTTCAGTTTCATGAGTTTGGTTTATGGTTGACTGTTAAGTTTAGAGTAAGGTGTAGATTGCAAGGTTAGGTTGTGGGTTGGCCTTGAGATATTAGGGTGCAAGTTCAAGTTTTTTTGGACTTGAGATATAAAATAAGTCAAAAATCAGATTGTAAGAACTCTATAGTGATAGTTTAGCGCAGAACATTGAGTTTATGATATGTCAAATGCCAAGTGCTGGCAAGAGTCAGTTATGGGTGGGTTGGGAAAATTCAAGTATGGAGGGTCGTTGTTTGCTTCTTGTGTTTGGATCCCCTCCTTACTGGCATCTTGTGTGTGCGCCATGCTGGATTTGTGTGGACGCCTGATTCTATAGGAGTGCTCCGGACTTGATCACCAATTAGCACTCTAGTGCGTGCTGCGTATTTCTCTTGTGAGAAGTTGGAATTGATGGCCAACTCTCCCAAGAGTGCTTGAGGTGATGGCAAGTTAGGTTGCCCAATCCATTAGGCACAGACCACGGGGATCTAGATTTAGATCAGAGTAGATAGACGCAGAAGGTTGGATACTTGGGGAATTTGAGGGGTCAACGATCATTGACAACAAGCTGAGTGAATGTTCGGGATCACAAGGACGGTTACAATGAGTGGAGAGGGGTCGAGCAGAGCAAGCGAGGTACCTAAGAAGCAACTTGATCCGGCAACAGCGGAGATGTTTCAAGCGTTCACGCTCTTCCTTCAACAACAACAATTGCGGGACCGAAGGGAGAATTGACCACAAAGGGCGCCAAGAAGTCGTGGTGGGGAAGATGGATCAGTTTGACAGAGGGATGTCTCAAAGTACTTGAGGTACTACGTTAGGGAAATGGAGCTGAACCGTGTTCAAAAAAAAGAGATGATAGAAATGTTTCGCCTTCTGCGGTGCCGGAGATTAGAAGCCATGTGAAATCCCCCGCAAATAACACTTTGGTGAGGGTTGGGAAACATATTCCCGTGCCTTGAGGGATGAAGTACATTTCTTAGAAGATTATGATAGAGTCACTAAGAAGTCCTTCATGGAGTGGGTCGAAAGGCCCAATAAGAAGTCTCATGCAACCGAGGCTTCTTAGGGAGTTTTCGAGACAATTCTCACAATTGTCTCGATTGGAGAAGATCACCTTGGAGTCACATAAAACGAGTTGTTTCTCCGACTCGCTGATGTTGAGTTGCAAGAGAAGCTAGAGTTGCTTCTCGAAGACAAAAATGAGGAAGAAGGGCTAACAGGTAGTTGGAAGGATGTTGAGGAGGCAGTTGAATTCTTGGCAAAGAGAGAAAGAAGGAGAGAGAAGATTGTGATGAGAAGACCCCTTCAAACGGCTGTTTGTATTGCTCCAGCACCTGTTACTATGCAAGTGGTTCCAACCTCCAACATTCAAGCTCCGGTTGTGAATTACAGAAAGGAAGAATCATCCATCGATGAGATCATGCGAGGGATGAAGGAGCTTAAGATCAAATTTGCGATGTTGGAAGAGAAAGACATGGGAGGGGAGAAGAAGACTTCCACCAAGCAAGCATATGTGCAACGGTGCATATGGTGTGATAGCACTGATCATCCACGGAGGGATTGTGGAAACTTTGCACAAACATTGCAAAGTGGAGAAATTATCTGGAAAGGGAAGTTAGCCCTCAAGGACGTTGTTGTGTTGTGATGCGGCTACTATGAGAAGATGATGACATGTGTCATCTTCAGAGCTGTTATCATGACGTTGATACTTTAGGTTAGGATAACCAACGGCGCATTGTAAGGCTATTAAGAGCCACGGTTGGATTGTCTTTGTAGAACTTGAGGATGTTGAAAAGGCTCCAAGAGATATTATCTTGGACATTATCAGATATAAAGCGCGGCCATGGTGGAAAGGGTATGGGAAAGATCTAGACACATCACTTTGCTGACTAAGGAGATTATATGATCAAAGTGGAGTCGACGTATGACATGGATAGAGTACAACATGATACTCCAGATATACCATATTCATTTGTGATCAACATCCGGTGTCTTCATCGTGATCACTTTTGGGCATGGTTAGTATATCACTTTGGAGATAACTTTATGCAACAAGTGATAAACTCTCCAGACCCGATTATTCTTCCAGTTATTTCCTACGGCGCGATTTGGGACCTAACAGTATACGTTTTGATTTAGTTTGGGCGCTATGGATATGAACTTATCAATAGTGGTGGCTTTCAACACATGGGTTCCAATCCATCACTATTGTTTACCGAAAACAAGCCATAGGGAGTTGATTGTTAGGAATTTTGGCAAGGAGTATTATTCTCAAGTTATAAACTCTTCGGTTCCTTTTGTAGTTCCGTTCATACTTAGTCGGTTTCGAGTTGTCATATTGACTCTTTATTAGTGGCAACTCATATTGTGTATATGATGGCTAAGTAGTGTGTTTATGATAGTTGTTAAGCTCTAAGTTAATATGAAGCTAATTTGGCCACACTAGGGTCAAAATGACACTCTTCATTCTCATTGGTCTTAGAGTTTTGGCCAATAAGGGCACTTATGCAACTTCTTTTAGGTTTTGAGGAGTTTTAAAAGTCTTCCAAGGGAACATTCAGAGATTTGGGGATAGGGTTGGAGAGCTGACGGGAAGTGTTATGACGTGGGCTCAAAAACGGATGCATTTGAGGGGTTTGGCATTCTGATATGGTGATTCAAAAATAGAGAGAAAAATTTAGACCTTTGAGTGTATTTGGGGTGTTTCTAAGAATCTTACTAGGGTTTTCAGAGATATGATTCAATTGAAATATAGTTTACAACTCAAGCTTGTGCTTGGATTGAAATTTTGACTCAATTGGATGAATTTTGAATACGGAGTGATAGCTTGAAATTTGTGTATACAATCAGAGTTGCAAGATTGCACAGACTGTCATGAAGTTAATATAACATTTTGCTTTCAGAAAATTTCATCAATAAAACTTTCCACAATTGAAGTTTGGATGATAATGACTTTCTTATGAAATTTAAGGGCAATTGGAGTTAAGAATTGGGATGTGTGATGGTTTTAATATACATGGGTTTGAATATCGTCTTGTGTAACTCGATAATTATCCTAAAAGATCTAGAAAAAATATATATATGAAACTTTTCCGAGAGAACAAAAAGGTTGTAGAGCAATTTTTTGTGAAGTTTAGGCGAGAGTTATTGGTCCAATTATTGGATATCATAATCTTCTTCCGTTGAAGTTTTACCGATTGTAATGAACTCGAATGTGGAGTGCTGAGGAGAAGAAAAAAAGATTGTTATCTCACACGACGTCGTTATCTCTGGAGTTATCTTAGACAATTTGATACTCAAATAGGTTGATCTCCCATTTCCAATGGGTTTAGATCATCCTCACTATACAATAACTCTCTTTGAATGACCATAAACCAAGAAAAAATAAATCTGAAAATCAAAACGGTTTTTTTCACTTTCATACCCCCATACACTTAAGGTATTATAACCCACATGTAGCTTAGCTCATGATAAACACTTGTGCAAAATTTCAAATCCTAATTTCACTCTTGCATATAATGATGATCTATGTATATGTTTTCCCCATAGTTGTCTTTCAAATCCTATCATGACACTAGTAATTCTAAACATAATAATTTTTGATGTAGATGTGATATGACTGTAATTTTGGCGGACTCGAACGCATATGAGTTTAGAGTGGAGTTTGAAGAAAGTACACTAAAAGTTTCCCAAAGAACAAAAAGTGAGAGTTGTTTCTATTGTGGAGAGTAGGGACATAAGCTTGTAGGTTGTCTTGAACCTTCATATAGGAACATTGTCTTTCCATAAATCAAGGAGTGGAACATATTGTGACAATTTTGGAGTGACAGTACTTCCCATATGACACAAGTGTAGTGGGGTCAAAGCTGGAGTCACTAGTGGAGTACTTTGAGGATAAATTGAGTGTAGATGCAAAAAAGTTGAAATCTCTAGGTGACTCAAGTTTCAATTAAAGATGGAGATCACTTTCATAAAGATTGAAAAGATGTCGATGAGGGTAAGACTCATCGTGTGTTTAGGAGAAGAGAGAGTGTTTAGGAGAAGAGAGAGCCATGGCAATCTTGGACTAACCAATTCCATTCATTTTTCCATAGATGAATTACTCGAGAATAGAGCTAGTTTGTTTGTGTTGTATTATGAAGTCTCATATAAATTTCAAACAACAACAACAAAAGAAGTTTGAATGGGGAAGCTTACAATGCTTTATAGGAGAGAGAATGAGGATGTAGAAGCTTTTGTGAGGAACTTCAAAAGAGCATGAGTAGGAAACAATGAGACAATGAAGTCTAAATGGGCTATCATTTTGCCTGACTTCTTGGAGAATTCCGTATTGAAGTGATAGAATGAGTACAAGAAAATACAAGTAGAGTAAGACACTTGGGAGAGTTTGACAGAGAATCATATTGAAAACATTCTTCCAGAAAAATTCTTCCATATTGAAAAATTATGAGAAGTTGATGTGTGAAATCATCTTTTTGAAGCAAGGGGAGAATGAAAAGATGAGGTCATATTTGGAAAGAATGGAGAACCTGGAGTGATGTTTTCGTACAATATTGAGAAAGAGTGGAAACGAGATGGAGTCAACCATAGTGAGTATTGTGGCAATGTTGACGAAGAACTTCATTGGATCTTTGAAGACTCAAATTCAAAACAAGATGAGATATGAAAAACCTTTTTATGAGGTTGAGGCTATTCACATTGCTATGCAAATGGAGGAGATACTAGAAGATGATTCTAGCTTGATGACTAGAGAAGTAACACCACTTGTTGCAGTAAGAATGGCAACTCCTACCATTGAATTGATAAGCACGAATTGATAAGCTCTGTACATTTTTTACCGATAGCTATCTTTCAAAACCCGTCAGGACCCTAGCAAATTCTAGACATCATAACTTTTGATGTAGATGTGATATGACTGTTATTTCAAGTGCAAAACATATCCCATCTACTAATCTAAAATCAATAAAATTCTCGGAAAAACTTTGGAAAATAAAGTTTTCCTCCCAAATATGCACTATAGCACTCTCACCTCGTCCCTAATAACAATTAAGTAAAAAAATGTACAAAATAACTTCCAAGCTATCATATAACACTACCGAATACACAAATGGTATATTATTACGCATCATGATCTCGGTTCGTTCTTTCCCCACTTTCCTCTCCATATGAGTTCTCATCGTTGCACTCTCACGGGCAATAAACTGGATTTGAATCATCTCTACTCCTTCTAGATTGAGGTCATGGCAACGGAACCAAAAATGTGACTTCCGGACTAACTCTCACTCAGGTTTATCTCCGATGGCTTTTTAGAAGCTCATCATGAATCTAGAAGGACTTGTTTCCACCCTATGACCATGAGCCTAATGCACATTCTTTATACAAACTCTCAAAGTCCAAACTCCATTATGCAAATTCTCACCAAGAGTTAAATATCACTCAAAAGGAAGGGATACTTTGGTAATCAAAGTCTTCATTGAATCAAGGCTCCACTCCGAACATGACTACTCCAAGAACCAAACTTCCCAAAACAAGGTCTCTCCAAAACTAAGATCGCAGAACTAAATTCTCCCAAAACTAACTTCCTTGAAAATTAACTTGAGAAGTGCTTCTCAACCTCTCTATTTATACTACTTAGAATCTTACCCTAGTAACTACAAGTAATCACCATGTAACTTTCTTTTACCAAGTTTAAACAAGGTAGAGATCACAAACCCTAATGAAAAGGGTACATGGCAACATGCAATTGGTCCACTTGGATATTCTAGAAATTCTACTACTCCCTAATTGACTTTTAGTGTACCAAGTCAATCTCGCCCCTAGATTTAAGGGTCTTCACCAAGTCCAACCAATGAGAAGTAGTCCAAGTCAAGTATAGTCAAGATACCCATGTGATGAAATCTGTTCCTTGATTCTTACTAAACAACAAAATAGTAGTTCTTATCTGCCACACCAAAAGTTACTCTATATTTTCCTCCAACTTAACCATAATTAGCTAAACATAATCATGACTAAGATAAACTTAGGCACAATTTAGATATACTTACATTTTATCCTATATGTACAACCATGGGTCTTACAGATCTTGACCCTAGAAATCTTATCAATCTTGATGGCATCATCTATAACAGTGGCAATCAAATAACCTCTCTTGCACCCGTTCGAATCATTGTCCGTTTTTTCATCTTATATGCCTCAATAGTTCTGTGCATAACTGTTTCTTTTGCATTCAACATTGTTCCTTACAATTATTACTCTAAATGTCGATACTCTTCTAAACATCTTCTTACTCAACAACCCACTGTTGTGTTGTGACATTGCTACTATGAAAAGATGATGACATGTGTCATCTTCAGAGCTATTGAGATGACGGTGATATTTTAGGTTGGGATGACCGAGGGCTCATTGTAAGGCTGGTAAGAGCCCACGGTTGGATTGACATCCTAGGTCAGGATGTAGATACGGATCCAAGAGATATTATCTTGGACCTTATCGGATATAAAGCTTGGTCGGAGTGGCAAGGGAAGGGATGACGTCTAGGACGTTGTTGACTAAGGAATTTATCCAATCGAAGTGAACTGACGTGGGACATGGATAGAGAACGACATGATCCTCCAGATGTACCGATGCCCAATCCGTAAGTGATAAATATCTTGTGTATACATCGCAATCACTTTAGGATGTGGCTAGTATTCCACTTTGGAGATAGCTTTATGCAAGGGGTGATGAACTCCTTGCACCCTTTCATTTTGCCAATTGTTTCCTATGGCGCAACTTGGGACTTAATAGTATACATTCTGATTTGATATATGCGTTATGAATTTGAACTTGCTGGTAGTGGTGGTTTTCAACACATGGTTTTCTATCTATCACTATTGTCTACCAAAGGCAAGTAATATGGAGTTTTTTGGTATGAATTTTGGCGAGGAGTATTATTCTCAAATTATAAACTTCCGGTCTCTTTTGATGTTCCGTTCATAATTGGCCGGTTTTGAGTTATTATTTTGACTCTTTATTAATGACAACTGATATTCTCTATATGATGATTAAGTAGTGTGTTTAGGATAGTTGTAAAGCTGTAAGTTAGCATGTGGCTAATTTGGCCCTTCTAGAGGTCAAAATGACACTCTTCATTTTCATTGATCTTGGAATTTGGACCAATGAGAACACATGGTCGAGTTCTTTGGGGTTTTGAGGAGTTTTGGGAGCCTTCGAAAGGAATTTTTCGACATTGAAGGATATGGTTGGGGAGCTGATGGGAAGAGATTTGGGCTCAAGAATGAAGACAATTGAGCAAATTGTCACTCTATTATGGTGATTTGAAGTTAGATAGTGAAATTCTAAACCATTTAGAGAGTTTGGTTTGCCTCTGAGTGTTTCGTGAGGATTTTGACAGATCGGTGTCATGTTGTGACACAGCTACTATGAGAAGATGATGACATGTGTCATCTTCAAAGCTGTTGAGATGACGGTGATATTTTGACGATATTTTAAGTCAAGATGGCAGACGTCTCATAAAAAAAGCTGTTTAAGTAGTACGGTTGGATTGTCATCCAGAAGTATGATGTAGATAAGGATCCAAGGGATATCTTCTTGGACCTTATCGGATATAAAGCATGGTTGGAGTCGAAATGAAAGGGGATATAGAGCGTTCTTGACTACTAAGGCGAGCTTATCCGATAGAAGTGGAGCCAACGTGGGACATGGATAGAGGGCGGTATGATCCTTCAGATATATCGATGCCCAATCTGTTTGTGATAAGCATCCGGTATTTACATTGTGATCACTTTAGGGTGTGGTTAGTGTATCACTTTGAAGATAGCTTTATGGAAGTTGTGATAAACTTAGGCCTTTCATTCGCGCCAATTGTTTCTCTGGCTATCGTGTTGTGATGCGGCTCTTATGAGAACATGATGACATGTGTCATCTTCAATCTCGTTGTCATGACTGGCGATAGTTTTAGGTTAGGATAACCGAGTATAATGTAAGGTCGTTAAGAGCCCACCGATTGGATCTACTTTATAGGGTCGGGATGTTGAAAAGGCTCCAAGAGATATTATCTTGGACCTTATCAGATATAAAGCGCAGTTAGGATAGAAAGGGTATGGGAGAGTACTAGACACATCACTTTTTGCCGACATGAGCATATCGATCAAAGTGGAGCCAACGCAGAACATGGATAGAGACAACATGATCCTCCAGGATGTACCGATCTTATAATCCATTTGTGATCAACATCCGTTGTCTTCATCGTGATCACTTTTGGGCGTGGTTAGTGTATCATTTTGGAGATAACTTTCTCAACAAGTTGATAAACTCTCCGCATCCGATTATTCTTCCGCTTGTTTCCTACGGTGCGATTTGGGGATTTAACAATATACGTTTTGATTTAGTTTGGGCGCTATGGATATGAACTTACCAATAGTGGTGGCTTTCAACACATGGGTTCCAATCCATCACTATTGCTTACCGAAAACAAGCCATAGGGAGTTGATTTGTTGAACTTTTTGGTGAGTATTATTCTCAAGTTATAAACTCCCCGGTTCCGTTTGTAGTTTCGTTCATACTTAGCCGGTTTCGAGTTGTCATTTTCATTAGATATCATAGTCTTCTTCCACTGAAGTTTTACCGGCTATAATATGGAGTGTTGAGGAGAAGAAGAAGAGATTGTCGACTCACACGAGGTTCTAGAAGGTTTTTCTGACAAACTAATGGGCTTATCTCGAGCAAAGAAATGTCCATGCGATAGCACGACTTGGGACTTAACACTCTCCGTTTTGATTTGATATTAGCATTATGGACCTGAACTTGCCGTTAGTGACGCCTTTCAACACATGGGTCCCTGTCCATCACTACTATCTACTAAAGGCAAGTCATAGGGAGTTGATTGTTATGAATTTTGGCGATGAGTATTATACTCAAGTTATAAACTCCACGGTCCCTTTTGTTGTTCCGTTTATACTTAGCCGCTTTCGAGTTGTTATTTTGACTTTGTATTAGTGACAACTTATATTACCTTTATGGTGGCTAAGTAGTGTGTTTGGCTAGTTGTAAAGCTCTATGTTAGTTGTGGCTAATTTTACCTAATTAGTGGTCAAAATGGCACTCTTCATTCTCATTGGTTGGAAAATTTAGACCAATAAGAGCGCTTGTTGTTCGGGGTTTTGAGGTGTTTCGAGAGCCTTCGAAGGGAGTTTTTTCAGGATTGAAGGATATGGTTGAAGTGCTGACGAGGAGAGCTAGGATTTTGGCTCAAGAATGAAGGAGATTGAGCAAGTTACCACTCCGGTGTGGTGATTTGAAGTGGGAGAGTGAAATTTGGACCGATTGGAGAGTTTGAATGAATTCTGAGCGTTCTATGAAGTCTTTGACAGATCAGATTCAATAAACACAGAGTTTACAATTTGAATTTGTGATTTGATCAAAATTTCAGCTCGATCGGTTGAGTTTTGAGTGCAAAGCATTAGTTTGAAATTTGTGTACACAGTCTGAATTGCACGATTGCACAGACTATTATAGATTTAGTTCGACAATCATAACTCATGCTATTGACAAGATTGGTCAATAAAACTTGACAGAGTTGAAGCTTGGATGATAAGTCGTTTTCTTGTGAAATTTGAATGCAATTGGATCAAAGGATTGGAGTTTATAGCGGTTTTAGTACGCAAGGGTCTGCATATCGCCTTGTGATATAGGGTATAGTTCGACATTTGTAACGAGAGATCTAGGAGCAAAAAGCATGTGAAACTTTCCCGAAAGTTATGAATAGTTGCAAAGTACTTTTCTGCGAAGTTTGGCTAAGAGTTAACGGTTCAATCGTTGGTTACCACGATCCTCTTCCGCTGGAGTTTACCGATTGCAACGAAGTTGGGCATGAAGAGATGAGGAGATGAAAGAGAGGGTGATGGTCAGTTCACACGAGGATGAGGAGAGTTCTTCTACATCCAGACGCTCAGGCGTTCTCAGAGGAAAGCTATGTCCATGCGACATCGGGTTCAATAGACATATAGCTTACATCTCAAATTTGTGATTTGATCAAAATTTCAATTTGACTCGATGAGTTTTGAATACATAGTGATAGTTTGAAGTTTGTGTATATAGTCTACGTTGTAGGATTGCACTGACTGTTACAAAGTTAGTACAACAATTATTACTCACGCTATAAGCAAGCTTGATCAATTAAACTTTACAGAGTTGAAGTTTGGATGATAATGACTTTTTCGTGAAATTTGAGAGCAATTGGGTTGAAAGATTGGGATTTGTGATGGTTTTAGTACACAGAGTTTGCATATCGCCTTGTGATATATGGTATAATCCGACATTTGAGCCGAGATATCTAGGAAAGAAAATCATGTGAAAATTTCTTGAAAGTACCAAAAGGTTGCAAAGCACTTATCTATGAATTTGACTAAGAGTTAACGGTCCAATCATTGATTATCATGATCTTTTTTTCGTTGGAGTCTACCAGATGCAGCGTGTTTGAACATGAAGTGATGAGGAGGTGAGAGAGTGAATGCCCCAATAAGCACGAGAGCGAAGAGAGTTCTTCTACAATCAGGCGCTCAAACTTACACAGAGTAAAGTAATGTCCATGCGACAACACCTTACTTACTTGTAACATCTATCTTCATACTAAAATGCATATTCTTATTCAACATTCCTCATTTCCTCTAAATATAAAATATTTAATTTGAAAATATTAATAAATAAGTTTAAACATTCTAATTATGGTCGTACATAAATGGTCCAATTTGAATATCGTGAGATTTTTATGTTAAAATTTTACTGATACTAAAATACTCAAATGATTTGTTAGGAGTAGAAAGAGAGAATAGTAAGTCTCGCAAGGGTCATGAAGGTTCTTCTACAATCACACGTTTTTAGAGCGGGGCAATATCCATTTCACAATGCTACTCCATTATGCTTAGATTGATTTGGAGCATGAATATGATTGTTATGTTTAACTCTATCATGATATTGAGAAATATGACAATTCTTTTGGGAATGAGTACTTTCACGATTAAAATATGAGATGATAAAATCTTCTTATGTTGATTAACTCTTGGAGTATATTATCTATACCCTTTAGAAACTCTCTTACATTTTGATTCTTTATATCCTATAATTATATTACGTTGATTTTGAGATCAACGAGTGTTTCCATGATAAATTTTAACTCATGTTGCAAATCTATTGCTACAATATTTTTTACAAGCGAAGCAACAACGATATGAAATGTCATTTTTCCACAACATATGGTGTTATTTTTCTTGTCACCAAGTTAGAATTATCATCTTCTACATTATCATATATTCGGATAACAAATAGCCTTTATATTAGAAGAGGTATTTTCATATTTCACATTGTTTCAAATATGTAATTTCAAATATCCAATGCAATTTTTTGTTTACATTGTCATAATTTCCACCATGGTTGGCTACTCATTGTCTCATTTTTTCTTAACAATGCATGAAAATGTGACTCTAGCTTCTTCGTCCTCTCACATGACCTCAACTTCACTTGAAAAAATGATCTTACACTCATTGACATTTTTCCAATCATCGTGAAAATGATTTTCATCTTTAATTGGAATTTGAATCATCTACAAATTTTAACTTTTCGGTATCATCACCCAATTTATTTTCAAATCATTCCATTAGTGACTTAAAAAAAATTTTCGTACCACTACAATTTTGTCTTATGGAAAATCCTATCACTCCACAACTGTCACAATATGTTCAATTTTTGGATTCATGAGGAAACAAAAGTTTTCAATGCATGTTTACTTCTCCCAAGTATATTCTCTCTTTCAACCTCTTATCTTTGGTTCTCAAAGTACAGTTCATAAACTTATGTTCTCCCCACCACACTAGAAATATATCTCATATTGTGCTCTTTGGGAAATGTTCAAATACTTTCTTCAAACTACTCCCTAAACTCTATCATGTTTAAATCCATCAAAACAATCACATCCAACCTTCGAGGTATCTTAGATAATAAGATCTTCCAAAAATGATGATATTTCATTTTCCAATGAGTTTCAAGTCATTCTTACTATGCAAAATATCCATACAAGAACTTGCTATGAATGACCATTAATAAAGAAAAAGCAAATATGAAAAATAAAGCATTTTTTTATTTTTATACCTCTACTTTTTATATGGTATTCTAATTTTTTCTAAAATGATCTCTAACCAAAATGTAACCCACATGTAATTAATCTCCTAATAAATATGTGTACACAGTTTCAAATGCTGATTTCACTTGAGCACAAAATTATGATCTCTATATAGCTCATCTATGTAAAATTTGCTTGTCAGATTACTAGCAAATTTTAACCATAATTACTTTTGATACATATGTAATCTAACTAAGATTTCAAGTATAATGTATATTTCATCTATTAATCTAAAATAAATAAAAATTTTGAAAAATAAAATTTTTATCCCAAAAATGCATAATAGCACTTTCTATCTCATCTCAAACAACACTTCAGCAACAAAAATATTTAAAATAACTTCCAAGTTATCATATAGCATTGCTAGGTACATAAATCGAATAACATTTTGTAGCATGATATCGAATTTCTTTTCCCTCATAGTTTCCTCTAAATGAGTTCTCATTATTATTTTTTCAAGGACAAGAAACTGAATTCAAAATATTTTTGCTCCTTCTAAATTGAAGTACCGACAATGGAATAAAAAATATGACTTATAGATTGAATCTCACTCATATTTTTCTCCTATGTAAGCCCTAATGTACCCTTTAACACAAAATCTCAAATTCCAAACTCTATAATCTCATCACAACTCTCACACATATTCAAATATCAATCAAAAGATAGAGAGAAAGTTAAATCTTAATCTCTCAACTCATACTATTAAGAATTTTACCCTAATAACTATAAGTAATCACAATATAATTTTTTTTATCAAGTTTAATCAAGATATATATCACAAACCCCAATGAGAAAGTATACATGACAACATACTATTGGCCCATGTGGATCTTCTAGAAGTCCAAATATCATTATATTGGTTTTGTTATACCACGTCAATCTCGCCTCTAGATTTTAGGATTATCACCAAATCAAACCAAAGAAATAGTAGTCCAAGTCAAGGAAAGTTAAGATATTCATGTGATGGAATCTGTTCCTTGATTATCACTTACAACAAAGTAGTTTATTTTCATCTATTATATCAAAGATTACCTTACATTTTTCTCTAACTTGATCATAACAAGCGAAACATAGTCATGACTAAGATAAACTTAGATAAATTTTAGATATATTCACATCTTATCAATCATTTGAAAAATTATTTTCATCTTTAGTTAGAACTTGAGTCATATAAAAATTATAACTTTTTGGTATATGCACTTTAATTTCTAATATAATTCTCAGTTAGATTTATCTTCGATGGTTCTTTTGCAATTTATCATGAATTTAAAAATTACTTTCCCATCAAGTAACCAGAGCTTGATACAACTTTTTACAAAAACTTTCAAAATCTTAAGCTCAATAATCTCGTGATAACTTTTTTAACTAAACCATCTCATAAATATTCACATATCACTCCAAAAGATGAAAATAATTCATTGATGTTCAAAGTAATCTAAAACAAGACTTCAACTCAAAAATAATGTTTCATCTAAAACAAAACTTGATAATTATTTCTCAACTTTTCTATTTATAATATTTAGAATTTTACTCTAATAACTAAAAATAATTATCATGTAATTTTCTCTTATCAAGTTTAATCAATGTCGAAATGATACATTGCAATATGCAATTGATCCACTTGGAGCTGCTAGAAACTCAACTATCATCCAATTTATTCTCATATATCAAGTCAATTTTTCCCTTAGATTTAAGTGTATACCCCAAGTCAAACCAATGAAATACTAGTCCAAGTCAATGAAAGTCAAGATAGACACTGAAAAACAAAATAGTTATTTTCATCATCCATTCTATTACATCAATAGTTATTATATATTTTACTCCGGCTTAATTTTTTAAACTAACTAAACATAGTTCAGATTAAGATAAATTTAATTACACTTTAGATATAATAATATTTTATTATATAAGTACAACATTGGATCTTACAACAGTCAAGTTATCTTCAAATTCCTATTAGGAGTTAACTCAAATCTTGAGTAAGTCTAGTTAGTTTGATTATAGTTAGTTAGACTAGAACTGATATTATTATATAAGAGTGTTAGTAGAATTTCTCTGTGACACAATTAGGATTATTCAATAAAGTAACTTTGTGTTCTGTGGACGTAGTCTCACTGAGGTGAAATACGTAATTTCTTGTGTCGACTCTTGATTGCACATAGCATCACTTATTTCAATCACGTGTTTTCTTGTATCGACTTTTGATTGCATGAGTTTCTCTATGAATTCCTATTTTGGATTGACAATTCATACATTAATGAATCCAAAAAAGCATTCATAACATTACATTAGTTTCTTGTGGAAAATATAATCATTCCACAATTATCACAATATGTTTCATTCTTCAATTCATGATGAGACGATGAACATAAATGAAGATTTAGTTTTACCAAGTTATTTTTCTATTTTAACTTCTTATGTTTAGTCTTCAAAAAACACTTGACAAGTTTGTGTATTTCCTATCCACAATAGAAATCACTCTCAGGTTTCGCTCTTGATGAATTTTTCATTGACATCACTTCAAATTTTATTTTAAACTCTCATGTTTGAATTTATAGAACTGAACATGTTCAATCCTTGGGACAACTTAGATAATCGAATAATCCGAAGAGTTTGATGTCACATTTTCTAGTAAATTTCAAGTCATCCTCATTATGCATAATCATCATGTAAGAATTCACTCTAAAATATTCATTAACAAAAAAAATATAATTTAAAAAGTAAATCAATTTTTCTAATATTTATACACTTAGAGTTAAATTGTTATAATATTCTCTCCAAAAATGATCTCTGAATAAAATTTAAACCAACATAAAAACTCATGCAAAATTTCAAATCTTGATTTCGCTCATGCAAAAAATGATAAATTCTATATATTTTTTTTTATTTATTTTTCAAAATCTAATATGATAGAAACAAATTCTAACCATTATAACATGGATAGTAATGAAATTAGATTAATCAAATAATTTCAAATATAAAATATATCTTCACTATTATTATAAAATTATTGAAAAAATTTCAACAAATAATTTTTTTTACTACAAATATATTATAATTATTTTTAAAAGTTCATCATGAATCTAAAACACTTTTCAACATGATGACCATAGCATTGTTACAGGTTCTTATACTAATTCTCAAATTCCAAATTTCATAATCTAGTTACAACTCTTGTAAGTAAATAATGCAACAAATATTCACATATTATAACAAAAATTAATTATCATTCATTGATATTCAAAATATGCTCCAAAATAAAATTTGAAAATTATTTTTCAATTTTTATATTTATATTATTTAAAATTTTATTCTATTAATTAAAAATAATTTTCATATAATTTAATTTTATTAAATTTAATTAAAATATATACGATAATATTGAATTGATTCAAGTGTACAATTGTATACTATAATTTCTATTTCTATATTATATTGGAACTGAATTTAGCATATTAAATTAATCTCAATCTAGATTCAATATTCATCGTAACATTAAACTAATGAAATATTAATCAATATTAATAAAAATTAAAATATTTATATTCAATAATGTTGATATAATATATATTTTAATGAATATATTGAAATTTAAATATTTTATAATTTTTAAAAGTAATTTTAATTCTTTAATTTATAAAATAAAAAATATTTTTATTAAATATATAAATAATTATCATAATATTATATTTGATATAATTATTGATGATAAAATTTTTTGAAAATATTGATAAAATTAAACATATATTTAATATCAATTATATTTTATATATTCAAATATAATTTTTAACATAAAATTTTAATTAATATTTTTTAATACAATTTTATATATTAATGAAAATTTATTTATTAAAATAAAATATATTTTAAAACGAAAAATTTATATAAATTAAAAAATAAATTATGTAATTACTAATTTTATTATATTTTAAATATAAATTTTCAATTAAAATATATCCAAAAAAATATCAAATTTTATATTTGGATAATTTAATTTAATTTTATTTTTTTTTTAATTAAATTATATACATTAAACATATTGGGTAAAAAAATGATACATTTTAGAATAATAAATTACAAAATCTAAATTCATTATGAAAAATATTTAAAATAGTTATATATTTGAATGTGAATTAATTCAAGTTATTATTATTATTATTTTAAATATATTATTTCATAAAAACAATTAATTAAAATATTGATATTATTAAATATTTTTTACATTTTAAATTTAAGAATTTTTGAAATTAATCATCCATTTTTTATACCTCATTAAATATATTAAAATTTTTTTTTTAATAAATTAAATTAAATTTTAGGTCAATATATTATATTTAGATTTGAATTTCAATTTTTGAATATAATTGTATAAATATTATTATCACTTTACCTACATTTATTAAAATTTTATTTTATAATATTTTTATAAAATTATAATATGTTTTAAAATTTTAATTATTTAAAATTCTAAAATACTAATAAATGTATAAAGTATGTTATGGTGGTAACAGACAACGAGAATGTAAAAAAAACCTTTCGCCCCGAAAAACATGAAATAAATAAGACACAATTCAGGAAAGCGGTTTCGACCCAAAAGACTGACGGTTGATGGTGCGGGGGAAAATATAAGTGGGCCCGGGTAAGGTAAAGGTGGGTGAAGCGTAAAAGTATTATCCAGGAGGCGAGGCATGAGGTGAATAATACAAGACGCAGTAGAGTAAGTGGCAAGACAGAAGAGGAATGGGAGGAGGGAAAGGGTCAGAGGACGATGACAGAGAAATGTCATTCCGGGAATCTCTGCTCGTTGTGCAACGGGGAGAGAGGCATAAATCCCGAAGCTGCACTCCACCTTCTTCCGTGCGGATGAGGGTCTGCCTGTCATCGTCACCGACCGAACCTCATTGTCCCTCTGTCTTCTAATTTCTGTACAATACAATTCCCTTCCGCATTTGCTGCCTGCTCTCTCTTCCCTCCTTTTCCTTCTCTGATTTGGATTTGGCCGTTTGTCGCACACCAAGTTTCAGCTTTCGGAGCGGTAGCACGAGTAGAGAGAGTGGCGGGACTCTGAATTTTAACCACAGTTAGAAGACGGGGAGTGTCGGTGTGACTCAATTGGGAGGCGAGTAAGGTCGAATTGCAGTTGTACAAGTAGAGGGAGGCCCCGAAATGTGAATTGTGTCCAGGGTCGAGGATGGAACGCGGCCACAGTGCAAGGATTAAGGTCGACAGGGTGCAATTCTGAAGCGGAAACAGAGGACTGGAGAGAGGTTGAAATCTGGATGTGTGTATGACTTTGGTGTGGTTTGAGTGTTGAGAGGGGAATTGCAGATTTTTCCAGATTTTTCAGCTATTTCTTTCCGAGGAAGGGTTTACAAGGACGTTCGAATTGGATGGAGAGCATTTGAATGCAGAAGAGCTCGGACGACAGTCGCAATCCGCCGCATGAATAGTGGGACAGATTGTAGGAAGGGGCTCCATAGACGGTGCCTGCTGCCAGAACAAAGCCAGGTTATATGTTGTTAGAAGAGGAGGAAGAAGATGGGGAACAAGCTTGCTCGCACCGCTCAGTTGCAGCCCAACGAGTTTTACCTGAGCGACTTGCCGTCGACGTACAATTTGGTGCTGAAAGAGGTCTTGGGGGGAGAGCGCTTATTCAAATCTGTACTATGCGTTCACGACGAAGGGTTGCTTGTTGTCAAAATTTATTTCAAACGTGGGGAAGTTGGGGGTGAATTCAAGGTGGGTAGGTTTTATTTTTGTATTTCTTGGCAGTGCACAATGTTATGACTCAGTCAGTGTTTGCGAAATACAAGAAGCAGCCACAGGGTTATCATATTGAACAATGCTCGAAAGGAGCTTGTGTTTTTTCACTGAGCAACATAAATTGAAAACCCCACTGTGTGAAAGGGTTTACTTCCAAGAAGTACGTCAAATTACTCTGTGCTTGAAATTTTGTCGATTGAAATTTATCGTGGGTTGGAGCGAACAGGAACACGCTGCCAGGTTGGAGTACATCAAGACGCGACTCAAGGGTGTAGAACACTCACATCTCTGGCCGTTTCAAGTGAGTTAGAGAAAGTCATTATCTACTAATACTTTTCTGTATTTTTCCATAGAAGGAAACATCAATCTTATTTAAATACAACTTATTTGACTATAGGTTTCAGATCCAGTTTTTCCTGTCTGTTAGTGAGCTCTTCAGCAGCTTTGCTTAGGCCTTGGAGTTTAATGAATGCGATCCTCATTATAGTGCTGACGAGACTGTCTTAACAAGGGCATGAAGAGAAGCGGGATGGATGTCGGTAAAGCTGGAGGATCTATACTCCTCTCACATATGAGTAACTACTGAACTGTTTGTGGTTTGCCGCTTGTGGTGGATTAGAGCTGGCTTGAGACGGACAAAGCAGCTTATCTGCTTAGGCAGTACTTTTTCAGCAATCTTCATGATCGTATCAGTACAAGGCCTTTTCTTTCTCTCATGGAGAAAAAGTGGATTGCATTTCAGGTCTGATGCTCCCCGTAGTGGATCGAGGCAAAATGAGTTACTTATCTTGCAGTCCATTGGCAAATAATTTGATGCGTATAGTAACATAGTAATATTCTTGCTTCCGAATGAGTGTGAAGCTGGGTAGCATATGGGTAATCTATTTATACGAGCAGGTCTTGTAGTTTCCTGGAGACTTCTAACAGTATTCAGCAGATTTGATACTTCTCACAAGGAACACCTGAGCTAGTCTGCAGATTCTTAACTTATTTTCACATGGATTTGCAGCTGCTGGTTGCCGTTAGGCAATGCCATGAACGTGGTATATGCCATGGTAATAATCTCTGTTGAGTCTTTCGCTTTTTATTGGGTGTGTGCGATTTGTTCTCATTCGTCTTTCTGAGTGATGACTTTCTCCACTTTCTGGTCTTTTTGTTTACAAACAAAAAGACCATTATCCTGACTACCTTGAAAAACTAACGACATGATCTCTTTGATATTCAGGCGACTTGAAATGCGAGAACGTGCTTGTTACGTCCTGGAACTGGGTGTATCTTGCGGACTTTGCATCGTTCAAGCCCACCTATCTTCCTTATGATAATCCCATAGACTTTTCATTTTTTTTCGACACCGGTGGATGGCGTAGGTGTTACCTTGCTCCTGAGGTAAAGTACTCACCAGATCCCTCAACTTCTTTGCATTAAGCGTCACGTGTTAAGAAGTCTTTGTTTTCTCCATTTGCTGGTTGGATCTGCGACTTAGCTGAAGCTCTATTTGCCAGTAACCAACCCTCTCCGTTGTTTTCATGGGAAGTGATCACCTTCTGTCAGAATTTATGTTTCATGTTGAAATAATGAGTTTACAAAAAAAGTAAATGATGCCGTTTTTTCACAACGGCAAACTGGCCGAATGTCATACGAGCATATATTGTGAATAAAATCTATAAGCTACCATTGGTTTAAAAATCTAATAGGTACTTTAAACTTAGAATTAACGGTTCATAAAACAAGTTACACAGAAAGGAAAACAAAGTCCCGTAGGGCAGTGCACACAAAACGGAAGCGGTGAAACAACGGAACCAAACGAGCAATGCCAAATCTCCGAACCGATTATGTTTTGTTAAGGTTTTTTTCTCCCTTTCTTCTAATGATACCTTACATCTCATTTCGCAGAGGTTTTACGACCCTAAAGGCCCCCCTGTGAACCGGGACTCACCACTGAAGCCAGCCATGGACATATTTTCGTTGGGGTGAGAAACTCTTTCCATGGACTGGATGGAGATCATAAGTGCTGTGATGCTGTAGGAACGGCCCCCCTCTTGGCCTTAAGAATTGAGGCATACTTCCTAGTCAATGTGTGTTAAGTTAAAGAAAATTCTTAACAGGTCCTAGTGATTGTGCCAGTTGTGTTGGGTGCTAAAGCATCCCGTCTGAGCCAGAACTAAATGTTTGTCTTTTTGTAAAATACCAGGTGTGTTATAGCTGAACTTTTCCTCGAGGGGCAAACTCTTTTCGATTTATCTCAACTGCTGGCATATCGGAAAGGACAGTATGATCCCAAACCGTCTCTCGAGAAGGTTAGTTTCTTCTGCTTCTCACAATACTCAAAATTTTATGCTTACTGGTGGAGTTCCAGTGGATGTCAACACAGCTGTTGTTCTACTTTCCTTGCCCTACTTTCTGCGTCATCTCAGGTCGACTTTCTACGTCTGGAGCAGTTACCCAAAGTGTTGTCGTTCTTTTTAGTGTGGATCAGTATACCTAAACCTAGTTCTCAATGCAAGTTTTCAAGAATTGTCACTATCTCAATTGAGTTATTACAGTTGGACTGCTGAATTTTCAAAAGTCATTGCTTATTATAGATCTCTGCATCTTCATCTCTTCGTATCTCTGTATGCTTTTTAGGCATGGGAACATGCTTCTCATTTTAAGTGTGTTTTATTCGTTGGTTGCTTCTCCTCTTATTTTGGGGTAAAAAAAAATCCGGAGCTCGTTTGTCTGCAGATTCCAGATGAGAAAATTAGAGCCATGGTTGAACATATGTTACAACTGAGTCCAGACGCCAGAGCAACATCAGCAGAATATTTGAAAACATGGGCTCCTGAAGTGTTTCCCTCCTACTTCTTCCCTAATCTTCACCAATTTTTTGCCGTCCTGATAAATATGGACCCGGATACCAGGGTGAGTTATTCTGTGAATCATTTTAATTAGGTCCATAATTACCAATGAGTTTTTGTTTCGAGTCTGCAACCATGCACGCTCCAACTCCTTTAAGTTGAGGTTT
The DNA here is from genome assembly GCA_014180765.2 of Marchantia paleacea. NCBI lineage: Eukaryota > Viridiplantae > Streptophyta > Marchantiopsida > Marchantiales > Marchantiaceae > Marchantia > Marchantia paleacea. The sequence continues at coordinate 6,963,255 of MUAA02000018.1, forward strand.
TGTGTTTTGAAGACTGGTCTATGTTCTCCTGTGAAGTCTTTTGCTGATCTCTGGCTCGTCTTTCTTACAAAGCTAGTCTGGGTATGTAGGTTGTAGTCACTGAGAGGTTTTTCCCTCAGTTCCGTATTTATATGATAGCAGAAGAAATGAGCAAGTATAGAAACGACGCCAAATTTACAGTGCAAGACCAGGATGTATTGCAAGACGTTGAGAGCGTTGTTGCTGATGAAGTTCAAGCAACACTGGATGAAGAATCCGTGGTTGGCCATGGTAGAAAAGTGAAGAGGATTTCTTCAACGAAATACATTGCCGATGGAGTTCTGCATCGTGTCAAGGCAGCAGCTATTGCTATGTCTCAGAAAGAAAATCCAATGATGGAACTTGATGAAGAGGTAGAGAGATTACCTTTTTCCCGAAGGGCTGGATCCGTAAGTTTGTTACCAAGCACAGCGCAGCTGCACATGATGCTTTCCCCCATCGGAATATCGTTACCTGCTTTGACTGTAATTAATAGACATTTACGAATTAGTACAGTTGTTCTAAAGTTAAGCACCTTGTGGCGATAATACGGCAGTAGTGTCTTTTCACCTCCTTTTTAAATGCATGGACAGTCTAATTCAGTTGGCCCGTGTGAAGTGTACCATCTTTCACTTCCTCTACCTGGGGCCTAAGTTTCATTTTAATCTCTGAAGGTGAACTCCGTACTGTTTTTGCCCTTCTCAAATTCTTAGAAATTTTGGTGCTGCAGACTTTAAACAGCAAGTGGGAGTCGGACGAAGTATTTTCAGGGGTCTTTTTGAGTGAAGAAACAGTAGAGGCAGAGAGTCCTAGCACACCAAGCCGCCAGAAAAGAGCTTTAACTTCGTTGAAAGGTGAGGAATTGTGGCAAGCTCTTAAGTGTATTACTCGGTTATTACCCCGATCTGTGAAGCTTCACAGATCGGAGTATAAATGGTGCGTCATCAAGTCATACATGTTTAAATTTCTCCACTTCAAAAGAGGTTTACTTTTTCGTTTCTTGCAGTTATTATTTCCACATCCTAGGCCCCGATGTGACCATTCTAAGAACTTGGATATTAGAAATAGTTCAGATTCCCGCCATCAGGAAGTGATACTGTTTTCTGAACAGGTACAACGAAGGGAGAGGTCCCCGTCCTGCAAGAAGTCAAGTGCGAAGGAATGGTGCTCATAGCTTCACTGCTTTGTGCTTGCGTAAGAAATGTAAAAAGACCCCAGTCTCGCAGACGATGCATTCAAATGCTTCATGATGCTTCTCGCTTCTGTGATGATGATGCTCGGCTGCAGCACATCTTACCGTATGTCGTGTCACTCCTATCGGACTCCACTGCCTTGGTGCGATGTGCAGCCTTGCAAACACTGTGCCACGTGCTCTCGATGATCAAGAACTTTCCCCCGAGCGACGCAAAGATTTTCCCAGAATATATTTTGCCACTCCTGTCAATGCTGCCGGATGATCTAGAGGAAAGCGTTAGGATTGCATATGCAAACAACATATACAAAGTGGCGAAAGCGTCCTATCGCTTTCTTGTGAAGTCACACCATATGGCCGAGGCTGGGGAGGTTCTCGATAGCCCTGGGCGGCCTCAGAGAGGAGCAGGTCTCAGTGTTCAGCGTCATGATAGTGAGCTTTCTCATTTACGAGAGACGGTGGCGCGCATCATTCAGGAGCTGGTCATGGGACAGAAGCAGACTCCAACCATACGCAGAGCGTTGCTGAAGCACGTTGGATCCTTGTGCCATTTTTTTGGTCCAAAACAGAGCAATGATTTTCTTCTGCCTGTTTTGCCTGCTTTTTTGAATGACCGCGATGAGCAGCTGCGTGCAGTTTTCTTTGAGTATATTGTTCACGTATGCCTTTTCGTCGGTCAAGCAAGTGTTGAAAATTACCTTCTTCCTTACATTGAGCAGGCCCTGAATGATGTGGAAGAAACCGTGATTGTAAATGCTTTGGAATGTCTAGCAGCTTTGTGTAAGCACAAGCTTCTAAGAAAGAGGATTCTTCTTGTTGCGGTGGAACGTGCCTGCCCCCTTCTTTGTCATCCTAGCCAGTGGGTACGAAGAGCAGCCGTTACCTTTGTCGCTGCATCAAGTGCCAGTCTTGAGGTGGTTGACTCACATGCCTTTCTGACTCCAATTCTCTTCCCTCTTTTGCGTCGAGAGCCAGCTTCTCTGCGCTCGGAAAGTTCTATCTTGGTATGCCTGAAGCCACCTGTATCAAGGGAGGTTCTTCAACGCGCTGTCAGTAATGCGCTGCAAGCAACACCGGTCGCAGAACCAGGGAAGACGAAAACAAAAGGGCGGCAAAGGCTAGCGACCATCCAGCCACCACCGGATTTACAAGCTAGTCAACCTCGCAACTCCTTCACAGAAAGGCGGAAGGTAGAGAGAGATTCTAGCAATGCAGGAGAAACGGCTGAAGGTCGACCGAAGAGTTCTTCTGGGAGGAAAGTAGCAGCTACACCTGCTTCGCCGAGAGCCAGTGACGTTGACAACGAAGATGGAGAGAAGATGAAGGCAATGGAAGGGTACTTGCGTAATCTGTCAAGCACCATGCAATCTCGAATGCATATGGAGGCAGAGAGCACTGAGAAGCTAGAGAATTCTGCAGTTGGACTTCCGCCAGGTGTGGGAGCCGGTTATTACTCCCATTATGATGGCTCTTTAGAAGGAATTCCTTTGTACTCTTTACCGGTAGTTGATAAGAAGGCCGAAGAGACTGTCAGCAACCAAGCCAACGTTGCTTCGTCTTACAATGAAGACTGGAGCAGAGTTGGTGGACGCCAAAGTGGGGCTCCTTTTTTAATGGCTCCCGTTGGTAGCTCCATCGGTCCAGCTTCTTCTCAGTGGGCCACAATCGGAGCACATTCATCTATGCCTCCAGGAGAGCCCATGCAGAGGTCGATGGCTGCAGTTCCTGTCGCACCAAGATTCATGGCTGGATCCTTCTATCACGGGGGCTCTTCAACGGGTCCACGAAGAGCCCATGAAGTCTTCAAAGATGGGAAATTCACGGATCCTGCTTTCTCGAATCAAGGAGCAGCGAATAGCAGGTCAAGCATGGCAAGTTCAGCCCAAGTTGGTATGGAGGCTTCTCCGGGTTTGGAACCAGTTATTGAAATTTATCCTTCGGTAGATTCTGTCACGGCCATGTTGGGATCTATCCACTTAGGTGAATCTGCTATGGAGGGCAATTGGAGGCCGAAAGGTGTACTGATAGCAAACTTACAGGAGCATCAGCGCGCCGTCAACCAGATTGCAGTGGCCCATGACAGTACTTTTGTTGTGAGTGGATCAGATGATGGGACCGTCAAAGTCTGGGATTGCCGTCGCCTGGAGCGTGATATCTCATTCCGGTCACGCCTGACCTACTCCTTCGGTTCAAAAGTCTCTGTGCTTTGCGTTACAATGCTTACGTCTCGGCATGAACTAGTCGCAGCTTCAAGCACTGGGAAGATTCACTCTCTAAATGTGGATTACGTGGCGAAGTTGAGTGGTAGTAATGAACGATACACCGGCTTCACAGAGATCTGCAAGCTAGAGAGTGACGAGGGTGCAGTTCTTTCTCTTCATCCCTTCAAGGCGAAGGGGCCATGGCACTTGCTGTACAGTACACAGCGGAATGGAATGCATCTTTGTGATTTGCGAGCTCAAACTGAAGCTTGGGTTCTCAAAGGAAAGCCAGCAGAGGGCTATATAACGTCAACAGCCCTGGATCCTAACGGTAACTGGATAGTCTCCGGCACATCCAGGGGCATTTTGACTCTGTGGGACTTGCGGTTTCAAATACCTGTCAATACTTGGCAACATCCTTTGAGTTGTCCTATCGAGAGTATGTGCCCTCTCCTTCCCACAGCTAATCCAGATAAGCAACCGTCCTTAGCACGACCTTTCATATATGTCGCTGCGGGCCAAGATGAAATTGCTCTATGGAACGCGGAAGATGGAAGCTGCCATCAGGTGACTATGTTATACAGATTCATGAGTTTATAATTTTGTATTTTGTTGGACTTGCTAATTTTTTGAAGTTTAACAAACGATGTATCAGCTGCCTTACTGCATCTGTCTGATGAGACAAGTCGGTCCTGTTCTTGCATGATGTGAATCATTTGAAAGAATCAAACTTTCAGGTGTTGACTCCTGGAGACTTGTCCGATTTTATGGCCACTGTGCTGTTTTCTTCCATTGTGGTTTGCCAGAGGTTGGAGACTGCAAGAGTTCGTAGTTTAGTTTCAGGGTGATCATAGTTTAGTCAGTACAAGTCGCCACCTTTTAATATCTATTCTTTTGTCATGCCAAGGTCATGAGATTGGGACAAGATCCAGATATCGAACCACCTCCACCTGCAATTCCAGCTGCCCTTTCGCCACGGCTTTCCAATTCAAGGCCTGGAAGTAGCACATCAGGCACCGTTTCTCAGATGCACAGTCTGAAGTTGGATAACTACAGAATGGACGAGCTTAATGATCCGCCTCATAGGCTACGTGGCGTGCGAGCTTTGTTCCCTTTGGCTGGAGGAACAGGCTTATTGTCTGCAGGCTCAGATTGTCGAATCAGAATGTGGGATCGCTTGAGGTCGATATCTCTCACAATGCCAACACTTCCCTTCTGATATACGTTCCTTCATGATAGTTTTGTCTTTCTCGTGTCGGAGAATTGCTATAAAGCTGTGATCACAGTGTTGGGGACTTAGGGGAGTGGTCTTATACTTGGCTGATGTAGTCATCTCGTAAATTTCTTCACCGCAACAGAGAACCATTTGACAAGAGTTATTGTTGCTGCACACTGGGTCCTTATTGGAGTGATTAACCCAAATCTGTAGTCCTGAGCTACTGGGTTTGTCTAAGTGATCTGAAAAACTGGCTTTTCTCATCATGACAGGCCGGAACGAAGTTACACTGTTTGCGGACCAACCACAAAAGCTTATGGTCCGGAACACGTTGTCTACGAAACCAGTTCAGTTTCTAATGTTCGCATCATTCAGGTTTGTTACCGATATTTCCAACTTATCCTATATGCATAGGGCAAGGCATTGTCAGAGAAGCATGTTTTTGGGTTTCTTCTGTGTGCTCATCGCAGTTGGATTGACTCAGGAAGATCATGCTTGTTTATATCTTGTGGCCTGAGGTTTACACATGTTTTTCTGGGTCGCAGGAGTCTATCGTTCCTAGAGTGGACAATAGCAAGAGTCAAAATCAGGGGAATAAATCTCCTCCAAGAACTGGCCTGGCAGCTGCTGCTCTTGATTGTGTTGGATGTCACCGAGATTGTATCAGTTCGTTAGCTTTCGCACAAGCAAACCAAAGGTTCCTGATCTCAAGCAGCCGAGATGGATCTATCAAAGTCTGGAAGTAGTTACCTGATAGGCTGTGCAAAATGCGCCATTATCTGTTCACTGCTCTGTGAGTGCCATTTTCGTGTTAGAGGATCTCTAGACTTTCTCCAGACTCTGGAGCATTTTTTTACTCCATAGTTATATCAAGATACAAGCTGATCCACATACTGTGCTTTTCCTCCATTTGCTTGTGAATACACTGGTGGAAGGCAGGTGAGAGGTTATCAGTCAATGTAAAATCTAGGGTAGATGTAAAAAATACGCCAAACTCATTGTTTTAATATCTGGGGAGTCGTAGAAGCGGGCAGCTTTCTGTATATATCTCCCATTGTATAGGTATTTCATTAGTTTTATTGTGAAGATTTGTTAGTCTATTGGTGCAAACTTCCTCAGATCCGAGCTGCTTGTAGTGGCTTTGCTACCTTTCGAGGAGTTCTGCTGAGCTTGCGACACTAATGGAGGCATTTGTGCAATGCAGCTTCTGTACAGAAGCTACGCTCTGCCCTGCCTTGTGTAAAAGATATGACCTCTTCGGATGAACTGTAGTTGTCAGTCGACATATCTGGTCGAGAAATCATTTGGCATTTGTAAGTGACCAAAGATCAATTTATAAACTCCTCTAGATGTGAGTAGAGGACCTCTTGTGCCGTTGCCCTATTTTTCCTTCCTTATGTTCGCCTCCTTACTGACAAGAGGTGAGACCTACGTTCTCTAAATGATCAGTATAGTTTTGCAGATGTTGTCTGGTTTGGTACTTTAGACGAACTGTACGCATTTGCCTCCCATAGCCTGAAGACCACAGACCCCACAGGGTACGGGGGACACCGCCGTGCCTGAGCGGCGCATGTAGTAACAGATTCTGAACAAGTCGAGATGTAGAGGGAGGCTGTTCGGGAGTGAAGAGCTTCTCTCGTTCAGTGAGATTTCTCCGCATAAATATGGTGATGTTTCGATGAAGATTGTAACGGATGGGTTTACATTCACTTTCAGGTTTGCTATCATCATTTTAGATTGGAGGATGTGAGCTGAAAAGGAAAAGGATCCGCAGCCATTTCTTGCAACGTTATTTCTATGTCTAGCGTCAATCTCGAGCTCGAGGACTAAAGTGGGGATCGAGGTTCCTGACGAGTCAAAATGGGGACCACAATTGCAATTAAAAGAGACATCAATATGAGCCAGTTGTGGATGGAAAATTTCGTTGGTTTTGAACGCTTGCGGTGATTCCGACAGTTGAGAATGAAGTGAATGGTTTGCCGTGGATTGGTCGGTCTTTAATTTTCCTGAACACACGAACTTCGCACAGACGTTCGTCATTGCTTTACATGCATGCAACTTTCTTGTGGAGAGCAGTTGTCGCACTTGAAGACATCCTACTCTGCATGGACGATAAGTGCATTTTTTTTATGCGGGAGATTTTATCCCAGAACCTGATCTGATTCACGAGAACTGCACACCGATCAGATGGGAGGTCAATTGATCCGCCTTTGCTTTTATCTCATGTTGGCGGGTGAGGAAAGAGATGTTGATATGAATGTATGGTCCTTTGTGTACTTTTTAACTACATCTAGCAGCAAGCACACCATGAATGCATTCGGGAGGATAGATTTGGTCACTATCCCCCAAGCTTTTCGAGGACGTTACATTCATTCAGTGCATGGGAAGTGATATTAGCAATCACAAGCTCTTCGAGAATCCTTGACCTCGAAATCCGTCACAGTTGCTCCAGCTTTTATGTTACACAAGAAAGCAGAGAAAGAGTTAGGAAACGGTTGAAATCTGGTCGACGACTTTTGAACGACAGAGCAATGAATGCGCACTCCACAAGCCATCCCCAAAGATGGCAGCGATCCCGGTGACGTTCAAGGTCAGCTCATCTAGAAGGTGAGCACCAACAAAATTCTTCTGGTGGTAAGAAGGATATACAATTCAGACCCTCTGACCATAAACCACCTTGTTCATTCATTCATTCATGCTCCTTCTCCCCAGCTCTAGTTTGGAAAACATTGTCTATTGCACCATCAGTGATGGAGTCACTGATGGTGCAATAGATTTTATACACCGTAAAGAGTACCGAAGTTGCTTCAGATGATCGTAGCTTTTCCTATGGCCAGTCGAAACGTACGGTTTACACAGTTGTGTTCACGTGTTTATGCTGGTTCAAGAATTCTATCTTTGTCCAGGTGCTGAACCGAGGCTTTGGCCCTGGTTATGTTTTGGTCTGGTTCGTGATGGTGATTGTGATGGCGATGTGTGCGTGTATAAAATGGACTTGAAGTCTTGAATGCGCAGAAGAGAAGTGAAGTCAAGCAAGAAGTACTGCACTTTTCACTGGCAAGTAAAATGCGCTGCACGAGCTCTTGGAGAAGGTACAGCAAGAACACATTCAAGGCTCGAAAGTCTTAAGATATTGGTGGATAATGACGCGAGGGAGAAGTACTAGCCGCGGCTGCTGTTCCACATGTTCGTCTCACCTCTACCTCCTCTACTCTACATGGAGCATCGTGGTCAAAAAATTCGGATCTACTGCATATTCTCAACAGAACACGACTTTCCAGTCCTCTCTCTTTATAACCTCCTCCAAATCTCCAAAGCCCCAGCTCTCATCACGGATCCAGCTGACTTTCGAAGATTGCATGGTCAAAATGCTTTCCATTGCAATCATGGGAAGGCAGGTGAGTAGAAGTCCCCTCCTCGCCTCCTGCTTCACCAGAGGGGAACATTTCCAAGTCTCCCCTGGCCAGAGACGTGGCTTGTAGGTGCAGTCAGAAGGTCAAATCGAACTATCTCCACCCCTGGTCTCATAGGCTGCGTTCTCGCTAATCAAGCTGGTTGCAGAACCTTCTCCCTTCCTCATTCCTTGGAGCTGCTCCATGCCAGAGAACTCATCTCAGCTGCTTTTTGACTCTGGAGTCTGGATTTCACTCCAGTTTGCTGCTACGGGTGAGGAAGCTACCCTCGCTCCTGTCCAGAGCAGAGCAGAGGATTGTGAACGTGAGGCCCATATTGCTGCTGTCGATCATGCACACCCTGATCAGACTCGATGAATCTTTTTGGCTCAGATCGAGATGCAATCCAACGAGCCCTTGGCTTTTCTTTGGGCTCTGGGAGCATGACGTGCACATGGTTTCAAAATTGTAAGTATGGTGGCAAGCAAGGCCCAGCGTTTTCCAGGCGACATAGCCTTTATGAACGTCCACCTCCTACTCTTTTCAGGTGGTAGGTTTATCGCATACACGAAAGTAGGTCATGCAAAAGAGACATCGACAGGCCAAGCTTCTTTGAGCATGTTCGTGTCGCTCCATGGCTATGCAGCATGCATCTCCATTTGGTAAGTGGTGTGCTTCAAACTTGAGAGGGCTGCATAGAATGGCTCACGTTCTATGCAGTCGGCTGCTTAAATTAAATTGAATTACATATATTTCCACAACTGGAAGGTCATGGCTTTTATCGAAAAAACTCGGTTTTTTCTTTCATTCCATGGAGCCCAAAAACGATGTGGATGGAAACTCGTGTCCTCGGAAAGCTGGGAAATAGTTGGCTGAGGTGAAGAATGAACGAGAGGAACATTTGTTGGATCTTATTTTTGCTGTAGAGAGAAAAAACTCTCCAGTGGTCTCCCGGGGATAGAAAAGAAGTCGAAGAATGCAGGGAATCAGATAGCGGATCTGTTTTCGTCATCATCATGGCAGAACACGGCCTTGAATGAATCTTTCCATGCGCTATAAAGGTATTGTGTTCGCCACAAAGGTATTGTGTTCGCCACGCTGGAATCGACGACCGAGTCTCGTTCCAGTGCGTGGGCCACTGGGGCCTACTTGGCCCATTCTCCTGTAGGGCTCTGCTGTACATGGAGATTGCGTAAGTCCAGACTGCACACTCCGATCGAGGTTGTGGCTCACTCAGTCGATGACATCGTTCGAGCTGTCAACTCTGTCTGTCTGCTCTGAACTGGAGTCTGATCTCTCCCTATGCTACTAACTTGGATCAAGACCAAGAGGAAGAGAATTCGAGCTGTCCAACTTGTGCCGCCCACTGCCACCATCACCACCGCTCCAGCTGCCGAGGTCGCTCGATACTCGCAAGTCAACCTCATCAGATTCATCGAGAGGAGTGACGATATTCTATTCCAGCAAATTCAGTGGAAAATGTCGCCTTTTCAGTCCATCAGACGAGCCTCCTCAAACCGGAGGCCGGGTGGTGTGCTACTGATTTTCTCTTGTTTGGGCTGCGCTTGGATTAAGCTCAACTTGTTGCAGCTGCACAAAACAAGAGCAGACTTGACTGCCATGAGTAGTCGAGCTAGCCTTGGCATGCGAGAGGGTCAACGAGGGCATTTCTTCGGCATTTGTTTCACCCAAAGATGGAGAATCATTTGCTCATTGCTCATTCGTCATTCCTGTGGCTAGGCGACCTAGTCTTGGTTTCCAGGCCCTTTCCCGTCGTTGGAAACTCTTATAATAACAATATTGGGATTCTTCTTACCTCATCATAGAGGGACGAGAACACATGATGAAAGATCCGATTGCATGCCGTGAAACATTGTGAAACGGAAATCATCACAAAATTTTGTCTTCATTTCCAGAATCATCACAACTGAAACTCAATCCACAGCCTTCAAGTCTTCTCACCAAAATTGGGGACGGAAAATACGGAATTCAGCTTCCATCCCTCACAGAGACTGGCAGATATGCTCAAATTATTGTTCAGGTTGTAACATGAACTTCAATGTGATGTCTCTTTCAAACAGTCCTGAGCATCGATGCTCCTCAAAAAGCATCTTCAGATGACAGTGTGGATGGCAGTGGAAGACTTGACATATTTTCCGGCCCCAAAAAACAGGGAAAAGGGCAGAAGGATCACTCATTGGGCACAGGGTCCACTGGAACCATTGTCCAAGTGAATCAGGCTTCCTCTTGTAGGCCTTATGCAGCAAAGGTGCTTCTGTTTGGGGCTGTGCAGGGTTCTACTGAAGAGGACAATTTTGCAAGACTGTGCTTGCACAAATGGTTTTTCTTCAGCTTGGGTCTTCCCAAAAGCGAAACTAATTGAGGTCGGGCGAAAACGACATACGCTGATGGGATCTTGGCAGATTTTTAGAGACGTAGTGGAGGCACTGTTGTGCATGATGCAGAGCCCGGGCTTTTTCGTGGAAAGGGCTGTGAGTTTCATCACGGAAATAATCCTCATGGAGACGTTCTCACCGACTTCTCTTTTTACAATGCTTTCCCTCCATGAAGAAAAAGGTCATAAAGACCTCTTAAATTGAGGTTTATGATTTGCATATGTTATGTATCATTATATTTGATCCCTGGGCGGGCCTTTCACGCCTTGCGATCGTTACCAAATAAAAGCATTTCATTCTGTAAAGATTGCTCACACTATCCATCAAATATTTAGGATGACATATTATCTGCAATTTCGATTAGCATAGACGTTTTGTCGTTGAGACGAGAACTTTGCAGTGTCTTGTAAATTCTTTTGAATCCTCTTGTTGAAAAATGAAAGAGTTGCTTAAGAGACTCGAGATATTTGAGAGCATGATGTCAGCTCATTGTATAAACTTAAAGCTTTCCAGATCCCAAGTTGAGGATTGGCTGGTGCAATGCACCCCAAACTGGGGCTCCAAACCATATGTTTTGTCACCAAGACAATGCTACGGCTTTAACTAATCTTAGAGCATTTGCTGAACTCCACACAAAGTGTTTTTCCTTAGTAAGAATATAGGAAGGTGAAAATGACGTAGCTTGGCAATTTCCACTCTATGTGTATGTAATGACCCATATGGCCTTTGGTGCCTAATTACACACCACTCTGATTTTGGCTGAACATACCAAGGAAGGGTCGGAATATCATGTTACCGTAACACATCAGAATTAGCTCTGTGGGAGCTCAGCAGAAGGCAAAGGGTAACAAGAAAATACTATATCCCATTATGGTAAATCTCTTTCCAAGAGCTCTATTATAACCCTCCATGCATATAGTGATATTTAGATATTTAACAATAACTATGGGTCTCAAACAAACATCAACTATCTTATACATTTTCTTGTCTATGGATGCAATACTCATGTGTTGTAAAAAAAAAAAAAGATACTGTTAAATGTGCTCCATGTGGCATCTTTTGATAAATTTGTGTTACAATAAGCGTATCTTCTTTCACTAAGCTAAGACGAAAAATCTAAGGACGGATGCACATCCTTACGTACACTTACCCTTAGAAGAGCACACTTCAAACATTTTGATAAACATCGTTCGATGTTTTAGAGCATATTTTAATGAATTTTGATAAACTTTACTCTACATAGTGATCCATTGTTGAAACTATGCTAGCTAAAATATACTCCTAATAAAAAGAACCTCCTTTTGAAATGCACACTTCAAACCTTTTTGATAAACATCGTTCGATGTTTTAGAGCATATTTTAGTGAATTTTGATAAACTTTAATCTAAATAGTGATCCATTGTTGAAACTATGCTCGCTAAAATATACTCCTATAAAAAAAACTATCAAATTCCACGTCCATTGCCCCATAGGTCTCCAAGTCCACGAGCAAAAACATATATGAGTAGTATGACTCCATCCTTGGACTCCTAGACCTAAGTGTCCAAACTAATCGCCCAACTTGTCCATCACCCCATATGTCTCCAAGGCCTTTGGCCACTAGGACACTTTTGCCATCTTGTGTTATCACATGCTAGGCAACGTACCTCTTTTCGGATAAAAAGTGCTCCATATTTTAATTATATAAAGAGAATGACAACAAAATGTTACTCATTTCAACTGTATTATACATTGGTGTGACTGGGCGTCTAAGTTCGCTGGTGCTCTTTCCCACTTGCATAACCGCGTTCCAGAGGGACATTCAAAGCCTGTGCTTTCATGGAATCTGTACTTGTCCGTGTTTCCGTATATGTGAGCGCGGATATTATTCACTTCCCCGAAAAAGCGAAAGGCGAATCTTGACGAATCAAATTTGCTGGACGCACCAAAGTGGTACCGTGGGATCGTTCCCTGAATCCAATGGAGGCCGAGGCAGGCTTCGGGAAAAGCCTGAAGTTTCTTGAGTCGCAAGACACGCAGGGTCGCAGAGAGAACAAGAAGCTGCGGGCGTACGATGCAGACAAGTACGAGAAGCTGCAGATCGCGACTCGGGACTCTGGCCGCCCCGTCCCGTCTCGTCTCGTTTCTGCAACATTCCCACGCGTAAGAGCTCGGTTGACATTTTTCCTCGTCTCCGCGTTACGTACCTGTAACCGAGACGATGGTTCGTTTGGACTTTCCCTGCAGCACGTTTTGCAGTGTGCTCTAGTACCGCTGAGCAGGCAGCGTACAGGGCCGCGTACCGTCTTGCGGGTCTTGAGTCTGACGAACCTTCTGCTCTGGAGGTCTCGGTGATGGGGATAACTATGTTTTCCAATTGCGATCCATCGTTGATCCAGCCCTCGTGTCAGTCCATGCCGTAGACCTGCTGTCCGCAGTAGTCCCAACGGCGTTCTCCGAGCAAACCCCATCTTTCATGTGATCTTCGTTGGGATCCAAACTTTTTTAGGGCTCGAATTATTTAATGAAGTATTTAATGTTTGTAATTAGAATACGTGTGGAATATGTTCTGGGTGTACGGGAAGAGTTTCATTACTGGCGGTATTTCAGGATTAATTTGTATATTATAAGAAGATCAGCGTTCCGGATCTAGTCAAAATTGTTCAACATTTCGGGTTGAACAACTTCATGTCCTTCAACTTTCTCACATTCACCGTCATTTTGCAGGATTTCGAAAAGTGACATTGAGCTTTTGAGCCTAATTCTAGATTCTAGATTGCTTCCTCTGGATTTTAAAACGCGTTCAAAGTGTATAATCAGATTGGATAATTCTTGTTGTTAGAAGTTGGTAACGAGAAACATTGACAACGAAATATTTTAATGAGGGTTGTTTACACCAGTCAAAATGCGAAGATGTTAAAAAAAAAACGTGTGGATCATGATTAAAGCCTAGATCTTTGCAATTAAATTCCTAGCAAGACTTCAAACAGTCTTGACTTCAAAGGAGTCCACTATGGTTTTTAGTAAGAACAGGCATCGCTTCATCCAAGATCAAGCTTATAATGATCCTTCTTTGATAAAGAGAACTTCTCCAGAAAAAGATATCTACCATAGCGAATGACAATGCGCATTAAAGTTATAGTCCGGGCTGATCAGGACAAAGCCTTCAATCGGCGGCGACTAGGTTTTCAAACATACTCTCACACATATCTCTACTACGACTGTATACGTGGGCCTAGATAAATATAAATAGTATACTGGATTTCTAGATGGATGGATTTAAACTTTTGTAGCGAAGACTAAGAGTTTGCACTCCACGGCGACATATTAATTTTTAAGTTAATTTTTTGAGTTAACGTGACAAGTGTGGATGGGTGAGTTTTTTAGACACGTTTCCCCTGTCCAGGGAATGCATCCGTTCCTCTAAAATCTTCTTCGAAAAGGTCAGTTATCGTTTTCGGGTGGAGACACTTTACATTCTTTTCCTTACATTCGATGACTTCGCTAAAATTCTATCATAAAGTCCATGTGATTGCGAATGACTCACTGTATAGCTCACCCTCAATCTCAATATTGAACTTCGATGAGGACAACATGGACATCTTGCATACATCCTTCCTATCACTAGATTCACTACATTGAGGATATTTTTCAAAGGTAGATGGCTTAGAGATTTGCATCTTCAGGTAAATAGGTTTGGAAAAATCGGAGACAAGCGTGCTAGGCCTAAACATCTTTGATTTAACATATGATTGGACAAGTACCCAATAAGAATGAAATAGTAAGAGTGAAAGGCAATGGGCATAGGTCAGACAACAAGAAATGGTTTTGAGTCAAGGGAACCGATATATTATGAGATGTTTAGGCCATAAGTCTTGTGTCTGACGCTGAAATCTGCACGTGCTTAGCATGTGAGTGACCCTTTTTGCATGAATAGTTGTAGTCTTGGAATGTAAACCGTTCAGCAACATCCTCCCTGAAGAATTACAGACACTTAAGTACTTTATGCAACAAGGAGCCAGGAGTTACAAATCCTGAGATCCGACAGTGCAGTTGATTCGAGGTGGGTTGAGCTGTCATAACATTCACCATCCAGTCCTGCCTTTGGAGTTCGAAACATGGTCGTCTACTTGTCCTTTTGCATCGCAGTCAGTCCTTGAAGAGAAATTGTAAACTTTGTGTTGTGGTGTTTATCCTGTAGAGTACGGCTGGCTAACTTCAAGCACAAAGTCCTGCAGGATGGTACGAAACGGATGAATATGGCGCCTGCTTTCACGTAAAGGCTCAGTTTTGCATCACTCCTTCATCCGTCTTTTCATAAGAAGTAAAGCTTATAACTTTTGATAGCTTGTTGGCAGCCCTCCCCTTTACTCCCCCAATACCAACTACTGCACGCAACCAAACTGAGGAAAGACGAAGTAAAATATCAAAAAGGGATGGGAAGACCCCATCAAATCGTACAAGGAAGGAACCAAACCGGTAACATGAGGCTAGCCCCAATAGTATCACACTGGGAAATATGTCCTACAGCACCTAGGATATCTGAACTATCCAAGTCAAAAGGTCTACAAACAACAGAGCATCCGAAGAAGCATCACCTAACGTGATTGCTCTCCTATGGATTGCACCAGCTAGTGCTCTCTTGCGCAACCAAACTCAACATTTGTTCCATCAACAAAAATCCCAAGAAAGACAACAATAGAACGATCAGATCCAATCAAGCTTCGCATAAAGCCCAACTCCAAGTATGGCAACGACCTGCAAATTATCTAGAGACCCTTCATAGGTCATTCATCACGTTCTATTTCGAGAATATCCCGGCTTCCTGTATTGGCAAGTCAAAAGAAGCGAGATAAAGACACACCATCATTAGACAGAAGTCTTTGGACGAAGGGAAAAAAAATTCCAGTGCCCATTTCAGTGCGCAAACCGAGTAATATAGCAAAAAGGATGGAAAGATCCCATCTGTGGACGAAGGATGAAGGGACCACTGGGGGAAGAGCAGAGGAATGGAGAGCCAAGAAAGGCGTGAGAGGTTCCGAGCGTCGCCTGTTTCCTCTCCTTACAGTGACCACCGTTGTAGTCTTTCTTTGCCCACCCGAGGCCATGGAGCGCATGACGTTGTCGTCAGCTGCTGCCGTTCGCGGGCGGATCTCCCAGCGCTTCGTCCCCACAGGACTCAAGTGCCCAGCGCTGTAGCTCTACGAGCTCTCCAAAGTCCAAAGGAGCACCGAAGAACGTCGTCACCCATGCAGCGCAGATAATCTGCCTATGGACACACGGTCCTTCGGTCCTCCTGATGGCGCCTCTCGAATCTCCGCTTATATTCTTGCTTTTGTTTCTAGCGATGAGATTCTTCTGAATCTCCTCGCTCACATGCTCTAGAACCCTGCCAATTCGCAACCTCGGTCCAATGGGATCGGGTTGAGTTCGCTCCTCTACCATGTCGGTTGTAGGTAGAAAGTCTGCTGGGCCTACTGCTACCGTGGTTATTACCAACGAAAAAGTGGCCTTCTCGTACTGAATCATTTCAATTAATTGCACAATTTCCTCCTCGCTTACTTCATTCCGGCCTATTTTTGGCGAACTTTCCACCTCGGAGGATGTTGATAAGCTTCGGCTTACGTAGTAGTGCCATGACGGTAAAATGGTAAAATATGTTGATGGAAGAAGGCGCACGATGGTTCCCATAGGTGACCTGGCTTGTACTTTGTCTACCATGCACTTCAGGTGTAGAACGACTGCAGGTACTGTGGAGTACGGCACAGTAGCCGTTGAGATAGACCGCTCTGTGATTGCCATTGAAGGGGTCTACTGTCCATGTCGAAGTAGCCAAAGTTCGACACGGTGATCAGTTAAGGTGAGTTGACGAGGTTATCAGCGTAGTTTGGTTTTTTGTCGCTTGTGCAAGAGGAGCGCGTGAAGTTGTTTGTCGATAGACCGTGAACTATCCATAGTTTGTGTTTTGTTGTAGTCATCGCGGCGCTACGAGTCATAATGGGTGTACTCTATCGGCACATCGACCGGGAGAATCCTTTCATCATCGCACTTTATCATGTCCATTCCCCGAACTAAAGTCCATACCTGAGAACGACTTGGGCGTTTTGCTTCGGTCCTTTATCTCTCCCACGTCGCGAAGCTGCAATCTTGCTTCGGGTGCGAGGTTGGTAAATGTATGTGAATGTTTGGGCCTCATTCACATCATTATCATAGTCTTCTCCTCAGCCGTGGCCGCGTGCCATTTGTCTGCCAGGCAGCCGCCGGCGGCCGATGGGATAGACATGCTTCGTCACTTTCAACCCGACAAGTCCGAATCACCTTACTTTTTACTTGCCCACGCGTTCTTACCTTTTCACCGAACGCCTCTCTCTCTACCCCGTCCCTGCCCCTAAAAGCCCAAACTTAATAACCACTTAGCTTACGTGGATTTACCGCTGCCACGCACCGCAACGATGAACCTACTAAACACAGGTGGCGTGCTCATTGCCCATGTCGGACATGCTCGCTCATCTCCCAAAAGAACCCTTTGCCTCACCCTTTGCCTCATGTAACTGGTCACGGTCACATGAGTCTTCGCTGCACCCAAGGGAAGTCGCGGTCTATAACTTTTCAAAAGTGCCCGATAACCTTTGCTAGTTTTAGAATCTTTGTCCACATCAGTTTGGAGTCGCCACACCATGAGACTGTGAGGCAGTATCGTTGGGCATTAGAGCAATTCTAGATATCCATCCGGATTGGATTGTCTTGCAAGTGGACATTGAGAACGCTTTTAGCAGCGTCTCGCGTGCATCCATTTTTATAGAGCTTAGAGAAGCTGGTGGACCTCTATCAAGCCTCATTCCTTTCGTACGATCTTTCTACGGTTCACATTCTTCTTTATTTTCTCAGCATGGCTTTTCCGAGGAGGAGTCACCGTTTACATCCGCCGTTGAAGACTCGACATGGAGATCCTTTGGGAGTATCCTTATTTGCCATGGCTCATTATAGAGCTCTTTTGTCTACTGCTTTGGCCGTTCCTGGTTGTGTGTTCCCCTCCTTAGCAGATGATACACACATTGTGGTCCCTGTAGACAGCATTAGACACGCCTTTGATTACTTGACTATTGAGCTTCATCTTGTAGGCTTGAGAGTCAAAGTGCATGGCTTGATCTCCTTTTTGCATTCCACCTCATCTTCAGCTTCCCGAGGGATGTATAATATCGACAGATGGCTTACGTATTCTAGGAGTCTCA
The DNA here is from genome assembly GCA_014180765.2 of Marchantia paleacea. Taxonomy (NCBI): domain Eukaryota; kingdom Viridiplantae; phylum Streptophyta; class Marchantiopsida; order Marchantiales; family Marchantiaceae; genus Marchantia; species Marchantia paleacea. Next base: position 6,980,881 of record MUAA02000018.1, read on the forward strand.
GTAGGGTCTGAGGATTTTGTTTCAATCTACCTTGACGTTGCATTGGCGGGGATGATTTTTGCATGTGACGCCCTTCCTCTACTAGGGGATCCCGGTGTCTATCTTGATGGAGTGACAGCGGTTTCGGAGGCTTCTACATTCACTCTAAGTGGATCCGGCCATTCCTCGTGACTACTAGAGCTCATCTACGCCTTGCTCGAGCAAGGAGTGCACTCGTGGATCTTGGCTTGATCATGCATCGAGGGCTTTCCGACTCGCACCAGTTACTTTTTCCACAGCGATGAGGTTCCGTTTTGGCTTGGTCCGTCCATCATGTCTTCATTACTCACATGTGAGTGTGGTATCACTTTAGATGTAACAGGTGTTCATATGACTCGTTGTCCATTCGGAGGGCAGAGGATAGCTACCCATGATGCCATTAGGGATGTGGTGTTTGCTATGGAGAGAGTGTTGGTATGCCTTGCAGTCGACTAGGGTTAGGGCAGACATGTACTTGGTTCGGGACGACCAGGTCTGATGTGATGGTTACCGATCCTACTAGAGATACAGTTTCAGAGGGGATGATCACCCACCCTCCAGGATGGGCGGCGAGTGGAGCGGCAGCAGCCAAGGTCTCCAAGTATATAGGTATGCAGAGACATATTGTTATATGGAGCTATGGACACCAACTTCGACATGTTCATGAGGGAGTGCGCGAGAGCCTACCATACTAGATGATATGGGGTATCACTCTCTTTAGCTTACTGTATAGCCTATTTTAGGCAACATTGTCGCATGGACATTTCTTTGCTCTGAGAACGCCCGAGCGTCTGGCTGTAGAAGAACCTTCTAGAACCTCGTGTGAGTTGACAATCTCTTCTTCTTCTCCTCATCACTCCACATTATAGCCGGTAAAACTTCAGCGGAAGAAGACTATGATATCTAATGATTCGACCGATAACTTTCGCTCAAACTTTACAGAAAATTGCTCCACAACCCTTACTATCACTCAGAAAAGTTTCAGATGTTTTTCGTTTCTAGATCTCTCAAAACAATTGTTGATTTACCCACTGTAACACAAGGCGATATGCAGACCCCTGTGTACAAAACCCGTCACACATCTCAATCCTTGACTTCAATTGCTCCCAGATTTTATGAGAAGGTCACTCATCATCAGAACTTGAACTGTGCAAAGTTTTATTGACAGAAATTTCTGATATCAAAAGATATGATCTCTCAGATTACTAACTTGACGATCGGTGCCCCGCAATTCGATTGTATACACAAACTTCAAGCTATCACTCCGTACTCAAAACTCGTCCAATCGAGTCAAAACTTCAATCAAAACACAAGTCTGAGTCGAAAACTATATCTCTTTCGACTCAGATCTCCCAAAACCCTTGTAAGGTTCTCAGAAACTCTCCAAATACACTCAAAGGTCTAAATTTCTCACTCTAACTTTGAATCATCACTTGAGTGACAAATCCTTCAAATCCATCCATTCTTGAGCCCACGTCGTAGCTCGTCCCGTCAGCTCTCCAATCCAATCCTCAGATCTCCGAATGTCCCACTGGAAGGTCTTCAAAACTCCTCAAAACCTCGAAGAAGTTGCCCAAGAGCCCTCATTGGCCCAAACTCCAAGACCAATGAGAATGAAGAGTGTTGTTTTGACCTCTAGTGTGGCCAAATTAGCTCCATTTTAACTTAGAGCTTTACAACTATCCTAAACACACTACTTAGCCATCTTATACACAATACGAGTTGCCACTAATAAAGAGTCAAAATGACAACTCGAAATTAGAAATTTAAGTATGAACGGAACTACAAACGGAACCGGGGAGTTTATAACTTGAGAATAATACTCCTCACCAAAGTTCCTAACAATCAACTCCCTAGGGCTTGTTTTCGATAAGCAATAGTGATGGATTGGAACCCATGTGTTGAAAGCCACCACTTCTTGGTAAGTTCAAATCCATACGCCCAAACTAAATCAAAACGCATTAATCGTTACGCCCCAAATCGCGCCGTAGAAACACACGGAAGAATAATCGGGTGCGGAGAGTTTATCACTTGTTGCGTAAAGTTATCTCCAAAATGATACACTAACCACGTCCGAAAATGATCACGATGAAGACACCGGATGTTGATCACAAATGGATTAGGCATCGGTACATCCGGAGGATCATGTTGTCCTCTATCCATGTCCTCGCCGGCTCCACTTCGATCGATATGCTCCTTTAGTCAACAAAGTGATGTGTCTAGTACTCTCCCATACCCTTTTCCATCATGGTCGCGCTTTTTATATCTGATAAGGTCCAAGATAATATCTCTTGGAGCCTTTTCAACATCCTGACCCTACAAAGTAGATCCAACGGTGGGCTCTTATCGGCCTTTACAAAGGCGCCCGTCGGGTTATCCTAACCTAAACTATCGCCGTCATGACAATGGCTCGAGAAGATGACACATGTCATCATCTTCTCATAGTAGCCGCGTCACAACACGACAACGTGTTTCCATTGCTCTACAGAGAGCACTAGCTGGTGCAATCACGTTAGGTGATGCTTCTTCGGATGCTCATGTTGTTTGTAGACATTTTGACTTGGATAATTTAGATATCTTAGGTGATGTATGACATATTTCCCAGTGTGATACTATTGGGGCCTAGCCCCATGTTACCGGTTTGGTTCCATCCTTGTATGATTTGATGGGATCTTCCCATCCCTTTTGTTATTATACTTTGTCTGTTTCGTTTTAGAAACTTATTATGATAATGTTTCACTATTTCATTATTCGTGCATTCTCATAATAAGTTTTTAATAATTTTAGAAATTCTAAAATTATTAAAAACTTATTTTGAAAACAAAAGACAAAAAAATACTGAAAATGTGAGAGTGAAGAAAAATGGGGTACTTCTCCTAAAACACTTGTTATATATATATAGTTCACATTTTACACTACATTCAATCAAGGAAAACATAGCCAAATCATTTGTTGCCCTATGTAAGTATATGTTCTACTTATCATCTTACTACATCTTTGATTCCACACACGCGCGGTGAAATTTCTATAATACTCCCACACAACAAGTCAATCAACTATGTATTTAATTATCGTATCTAGAAACTGAAATATATCAATCCTTGAAAAAAATAAATGTAATCGTATGTAGCTTCATTTGTTACAAATATTCTATGATGAAATTCCTCTAATTACTTTAGACATAAAAATGCACAAGTAAGGAAAAAAGAGTAAAAATACCTACTGTTACAAGTCTTTTTAGATATGCTATCTTATGCATACATATCCCATATATAAGTTTTCTATATGTTGGCATAGGTAGATACTTTTTAAATAAGTATGCAAAATTATATGGTTACCTACTAATATCACATCAAGTTGAGAACCCAACAACTCATGTGTGAAAAAAAACTTTGGACCAATGTGATCACCCTTGGTGTACCTTGTCTTCACTTGAGCGATGCATGTCATGTTGTCCTTGTACTATGGATTGGAGGAGCAAATACCTCTAAAATAACAAATGAAACTCATATAAAGCCATCAATTTACATCAACCACACATATTTACGAGATCCTTCACGCAATGCTAAGATCTTTGCATGATTGGAGGATGGTGTCATCATAATTTACTTCGTTGACTTCCAAGAAATGGTTGTTCCTTGTTTAAAAAAGACATAATCACTTTGGGATCACTCATAATGAGGATAAAAGAAATAGACTAGATATGCATGAGGATCAAACAAATAGTCTACTTATGCATATCCAATGATCTCACTACTTTCTCTAGTATTTTACTCCATTCCAATATCTCTTGATAGGCTTAGCGGTGAAGCGAGCTAGCAGGTTCACAACAAAGCTGATGTCAAGTTGGATGCAATTTGTTAGGTACATGACTGCCCAATATTTGGGAGCAATTGGATACCCAAACCAGACTGGAAAGAGTAGTGTCTAGCGTAGAGTATATCATGATCTCAAGTTGTGGATATCAAAAGCAAGTTGACGAATAATTGCCACATCGTGAAGTATACCATGATCCCAAGTTATGGATATCCAAACCAGGCTGGGCAAACTAGTACCCCAACATGAAGTATAGTATGATCCTAAAGTGAGGTGGGAAGATTAGATCAGTAATGGTCTAGCTTTCAATTGTAAATGTTTGATAAATGACTCTTTCAAACTATTCATTTCGTATACATAAGGTACTGATTGTTCTACCTTGGTATCAATAGAGTCACAATATGACCATTTGTTTCGTGTACATAAGGTACCAATTGTTCTACCTTGATATCAATGGAGTCACAATATGATTGAAAAACATATGACTTAAATTTGTTTGCTCCATCTAAGATGATAGTCTTGATAGGGTGGTCTAACAATCTAACTTTTATTTGGAAAATTTGATCTAATAAATATGCAAAATCTAAGTTCTTATTTGCTAACAAGGAAACATATGACAACTAAGTAGAAGAATCTATCAAGACAAAGAAGTATCTAAGGGTCCACATGCAAGCTCTATCGGGTCACAAATATCTCCATGATTTTTTTGAATCATAATAGAAAATTCATGTGGAAGTTTTCACTTGTAAGGGCAAGTTATTAACTTTCCTAGTGCACAAAATTCACACGGTGTAGTGTTGTGACGCGGCTACTATGAGAAGATGATGACATGTGTCATCTTCAGAGTTGTTGTCATGACGGCGATACTTTAGGTTAGGGTAACAGAGATGGCATTGTAAGGTCAGAAAGAGCTAGGGAGATCTAGACACATCACCTTGCTGACTAAGCAGCTTATCTGATTGAAGTGGAGTCGACGTAGGACGTGGATAGGGGACAACATGATCCTCAAGATGTACCATTGTCGAGTCCATTTGTGATCAACATCCGGTGTCTTCATCGTGATCGCTTTTGGGTATACTTAGCTGGTTTCAAGTTGTCATTTTAACTCTTATTAGTGGCAACTCGTATTGTGTATATGATGGCTAAGTAGTGTGTTTAGGATAGTTGTAAAGCTCTAAGTTAAAATGGAGCTAATTTGGCCACACTAGAGGTCAAAACAACACTCTTCATTCTCATTGGTCTTGGATTTTGGGCCAATGATGACACTAGGGTAACTTCTTCGAGGTTTTGAGGAGTTTTGGAGACCTTTTAGGGGGACATTCGGAGATCTGAGGATTGGGTTGGAGAGCTGACGGGACGAGCTACGACATGGGCTTAAGAATGGATGGATTTGATGGATTTGTCACTCTGAAGTGATGATTCAAAGTTAGAGTGAGATATTTAGACCTTTGAGTGTATTTGGGGAGTTTCTGAGAACCTTACGAGGGTTTTGGGAGATCTGAGTCAACAAAGATATAGTTTTCGACTCAAGCTTGTGTTTTGATTGAAGTTTTGACTCGATTGGACGAGTTTTGAGTACGGAGTGATAGCTTGAAGTTTGTGTATATAGTCAGAATTGCAGGACTGCACTGACTGTCACGAAGTTAGTACGGAGATTATATCTTTTGATATCAGAAAGTTCTGTCAATAAAACTTTGCACAGTTCAAGTTCTGATGATGAGTGATCTTCTCATAAAATCTAGGAGCAATTGAAATCAAGGATTAGGATGTGTGATGGGTTTTGTACACAGGGGTCTGCATATCGCCTTGTGATACAATGTAGAAATCAACAATTGTTCTGAGAGATCTAAAAGAGAGAAACATATGAAACTTTTCTGAGAGATTAAAAGGGTTGTGGATAAATTTTCTGTGAAGTTGAAGCGAAAGTTATTGGTCGAATCATCAGATATCATAATCTTCTTCTACTGAAGTTTTACCAGCTATAATGTGGAGTGCTGAGGAGAAGAAGAAGAGATTGTCAACTCACACGAGGTTCTAGAGGGTTCTTCTACAGCCAGGCGCTCGGGCGTTCTTAGAGCAAAGAAATGTCCATGCGACAACGGTTTCATATCTTTATGCATCATTCCTAACACACTAGTGTAGGGAATGATACGACTCATCATGGTCTCTCAGAGGTGTTCCATCACGTCATGTCACTTATTTATAAACATCACCATGATCTCCCCCATGTGCGAAAAAGTAAGGAGAGCAACATAAATATGCAAGAATTATTTCCAATGAGCAATCTTCATCATGAATAGCAATTCACATATGGAAATATTATGATTTATATACTTAAAATTAAGAATATTTCTCATTTACGTTGAAAAGTAGATAGGATTTGGGACATAGATATGCGTATCTTGAGACATGACAAGACATGGCTCACCAATTTCATATTGCATGGATTGAGTATCAGAGATCTTGTGAAAAATCATGCTGAAGATCTTACCAAATGGTGGAGATCTTGTGAAAAATCATTGGTCTTAGTGAACTAAAATAACGCTTGTAGTATAATATACTATATGTGGTTATATTATCCAATAAGAGAAAGTTTCACAAGGAGATTCTGTTGGAAGCTAAATATATATGATGATTTTCAAAAGGATCACTCATAGTATCTTCAAGCGCAATGGTCTCTACAAATGCATTTTGCTGATCAAGATGACTTTCCTTTCCATTGCCATGGAATTTGTAAAATTCTACGAGATGAGGAGATTCTTTCTGATGGCTGCAATATGCCATGAAGTACCACCCTTGAAACATGTTCTTCTCTCCTTCATCGATTAGCCTTCTTGTTGAAATTACGATAGATAAGATATCGAGATGAAGGATGGTGAGTCTTCACGGACGAACATTTTGGTCATGGGCAGTGGAAATGTAGTTGATGCTTGAATTTACATTGGAGGGGACGGTGATCACTATGTGTGCATGAGTTGCATGGATGCAGTCCATGTAGATTTTTAAGCCAAAGATCAATATGCTTTTCTGCCAAGAACAAAATAGACATTAATTCAGAATATTTTGTGTAATGCATGTTCATGTATTGTTAGGCCAACACAATATAGGTATCATCTATTGTGGAGACTCTCTTCTTGATCATCTATTCATTATTAATAGATTTATCACAAAGTGTAAGCTGAGATGTAATCTTGTAGAATGACATATTGTACTCCACTAGGGTTGCATAATCTTGAACTTTCAAGTGTATTGAATCATAGAATGCACAAGGTAAGAACATTTTTTGATCTTCAAAATGTTCATTCAAGTTTATCCACAATATTAAAGGACTAGTCACAATTAAATATTGCAACTATAATTTCGGGTGGTGGTGAATAAAAACCCAAACTAGATAACGGGCCCAAACTAGATAGTTATCTCCCTCAACAACTAGTGGATTAAAACATAATTTCTCAAGAGATAAGATAAAGGTATAGTTTATGAGACCAAGTCCTACTTGTGGGAGATGGAGTATTTGCGTGTCGAGAATCTCCTTGTTGCAACTTCTTGGGCCAGTGGAGATTCGCGCATTCGTTGCAGCGGGCGGCCGAGGAATATTGGCAACTTAGAATGTAAAAGTGGGTGATCTTCTAATGATCAGCAATGTTGTTTAGATCTCCCGACAAGACAAGTAGACTCTCGTTACTCCGGTGTGTTCCATCTCAGGAAAAAGCCTTCGGCAGGTTTACAGCCTCTCGAGCGAGCTCCAAATTCTGTCTCAAGAAGATAACATGATACCACCGATGGAATTGTTTAAGCCGGGAGGAGAGTATGATTTTGTAGATACCACTTATGCAACTGTTCAAGCCAAAGGAGAGCTTGAATTGGATAGTGCACTTGATGTGCAAATTGATTTAGTGAAAATTCATGATATTATCAAGGTGAATGATGTAAATGTATCGGACTCAAGCTTGGAGAGTGAAAAATCCACTGCCGAGACTCACAAGCATGAAGCTTTCAAGCGGAAGTACAATGCTATGTGGATACTCCCTTCATTTATGAATCATTTGTGCTAATAACATTTTAGAAACTTATTCTGAAAATGCATGACAATGAAATACCGAAACGTCCAAGAGTGAAAAAAGATCCTTCTCCTAAGACATTTGTGATATACGGTATATATTTTACAATACATTGAATTGAGGCAAACATAGCTACAATTACGCGTCGCTCTGTGTCATTGTCGGTTCGACTTGCAATGATATTTCTATAACAAATAGCAGTCCCAAAAAATATTGTAGGTTAAACTTTCGGTTCGACATGTCTTCCTATGTCACCGTAAGTTCGACATGCGGTAATATTTCTATAACAAATAGCAACCCCAAAAAATATTTTAGGGTAAAACATTTTAAGTGATTCTAACAAATTACGTCCCACTCTTGTAAATAAATTCTCGACTTCGTAATTTCAAAATATTTCATACTTTCATCCATTTTTGGAATATTTTAAGAGGACAATTTTTAACTGGATCTACCCCGTAACAAGTTCTATTATGGTCTGTATAAATCCATACATTTTGTAAGATACAGGTGTTCAATTTATGGCAATTATTCCATTTCGTCCAATTTTGCATGTATCTATTCTGAAACCCCCTTTCTATCTCGAATCGGCCATTAATTATCAAAAAAAGTAAACACTCTCTAGCCATCGCCGGTTAGCTTGGCGACTTGGCTATGACGTCGCAGCGGAAGTGAACCATGAAACCTTGTTGGTGATCGACGTAGTAAAGAGAGGGCGACGCCACCCTTCATGCACAGCATGGAATCACTTACTGGGTAGTACTGCAGGGTCCGATTACCGCTAGGAACAGTGATGGGCAAGGAACATCCTCCACCGCATGCTCCTGACTGTGTGAGTTCATTTTTCGAATCATTGCTTAAGCAGATCCCGCGGGCCAGTGTTAAAATGCGGAATCTTCAGGCCGGACAACGGGTATGATGCTCAAGATCAGAGGACTGCTACATCTTGGCAAGGGAGTGATGGAAGCGGCGAGTATAGAGGAAGTGACTGACAAAGAGCCAACAATCTTTATCAGCCATTCCTCTAGGTATCCAATGTACGTGTGTGCCCTCAATGGCTGATGTAAGCACCATTAAACAATCCGTATCTCGGCATCCCTTTTGTTATTATACTTTCTCGGGACCTAATTCCTATCTCGGCAGAAATCCCAGGATTAGATGAAAAATTAAACTTCCATTTTAAGCAAAACCCGCACACGGGATGATTAGGGGTGGGAACGATGGCTTCTATTTGAGTGCAGGGTTGCTACGGATGTGTGAAAGACTCGGACGATAGCTAAATCTGGGCGGACGCAGAAGTACTAAACCCCACTGTCGGCGCCTAGTGCTATTGACTACATTAAATAAGAGCCGAGAGGAAAATATCCGTACGAATGAGCAGGAGATACCTTGAATTCGTTAGAGGTTTTGGGAACTTGGTGTGACCAAGAAAGTGGAGGGTGGAGGAGAGAGCGAGAGCTGGGATGTCAGTTGAGATGGAGGTTGTTCCAACTTGAAGTACAGAGATCTTGACGTCACCATGAAACTTGAAGGTGAAGATGTTAATTGGGAGTAAAGAGAGACAGTAATTCGTTTGTGAGGTTGTTAGTCGACAGCCTGGTGGAGGGATGTATACAGAATAAAGATGGCGAATTTGGAAACCGGTAAGCAAAGTCCTTGTATTGTAGCTAGCCTTTCGGTCATGGACTACTTAGTCGACAGCCTGGTGATGTGGTGCTAGACAATAAGAGTGACCAACACCGAAACCGGTATCCAAAGTGGTTTGTGTTGAAGCCAAAATCTGGAGTCGTTGACGACTCAGCAGGCGAAAAGAACAATATTTTCTCTATTTCGATTACAAGTGTTAGTGAACTGACATGCAAGCGGTGAGAATCCGGGTCGTAAGAGGTGATCGTAAGCAACGACGTACGTTCAAAGGTATGAGAACAGTTTGACATGTCTCAAGTGGGAATCAGACAAACGATTTGATTTGACAATTTGCATACAATCCACAAAAGATGGAGCGGTATTAGAGGGGGAGCAGTTTGGGTGGACGAAAATGACTAGGAATTGAGGAGTTTCAGTTTTCAGTTTGTACTACGGACGTACTTGCAAGACAAGGATGGTTGTGATATTGGTGCAAATATGACCCAAACGGATTATTCAAGATCGGTGATGTAAACCAAGAACCACACTGTTCATGATCTCTTGAGGTCTTGTCAAGTGGAAGTTGCTCGACTGTGAACACAGTCGAGCAACTTTGGAGTAAATATTAACTGAACTACGAGAGGACGAAATTTCTTCACCACAGGAGGAAGGGTGCAGTGAAATAGTGCAAACTCAGAGAGATAGCTTGATTCCATTAGTGGTCAAGAAGATGGCATGTGTGGAAGCCATACACACGACATAGAAAATGTGTAGGGAAAATGATACAACTGCTTAAAAGAACTTCTTGTTTCCATTTAAAATGTGGCATGCAAGAAGTCTTTTGAAATTGAGTTTTCCTTTGCCATTGGAAATTAGTGTTGTAGTAAGGAGCCGGCAGTAGAAAATGTTGTCAAGTTGTGGGAAAGTTGAGACGTCCCAGAAATTGGAGCAGAGATTGTGCGGAGTTGTTGATATACAGAGAGGCAGCAGGTCATGCAATATGAGGCGAAAGTGTAGTACAGTACAGTTCGAGACCGGTTAGTACCGTAGTACGTCAGATATAGTGATTCTTTGAGTGACGAGGGGATTGACAAGAATGTAGATGTCGGTCGTAGTGGCCATTAAAAGAGAATAGGAGAACTACAGCAGCAGCCTGTGAGTCCATGACAATCAGAAGATTTCGAGGCCGAATGACGCTGTTTTTACACATGAGTGCAAGGACAAACCTAATCATGGATGTACCTAAACCTCATCCCGCTAAAGTTGGTTAGAGGGTGTCTTCTCTGCGTCCCTCGAGAATTCACTTCTTCTGTACCTTTAGCCTACGGTGAGAGTATTGCAATATCACCTTTCATTCGCTTTTCATAGATGTTAGTAAAGGCTGGATCATTGGGAGGGAGGATATACTTAACATGGAGACAAATTTCAGAGATGCCTGAGAAAATGGTATAGTTTGGAGACTTTAGACAAGTCTGCTTCAAGTCATATCCGGCAGAAAATGTTGAGGACATAGGTAAGAGGGATGCTCAAGGACCTCAGGAACTCGTCTGGAATATGGATTTCATTTCATGTGATGTCTAAGCTTTCTTCGCCTTACTGCACACTCTAGAACATAGCCGGCACTTAGGATCCGGAAATCATTTTATGAACGACCTCAAATGGGCCAGAGGAAAATGCTGGTTGAGAGAGAATCTATGGCATTATGTCAGGGTCGCAAAGTTTTTCTCCACAGCGAATCTGCTGGCCTTGGAGTGGAAAGAAGGAAGCCGACTCAAAACTTCGGAACTTTGGAAGTGAAAGCACCGCCGGGGAATTTCATGGGAAACTCTGCCTCCGTAAGTGACTGCGTCCTAGAATTGGATCTGGATTCTAGAAGGGACCAGGCAAAGCGGCACGGACAGAAAGGAGGGCATGTGTCTTCGTCCAAGCTTGCGATCGTGGCCCGCAGTAAGAAGGAAAAAAAAAGTCATTTCGGATGACGAGGAACTTCTAATCAACCAACCTCCCCCCCATGTAAAAAGATGTGATTTACTTTAGGCTACGACGATTTGGGAAGCTGTGTACTGTACCTTTCACGACCAGCAACATAGGTTAGCAAGTGAAATCGAGCGGTAGAGGGAGGGACAGAGATACAAAGAAAAGGAGAAAAAGTTAGAGAGATTTATGTGTAGCAAGCAGATCGTACAAGAGCGGAGACTGAGATGAGTGCAGAACTGCAGAATAACCGGCCGCCGTCCCCGGCCTCATGCCCTGCCTGCACGCAAGCTGTTCGTGCAGATAGTCTAGTCGAGTTGCGACCCGGGTACTTTCTTCCGACTTCCCTTGTACAGTTTCCAGACACGGGCACAGAACATAGATGGAGAGAGGCGACGTCCTTACTTGCTTCCAGATTTGCTAACCATAGCCGAGCCCAAGCTTCCCCCTTTCCCATGGCTCAACCTCAAGCCGGAGCCTTAATCTCAATAGAAAACAAAAAAACTTTGACATGAACTCGCTGGGGCGGTCTTGTCAAGATTGCGATTGGGTCGGACCTTGTCGTGAGCTTTTGGCCAGGAATCGCATCCACGGAAGCACCCTCAGGTTGGAGTGAGGAGTGCGGCTGCTTGGTTACTTTCATCCACCCGGGCATTACAGTACAGCAGCAGCTCGAAGAAGCTGTACTGGACCTGGAGAAGTTAAGGGAAGGGAACGGGAGAGTGAGCGAGTGCGGGAGGGAGGGCAGGCTGGGGATGTAGGCAGCCCGAATCTGCCCGATGTGGGACCGGCACACGTGGGTGAGGCTGAGAATGGCGGAGGTTCTTACACAGACACAAGATTGACTCTTGGTTGGGCCAAAGTTATGACCCGAGCTCCGGAGGGAGTAGATGGGAGCGTGACTGACTGAGATGACTGGCCTGTGGCGTTCCGTCGCACAGAAGTCGCCGCCTCATGAACGTTAGCTCGAGCTCTAGGAGGGACAAGCTGCGAGCTCGGCTCGGCTCCGCGCAGCAGGAGCTGCACAGTTATATTATAGCCGGTGTTTTCCATTTCACAATTGAATCTATTCCTGGAATTGCAGAGATAGAGCAAGAGAGGTCCTAGAGTTGGGCCGCAGGATCGACGCTGCTGCTGTTGCTGTCGAGAGTCCAGCCGGATCAGCTTTCTACGCTTGTTGCCTTCCTCTGCCAGCTAGCTAGCTTTTGCTTGCGAACATAGGACCTCTATTGATATCGAGAGCGAGAAGAGTGCCCTTTTTCTCCCCTCCTTGGTAGTGCCCGACCTACCTTGCAAGAACATAGCACTAGAAGAAGAAGAAGCAGAAGTCAGTCAGTCAGTGGGTCAGTCAGTCGGTCGGTCAGAGATATAATCAGACAGGGCCCTGTGACTCCAGAACCCCTCGAGTTGTTGTTTCCTTTGCTGTTTATTCATACATACATACATATATACCTCTGCCCATCAGCGTGGGGAGTCCTCCTCGGACGCTAACGTGCGGATGGCTACTGCAGTAGTTGTTTGGTAAATCTACCATTCGAAACAGCTCGGAGTTTTGAGCGGAGTCGAGGCGCGGCTCCGTTTACATGTGTTCAAATTCACGTTTAATTCTCTAGTACTCGATAGATTGCCTTTCTCTCTGTCGTTCGTTCGTTCATGCATCCTGGGCTTCGTCATGTGCCGCAAGGTCTTGGGACATAGATGATTTCTACTTGTCTTGTGAAGGTTTCCTTCTTTTTTTTCCATCTTTCTGATTGCGTAGATTAGAGGCCCGAGTGGGCGCCCGATTGGTGAGCTGCTCGTGTAGCAGCTTCAGATGCAGGGAGGTTTGATAATTTTGGAGATACAGATTCGATCGAATTTTCAGAAGCACAGCGAAGAAGACGAGAGTGGAAGTAACTGAAGCAGAAGAAGCAGCGTCAGAAGAAGAAGAAGAAGAAGAAGAAGAACTAAGTTGGGATTTTGTTGAGCAAAGTCTGTGAGCAAGAACCAACCAAGCTGTCGATTGGATTCCGTCGGAAACAGGTAGTAGATTCACGACTGCTGGTCACCATCACTTGATAGAGAGAGATTCAAATGGGGCTCAGCGCTGGGATTTCCTTAGACACAGAGATGGGTTCGGCGACGGCTGGCGCCTTCGCAGGAATGGTATGGAATCAGACGTTCAACGTGCTGGCCGAAGCGAACAACACCACGGCAGTACCGCCGGACCAGACAGGATACGAGATAACTGCGAAATTCAATCCGAGCATGGCCATCATTATCATCGTGCTTATCAGCGCATTTTTGTTCATGGGATTCTTCTCCATATACGTCCGCAGGTGCACCACCACGGAGCCCGAGAATGCCAACAACGGCCAGGCCAATTCCAGAACCGCGGACTCCCAGAACCGCTCGGGCCAGGGCTTGGACAGGGCCGTGGTAGAGACCCTCCCCCTGGTGGGCTACTCTCTCGTCAAAGGGCTCAAAGGGGGCAAAGACTTATCGGAATGCGCAGTGTGCCTCAGCGAGTTCGAAGAGGACGAACGGCTCAGATTGCTGCCGAAATGCGGCCATCTCTTCCACCCGGAATGCATCGACATGTGGTTCTTCTCGCACGCCACCTGCCCTCTGTGCCGTTGCAGCCTCGTGCCCGCCGAGGGCAAGGAGGGCAGCGCCCGCCCGGAGGGGTTCGCGAATTGGGTCAGGGTCGATTCTCGAGGGAACGTGAGCGATGGGCTGGCCATCACCATCCACGACGGGCCCCCGGCGCCGCCCAACGGGTCCATCTTGGAGCTGCTCTCGAGGGAGAATGCCGAGCGCCTGCTCACCGATAGCCTGCGCAGGGACGACGTCGAGCGGATGGACGCGGGATTGGCCAGCAGGGAGGAGAATGTGGGCGAGGAGCGCGCCGGCGAGCTCAGGGCGCTAAACCGCGCGCTCTCAAGGAATTCCACCTCGTTCCGCAAGGCGGCCCGCGGCATCGAGGTGACGGAGAGGATCGGCGCGGCCAGCGAGTCGGCGCGCTTCCATCCGTCGACCATCGCGGGCGCGGGCATGAATGGCAATGGCGGGGGAATGGGCATGGGGGCGGCGTTCTTCGACAAGAGGGGCAACAACAGGTCTGTGGGCTCGAGCCAGTCGTTCAACATGGCGCTGAGGCGATCGAGCTCCGTGGGGTCCTCTGGGCGATACATCAGACAGTTGTTTGGGCAGAATTACGCGGATTATTTCTCCCCTGAAACGGCCGGAGACGGGCTGCGAGTCGATCGCGCCAGGCTGCTGGGTGAGCACCGAATGCCCGCCAAGGAGATGACCGCCACGACGGGCGGCAAAGTCAGACGGGAGAAGAGCGAGGACGAGCTCCATAACATGTTTTTCAACGAGCTTCAGAATATGACCTACACGGAAGACAGCAGGCGCGGATCTTCTGTTTACAGGAGCGGAGAGCTGTGGGATAGCATCGATTTGCAGAACGAAAGCGTCCGAGCCGCACAGCAGGAACAATCCCTTCTGAGCTCTCGCACTAGAAGCGGCGAATTGCCGCCCTGGCAGAGGAATTTGGACTTCCCTTCCACTGGAAAGAGCGGCGAATTGCCGCCACTGAGCAGAAACGGTGATAAACGCGTGAGGCTGCAGGGGGAAGCGAGTGGTCCATTGTATGTTCGTAGGAAAGGCAATGGCAGCACGGGTGGCGATGGTGGAACGCGCTCTGACCGTTGGAATTTTAGTATTCGTCGAACGTTCAGCTTGAGGAGAACCTTCTCCGATTCCAGAGATCAGCTCGACAGCTTGTCATCGTCGCAGAACGATAGCGCCAGGTGGTACTTGCCGGGCCCCGGGATTCCCACTCCTCCCTCCCGACCTAAGAAGTACTCTTCTCCGTGGGCAGCAGCCATGAAGGATAGGAGATCGCAGTCGGTCGATCAAATCGCGTCTGGTCCTTCCACCCCCACACCATCCCTGCCTTCGCCATCTTCGGCCTTCTCTCCCTATGCCCTCTCTCTGCCGTCCCCCTCCGTGAATCAGGCTTCGCAGTACTCTTCCAGTTTGCCTTCTCCGGCAGCTGCTTCTCCCTCCACCCCTCCGAATTTGGGCTCTCCAACCGTCCCGCAATCGACCTCGAGTCAACAAGATCAATCACAACATCATCAGCAACAGGCAGCGCCGGAATCGCAGATTCAGATCATTACTCAATGAGTCATTCCACTCTTATTCTGACCAGAAAGCCTGTCACATTTTAAGCGTCAAATGTTATGTACAGCCCTTAACTCCTTGCGTTATGTTTATCCTGTCCTGCATTTTTCTTCTGGTGTTGTCTGGCCACAAACAACAGTTCCTAGCGAATTGGCTACAATTTGGAGCAATGGGTTGTATTTATTCATTTAGTCATGGATTTTTGGAGTCGTTATCGAGGTTTCGGTAGCAATGGCCAATACAGTGAATCTTGAGTAGGAAACATAGAAAGAGAGGAAAGAATTACGGGTAGATTTTTGGATACGGCCTGTTCCAGCTGATCTCGAAGTTGAAAACTGCGGGGTTTGTCCTGCCTAAAAATCTAGAGAAATTCTGGGCAACAATGCCACCTTGCCTCTTGAAGATGATGAAGCAGTGATGCAGCAACTGCAACTGATGAAAAGGCCTGTTGCTGCAACCTCATTTTCTTCCCCGATAGAAGTCATCATAGAGGTCGACTTTGTATCGCAAGTATTATGTGAATATGGGGAAGTGTAGATACGTCAATGAAAGTAGGGATTAAATTGAAACATTTTAGGAACTGAGCTACTGTACATGTTCGTCGTGATTACCCACGCTGCAAATTGTGGTCAGTAAACTCTCATCGAGTTGGTCACATGTATATCTTTGTATCTCCCTCTGGCGATTTGTTTTCACATTGAATTCTTCTTTGTGTATGTCACCTGGTGTTGTTGCTTGTAGCCCCACTTTCATATTCCTACCATCTTAGTCAATTTACTTTCCCCCAGTTTCGTATTTGGTTGCATATAACGGATCTTGGTCAAGAGATGAAACAAATCGGAATGTCATTTGTTCAGAGATTTCAAAGTTGCTTCAGCTTGTGCATTTCATTCCAGAACCATTGGCGCATGGGTGTGAGATGAGGGCATGTCTGAGTTGAGTTAGATGTATCTATTGACGTGGACCCCACAGCCCTGCGATGAAGTTTGGTTCAAAGTTTGTGTCGTACCTTGTCAGTGAAGTCTCGAATATGATTGATTGAAGTGTTTGCACCAGGATAAAAGTCACGATCGGGTAAGAATTACACCTGGTGAAGTGCACGTCTGCATGCTCTGAAAGCCGAAATCCTGCTGGAGCCACAGGAGATGGATTCAGCTTGTCTTTGCCATTGTTTGGAAAGTGGTTTGATTCGGTAATTCCATCACTGCCAAGTGTTATTGCATGGACAAGTTAAGAATGTTACATGTATATCTTGGTCCCCTCATCTCCTTGCCTGTCGACTAGCATAAACCAACCTTTTGAGGTTTTTTCAATTCTGCACGTTTCAGTCACAATCATCCCTGGAATGAAGCCTGGAAACGTATCACCGAATTCAAAAACTAGCCTGAAACTTTACAAAAGCACCCTTGCGAAGACGCTCCAGTACAGCGGAAGCTTCTTCAAAGGTGACCTTTTTCACAATAACGCCACAAGCCACGTTGCCATCAATCCCACTTGCTAGACCGACAATTCTCATAGCAATCAACAATGTTTCATTCCATCGCGTTACTTCCTGGACGTTATCAGAAATCTCTCGGAGTCAGCAACTGAATGCCCCCTATAAAGTTTTGAACCGGAGCGAGTGTTTTCGACATGCGTAGATATTGACAGCGATGAGTAAACATTCGAATTAGACATGAGTAGGACAAGACCAAGCTTTCGTCCGAAGTCTTTAGCATTATGCATAATTGCGAAATCTGTCCGTATTTAGTTCCTGACTTCGCCTCGTGACACTCGTCAGATTTGTCTGCACATCGTCCACCTCGACGTCGCTGGCCAAAGAAGTCCATGAGGAACGCGACTGCAGAAAGGCCGTGATCGAGTTGGAGCGTGTAGCGCTACACAAACAAAATTGTTCAGGTCACTTTCTTACCAGGATTTGATTGCATCCAAACACAATCTGGACGCTCCTCGACTGGAAGACGAACAGCTACAGAGCGAATGATGTGCATCCCGAGCAAAGCTGTTAAGGGCTTGACTTATTTTGCCACCTCGTCACTTTCAAGTTCTAACACATGAAAAGGCCACGAAACATGCTGGGGGAAAATGTTCACCTTCTCTTACTGCAAAATGACCTCGTCACCCCCATCATGGCCAAGTCTTGATCAAGGTATGATCTCAATAGATTGTACAATAGTTGAGGTAGTCAAAGGCATGAGCCGAAGTGAGTAAATATCTCCCCAAAGAGGCCTGCTTGAAATCTCTGTTGTTGACCTCTCGTCAATTCACACGATGGCCATAGATTATGAATAATATATCACCATCACTCGTCTTACTGGTTGTCTCGAGGCCAGGTGACAAAGCCTAATGGATGTCGAAGTGTCCTCACCACTATCTGATGAGCATGATGGTGTACACAAAAGGGCTAAACAATAAATAATTGCTACCCGCTCTAAAGCGGAGGTGACATGACTCTGTTACAGTCCTGATCACTCATGTTACCTCATTGTGGACTTCTAAATCACCTCACAGAAAAGGTCTCCCTCTGACGTCAAGCTGGAGGGTATCTGTGGACGGGCATCGTGCAGCTCTCTCTGCTTTTCTTTATTATTCTCTCATGCAAGGCGCTGGGTACATGACGCAGAGGAGCTGGCGCTGTTTGGTCTCTCCTCCAATTCATTTTCACAGAGCTTCATGTGGAACTTGAATATTTCCAATGCGCGAGAGAGCAGGAGTTGTTCCCACTCGGCCTCGTGAGTGCGACCGAGATATGTGACGGTGTCTCGGGCCCCAAGATCTCATTGATGTGCGTACCTGCGGACGGTATCCCGACCTCTTTCGGGTCCCGCGGAATACCCGAAAGAGGTCTGATGTTGATGTATACCTTATCCAGGATTGATCCCATCTGCTCGACATGATGGGCACATTTGGAACCTGGAATTCATGTGCCTCCCAGATGTTATGGAGAATTCCATCACACTATCTCTTGATTGTATAGAATGCACCTCTATAGTGGCTGACGCCACTTCCTACATTCTCACGCATTATAAACTGCGATGCTGGGGTATATTCAGATCCTTCTTCCAGAAAACCTCGATGTCTGGCTGTTGATTATTTTCCTTCCCTTTCCTCTTGTTCTTCTTGTACATTCATTCTCGCCATTGGAACCCTTTCCCTGAAGAATACCCTCTATATCAAGGAAGTCGTAGAACAATATTCCCCGGAATGATATGGCACGAAAGAATGTTTCGTGTTTCCTCGTTCACCGACACCTGAACCACCTACCTAAGACGAGGAAAGTCTTGCCAGATGATTGCACTAACGATTGAAAAACCTCAAAATCTCACCACGGTGATTCGGACTCAGAAGTCATGATCATCATCCTGCTGTCTAGCGCCTCAACCAACACATCGACCCAAATACAACACAGACGAATCTTGCCCCGGCCCATCATTGTGGAGAAGAAGTAATCCAAGTGATTGCAAGCACGTAATCGTGTTTGAGTGACATGCATCAATAATCGTGTAATTTTACTTCTTCCTCCTCTTTGAAACGCGTCCCACGAGAGACCATTGACGACGACCTCCGACGATTGAAGTCTGAAACGAGCATAAGTGTGCAAGGTGGACTTCATGGAGCCGGTCATGAGTTAGAACCTTCAGATTAAAGGACGACCCATGCTTTAGTCGTCTATGAGATCCCTAAGATTTTCGGCCTTGACGGAACTTTCTTTGGGTGCATTAAGAATTTCGGTTACTAAAATTAATAATGTATACATCTTTCAAAGTTACGCGGATCATAAAGTTCACTTAAGATTTGGAAATGTTTGGAACTTTATTAGGAAATTGTAAAATGAAAAGGTAAGAAGACATTCTCCTTTTCACGTGAAAGAAGTTCTTTCACATGCAACAATTTCTCTAGTGGCATACATTATCGAAAGCTAATAAAATGGTGTATCTCTTGGCAATTAACCATATCACGCATACAACTGAAATGAAATGAAAAAGAGTTCATGGGTAAATCAGGAGTCCCAAAGAACGTTTCATACACTTATATGTCCTTTTTTTCCCAATAATTCAATTTTGAAGTTGGATCTTGGCAATCAACCATATCACGCAATCACAAAAGAATCGAATTACATTCAAGTATTATATATAATATATCAATGGATGAGTAACATTACATTGAGTGACATAAATCTTTTAAAAAGTGCAATATAAAAAATAATTATATTAAGGAAAAATTAAATTGTTACTAATTCTCAGTTATGTTTGCAATCTGATATACATCACACAATTTTTACTTCATCATGTTCAACATTTTACACATATACAAACAGATGAAATTACCATCTCTCATTCTCATGAGACATTTTATCCTAAATATCTTCAAAAGTATTCATGATGTCCTGGAATTTAAATACATCAAATAATATGTTGCATATTATTTTCATACGATTCTAGAAACAAATTACCTTCGCAGAGAGCGAATTTATACAAAATATATTATGACTCTTCACTATCCATACTTGAAATTTCTTGTTTGAATATATGGGATGAAATTTTAAAGATGTACCCTTCAAATACATGTTGAAAACCATAAGTAATAAAACTATAGAATCAACGACAATAGTAAATTTATTGTCTTCCACTCTTAATCACGGCTAATAGTGTACCTAAACAAGGAAGTTGTTGGTGTTCACTTTCACTAATATGAATTGAACTTCATGTTGTTATTTTTCAGTTTTTACATCGCTTTATTGTACTTTTGAAAATTTTCTTGAATTTCATAAAATCCTCTAGGTTTTATGTTCTTGTATATTGATTTGATGTAAGATGACAGAAGTATGAGATACAATATTATTTTCTTTTTTCTTGTTTTAGAGCTCCCTCCATCAACTTCAGTTCTGAATACTCTCTTGGTTTTCTGTTAAAAAATATTGGTCTATTGGCAACCTTTGATGGTGTACTTAGAACATTATTCTTTATTAACAAGTTTAGAAATTTGGGTTCATTTTGTGGCCTGTTTTTTAACTATCATACTCTCTAGACTAGCTCTATGAACTATTTGAACTCTCAATACATTTGTTGATGCCCCACTGTGTAATTCGGTATTGTTGATAATTCTATCTGCTGGTTCAGCTCCTTCTCATTCTTTCCTATTTCTACATTAGTGTGTGTATGGAAGACTAAACTTGAATGAAATAACTCTCTTAATTTGCACTCGGCGAGTTCCAGAAGTGGAAATATCTCTCAATAGAACCCAACTTCCAGCTCATTTCCATAGCCAAATGTGGAGAAATGGTCACTAATCTCACTTTGCTAATTGTGACTGAAAAAGTTATTGGAAAGTATCACTGCATGAACTATTTTTTCCCCCCTTCCAGGTCTAGTTAAAAGAATCCCATGGTCCATGGATAGCTAAAGAATACATTGAATCTGGTCGGCTCTCCAGTTTAGGGATTGGGCTTCGGTGTGCATTTAAGGATCGATCCGCTGAACCGCTACGTGCGCCTTTGGCGAGGGAGAGAGGGGTGGCCGTGCAATCTCGGATGAAATCTTTTAGGGATTCCCCAAACTGGCTGGTTCACTCCACGTCTATTTCAGTCAGTTTGACTAACTGTAATCATCCACTATTTTAATTAGGCGATGTCTTAAACCCCTGACCTTCTAAACACGGCTAGATAAGCTCGTCGCCTATGAGCAGCATCCAAATCTGGAGAAGATCTTAACTGATTCATCTCCCTCGAACACGTGCATTCCCTCCCTATTTCGCCCGGCGTCTAACCCTAGTGTCCCCGACACAATTCTCTCTAATTTGAACTTCTTAAAGAGTCAGAAAAGCGGCAGAACGGCCTGTCTCTAAGTGCATAACAAATGATGCTAGTTGCTTCATTAATATTTGCTAATTGTTATTTTACTGTGTCCTTACTCTTCATTAATATTTGCAGCTTATCGCCATAACTACTACTGAAATTCGTTGTTGACCAGTCACCGGTATCATGCTGAAATGAAAATGTGAAATTTTAACTCATATTTCTTGGAATCCACATTTGAAGAATTTTTATTTTATTTTTGACACGGGAAAAACCCGGTAAATATTCGTAAGCTGTGAAATTAGCGGGCAACCGCCAAAGTAACAGACGTTACTTTGGCGGTTTACCTCTAAATTCTTCCATTTCTAAATCGTTTTTTAAATTTCTTCTAGAATTCTCTCTTCTCTTTTTCACATTTAGCATATCTAGGTCCCCACTTTCTCCAAAGCTATAAGGTCATGTCTTGGACATGTCCATTCATATATATATTCATTATTCACATGTGATCGTGTTATCACTTTAGATGCAACAAGTGTTCATATGACTCGTTGTCCATTCGAAGTTCAAAGAATAATTACCCATGATATCATTATCGGTGTGTTGTTTGCTATGGGATGAGAGTGTGGATAACTCACATGGAGTGAGAGTTTGTATGCCTTGGGTCAGGGCAGACCTGTACTTGGTTCGTGATAACCAAGTCACTTGTGGCGGATGTGATGGTTACCGATCCTATTCATAACATAGTTTCAGAAGTGATGGCCGTCCATCCTCCAGGATGGGCGACGAGTGGAGCGATAGTAGTCAAGGTCTCCAAGTATAGTGGTATTCAGAGATTCAGAGACATGGTCATGAGTGAATGCGCGAGACTACAATACTAGATGGCATGTGTATCATTCTGTTTAGGGTTCTATATATGTTATTTTAGGTAATGTGTTCCCGTTACTGTAATACATCTCTAACAATCAAATTAGGAGATATTTTTTTAGATGTATGTTCTTATTGGATATCTTGGGTGCTATAGTAGATATATATTATTGGGCTAGCCCCATGATACAAGTTTGGTTCCATCCTTGTACGATTTGATGGGTACTTCCATCCTTTTTGTTATTTTATTGTGTCTCTTGTGTAAGGATCCGCACTTAGTTGCGAAGATTTCATGGAGGCGAATGTGAGGAGGATGTTCGAAATTCCCTCTTAATTGGGATGATTCGCATGTCCAGATTTGGAAACATGTCCGGTTTCTGCAAGGAAGACGTCTGTCTCATCCTGAACTGGTGAATTTCAAGGTTCGAAGTTTCCTAGCAATTTCGATGTCTTGGAAGGAGCTGATTCGGTCAAGGGATGAGGAAAGTTTCCAGCGGCATCAATCTGATTTCAAATAGTGAGTCAGCGTCGAAAAATTCGGTGTTATCATTGCGATGGCCAGCGTGTCTGAGAGTTCACAGTGGACACTACACTAGTCTCAGTGTCCCACCGAGTAGATATATGCTTGATGCCGGGAGTAATCGACAACGTCGGGACCGCGCAGACAAAATTAAATAGACGGTACTACTACATTACTCGCTCTATTGCACGCAAGGACTAAAATTTCAGATCAGTATGTTTTGTATGCACAGCCCCACGTTTATCATCTGGGGGTTTGTCAGGGATGGTATATGAGCATCATCGAGATTGCTTTCAGGCGGACGATCCCTCTAGTGGTTTCACGGAGTTGTTCGGTGGTCGGCGTTAGCGAGTAGAGGGAGATTCCGTTGTCAGTTAGTCAGGCTCTAAGTGCTAGTCGGCTTCTTGCGATGGAGAAGGACACTGGGGGCATTCGACCGATTGCTATTGGAGAGGTCTTATTGCGATTAGTCACGGCACCGTTGTCTTTAAAAGATCGCATTTCACACTTCCGGGGAGCATCTTTGTCCACATCGGTTTTGAGTCGCCACAGGGTGAGGCCGGGTGGAGGCAAGATCGTTGGGCATTAGAGCACTTCTAGATATCCATCCGATTGGGTTGTCTTGCGGTGTAGACGTTGAGAACGCTTTTAACGTCTGGCGTGCATCCATTTTTAGAGAGCTTAGAGATTTGGTGGACCCCTATCAAGCCTCATTCCTTTTGTACGATCTTTCTACGGTTCACATTCTTCTTTATTTTATATCGCATGGCTTTTTGGAGGAGGGGAGTCACCGATTCTACAAATCCGTCGCGGCACTCTCGAGGGGAGATCCTTTGGGGGACCCTTATTTGCCATGGTTCATTCTGAGCTCTTGTGTCTCTTTGCTTTTGGCCGTGCCGGTTGTGTGTTCCCCTCCTTGGCGGATGATACACACATTGTGGGCCCTGTGAGACAAACATTAGGCATGCCTTTGATTACTTGACTACCGAGCTTCATCTTGTAGGCTTGAGAGTCAAGGTGTCAAAGTGTAGGGCTTTATCTCCTTTGGGATTCCGCCTCATCTTCAACTTCCGTAGGGATGTATGATATCGACGGATGGCTTACGATTCTAGGAGTCTTGGTAGGGTCTCGAGGATTTTGTTTCACGCTACCTTGACGTTGCATTTACCGAGGATGTTTTGCATGTAGATGACCTTCCTCTACTAGGTGATCCGCAGGTGGTGTTTGGTATACTATCATCTAGTATTGCTCGTCGACCACCTATCTTCTTCGCCTTTGTTCCTCCTTCACCTACATTCATATCACATTTGACAAACCTTTGATAGGAGGATCATGGCGTCTTTAGTGACATTATCGGACAGGGGACATTCGAGTGTGTGATGGGAGATTTGGCAAGGAGGCGCACATCTTTGCCAATCTCGTGTGGAGGGGTAGGCTTATTATCGATGGAGGAGATAAAGACCCGCGGCATTCTTGGCGAGTTGGGCCTTAGTTGCACCTTTGTTATCTTTCGATTTGTGATCGCAGAGATAGACCTATTTTGGAGATATATACGAGGGACGTCGATACGGGATCATTTCCCTTGCGTATTATTACGACATACGAGAGACGCTTTTCTGCGGGGAGGTACGACATGAGTTCCCATCTTTTTTCCTCTTTACTTTCTTGATTGGACTAGGGGTCTCAGTCTATCTTGATGGGCCGACAGTTTCATGAGGCTCTACATTCACTCTTAGTGGATCCGGCCATCCCTCAGATCGCTAGAGCTCGTCTCATTTCTTCTTGCTCGGCAGGAGTGAGGCTGCGTGGATCTTGGCTCGACCATGCATCGGGGCTTTCCGACTTCGCACCGGCTACTTTCTCCACATGCCCGATGAGGTTCCGTCTTGGCTTGGTCCATCCATCTACATCTTCATTACTCACATGTGAGTGTGGTATCACTTTAGATGCAAAGCGGTGTTCATATGACTCGTTGTCCATTCGGGAGGCAGAGGATAGCTACCCATGATGCCATTGGGGATGTGGTGTTTGCTATGGCGGGAGGGTGGATACCTCACATGGAGAGAGCGTTGGTATGCCTTGCAAATCGACTAGGGTTAGGGGGGGCACTGCATTTGGTTCGGGAGGACCAAGTCACTGTAGGCGATGTGGTGGTTACCGATCCTACTAGAGACACGGTTTAGAGGGGTGATCACCCATCCTCCAGATGGGCGGCGAAGTGGAGCGGCGGCGTAAGGTCTCAAGTATAGAGGTATGCAGAGAGGTCACCTCTTTGTTCCTCTTGCTTTGGAGTTATATGGAGCTATGGACACCGACTTCGACATGTTTGTGAGGGAGTGCGCGAGAGCCTACCATACTAGGCGACATGGGGTATCACTCTCTTTAGCTTATTGTATAGCCTATTTTAGGCAACGTGTTTCCATTGCTCTACAGAGAGCACTAGCTGGTGCAATCCATAGGAGAGCAATCACGTTAGGTGATGCTTCTTCGGATGCTCCTGTTGTTTGTAGACCTTTTGACTTGGATAGTTCAGATATCCTAGGTGTTTGTAGGGACATATTTCCCAGTGTGATACTATTGGGGCCTAGCCCCATGTTACCGGTTTGGTTCCATCCTTGTACGATTTGATGGGGTCTTCCCATCCTTTTTGTTATTATATTTCGTCTTACACGTTTTGTTACATGGAAAAGCCGGGAAACCTTTATTGCGAAAAAGAAGACGCCCGGGAACCACCAGATCACTATGTTTTGTGGTTGGAATGCCACGCTTGGAATAAAAAGAACGATTGCAAAAACTATCAGGAAAAAGTGGTAATGCGGGTAAGGACAAAGTAAAATAACAAAAAGTATGGAAATATATATAGACTGTAGTAAATATCATTCTGGATGTGTGCTTACATCTAATATACGGGTATTGCATACACTGAAGTACAAGTACATTCAGGCATTCTTACAACTTTAGCGGAAAATTGCGAGAATCCAAGACTTCTACCTGAGCTAAAACTTAAACCTCAAGAACTTATTGCACCCAGCCGCTAATTCTTATGGCAGGCGGTGGAGAGCGATTTGAAATGCCGACTTTGAAGTGCTGCTTGGTATGGATTTTGAACAATCGTCTGGCGCTTTGAAGACCTCAGTGACGCCCTCCTCGTAGTTTCTCCGAGAAGTTCTCTGGTATTTCTTGGAGCTGCATTTTGGCGGGTCTCAGTTTCCTACTCGAGCCCCTTTGTTGCTTCCCTTCGATTATAAGTCAATTGCCGACTCTTGTTCATATCGCTGCCTCGCTCTCCCCTTGGTATTCTTTTTGTGTTGTTTTGTGTTTCTTGGGTCTCATCCCTGAGGGAGTAGATCAATTTGAAGCGACGGAATGTGCAATTTGAAATTTGATCACGAGCATCTGTGAGACCCTGTGACGACAGATCTGAAAATAGGTATCTAGTAACTCATGGCTCTCCCTTTGTCTGACACGGAGATGAGGAGGGATGTGTCGAACACGTTGCCTTTATGGTGCAACACTGTTGCGACACGGTGGTTTTGTCAGAACGATCTTCCATGGACTTTAACGTAAGAGGCGCAGCAACTTTTGCTGGAGACGCTCTCAGACGCCATAAATTCTTTTGTCAGTTTATGTAGATACTCTAGATACGCTGCTGTTCGTTATGAGTTTGTTAACCTTGAACTCGAGCAAAACATGAGCGCGCCTCCTGACAGTCACGGTCGAGGTTCGAGGGCTCGTCCTACATCCCGGCGTATACTCATCACTTGGGCCTACGTTTCTACATTTGTCTTGCCTTGCACAGGGCTTTCGGATAGTGGATTAGAGAAATTATTGAGGCAAATGGGGTTTGCATCCTCTTCAAAACGAGACATTCAGGCCGTTTGCAACAGGGATGACACATTTCTTCATTTTTTCATTCATCCTTCGAGGGTGGTAATGCCACCGGTTAGTGAAGACAAAATTTTCGTCGGGAACAAACAGAGATAGAGAGTTTGCCATATGACAACCGATTCGTGAAAAGGTTGTACATTTATTGTGTGTATATTTGGATGTATGGTGTCTAGACCCTTGTAAATTTCTCAGAAGATGATGAAGATGTGTTGTTGACCCTTTCTTGCACTCTAAGAGGCAAACCGAGGAATTTTCAACAACCAATTCGCCACAAACACACCAAGTCTGATATGCAGGGAGTGTCTAGGTGCGTAAGTTCCTCTCGTCATTTGGACTTGTCTACCGTCCTCTGCTGACTTGATTCTTGGCTCTCTAGCTTCCATGTGCTTGTGTACCTAGGTTGTCATTGGGGAATGTTTTGCAGAGATGAAAGGTGGTTGAAGAAAGGATAGTGGATAGTAGATTCTGGCCACAAGGACCATCATATGTCAAATGGGAAATTTGGACTTGTCAATATGGCACGAGATCTTTAGTTCTCAAAAAGTTGAAGTCAACCATTCATCCACTCTTGGAAAGTGTTTTGGCTAAGGGCTCAACGAGTGCTGCTTCTACCAGACCCCAACCCAAACCTTGGAAGACATCCAAGAAGTTTAGTAAAAGGGTCCACAGTGATTTTTCATGGTCTAAGTCTATTCAGGCGTGTGAACGACTCTTTTGGACACTTCATCCATAATAGCGAGGAATCCAAACCGATCAGATCTCATCATCTAAGAATTCTAAAGTAACGTTCTGGAACTAGTGATATCTTCTTCTTATCGGATCTTCTTATGAGATGTGAGATAAGTCGCAACAAAATATACAAGTCCACAGACTCCACACGACTTTCAATTTGGTCATGGTGGCTATGAGGTTACGTTTTCATGATGGTTGTGCTTATCTAGACTGTGAAGGAAAATGACGTTTATAACCGAACAAAACTTCTCGAGCACTTAGATAACCCAAATAGAGCCCAAATAGTCCAGCCTGATCTGATGTTCAACAGTTTCATTTTCGTTCTAAGGTACCTCAAGTCCTGTTGCTCTTCATTTTGACATTTCACTTGCTATCATTAACTCTTCATTCTCCTGTAGAAAGTGAACCTGTTACCCATTTGTGTCCAGCTACCCTATATGGACCATACCTCAAAGCAAGTAAATTTCCAAGTGACCGCAAGCTACAGAACATACTTGTCCAGACTCTGATTGGCATCAGCAGATTGCTCTCGTTGCAAGGTTTAAGAAATTTCTCGAGGAAGAATCAAAGATATGATGACCTCGAATTCTTGATTCCTGATGGAAACAACCATCACGATCGGCTTTTCCTTTTGGAGTCTCCTTTTGGACACGAGATCGATGTGATTTAAGTCTAACGTTACTTGAACTGAAAGACATCAATCTGTCAAGCAACATGCGAAACCTCCATCAGTAAGCGACCAATTTTAGAAAAAAAAACATCTCTTTATGCTACAGAGGTGTCAAATCCTGATGAAGTAATTTAATTTTAGAAGCGAAAGAAAGGGCCTAGTGGGCACAACGAGAGCAAGAAATGTGGCAGGAATCTAGGTTTTCCTAATGATGACACTTTTCGAAGTTCCTCCATCTTTCACTTCTCTAAACGCTACATTCGGATCTTGCACAATATTGACTCAACGTGCAATTTTCCATCAAGCAGAATCAGGTGGCCCTGGGATTTAAGGAAAAATAGGCCACCACTACTTTAATCACCTCTCTTGAGATTCACTGCATCGACGTACAGTGAGCCTTAACCATCTACATGGTGGATGAGTGTGACACTGGGGATGGAAATAAAGTAATGAATCTACTTCTCGGTTTCCAATCACCAAAGCTGACTCGTTCCTCTGATTAGTAAATCAAAGTTTTGTATGTCCATGCCATGAGAGTATGTTTTCAATTCATCAAGAATATCAATTTGTGCTCATTTCAACCTGGTCGTTTCTCTGTAGTTGTTCGTCAAATTTACCTGCTTTTGAAATTCACCAGTCACAGGAAGCTTTTGTTGGTCATGTATATTCGCCTTCGTTCATTTGGGTATCGTTATTTTGCACTCTAGCGGTATTTCGTACTGTACATCTGTGCTGTGTGGATTCCAGTTGGCAACTAGGTTACGGCTTTACTACATCTGCTTACAGCTATACAATATCCTCGTACAGGAGACACTGGTAATGACTATGCTTCTTACTTGCAGAATGAAGAGAATGTTTCCGTACACGTTCGATGCATACGTAAGTTCTTGGTGTATTACCATCTAGTCACCAGTGGAAGGATTGTCATATCTGGATAAGAAGCTCGACGGATCCTTCACCAATCGAAGGAATCTCCTGATCAGCGTTCAGCCCCTTGCAAGCGAAAGCATGATGCATCCACAGCAGTTTTTTGGTACAGTTTCTGTACAGTTTCAGATGATAGATCATCAGAACAGGCTTGTACACTGTTCTTTAGTCACTACACTTTTCAACTGGATCCATGAATATGGGAACCGATCCATGAACAGATGCCAGTCATGCTTTTTATGTATGATGTAGATATGATTTGACAGTCGCCTTGTTCCTTGATT
This sequence comes from Marchantia paleacea, assembly GCA_014180765.2. Lineage (NCBI taxonomy): Eukaryota > Viridiplantae > Streptophyta > Marchantiopsida > Marchantiales > Marchantiaceae > Marchantia > Marchantia paleacea. The sequence continues at coordinate 7,010,225 of MUAA02000018.1, forward strand.
TGATGCTACTTCAGTTACCTTCACCTGCTGTCAATCTTGTTTCTTCTATTTGGATCAGCTCAACACTCGAGTTCAATGAAAATGGACCCTCCTGAGTCCCCAGCTCTTGGTATGAGGACATTACCACATACCATGCTATTTGCAAGTCAAACTACTCGCTTTCTGTTCACGCTTAACTCAAGTCTCATGCAACCCATAAACGAAGCGGTAAATTTCCTCCTCCTACTTTCAAACGCAGCTGCAGTGTGAAGACCTCTTCCTCACCAGAAACAATGGGTAAAAGCATTGTTAGGTTTACCTGAAACTCAAAGTTACTAACAACCTTGCTACCGAGATTCGAAACAGTGTATCCTACTGTTTAATTCTGGCCTGTAGCTGTGAAGAAGTTACCGAGACCTCTTATAGTCCCCAAAACAACGGAATAGGACTATTGTGGTGGTTTCACCTAAAGCCGAAAGTTACATAGAGGTCTCGGCACCTAGAAACGACACAGTGATGAGCTACTTCTTTCTTCCCTCTTTCAGCATTTACAGTCCTGAAGTAAAAAGGTGTCGGCCTTATTGTTGGCATACGGCATTGTTGGGTTCGGTCCAGAACCGAACTTTACTTTTTAGCTCCTGTTACATGGAGGGCGAACTATACAGTGCAAGCCACTCTGTGTAGCGGAAGCTACACAGAGCTCTTATGACCCGGAAACGAAGAGAAGTTTCTCGTTCAGCGATGATGGTGACTCGAGTCAATTTTTCTCATAACCTTGCAAATTCTAAGTCCTATATATACCGCTGTTGCAAAAGGCCATGACTTTAGAAACAGAGAAGGTTCTTCATGGGATCAGGAATTTAAGCATCAAGCATAGGCTGCTCTCTATCACGATTCTATCGGACACCAACTCGAGCTGTGAAAGACGTCCCTACAGTAATTGGCCACTGAATATGGTCCTTGAGATTTCATGAACTGTGACTCTGTAATAGGGTCTGAGATTCTGTCCAAGTCCGCCTTATACATTGTGGTCGGATGATATAGGAGGAGTCAGATGCAGCACCAGTAGCAGTCGAGAATATCCTAATAAGTATTATTTCATATCTATACTCATTTGGCTCCTGTGACCCAAGCACCTGACAGACCGGCAATTTGACCAAACCGTTATTGACCGTCTTGGTTATCATGGCAATGTTTACAAGCAATAAAATTAGAATGGTTTCATGGAGGGAATAAATTTGGTAAATGTGCTGTTAGGCTTGCAGATATTATTTCCATCAAGTGTATTACGGGCGATACAATTGCGCCTCTCTTCAGTAACCTAGGGACCTGATTCTTGACTAGTACAGGAAAGTCAGCATCTCGTGCTGCACATCATATTGAGCATTTTACATGTTTGCAAGTTGGTGGCCATGACTGGAGGCAGGAGTTGAAAACATGACTATCCAGGACGAGCGTCCATCTACTTTGACCAACAATTTTTTTCAGGACTAAAAACTACAGTATTATGTCCCTGTATAGTTTCAGACACAAGACTTTTCTTTCACACCTAACTCGGGATTTGTTCACGTTCATTGGGTTTTTTCCTTCAGTATACTGAAAGGAACATATTTCTGACCTCTCAGGTCTATTCTTGAGATTGAATATATCGCACATGATTCTCACACTGGTTAATATGTAGATGCATTTGGACATATGTAGTCTATATCTTACATAGTCAATATCTGCTCGAAATTCTAGGTAGTAAATGATTTCTGGTATTATTGTAGAGTCAAATCATATTATTCAGTCAACTGAATAGTATGAACTAGACATAATGTTTATTGGTCATCACTAGAAGAAGACTATATCTCAAGTAGCCCAGACCTTACTAGAGGCAAATCGAAAGCTCTTGTGCAGCAGACTTCATGCTCGTTACGAAGTCGAGGTTGTTCTTGCAACGGAACACAGGAACTCTTACATTGGTACTTGACTATCAAACTGCAGATTCTGTTTACTATGTCAGATGTCTATCCTAGGCAGATGAGGCAAGAAAATTTGCTCTGGAGAGAATTCAGCTCAGAGTCATGCCGATTATGTTTTGTCTTAAGTCCTATTGTGGTTTCTTAGTATGCTTAGAAGGGAACAAAACCATCGGATAGGTAACTTAATTATGCCTTATGATCTCGGAATAATGCAGTATGTGGGATAATCAGCAAATAGCAACCTTTGACACTCGATGAGCAATTGCTCCAAGTTACAGGAGCTTGTATTAAGAAGCAATCACTTCTCTTTTCTGTTCTATCCGAGCTTGCTGACTAGTAAGCTTTCCGAACTGCTTGGTGAGAAGGTGAGCTTTGTGACAAGGTTCAGCAATTGCTCGAAGTTAGGAGAACTTGAATAGCAACAGAATTTGGAGGCTCTATATCCATCTCTCTTTAGATGGAGTGTCGAGTCTAATATATGGACATCTATAGCATGTTTTATCCCAAAAGATCTTTCATCGGGATTTATTGAGTTTTTTCTCAAGCAAATGTAGTACTGGGTCGAAGATTCATAGGTCATGGGTCCATGTCCTTGGTGCTAGTAGATTGTTGGCAATGACCAAGGACACAAGAGTACCAACACCTATTGCTATTGGGGAGGTCTTTAGTATTTGATTAACCACATCATTGTTTTTCAAGTTCGCGTACCTTTTCAGAAGCATCTTTCTCCTCATCAATTTGAAATTTAGTCGTTTGGAGCTTCATTAGTTCTGTCATTTTTGGTATTAGAGCTCTTCTTCACTTGCATTCCAATTGGGTACATTAATTCTGTCAATTTTGGTATTAGAGCTCTTCTTGACTTGCACCCCAATTGGGTAGTTATTAAGATGGACATTGAAAACATGTTTAAGAACGTTTCACTTCGTCAATTTTTAGGGAGTTATAGGATGCAAGAGTACCGTTATGTAGATTGATTATGTACTCCAAACTAATATTTGGAGTTTAGACTTTTCTTTATTATCAACACGTGCATACCCTAGGGGTAATTGTTCTGAAGTCAATGACTAACATACGTCATGGGATCCTTTTGAAGGATCAATGTTTGTCATGGCACACTATCAAGCTCTCTTAAAGAGCACCACCTAATCATATTTTCAGATCTTTGAGTGGCATTGCTATTGTTTTTGATCACCTTCTGATCCAACTGTCTTGAAGGATCAATGTTTGTCATGACACACTATCGGGCTTTCTAAGAGAGCACCATCCAATCATATTTTCAGATCTTTGAGTGGCATTGCTATTGTTTTTGATCACCTTCTGATCCAACTGTCTTGAAGGATCAATGTTTGTCATGGCACACTATCGGGCTTTCTTAGAGAGCACCATCCAATCATATTTTCAGATCTTTGAGTGGCATTGCTATTGTTTTTGATCACCTTGTGATCCAACTGTCTAACAACAGATTTCATGCATCGTTACCACAAAAACTGATCTATTTTGATTCGAACTTCTAATGTTGGGCAGTCTGGAGGGTCCTTTCTACTTGGTCCCAACTCCATTTTATTGTATTTTTCCTAACTCAGAAAAAATTCAAAGAAATCGAGGTTGGAGATGCTGGAGGATCTCCTATATTATAGCTCAGGTTGACACCTTTGCGGGCAAACCTGCTTCAGGGCGCGTCGAGAGCTTATACCGAATGGGCACTTAAAGGTGGTGAACACATATATTCCGAACTACATATAACAGGAGGTTTACCAGTGTCAACCAAGACCCAAGAATCATTCGAAACTCTTCTCATGATTCACTGCAAGCCGTTATTTACAACTCACGTTACCACTTCGAGCCTCGACTTGAGATGAGCAAACTCAGTTCGATCTTCTCAAATCGATGCTCGATGATGTAATCAAGTTCTTTCTAAACAGAGTTCTGAAACCTTCGCATGAAGGTGTCAGCTGTACTAAAGCCCAACAAAGCTGAAAATTATGGCACCATCATAATTGTTCGAATGGCCCCATACCTTTCAGCCTTTTCCAATTCAAAATTCGGAGTTTGATCACGTCAGGAAAGAAGTTGTCAGGAGAGAAACCGAACGTCTTCACGTTGCTCGTAGTTCTTTCTGACAATGACGTGATGTTCAGCTTCAGCAACGTGACGGGGCCTTTTCTCAGATCCCATAGTTTCAAACAGTGCATAAAGGGGAGAATGTCATAAAAAACTTCCGGCCTTTGCGTGTTGTCTTTTGGATCCATGTACAGCATTTTCGAACTCTGATATCACACCTGCTGCGGGAATTGGTGGGAGGGGAGGCCTGTCATAGAATAATCAATAGATGTCAGCTTCTGCTTGCCTGCTGACGTTTTGCACCCTGTTTCTGTGCTTCTTCAGCTTTTATATTTGGTTCTGACCAAGGGAGTCAATCTCTTATAGCTCGAGCCGTAAGAAATCCTGAGTTGGGTTTATCGGGTTGTGTACAAGTTTCCAGCGAGTCAGAAGATTTTTGGAACCCAACCACCACCATCACCACGGTACTGTATATATCAAGTCAGGGACTAACAGGTTGTAAATAAAGCCACAAAGTATTGAATGAAACCACCAGAAGTCCGTTAATCATGAGTGCTCATTAAAGTGATTCATCGCAACCTAATCAGATTGCTGTCACAAACACTAGTACCGATGCTGCTCTGAACTTTTTACTCTTTGACGAACTTTCGAGGAAGAAGAATCATCATCTCTAAGGTGTGATAACGTGGTGGTGTTGACTTGACGGTTTCTTTAATGGATGCATCTCCAGGAAATTGTCAACGACCTTAAATGAAAACCTCGCCAGAGTCCATTCTGGGACTCATCTCGCTTGGAGATTGCTCTGTCGAACAGCCTTGTTTCCAACTTTGACAAACTGCAAATGACCACAGCCAGTTGAGTATATTTCCCATCAAACTGCTTACAAGGCAGGCCTTTTCAGCCTGTCGAAGGAATCTTACCGGCGCTATGTGTGGGACGTAGACATGGCACCATGGCCAGTAAAGTATGGTATTAGAAACTTCACTCCTTTTCCAAAAGCTCGAAAGATGGAGTCGACTAAGTGGCATCAGGTACATAAGTTTCGGCTACAGGAGTTCGACTGTAGCCACATGTTGTTCAACATGCTCAGCATGATCATGATTCCATTGATAAACTGGAATCCTGAGTTTCCACCCCAACCTCTCTCCAGGTTTCCATAGAAAATATATAAAGGAAAACGCAGAAACCACGCTCTTGCATGAGCCACAACAACTTAGATGTTGCAGACCAGCTCTCCAGGTACTGTATAATAAGCACGAACTTCACAAGGAGCATCGTATGAGTAGCTCTCAATTTAGCCAGAAAATCGAATCGATTCCGTGAAAACAAAACGTCATTATCATGAGGGTGATAATTCTGGTCCTCTCGTTCCCCAAGTTTCCTCCAGCAAGCTCTGTCGACCTTGCCTTTGTGTTAGCAAATACAGGCTGGGAGCGTTACCTTTCGTTACTGAACACCAGATCTGGGAAGAGAAGAAAGTGTGACCCACAACTGAGTTCGAATGCTGATCTAATGTTGATGAAGATGAAATGCTGATCTAACTATCGTCCAGAGGCACTTCGGACAAACGTTTGAAACTTGAGCGAGATGGAGTGTATGGTTTGCCAGCAACAGATACCTCAAGTAATCATGGAACGAGCATTGTGAGCGCAGTGTAACTACTGGCGAGGGAGCCAGAGTCGTGAAGGTGAACCTCGTGCATAATGCATGACGTTGAGAATTCAACCTCCCTTGTCCAGATATAAATGCTGTGCAAAGTTGTGAATCATGTGGCACACACCCTTCATCCTGGGCTTCAACTATCTGAGGTGACTATGAAAGGGACTCGATACAATTATTAACACCAATGATATGCTGCTGTGTTGATCCCATAGACTAGAGCATAAACCCAGTGGTTCACAAAGCATTTGAAGACTGAATAAGTTCTTTTTCTAGGAGCTGCTCAGTGAAGCACTTGAGAGTGTAAAAAATCCTAAAAAATTTTCAATCAATATTGGGACCCCTAAATCTGTGGACTGCAGAATCTGGAAATTTCAGACTTTTTAAGAGATCAAAATCCAACGTCGTAAGTGGAGTCTGTACAAACTGGGACTTCTGGAATCTATCATGACTTTGTGTCCAACACTTGATGTTCAAAACCTTGCCACTCGACTGGTGACTACCCGAGAGCCTTCATGTGACACAACCTAGGAACAAAGGGCTCATCAAGTTCGTAGCTGTACGGTGAGATTGATAACTTTGCCATGAGCTGCAGGCCTACATACTGTACCTGTCAAACAGCACAGGATTGTATAAAATCGACGATGAACCGGCGAAGACGCTTGAGCGTATCTTGTCACTAGAGAAAGTTCAAGCCGATGCTCGAAGGTAGAAACCAGAAGTGCTGCTTACCCGCCTTCAAGGCTCTTGCTTATCCGTCAGTCATCATTGTTTCTCTCTCGCTGCTCGTTCTGCCATGGCTTGAAAATTGTTGAAAAATGTCTGGTGCAAGTACGAAGGTTAAATTTCCAATTTGAGAAACCTGCGAGTAAAATATACACTTCATCTGTGTTACAGCAGCATGCCAGCAACCTTGATAGATTCAGGTTGGCACTGGACGACTTTGTTAGAAATTTGCACCCAGAGTTTATACCCCGAGTCTTGACCCGTGCACAAACACACGTCAAGACTTCTGGATACAGTGGACGTGGTTCACATAAGCCCATTTTGAGGTTCACAGGTTTTGAGAAGAAGCTATTCGAAAGCAGAGGTTGAATGAAACATCTGAAAACATTTCTGAAGATGCACATTCGTGTTCCGTGTTAAAACTCGGTAGATTTGTTCGTGTAAAGACGGTATTTGACAGATAAAGCATGTTAAACAGGAGACAGACTTCTCAAAAGATTAAAGCATGAATATAATTCTCACCACAGTCGTGTCTGTCAATTATCACAAAGCGTTCCAGCTTTAAGCATTCTCTTTGCAGTGATAAGTCCACGGGTTCATCTTCAGAAGGCGGCAAACAGGCTAAAACAGTTGGGTGATCAGGAACCTGTTCATCTGAGGAGTGTCATGAGTTTGGAGCTTTGCACAGCCCTGGCATCAAGAGAGCTCAGGACTGCAGTTCTCAACTCGTTCATAGCATTAGTTTCGAACTAGAGTTTGCAGCAAGAGAGAGACAATTTTTTGAGTCTGTAATAGAACCTTAACTCGAGAAATTCGCCAAAACCTTTAAAGATTCATCACTACGCCATCTGATGATCGATCAGAACCCCGTTGAAAAACTGGGTGTTCTCTTCAAAGAGACTCGATACCAGTAGTATGTAGTCTGTTTGTATTATTTTTGCGAAAATCCAACACCATGAATCAAACTTACATTCTCCGGACTTTCTTCAGAGAGCCAAATGACTTTGAATCTCTCCAGGTACTCTGAATTCCATCGGTCCTCCGACTGTCTCAAGAGACAGATTGATCTTTTCATTAGTTATTTTTATTTTTATACCCAAGCTGTGTGGGCAACGCCGTATCGTGGTACTGCCACTATATAGACTTCAAGGTGGATCAACTCATCCTGGATTTTATCCTTTCAATTGTTCGCTTTACGGGTCCCAAAATGGTAACGTTTGTTGTTCTGCTCTCACAGTTCTTACGTCAACATTAGTCAGCGAGTTTTATGCACATTTTACTATTTTTTTTATATCAAACTATTGACGTAATTTTACATGCGATTTATTGTCTTCATTCTATTAGACGCAAAAGTGTAATCTGGTTATCATGTAACTGATATAAATAAGAAATCAGTATGCAGCAACATTGAGTATAAACAAACAATTTTACATTCGACTCAGTTTTACTTCCTTTATTTCATAAATTTCCTGCCCACATTTCCATAAGATATTCCACATTCGATGTTCGTAACAAATATCATTATGATGCATTTTTTTTCTATATCATCGTAATAAAATTAAATCTAAACGCGTTGTGTACGAGATACGGTATTTGTTCTACCTGCGCACACTTTTCCTTTGAGCGTAGACTTTGTCCCATCTGATCCATCTTAAGTACACAACGTAGTGAACAATCATCAAGAAATCCATTCCGTGATATTATACAAGCATAAAAGTAAAGCGTAGGGACGAAAATATGTGCTTAAATAGACTGGAGTAGTGTATAAAATGAATTTATTTCCTCATGGTTCAGCCTCAATCTTCATTACACGTTCAAATCACTACATTATATCCTACGATAAAATCTTCAATATATCACACCTGCATGGACATTTGCGATGACTCCATGTTTCTCAATTTTGTATCAGCTACTCTTCCTTCCCTAGAGGGGTGGATGTGCACAACCCTATAATCTTCTATTTTACACTGACCTCACTCTGACAGAGCATCCTCGCGTTTTCTGCGCTATACATATACTTCCAATCTGGCTAATGTGTACCTGTAAGAATAAAATGAAGGATGAAATGAATCTCCTATATCCGGCGACTGTATCTTCTCACTGTGGCCTTATACCTCGACGAATCGATCGTCTTGCTCTGCTGCTCGGTGGCAGGGAGTGTTTTCTCGACTCAGCAGATGATTCAACTGTAAGCTCACGATCGTTTGCCTCGGCCGCCTAAGCCTCGACTCGAGGGCTGAATGGGGAATGGTGTGGATGATATCATTAAAAAACATTCTGATACTGATGTCTCATGAGGGACAGCTCAGAGTACGATGAAGGCCAAGCCTATGCAGCAAGGGAGAGAGTTCAGCAGCCGCAAGGAACATGGCAGCAGCAGGTGCAGGCCCAGCAGGCGATCAAGGCAGCGGCCAGAGCACCGGCACCTCTCCTCCTGCGCTTCTTCTCCTCGGGCAGAACGGAGTTGTTGTTGTAGGGGACGGGGTGGTGCTGGTGGTTGTTGTAGTAGTAGTGATGGTGGTGATGCTTCTCAGATCCACTCACGCTGTCGCTCTGACCACCATAGCCATGGGGAACCGCTGGCCCGTATCCTCCTGCTCCACCGCTGCCGAACGTCTTCCCCCCTGTGCCATTCTCCAGCTGCAAATTTGCAGGTCCGTTGGTCGTGAATCCTGCGTTCTGCTGAGGTCCCGAGGGCGCAGATCCATGCCAGTTGCTGACGGGCACGGGACTGGCAACGTAAGCTCCTCCACCGTGATTGATCACCGGGTAGCCTTGTGCGGGTCCTGGGTCTCGCTGCTGCTGAGCAGTCCCCGAGTCAGCTGCTCTCGTTGTTCCTCCAAAGTGTCCTGAACCAGGTCTGAAATCGTTTGCCGGAGCAGAAGGTCCGTGGTTTCCTGCACCAGCTGAGAAATTGCTTCCCTTCGTGAAGTTGCCTGATCCAGTCCCGGTGCTGTTGTTGGTGCCATTGTAGGCCGCCAGACCATTGGCCTTCTTCCCGTCATACGCCGTGTATGGATTGTTGCTGCTGCTGCTGTCGTTGGTGTGGTTGATGTTGCCACCGGATGCCCCGTTTGAAGGTGTGTATGGGACCAGTCTGCCCTTCTGGTCGTTGCTTCGAACACCGGCCATAGTCTCCACGAAGATTCAGCTCTGAAAACACGACACACTACACTACTTCCCACCGATGAGATTCCTGTTCCAACCAACACTGAATCCAGCTGCAAAAACGTCAAATTTCTGATAAAATTTATAGCCTGCGAACTTCCGATCGACCACGATCGAACTGAATCGACGAGGTCCTGAACCTGTCGTGCCTTCTTTCCTTCCTTCCTACCTTTCAAATCTACGTTTCTTCCCTTAAATCGACGACGACTTCCCGTCGGATCGCTGTTTGAGCCAGAGAGCTGCGTCGCTGCATATATGTTGGGCGAAATCTGGACAGCATTCCACGGATTCAGCGCGTCGAATCCTTCGAAATTGACACGTGAAGGTGCTGCAAGTCGCTGCTTCTGCCACCGCTTCGAGGTCGCTGTGTAGCGAAGCCAGCAGCGGTGGTCGTGTATATCCTTCGGACATCGGTTCCATCTGTTGGAAGGAGAGTGGTCGACAGATTTGACCGCCGGTCCGTGAGATCACTCCCCGGTTCCAGACGCAGTGGATGGTCCCGTCGAAGTTCATCAGGCTTTGACACCACTCCAGAGTCCGAACTCTGAATCTTCTCGACTCATTCACTCACCGGGTTAGCCGGTGAGTGAATGAGTCGAGAGCTTGTCTCGGTGACAAGTGTAGGTTGCCTTGTCCAAGTGTCGGGAGCTGCTGTCTCGACAATGGCGAGCGTCCGCGAGATACGAAATGTGCTGATGCGCCACCATTTCATTCGATTGCGGCTTTACGAAATGTTAGCTTCCCTGTTGTTTCGCTTACGTGGCTACTTGACTTCGGTTCGACTCCATGATGTCGCAAATGTACCGACGGCAATAAGATCTATATAAATTTTGGGACTCGGTCACTTACTCGGTCACGTATTTCAGAGTGGGTACGTATGAGCTTAATTAGACTTAGTGTGGGTGACTAAGGAAGAAAGAAATATTTAGACCTAAGTTCGCGGACTGTAGTGGCCATCTCCAATTTACCTAGGCAAGGAAATTTGGGTTTGATCCCCTGCACGCAAGGGTTCGAGGTACCAAAGTGATCTGATAATTGTTTATGGGTACCCCGCGGTTACCCTAAAACGCAAACCCGTTACTCGCGAAAGGTTTCCCGTGTGCGAGAAACGTACCCATACATCCATTTAATTTTGTACTTTTTTATTCCCTCTCTAACCGCCTGTTTGGCTTTGTACCTTTCATCTTTGAACTTTCTCATTACATATTTATTTATTATTATTCATCTACAATATATTATTACGTATAAAGGGGTAATACAACTGCTTTCAATCCTGATCCTCTTACCCCTATTTGAGAATCGGTTGGTTATCCCACACACTGATTTATCTATAGATATTGTACCTCTCTTCCCGTTCCCTTTAATAGAATTTAGGGTTTTTTATAGTTGGCATTTCCCATGTGAGGTGGGGTGTATGTGGATTTGGAGTTATGGTGAGATACATGATGGAGTGTCTTGTGTATTTATCATTCTATTTGTGTTAGTTATAGTTGCACTTCCTCTCATGATAACGCTTAGAGCAATGCATGATACATCATGTCCACTGTATTATCGTCTCTTTATCTTGCAATGTTAAAGATCCACAGAGATTATGACTAGATCACTTGGGATGCACACATTATCGTGTTGTGACAGGGTTACTATGAGAAGATGGTGACATGTGTCATTTTCAAAACTATTGTTATGATGACGATATATTAGATCAAGATGATCGACGGCTCATTGTAAGGCTGTTAAGAGTCCACGGTTTGATCAACTTTGTAGAGTCATGATGTTGATAAGGCTCCAAGAGATATTATCTTGGACCTAATCAAATATAAAGCGTGTTCACGGTGTAAAGGGAAAGTCAAAGATCTAGAACCTCGCTTTGCGGACTAAGGAGCTTATGTGTTCGGAGTGGTGCCTACGTGGAACATGATCCTCTAGATGTACCGATGCTCAATCCATTTGTGATCAACATTCGATATTTTCATGGTAATCACTTTCGGGCGTGATTAGTGTATCACTTTGGAGATAACTTTATGCAAAAAATGATAAATTGTCCATATCCAATTATTCTTCTAGTTGTTTCATAGTACACGATTTGAGACTTAACAATATATGTTTTGATTTAGTTGAGCGTTATGGATCTCAACTTGCCAATAGTGTGGCTTTCAACATATGGGTTCCAATCCATCATTGTTGTTTACCAAAGGCAAACCATAGGGAGTTGATTGTGAGGAATTTTGACGAGGAGTATTATTCTCAAGTTATAAACTCTCCGGTTCCGTTTGTAATTATGTTCATACTTAACCGATTTGAAGTTGTTATTTTGAATCTTTATTCGTGACAACTTATATTATTTATATGATGGCTAGGTGGTGTATTTAGGATATTTGTAAAGCTCTAAGTTAACATGGAGCTAATTTGGTCCCACTATAGGTCAAAATGACACTCTTCATTCTCATTGGTCTTGGAGTTTGGACCAATGATTATAGTTGGTCAAGTTTTTTGAGGTTTTGAGTAGTTTGGAAGTTTTCAAAGGGGAGGATTCAAGATTGGAGGGCAAGATTGAAGAGCATATGAAAGGAACTACGAGGTGGATTCAAGAATGGATATCAGAAAGCTTGATCAATAATATTTTACAAAATTGAAGCTTAAATAATAAATGACTCTCTCATGAAATTTGAGAGCAATTGGTGTGAATGATTGGGATTTGTGATGGTTTTAGTACACATGGCTCTGTATATCACCTTATGATACAGTGTATAATCCGACAGTTGTGGTGAGATCTCTAGATAAGAAAAACATATGAAAATTTTCCAAGATGACAAGAAGTTGTGGAGCAATTATTTATGAAGTTTGGGTAAGAGTTATTGGTCCAATTGCTGAATATTTTAATCTTCTTCTGCTAGAATTTTACCAGTTGCAATGAACTCAAATGTGGAGAGGTGATGAGGAGAAAGAGAGATTATCAACTCACGAAAGGGTTAGGAGGGTTCTACTACCGCTAGGCGCTCATGCGTTCTCAGAGTGAAACAATGTCCTTGAGATACCGTTTAACCTAAATAGTTCGGATATCTTAGGTGTAGAAGGACATATTTCCCATTATGATGCTATTGGGAACTAGTTAACCATGTATATCTTGATGGGGTTTTCCCATCCTTTTTTTTATTTTGTCTTTGTCATTAGTTCATGAATAGATTCATTTTGTTTTCAACTTGTTTCACAACATAAAGAAGTGCATGGTAACATTCGGATCTAAAGATTGTATTTGCATATCCAAATCAAACATGAATATGTGTAACAAAGAAAATTTTCAATTTTATTGAAATTTTAAGTAATGGGTATTTTATGCTCTAATGATTCATTTTGACAAGCATCAAAGATTTTATTTTTGATATTAAAATTTAATATATTATGAAAGTAGGAATGTAATACTATATGAAATAACCTTCAGCAAGTTACTATAGATTTGGTCTGAATATTTTTTTAAAAATCATTTTAAATAATTATTTTCATTTTCTGCATGGCAAATTAAAATTTGATAAGATTATTCATGTTTGATTTGAAATATTATATGCATCATAAAGCTTATATAAAAAAATATAAAAAGATTTATATTTTTTTTCACATAAGAATTCATTACATTTGCAAAAAAGTATAATAAATCGATAAAATGACATATATGTTGAATTGTGCTATATTATTTTTAAACAACATATTGCATAGTTTACATTATTTATTATCAAAGAAGGTAAAAAAATTAATTTACAACTAGAAATTATATAAAATTCAATAAATAATTAATATATCTAATTTTTAATATATAATTTTTTTTTTTCATAATAAAATATTTGAAAATTTACGATTTTATGAACTTATTTTATATTATTTTAAATAATTGAAATTATTTTAATTTAAATTAGTAACCTAAAATTTTATCTTGTGTAAAAAAATATAGATTAATAATTGTCATCATCACAAAACAAATTTGTATCAATGTGAAAGTTTTTATAAAATAAAAATTATTTTCAAAAATTTTTAATTAATAAATTTAGAAAATTAGAACAATTAGATTAAATTTATAATTAAATTAAAATTTTATGAATAAGTTATTTCACTTTATCATGCAAACTTAAAAATATTATATTAGATATTTTTATACATTGAATTTTGAAAGAAAATGATACTGCTTGTTAAATTTTGTATAATGAACTAAATTTATTATAAAATAACTTATTTTTATAAAATAAATTAATTTATAATTAAATTAAAATTTTATGAATAAGTTATTTCACTTTATCATGCAAACTTAAAAATATTATATTAGATATTTTTATACATTGAATTTTGAAAGAAAATGATACTGCTTGTTAAATTTTGTATAATGAACTAAATTTATTATAAAATAACTTATTTTTATAAAATAAATTAATTTATAATTTTTGTGTAAAGATCATGAATATTATTTTTATCTTTATCTTTAATCATATAAAATTATATTTTTAAACAAATCAACATGTTTGACTTTGAGTTATATGCACATAAACTTTGTTACCATAAGACCAAAAAAAATCAATTCATAAGTTAAAAATAATTTCAAGTATTAATTATATTTTGGAATAAAAATAATCATTATGTCATATATCTTTAAAATCTCAAAATTAATTTTATATATATATAAGTTTGTTAAGAAGTAAATCTTGATTATAAAAATATATATATTATAATATAATTTCATATTTATAATTTAATATCAATATAATCTATGCATAAAACGATAAAAGTATGATTGTTAACTATAAATTGAAAATTGATTCATTTATTAAAATGGATATGTTGTTATACACATTTGTTTTAATTTAACTTGAAGATCAAGTTATGAAAGTTTTGGAAAATTGATGAAACACTTAAAAAAAAAGTGGTAGAATAATCATAAGAAATAACAAAGGTTAAAAAAAATTACTTGATCACTATTTTATTTTTAAAGTTGAATATCTAATCCATTGGAGTGAAATTATATTAAAAACTTACAAATGAAGAGGTCTTCAAATTGAAAGTAAATTTAATATGTGTAATGCATCATGAGTGTATTTATTTTATTTGTATTACAAAATATCAGTAAATTAACTAACAAGGATGTAAATCTATCCAAGTAGATTACACACATAAACTATGTGTGTTATGTTATCATTCACATATGAGAAATTTAATGTTATTGTTTATGACAACTCCTAATTCATTGTTACACTTGTAAGATTAACATTGTTGCATGGACTTTTTTTTAGTTGATAAGGTCTATGCATCTAGCTATCTAATAACTTTATTAAGCTCTATGAGTTCTATCTTTTTCCCTATGCATCACCAATTTATATGTGAGTAGATTGGAGTATGTTAAAAATCTCACATGAAAAGTTAAAGCTCATTGGATCTCACAACTTGATACTTAACTTTTTCTCAAACTTTACAAGACATTGTATATGAATATCTGCTTGTAAAGTTTCAAATGTTGTTTATTTCAAGATTTTTCATGATAAAACTTTAAACATTCAATGTGTCACAAGACGATATGCAAATTTTTGTGCAAAAAAATCTATCACATATTTTTATTCTTTACTTACAATACATTCAAATTTAAGGAAAAAATTCCTAAAAATTCAAACTATGACTCAATTTTTTTTCTTCATTTAAGCTTTTGATAGCAAAATTTATAACTATTGTCCTAATCTTGTGACATTCAATTCAATCTTCTAATTTCAGTTGTGCATACAAACTTCAAGCTATCATATAGTACTCAAAACTAATCCACTTGAATCTTATTTGAGTCCAAACACAAGCATGAGTTATAAACAATATGACTGTTTACTTTGATCACTCTCAAAATATTCATGATATTTTACATATACTCCAAAGTATATGCTAAGATTTTAATTTCACCCTCTAAATTCAAATCACCATAATTAAACAAAAATCTTTTCTATTACATATATTCATATATCCATCTTATAGCTCTCGTGATGAGCTTTTCAACCCTAGCCTTCAATTAGCAAATTATCACAACTCATGTAACGGTATCTCTAGTTAGGTAGGTCCATATATGCAAGCGTCGATACCTCAGTTAGAGTTGATTATGCAATTAGTGTCATTCACACTAAATTACTGTAAGGGCCTACATCGATGTTAGGAGAAATAGGGCTTCAGGGGTAGAGTTTGGATTAGGGCTCCTTGAATGGCAGTTTTTGAAGTTGAGTCTTTGAGAATGTGGCTATGGTGAAAAGTAACTAGTGTGGAAACCTGTAGTCTTTGAAGCATGAAGTGGATTTGGCTTGACTGTAATGTCTCTTTTATGCAAAGGTTATGAGCGGTGTGTCCTTATGTACGTCTTGAGAGTAGAAAAAATTACTTCGAAGATTGTGATATACTTGTGTTCATGTATGATGATATATGCATTTGATGTTTGATATGACAACGATGTATGTTGTGATATAATATGTATGTGCAGGACCAAATGATGTTCAAAAAGATTTTCAAATAAGAGTTTTTAATTTAATCTAAATACATTACTTTGATTTAAAATTAAAAAAATCAAGTTGATATTGATATATAATAAGAATAATAATTCAAAACCAATTAAATATAAATATAATTATTTTTATTATATAAAAATAATATTCCTTGCCAAAATTACAAACAAATAAATTTTATGGTTGCTTTCGATAAAGAGTAGTGATGGATAAGAACCATGTGTTGATAGTCACATCATATGAAAATTTAGATCCATAGCTTTAAACTAAATCAAAATGTTTATTTTTATGTCTTTAATCCTGTCATAAGAAACAATTGAAAAATAAACAGGTTTGAAGAGTTCATCATAAATGGTTCGACATCAATACATATGGAGCATCATGTTGTATTTAATATATGTATAACATGGGCTTCACTCCAATAAGTTAAAGCTTCTTAATCAACAAAACGATGTCTCATACCTCTACCTTCTCTTCTGCATCCTTACCACTTTTTATATTTTATAAGGTATAAAATAAAAATGTTAGGAGTCCTATTGATATCTTCAGCCTATAGTTACAATTCAACCATGAGCCCTTTATAACATCATAATAAACGATACATTATCTTGGCATAAAATAGCATCATAATGACAAACAACTTTGAAGATGACACACGTGTCATTATTTTCTCATAATAGTTGTGCATGTCAAAATATCATCATCATGACAAACAACTTTGAAGATGACGCATATGTCATTATTTTTTCATAATATTCTTGCATGTCAAAATATCATCATCATGACAAACAACTTTGAAGATGACACACATGTCATTATTTTCTCATAATATTTGTGCATATCAATATATCATCATCATCATGACAAACAACTTTGAAGATGACACACATGTCATTATTTTCTCATAATATTTGTGCATATCAATATATCATCATCATCATGACAAACAACTTTGAAGATGACACATATGTCATTATTTTTTCATAATATTCTTGCATGTCAAAATATCATCATCATGACAAACAACTTTGAAGATGACACGCATGTCAATTTTTTTTAATATAATAGTCATATCACAACACAACAACATGGATAAAAATATTGATTTTTATCAAATATATATATTTATAAATATTTTGATAATATATTATTCATTATATTAAAAAAATTCAAATTTTTAAAAAATTTTAATTATATTACAAAGATGCAAAATAAATTTGATATCATTACATATTAAATTTTTTTGGATAAATGATACGTATAATTAAAATAATTATTTGATCCACATCATAGGATCATTCTATCTTAGCCGATCCTATTGACATATTCATTCAAATGAGTACATGTTCAAATTTATCATTGGTATATATCTTTTGAAAGACATCATTTCTTAATATCATCATCAATATTTTTGAATAATTTAGATAAATTAAAAAATTCATAAATTAATGTTGATAAAAAATTATTGAATGAATACATATTTGTAGTTTGAAAAAAAAATAATGCATATCTCGTTGGTACACATATTATTGTCTCATTTTAAAACTGCCATATGCATGAATGTATAGCAGTTTTAAACTCTTATGGCTCTATTTTAAATTCCATCTTTGCTCTCTCAAATATGCAAATTCATATGTGTATGGATTGTAGCCAATGAAACTAACATTATTTTTCATGCAAAGCTTGTTGATTCTTATGATTGAATTATGAATTCTTAATCAAAATTCATAAATTATTATATTAATATATGCATTTACGTTATGTGAACCTTCAATATCATAAACTTTAAATAAAATTTTTCAAACAATCAATTTTCGTATTCTTGTATATAGAGTAGCAATTAAAAAATCAAGCTATGCTTGTCAAAAATTTTATTGATTATAACTTTCGAAAATAAAAGTTATAAATATTTTCATAAACTTATGAAAATGAGTGCTTTGATCTGACTTTAACCAAAATCACAAACTTAATCTATCATAAAATGTTCAAATATCATCAACTTGAATAAACTTTTACATTTAAATGCAAATTGCATCATGAACTATATGTCTTTTTAATTTTATCACTTAAATGCTCAAAAATTTTAAAAAATATTGTAAAATACATTCAAGTGTTTGATATCCACTCATCAAACATTAAAACATCACAAATAAATGACAAAGCTTTTAGTTATCCCATTCTAAGTATGCACTTCATAGCTCTTAAAGGGAGATTTGCAACTCTATCATTTCATTTGCAAATGATGCACTCAAAAACTTTTAAAACTTATCACAATCTCAAATGAATTATCCAAATTGTATTCATTAGTCCTAATCTCATGATTATGAGAATGAGGAGTGAATTTTTATTCCTAGTATGGCTAAAATAACTCTATTTTAACTTAGAGCTTTGAACCAAGCCTTGATACCCAACTTAGCCCTATTATAAATAAGTCAGATTATTAATGATATGGAGTTGAAATAATAATTTAAACAGCTAAAATATAAATCTATTTACAAAAAAATTTGAATAGTTTAACACATATAAGTAGAAATAATCACCAAAGCTCATAATAACCAAGGTTTTATGGTTTACTTTCATTAACAATAGTGATGAATCGAAACATATGTTGAAAATTACAAACTCTGAACAGTTAAAAAAATTATTAAATTAAATCAAAATATAAAACATCAATATCAAATCGCAAAAAAATTGAAGAATAATACAACCAATTAGTTCATCAATTTTAACATACAATATCACCAAAGTGACAAACAAATCATGTCTAAAATTGATTGAAATAAAAATATCAAATGTTGATCACAAATAGATTGGGCATTAGAATTATTTGAAAATCATGTTTTATTTTATCCTTGTCTCGCGTCAATTTCATTTGGATCATAACAAGCTTCATAATCAACAAAATGATGCTCTAGACCTCTTCTTTATACTTTGCACTCTGATCACTCATTATGTATGATATGATCCAATATAATATCTCTAGAATTTTATCAAATTTTGAGCTCTTATTAAATAGCCTTATAATGACTTGAAAAACTATCTCCAGCTAAAGTGTCCTTGCCATGCTGTTACGACTCTAAAGATACACATATTATCATCTTTTTATGGTAGTTATGGCACAATACAAAAATATAATAAGAACTATTAAAAATTGAATTTTTTATGTAAAATATACAAGAAATGATGAACATATATATCATCATCATGTAATAATTAAATTTACAAACATTAAAATTTTTTATTGTCAAATTCAAATTTTTTTTATATTTAATCTAATATATTATCATCATGAGTCAAATTTTTCATTCTCTAAATTATATTTAAATTTTAAAAGCATATTTTTTTAAAATGAAATAATTTTTTCTTGAAAAATTTTTAAAATTTTAATTTTTAAAATTATTATTATTTAATTATATTAATTATTTATAATTTAATTAATTTTTTTATGTCACATGCAGCCACATACAATATATATATATATATATAATGTTGATAACATGTATAAAATTAAAAGATTATAATTTTAAAAATTTTATTGAAAAAAATTAATATTTCTTTTAAGAATAATTTTTTAATAAATATCTAAATTTTAATTTTTTTAAAATAATTTTCATTTTTAAAAGATTTTATTTTAAAAATAAAATTTTTACAGATCATTTTTCAATTATAAACATGAAAAAATCAAATTGAATTGATTTCAAAATTAATTTTTTAAAAAAATTTTGAATTAATTGTAAAAAAATACAAATTTTATTTATCTATATGTTTATCGAGTGTTCATCTATATGTTCATCGAAAAAAACAAAAAATAATTATTTTAATTTGAAAAATAATTGTTAATTTAAATATAATTTTTTTTTCAAAATTTTGAAATATTAAATCCTATTTTTATTAAATTAATTCATGCAAGTCTAATGAGTGTTATTATCCATTGTAAAAAAATTTTGTTTTGTTTTAAAAGTATATTTTTTACTTTCTTTTCTTTTCTTTTCTTTTCTTTTCTTTTATTTGATTTTGTTACAAAAATTAATTTTATAATACTTAGACTTTTACATTTATTCTTCATGGCTTATAAATATTTTTATTATTTTTACATAAATATTTTCATGATTTTTATTCTGAATATTTAAGAAAATCACTTTAGATTTTATGTTGTATAAAATATATGATATCATTGTTTAAGTCTTCAATAAGAATTTAAGGAACGTTTAGAGCATATCATCTTTGATGAATAAATTTTCAAGTTAGTCAACTTGTGAAAAATCGAATGGATATTCCCTCATTGAAATTCAAAAAATATTTTGTCATACAATTTTAAGATAAATTTGAAAAATAATATACTTCTCATTTAAAATTTGAATTTTTTTTGTTTTTAATAATTGATCATCTTGAGTATTATTTAGTTTCATTGATCATAAATTAAGTTTTAAATTTATATTAAATCATATCAGAAAGGAAAAATATATTTATATATAGTGAAGATTGAGCTTGACAATACAACTCATGTAATATAAATTTAGCATATAAGATGAAAATTTGGTATTCAAATAACTAAATCTATTTTTTAATAATGAATAATTTATTATTAAAATAAAATTGTTATTTAATTAGAAAATATTTTTATATTTATATTTATAAAATATATGTTAATTATTATCTTTAGAATATGATTTTATTATTAATTATATATGTGATATAAATTTTTATATTAAAATTTTCATATATTTCATAAATAATTATTTTTATTTTTACATATTTGTTCATTTTTTTATTTAAAATATAATAATAAATTTAAAATAAGAAAAATTTTAAAAATAAGAAAATTTTCGTTTTATTTCAGATTTTTTTTCAGAAAAATTCATTATTTTTATGATATTTAAAATCAGATATTTTAATGTCATTAATATAATAAAATATATAAATTTTTTATAATTATATATTTTAATTTAAGTTAAATTTTAGTTTTTGAAATCATCATCTCATTTAAGTCATATTATATTATCTTTATTTTTTATAAGATTTTTTTTGCTTTTATAAAAGAATGTTTTTTTTTCTCGTTAGTTTAATAAATACTTGAAATTATGTTTTATTTGATCTAATTTTTTTTATTGATATTTAATTTTTAATCATACTATTTTCTATTATTTTTTTGAAAGTTAAATAAAACAGTAGCCGTGGAAAAAGTAATTATCATTGTTTAGAGCTTGAATTTTCTTTTTATTTAAAAATAATTATTATTATAAAAAAATTTTGTATCACTTTTCACAAAGTCAATGATTTGAACCCATGTAGCATCAGGGTCATATCAACCTAGAGGAAATTATTTTCACAAGAACAGCTCTTCATCTCAAATAGTGATGCCAGGTTTGAGTTTTTGTTTAATAAAATATTTATACAGTAAATTTAATTAAAAAATCACTGATTGATAAAAAAAACCTACAAACCTCCAAAAAAAAAATCCAATGAGCAGATGAAAATATTGTCCGATGAAATTGAGATAAATTACTAATATTTTCATATGTAAATATTAGTAAGCTTTTTGCAAACTGCACGAAATTTATACTTAATGAATATTTGCTTTGAATAAGATTGTGAGAGTGACAAGGTTTTTTCATTGAACTTATATTAACTAGTTTGGTGAGATTTTTCACAGTCATACACAGATGTGTAGCGTTTGAGACTGAATGGAGTATATAAATAATTGTATACACATCATAATATTATTTTTTAGCAATGATGTGTTCTTGCTTATAATGAGTTATTCTTATATGCAATGAACATAATAATTAAATTTTAGAAAAATAGATGTATGTTCGCAGAAATCCCTACTCTTTTTCTTGAGATTGTGGTTATTACTTTATTGACCTTTTTCTTTATCTTTTCTTCCTACTTTATTTTTCTACATGCCTTTTCACTTCTTTCCAAAGGAGATTATCATGTGGATCAAAAAAAACTTATCACCCATCCAATATCGCCACCCACCCCACAAAACAAAAAACAATAAAACTCAAAGTAGATACTTTGATGTTTTACTGTTTTTAAAATAATGGGTGCCAGTGGATGCATTTGTTCATAGTGTGTCCTAGATCTCTAAGATATTCATCACAATAGTCTAAATGCAATTGTCTTCCCCTCTTGCCAGGCTTCCACTGTAATTATTTGAGCGTTAGCTTCACACAAGCCTAACGTTCACGCCTAGCTTCATGGATGGGCCTTCCACTTCTCTTGCTGTGCAACAGGTGACCAGGTTGTCGGTGCTTTCACTTGCCAATCTGAGAGATATCTGCGGTCTTTCTTATGTTGAATTCACAGAACGTGCTCACAGGAAAACACTGTCCATTTTCGTCCGATGATCCCTACCTGATGTGCGTTCTGTTGCGATTTCCATTATTAAACGCCCTAACCAGGGTGCTCGCAGAAAATATGCCATATTTCCGTGCATTCATATATGTGCTGCTCGCAGTCACAACTGACCTATTTTTATCAGCTCACATGAGCTCGTTGCAAATATCTATAAAAATGATCTCCACAATATTCAGGTCATTGGCCTTCTAGTTTAAATGTTCTCCAATATGTTTTAATGCTTTAATTCACTATATGCTTTAATTCTCCAATATGTTTTAATTCACTTTTCTGTAGTTCCTGCTTTCTCTCTAAACACCTACAGGTACGAGCTTACGGGTAATAATTACAAATGGTCATCATCTTGGTATAGACATGTCCAATTAGCGGTATAAGCTGCTCGGTCCTGGTCCAGGTAACAGAGAAATCTGGAACGTACTTCTAAGAATGATAACTCTTTTCTTCTTCTTCACTTGAATAACAGTGACATGTATTCTTTCATTCCAAGTAACATGTAAATTTCTTTCTTTTCTAGGATTTGAGGTATATGAACCTTTATACCTTGACTTTGGATTTTTCTTTTAGCCTGTGCTCTACATCTGTTGGAACTCTTAACATGTAGTCCAATCCCTGCATTGATATAACTGCATCTGCTCGCCTCGTAGTTTCTAGGCGCTCAAGACCTCTTTGTCGTTTTGGTTCGTTGTTGGATCGTTTCTAGCTCACAACTCTTCTCTCGTATCCAATCTTCTCCTTCCATCGTCTTTCCAAACTAAGTTCAGTTGTGGTAAATATGATCCACACGATGAGATGTACACTGCCGTATAGTGGAATCACGTATCATTCTATTATGCTACTTAAGGGTGAATCCTTCCCACTTCCAATCATGTCTCTCAGAGCTTTGGCTCTGTCTTAATATAATACACGTCTCGGTATCCATGCAGCAGGCCAGAAGCAATGAAACAGGAGTGAAGAGAAAGTTTATGTAATATTGATATAAATCTGTGGACAGCCCGGCCATGTTTGATAACTCACAGTTGTCATTGATAAGACACAAAAACGGACTGGGTCGTAGGCTAACTGTAAGCGAATTTTCTCAAGGAGCCCAGCTGTTAACGTCACCAGGACAGCATGCAATAATACGAAGGTAGAGATCTAGTCTTCACGAACTAGCGTTTTCTGTCACAAATGACAAGATGCTTGGATGGTCGCACCCGCACCGCAATCATCTTTTGATATTTCAAGGCAACTTATCAAATGAACAACCTTCCCGCCCGAGTCCTTATCCCATCCGCGGGTGAACAGAGTCTACAGAAGTTATTCCGCTGATAAATCGCACAAATCTTCCAGCAATCAGTTTTTTCTGATTCTTTTAGAATTCGAATATGGGGTTCATCACTGAAAGTATGTAACTAAATCTCTTCAACAAACCAGCTGAACGGCAAACGGAGGCTTAACACACATCTTCACAATAAACACATTTTTATTTACACTTTTCATATTATTGGTAGGAACTTTTATTTATGATTATTATGAGTTATGCGTCTTGAGTACACAAATACAGTTCTTATTAGCAGATATGGATCAAAATCATCCATCAGTCTTATGTTGAGAATATACCTTCATATTAAAATATATATTATTTGGTTTGATCATCAAATAGTTCATCAATCAGTCACATCTATTGAATTTTTATTCTTGGATAAAAAATAAAATAAAATAAAAATTCTGATCTTCTCAACATCAATGGCATTAGATGATTGATCACATGCTTCTCAAATTTTTCTATGAAGTTGTCCCCATGGGCTCGTTAAAGAAGCCCCTCTGAACTCAAAGCAAACCACAAAGACCAAGAAGAAAGTAAAACATAACCTTTGGATTCAATCTTTTGACAAAATTCGTTTTCATCGGGTATTTCTTGGACCTGGGAAATGCCTTCATAATTTGTCTTTAAATGGGTATATTAGCGAAATAAATTTGTGAAAGTTAGCTGGACAGCTGTTGGCCTTAATGATGATTGACTTCGCTGTTATTATCTACTCGGTGAGCACTGAGCACATGAGTGGTAGCTGCAAACGTTAGCCTAAACACAGGAGTACAGGTCGCACATCCGTCTACTATAGTCATCCGTTACCCATACCACGGCGTAATAAGCTGGGTCCGCGCTTGTGCACCTGGCACGCTGCATTAATACGGTCGCGACCAAGGGAGGACATCTCCACTGCCGTCCCTAAATTCTAGGTCCTTTCCAGTCTCTGTCATGAAATCTGCTGCCACTCATCCCATAGGGGAGGACGATCGCCATAGGACCCATTGTCGACGGACGTCTAATTGGTTCTAAAAACACGACTTATATTATTTACGTCCGTCATACAATTATCAGGGCATATCGTACGGTCCTATAGGGCTGATAAATAGATCGCATGTCCTGCTCTTTCCGTCAAAGTGAATCTCTAAGGGCACACTGAACGGAGCAGACGGACGAGAAATTCGCCATCAACGTACTGGAGAACTGGTTTATCTTTCAGTCTGGCGGTCCCAAAAGCCCGCAGACGTTTACCGGTATTTCGGGCTCCGAGATCCGGAGGTCAACTCTTGGAATAAAGAGCGATCCGGGTCGGATTTTCAACGTCTTCCCGGCCAGACAATGTGAAAGCAAGGCACCGTAGAAGATGCTGCCATATACTCTTCGACGTACCACAAGCGTACGACTTTTGACCATCGGATTTTATACAAGTTTAATCGGACGGTTTAGGACCTATTTAAAACAGATATACAGCTCAATTGGGATTGCTCGTACTTACGTACGGGAAATACAGTGTAGGTCACTCACTAACAAGGACTCGAGGACGACGAGGACTACCACGGCGATCACACTGCACCTCGCTCGCCGACCCTCTGCCGGCGGACGCGACCCTTATCGTGACGTAGGGAGGGGCGCGGGATTCCTGAACTCCGGGCCAACCGCAAGGCTCGAGAAGATCGTACGGAAACTACGACACAGTTTAAGACCGAGGACTCAACAGTTCCAAAATGCCGACGTCGAGACTCGAGCGAGCTGAGGCCACCGCAGTCCTCACGCCTGCCTCAGGAGTCGTGGCACCCATTCCCTGTGACGTCACAGGACAATGACGCACGTTACGCCGCTGAACTGCAGCCCCTGCGACGGAAATTCCGGAAATGTGTCTCGTGGTTCGTCCCATCGTCTGTCGCAGCCGGGACGAATTGGGGACGGGGACGGGGACGGACGTCCTGCAGGGGGGCCAAGGGACCGATATAAGCCCCCGGAGGGAGGGAATTGGGAGTCGGAACGTATGTACTGCGCAGTAGGGGTGGTCGTAGTGTCGCGTGTTCCGAATGCTCGTGCATTGGTGATTTCCCCAGGGAATAGGGGCGGGGGAGTCGAGAGATCGTGCCATGGGGGCCGAAGCTGCGTGGACTTATTCGGATTCGAGGGCTCGTCCCAAAAACGAAAGGGAGTACAAGGCACTGTGGGAGGTCCGGCTCGACACTGTGGGAGCGTTCGGAGGAGGCGACAGCGGTACTCGGAACAGTGGAGCGAAGGAACTCAAGCAGCTAGAATTTGGACAGGTTCTGCACTAGAGCATGATGCCAGAGAATTGCTGTGGATGCGCTGAATTGTTTATAGCAATCGCTGTCCAGTCAAAGGTCTTTTTCCCGCCGATGTGTGGAATGCTGATGAGTCGGGCCCCGCTTCAGTAGAAGTTCAGCCAGCTCCTTCAGCTGAAAGTTCAAGCAAGGAGACACAAGGACCTCGATCCTCTCTCCATCTCCACGCCATCCAGCCAGCCAGCCAGCTCGCTCTTCTTCAGCCCTGGGCTGCTGCGGCTGTAAGTCCACATTATTAACTCGCCACGTTCGATTGCACGGCTTGGCTTCAGAGTATAGTTTGACATACTCGAAGTAGCGCAGCAGATTATAGTCCTTT
The DNA here is from genome assembly GCA_014180765.2 of Marchantia paleacea. Classification (NCBI taxonomy): domain Eukaryota; kingdom Viridiplantae; phylum Streptophyta; class Marchantiopsida; order Marchantiales; family Marchantiaceae; genus Marchantia; species Marchantia paleacea. The sequence continues at coordinate 7,036,579 of MUAA02000018.1, forward strand.
GGCCTCTGACTGCCTTGACCCGGAGAAATCCACACCATCGCCCACGACAACGACGACGAAGGTCGTCTCGATCCATCTGTTGGTTTTCGTTCTGCTCTCTTCTCACGACCGGATCCAGTAGTTAGCTAGCTAGTGAATCAGCCTGACAGGTGGGGCTCACTAGATCTTTCGAGTCCACTCGCTGCCTCGCACGACATTTAGATCACAGGAGGAGCTCGTCATCTGTTGGAGTGCAGTGCAGTGCATTGCATTGCATTGGATTGGACTGGATTGGTTTGGTTTGTTCTGGTCGGGTCGGACAAAGGCGTGTCCGTTGACATTGATCTGCCGAGGTTCTTTGCGGCCTAAATCTGGGGTAGGTGTATCGTAGATCCTCGATAGTTCGATCATATGGGAGTGCCGGGAGCAGCAGCAGCTCAAGCTCCGGTGGAAGCGATGGATCGACACAAGAAGCGAGGAAAGAACGTACTGATGGTGGTCCTCTTCTCGGTGGTGCTGCTGGTGGGCATGACGAAAATCCACGCTTTGGTGACATTCTGCGATGGGGAGTCGCCGACGACGGGAGAATTGGAACAGGAGATTGATACCCGGAGAATGCTGACTGCATCGGAATTGAGCGCAGAGGCCGAGAGGAGAATAGTCGTAGAGGCCGAGACCAGGAGGATTCTCGCCACCAAGAAAAAGAGCAAGTCATCGGGTTACTACATCAGTTACAGTGCACTGTCCGCAAGCCGGGTGTCTTGCCCGCCTCGATCCGGCAGGTCTTACTACACTCGGAATTGTAATTCTGCATCCGGAGCTGTCCGACCTTACTCCAGGGGATGCTCCACCATTTCTCGATGCGCGAGGGACTCTGGTTAGATTGCGGGTCTTTGAGCTAGCCCGGTGTTTCATCCCAATCGGAAATGGATATTTGAACCATAATTATATTCCAGGAACTCCCTGCTGCTGCCCCCTCGAGGGGCATTCATCATTCATTCATTATTATCTTTACAGTTTTGTGTTTGTCTACGTTACTCGGAAGATTTGGCAGATGTTGCAGTGTGTCTTCATGTTCCTGTCAGGCATTCATTTCTTCTGCAGAATCGTCGAGGCTGTTACTTTCGTTCGATAATAAAGTCGACTGCCTGCCTGCCTTGACACCTGAGCGGCAGAAGGAACGGAAGAAAAACGAAAAGGGGGGAAATATAACTTTTGAACTATTTACACTAATCACAGGCCGCTTGCCGATTCATCACCACGACACCAGCCTGGGGATTCGGGTGATGGGCTTGTAAAAAATGCACAAGCGGCGAGCAAGTTAGTGAAGAAATGCTTCAAGCTCTTCGTGTTCGACAGGTTTACTAGGATATGTAGTGACTAGACCTGCTGTATGATGGGAGTAGCTTATCAAAATTGATCCCTCAGTTCAAGAGGGCTTCATAGATTTTACCGAACCCCATCCATCTGGGGCCGATGTAACCGTGTTCTGCTTCTTTTGACAGTTGATGAGTTTCTAAACTTTGATAGGCACCATGAAACTCTGTAACAACATACCTTTACGTGGATTCAAAAGCTAAGCGATCTTTCAAAACAGTGACAGAAGAAAAATGGTTTGAAGTCGTGGAGTGTCGGGTCTCTCGATCTCCTTCGAAACCTCTGGTCTTGCCTTATTTTCTCTAGCTGCTCATGGATCATTAGCATTCGGTCTCTGCTGTGGATGGGTGTCACCTCCGTGCTACCTCATCTCAGCCTATCAAGTGTATTGTGCTAATTGTAATGGAGCGGCAGAACAGGCGTACTAGCCAGTTGGTGAAGAATGACACATCTGCTCTCTCACAGAACTGTTGTTCATTGTAGAACTCACACTCCCATCATGGAAACTAGTTTCACTCATTTTTATGTCCAATTTAAGGTACATACATTTTCTTCGAAGCTGCCATATTGGACCTGAATCGTGATCTGACTGCTCCTTTACCGGGCATTTTCCGCATGAAGACGTTGCCCTCATCCCAAAGCGATGCATATGCGGTTCCGTCGTCTGTCAGTTTGCATAAGGGGTTACGCGTTGTCTGAAATGGAGGAACACAACTCGTGATCATTAAAATCATTAACGAGGGCGATATAATTCGGAAGATGGAGATTTTCCTCCTGCAATGGAGCTGTTTTGAGAGAGAGCTCTCCGAAGAACTATGTGGCGTATGTCACACAGACCACGGAGTGTAGGCACGAGCACATGGCCATTCAGTTCACATACAAGTGGACGGCAAAAGCCACGAGCCTCATTCTCTCTGGGGCCTGTGTTTCTGCTGGGGGCGGGATGCAGGTGAGATCGTGACTTTGACGGATTGAGAGCTTAATGACACTCGTCCGAGATTGACCACTTGAGAGCGAATCCAGTTCATAATTTCCTCAAGTACAGCACACCATTGTGTCATGCGCGCTACGGCACTAACAGCTGTCCGCTGCAGTCCACGTAGAGTGAAGAAACAGAATTTCACGAGGCCATGAAACTGGCATGATCTCGAGTGTGATGAATGACGAACGCGACCTCCACAGACAACGACCCGGTGTGACCTCTGCGTACTTTCAAGTACTTTCAAAAGTGGGTGGTGCAGCAGCAGCGGTTCGGCCCACAAGTACCTCAGCTCTCTTAAATTCAGATTTTATTCCCAGTGATTTCATGCTCAGGGGAAAATGTGGTGTCAGATTCACGAGGTTCTTTCCCTTCCACTGGCTCTGCAATTTGGGCTACTACAGGGTTGTTGTTGTTGTCGTTGTTGTGGTTGTTCATGTCCATAAGGGACCCAATGTCCACGTCTTTGGATTCGTCATTACGCTCGACGATAAAGTCTAGACTCTCACTGGAAGCGCTAACAGAGTGGGCAACGAAGAGAGCAGAAATACATCCGTAGGTGAGTAAGATCCAGTTCACGATGAGCTCATTCATGAAAGACACTTTATGTGCGTCTACCTGGCCCGCGAGAGCAGCACCTGCATTTTGGATGGCTTTGTAGAAGCCCGAGTAACGAGCAGCCTTGCGAGTGTCGTTGGTCAGAGCACCCATGATCCAGTAGCTGTACGTCTGCCACATAGCGTCGAAGAGTCCGTAGCAAGTGTAGAGAGTGACGGGCCCTGCAATCCGCCCAGAATGGGCCAGGTCTATCTTCTGCTCGTTCGTGAGCAGCGTCACCGAATGCCTCGTGAAAGTCCTCTGAAATACATACCCCCCGCTCCAAGTCGCCGTTCCGATCAGCAGCAGGAGTCCGAGCCCGAGCTCTGCTCTTCTCTTCCTGCTTCTCGAGACGGTTCTCGAGTCCAGAAAGTGGCCCATGAGATTTGACCCGAGGATCTGGGCAAACCAGTACAATGTCCCGTTGAATGCCCTGGTTCGCGTGGTGAAGAGGCCTCCACCGTTGACGCAATTGAACTGGTAGGTGTAGTACCAGTTGGAGGCGATGAACATGGGAACGAGGGCCAGCATTCGCCAGTCTCCGAACAGCTTGGCAATCTCCACTGCTTCCTCTGTCCAGGAGGAAGAGTACTGGTGCATGGACACTGCCTCGCCGCTGCTGCGAGTGACACGACTCGGGGGCAGAAGTGCGAGGGACAGCAGAGCTCCACAAAACATGATCACCATGAACGCGATGTACGTTGCAGTGGACACCGAGGACTTGGCGCTATTCCACTCGATGATGAGCGGGATGAGCGATCCCAGAGCTCCCCCAATGTTGAAAATGCTCCAGAAGAAGCCGATGTATTTGCCCTTGTCCTTCTCCTCGGGGTATGAAATCATGATCGCCCCCTGAGCTGCCCACAGAAACCCTGCCCCCACTCCCAGGACGGCCCCTGCTGTTATGACGAAGACTGAATCGTAGGACAAGTAGGAGCCGATGTACAGAACGTATGTCAATCCTCCCACCAAGAGAGTGATCCTGTGGCCCACGACGTTGAACACACCTCCTGCCAGAAGCGAGCAAACGGCGAAGGTCACTGCCAGGGCAGTGTTCGCATTGTCTGTGGTGGTTGCATCCGCTTTGCCCGCAGCCCCCAGCCCGTTGATGGCATTGAACATGCCGGGACAGCAGAAGCACAGCAGTCCGAGGACTATGATCTGAGCCAGAGGGCTGTTGTATCGCCAGTGCCATCTCTTCGAGACTCTGCTGTCCTCGGTGCCGTTATCCATGACGACGCGACCCCAAGCCCTCTCTGATCTGCTTCTCAGCGTTTGCCCATCGTGCTTCCCACTCTGTCCCCAAATATCTCTGCAAAATTCCCATCAAATTTCGGCCCGATGGCCCGAACAGAATTACAACCTGGTGTGAGACAAAATAATCCAAGCATCGATGTATGAATCAGAGAGTACGAATTGCTACTCTGGCACCGGTGACTCAAGCCATCATCATCGAGCAGGCAAGCGATTCTCACTTGAGCTCATAATCCTCATGCTGTGTCGTGTGGAGTTTTCTGGGACGCGGGGCGACATTGTGTTCAGACATCCAAGTTCGTGTCTGATGGACAAGTCGCATGCTTCCTTATAACCCTGTCAAGATGGAAGATTGTCATGTATTCCCCGCATCCAGACACATATCTGGATTGAAAGAACAAGGTTTGGTCGGGCCTAATTTATTCTACTACACACCACTAATGTTGTAATATTATTGACATTGCTCCGGAGCACGAGCCATCTATGTTGTGCCTGCCTGCCTGCCTGCCTGCCAACAAATCGAAACTAGAACCCGCTGACAGCTCGCGTCAACTTAGAGTTTGCAGCGCATTGCGGGCGAACCATCCGACAGAATCAGAATCGCATCTGCAATTTCTACCGTAATTCTCGTGAGATAATCCGTAGCCTGGGGTACTTGATGCATGAGAGGCCACATTCATATTTCAGTGGTGGCAGACTCGGAATTGCAACTGCAACTTTCTCTGTTGTTTCCGGGAGGTGTTTTTCACCATCATGTATTGTGGCAAGGGAAGAATTATCGGATCCTTTTTTATGGTACAAAATGTAAGATTCGTATTCTGATTTTATTTGTGTGAGTTAAGCGAGGTAAAGTGGAGTTCGAAACGGGCCAGTCGGGCCTCAGTCTGAGTTTTCTCATTTTTGAAGACCACAGTACAAGCAATAACGAGGGTATGGACTTTTCCGACAGGGGCACGAGACAGATTAGAAGGTTAGAAATTTTCCTGACCTAGTGTAGAAACTGTCCCCTCTTGATCACCGTACTTTCTCGCCCCTCTCATCTTTGTGGATGTACATAAGTGCAGTAAATTTGTTAATCTAAGTTGAGCAGAACTTCTTGCGAAAATCTACTTCATAACACCTGAAGTAGAGAAACTCTGGACTAATGTCTTAATCGCGCTATCCAGCTCGGTGGTCCAGTCTTAAAACAGGAACGTGATATCTACAAGTCAATGCAACTCCACTCGAGTTACTGTGATTCTCAGATGACGAGCTAGCAATGACCCGGCAGCAATCGGTACATATCTCACTGGACATGAGTGCCTAGGACCTACTCGAAGTGACCTCGATCAGTCAGACTAATCAAGTCCGTGAATAAAATCTGAGCTGAAGTCAGTTCCTGAGCAATTTGACAAACACGCAACGTCCTCCGAATTCAGCAGGTTCATGAGACGAGCACGAGAAGAACGAATTAGAGGACTTTCCTACAAAAGTTTGTTTCTGCGCACAGAACTTTGATCCTGTCATCTACTATCCGTCGACTGTGCAAGCGGATGCTGAAATCGGAAATACCTCGATATCGAAGCCAGTCGTCGGTGAAGTGGAGGCAAGCGTCCTCGATTTCTTCAGCTCCTTTGAGGACCCTATTCGGTATTGACATGTCAACTTTGAGCACGATCGAGACAGCTCTCAGGAATGCGCCGTTTTTCGACAATCAGTGACTAATTTGCTGTCGGGGCATTTTGCCGCTTCCATGTGAGAGAGAACGCTCATAATTTTGGTAGATGTGACAGCAAAGATCCCATACCAGTCCATTAACTTGACCTATCAAGATTGGGAACCAAACCTGCTGCAAGTATGCATCCCTCTAACTTAGCAACGTAAGATTGTAAGCTAAACATAAGTCAAGGCGGAACTTGAGTAGGATTGTGTCTCGCCAAAGCCAGCTGGTCGCCTCTCGAATTCCTTGGAGGTTCATACTCTTAAATATGTTTCGCATCGAAGCCTCGTGATCCTTTTGTTCACACTTCATTTGTGCCGCCCTAAAAAGCACAAGCCCTCTACTCCTGTCAGGAAACGCTTTTTCTTTTCTACTAAAGCAGCAGTCAACTTCAAGCTGATAAGAAGACTTCTTGTCAGCCTGGAGTCTGGCCACACATCTCAGTGACGTTGAAGCGTGAGGCAACTCGGCGTATGCAGATTCCCAACTAGAAAAAGTGCCATAACAAAAGCATCGAGACAATAAGATGTCCTCCCTATTGGCGCTACATTTCGCTCGATGAGAAAGTTCATGTAGGCTTTCCAAGTCAGTGGGACTACATTTTGGTGGCTGAGAGGGAACGCTGAGTACGAAATGAACACGTTAACAAACCGAGGGTTGCACCGTTCATCTGATTGAAGTGGACGAAAGATCTGACGTAGGACAACCTTGACTACTTGCACCGAGACAGGTTTCAGTCTGAGATTCTCATCGTCGTACAGAAGCATCAGATTCTTTGTACAAGAATATCACGACAACTTTTCACGGGTCCGGGCACAAAATGTTATGAATTGTACAAGCCTCCACAGAAATTATAGTCTCCGAAAACATTTGTCTAGCTACAAGTCTCCTGCGAACCGAAACACATTTCCAAAAGTTGCAGGGAGACATTTACTTGCGGATAATATTCATAGCTCGAAATCATACTAGTCACTGATGTATCTGCGCGATCTGCAGGAAGTTGAAATAATAAATTAGGATTTAAAATTAATGATTAAATTTAAGCATCTATTAATTATTATATAATTTTTTATTTTTAATAAATAAAATCAAAAAATAATTACATATATAAAAAACATAAATTATTATTTATATATAAAATTTTAAAACAAAAAATTTTGAAATCAGCTTTTATATCTAAAATATTATACAATTATGGTGGAATAAATATAAACAAGATCGAAAAAATTTACAACCAATTAAACATTACATACATGATAAATATATGTGTTTATAATAAAAATTGTAACATAATAAAATTAACGATATATACAATAAATGCATAGTGTTAAAACATAACAAAAAATACAAATTAGATTTCAATAATACAACTACCACTTTGTGAAAATTATGTTAAATTAAAAAATATTATTTATTTGAATAGCTATAACAATTTTATTACATAATTATTTTATTTTTGATAACAAATCAAATACATTTAATATCAAATTAATTATAAATATTTTTGAAAATAATGGATCAGTAATTCATTTAATTTCAATTTAAACTTACATCCAAATAATTTATTGAAAATTTATTTTTAATAAATCTTATTTTTTTCCCAAAATTTTTATAATATATTTTTGGATTAAAATTGAATTATTAAGCATTTAATAATTATGCTCACAAAAAGTTCTTCTTAAAAATATCTCAAATATTTTCAAAATAAATAAAAAATAAGATTAAACTAATTTTTATAAAATTGACTAACAAATTTTTGATTAAAAAATAGGTAAATTTTAGCTGAAAATTCCAAAATTTTTCCATACAACAAATATAAATAATTAATTTTAAAAAAAATTTGAAAATAAAATTAAAATACCAAATCAAAAAATATAATACCACATGTCTATGAATTTCAGTAAAAATATCCTCTCTTTTTTTTCATATTCTCATCATATTGATACTCTACTCCACAATTCAAATAGGAAATTGAAAGAAAAAAAGAGAAAAAAAGGAATGATAAAATTTTGTATTGAAAAGTAGTCAAACACATGAAAAAATTACTTCAACTAGTTCAAAAAAATCTTTAGCAACTTCCGCTGGAGTTGTAGTCATATTGATGAACTTTGTTAGCGTAATCCAAAAACATACACAACCATTTGAATGCATACATTATACCTCCTTGTTGCTATAGTACTATGGATTCTTTTCCCATGGGTAGTTTTTTGCTATACAACCTACATATTGTTGATATTTTGTTGGCTTTGCCAAGTGTATCTCTAAACTTCAACTTTTAATATTCTCATGGTTGAAAAATAAAAAACCTTGCTTGAGGTTGACCATAAAGCATTGACAACCCACAAAAAAACTTTCATTTGAAACTCATTAGGTCTAACAATCAACATACTAATGTCCATGAAAGAAACAAACTTGACTCTCTAATGCTTTTACGAATTACCAATATATATTTCCTCTTTGTATTCCGTCTCCTCTGTAAATCTTGATCAAAAAAATCCTCTGCACCACTTATTCCTAGATGATTGGATTTGCATCCGCTACCATAGTTTGTACGAAGCCAAGAATTTGATTTCTCATCACTATTATAAAATGGCTTCCAAAATCTATCATTCCAAAATAGAGAACCTTAAGAACTATCTTTCACAATTACAATTGATAGTTCATAATTTGCAGAAGAAGTTTCATGATATTTTTTCATTTATCAAGCATTTAAAGAAGTTTTATTCTTTAATATTTGTAAGAAATCTTTGACATACAATTTATAATCTACAACTTCTAGCATAAAAATTGACATAACTTTCACTGTCTTTCCAGTATCATTTTAATAAATTAATAATATCATGTTTGATAATTAAGACTGATATATATCACTTTATTTCACTGATGCTCTATCCTTTTGTTGATCAAAACTGATATTTGTATCAGTTTTTACTTTAAATAAAAATATCTTTTAAACCGGTGTCGCATGGACAAAGCTTTACTCTGAGAACACCTGAGCGTCTGGCTGTAGAAGAACTCTCCTCGCCCCTCGTGTGAACTGACAATCACCCTCTCTTTCATCTCCTCATCTCTCCATGCCCAACTCGTTGCACCCGGTAAACTCCAGCGGAAGAGGATCGTTGTAACCAACGATTGAACCGTTAACTCTTAGCCAAACTTCTCAGAAAAGTACTTTGCAACCATTCATAACTCTCGGGAAAGTTTCACATGCTCTTCAATTCTAGATCTCTCGTTACAAATGTCGAACTATACCCTGTGTCACAAGGCGATATGCAGACCCTTGCGCACTAAAACCACTATAAACTCCAATCCTTTGATCCAATTGCACTCAAATTTCGCAAGAAAACGACTTATCATCCAAGCTTCAACTCTGTCAAGTTTTATTGACCAATCTTATTGATAGCATGAGTTATAATCGTCGAACTAAATCTGTAACATGCATTGCAATCCCGCAATTCGCATCTGTGTACATAAATTTCAAACTACTGCTTTGCACTCAAAACTCAACCAATCGAGCTGAAATTTCGATCAAATCGCAAATTCGAGTTGTAAACTCTGTGTCTATCGAATCCGATCTGTCAAAGCCTTCATAGAACGCTCAGAATTCACTCAAACTCTCCTATTGGTCCAAATTTTACTCTCCCACTTCAAATCACCACACCGGAGTGTCAACTTGCTCAATCGCCTTCATTCTTGAGCCAAAATCCTAGCTCTCCTCATCAGGTCTCCAACCATATCCTTCAATCCTGAAAGACTCCCTTCGAAGGCTCCCGAAACTCCTCAAAGAACTTGCCCAAGTGCTCTCATTGGTCTAAATTTCCCAACCAATGAGAATGAAGAGTTCCATTTTGACCTCTAGTGGGCCAAATTAGCCACAACTAACTTAGAGCTTAACAACTAGCCTAAAAACACTACTTAGCCATCATATAGGTAATACGAGTTGTTACTAATAAAGAGTCAAAATAACCACTCGAAACCGGTTAAGTATAAACGGAACAACAAAAGGGACCGGGGAGTTTATAACTTGAGTATAATACTCCTCGCCAAAATTCCTAACAATCAACTCCCTATGACTTGCCTTTGGTAGACAGTAGTGATGGACAGGGACCCATATGTTGAAAGGCGCCACTATCGGCAAGTTTAGGTCCATAATGCTAATATCAAATCAAAACGTAGACTGTTAAGTCCCAAGTCGCGCCGTAGGAAACAATTGGCAGAATGAAAGGATCTTGGGAGTTTATCACCACTTCCATAAAGCTATCTCCAAAGTGATACACTAACCATGCCCTAAAGTGATCACGATGTAGACACCGGATGCTTATCACAAACGGATTGGGCATCGGTATATCTCGGAGGATCATACCGCCTCTATCCATGTCCCCACGTTGGCTCCACTTCTATCGGATAAGCTCCTTAGTCAGCGACGTTCTAGACCTCCCCCCTTTCCTTTCGACTCGAACCACGCTTTATATCCGATAAGGTCCAAGATGATATCCCTTGGATCCTTATCTACATCCTGGCCCTAGGATGACAATCCAACCGTGGCCTCTTAACTTTTTTTACAATGAGCAATCGGCCATCCCGACCTAAAATATCGCCAAAATATCGCCGTCATCTCAACAGCTCTGAAGATGACACATGTCATCATCTTCTCATAGTAGCCGTGTCACAACACGACACCGGTTCTTTAAAATACATGATTTGTTTATTATTTTAGACAAAAACTTTACTTTTAAATTCTTGTTAATGATGAAGTGTTTAATGTGTCATTTATTTCTTACTTGTATGCTTGATAAATATGTGAAATTGATCTTCACATCATCTTTTAATTTTTAGTTTTCATACAATTTAAACACTTGTTTCGTTCATCTTTGTTTGGTGAAGCTTAATCATGTGATGGTCATCAATGTAACTTACAAAAGGTTTTATGCATTCATCTTTTTTTCTGACATATTTGTTTCTACATCTGTGTAGTTTTATAAATTTTTTCAAAAATATTCACACCTTGTACGACCTTATGATTTTTATTAAAAATGTACAGTTCAAAAAATTCTTCAAAGGTTGTCATACCTTATATTATTTTATCATCATGATTTAACCAAAGATGATAAAGTTAAATTGAGTGTGAATTAATGTGTAATAAATACACTAAGTCATATATCTATACATATTTAAGTAAACGGCAGTGAGTAAGCATTTATTGTTATGAATTGCCATGATATACCAAACACAAGATTATGTATTGTCAATAAATTACCCTTTTTTTTAACTTTGGGAGATTTATTACAAAGTAATGATACATGTATTACTTCTCACTTGCATATTAATATCTTTAATAACAAAAATAATATCATAACATGATAATTATTTGACAAGAAAATATATTATCAGGTCAACTTATTTTTAATTATAATTTCTTATTTTGGTCCAATATCACATCCTTTATAAGCATCATCAAAATATTTACTTTGAATCACTAACCAAAAAAGAATTGATTTCAAGTTTTATGGCTTACTCTCATTAATCTTTATTTTTTATAATTTTTGGAAAGCTCAATATGTATATAGGAAAGCATTATACACCATATCTCATTAGTTAAAATAAATTTTCATCTTCTCCAATCAATTATTATTTCACAAGAAACCCTCTTCACAACTCCTCATGCATAAAGCTCACAAGGAACATAAATATCATTTTAAAAAGGTCAATAATCTTCATTTAAAGTCACTTCAAAACCAAGATCTCAGAGTTTATTCTCAATATCTTTATTTATGCTTGTTAAACTTTTAATCTAATAACTACATATATTATCAAATAATTCATTCTTATCAAATTCTATCAAGGTAGAGAGTATAATTCCCTGAGATATTATTTACATGAGAAGATATAATTGGTTCACTTGGATCTTATAGAGACTTAACTATACTATTCATTTGAATTTGGTATACTACATCAATTTTTCCTCTAGATTTTATGATGTTAACACTAAAAAACAAATCAAATTAATGAAATTCAAATATAATCAAGATAGTCATGTAAGGGATATCACTACATATGTTGTGAGCTCTAAGATAACTTTCACTCATGTTTACCTCAAATGACTTTTTGGATGCTCATTATAAATATAGAATGACATGTTCTAACCCTATGACCATGATTCAATGCACACTCTTGCATAAACTCTCAAATTTATTAATATTTGAATTATATTATTTATTTTAATCCTTTATTTTTAATTAATAATAAATAATCATTACAAGTGAAATTATTCTTAAAATCTAAAATTTTATATTTCGGTAAAAACTGATGTCATTGATCTTGTTTATTTTTCATGTGTCGTGGGTTGTATTTTCCAGTGCCAACTATAAGTAAACCATTAATATGCACTATGGATTTGAATTGTTTGGACTATCAAGGTGCAAAATTGTAACCTTTGAGTACACTTATTTGAACTTTCAAAATGTTCGTTGGACTTTCCATGTGAGCATTTGACTGTCAAAATCGGGAATGTGAACCCTCACATTCATTCCTGTGTAACAACGATAGAAACATATCCTTAAAAATTTTACTAAAAACTTACAATGCCGCATGCGACAAACGTCTCTTTACATTATTGGTTGACTTCAAGGGTCTTGAGTGACATATGCATATGACTCTTCTGGTGGGTTCCCATCTCGTATTATTCATTTGTTGCATTGTCAACCGATATAGATGTAATGGTGACTGAGCATGAATTTCCAAGACAACCTTTCGTGTAAAAGATTGTTCTGAAGGATTTTGCAAATACATCCAGTTGCAACCGCCCGATGTGTAACGGATTCGTGTCTCGTTTTCTAGGATTAAGTTAAATGTAGCGCGAATACAATTTTTCTTAGAAATAGGTTGTACGTATCTCGTGCTCAGCTGTCCTTGTTTTCATGGATAGCACAATCACCGGTGCTCCAAGACCATCCATGAACGTAAACCTGGTTGAATTCTGCGAGCAAAATCGTCTCTACGTCACACGGTTGTCATGTTGCAGTTTCTCCAGAAATCGGCTATTCATAGGACGAGAGAAATTCGTTACGAGACACTTGAGTGAAATGAATAGTTGTCAAGCTATTTCGGAGGATCACATACTGAGTTTGATTTGTGGAGAAAACGTTCGGTGTTATAATTTAAAGAGGAATCGAATGTTGCGCGGATAAAATCTGTCTAGGTCAAACTTATCTTTTGAAACTGGAGCATTGTCACATCATTATAGAAACCGATGTAAGACCGAGTACTCAATGCCTCTTCCACACTCGAATCAGTCAGATGTGAGCATGAGCAGCTAGAAATATAAACCCACCATCTTCCTCGTGAAAAAGTAGATTACATTCAAGGTACCAACCAGTACACAACTACAGGGTGCAGGGTTTTCTGCAATCCACGTCGAGTATGGTGTTGGGATTCTGAACTTAATTCTCTTCAGACTAATATCAGCAGGAAATTTGGCTAGCCTCCCACTTACTCCTAGAAGATTGCACGTCAAGATGTCGAATCTTTTTACTTGTCTAGTATTTGGAGCTCAGCTCATTATTTTGTTTCCCTTTGTCGATGCTTATGGGCAATACCTCTATGCAAATGAGTGGCTGGCGGATGGGAATAGTATCAGATATTTCCCGGTCGGATACAATCGATACGATCTCACCATGCAGAGCAACTGTGACTTTCTTTACTCTGACTCTTTGGGCGTAACACTCTGGAGGAGTCACACGGATGGAAAGGGCACAGCATCCGACTGTTACGTAATTATGCAGGAAGATTGTAACCTTGTCATGTATCCTGATAAGAATTCAGGTCCTGGTTACGGCCTCCCTGCATTGTGGTCTACCGGAACGTACGGTCAAGGAGAAGGTTGCTACCTTTGGCTTGGTTTATATGATGGTATAATAATGGGAGCTGTTTTCGACCGTTATAGCAATATACTGTGGAGTACAAACTCTGAGTAATTGTCAGGCTCAATGTTCGAGCTCTACCACGAGGAAGAGAAACCGAATTTACTTCGATTGAGCTAGAGACTGTTGCTGGTAAATGTGAACTGGCCGGCAATTTACACAAAGATATATTGGATATATATGGTGGTTGGAAGGCAAACGAGTACAGGGAAAGAATATTGAGTGTCATAGGGACAATCTTTATACTCCGTTAAGGAAACCTCTAGATGATCTGGCCGTTTGCTGCGTTCAATTTGCACAATAGCTGCCCTTCTTTGGCCTATAAATCTGTATGATTTATTTTCTGCAACGAACGGTGGGGAGATTTGCCTTTGCAAAGCTACGAGTTCAATCCCGCCTGAGGTAGATGTCCATTACAGTTTGAAACACTTCGGCTGGTTCCAAATTGAGTGTTTCTGAATATGTTGTATTTGAACTGTATTGCTCAATATGATCTAAAGTTCTTTTTACTCTGATTGATCACTAGGACGTGAATATCTTCCTTCAAATGTTAGCGTCCACTTTAGGGCGTCATCATGACCTGTTGATTTTCAGCAGTATCAGCGTTTCGAGTTCCGGTAACTAATCTGAGTCACGCTGTTGATGAATGCATAAAGAAAGACAAATTTATAGCTGACACTATGAGAATATATCGAATTATAGATCGGACAAAGAAGGTCCTTGGAGGATCTGAAAACCTTTGAAGTCTATGCGCAATAACCCAAAAACCCCATTGGTGTGTTCCATGACTTGGGAGCGTCTAGTTCGTTGATGTGATTTTAGATGTTTAACGTAGTTTACAGTTACAAAGTTGACTGTTGTGTGGTCAAGATGACCTTGGTGATATATCAACTCAATTTTTGGCTTATTCACTATGATCATAAACCAAGTACAATGTGTTAATCATGTTGAGTAAAAGTTGGTAGCTAGTGAACTTAACTAGTCAACAAAAGTACAAATGTTTTTGAGTTTGTTGATTAAACTTTGAGATTGTAATCCAATGGTAGTACTTTGAACTTCAATTCAAATGATAGGATTTTGAATTTGAATATATTCCATACACAAGTGGAATAGTATTTGATTAATTGGAGAATTACATATCCATATAAATCTATGATGCAAGATCTAGAGTACATGGAGTTAAGATATGAATTCTCTACTCAGATTCTCTACTTTCAAACTTGGAACTCAATTTCTGAAAAATTGAAAGAGTGTGGGAAAATTCATCATAAGAAAAAAATAACCACCAAGTGATTTTGTGTGAGAGCTAAATGATAGCTTGATTGATTGTGTTGAGGTGAAGTTGCTAAGCATCTTGTGAGGCTACTAAGGAGCTAATCTGGATCAAAAGGTTGGTAAGAGATTTGGGATTTTTCACAAGATCAATTTGAGTTGATGTGTGATAGTCAAAGTTCTTTGCATTTGAAAAAGAACACGCTAGAACAAAGCACATTGACATTTGTTACCATTTCATTTGGAATGCAATTGAGCAGAAACATATTGTAGTTGAGAAAGTGGATTCTCCAAAAAATATTGTTGACATGCTTACCAACCTTATCTTAGAGGAGTTTTCTCCCTTGTTAAGATCTGATTAGTGTTGAGATCAAACATGATACTATGTAAATAATTTATTTGTATCATATCAAGTTCTTGACTCATTTTCTATTAGAACCTGTGTCAAGATGGAAATTGTTAGGAATTAACTCATTTGTTAACAATAGGTTAGTTTGATTTAATCAGGATTAGTTAACCCAATTTACTTAGATTTAGAGTTAGTCTCACTTTGAGTATGTTTTAGGTACAAAGAGAAGTCATCTTCTATCTCATTCTCTTGTGCACATATTGTTTCCACTTTGACAATCCTTTAGGAGTTTTTCCAGCTATGATGCCCCGATTGATTATGTATGTTTGTTTGTGTGTGACTCTCATGTTTATGCATTACTACTTAACTAGATTGTATGTTTTACACACAAAAACTTATGATATGTTTTGATCTTACATTCTCATGAAAAAATACTGTCTTGCTTGATTTCCAAGCTGACATAATGACTTCAACTTGGGATAGTTCATGTTTCTATTCTCTTGTGCCACATATTGATGTCTAAATTTTATGTACCACTCTAACCATACATGCATTTTTTTGAACATGTATAGCAACATTCAGTTTGAACATTTAATTTTTCATTACACAACCGCTAATACTCTCATGCTATTAATCATATCTTTCATAACACAACTTTCAACATTGTTAAATCAAACATGATATTATTTTTACCATCTATCCCACCATCTATCTCACAAAGTATTAATTCTTGGTGATATAAGAAACAAACATCATATCTTGGATTGTTTTGACATCACTTGATGAAGAGTGTTCATTAACATGTCCCTCATATGAAGAATGAGATGCTCGGTTCATCTCTTGTGAGCCTTTCACTCCTAGAGTTTCTATTGCTGACATAACACTGAAACATTCATTGTTGGTTATCATGTGATTCGAGACTCATGAATACAATATTTCAGTCCAATATGATGATGTAACTCTTTTGAGCCCATACATCCTATGTCTATCAAATATAAATCAACTTTGAGGATTGTTCAATCTACTTCTTCTAACAATCAATGAATTATGATGCTACAATAGTTACCATATTCATTGATGTTGTTACTTTGCCATTGCCTTTACCCCATCTGCCACTTGTAGCTACACTATTATGGTGTACCTAGAGTTGGCTATGATAACTTCTTCTATATTTGAAGTAATATATTTGCTCATATTAATGTTGAGTATGTTTGTTGAATAAAACTGCATGACTACCTCTATGTAAAAATCATATGCCTCTATCTTTGTCCGCATATGTATATTATTGCTTATTGTTATAAGATGTGCTAGAATAAAAATATTATTTTTGCTCTTCAATCACTCACAAAGATATTAATCATAATATCTAGAATATTCAAGCATTACAACAATTAAAGTATGAAAGTCATTGTATTGATCTCCTAGTCTATTTATGATCAAGATAAGCATATTATTTATATTTTTTTGCTTATACGATGTCTTATTGATCAACAATTTGTTTGATATGAAGCATATAATCATTGATATTGTTAGACCTTTGTTGATAAAGTTGAATTGTTGTAATAATTGCATCTTTGTTTCTTTAGTACATCTATAAAATAGTTTAGATAACTCATCTCTTGCTTTTTGTAGATTCTTAATACTATAAATAGGTCAAATCATCCAATTGTATACATCTACCAAAATATAATGAATATGCTATATTTTATTCATGCAATCTTTGATTTTTTGACTATATCTTCATCTCCGGTTTGTTTGATAGTTTTTTTAATCACAAACTTTGATAACATCTTGCGTTTTGAGAAGTACATCATGCAAAATTTTCATCTTGGGTAGTTGTGTTTATTCAATTTCTCTCATGTAATTGATCTTGTTGAATTAAACATAAAGGAATTTTTTGATTTCACAAGTAGCAACTTATGGAGAACAATGTTATAGACGTGAAAAAGTTCTTAATATTTGAAATTTCACGTAATTCATCTTGTTAAATCAAACATAAAGAAATTTCTTGATTTCACTAATAGCAAATGATGGGGAAGTATATAATAGACCTGATGAAGTTGTTAATATTTGAAATTGAAGTATGTAATAGGTATCTAGCGTTAAAAAATATACTTTTGTAAAATAATATGATTATGTTGAAAATACGAAGTCACACCTTTGATTAATGTGCTAAGATGTCACGAAATTTGACATATGCGGGACTGAAATGTCGTGAGTCAATAGTATACAATGTATTTTTGCCTACACAAAATTTGGGAAATTTTGTGTAGACCCAAAATTATGATTCCATCATTAAATTTTGAGATTTTAATAAACCTAAGTTCTTTCTTTTTTGTCTATGTTACCTCTTTAAGGCATTGCAGTTTTTTATTACATACTACTCCCATGTTATAACTTGTTACAAATTGTATCAACAACATACAAGAGAGAAAAATAAACATGGAAACTCATTAAAATCAAAAACCTCATGGAGAAACCATTGTCTTGAAACAAAAGAGCAAAACAACCTAAGGGTGCTAACGGTTCTAAAGGCCATACCTTTGACTATATGACATATGCCCAAGATGAATGAGACTAATACTAACTAACTGGAATTTTATACAACAAATTTATCAATACATATATGATTTTATACAATATTAATCCATGAAATATACTATTTATTATAATGAGATGTAATGTACACACATGTAGTTTGTAATTCATATATCATGAATGCAATTTGTAGTCTCTATATGGTTTCCATTTTTTTACAACATGTTTAAAGTTTCATTGTGTGTTGATCATCGAATGCAAGGAACTCATTACAAAGCATCACCAATCGTGAAGTGTGAAAATTATGAATTTTATCAATTTTGAAATTGATAATACTTTTTAAACATGTGAGGTAATTGTGAAAATCCTACATAACCTTTGTGACAGATCTGAGGCCCAAATCCGGTATCATTCATGAGAATTAAGAATCATTGTCTATGAGGTACCAATCTTAATGCATAAAGCAAGGTAAATGTATTAAATATAAGCAGTTTGCGGAGTTGTTTTTCGTTTGTGATGTTTCCGATATCACAACATCTACTTCTTTTGGTCAGGTGACTGAAGATTATGAGAAATACCATAGACAACAAAAGTCTCATTTTGCGGAATTATATTTTTAGAATAGAAACATATTATATCAACATATAGCAAAATACATGCAGAAATCACAAAAGTATTTAAAAATTTCCAAACTTTTGTACGGGACCAAAGTTGAGATATGGTATGAGCCAATCCAAGCATATAGAGATAGTAATAAGAAATAAAAGAGGAAATTTCATTTAATTAGAAAATTCATACATCCCGAGGAGAAAGAGCTGTCAGATCTACAAATTGTGCTTCTCTTGAAAGTTATCTACGTTGTATAAGCATAAGCTGAACTCCTTATGTACATCAATTTGATGAGATATTCCAACTTTTCCCGAGTGACCAGGAATCCTAGTCCTTATCAGTAAATGAGTTATAGTAAAAAGGCCAAAAACGTTCGTTGAGGATCCATCGCAAGAAACACATCAATCTTGTTAGACAAAATCCTCCCTCTTCAGCTCCCTCCTTCAAGTCCGTCCTTCAACTCGGCTTGCTGTGCTGCACCAATTTCGGCCATCTTTCAAGCACGTAAAGAGCAGAGCCATCGAATCTGCGGTATCTCAGAAAAGTTGTGAAGAGCACAACATTATCGACAACGCGGTCTGATACGAATATGAAAAGTATGAGCACATGCGTTTTCCTGCCTCGGCTCAGTTGTTTGGGGAAACTTTTGTTGAATTTTGTGAAATTATCTGCTTGCCCGCTCACGAGACCGTTGTACCTCTCTGCTGACAACATTTTTAGCACGGTATTCGTTGCTGCAGCCCGTTTGTCCAGGTTAGGTAATGGTAGTGGACAAAGCCATGGTCGAAGTGATGTTACTGACTTTTGCAATTTGTGAATACAGAATATGCTCAGCAGCAATGCTCAATTAGAAGACGACTTTTTGATTACTAAATATAGTTTCTCGATGGGGCTTGATTCTAGACTGTCGATTCATGGAACTGAGAGGTGTAGTAGTGCCAGCAAGGAGATGAGATGCAGATTTGATTGTGCAACCATGATTCTTACTTTAGCTATTCTTCTGCAGGGTTTTATTTGAAAATTTAGAGACTGTTCTGCGAGCCGGATGAGCTCGAGCCATGGCAACAGAAACTCTTGCTCCAATCTACCCACCCAACTTCGAGGGTGAAACTTTCGCGATCATCTCTCCGGCGGATGAGTACCCTCCTTCTCCTTCTCCTGCAGGGTCTTTCCCGGACTTTATGACTGGTTTATTACAGTCTTTGCTCTCCAACGAGAACCAGCTGGGCTGCCCTCTTCCACATGATTTTTGTGTTGCTCTTTTGCGCACTGACGATGTCGGATCTGGAAATGAAGGTATCTCTTTGACTCTCTGCCGCCAGCTGCGTTTTACTTGCTTCCGTATTTTGATTCTCCCTGACACTAGATTACCTTCATAGGCACCGGCAAGTGGTTGCCTTCTCTGCCCCTGTTTTAATTTGAATTTCTAATACAGTGATGTATTCCATCTTGAATCATTACTGACTGGAAACTTCAATCACAAAGCTAATTTGTATGTGCAGCGTTTGTATAATCGTACATAATAAGGAACCTGACTGTCTGATGAATTATGTTGCTCAGTCTAATAGATCATACGCCTTTCTATTGTCTGAAAATGGTCTGAATATAGCCTGTTTACCAACTGTGGTGCAACTGCAGGAAACGAGGAACCTTTTTCAGCGAAGGGAATTCCAAAGTATCCTTTATACAAATACATAGGACGTGGTCTTTCTGAGTGGATATCTACGGGTAACTTCTCCCGAACGATGGAACCACTGGAAGGAATATCAGAGGATGAAGGAATGTCTGCAAAAATCGAAGGCTGGACTAAGAAGGTAGTGGAATTCGGAGTTCATCTTAAGGAGGTAAGCTGAAGGCACATTTGATTTACTTTTTCATCAAACATGTTGAACGCTTTCTTGTCAAAAGAAAATGACTTGCTGCAAGTGAATCGGGAGTTACACCATTTAAATTTTGGCTCGGCGTTGCCATTAGTAACCTGGCTCGTTTGAATTATGAATGTGCTACTAAACGATCTTTCTCTGCATCTTGATAACTATCTTGTCTGTCGCATTTGCATAGCGAGGGCTATCTATCATTCTGGATCGATGCTCTTTATCTTTATGCTTACAAAGACCAGATAATTCTGATCATCATTTATTTTGGTGTCCATTGCGCTAAAGAGACGACTTCTGTCCTTTGCTGTTTTGCAGCTTAGTCAAAGAGTGAGATTTCGGATGCACTGTCAAGAACCATATTTTTCTCAGCTGAAAGGTAGTACGATTCTTCTTGACGGTACCATAATGTTTGATTTTGGAAAGCTATTGAGTTTTAGGTACATTGAATTGTCGCCCTGTTGTATTAATGTGCTGGATCTATGTCTAGATTGAAGGATGTTAACGCCTTTAATGTGCCTTGTTATCTTTTCTCACCTCAGATGGGATTAAAACTGTAGAGGGAAGATGTGCAAGTGGTGACTATAGCAAGTGAGTATTTCTTCTCACGTATTTGCTCCTATTTGTGCTCTTCTCTGGTAATAATATGTAAATACATATTATTTACTCAGGAGGCAGTCACTAAGTAATGTGTCCTTGGTTCACTTCTCTTGTTCACTGTCCAATTGTCTTACATGCTTCCTACTTCCTCATACACATGTTCATGTCGCGCACCGTTCAGTCATGGCGCGGGGTGAGTGTTCCACAGGCTATGACATGCATATGAATCCTTATCGTTGCTCCTGCATCTCCAGTGCTATGCGTCTCGGACGTGTATCTTGTTGATGTGTCTTCCGTTCGTATGCCCCGGTTTTGGCGTCAGTGTCTAAGTCCTTGCGTAATTAACCTCAACAAAATGACATCTCTTTTAGTTCAGGAACACCTGCTTTAAAGAGAGTGGTCATTTACAATATCGCTTACTTTGTCTTCATTCCAATTCCGTATTGCCACATTGTGGACCACTTCGAGTGAGCGCTGTTCAGTCGATTGGGTTTATCTATGTGCTTACATATGTTGATGTGATTCTACACAAAGGATTCAGGTTGGAGATTTTTTACTCGTCAACCAATCACTTATTTTAACTGTGCAGGTATTATTCCTCTTGAGTAGAGAGTTAAGTTGTGTAGTTGAGATATTTGTGGACAAGTTACCTTTAAGATTTTAGACTTGGCCTTGGAAGTTTTGACTGCAAGTACTACACGAGAGTTTTCAAGTTGGGGAGTATATGTACCTTGAAGTGCTGGATATAAGTCGGAAGCTTCGATAGTTACTGGAGATTCACTGCGAGGACTTGTCTTTTATATTTTAGGGTACAAGCTTGTCACCTTTACATGAACACATGAGGTTTGTGACGTTGCGAGTACCATGTTTTTGGACGTTCAGGATGTCAAAAGGTACTCTACCTTCGAGGAAATGTTGGAAATAGAGGGATTAAGTTCTGTGCTGCCAGGAGTTGCAACTATCATAGAAGGTAGGTTGTCAACATTGAACTTATATCAGTCTATCCTTCTCTTTCAACTGTTTAGAGTGTCGTATTGTGGACGACTGTTTACATTTTAGGGTTCATGTGTGGAGGTTTCATAGCTGCCAAAACTTTTCCTCGTTAGGACAGAATCTCCCTGCCTTACACGGAGTGTAACGTATCGATATAGCACTCGTTTGTGTGCTACCCGTATAAGAGGAAAGAATCATCAACTCAAGAGCAACCCTCCTTTCAAAGATGCCTTGGAAGTGATCAGTTTGTGGATAAACTCTACTAACAAATTATTTCTCCAGGTGTGCAAGTGTACAGAAAATTTTACTCGGAAGTAAGAGAAAAGGAAGCTGGAGTTGTGGGTATTCATGTCCAGCATCGCGTGAATCCTAGACAGCCTTTTGAGTTACTGTATGATATTCTGAAGGTGAGTATATAGTATGACGCTTTATATGAAGATAGTGTCGTATTGAGTTTTAGAGTGACTCAGAGTGTAATCACTTTTTCTTCCTGTACAGTTGCATAGCATGCAGATGGTTAGTGTTCCTAACATACTGCCATGGAGTTTGTGAGCAGTCTTGCTTTCTCTACTCTCACTTAGATTCTTGAGTTTCTTTTGATTAGAGATCGGTCTATCAAGGTCATTCTGGGCATTTAAAATTAAGTACTTCCTGACTTCGGAGAAGGTACATTTGCAAGGCTTTCCTGATGTGATGATTCTGAAGCAAGCCTCATGTTTTGTAGGAGCTACATGTAGAAGGTATACGGGCCTTGTTAGGGATGCGTTCAACTATGGGCTCGATTGCCGACACTCTTCCTCCTCCGACTTCAGTGCTTCTGTCAGCGTTCTCAGAAGTAAACAACGAAACTGTAAGTTAATTCTTTCATGTTGTGGAGTGTCGGTAGTTGCCTGAATGAGGGTTTGATGAGCATTTCTCGTCAGCTGTTCTTGATGGTCGTCCTTGCCGTTTGTAATTGTGAGGCATGGAGGTGCCAGGCAGTAAACTGACTGTGGGAGCACGGGCTTTGTCCAAACACGTCCACCGATGTAGTAATGGATGGTGGGGGAAGTTTACAGGAAGCGGTATGTACGTCGCTTGTAAGCTTAAGGTCAGCATTTTATGACAATATGTAGTCTGGAGGGTTCTTTGGTCAGTGCACATTTCGTGGTAAAACCGTGAGCTATATACTGAAGATGTGTAGCAACAATGACTACATGCAACGTAGGTCTCTACAATTTCTCGCGTTTGCTGAGAACGATTTGCATTTATTTTTGTTCACATGAAGGAATCTCAAATTTTACACTTGCCTTGTCTGTTTCTGAGATAAGCACAAGCCTTATCTATTCAATTTGATCAGTTGATATACTCTAAAATGTGGAAGACAATTTTTACCTCACTGACATTGCAGAGCCTACTAAGAATGAAGTTTCGTTGCTAAAACTTCAAAATATGATTGAGGATGCCATATGGATGAACGTGCATGTCGTTCCGGTTCCTGTTTTTGAAATTCGGGTCAGAGGCGGATACGGAGCCCGCTGGTCATTGGATGGCAGTCAGGTATGTGACTTTGTTTCATTTTATAGAAAACGAACTGTTTATGTTGTGTGTTGTGTTGAGTTTTGACCTTGCTCCTGCTATCATGGCCTGATTCCACATCGTTGGTCCAGTTTCGAGGGTTTCTGGAGCCTCCCATGGAAGAAGGGTATCTTCACAAGTGGAGACACTAGGCATACTGGTCCTCATAGTAGGTAGTCACATCTAAGATCAAATCTTTCGGCCATTGCGTTTTCTTTCTGTGTCCCATGATACGCTTCGGGTACCCGTGGACGATAAGTTAAATTTCGATCATACATCAGGGGAAAGGCAGCTGAAAGTTGGACATTTGAAGCAAGAACATAGAAACAGCTCAATTAGAAAGTGGAAGTTCTTACTGGAATAAATCTGGAGGAATGGCTTTATAACACGCTGCCCAAAGGAGAGTCAGAGAAGCAACAAAGTGCTTTTACAAGAAATAGTGGAAAGAGAAGATTGTATTGTTTTGGTTTGGCCAGCAGTCAGGATTCTGGAGCCCTTAATAGTTTAAGCATCCGAACCACCAATCAACGTTCTTAGCTCACCCATCTCGAAAGGCATCATTGGGCTCACTTGAGTTGTACATTTGTCGAAGTGTACATGGGCTTTGAAACGGGCATAGAGTGAAGACTGGTTATCATTGTGAGCACGAGGTTCTGGCTGCATTGAACACAAGCCTCCATGAACTTTGCCTCATGAAAGCCCATCGAATGAAAACTCTGCCATGTGTTTGTAGACAGTACGAGACTCTACGAAACGTCTACGACATCAAGGAAAAACAAGCAATTGCAAAGCCCAACACTCCACCCACCTCTTAGAAAATTTAATACAGTGATATGCCGGAACCACAACAGACTGAACACCCAACGCGTGCTTTCTAGAAGGCTATAATTGGGAATCCCGTGTGTTATGCCCGTTAGGGTGGAGATGCCTTGGGTGACATAATCCGAAACAGAAACCAGTATCTTTAAGATATTTTTTGACAGCCAATTTGAAAGGAGAACATGAAACCTGGCTCCTCTAGAAGCACCTGACTGAGTAGAATTCCAAGTCATTATCGAACGAGAAACGCACGAATCGAGCGCACATTGGGCAGCAACGTGTATTCGGTGGACAGGTTATCGTGGGTGCACCTCCGTATGAGAACGGGACCTCAATCAACTTGATGTATGCCATCCGCGGAGGGTCCAATTCATTTTATATGGTGACACTGGATACAAGTATGCGACTCTTTTTTCAGAACGTGGCGGAAAGGGAGTTAGGCCTTTAAATTGTGCACAAGGGCTGTGCATGAGTTTCAGCTTTCAGTACAGTTGAACCTGGGTAAGTACAGCTTTACTGTCACTAAGTGCAAATGTTGTATACTTGCATGGCACCGAGTATTTCCCAATGATCAGGTGAAGGAAGGTGTAAGGATTGGATTCTGAGCAGTGCAAGAAGAGTCGTAGTACTGAGTCTGTCGCAGGACAAGACCGGAAACTTATAATATAAGTTTTACATTTGATCTATCAACTGCACTAACCTTTTGAGAAAATGAATTAGATAAATGTGTGTCTTTATATTGACCAGTTCATGAATCATCTCCTATGAAAGCAATTATAGTGCCTCTAATTAAGGGTCAGTTGATTGATACTCTTAACTCACTGTAATGAGTTGAGCTACTCTCAGTCATTGCACTTATCCAGTTCAACCGAAGGTTCGTCGGAGGTTGACTTTGCCATTCTTCCACATGAAACACTCACTACATACAAGAAACATCCACTTTTATTCCGAGCTCCGTAATTCTGATATCACTAGAACTAACTGATCTCCAGGAGTCGTGATGACAGAGGACAGATCACTCAATGGATTCACGAGCGACCTCTCCGTAGTGGATTCAAAGCACAAAACACCTGTGTTAAGAAGTAAGTACGAAGAACACTTTGAGCTATCGGCTGCGAACTTGAGATCCTCTTCAGCGGCCTTCTTGTTGTCGAAGGAAAAAGAGGACGTACGAGCAGTGGAGCATGCGTGCTACAACAGTCAAAGGGGGTCCAAGGAAGGACCCTGGAAGCAGCACTTCAAACGACAGCAGTACAATGACCCTCTACGGATCGAGATGGATCACAAGCCTACGATAGTCCATACCAAAATTTCTCGTTCTAGCAATCGGGAGGTGGGCAGGATCACAGTCGAGCTGCGAGTGGGCTCACTAGATCGATATCGTACGTACAAACTCTCCAGACCCCGTCTGTACGGAGTTCGTGAGACGGTACGAGGCTCGTACTGATTAGTGCAGTATGTGTGCAAAGTATTGGGAATGGATTGGACCAAAATGGCGGACGTGGCTGTCGCTGATTCGTGGTGTTCGGTAGAAGCTGTTGCTGGGTGAGCGTGGGCTTCGCCTCAGGATGGGGCTCCTCAACCGTACGCCGCCCCCATCGTACGTACATACATAGGCCCCTTGCATCCCGCATCTCCTTGTAAAACCCGCCGTTCTGGATTAGACTTTTTCTTGCACCGGAAACGTTCGGGCCCGTGATTCCCGACCCGCTTCGAGCCTGTGCCCAACGTTTAAGTCGAAATGCTTTCTCTGTATAACTGTTGTCCAATCTGATATGTCTCAGAGTCCCGCACCGAGCTTCGATCGGTGAGAGGAATTCGGTGGATCGGACATCATTCTGTGTCCATCAAACTTTGATCAGCAGCTGCCGACAGCTCGAGATATATTTTTTAGCATTTAGTATCAACCATGAGCTCATTGTCTTACGAATTCTCGAGCGCATTCCTTCTCGCTCGCTGCTCTCTTCATCAAAACCAGCATGTGAATGCTGTTGGTCTGTTCAGTGAATTGACTTTGACATACAAATAAACAACTTTCGAGGTTGGGATGCTTCTGTGCCTGTTTTCATGCAAATCCAGTGCTACCCCTAATAGCAGCTACTCCTCTACTAACATGGAGCTTTGAAGTGGATACCCCAGATTGACATTCATTCTACCAGCGCAACTTGACGCAGACTTATGGTCTGGATAACTGTGACAAATTCTCAGTCAGTGCTGAGCTTGAACTCGCTGACTTAAAGTCGAATAAACCTGTCTTCGGTGGCGACGACGTGGATTTTCAGGAGCTGCAGAGTCTAGAGTGCCGGATACAAGGAGTACATGGTTCTCATGAATTACCGCAAAAGCCCAGTTTTGAAGAGAACAGGAAGCAGGAAATGAGTTACAAAACAGTCGGTGGTCAACCATCTCCCGGAATTCTATTGGCGTGTGAACCGGAAGTATTCAGCAAAAAAGTGCCATTTCGCAGAAATTGTCCAAGAAGGAAAAGCCGAGGAGTTGCAGGCCCCCGGTCTTGTGTGGATAAATTCCAATTCCCGGGAGTGGAGTTTCTCACAAAGACAGTTAGCGGTAGGATGGAATACTCGGGGAATGGGCAGATGAGACTCCTGCAAATGAATCAAGTGGCTCAGATGATAAGCGGGGTCGGTTACCGTTACGCAGCCCAATTCTATGGCGGCGAGCCCGCTCACGCACGGGAGTTCGTTGCTGTTCCATACCATTAATAAGCCAACTCCGCACTTCAACCCTTCATCCGCTAGATTTGAGTCTGAGATTGTCTGGGTAGCAGGCGAGCGTTTGGATTCTACGTGCAGCTTACACCTACCAGTGTTGAACATTGGACTACCACGTTAGTTCGAGGGCTGGTGTTCCGGAATTCTGCTCATGTGAGTGACTTTAAGCCAGGATTCACTAGTTGAGTCCGTTCAGTCTTTTCGGGTCTTTTCTCACTCGATCGAAGTGCACATTCTCTGTACCATATAGTTCCTTTCGTATAGTTGGTACCAACTGCGCTGGTGAGATCAGATTTGTAGCTGTCACAAGCCGTTCGATCGGAGTTGACCTGGAATATTGGAGCAAGCATTGGTGAGAACTCGATGAATCAAAGGCAGGCCTCAGTATTTTTTGCCTGTACTATCGTAAGAATCTCTCTAGGAGTTGGTGGGTCAGACAGAAGTCATAGACAACTTTGAATATCTAGAAAGAATTTCCGCAACAAGCACCAGCTAGAACAGTGGTGCAAACCAAGTACAGTTGTTCTCAAAACTGACTGATGATTATGCTCGAAAGCAACGCAAAGCTGGATCTGAGCTTCTCGTTTGGAGCTTGGGAATAAGAACTTGCGCGCAGATTACAGCCATTTTCATCCAGGAAAATCCCGTTAGTGTTAGGTGGAGTCCCAGAAACGTTTTCACAAAGTGCGTCTGGATTCAGATAGATTGGTCCAGTTAAGCCAATCATTCATACTCGAGCTTGAACAAAATACATCGCAACAGGCGTTTTTTAACCCGAAAAATGACTGCATGTATCCTTACCAACGGAGAGGACTCTACTTCTGTACGAACCCGTGTTGATATATCATGGCAGATTTGTTAGAACGAGTTCTCGTATAGCTTCAAGTCTCTCCCTCTTTCATTAGCTTAGCTCTGCCGTTTCTAAAGTTTATGGACCTGTACGTTTGCAGTCATTATTGCAGCTGAAGCAGTTGTCGATCTGCACTATGAGTTGAAGAACATCAACAAACTCCATCTTCAGCGAAGACTTACCAGGATGATTCAATTCCTCGCCTCGAGATCCAGCACTAATTTTAGCTTCCTTCTCTTACAATTGCTTCTGGTTACAAGTTCTTTGAATCCAGGAGCATGCAGTCAAGTTCCTCGTGGAGCAGATTCAGCTGCTGCTGCAGAAGGTCCACTGAAGAGAACCGTGGGAGTAGATCCAAAGCAGCCGGATGGCCGCGTGCAAACAATGCATCCGGTGTCTCCACTTTTGACTTGTGAAGAAGTCGAACGACTGAACAGCTTGGATGGAGAGCCTTCTGTGGAAGCTGCTGGCGTTATGAGAAGGGTGGCTCCTTTCTCCGTTGGGCACTGGAACTATGCACACGCAACTTTCTACGGAGACGAAACAGCTCAAGACACCATGCGTAAGTTTAGAAGAGCTTAAAATTTGCATCACAAAGGATTCAGACCTCACTATCGAACTAGACTGGTGCAAAGTGTTTTCCGCAAGAGTTGAGAGCCTTAGCAAGACGGACGTTCAATTTGTTGCTTCCCATAAGAAAGTTTGGAGGACGTCACCTGCTGATGTCGATGGTTTTTTCTGTACAATCCATGTTCTACAGAAGGTGCGTGCGGTTATGGTAACATGTATCAGCAAGGATATGGCACGGCCACGACAGCCTTGAGCTCCACTCTGTTCAATAACGGATTCGCATGTGGACGCTGCTTCGAGATTCGATGCGTCGCTTCATGGGCTTGCTACTTGGGGAACCCGTCTACAATCGTGACAGCCACAAACTTCTGCCCCGCGAACTGGCTGAAGCCAACGAACAATGGAGGATGGTGCAACCCTCCTCGCCAACACTTCGACATGTCGAAGCCAGCTTTCGAAAAGATTGCTGCCTGGCGAGCCGGAATCGTTCCCGTTGCATATCGCAGGTACAGCACGCTACGATCTACATTTCTTCCTTTTGTAGCAACTTCTGGACCCACTTAGCTTTGGTAGCTCTGAACCTTGTGCTCTTCAGTGTTTCCATGAAGGTACAGGACCTTCATCCCGTATCTTTGCCTGCACTACATTAATCTTCAGTTCAGATGCAAGAGTTCATGCCTTGCAATCGTTTTACATGCAGCTGATTTAAAATTCCAAACCTGCATCAATTCCATCTTGTTTCTTTGATTCGAGCACTTCTCCCTGAACTTGTAGCAGTTGCAATTTACTTCCACCTCGTAGTGAATGAGCTCACGAAGAGACGTGAAGGAGAATCGTTCATTACCAGGAGTCTTCATGTGATACACGACAAACTGTGAAAGCCCAGTCATTGGATTGATACATCGCATGGATGCAGAGTTCCGTGCTCGAAACAGGGGAGCATGGAGTTCAGAATAGAGGGCAATCCGTGGTGGCATATAGTATTCATAACCAACGTCGGAGGCCCGGGAGATCTCGGGGAGGTTTACATTCGAGGCTCCAGCACCAAGCGCTGGGTTCGAATGAGCCACAACTGGGGCGTTGGGTACCAAGTCTTCGGAGGCTACCTCGGGGAAGGCCTGTCTTTCATGGTCATCTCGAGCTCCAACTTCGAGACCGTCATGGCCTGGAACGTGGTCCCGGCGAACTGGCAACTGGGCCAAACATTCACCGGTGGTCAATTCCAACACCCTCGCTGAAATCTCCCAGGCAGGCCACCATTGAACTGCTACGCCTTCGTAGAGCATCAGCTACTCGCTGTACATCTGAGCTAATGTGGAGTTGTATACTGCCAGTAACCATTTGCATGTCCGTGTATTCCTTTCCTTCGTATTTGTACTGTATATAATTACCATGGCACGCTCTGCAGTTATCCTCCCTGGCTATAGAATCGCTGCACCTTCGTATCCAGTCCCGGAGACTGGGGTATCTTCTCATTCACCACTGTAATATACCTCTAGATATTCAATCAGTATTATATTCTCCACCGAAGGATGCATGGAGAATTGTTATGAGTTTTTACGCTCACTCTGCGAACTCACATCCAGAGTTATAGTCGATTGCGCTGTTCTCCCACGACTGTTTAAGCACGTGATTTGGTCGGTTTATGCGATGGTGATTTGCTAACGAGTTGTGTAAATTTCATGGTATCGAAGGAAGAAACTTAAGATCGTCGGTTTTCGTAACAACCGTAAACGAGTCAATCGGAACGTTCGGCATTGGCACCGGTTTTACTGAACCTGTTGTGATTGACGTCAAGTGGCGCATAGCCACAATTCTAAGGATCCTAAGCTTAAGAGAGCAAGCAGGGTTTGAACCGAATAAGAATCAGGCCGGTAGAGCGAAGAAGAGGAAAGATGAATCCCGGTGGAAGGAACCTGAGAATTTAGAACCCATGAAGAAGAAATAACCATATTCGTTGATGGCTTTAAAGAACGGCCAATTTCCTACAAAGATCTATAACAGCTCACATGTTCTGGAAATTCAGTGCTGATAGTAATCCAAGATACCAAACCTTGATGTAGTTCCCTGGTACAGTGAATGCACTTATTTTATTTGCAATTATATGTAGAGAAACGTTTCTTCCTCGCCTTGTTCTAGGAGCTTATATTCATTAAAACATGAAGCTTTATCCTTGCAAGTCTACAAGACCTTCAACAGCTCTATCAAACCAACATAAGTTTCCTCTGATATCGTTTTGTGTATACATGTTCGGGACAAACGATATCCAGATCTTTAACGCTAGTTTTTTCTACTTACAATATCCAGCATAAATAATATTGTCAATGAAATGAGTTGCAATTGCAAATCATTCAAAATTTCAAATTTCACTCACGAGACATTGTCATAATATTGTTAACTACATTTCGGAAGTTCCAAATTTGGTTTTTTCCAAAATCTACTAATAATACATACGACACAATTTAGAGTACATCCGAACTTCTTGTCGACCTTACTAGGAGAACTGCAATATTGAAGCTTGCTTCACACCAAGAGCTTGAGCTTTGAAATGTATGACTATCCATGTACTACTTGATGGGGCCTTCCCATCCTTTCTGCTAGAATACTTGCTTCTCTCTTGTGCTTTGAAAGCCCAGTAAGCTTTTTCATATTAAGTTATATATATAATCAAATATCTTACCACCCTTGTTCCTCACTCTTCCTTCAGGAAGGAGTGCTATCTCACCTGGGTCAAAGTCATGGTAAACTTAGCATCTTGCACAAAGAAGTGAAAGGAGTGAAGGAAAAATTGAGACACATATAACTGCAGTAGTACTGCGGGATAATGATACTCCGAGTACTTGGAGCACACAGCTCCAAGGATAGGCCACTTTGGTTACCTGTACTCGGTATAAATATAACTAGTTCTGCAGGATAAATAAAACTCCAGTACTTATAGCACACAGCTCCCAGGATAGGCTCCTTCGGTTACCGGTTACCGGTCCTGTGGACAGGTAACCAAAGCGCTATGTTGGATAATAGAAAAGAAAAGGTGGAGGTCCCCCCCATAGCATAGAAAAGTGAGAGTGATATAAATTGAGGTGAAAGAGAGCACAAAAGCCAAAAAGGTACGGACCCACTGAAAGAAGTGTAAGACTCTAATAAAAAACTAAAAGAATAGTCACTAACATGTCAGCATCTTACACATCTGGTAAATCTAATTCAGGATCCTATTATTCTTCAGAGAGTCAGATTCATGAAAATAATGTTAGCCGATGATGCTGATTCATTTCCACTTTTTCCAACCCAGCATCTCTATCCCATACACTTCCACTTTGTTCACGAGAAGATGGTAGCCAGAATGAATGAAGTGTTTGATCGTACATCTAGACAAGGGAAACTCTAAATTGGAGTTATGTTTGGATCCGGGATACATAAAATGGCCTAAAACCCTAAATCATGTGCCATGTGCCAAATAGACACCGATGCACTTGTTCTTTTCAACTCGAGTCGCGCGTGTCCTGGCTTCCATTCATCCATCCATCCACGAGCTTTCTTCGCTCGGCACTCTGTAACGGACCCAGCGTCAACAACTCAATTCAAACCTATTCGAATTTGAGCACCTGATCGTGCTCTGGAATACCTCGTACGGAGAGATGTTCGAACGTTCATGTTCGTCCTCCGCCCCGACAGCAGGCGAGGAGCGTCTTCCTGCGCGCGAGCGTACACGTTGAAACTTGAACCTTTTGTGCTCGCAGGGGCGATGACCACGAGGGGTTAAAAAAGCGAATATTGTATGTGGATCTGAGTTGCTCTGTTGCAGCATCGTGCTCGAAATGCACGAAGAGAGTCTGTCGGATTTGTAAGGTGTGGTCCTGCAGTTGGGTACGCTACTGACAGCTGAATGATGAACTTTAACCAGGCCCAGAACGGGGTTTTTGGATCAGAAGGGCTGTAGGTTTGTTGTCATTTGTGGAGCTTGAGCATAAGAATGCCGGGAGCTCTATGAATTAATGGCGAGGCTGCGGCAGGGTCAGTCCATGTGCAGCTGGAGCAGCGAGAAGATTAGCCGAAAGATGAGACTTATCGGGCGTGGAACGTGTATGAAGAAATTCTTATTTGTTGGTGATCTTCGATGATCTGGTCATCAGAATGCGAATTGCTAGTTATAATATCAATGGCCTTAGAGCACGGCTGGCTCAGTATCGATCCCTGTCCTTGCTCCTGGAGTCGTTGAATTCCGACATCATCTGCTTCCAGGCAAGTTGATTTCGTCATTCCAAGCATGAGCTAAGGCATTCACGGAGTTCATATGCCGAGAGTGTATCAGATTTTTCCGTTATGATTTAGCCTGAGTAAATTCAACAGAAAAATATGAGCTCAAGCTGGGTCTTTAGTGCAGTTGGCATCAACAATTTATCTGCCAGTCTTACAGAAGTATTTGTGCAGGAAACGAAGGTTTCTAGGCAAGAATTGACCGCAGATATAGCAATCGCTGAAGGCTATGAGTCTTTTTTCGCATTTACCCGGGCTGTAAAGAACGGACGAATTGCATACTCAGGTACTTTACAGAATTGTGTAATATTTTCAATCATTCGATGCTATAAACCAGAAGAATTCGCTTTTTCACTGTGGAGACTACTTCGTGGTTGTATCTCCGCATGTCAATTCCGATCCGAGGATGGCTGAGGTGAAAACTTTATGTCGACGGCTGATATCGTGCACCTTATATCTTTTCTAATCTTCAGGGGTTGCAACCTTCTGCCGGATCGGCAAGACATCCTCAAATACCAGCCCAATCTTACCCGTTGCTGCTGATGAAGGCTTCACAGGGCTTCTGCATTTTTCACGGACTGATGAGATAGGCTGTGGCAAGGGACGGGTTGGTTGCTATGAAGAGGTTTTTCAGACAGAGTTATCTTCACAGGAGCTGTTACGCCTAGACAGCGAAGGCCGATGTTTGGTAACTGACCACGGTTCTTTCGGTATGTTCCTGTTTAATATTTCAGACGTATCGCTATAAAAACAACCGAGAAGGTCTAGGTTCTTTTCAGTCCAAACGGCTTCCATCATGCTGCTCAGAATTTGGTTGTAGTGTGCTGACTTGTGATCATTGGTCCCTTAAATGATCTGAAACAGTCTTATTCAATATCTATGCACCACGGGTGGAGATTGGAGACAAGGATCGACAGCAGTTCAAAAATAATTTTTTTCATGCTCTACAGGTGATTTTTCTTTTAAAATGTGTCATAGATACTCCCATTTGGACGTAGACTTGACGAGCTCGAGCGTTCGGTGCCAAACTATCTTTATGTAGCCTACATAGAGTCGCAGGCAAGGAATTTGTTTTTGTCTATGAAGATTTTTCTACCTATTTATTTCTTGTTTCTGTGGCTGCTGCAGCGAAGATGGGAAGGTCTCCTGAGCAAAGGCCGAAGGGTCATAGCTGTAGGTGACTTCAATGTCACACCTTATCCTATCGATCATTGTGATCCAGCACCGGACTTCGACAAGCACATGTGAGGAAGTTGTTTCATAACTGATGGTTCGAATCAGGCGTTTTCTGCTGGCCAGAGTGATTGTCGTAAGGATTTAATGGTGCACTGTTTGTTTTTGTAGATCTCGTAAGTGGTTGCGCTCCATACTACATGCAGAAGGTGGACCTTTTCGAGATGTCTTTCGTTTCATCCACCCGAACAGGTACATTAACCATCCAGTGCTACTTTACAACCTTAAATTCACATTTTGCGTCTCATAACTTCAGAACCTCAATTTGAAACTGAACACAAACGAACCTCCGTACACAAATGAACTTACGTTTCCACTGAGAACTGGTGAAGCTTCTGCAGCAGTTAACTTGACCGCACTTGAGTTGAGTTTCCATTGCCTGCTTCAATTACTAAATCTGACTTTTGAACTCCATGAAGAACGTGGTTTGAGGTTCTGACCATAGCATCGATTGTGGAACAGGAATGGAGCGTACTCGTGTTGGTCTACGGTCACTGGAGCAGAAGAGTTCAATTATGGCACTCGCATTGACTTGATAATTGCTGCTGGACCCTGTAGTCATGAAGCGTCTGGCGGTCAAGAATCTAATGACGAAAGACATAGCTTTGTTGAATGTGAGGTGCTAGATTCGGACATACTTACTGACTTTAGGCGTGTCAAGAATGATACACTTCCAAGGTAGATGTTCTGTCTCTGTCAATCCTTTCATCAGCATTTTGAAGTGTCATATCCATCCTCATGGACTGAAGAAAAGATCATGTTTTTAATCCTATTCATGATCTTGACAGATGGCATGGTGGTAGAAGCTTGAAATTGGAGGGTTCCGATCATGCACCTGTATATGTTCTGCTAAGGGAGCAGCGTCAAGTTGAGCCTCATGACGTGCCGCCTCTAGCAGCTCGGTTTTTCCCTGAGCTTCGTGGGCGACAACAAGATCTAGGTAAGGTACCCAAGTTACACCATGTAATGAGAACACTGAAGCCAAATTTCGTGCTAAGTGGGTACCATGTAAGTTTTTATATGCAAAGATATGAGAATTGCGATTTTGTGGTCGTCTAGTGTGTAGATCTATCCTCTATCTGACATCATGTATTTAGATAATTGGATGGTACTATGCTCAGTCTTTTTTAAATAGCCCCTCTTGCTTTACATTGTCCAGTTTCTCTTCTAAAAAGGCAGCCTTCTCCAAATGGCTTGACGAATTTCGGACGTGAAGGGGGTGCTTCACCTTCTGGCCAGAAGACACTTCTGGCCTCGAACTCCTTCAAAGATCAGAGCAAAAACAAGGGTACAAAACGGAAGCTTGGCAGCCCAGTCAGTACGAACAAGCATGATGCAGGACAAAAACAGAGTACTTTGCGCACCTTCTTCGTCACATCTACCAAGAATGTTAAAGCTTCTGTAGATGTGAACAGTGAGCATGACAAAAAAGTGGAGCCGGTTAGCTACCAGGAAACATCATTTGAAGGAAAATGCACAGGAAACAGTCCTAATGCAGTTACTGCCAGGCTGCCCGCCCGTGCGATTGAAAAACAGATCGTGACCACAGAGAACACAGAGGGTACCAATTTGACAATGTCAGCAGAGGAAGAAGTCACTTTTCAGCGATGCCTAATAGGTGCAATCGAAGAACTCGGGTATGAGACACCAGATGGTCTTGACTACACAGAGGTTGGAGAGTTTGATAGAGGACGTTTATCCCAGTCAGAAGCGAACACCATGTCTGATACTCAGAAGCCCAACGCAGCATCCGAGTGGAAAAGGATCCAAAACGCTATGGCTCGAGCATTACCTCTTTGTAGTGGGCACAAAGAACCTTGTGTAGCTCGAGTTGTTAAGAAAGCAGGCCCCAACATAGGGCGGGGTTTTTACGTATGCGCTCGTGCCGAGGTCTGACTTAAAAAACGCAATTTATCCCTTCAGATTTACCTTGGGTGTCTCTGTTGATGCCATCGGGCTAGAATCTCCGTTAGAAGCTCATCGATGATTTTGGATGTTGTAAATGATAGAGATAAGTAGGATACCGATAAGTTTTTTCCTTTGAACATGTTGCTATTTGAGAATTCTTTTGATGAATGGCTTATGGATTCTCTTGTCCAGATGTTAGATCTCAGATTACATCAAGTGCACACGTAGACCTCACTCTTCGTGTTATGTTCTGCATTTGATTTATTTTCCCTCTATAATGTATACCATGTTCCGGTATTCTGATGTTCAGTAATGGCTTATGTAGACTGAGAGCTGTATCTGTTACTTTTGCAGGGACCATCTTCTAATCCTGAGACTCGTTGCGATCATTTTGAGTGGAGTTCTTCGTCTATGAGGGCAAAAGGAAAAGTTCTTGGCAAATGAAGTTCTAAGATTTTACAAAACCGCAATGATATCTTCCCAGGAAACTAGAACGGAATGCTGTGTTCTTCCCAGAAGCAAAGCCACTGAGTATGCAACCGACGATATTTGAACCACCAAAATCCTTCGTTGTCCTTGGTGAAGGTATCAAAGAGTACTCTTGCACTAAGCTGTGTTCCCAATTTTCTGCTTGGGTGTCAGCTATCAAGGCAATAGCTACCAGCTCCTTCAAGTCTCTCTGATCTGGATGCTGTAAGAGCATGCACTCTTCTGTATAGTGCATAGGGGACAACATTTTCTCTCCCTTGTTGGTTCAACCTATTGAAGTCTACCTACCCGCATCTGGCACAGACGCCTTCAAAAGCATAACTTCTTTTCGCTCATATTCTCCGGTGAGTATCTCAAACATGCGCTATAGACAGAAAAGCTGTCAGTGATCGCTACTCTTTAGAACGGTTTTCAAAACTTACACTATATCGCACTATATCTAACTGCTGAACTTGCGCTCGACACTTGAATGAGGGAATGAAGTTCAAAGTCCACCAATAATCTAATTTAGGGATATTTTAGTTTTAGGGTGGACTTCTGTTTTTCTGATGCAGCAACTTCACTTTTCCAGGCACATACTCCCTCTCAGACAAAAGATGATCTGAATGAAGAGACATGGTGGAACTTGGCGGGAATTCATGCTGATACTGCTAGCTGGTGAAATGAAAATCTCTACACATTGTTTTACTGCACGCGCTTAAGTTGGACTGAAAACTCGGACTCCTATACAAAACGGGAGACTGCAAATTAATGACTCCATTACAAATAGTTTGTGATACGGAGAATCCTCTTTGATGAAGTTGCAATTTCAGAAGCAGGAGGGACTGGTTTATCAATTTAAGGTATACAACGTAATAGACAAGTCCGTACAAGCAGATTTGACCACTCAAATTGCAATCACGTGATTTTTAACAGATTCCAAGTTTCTTGTTTCATGTGCATATATTCTTGCCAAAAAGCCGAAATTCCTCTACTTGACATGTGAGGCCATATGATCTGGCAAATGAGGTGAAACAGATGTTGGTTCTAGGATTTCAAATCGGAGACTATTGTGTGCATATAGTCCACCGGACCTGACGAATGCTTGAGAGATGAGTAGGCGAAATGAAATACAGTAAATATAGTAGCGTTCCATACGCTAGAACACAACAGCAAGCGATACAGGAGTTTTACAACAGAAGAATTTATTTGATTTCCGTTTGCTAATCCTTCTTCTTTTCAAGTACTTGTGTTTCATGATTGCAAAATCTTTTTGTAGGTTTAGCTCCGGCAGTTGATGAAAATATTAGGTAGTGTTCATGATAGGGTGTCATAGGGAGAGAAATGGCTCTTCAAGGATAACATCTAAGACATGTGAGTTGAAACAGTAGGGTTGAGATATTTTACTGTCTGCAGTTGTAAAGCATTTGTACAATTCAAATAAAGTATCAATGTGCTCATCATCTTCTTAGAATGGTGATTTTGATTCAGTTTGGCCACTTGGACTATTCTGACCCACAGTTTTGAACTTGAGAAAAATATTCTCAGTCCCCAGTTGAAACTTTATCACTTTCTCAGTCCCCTTACCTGAAAGTAGTAGTTTCATTGAAAGGATGTAGCCCGTTACTTGGGAGATTCTTATAACCTTGCTTGCCACTTAAGTTTGAAGAGGTAAGAAAATACAGTTTCTCTGTTTTAAGAGATGGCCCCTTGGATCTTCCTCGGC
The DNA here is from genome assembly GCA_014180765.2 of Marchantia paleacea. Lineage (NCBI taxonomy): Eukaryota > Viridiplantae > Streptophyta > Marchantiopsida > Marchantiales > Marchantiaceae > Marchantia > Marchantia paleacea. Next base: position 7,074,735 of record MUAA02000018.1, read on the forward strand.
TCCCACTTTCTTTTCCTCGTTCCTGATCCGCGAACAAGCCTTATTTCATCTACATGTTGTAAGAGTTTCACACAACCCCCATTTGAGGAGGAATTGTGAGATTCGATCTCAAGATAAGTTCTCTTTACCGTAATCACTCTCGATTTATTACTGGCAATCATGGCTTCCCTCCAATTTTGCCAGCTCGGTTTCTCTATCCCTCGTACTGTAAGATTTAGACACCACTAACGATCCAATGTTGTCAAATGAAGATTCGAACCTGGATCAATTTGATGTCCACAGAACTATTGTCCAGGGTGTAGGTCGTGCTTGTCCAAGCTTTTTATGGTACACCCTACCCTTTGAGCCCCACCTCCCACTCCTTCCCGTGAAATCTGTTCGACATTAGTGATTAATGGTGAATCGGAAGCTAGAGTTCTCTGAAGCAGTTCTACAACACAGCAGCAGGAACAGAGTCTATTCCCAAGGTGTTGCTCACTGAGAGAGTCTACTGTATTGTAACTCTTCATAATGATCGAACGACTGTGAGCCAACCTTCAGGCTAGGAAGGAGACCTAGGAAGAGTGTTCTCCATATGGAGAATGGGGACCCAAGTAGTTTTCAGCCGACAGATCTCCGTTAATACTAAATGCGAGTCAGAGTGGGGTGAGAATCTCTCGAATATTCTAGAATTTTCTGAAATTGAGTAGAATTTGGATTTCTCCTTTCTTTGCTGTCCGAAGAAGGCTGGAGCATCATGTTCACCCTACTTATCTTCTGAATTGAAAAACAACTCCTTCAAAAGTCGAGACATCAACTTGTCAACTGACTGTTGATTTGTAGGGACATTGTTCTAAGCTGCCAACACGCTCCTGTAGGTTGATGGCAAACTGCAGATTATCTTGGTGATGATGGTTGAATTTGGGACAACTTCATCCATGTCATTCAACTTGCTTGCCATGGCTTTAATCTTGCTCGTGGGTTGCAATATATCACCAACTGGCAACGTGTGCTAAAAAACTGCTGCTGTAGAATATGTTTATTCTAATCTGAGCTTTGATCATAAAGTGTGCTCAATTGTAACCACATGTGATATGATGTCTTGCACTTGTCAACTTCTGCAACAATTTTTTATCAATGGGTGCACAGATGAACATCTTTGCTACCTTTTCTTTCTTGTTCCATTAAATTTCAATCTTATGTGTTAAAGTATGCTGTAAAGTCTTCACCCATCAGTCACTTCCATGAGATCCTTTGCATGAAGTACCATTTCCATTTGAAACTGCCAAAGCTGGAAATTGTAACCATGAAACATCTTTGATGTCAGGCTTCGCAGCCGTTGTCCAACACACTAGATTGAACAAAGATCTCCTAAAAAGATGATTAAAATGAGTTTATGTTACGTGGGCCCATAACCTAAAAGAGATCACCGATAACTTTACTGAATTGTGACGGCTAAGTCATGAATGGGACACAAGTCATACAACAAACGAGCTACCATATAACACAAGTCACATATATGGTAATGAGATTTGCATTAATACACATTTAAAGGTTACAAGACCTTCTAAGACATCGAGAGTTACTCCAGATCCCATTTCAGGATTCTGTTGACAGCCGAGTTCACTAGGAAACACTATCAAACTTAGTCTGAAAATAAACTGAGTATGAACAAGTTGATAAGACTTCAACTACCAAAACAACTTGATAGACCGTTCTAGAAACTCCAAGTTGTATCTTGTTGTCGTTATAGAGAGAATAATGAGCCGCCTCACGATTACGCTCTTCAAACTTTGCATTCTGTAAAGGAAAAGGAGAAAATGAGGCTGAACATTGCCCGTGTTTTCCTACCTCCTTGAACTCGGCAAGTGTAACCAGCATGTACCAGCGTGTGAATGTGGTGAACAGACGTCGCAGTCATGAAATGCTGGCACAGGTTGTGACAGATATTTGAACTGTTACTGAATTCAACAATATTCTCGTGCTCGAATCCACTAGTGAATCATCACAGTGCGATTCTCTTGTCTCATATGTGCGGCGGTGTCGAATTGAGACAACACAATGGGGGTCAGAGGTAGCCAAAGTGACGAAATCTGCCATAGAATGTCCACGACTTTAGATAGCATTTAAAATTTAATGTGAAGATCACTTCTGTATCAGGGCGATATTCTTATCAAAGACATCAGAAACTTATATAATGTCTTTTACTTTATTCAATCTAGTGCTACGAGTCTCTTCAACATAAGCAGATTAGATGACTGTTGATTAGAGACAGATTCGTGGGTTGTTGTCATCTTCAGAGATTCGCATGACATTGATTGGGTAAGCCTTCTGTACAAAGGTGCACTAACTGTTTCATACAGGGAGACAATCATGTCTCCCTGAGAAGACATGAGAAGTCAATGTTCCTGAGACGACATGTCTTCAAATAGATTGCAAAAGGAATGTTGCACTAATGTTGTAGAAGTTAATAAAATTATGTGGTGCTAACTCAGCCTTGATAGCAAAGTTCAATTAGCACCAACTAGAAATATCAATGAAGTGTCGGTATAGAGTCTCTGCTAGAATAAAAGGCTCTGACTTCCGGAATCTACTGCTCTCTAATCTTCAAATGAAATTATAACCTGGGAGAAAAGCAGGAAACAAATGCAAGATTAAAAGCTTGAAAGGAAAACCCGAACCTCTTTGGCATCGAAGAGAGAAGAGCTAGTATTTAACATGGCCCTTGCAAGCAGCTAAAATTAACTGCTTCATATTGCTTGAAGTTATTCCAATAGATTCGAAATGAATAATAACTAAAAGGATAGAAGGCCAACACCACGCAACCTGACAATCGAGCATACTTCGACTTTGGAGATGTTATAATTTCATGTTCTGCTTTTGAATCCAGGGAGGGTCAACCAGATTGACTCATCAGTAGATGAAACCATCGAACCGTTTCTTACGAGGGGGATTGAAATTGATCAGCACAATTTGAAAGCAATATCGATCATTATTGATCATGACCTGCACCATCCACATTGATCAATATAAGTAGACCAGGATTGGTATGGTATATAAAAACCTAGATGTGAGCTTCACAAACGAAATGGCTGGTTGAAATGATTACATATACCTTGCCTAGAGATTTCTAACCGAGACAGGGCTGAATCAAACGCCAACAGCCACACATCTAGTTCTCCCATAACATGAAGGCGTGCTCAAGCATCTTTTTTACACGCAACAACTTCATGGTTGTCAATTACTGCCCTCGAGAAACGATAGGTGAGAAAATTAATGGGAGGTTGATAAATACGAAAATATACGCTCACAGAATTCCATGATGACTTCTACATCCAATTTGATCAGTACGAATAATAAGCGACACCCGTGAGGGGGATCTACTGAAACTCATGCTTTTGAAGCAGAGGTTGGTTGGATATGTCTGCTGCGTTGATTACCTGTAGTGGTCTTATGGTGGTTAGCATCAAATCTGATTTTCGCAACCTCCATATACTTCTGCACGTATATTTTCATCACCTGTTGCTGCATGTCTTTGTAATAATCCATCTTCCAGTGCGCTAGGTCCAGCCACTGTTGCTGCTTACGAGTTTCAACTTTTTCGAAAACTTCGGCCAGCTTTAAAACTTCGTTAACCAAGTCGACTGTTGATTCCTCCTGTGAACAACTCAGAGATGCTTTGGCATTCGCCTTTTCGCCAACTATGTGATCATCAATAATATATTCAGATTCTGATGCATTTATGTCCGGAACGTTTCCTACCCTAGAGTTGACCTTCAGGTCGGCAAGATCAGGATCTTCTTGAAGCGCATGGATCTTTTTCTGATCTTTGTGGAAAGAACTTCCATTGTCTTTAGAGGCGCGGATGAACGCATCTAGCATGTGAAAGAAAGGCCATGTGGTGCCACTCTTTCCATCGGTCTTCGCTTTTATCCTTTCTCGCTTGTATTTTTTCTTCAAAGTGTCCATCCTGTTCTTGCACTGCTTGTCCGTCCTCTTCACATGATGGATCCCTGCCGCACACTCGTTCTGATTTACTGCTTCCGCAAGTTCTTCCCAATCCTTCTGCTTAAGCTTTCCGTAGTGCGAGTGAAGGCGCTTCTTGAAACGCTCACCCCAAGCTTCGATGAGCGAGGTGGTGGCAACGTGACTCCACGCATCTTCTCGTACCCGCTTCTCGCGATCGCTTCCCTCTCCCGCATGACCAAAATTATTCGCCCTCGGAGAAACTGCTAGGGAAGTTGTAGGCGAGGGATCTTGGGCATTAAGCGTGAGGCTCAATGCTGCTTTATTACGGTGATGAAAAGCTGAGTCTCGAGCGTGAACAAAAGAAAAGCTGTTTTCATCACAACAGCCCGGAGGCAAAAGCGAAAGCGCTTGGTGAAGAGAGAGTGGGTCGTGCGCACAATGATCATCTTGTGCAGCAGAAGGAGAATCAATGAATAAATCATCATCATGGTCAAAAGACGAGAAAAATGATAATGCTGGACGGAAGAGATTGTCGGGCATGATAATCACTCCCTCTTACTCGTACAAAGAAGGATCGGCACGAGGCTAGGAAGGATCCCGAGGCGAGGTCACGCAAATTCTCCAATGTACAAGATCAGTGTATCGATCAGTTGACACACACCTACCATTAGGTATCCCTAGGCGACAATGATCATTCAAGGAGCATTTGCAAACGTCATAGATCTTGCTTTGACATTCTTCATTCGAAAAATGACACAGTCGATTTTTCATACGAAGTATCATAAAATTTAAGCTCGCAGTTTGTACTCGACTCCCATCGATCAGCAAAACGTGAAAGCCAAGCCAAGACTTCAAAAGCGTTGTGATTAGTCGATTGGGGATGGGGACTTCTTGTGATGTGATTTTCCACTTCTAATGGTTTTAATAGCTTATTAAATCAATAAGACTAGTAAGTACCTCTGAAGCAAATAATTGGGATGGAACTCACTTCAAGGAATCAAAGTCTTCCTAGTTTACAACCTAGATAAAATGATGCAAAAACCAAGGTAGTCAGAGTTTTACTATAGGATGATGCATAAAATAAGTTCTAACTATACGTGGATTTAACTCATGTAGCTTATAATTAGAAGATTATGATTTCATCATTTAAAAACCTGGTAGATAAAATGTAAAAAGCAAGGATAACATGAAAACGTTTACCCTTATAAAATACATAGACTAATCAGTTTTCAAAAATGTTTACTCTTACTGCTGATTCAATTTGGATCTCATTCTGTAATTTTTTGGGGACTTTGTGGAATCATGTGGTAAGTTCATTAAAGTTATAAATACTTTTGAAGATGAAATTTCAGATAATTTTGTTCGTAATGTCAGTGAATACAATACAGTATAAATATTGTGAGCATATAGTGTTTTTTTATAACACTATATGCTCACATTTTAATATTTCAGTTTCAATAATATACCACCATCCGCCTTAACACTCATTTTTTCTCTTGCTATATTACCACAAACTGCACCTTTCGTTTTGCATTTGATACCCTTTCATACTCCTCCACTTCCTCAATATTCATCTCGTCATCCAACACCTCAATAGGAGGAGCTTCAGATTTACCATGACAACCACTTGACTTTGGGCCTCGGCCTCAATTTGTAAAAACAGTGCTGAGATAGACATGATGGAGATGGAAATATTCTTCAAAGTAGTCAGAGAATAAGCTCTGTGCTGCAATTTGAATAGAATCCCTTTGCCGAGTGCTTGTCATGGAGGCTGTCAGAAGGAGCAAAACTTTTCTTTGGATTCTTATTTAGTGTTTAGCGGTTTTCAAAAAACTACATCAGTCTATGGGTGTATACAACACTCGTATACACCAATTAGGGATCGACACTAGTTGGGTATGTATATTAATTACAAAATTGTCTGTAGACTGTACAACCACCAGCCAAGGGAGAGGCGGGAATTCATTTAATTGGCTGAGAAATTTTGCACTTGATGATCATTCCTAGAAGTTTTCAAGCGAGGTGTCCTCCCAAAATGATATCAGGTGTGATGAATTAATCTAGCAGATTTCAACTTTATGTTCCAACACTTTTCCAAAAAATAGGTTATATTTCAAAGCAATTGTAAAATTTTATTATCATATTTTTATTAAGTTTCTATCTGGGATCTTTTTTTTATTGGGGGCTAATCGGCCAATAACAACAAATTTTTTTTAAATGATTGAATCTGCTGCAAATTTAGAGAAACAGAGTTTCTGCACAGCGGTGCATCAACAATTTAGATCAACATACATGAAGGCATTAAATTGAGTTGATGAACCACCGCAAGAAAAAAATAATCATCTGTCCAAGATGTACAATAATTTCATTACATCGATAAAATAACATGCAACGAGGTGGTCCTAGCAAGGTTTATAATTTTGTTGTTTGAATAATCTGGATGCTTTTGAGCCTACTATTTTGACCGAATTCAAATTTATGATTTAAGTTCTAAGTTCTAGTTTTCATTCCAATAGTGTACTCGTTAGGTTCTCTTTTCTAAGCTGGTTACAGACCTATAAAAACATGTCATTTCACACATTATCACACAATTATGGGATCAAGTCCAGGCTTCACTGAACATCCGGTTGAATGAAGTGCATACCTTGAACTTGTAAAAGCAATGGGCGTTTTCCAATCAGATGAGTGCTATGTGCATGAATTTGAACTTTGCCCATCGGGTGCTGGGATCAGTCTACATGAATGCTTCAGGAGCAGTACAGACGTTTCTTACGCTGGATCCTTTGCGCACTGCACTCCACTAGCAACGCTAGAATCATGACCACATGTGCTACATGGCCATGGCCGTGTCCGATATGGCTCGGGCGTGAAAATTACGGCCAGCGAGATCCACTACATAAAAGCAACTGTGCCTGGCGTGTAACAGTCGAAGTGTCTATTTTCAAGTGAATACGCTCAACGTTTAAACGGTGATAATTCACTGTTTTAAAAGACAGTGAATTATCACCAGAGAGTCTACATTCTTCCGTTTCTTCTGGCCCTCGGACTCGGTTCCCTCTGGCCTTTGCTGCCCCTATTTTTTATTTTATTGTCGAGGGTTTCCCATGGCGTACTTTTAAGACTTATCATACCAAAGTACTTCGACACACTCCATGCCGAATCCATTGACTCAAGGCCACGGTCTAGTATCGAAGAGCGTATGCATGGAGAATGTCAATTTGCGTCATGATCATAATGCGTTGAAGTTACGGTATTGGCTTCTTCGTTGCCGTATCCAATTATGCCCACGAGGGAATATATAATGGGTTTGAAACATAACTTGATTCCCTCGACGAGCTACAATTACTTGGAGATAGTGAACCCTAGCAATTATTCCCTTCGCTGCTGACACACTAGCAGCTAGCTGTTCCTGCTCGACGCCGTGATCCTACGAGGTCAACATGTCGTCGATGCCTGTGAGACAGCTTATAAGGGCCTTCAGCACAGGCTTGTTACACAACCTCATTCCCTCGATCATCTGTACTCCCTTCGGAGATAGTGACCTTTTTCACTCAGTCCATCCACTGCTCGTACTTTAGCAGCTGTTGCTGCTCGAAGCTGTGACCCCAAGCGGTGAGCATGTCGTACACCATCCGCGTGAGAGTGATCCAGACCAAGCCCTCCGTTTGGTACAGCATCGTGGAGAAGGCCAACTGGAGCGGCGGAACCTGGAGCGATGTGGATGGCGAGCAATTCCTGAATATGGAGACAAGCGGCACGTCTGGCATGCTGCGCTTCAAGAACCACTCGGGCGATGTGTTCCTGGTCGCTCTGGGAGTCCACAACTACAAGAGGTGGTGCGACATTGTTGTGGACCAGAAATCTACTCAAACCAGCGTGAACATTCTCCCGACTTACTACAGCACCGGGCCTAGAAACGAGATGCTGTGGAAGCAGCTGGCGAGCCTCGAGAAGCATACCTCCAAGGGCAGGCACGTCAAGGTCGACTTCTACAAGGAGGACGGAAATACGTTGTACGCTACTATTACCATCAATTAAAACTGGGACTGGGATTGAAGACATCTGAACGATGGTTTGTTGAGAGGGTTTCCTATGCTCGGGGCTCATGATCCATGACTGCCCTGGTGCTCCTCGAGTGCTCATCTACACCTTTAGTAGACAGTTTTGCGTTGAGAAGAAGCAGCTTAGAGTGCGTATCGGAATAAATCAGATGTCTTGATGTATGATCGAGCTGATGTTTGGGTAGCTGGCAGCTTCCTTACACTCCTGTTATCAAGTAGCTGCCAAGCAAGATGTGAGGACCGAAATCGTGTCTGTCGTGAAAACTTATTCTGGGGAAAATACACGCAATAAAGCATGTATTGTTGTTGGTATATCTCATCGACTCCCTGAACCCGGTGACATTCACACAAGTGACTATGACAAATGATTACAAAAGGATCACATTATAGATCAAAGTGCTCATGTTGTGTGTTAGCCAATGAGGAGCTAAGTGAACTGTTGTGGAAAGTTTCAGTGGACTCCACCTTATAACCCGTAATACTCACCTCGTATGCTTCGTGGGCAATCGGCTCCGATAAGATATGCAACGAGTCTAAACCGTTATCCAAATCTGTCGATTGGGGTAACAACATGGACAGTTGAGGCACGTGTTCATAGCCAAGGTGATGATGGCCTCTGCCCTGATCAACTTTTGCTCTCAACCCTATTTAGTGTACGAAAGGAATACAGTTCTTGAAAGGAGGCTGAGAGATGGCTAATTAATGTCGCAGTAAATGATAGCAATCAAATTATCAAAATAAAATCCGTAAGAGATTGACACGCGTTTTTTCATACAAAGCTACGGTAGAAGACTTAGTGTCTAATATGTACAAGATTCAAGGTTTCTGAATGTCAATGGACCAATCAGAATAAAAAGTGACAAGTCTGTATTTCAAAACATACATTCACAATATTCTACTGTCAATGGCATCTCTTGTATTTATTTGGGTGGTGTAAATGTGAAGTTTTTAACTGTAATCTGTTGAGAATTAATCTTATCGGTATTTTTTAAATGCAATCACAAGCAGATAATACTGAGAGTCACGCGACGAAGTAAAATAACAAAAAAAGGATGGGAAGAATCACAAGCAGATCATACTTACGTTAAAATTTTTTTAATTTTTTTTTCAGTGGGAGACACAGTATAATACACACGTTAAATAATTGCACAATATCAAGAGTTTGTTTGTTTGTTTTTAGTTAGTCAGTGGAGCACGTTTCTGGCCGTGCATGAAGGTACGGTAGTCAGGGACTCAGGTTGACGACCTCTGCCCATTTCAGTGCAATCGGTTGTCGTCGGGTATCATCCCGTTCAGTTTTGACTGGATAGATTGCCATCATGAGCCGCCCATGCATTCATGCGGCCCATTCCAGTCGCTTTTCCCCATACGGATTTCCCGATGTCACAGATTTCAAATGGTCTGTTTTTTTTCTGCTGGCTATGGAGAACTCCGATTCGTGAACAGACAGACCTTAAGCTCGTTTTTATCTCTTTCTGAACTAGGTTCAAGAATCAGTTATCTCGAATTCCGCATGAGGCCTATAAGCACTTGCTTATCTACGAATATTCATCCCAGTCTGGTGTACGAAAAAAGACGCTACACGAAATCCATCATGACTTCGATATCTATTTTCATCGATGAAGAAGCTGACCGGGAGTGTATAGAATTAGTTCGACCAAAAATACCATTTAAAACAATTTTAAAAGTTAAAGCCCCAAGTTTGTCGGTAGCAGCACTCACAATCTTCTTTGGCTAGACGTTCGCCTCAGTTCTTACAATAATTTATCCCCCATCACTGTCCTGCAGGGGAACATTCACAATCTTTGATAGTCCGGGACGAACAATGACGCGCATTTTCATTTCACGCTAGGGTCGCAGGTGATGTGAACTTAAGTCCCCATTCCATTTAAGGAAGAAGAGCTCCATACTTTAGACGTAGTATGTTTGCAATGGCCACGGTCTGTTTTGCGTAGAAAACATACCGTTTGTTTTCTACGAAAAACAGACCGTGGCCATTGCAATCTGTCCATTCTTTTCTCCCACTTTAGCATCTGCTCCTGCTCTTCGCCGTGACCGTAAGAAGTCAATATTTCTTACAGCATCCAGGTGACAGTGATCTAGACCAAGCCTTCTGCGTGGTACATCATACTCTTTGTTATGTTGTTCAAATTATCTGGATGCTTTTGAGCATACCATCTTGAGTGATTCACATTTTACGGTTTTAAGTTCCAGTTGTTATTTCATTAATAGATTGTTTAGGTTCTCCTTGAGAATGTGCTTGCAGACGGATAAAACCATATCTTCTCACACGTAATTACACAAATATGGGATCAAAACCAGGTTCTACTCAACACATGGTTGAGTGTAGTGCATACCTGAAAGATCAAGGCTCAATTCAGAACAGCAGTGGACGTTTTAGAATCAACTGAGAGCTGTGTGCACGTCCCGGCATGTTCGCTATAATGGAGACGACCTCGGCCCATCGAGTAGAGGGATTAGTTGACATCAATTCTCTAGAATTCGTAAGATGTTCCTGACGCATGTAGAGCGCAAAGGACTCCAATAGCAACGCTAGAATCATGACCACATGTGCTACATGGCCGTGTTCAATAGGGCACGGCGTGAAAGTTACGACCATCGAGATCCAATACATTAAAGCAACTGTGCCTGGCGTAAAACAGTACGTGTCTTTTTTCAAGTAAATACTTACAGGATCTGACGTTCATGATCGTGCGCAAATGACGATCATGTGAGAACTGTTGTCTTACACCGTGAAGTAGTTGTCTTATCCAAATGATGGCTCCGTGATGGAGTATTTAAAGAGAGTCCCATTAGATTTGCAACACGGTCTTACTTCCTCAGTATTCTATACATACGTCGGAGTCAGTGATCTGCCTGCGGTCAATCCATTCCCACATAATCGCAGCTGCTTCTGTTTGACGCCATATCGAAAGCTGTCAACATGTCCTTCACCATCCACGTGAGAGTGATCCAGAACAAGCCCTTTGCTTGGTACAATATCGTGGAAAAGAGCGCCTGGCACTACGAAGGTGGCGGAATATGGAGCGAGGAGAATGGCGAGCAGGTCCTGCAAATGGACTGCAGCGGATCGTCCGGCATGCTGCGCTTTAAGAACCCTGAGGGCGACTTCTTCCTGGTCGCTCTGGGAATCCACAACTCTAAGAGGTGGTGCGACATTGTTGTCGATCAGAAATCCAATAACACCTGCACGGAGATTCACCCAACTTACTACAACGACGGGCCTAGACACGAGATGTTGTGGAAGCAGCTGGCAAGCCTGGAGAAAGTCAATGCCCAGGGCGAATCTATCAACGTTGACTACGAACAGGAGGATGGAAGTACTTTGTGGGCTACTATCACCGTCACTTAAATCTTGGGCACTGGACTGAAGCCTGTCACGTGGTTTGCTCCTCATGATGTTTCTTATGACTGAGTTCCTTCAAGGTAAATGTTAAATGATAAATGTTCGCGTTGGATAGGTTGAAGGTCAGATGTATTCAAGTGAGCTGGTTTTGTGTAGCTAGCGGCTCTCGGTATACTCTCGGCTAGGATCAACGTGCATTGAATCGTCTCCCTCTCGAGCTTCCAATGTGCGTTGAGCGTCTGACGACTGACGCTAAAGTAAAAGTTTCAAAATCAGTTTAGTCCAGATTTTCCTGTTTGCAACCTTTTAGCTATGGCTCTCACTGTCACTCATATCCGTGGAGCGTACCATTTTTTGAGCGTTCCTTTTTCACGACTCTTCTCTAGGGCTCCGTCATGTAAACAATCCATGAAAGTTACTGAACAAACGATAAGAATCCATGCATGTAGATTTCCAGAGGACTGAAGCTCGGAAGCATGTGAGGATTTTACGAAATGGATTCAAACTTGGACATCTGATGTCTTCTCCTTCAGTACAGCTTTCAAATTTTTCTTCTTTTAATCTGACTCCCTCAGTACTCAACCTACCAACATTTCTACACCCTTCTCGATGTCACACATTGAACTCGTATTTTAATCTGCATGATAAGTGACGTCAATACTTTATGATTGACAAGAAAGGACATGTGTGTGACTGACAAGTAAACAAACATGTGCGTGATTCATTCGTAGATTTGCGGTCTTAATAGACCCACAGAACATCGAGATGCTGAGCTTGAAAAAGAGTCATTGAGGTGTAAACGTGATTCGTATATACGGAACTGGCAGATTATGAAATGAGCGTGAAACTACGTGAAACAAAGCCGATTGGATGTTTCTTGATGTCCTTCTACGTCTCATCCTTTTGATATTTTACTTGGTGTCCTTTTATTGGATGTTTCTTTGCAACTAGTACGTGTGTTGCACGAATTTGAAGCTTCGAGGTGAGAATAAAGGCTAGATGGGTGAATTTACGGGAGCTCTCCAGGAGGTTTCTCGGAGCTACATGGGCCCCAGCTTGGCTGCTGTGCCCTGCCGACCCCTTTTTTATGGAGTTTAACATTTTTTCCAATCAATTTACATGTCTTTAAATATTCAACGCCAAGACTAGTTATGGCGATATTTACTGACAGTAGATTACCAACATCCGAAGTTATTTGTTATTTGTCGATGAAGACATTTGGAGAGTCTTGAACTGGATAAAGGAAACCAAAACGGTCACCGGTAGTTCACCAAATTGCAGACAGCGACGCCTGATATAGAACAAATCACAAGAATAAATGCAAACACTCTCATTATATATGGGACGCATGGTTTCTATCCCATACTTTAATCATTCATCGGCCAGTACATTCATACATCACAGCTGAAGTCTCAACTCTCTGTCTTCTATTAGATTTATCCACGTAATATAACATAGTTAAGATATGTAACATCATTTCCATATGAAAGTTTTCGGTTATGAATGTTAGTTATAAACATGTTCTTGGTTATGACATATGTTGACACTTTGTCACATATGTAGAACTAAAGTGACACTGTTTAGTTCAAGACAAAATTTACAGCACAAGTTGTTGGTTTGTACTAAAGGCACTAAAGATGGGAAAGCCTACCACATAGGCAACAGGCTCGATAAGACAGGAATCGAATATTAGCAGCACTTCCATTCTAAGGGTAATTTTGTGTGTGAGTGTGTGTATGTGTGGGGAATGAATAAACATGTATTATATTTCAGTTTTTATTTCTATACATTAAATTTTGAATGACTTTTTGTTGTCGAACCAAAAACAGTGTGCATTCGGCCACATAGCTTACACATTTCAATTATATACCATGTCATCATTCAAACGTGTAGCTTCAATCTTATTCGTTATGAAAAATTTAACGACATTTTTGCTAGTGTTAGATAACGTGGATAAGTGAAAAAAATTACAGCCAAAAAGGTTGTATTTTAATTAGGCACGTAAAGTGCCTAATTTGGTTTAAGAAAAATGTAATTAGGGTAACCGAGTCGAAATAGTCGGCTTTAATTTCTGATCAATTCGCCTCTTAAGTGTGAGCCCCTCCCAAGCGCTCAGTCCCGTTTTCTCTCTCTCGAGAAGCGAGAGAAAAGTTAGGGGACGTGTCCCCTCCAAGTATGCGGGTTTCACGGAGCTTCATGGTGCCCCACCTTCACTGGCGTGCCCTGCCGGCCCCATTTTTTATGGATCTAACATCTTTCCCAAACAATTTACATATCTTTAAATATAATAACGCAAAAAGAGCCCTTGCGATATTTACTAGCCCTAAGTTACCACCATCCGAAGGTATTTGCTTTCGTCCATGAAAAAATCTGTTGTCTTCAACTAGGAAAAGGACACAGAAACTGTAACTTACTGTTCCAAATATTGCAGAGAGTGACGCCTGGTAAAAAATAAAAACATAGTGAATGATTATAATATATCTTGACATATCGGAAGCGTGGGTTATTGTCCATATTTGGATCATGCATCGGCTAGCGCATATAGCACTTTCAAATTCTATAGCTGAAGTGGCAACTCTCTTCCGCGGAGTTCACAACAAAAAGGTAATGATACGAACAATCGCCCATCGAACCCATTGTGGATAATGATCGTGGGACCTTGTTATGTTCCTGCATGGGATGTAGTGCATGTGACAACAAAAGTTCCCGAGTCCAGGATTAAAGGATTCGCAACCATGGGTGACTGTTGAAACTACAGAAAATTCCGTAATTAGTGTATATACATGATTTAGGTGAATCCCTGATTAGTGTACACTGGTGTAGTTACACTAATCAAGGGATAAATTTTTTTGAAAAATTATTATACATTAACTAGGGTTAAAATTATAATTTTGGACCATTGGTTCATCCTTTATAAAAGGTTTGTCTCCTGCCATCTTTTTTTTCTTTAAGGAATTTTAAACTTTTTTAACTTATCACATGTTTAAGAACGATACGTTAGTATGTTTACACATTTATAAAAAGAAATCACTATTTATGTATATATCTTGTTCAAATGTCTAGACTAATCAAGCTTACCTTATTTGATATTTATATTTTAATATCTGTAAAATTTCTTAGGGTTCTCCTAGATACATAGAAGTACAGGGCAGTTTAAAACCCCATCGTCTTGGGATCAACTGGGCGACTAACTAATCTTGAAAAATCTAAGAGAGGAATTGTTCGAAATTATTCGCGCCACCAAAGGTCCTTTCAGATCCAACAAGGCTGTCTTATCAATCGGAGAAAGCCATGTTTATCATGGCTTTGATTTAGATTTGCGACACAGTCTGATTCCCTCCATTATCCACAGTCAATTTCCAGATAATGATATCCATTCACTTCTCACTCGAGAGCTGCTTCTTCTCGACGCTGTATCATCAGCGGTCAACCTGCCTTACACCATCCATAAGCCAGAGTCAGTCTTTTGCAGTCAGTCCACTCACTGGTCCTTCAGCAGCTGCTCCTACTCGGCGCCGTGATTATCACCGGTCAACATGTTTGACGCCATCACGTGAGACTGATCGAGAAACATCACAGAATTCAAAACGGGATGTAACAGGCTGTAAGACATGAATTATAAATCTGATCGACTGCAGTAAACGCAATCGTCATGGATGTCGGTTTCATTTCTCCACGTTCCGTAGGATCCTCCTGTAGGATCTCAGCGCTTCAGATTTTCAAGCTCCTTCTACACTAGGGCTTGCGCTGATTAAAGTGCGTGAAATCGTTGATAATGCTCGTTCCAACCTCGTCCACAACGTACAGAAAAGATTCTCAGTTATATACGGAACCTGACAGAACAGTAGTCAAACAACACGTTATCCCTTGTTATCAAATGCCCATTACACTTCTGATCCACACAAAGATCTCGTGCCCAAAAGTAATGGATACATCCACAAGAATAATGAGCTTTAGAATCTGTTTGAAGCTAAGATTTCAGTTGCGATGTACCTCAGTAGCGTACGACTTGCAGGTACACACCGTCGAGAAAAGTGCGTGAATGACGAGAGTTAGCCATTCACAAAAAGTATTATGGGTAAGTTTAGCAACTTCAAGTCGGTCAATACAGCAAGTATGTGAACGTTCCACTTTGTGTGTGATGTTCTAGTCAGGACTCTTGTACCAAACAAAATTTCCCTTCTCAGTAACTCTGACATGGTGCAAGTTACAATTGCGTGCGAGGAAGTAAATTTTACAATTTTGGATTTGAGGGCATATTTTTAGAGTTGTTTGGGTACCGAAAGTAAAATGTTGCACATCAACGAAAGGTACATACGAGAATTTATGATGGTTTCTTATCGTGTAGGTCTTGGGGTTACTTCCATTTAATTTCTTTTTCTATAATCACTGGTGCGAAGAATTGAGATTTTGGAAGGATCATGAGTAAATAGATAAATTAAGCTTAAGCAAAAATAAAATATGAACAAGGTAATATGTTTTATTGATTTATTCGAGTGAATATATATTGAAAGAACTTAATAATGAAATGAAAGTTATGACAAAAATAAATACATTTCATTCAAACATTGCATTAGGAATGTATTAACTGGATCTGTATTTTAGATAATCCAATTGTTTAACTTAACAACTGTGAAAATCTACCTACGGCTTAAGATTAAGTAGCACATGTGACATGTGACGAATTACACATGAAAAGTTTCAATGTTTTGAAAAATCTGACATTATTGAGGCAATATAGAAAAGGGTTGCAACACAGATTTGTAAGACAAATTGACTCCCTCGACGAGCTACAGTCACAGATAGTGAAAACTCGCAATCAGTCCCTTCTCTGCCTACGCACTAGCACCTGCTCCTGCTCCTGCTCCACGCCGTGATCCTCATCGATCAGCATGTCTTCCACTATCCATGTGAGTGATCATTTTTGCTAGAGCTATGTGTTAATCACGTAAAAACTAATGAAGATAATGCAGAAACTCCAGTTAAGACTGGAGTCTTTATTCCTTGTGGTAGTTATGATTCTTACAAAGGCCACGTTCTGTTCACGTAGAGTACTCAGTAACATGTACAATCTGTCGGAGACCGGAGCACCATAGGATTCAGTGCTTCCTGTAGGCCACTGGTTGACTTGGATGGGTACTGTAACTCCCTGCTGCCCCGCACGTCGGACTCCGCAACCGTGCGGAGTGCTACATGCGGGCACAGACATTGTAATCTCTGGTGGGGAAACCCAAAAAAACAAGCGCTGTGATCCCCGTGTGTTGGAAAGAGGACTAATATCTTAAAGATCGGCGTCCGTACCTGCGTTATTATTGTTGCTCCTGCCTTGTAACCTGCGAGTGAGATCGAATTACGCGGTAATGGTCGAAGAGATTATTCAAAGATGGTGAAAAACTGAGAATACTGTCTGCTCGCGGTGGAACTCGGCAGCAGCAACCCAGCCGAGCCTTTGAAATCCGTGACATCTGGAGATCCACAGACAAAAGAAGCGACGGGAATGCGCCGCGTGAAGAAAAGATACATAGCAAATAACAAAAGGGATGGGAAGCCCCCATCATATGATGTAACCAAAACGGTAACATGGGGCTAGGCCTCACTAGATCACACTTTCCAAACGTGATCTAGTGAGTCATATGTCATACCCCACCTAATGCATCAAATAACACAGCATCCGAATAAAAACCACCTAATCTCATTTCTCTCCTATGCACCACCTAATCCTCTATGTGCAGCAATGAAGTCATCTAAAATAGACTATATAGTAACCTAAATAGATTAATATCCCATATTATGGTAGGCTCTCCCTATCTCCTTCAAGAACATGTCGAATTCCATGTCCATAACTCCAAAGCTTAAGTAACAATAGGTGAACTCTCTTCATACCACTATATTTAGAAACCTTGGCTGCTGCAACTCCACTCTCAACCCATCCTAGATGATGGGTGATCAACCACTCTGAAACTATGTCACGAGTACTACTGAAAACCAACATGTTTGTATCAGTAACTTGGTCCTCCTGAACCAATTATAGGTCTACCCTAACGCAAGTCGATTGCAAAGCATATCAACGCTCATCCCATGTGAGATATCCACTCTGTGGCACCATATCAAACATCATATCTCTAACAGCATCATGGATAGCTATCATATACCCTCCGAATGGGCAACAAGTCATATGAACACTTGTTGTATATCCAAGGGTATCCTGGACCGTCCATGCATGCCCATGATAGATCCATTTTCCGTATCAATAGTCAACGGGGTGATATTCACGACACCTGATTGCACTTAAATGGGCAAAGATTATGTAGATGTGTGATCTTGGTTATTCCTAAACAAAAATGTAATTCACTTATCGATCCCCAAAAAAATATGTCGATGTTATAGAGTAATTTTAAACAATTGGCTTAACATAAATTGATATTGTCTATTTGTGTTCCCATTTAATCTTAATATATACATATGATATTCAAAGGAGCAAATAAATACTTTATATTATACAAGAGATTACATTAACAAGTGAAAGAAATTAACTAGTATATTTGAACTTATATTTTTAAATTAGAATGTATGTGCGTGAGAGACATATTCATTATATTTTTGGCTCTTCTGGCGCTACATATCAACAAGATTGACATTCGTAGAAGATTTTTCATGGATTTGATCAATCGGCCCTATGATTGATCTAATTGATTAACTTTAAAAAAAAAATTAAAATATAAGAGACAAAGTAAAATAACAAAAGAGATGGAAAGACCCCATCAAATCATACAAGGATGTAACCAAACGGATAATGTGGGACTAGGTCCCAATAGACCTAGTCCCATATTACAACTATACATTTTTCAAATGTATATTTGCATAAACATCTTAACAGAATGCTTTAAATTTTTGAAAAATACTTGTAACAAATGTGTTTTATATGTGCACTGCATCAAAAATATATTAAGTTGATTCTAAATAATCTTATTGAATATTCTAAAAATATTTTTGTAATTATATATTTTATAAGTATATGCCATGTCATCATTAACACATACAATTTTGTAATTTGATTGATTATGACATACCATTACACATTGCTACTTTAGAAAAAGTCATATGGATAATCGAAACGTGCATTTCAATAGTATTTTTTAACTGATTTTACTGAAAATATTCAATTTTTCAAGAAAAATACCAACATGATGAAAAATTTATGCCAAGATCAGCATATGCGTCTCAAATCTATTTTGTGTGTAATCAAAGCATTGAAAAATCAGGTCTGAAAATAAATCTCAAGCCCAAAATGTAGTATTTCATTTAATTATTATATAATTATTTAGCATTAAATGGATCATGGAATCCCGATTTGAGTATGTTCTAGTGGGCTCTATAATCAAGGAACATATTCTTTCATCTGCGGTGTTTCTTCATTCTGCCCATTTCTCATTTCTCTCCATGGTATCTCTAGAATTAACTTAAAAATTTAAATGCTTTGGAGTAGACTATGGTTAGGGTAGACTTGTACTTGGTTCGAGAGGACCAGGTTATTATGGTGTATTTGGTGGTTACCGATCCTACTCGTGTTACAGTTTCATAGGGGTTAATCACTCATCCTCTAGGATGGGTGCCTAAGCTGCATCAGCCAATGTTTTGAAATATAGGATTATGTAGAGAGGTCACATCCTTTTTCCTATAACTTTGGAGTTATATGGAGCTATGCACACCGACTTTGATATGTTAATGAGTGAGTGCGCAAGAGCCTATCATAGTAGATACAGCAAATTCGACAGTAGATCAGCAAAATGGATTGTTCTGAAGTTATCATGATATCTTGCAGCAGATACATTTTGATCACTTCGGAACATAAATTTTGATTATTTGGCTAATTATATATTCATTGCAGACTCTCCTTAATATATCTTTACTCCACTATTTTTAATATTGAATCTTAAAATGTTTGTAATCTAGTCTTGTTGCTATTGATTACTATTATAATAAAAAACAAAGAACTCAAATTATCCACACTGATATCAATGGTCATCAAGTCACTTTCATTTTCATGACTCCGGAACCTACATTTAGATATTTTGGGTATTTTGTACTGAAGAGGTAGTTACCGTTTATATTCACTGCAATATAATTAAGACCCAATCCTTGAAATGCACAACGTTTGTCATTATCTCTTCTTGCTCCCAATTATTTTTTAAACTCACTATCGTAACCAACAGCATAGTGCTAAAACGAAATGTCTTTACATCAACACCAGTGATCATAATACATAAAAGTTTAATCTAACTTACACACAGTTCTTGGTATAATTCATCTTACAACGGTTTTATATAATATGAACGACCATTTTTATTCCAACGAACTTGTGGTAATATTTTCTAAGTATTATAATAGATAGGCTCTATGTGTACACCCGGCGAAAAGTATATCAAGGCTGCATTCTCCATAATGTCAATTTGTTATAAGTAAGATGATAGATGAGCGTTATGTTTCTACTCTATGTATATTAAGACTACATTACACATGGGTGGTATCACCAAAAAACTTAGTAAATCAAGTAGCTTACAATTTCCGAAATTTTATTCTCAGTTATTTGTAGTGCAATGGATACTCTTAGAATTGTCCACATGTCAAATGGGATTTGAACCAGGTATATAGTTTTGGAGAAGAATTACCCAACCATTGCACCAACTTTGCTTTGGAATTATACTGCTTTGGAGTTTCTGTTCCTCTTGAATAGTGTGCACCCTTGCAGTGATATGCATGAAATCACTCTACTCAAGCCTTCCGCGTAGTATCGAGCGCACATATTTTTACGTTCTTCGGTACTTTCCCGGTCATTTGAACACAAGAATGAATACAAAACTGCGAGTTTTATATTCACCAATTCAAAAATCAAAAATCTTGATTGCCACTTCCAAAGAATGCCTGGACCACGACTAGCTATGTCAGTGACTTCAGTACTGTACCAGGAGAACATCGACCCTGGATCTGATCCTTATTCTCTAATTCTTTTGCTCGTAAGAGGAGGAGAGCATTTTATGTTGGCACGTGCGGAAATACTTCCGACAGGATGGGGGGAAACAAAACACGATTTGTATCGGCTGTACATGCCGCTGATATTAACACGTGCCAGTCATACGTGCGTCCAGTGTCCATGTTACCTCACTCCCCTTGATAAATATGGATGCAGATAAAGGTTTCATCATGTATCACGTGATGGGGGTGTTCCCATCCTTTTTGCTATTTTACTTTGTACTTTCTTTCGATAAAGGTTTTCCTATCTGAGCCGATTGCCGACGAAAAATATGAGGTGACTATGAATGAAATGTTACTTGACAGCCGAACGATAATCTCATCTTACCTGGAAAATATTTCATTCGGGAACTCATATGGAGCCAGAGATCATTAAATTTTGATTAAAAAATATATCTTGTCGAATTTGGAACCGAATAAAAAACTATACATGGATGCAATCCATACTCAGGAATAAATTTTCTCAAGTTTAATCTCAAAAAATTACAAACCTCAAATCTCTCAGATTTGAAAAATACGTCTACAATTGCTACTGTCGTCTTCAAGCATAAATTGTTCATGTATTAAATCATTCACTTGCTATGAAAAAAAACTATTCTTATAAAAAATGGGTCGGGTGCAATGAAGGAAAGTTTTTTGGTGAGTTTAGAAATTAGACTCCCGCCTCCTGCCTGCGGTCTTTAATTTTGAAGTAAAAATACAAAATTAAAAATAACTCAACTAAACTGTGCTTGATGACCAATCACGTAACTTTCCATATTAATCCACTCACCTCTTCATATCTTAACTTTGGCAAAACTAATCTCTTCTCTGATGCATCATACAAATAAGTTGAATGTGTCATTTTTGCAAGTTCTCACCAGGTCTGGAGAGTCAGTTATATGTACCAAGAACGATATACAAATTGTATATCGTTCTTGGTTATTGCTTACATTTTCTGAAGAGAAAACTTCTCAACTCAGACATGATTTCTGTCCTCACATCTTGATTAGCAGCTAGTTGCTACCACGAGTGTGAGGAATCTGCCAACTACTCAAACGTCAGCTCAAATTATTCAAGACATCTGATTTATGCCAACACGAACTCAAGCTGCTACTTCTCAACGCAAACTCATATGCTTAAGGTGTAAAAGGGCACACCTGCACCCGTGTGTGAGTCATGGCACATGAGCCCAGAGCATACTAAACACCATCAGCAGCAAACCATCGTCACAGACGTTGTTGGTGTCAGTCCCAAGCTTAAGTGATAGTGATAGTGGCGTACAACTTATTTCCATCCTCCTTGTAGTAGTCAACCTTGATGTGCTCGCCCTTGGACGTTTTCTTCTCAAGGCTCGCCAGCTGTTTCCACAGCATCTCGCCTCTAGGCCCGTTGTCGTAGTAAGTCGGGTGGATAGCCATGCCGGTTTCGGTAGACTTCAGGTCAGGAACGATGTCGCACCACCTCTTGTAGTTGTGGACTCCCAGAGCGACCAGGAAGAAGTCGCCCGCGGGGTTTTGGAAGCGCAGCACACCAGAAGTGCCGCTCCCGCCCATGGTCAGGGTCTGCTCTGCGTCCACTTCGCTCCAGGTTCCGCCTTGGGCGAAATACCAGACGGTCCTCTCCACGATGCTGTACCAAGCAGAAGGCTTGGTCTGAATCACTCTCACGTGGATGCTGTAAGACATCTTGGCTGCTTACGGTCACGGCGTCGAGCAGGAACAGCTGCTAAAGTGCGAGAAAAAGAATGGGGTGATTGAAAGAGATCCCTACCTCCGACGTGAGTACAGATGTTTGAGGGAATGAGGTTGTGTTACAAGGCTGTCCTGGAGCGCCTTATATACTGTCTTACAGGCATCTGTTGGATACTTCAGACTTGTCAGAGAACATCTCTGACACGAGCCTTATTCACGCATGCTTTCCCCGTGTTCCAAGTAATTTGTAGATTCATAGGCTGCATCAAAGAGCTGCCGCTAGGGTAAAAGTTACGTATAAGTTTCATCCGTGTTTTGCCCTAATGATTTTCATCTCGATGGCTGCACTTTTTACGGCCGTGACATGATTTTGCATTGGTACTTGGAATGTGAGTGAAGCGGAGAGTACAGGATATGTATTGGTACTTGGAACCTCAGTATATTTTTTAATTTCAGTTTCATTTCTATTGTAATTAAATATTAAAAAACTATATATAAATATATTAATGAATTTATTATTTCATGGTTTTTGAAGTTTTTTTTATAATTTTAATATATTTTTCATATTTATTTAGAATGAATTTAAAAATATGAAAATAAAGTTTTGATGATTAATATTAGTTAAAGTTTTGATAGTTAATATTTTTTACACATGATGTGTCATGTCGGGGTTATGGATTTGTATGTAGAAATGTATATACGATGGAGTGACTTGTGTCTTTATTATTCTTTTCATGTTAATATAGTTTCATTTTGCATAGCTCTAGACATGTGGACGTCTAGAGCATGACACACCATGTTTGATATGTAATTAGTTTTTTCAGTTTACAATGAAGAAATAGAAATGAAAATTATATAAAAAATTTTGATTTGAATACTTGAGATGTGCACGTGAAGAGTGCAATCATATCAACAATTGTCATGTCGAGAATACACATTTTACATCAATTCTTTAGTTGATCATTTCATATACACCATAGATCATATATAATTCATATACCATATATTTCATATTCCATAGTTGTGTGACTAGTTAGCATCCCAATCAAATTTTATTCTAGGATGTTTTGAGACCTATGGATATTTTTATTCCATATGTTCTCTTCTGCACTCCGTAATGAAACTGGATGTACTTTTCAATTCAAGTTTAATTGGTGAGTTTGCCAAACAAATTAGTCAAGGTTAGGTACATGATATTTTTGATTTGGTCGGTGGTGTATCTTGGGGCAAACCGGAATATCGAAGACCTCTTCATAGTTTGTATGTTGCTAATACTATTATTTAAACTATTTACTTTTTAACACTTTTACATCCGACCATGGAGTGTGTTGAAAGCACTTTTGCATTATAGCTCGTTAAAGTATTACATCCCGTTTTGGATTCTGTGATGTTTCTGGTCACTCCCACGCGTTGGTGTTGGACATGTTGACCGCTGATAATCACGGCGTCGAGTGGGAACAGCTGCTGAAGGAGTAGTGAATGGTTTGATTGCAACAGATCACAATCCGAGACTGACTCTGGCTCGTGGATGGGGTAAGGCGTGTTGGCGGCTGATTATACGGCGTCGAGCAGAAGCAGCTCCTGAGTGACCAGTGAATGGACGGATTACAAGATATCACTATCTGGAAGTTGATTATGGCTAATGGAGGGAATCAGCCAAAGCCAAAGCCACGATAATCTCTCTCAGGCGCATCCGTTTGATAAGACAGCCTTGTTGGATCTGAAAGTACCTGTGTTGGCGCGGATTATTTCGAACATTACCTTAGATTTTCAAGATAAGTTAGTCATCCAGTTGGTCCCAAGACGATGGGGTTTTAGACTGCCCTGTACTTCTGTGTATATTGGAGTACCCTAAGTCATTTTAAATATATTGAATATGTACAGGTAACTTTCAAAGTGACATTTTGTTACCATAGAGTGTTTTATCAGATAAGTAGTAGGTCACCAAAAAAAAGGAGGACATGTGATGACCACATAAGACTGAGTTCCCCGAATCGGTAAAACTTGTACTGATCATTTATGGAGGGCCTTAGAATATTTGAAGGGGTAAATCAGATAAGAAATGTTGGACTTAGAATTATGGGAAATATGTGGAAAATTTTGAATTTTTTTAGAGCTTAGATGATAAGTATGAATTTTAGGGAAATGATCTTTCGCTCCTTTTGAGATCTTGGTAAAGAGATTTTTTCCAATTCCGTAAGTTGATGTTACGTCAGAAATGGATAAAGGGTAGTTTTGAAGCCCCATAATTCAATTTAAGATAACTATAAATAAAATCAAATTCTAAACATTTCAGCGAGAATAACTTGTCACTATACACTCCTATAACTAATTCAACGCCGATAAGAAAATTCTTAATTAATATAGGAGGAATGCTTCACACAGTTGCATGAATGAAATGTGATCTCTCTGTCCACTTTTAAAGCCTAGTGAAATAACTTCAAAAGAATGAGCAAAAGACATATCTTCTAGCTCAGTAACCTAAACATAGGGAAAGTTCATTGAATTCAAACCTTAGATTTTGGGGCCTAGCCCCATGTTACCGGGTTGGTTCCTTCCTTGTACGATTTGATGGGTCTTCCCATCCTTTTTGTTATTTTACTTCGTCATCCGATTTTAACATGTAAAACCTTTTATAGTACCCAAAAACAATCGTAAAATCTACACGACATAACTTTTAATGAAATAGATTCTGTCCGTAATCCTCTTTGACGTACTAGTTGCAACATTCACGTACTTCGCTGGGCGAACCCTTTAACCGCTTGCTTGCTTGTGTCAAACCTTTTCGTGTTAAGTTCAGCTATAGAATTTGAAAGTGCTATATGTGCTGGTCGATGAATGATCGACAAGAACCCACGATTCCGACACGTCAAAAGAGTGGTTATATTTATTCTCCAACACAACGAATAATTGTTAGAAAATCATCAAATCCGATTTGTAGTTGTTACAATTATAACCTTATTTATTCATGTTCCAATTCCGTATACTATATATGAATCACGTGTGCGAGCCCGTACAAGTCGGGACACGTATGGGTTTACACCTCAATGACTCTTTGTCGAACTGAGCATCTCGATGTCTAGAGGCTCTAAAAGAGAGAGCCAAACATGAATCACGAACATGTGTGCTTATTTGTAATTACTTTTATTTATTTTGTTTGTAGATCCTTTTTATCTAGATAGTTTGAGATATGTTGAGGTATAGTACCGACATAAACCTTAACATATCTCATGGTGATGCTACTGGAGCTAGTTCCATGTTTGTACGATTTGATATATCTTCCTGTTGTTTTACTTGGCCCTGGGGCTTATTTGTCAGTCAAAGAATATGGACGTCACTTATCACTTAAAATAAGAGTTCAATGTGTGACCTCGAGAAGGGTGTGAAAATGAAAGTAGGTTGAGTATTCGGAGAGTCAGATTGGCAAAAGAATAATCTGAAAGCTGTGCTGAAAAGTACAAGATTTCAGATGTCTTTGAATCCATTTCGTGGGATCCTAAGATGCTTCCGAACTTCAGTACTCTCCAAAAACACATGCGTGATTTATCTTCTTTTTGTTCACTATCTTTCATGGATTCGTTACATGACGTCACCCCGTGAAAAAGGCACGGTTCACGGATATGAGTCGAAACGCAGATCATAGCTGAGAGAAGCGTCATAGGCTGGTGAGAGAGATGAGAGCCATACTTGCAGACAGGGAATTTTGGGCTACAATGATTTTTAAACTTTTACTTTCGCGTCAATCGCCAGACGCTCAACTCACACTGGAAGCTCCAGAGGAAGTTGATTCAATGCATGCTGAATATAGAGAGCCGCTAGCTACACAAAGACCAGCTCAGGTGAAGACATCTGATTGACACCTATCCAACGCTAACATTTATCTGCTTAATGTCATTGCAAATTCGTGCTCTTGGAGTGCAGATCGGCACTTGAACCAAATCACTTGCTCAAAAACCAGAGCATACGAAATACCATGGGTGGTAAACCAGGTCACAGACGTCAGTCCAATGCCCAAGATTTAAGTGACGGTGATAGTAGCCCACAAAGTACTTCCGTCCTGCTGGTAGTAGTCAACCTTCACAGATTCGCCCTGGGCATGGACTTTCTCCAGGCTTGCCAGCTGCTTCCACAACATCTCGTGTCTAGGCCCGTCGCTGTAATAAGTTGGGTGAATCTCCGTGCAGGTGTTATTAGATTTGTTATCAACAACAATGTCGCACCACCTCTTAGAGTTGTGGATTCCCAGAGCGACCGGGAAGAAGTCGCTGAGGGTTCTTGAAGCGCATCATGCCGGACAATCCGCTGCAGTCCATTTGCAGGACCTGCTAAATGACATGCAACGAGCTTTGTTGCCAATGTTTATAAATATGTTGTTTGAAATCTGAATGCTCAAAAGCATCCAGATTTTGAGCTTTTGAGCAAACTATTCCGAGTAAGTCCAAATTTATGATTGAAGTTAGCATTTTTATTTTAAAATTATGTTTGTAAGGTTTTTTTAGCTAAGATGGTTACAGACGTATAAAAACATGTCTCTTTTCACACGTAATCCCACAAATATGGGATCAAAACCAGGTTTCACTGACATCCGGTCGAATGAAGTGGATTTTTGCAAGATCAAGGCTCAATTTGTAAAAGTCATGCCCGTTTTGGAATCATGTGAGAGCTGTGTGCACGTCACGTTCTGTTCGCAATCATGGAGACGACCTCCGCCCATCGAGTGGTGGGATTAGGGGACGACAATTCTCTAGAATCCGTAGGATGTTTCTGACGCATGTAGAACGCAAAGGACTCCAATAGCAACCCTAGAATCATAACCACATGAGCTACATGGCAGTGTCCGATAGGGCACGGGCGAGAAAGGTACGACCATCGAGATCCAATACATTAAGACAACTGTGCCTGGCGTAAAACAGTGCGTCTTTTTTCGAGTAGACACTCTCAACGATTTTGACACTCTCCGTCTATAGTCCAGAACTGAGACAATTAAGAAAAAGACAACAAACTTGTAAGGATAAGAGTTCCGGAAATCTACAACCTTACAGGATCTCCTGTTCTTGATCGTGCGCAAATGATCATCATTTAACTGTTGTCTTACAGCTTTAAGTGGCTAGTTTATCCAAGAGATGGCTCCGTTATGGAGTATATGAAGAGAGTCCCACTAGATTTGCAACACGGTCTTACTTACTCAATATTCCGTAAATACATCGGAGTCAGCGATCTGCTTGCGATCAATCCATTCACACATACTCGCAGCTGCTCCTGTTTGACGCCGTATCGAAAGCTGTCAAAATGTCCTTCACCATCCACATGATAGTTATCCAGAACAAACCCTTTGCTTGGTACAATATTGTGGAAAAGAGCGCCTGGTACTACGAAGGTGGCGGAATATGGAGCGAGGAGAATGGCGAGCGGGTCCTGCAAATGAACTGCAGCAGGTTGCGCTTTAAGTATACATCTGATATCTTCTACTTTTTAGGACAGCTTTGAGATTATTCTTCTTTCAGTCTGAACCTCTGAGTACTCAACGTACCTCCATTTCTACACCCTTCTCGATGTCACAAATTTTACTCTTATTTTAATCTGCATGATAAGTCACGTCTATACCGTATGATTAAAAAGTAAGCACATATGTGTGACCGATAAGTCAGCAAACATGTGCGTGATTCATTCGTAGATTTTCAGAGTGGGTCTAAATTGACCCACTGCACAACGAGATGCTGAGCTCGACGACGAGTCATTCAGGTGTAAACCCTCAGACACTCACACGTGTCCTGATTTGTACGGACTAGCTAGTGATTCGTATATACGGTACTGGCACATGACGAAATGACCGTGGAACTGTACAGGATGTTTCTTTACAACTACTAGGTGTGTTGCACGAATTTCAAACTTCGAGGTGAGCATAATGGCTAGATGGATGAATTTAACTTTTCTCTCCCTCGTAGGGAGAGAAAAGTTAGGGGAACTCTCCAGGGGGCTTCTCGGAGCTACATGGCGCCCTACCTTGACTGGTGTGCCCTGCCGATCCGATTTGTATGGAATTTAATATCTTTTCCAAACAATTTACATATCTCTAAATATACAACGCAAAGACTAGTCATTGCGATATTTACTGGCTTCACTTGGCACAATCCGAAGTTATTTGTTTTGGTCGACGAAGACATTTGGAGTCTTGAACTAGGAAAAGGAAACCAAACCAGTCACCGGCAACTCAAAAATTGCAGACAGCGACGCCTGATAAACAACAAAAACAATAGAGAATAAATGTAAACTCTCTCTTGATATGTGTGGCGCGTGGTTTCTTATCTATACTTTGATCATTCATCGACCAGTACATTGATAAATTATAGCTGAAGCCCAACTCTCTGTCTTCCGTTACGTTGAAAACCAAAAGGTAATGACACAGTCAATCGCGCATCCAACCAACCAATCATAGCAAGTTTGAAGTACAGATGCCTGGCTGTGTTCAATGTCAGGCTGCCCACTGGCAGACTGTAAGGTAACACCCATCGTGGATGATACTATTGGGGCTAGCCTCATGTTACCGGTTTGGTTCCATCCTTGTACGCTTTGACGGTGTCTTCCCATCCCTTTTGTTATTGGAAATGCATTCTCTGATCATTCGTGGATGACAATCTAGGGACCCTGTTGTTTTCCTCCATAGCATGTAGTGCATATGAGTGCTAAAGTCTCCAACTCCAGTCAGAGTCACAGGTTCGCACATTCACGCCCCGCGAGGTGCGAACCTGAAGAGGTTTCAAAGCAGTACATCAAAAAAGAGTACGGAAAGAATATATTTCAATAATTTATTTCATCATGAGAAATACTTTATGTCATAATCCGTGTATATATTTATTTATTTTTGGGTACTACAAAAGTTTTACATGTTCAAATATAAGGTTTAATACACTTTCTTGAAGTTTAGGTAATTCAAGTCGATTATTTACGTTTTTTCTTCACTCTTTTGTATGTATTTCACCTGGTTTTAAATGTGATTGGAGAGATTAATTTGCATTCATTCAACTAAGTTAAGCATTATTTTCATATCAAGTTAGAAAGTTTCTAATCAGCGTTATACTGGCTGTGGGAATGCATAGTGACAAGTTATTCTCCATGAAATTTTTATTTCTTATTTTGATTAGTTTTGAATTGCATATGGGGCTTCAAAACTACTTTTTACCCGTTTGTTACATCCACGTTACATCAATTTACGAGCTAGGAAATAATTTATTTACTGAGATCTCAAAATGGGCGAAACACCATTTCCTTACAATTATTCATAGTTTTTATCTAAGCCCCAAAAAAGTTCAAAACTTTCTTTATATTTCACATCATTCTAAGCCCGACATTTCTTATCTAATGTGTCCTATAAATTACTCTAAGGCCCTCTATAAATTATCAATACAAGTTGTTCTGATTATGTGATGACCACAGAAGACTGATAGACTTATGTGGTCATCATATGTCCTAAGGGTTTATTTGAGACCGACCTATTTGAATAAAAGTTCTCTGGTAACAAAACTTCCACTGTTGAAAGATACCTTTACTTGTAAAATGTCTAAGGGGACTCCAATATACACAGTAGTTACAGGGCAGTTTTGAAACCTCATCGTCTTGGGATCAAGTGGACGAATAATTTCTGTTAGAAATATTTGCGCCAAAAAGGATTCTGCCATATCCAACAAGGCTGTCTGATCCTATAGATACGCGTGAGAGAGTTTATCATTGGCAAGGCTTTGGTATAGATTTGTGACACGTCTTTTTCCCTCCATCAGCCACAGTCAGCTCGCAGATAGTGATCTCTTGTAATCCGTCCATTCACTCGTCAGGAGCTGCTTCTATTCGATGCCGTATTATTAGGGTTAACATGCCCTTACCCATCCATCAGCCAGAGTCAGTTTCGGATAGTGATCTGTTGCAATCAGTCCATTTACTGCACATTTAGCAGCTGCTCCTACTCGAAGCCGTGAATATCAGCGGTCATCATGTATTACACCATCACGTGAGTATGATCCAGAAACATCACAGAATCCAAAAGGGGATGCCACGGGCTGTTAGCCATATTCGATCAAGAATCGAAAATGATGAACGATGAATGGCATCGACTATATGCAATCGTCATGGACGGAGAGGTCATCGTTACGTGATTATAAAAATGATGTCTTCCGAAAACGAGATTTGCGCCGTGGAATGAATAAACAAGTTTTTCAGAGAACCATGAAACTAGAACGAACACAGCAGAAACTATGAGCGTGTCAGCGGAGCAAGCGATTTGACAATTAGTAACTCATTTGGATAAGATTCATTTATAGAAACCAACAGGGTAGCTAGTGGTGCTAAGAATACCGTCAAAGTGGAGTCAATTTCGACTATGGGAAAACTGCATCTGAGGTGAAGTCCCTTTCGTCATCAATGTCGTCCAAGGACCCGTGCTTAGCCATACGTTCAGCTTCAGGATGCTCGGCCATTCTTGTAGTTTCAGGAAACAGAAATTGTAGATCAAGGAGATCATTTTTAGCGTCAGTCGAAGATGCATTAATTTTTCTAGTTGATGAATATGTTCATGTGCAGGCCCCGCTGAAGTGCTGTAAAGACGTCCTTGTGACTACAATTTGACGATTTCAATTTCCCCACGTTCCGTAGAATCCTGTAGGCTCTCAGAGATTCAAGTTATCAAGGTCCTTCTACTCTAGTCCTTGTGCTGATTAAGGTACGTCAAGTCGTTGAGAATGCTACTCCAAACCTCCTCATTTCACGTGCAGAAAAGATTCTCAATTACAATCGGAACCTGACAGAATCGTACTCAGACAATATGGGTAAACTTGGAGACACCGCTCCATTCGCTGCCCCAATCCCAAAACTTTAACGTGCCCAAATATCTGCAATCAGTACAGCACGTGGAGCCAACTCTCCTCGTTTTCAAATGCCCGTTAAACTTCTGATCCACACAAGAATCTCGTGCGTACTAAATACTGAACACATCCACAAGAATGACGCACTTTAGAATCTGGCTGAACCTAGGACTTCTGTTGCGAGGAAGCTCAGTAGGTTACAAGTGAGTCTAGTCACTTCACGTCGGCCAATATAGCAACTATGTGAACGTTCGACGTTGTAGTAAAGGACGCAGTAAAATAACAAACCATAGGGGAAGACCCACCAAGTCTTACATGGACAAACCAAATGGTAACATGGGCTAGACTCGATAATGTAAAGTATTTTTCTTATCAATTAATATATCATAATTATCAGAATTGAAATATATGGTTGGAGAGTTAAACAACATAGTATCCCAATAATATCACCATAGGTAATATTATTGGTATCTTATTCTTTCACGAGTTATTATTAATATTATTATTTTTTTTCCAAACGATGCCCATGAGGAAATATAGAAAGACAACTTGATTTCCCCCACGAGCTACAATTCATTGGAGATACTGAGCCCTCGCAATCAATCCCTTCTAGTGGCGCTGTAGCATCTGCTCCTGCTCTACGCCGTTATCCTAAGAATGTTCAGCATGTACTCCACCATCCACGTGAGAGTGATCCCGACCAAGCCCTCTGCTTGTAGACATCATTTTTGCTAAAGTTATGTATTGTAATAGATGATGAAGAACAAAAGAAGTTAAACCCCAAAAAGCGGAAAGGCGAAGTATAATAACAAAAAGTATGGGAAGACCCCATCAAATCCTACAAGGATGAAACCAAACCGGTAACATTGGGCTAGGCCCCAATATTATCACACTGGGAAATATGTACACAAACACCTAGGATATCCGAACTATCCAAGTCAAAAGGTCTACAAACAACAGAGTATCCGAAGAAGCATCACCTAACTTGATTGCACTCCTATGGATTGCACCCGCCTAGTGCTCTCTCTCAGAGAGCAATGGAAACACGTTGCCTAAAATAGGCTTTACAGTAAGCTAAAGAGAGTGATACACCATGTCGCCTAGTATGGTAGGCTCTCGCACACTCCCTCACAAACATGTCGGAAGTCGGTGTCCATAGCTCCATATAACTCCAAAGCTAGAGGAACAAAGAGGTGACCTCTCTCGCATACCTCTATACTTAGAGACCTTTATCGCCGCCGCTCCACTCGCCGCCCATCCTGGAGGATGGGTGATCACCCCCTCTGAAATTGTGTCTCTGGTAGGATCGGTAACCACCACATCAGCCACAATGACCTGGTCCTCCCGAACCAAATACAGGTTTGTCCTAACCCTAGTCGGCTGCAAGGCATACCAACACTCTCTCCATGTGAGGTATCCACCCTCCCGCGCCATAGCAAACACCACATCCCTAATGGCATCATGGGTAGCTATCCTCTGCCCTCCGAATGGACAACGAGTCATATGAACACCTGCTGCATCTAAAGTGATACCACACTCACATGTGAGTAATGAAGATGTAGATGGATGGACCAAGCCAAGACGGAACCTCCTCATTTGTGGAGAAAGTAGCTGGTGCGAGTCGGAAAGTCCTGATGCATGGTCGAGCCAAGATCCACGAGCCTTCACCCTTGCCCAAGCAAGAGCGTATACGAGCTCTAGTAGTACGAGGGATGGCCGGATCCACTAAGAGTGAATGTAGAGCCTCCTGAAACTGTCGGTCCATCAAGATAGATTGTAGACCCCTAGTCCAATCGGTAGCCAAAGAGGAAAAAGATGGGAACTCATGTCGTACCTCATGTGGTAAAGCGTCTCTCGTATGTCGTAATAATACCTGTAAGGGAAATGATCCCGTATCGACGTCCCTTGTATATATCTCCAAAATAGGTGTATATGCGATCACAAATCGAAATTAAAGGGGAAACGCATTATTTTAAATTTTCAATAAAAGTTTAAAGCTCGCAGTCTTGAGGGTGATGATACGCAGACGAAATGACTATTTATCTAGGGGTAAAGTGTCACTCGGCTCAAAATTACCAAAAATCGTTAGTGCATGGCACCCTTACAATTTTTCTAAATAATGATAATATCTATCATTATAACAATATATTTATGTTGTTTGTTTAGTTGTGTGAGAAGTGTTTTGCAAAGAATAGGTGTGAGAAGAATAGATAAACTTGATTGACTAGGTTGTTGTCACCACCTTTCACGAGTATACTGGATTAGTTTAGAGTGGTCTTTTAAGACAAAAGAGCTTATTCTAGATTTGGAATCCAGTAGCTATGCTTGAAGCTAGAGCCATCTTATGAATCTTTCTCAATGAGCTCCAAAATGACTGCTCCATATGCTAGCAAGAGTTCATGAGAAAAGTTGAGAACAGTGTTCATATTATATACGTGATCTCGTTTAGAGAGGTTCAGACTAAAGAATATGGAGGATGCCCGCACTGTGTCCGGACAAATAGGCTTCAGGACAACAAGTCTAAGGTGAGCAGGGCTGGAGATGCTCCAGATAAAGTCGTGATGTTTTTGTTAACAAGGGTACTCAAATGGTAGTGACTGAGAACATAATACAGGATTAGAGCTGAAAACAAAATAATCATGATGCAAAACAAATAAAAAAAAACCCGGAAATGAGAAGTAAGTAAATCCAGACTTCTAGTAAGCAATTTTAGAACTAGTTAGCCATTTTCCATAGAATATAATTCTAGTGATACTTATTGGATGTTTCAGTCACAAAGAATACAAGTGATACCAATACATTAGGAAATGATCAAACTCGATTTAAGTAGCAAATCATAACTTGATCGATAGCTCATATATTAGACTCAAAATTATAATCCAGTCTTAACCAAAGAGGTACTTGTCTTTGATTAATTGTGAGGTTTTTTAACAGAAGATACTTGGACAAATAACACTTGTGTGACTTAATTTGGATACACTGAACTTGAAATATGTTTTAACTCCAAAATATAACAATGTCAGAAAGTTAACACTAAGATATATATACAACTAGGAAGCGCAAGGCTTAAACGTGAGAAGGCTAAAGACATAATAACAGTGTAATGTTAAAGTAACACCGGAAGAGAATAACACCAAATCCAAAATAAAAGTTGACGGCATGTACTAATTGTAACACAAGTTAAAGCTTGAGCTTATATAGCAGGTCCTCTCAATGCTCGTTTAGATTACTTCCATAATTGTTTTTGAACACTTGATTCACATTGAGTTTGTCATTCCTCTTTCATGTTGTTAGCTTATCTTCAAATCCTCTCTCCTTTAATTTCTAGTACGTGATCAAATTTGGGAGGTTTTACCTGAAAGTTTGTAGTAATATTCACATAGTACTTTCATAAATCTTCTTTCATGGGGGTGACGTCTAACTTGACAAATAGTAAGTTGTAAATTATGGTGTAAGAAAAGAGTAGCAATTCAAAATGTAATGGAAAATTGTTTCATTTGTGGAATCGTCTTTCATTTCAAGTCACATCAAGTGTTTCGTGGGCTCATATTTGATCTGCAAACTCAAATCTACATCCAAATTTATAAAAGGGAGTGAGGTAACATGGACACTGGAGGCACGTATGATTGGCACGTGTTCATTTCAGCGGCATTTACACATAGACGATCAAACCGTTTATTTTCTTCCCCATACGGTCGGAAGTGTCCGCACGTTCCAAACGTATTGTGCTCTCGAGAACAAACAAAGAAAAAGACAAAGTAAAATAACAAAAGGGATGGGAAGGCACCATTGTGCTCTCCTCTGTTGCTAGCATGCGGACATCTATTATTTCTCCAACTTTTTTCTCCACAAAGAATCAAGGAATAAGAATCAGGTCCAGGGTGTATGTCCTCCTGGTACTGAACTGACTGACATGGACAGTCTAGATCCGGCATTCTTCGGAAGGCTGGCAGGAAAGATTTGAGAATTTTCGATAGAAATTCGAAATTATGAATTTCGGCTGGCTTTTTCTTTCTCCATTTTGTCTGAGAGCATCACACCGACAAGTCTTCAGGTCCTTATAATTATGCATTAATTTTCAAAAATATTCCTTTTATTCATTATTTTTTATGATACTAATAAACATGATTTAAAATTTTATATTTTTAAAATATATACACTTATTTCTGAATTATATATTGAATGACACTATGATATCTTATGCACAATGATTACATAGAGATCATTGCACACATATTTTTTACTCAAGAGTAAATGAACCTCACAAATAACATGATTTCTTAGCAGGGTTAAGTGATTTTTATCTCAATATTAAATATTTCATTTGAATTGGATGCAAAATATTTTTTGAAATTTTGTTGTCTCTCAAGAAATGAAAAGAAAGGCATAAGATTCATTAAGTGATAACATGGATGGAATATTTTAAATATATTTTTTGTGAATTATACACAACTCCCAATCCATTATGATATTTTTTAAAACAATTATGGCATTTGAAATGATGTTATGTATATTTTTCATGAAGTGTAAAATTTACCCATCTTATTTAAAATTTAAAGATTACAATAAAATTAAAAGATTTTTTTTAATAATTTAAAGCAAATTATATCTTATATAAAATTATTATATAGATTTAAAATATTGAAAAAATCACATCTATATTAATATTTTTTAAGATAATATGTGCTCGTATGAATAATTTATAAAGCGTCTCTCGTATGTCGTAATAATACCTGTAAGGGAAATGATCCCGTATCGACGTCCCTCATATATATCTCCAAAATAGGTCTATCTGCGAACACAAATCGAGAAGATAACAAAGGTGCAACTAGTGCCCAACTCGCCAAGAATGCCGCAGCGCCGCCGCCTGGGCCCATCGATAATAAGCCTACCCCTCCACACGAGATTGGCAAAGATGTCTGTCTCCTTGCCAAATCTCCAGTCACACACTCGAATGTCCCTGGTCTGATGATGTCACCAAAGACGCCTATGATCCTCCTATCAAAGGCTGTCAAACATGATATGAATGTAGGTGAAGGAGGAATAGTGCGAAGAAGATAGGTGGGTCGACAAGCAATACTAGATGATAGTATACCAAACGCCACCTGCGGATCCCCTAGTAGAGGAAGGTTGTCTACATGCAAAACATCCTAGGCCAATGCAACGTCAAGGTAGCGTGAAACAAAATCCTCGACCCTA
Source organism: Marchantia paleacea (assembly GCA_014180765.2). Taxonomy (NCBI): domain Eukaryota; kingdom Viridiplantae; phylum Streptophyta; class Marchantiopsida; order Marchantiales; family Marchantiaceae; genus Marchantia; species Marchantia paleacea. Next base: position 7,110,865 of record MUAA02000018.1, read on the forward strand.
CCTGGCACTCCTAGAATATTAAGCCATCCGTCGATATCATACATCCCTATGGAAGCTGAAGGTGAGGCGGAATGCCCAAAGGAGACCAAGCCCTGCACTTTGACACCTTGACTCTCAAGCCTACAAGATGAAGCTCGGTAGTCAAGTAATCAAAGGCATGTCTAATATTGTCTACATGGCCCACAATGTGTGTATCATCCGCCAAGGAGGGGAACACACAACCGGGCACGGCCAAAGCAGCAGACACAAGAGCTCTGTAATGAGCCATGGCAAATAAGGCTCCCCCCCTAAGGATCTCCCTGTCGAGTGCCAGCGGCAGACTGTAGAACGGTGACTCCCTTCTCAGAAAAGCCATGCTGATAAAATAAAGAAGAATGTGAACCGTAGAAAGATCGTACAAAAGCAATGAGGCTTGATAGGGGTCCACTAGCCTCTCTTAGCTCTCTAAAAATGGATGCACGCGAGACGCTGCTCAAAGCGTTCTCAACGTCTACCTGCAAGACAACCCAATCCGGATGGATATCTAGAAGTGCTCTAATGCCCAACGATATTGCCTCACGCCTCCGGTGTGGCGACTCCAAACCGATGTGGACAAAGATGCTCCTGGAAGTGTGAGCGATGCCGCCAAGACAACGGTACGGTTGACTAATCACAATAAGACCTCTCCAATAGCAATCGTTCGAATGCCCCCAGTGTCCTTCTCCATTGCAAGAAGCCGACTAGCACCCCGAGCCTGACTAACTAACAACGGAATCTCCCCGTCAAGAATCGTTGCGCCCATTGAACAACTCCGTGAAACCACTAGAGGGATCGTCGCGCCCGAAAGCAATCTCGAAGATGCTCATATACCATCCCTGACAAACCCCTAGATGATAAACGTGGGGCACTGCATAGAGAATGAGCAAATAATGATCTGTCAAGACATAATGGCTCCTCTGGCTGATACCCAAGACCTCTAATGGTATCTCCTCCCCATGGGTGGATAGAGGGCGTGAAAGAGGAAATCGTCTCCTCAGTAGGACTAAGCCATGGACAAAGGATGAAGGGCCCAGGCGGCCACTGCTATACTCCCCTACCGCCCCAAGATCCTACACCGCCGCAATCGCTACCGAATCGAAGTATCATGTGACCGAACTCGACTCTAACCTATGTGGCCCCGAACAAACTCCTCCCCGCAATGTAGTCCAATCCTCCGCCCGGAATCACCGAAATCTAGCCGCCACCTCTCTATGTCCAAAGACGTCCCCCCTCTAGTATAACGTAGACACCATCGCGAAGTAATAAAAACAAAAACCATGCTAACTCGGGTCCATGGGATCGAGGCCAACCGACGAGCGGTAAGTTTAAAAGCACGCCTAGCCTCGTCATGCAAGAGCCCGAGGAAGCCTATGGAATAAACGTGGACATGGAAATCTAGTCTCAAAAGCCCTAGAATCGAACCTGCATGGGAAGCTAACCACTCCCACGACCCGACGGTATACCCGGAATGCTCAACGAAGGAGTCGATGTAATGTGCGTGTTCCCCGAAGTGACAAAAACCGATGTCGATGTGACCGTCCTCCTCACATGCGCATCCCAAGTGGTCCAATCATAATCTTTGTGCATCTTTCCCATGTGGGTCTTTACCCCTTGCGAGGTAAAGAGACAATGACACACCGGACATGGTGTATCACGCACCGCTTTTGGCGGTCCCATGAGAGAAAGTCAAGCTAAAGCTAGCACAAAGGGAACGATAAAGAAACCCAGCACTCCCTCATGTATCTACTCCCACCCGCAGAACCACAACCCCCCTAACACACCACCTCACGTTGGAAAATGCTAACTATGGAAACCCTAAAATCTAAAAATACTCATAACTTTTTATTCAGGTCTCCATAATTTTCCAACTAGGTTCCAATAGAACCAATGCAGGAAAAGGAAGAGATGAGAATAAAAAGAACCCGACCCATATGTCTAGTATAAGAAAAAATCACTCAAAATATAATCAAAATCCTAAAAAAATAAAAACACTCATATCTCACAATATCATTCTTCAATTTAGGTACCAATGGAACCCAAATTGAAAGACGAAGAGAATGAACTATTCACTCTCCATGTTTGCCAAAGTATGGCCACAGAAACTACAATATCAGTTCCCGCACCCACCCGCAGCCTCTCGCCCTCTCAACGCTCGGCTCTCCACGCGCTCCAACTCCCCCAAGTTTCACCAAGTTCATTCATAAAGAGAATGAGTATTTAAAGTACTCAACTTGAAGTTATTTTAACATAAGGTTGTAAAATTCTTTCACATGATGTGAGTATTTTCATGATGATTTTGAAAATGCTCACTTGAAAAAATAAAAAATTATCTAATGATATCAGAATTATCTAAGTTTAAGAATTTCAAGGGTCATGACTTCATTCAATTTGAGTTTAGACTTATCAAAGATAATGAATATTTAATTATTACAAAAACCAATATTTATATATTTCTTACCTCAAGTCATATTAATTTTGATAATTGAAAAAATTAATGAAAAATAATGATTGCAGAGAAAAAAAATCATATTTTATAATTTTTTAAGTTCAAAAATTTATCTTTAAAAAATTCAATATAAATATTTTAGAAAAAATTTATTTTTATATTATGAATATCTTTTTGAGTTATATTTGAAAAGTATTTTATTTTTAGTAAAAATATATTTGAATTTCTTCACATCAAATCATAAATTTTCAAAAAACGATTTGTTCAAATTTTTCATAAAATATATATGCTGTTATCATGTATGGTTAATAATTTCAATTATATATGATCTCATCATTTAAACATATAAAATTGTAATAGTATTGATTCACATAAACCCTCACATATTATTCCACAATAAAAACAAAATAGTATAAATATTAAATAAGTTCTACATTGTTTTTGAAAAAGGTTATATATATATATATATGTATTTCTATACATATTCTTTATGTAGAGACTTTATTTATGTATGTCACTTTTGTTTATAAATGTAACAAATTTTTTATTTCTAGTAAGATCAAATAACAAAAAAAATCATTTCTTTTACAAAAAATATTATCAATATTATTTTGTGTACAAACATAGTAGTATAAGATATTTGTCTAAATTTTTTTTCTCAATTCAAAGTAAATAAGTCTTTTATTATTATCAGAAAAAATTTAAAATAAAAAATGATTTAATTATTTTCAAAAAAAGAAAGTTAGATTTTAGAGGCACAAAATATAAACAAAAATCAAATTTAGTTAAATTTCAATGAGTCAATTATAAAAAAAATAAGAAGCAGGTATATAGATGATCTTAGTAGAAATTGTTATTTGGTTTGATTTACAAATATCCAAGAAATTTTCACATATTTTAAAGTATAAATATTTTATTTATTTTTTCCAAATTCAGTAAAATTACTTTTTTCATATGCAGAGTATGACATTAGTTTCAATTTAAACACGAAATACAACTTGATTTTATATATATATTTTTCAGATTAACAATTTATATTATTGGAATTCATTTAAAAAAGTTAATTCTTCATACATTATAAGTTATATTTTTATATACATAAATTTATATACAATATTATTTTACATACTTAATAGGATAATATTTTATTAAACCCTACTTAATCATCATTTAGTGGGTTCTTGAAGCGTCAAACACCCTCTTTCATCTAGTAGTTATCTTTTTGATGACCTTACTTCATGTCTTTACTTGTTTTTTTCCAAAATTAACTTACTTTAAAACTGAATAAACTAGACTTATGTAAACCAAGAATACATTTTTTCAATCCATTAAAATTGTCTATGAAATTCAATTGTACAATCTTAATAGCATCACAATGAGAAATATATCCTACTACACCTAACATATCCAAACTATATAGATCAGACTATCTACATACTACAAGACCATCCAAAGAAGTATCATCTTATGGATTGCACCAACTAATGCTCTATGTAGAGCAATGGATACATATTGACTAAAAAAGTCTTTACAATAAGCTAAACTTATGGATATTCTTTGTTGCCTAGTATGATAATCTTTCGCGCATTCTCTCACGAACATATCAAAGTTGGTATCCATAGCTCCATATAACTCTAAAGCTAGAGGAACAAAAAGTTGAACTCTCTTCTTAACTCTATACTTGGAGACGTCGGCTATTTACACTCCACTCGACGCCCATCCAAGAGGATGGATAATTAACCCCTCTAAAACACTATAATGCGTAGGAGCTATAAGCACAACATATGCAACACTAACATTGTACTCAAGAACCAAGTATAGGTATGCCCTAAACTGAGTGAACTTCAAGGCATACCAACACTCCCTCGATATGAGGTATCCACTGTCTTGTGTAATAACAAACACCACATCTCGAATGATATCATAGATAGCTATCATATATGTATGGACCCATGCAACATATAAAATAGTACCACACTCACATGTGAGTTATGAAGATGCACATGGGTGGAGCTAGCCAAGGTGAAACCTCATAGCTATAGAAAAGATAGATGGTGCTTGTCAAAAATCCATAATGCATGGTCCATCCAAGATCCATAAGCCGCATCATTGCTAGAACAAGAGCATAGACGAGCCCTTGTAGTACTATAAATAGCCAAATCCACTAAGAGAGGATGTAGAGAGTGTTAAAATTATCGGTCCATCAAGTTAGATTGTAAACCTCTAGTCTAATCGGTGGACAAAAAAAAAAAAAAGACGGAGCTCATATCGTCCCTCCATACGTAAAACATCTCTTATATAGGAGCTCATATTGTCCCTCTGGGCCTAAAACATCTCTCATTTATCATAACAGTACATGGAAAGAAAATGACCCCCATCCTTATCCCTCCCATACATTTAAAAGATGGGATTATATGCCATCACAAATCGGGAAATTAACAAAGGTGCCAAGAATGCTCAACTAGCAAAATTACTATAGATATTCTCTCATCCATGGATTATAACCCTACACTTCCATACGAAATAGTCAAAGATGTCTATATGTGTGCCAAGTCTCATGTCACACACTCAAAGGTTGGATGATATCACCAAAGAAAGACAAGCATGACACTAATCTCACAAGGTGTCAAATGTGATATGAACTTAAGTGAAAGAATACATGTGCTAAGTAGGTGAATGTCTAGTATTGCAAGACTTGAGTTTAACTAACATCAACTATGGATCCACTAGTATAGTAAGGTAATCTAAATGCAATAGCCAAGTAGCATATCCAAGTAGCATGAGATAAAGTCATAGGAGCCTAAGGCAATCACAGAATGGTTAAACTGTATGTAATATATTGGTAAGACACAGTAAAATAACAAAATGGATGTAATATACTCTATACGGAGACGTTTTGTGATCACAAATAGATAAGATCAACGTGTGTGATGCCAATTGTCTTAATTTACTGAAGAACATGGCATGAGCGCAATTTTTTTTTGGGAATTTACATTTACTTCCAATTAGTGGAGCACGTTTCTGTTCGAGCATCAGAGCGGCAGTGCATCTAGGTAGTCAGGGTGAGAATCTCCGCCAATTTAAGTGCAGTAGGTTGCTGCCGCATATCACTTCCTTCAGTCTCGACAGGGGAAATGGGCCCATCATGAGCGCCCATGAATGCATGCGGCGCAGTCCGGTCGCTCTATTTCGTATCTCCGGATATCACAGATCTCAGTCACCTGGCTCTTTTGCTGCTGCAGAGCTCAATTGGTGTACAGACACCATTCAGTAAAGGTATTCATATTCTTCGAAAAAGCTGAGCGACCATTACCGCGTAATTCGATCTGATTCGCAGGTTACAAAAAGGAACAACATTATATCTTAGGTACGGACGCCCAGCTTCGAGATGTTACTCCTCTTTCTTCATCCCAGAGGTTGTTTTTTATATCACCTCTAGAAACAATGTCTGGGGCCGCATGTAGCACCCCGCACGGATGCGAGTCAGCAGTGTATTCCCTTCCCATCCAAGATGCCCAGGGGTTCCAGGAAGCACTTGAATCCGATAGTACCGGGTTTTCGGGTTCAGAATCATAACGACCACAAGGAAGAAACACTCCAGTCTTATGTTCCTCACCTGCTGTGTCAAAGACGTGGCGAACATGTCACAGTACAAGTTTAAGGCATGGAGATGAAAGTCATCAGAACAAAACACATCTCAAAGTTATAAGTATTATTACCCTAGCGGCAGCTATCTCATACTGCCTATGAATCTACAAGTCACTCGGAACATGGGTAAAGCATGTGTGAATAAGGTTCCAGTCAGAGTTGTTCCCTAACAAGGCTGAAATTCCCAACAGATGCCTGTGAGACAGCATATAAAGGCCTTCAGCACAGGCTTCTAACACAACATCATTCCCTCAATTATCTGTATTCACTGCGGAGATAGTGACTTCTTGCAATCAGTCCATTCAGTGCTCAGACTTTAGCAGCTGCTCCTGCTCGACGCCGTGATCTTAAGCGGTCAGCATGTCGTACACCATCCGCGTGAGAGTGATCCAGACCAAGCCCTCTGCTTGGTACAGCATTGTGGAGAAGACCAACTGGCTCTATGGCGGAACCTGGAGCGAGGTGGATGGCGAGCAGTTCCTGAACATGGACGCGAGCGGCACGTCTGGCATGCTGCGCTTCAGGAACCCCGCGGGCGAATTCTTTCTGGTCGCTCTGGGAGTCCACAACTACAAGAGATGGTGCGATATCGTTGTGGACCAGAAATCTACTAACACCAGCGTGGAGATTCTGCCGACTTACTACGACAACGGGTCTAGGAACGAGATGCTGTGGAAGCAGCTGGCGAGCCTTGAGAAGAAAACGTCCAAGGGCGAGCACATCAAGGTTGACTACTACAAGGAGGACGGGAATACGTTGTACGCCACTATCACCATCACTTAAGCTTGGGACGGACACCAACAACGTTTGTGACGATGTTTTTCTGCTGATGGTGTTTAGTATGCTCTGGGCTCATGTGCCATGACTCACGCTCCGGTGCAGGAGTGCCGTTTTACACCTTAGGCATATGAGTTTGCGTTGAGAAGTAGCAGCTGGAGTTCGTGTTGGCATAAATCAGATGTCTGGAATAATATGAGCTGACGTTTGAGTAGTTGGCAGATTCCTCACACTCGTGGTAGCAACTAGCTGCTAATCAAGATGTGAGGACAGAAATCATGTCGTCGTGAGAAGCTTTCTCTTGAGAAAATGCAAGTAAAATGCGCGTATCGTTGTTGGTATATGTAACCGACTCCCCGGAATACACACAAGTGACCTTTTCATTTTGTTATAAAATGCATCAAAGTAGAGATCATTTTTGCTAACTTATGTGTTGGTTAAATTATGAAGAACTTAGTGATTTAAAGTGGAAATATACATTGGTAATCAAGCGAACAGTTTAATTTTTTCCCTTCTTGTTCTTTAGTTTAAATCGAAGCCCATACGAGGTGGGAGTCGCACAACACAAAATTGAATCCTGGGAATGAAGTGTCACTCGGTTCTAAACTCAATCACAATTCTTCGGGCATTGCACCCTACCACCCTTTCAAAATAAGAATAATATGATCATCCTAAGTAAATGATAAGAAACATATTCAAATTTATGGTTTAAGTTAACGACATACGAGAGACGCTTTACCACGGGAGGTACGACATGAGTTCCCATCTTTTTCCTCTTTGGCTACCGATTGGACTAGGGGTCTACAGTCTATCTTGATGGACCGACAGTTTTAGGAGGCTCTACATTCACTCTTAGTGGATCCGCCCATCCCTTGTACTACTAGAGCTCGTCTACGCTCTTGCTTGGGCAAGGGTGCGGTGCTCGTGGATCTTGGCTCGTCCATGCATCAGGGTTTTTCCGACTCGCACAAGCTACTTTCTCCACAAGCCCGATGAGGTTCCGTCTTGGCTTGGTTCATCCATCTACAATTTCATTACTCACATGTGAGTGTGGTATCACTTTAGATGCAAAGCAGGTGTTCATATGACTCGTTGTCCATTCGGAGGGCAGAGGATAGCTACCCATGATGCCATTAGGGATGTGGTGTTTGCTATGGCGTGGAGGGTGGATACCTCACATGGAGAGAGCGTTGTTATGCCTTGCACTAGACTAGGGTTAGACCGGGACACTGCATCGGGTCGGGAGGACCAGGTCACCGGGTCGATGTGGTGGTTACCGATCCTACTAGAGACACGGCCAGAGGGTGATCACCCATCCTCCCGGATGGGCGGAGTGGAGTGGAGGGGAGCAGCCAAGGTCTCCAAGTATAGAGGTATGCAAAGAGGTTACATCTTTGTTCCTCTAGCTTTGGAGTTATATGGAGCTATGGACACCGACTTTGACATGTTTGTGAGGGAATGCGCGAGAGCCTACCATACTAGGCGACATGGGGTATCACTCTCTTTAGCTTACTGTATAGCCTATTTTAGGCAACATGTTTCCATTGCTCTACAGAGAGCACTAGCTGGTGCAATCCATAGGAGAGCAATCACGTTAGGTGATGCTTCTTCGGATGCTCTGTTGTTTGTAGACCTTTTGACTTGGATAGTTCAGATATCCTAGGTGTTGTAGGACATATTTCCCAGTGTGATACTATTGGGGCCTAGCCCTATGTTACCGGTTTGGTTCCATTCTTGTACGATTTGATGGGGTCTTCCCATCCTTTTGTTATTATACTTCGTCTTTTCACTCGTTTTAGTTTATAGTAGCAATTCTAGGTTCATACTTCAAATCGCATAGAATTGAAGTGTGTGATTTTCGGATTTAGATTTGAGAGGAATACCTTCTTTATTTTAGATTGCATATAGGAATAATTTTTTATTCAGTACCATACTTCCAGGCTTGATTTATCTTTTTCATCAAAGATTGTTGATATTTGGCTCTCCATAACCCAATAATGAGTTCAGAAATAAAACATTCCCCAAGATTATCAAAAGATAAGATGGATAACAATCCGGTACTAAGTAATATAGCAAAAATGATGGGAAGGACCCATCACATCCTACAGGGATGAAACCATAAGGGTTAGATGTAGTCCTCAATAGCATCACAACTTGAATTATGTACTTCCTCACATAAGATATACTAATTACCTAACTCAAATCTCTACATAATATATCATCATTTGAAGAATCATCTAAAATGATTGATATTCTATGTATTGCATGTAAACAAAAGATACATGTTATTTATATTAAATTATAAAATATACTAAAAATAATAACAATTATCACTATACACTTTTTATGTAGAGTAGTATATTATATTTCGTAACCAATCTGATCATCTAGTTTAAATATACATCCAATTTGTCATGGGGAGTGAAGGGACATCGACACTGGTCGCACGCATGCGTGACACGAGTTCATTTTACCGGCATTTTACAGATGGCCGATTCATACGTGTATTTTCTTCCCCCACTATGTAGGAAGTACTTCCAACCGTGCCAAAAGTATTGTGCTCTCCTTTGTTGTTAACCTGCGGACAAGTATTTTATATCCACCTTTTCTTCGACACAAAATCAAGGAATTCCAATGAGGTCCAAGGTCGATGTCCTCCTGGCACTGATGTTACTGTACGTAGCCCGTCTTTGCTGAAGGCTGGATACATCACGTCTTGGAGACGGCTTATCGCTGAGCAGACCGCAAGATCCGCAAGACATATGTTGGGAAAAAAGGCCGTTCCTCTTTATTATTTCAAAAAAGATTTCATTCAATGAGCATAACATAATGGATGAGACTACCCCATCAGATGAATGATGATCATTACGAGATGAGTGATACGTACATCCAGCGCACAGAATAACAATGGCGAGTTCATTTGCATGCCCTTGAGTACGAGGGAGAAAATTTCGCAACTAATGTACCAGGTAGCAAATTGAATTGGATAGCAGTATGAGGGAGTGAATCTTTGTAGCAGTTTCAGAAGGCTTAAATCGAGTGATAGCATGCAGATCACTGCACGGATGTAGACTGTGCAAGAGCAAACGAAGCTCCAACGTACGAAGATTTATTATTGAAACGTTATGCTTTACAACCACCATTTATTTGGTTAAGAGAATATATAATCAAATTCTACTAGAAAAAATTCTGCCAACAATTTGTGCTGAGATCAACGTATGCCCTCAACCCTAATTTGTTTACGAGAAGAGTATTAAGAGATGTTAAGAAAAAAAAACCACAAAAACTCAAAGTCAAATATACTAATTATTGTCGTGAAAGATGATGCACTTATCTTCATATAATACCAGAAGTCATTGATATGCCGATTTTTAACTTTACTACAATTACAATGAGACAATCATAATAAAAAAAAAATCAAGCCTGGATATGCCTGTTCTCATAAGAAATTAATATTGATGATGTATATGCTAGAACTATCTATATCATTTTCACGCCTGTTGGAGTATTTCATATGTTCTCATAATCAATAAGATTGCATTTTTTCATGTGTATACGATGACATGAGATGTGTTTTTAAATATGTAATACTACATGGATATCTTGACACACTTGTAACTTCTGCCATGCTGCACAGCTATTCCAAGGTTTGAGTGCATATTACATATATTCTAGAAATATATAGCAGGGTCTTCTATCGAGAATTTGATCTTACTGTCATACATATTTACTTAATATGCATGACGAAAAATCAATCAAAGAAAAAAATGTCAACAAGATTTAGAAGAGAAATCAGGACAAACATTTTCAAATGTATTTTATTTTTTTTAACTGGTCTAGTGCTGTGAGTTAGCACAATTATGACCATGAGTTACAAATCAACGATATGGGTATAATCTTAAATTTGAGTGAGTTATTAGATTCAAGTGATTTATTAGAGTAAAAGTTTACTTATTCTATTCCAGTCATCTAACAATTACAATTTCGATGTACCTTTAGCAAGTTTTAATTTGCTGAAATAAATTTCAGTTTTTTAATGATATCGTAAAAATGCGTAAACTAATCCATGTAATATTATTACACATTTAATACACACTTTATGTCATTTTAAAAATATAAAAGTTCATGAAGTGTATAAGTGCAAAAGTGAAATCTACTCGTTAGTTTTTTTCGTTTATCAATGTAATCTTTTTGTACAGTATGTTGGACATGACCCCTTTATGCGATTTTTAGAATATTATACTTATAGTTGGTGTTTCAGTGAGCTCAGAACCAGAAAGTATCAACGCCAATCGTGTTTAATTACTGCATAACATGCCATGAACGCACATTTTTAAACGGAATTTTCATCTAGTTCCAATCAGACGAGCAGGTTTTTGTTCAAGCATCAGCACGGCCGTGGATGTAGGTCGTCAGGGTGATAACTTCCGCCCATTTCAGTGCAGTCGGTTGCTGGCGCGTATCACCCTGTTCAGTTTGGACAGCGCTAATGAGCCCATCATGAGCCGCCCATGCATGCATGCATGCGGCGCATTCCAGTTGCTCTAGTTTGTATATCCGGATATCCAGATATCAAATGCTCGGCTGGGTTTGCTGCTGCAGAGCTCCAGTTCGCTGACAGAGCATTTTCTGTAATGGTATCACATTCTTTGAATAAGCTGAGCGACCATTACCGCGTAATTCGATCTGATTCGCAGGTTACAAGTCAGGCACAACAATAATACATCATGTACGGAGGCCCGGCTTGGAGATGTTACTCCTCTTTCCAACATACGGGGCATACCAGTGCTGGTTGTTTTCGGTTTCACCTACAGAGATAACATGTAGCAGCCCGCCGAGTCCGACGTGCGGGTCAGCAGGGAGTTACACTTCCCATCCAATACTTCGAGGGATCACTTGAATCCTAAGGTACCCCGGTCTCGGACAGGTTGTAGATGTTCTGAGTGCTCTACGCGAACAGAGAGTGGCAATCGTTAGAATCCTCCACAAAGGCGTTCCAACAAGTTACGGCCATCGAGACAAGTTTTTACTTCCTCATACCCCAAAACTGTAACATTTAGTTCCTGATGCTCCGGGAGACCAGACCTTAAGTATGACCCCGGTATTCGCTCATGTTCTTGTGCTTCGAGCGTTTAGGACTGGACTGCGAAAGGTCAAACTGAAATTCGATTATTGTGAAGCCAGAAATGCAGTCTGTTACAAGCAAAGCTTGACTCAATAATCCAACAGAATTGCCATGAATACTACGCAACTACATCCTCGAAAACAGAATGCGAGAACCGCATTTTTCAGGACTACCCGACTCCGCAAAGTGCACTAGTTCTGCGTCAGAATGGAAATTGAGAATTCTGTGAGCGACTGAGCACCATGGCCGATCCTCGTCGATAAGAACGAGCATCTTAAAATCTTCCAGGTGTTCGTCAATCGTTATGAGCTAAATTGTTCTAGTAATGACTCTTCCCCAAAACGAAAGTTCCTTTTTCACTGACCGTGAGACGCCTGAACCGACTATTTGTCCAATCGGGGTACGAGGAAGTGTTTTTACGCTTAAATTACATAATAAAATTTTAAACGGCAACTTTTGATGCAGCCTAAGGATCTACGAGCTACTTGACACATGGGAAAAGCATGCGCGAAATGCTCCTGTCAGATTTGTTCTCTGAAAGGGCTGAAGTTCGCAAATGATGCCCGTGAGACAGTATATAAGGGCCTTCGGCACAGGCTTCTAACACAACCTCATTCCCTCAATCATCTATACTCACTGCGGAGATAGTGACCTTTTGCATTTAGTCCATCAACTGCTCAGACTTCAGCAGCTGCTCATCCTCGACGCCGTGATCCTAAGCTGTCAGCATGTCGTACACCATCCGCGTGAGAGTGATCCAGACCAAGCCCTCTGCTTGGTACAGCATTGTGGAGAAGGCCAACTGGCTCTATGGCGGAACCTGGAGCGAGGTGGATGGCGAGCAGTTCCTGAACATGGACGCGAGCGGCACGTCTGGCATGCTGCGCTTCAGAAACCCCGCGGGGGAGTTCTTTCTGGTCGCTCTGGGAGTCCACAACTACAAGAGATGGTGCGACATCGTTGTGGACCAGAAATCTACCAACACCAGCGTGGAGATTCTGCCGACTTACTACGACAACGGGTCTAGAAACGAGATGCTGTGGAAGCAGCTGGCGAGCCTTGAGAAGAAAACATCCAAGGGCGAGCACATCAAGGTTGACTACTACAAGGAGGACGGAAATACGTTGTACGCCACTATCACCATCACTTAAGCCACACCGACAACGTTTGTGACGATGGTTTGCTGCTGATGGTGTTTAGTATGCTCTGGGGTCCTGGCCCATGACTGCGTTGGTGTTCGAGTTCAGCTCAAGAATATAAAAGGCGTTGATATCTAACACATCTGTGCTCGTTTTGATTGTTTCATTGAGCAGTAGATACGTGCAGATGTCTTGATGAAGGTTGGTGTTGACGTTTTGTAGTTAGCAGCCCTTACGGCAGGTTTTCGGAAGCCTGGTAACAATTAGCTGCTAGCTGATAGCTGGCAATCAAGATGCAAGGAGAAGTATTTTTTGTTTCTCTTGAGACGCTTATCCTTCGGAAAATGTTCGTAATAAAGCACGTGTTCTTGTTGGTGTATATCGCCTATTCCTGGGATCTGTGGACGACCACAGAACTGAGGGTTGTGCATTTATCATAACTGCTTCATATTAGGAAACTAAATTTTAATGCTTCGGGTTGGAAGGAGCTTGTGATTTAAGGACGGAAATTAAGTAGAGTAGACCCTTTCTCTTGCGTCGTATACTTGTCGTATACATCCTCACGTGTTTCGTTGGCAATCGGCTCGTATCACAAGTGCAAGGGCCATACCGAACAAGAAAAGTAACATGGATTATTAACGCATGCATGTCTGAATCGTGTTCACCTCTGCGGCAGAAACAGACATTTTATGTATGTTCGTAGCACAGTTTCCGAATGAAGTTAGTACACAGGACGGCAATGCAGAGGATGAAGTGACTGTAACAGCATTCAAAAGTGTTGAGCTCAGGCAGATTGTAAGGGAGAACCTCGTGAACGAGGGACTTGGACCTGGTTGGGCGATCCCAGGGCAGTGCTGGGGTGTGAAGCGCCTGTAAGAGCCGAAATATGCCTTGAAGAAATGAAGATAGAAATAAACACAAAAGCAGCTTTCAAAAGACCATCAAGACCGAAATACGACTCTTAAAATAAAATACAAATAATCATAAATTCCATTCTGACTGTAGTAGTTTCGGCACCTGCGAAAATGATGTGGTCTCCATTGTAGTGATCACATCAGTTATTCTATATCCAAACCCTCAAAGCATGAGCACCGTGTCCAGGGTTGAGATCCTTCTTGCTCTAGAATTCGGGGTTGGATTGAACTGCATATAACTGCAGGGATGCAGTATGTGGATGAGCAATCGCAAGTTCCAAACCAGAATCATCACAAAATCAAAACCGACTAGAGAGGAGTGGTGGCCACCCTCCACAAATAATCTAAATACGATAAACGAGATTGATTACATGCAAAGTGTTGTGCCACTAGATGTTATGAGCGAGACCTATCACCGTTGGTGGATATGCAGACACCGTCTTCTGAATTCAGTGATGGCGCCGTCGAAATCCGTTTCGTCATCCATTTCATTCAAGGACCCGTGCTTACTCATACCTTCAGCTCTCAGATTCCTTGGCCATTTTGCGGTTGAAGAAGGAGGACCAAGGAGAAAAACTCCAACGTCAGTCGAAGCTGGTAATACTGGATATGTGTTACTGTGTATCCAAGGATGAAATCCTTTTCTTGGGTCAACTTCCTTCGACTACAGTAGGCTCTCAGCAGAGTCAGCACATCAAATTAATGTTGTCTAACCCATGTGCTGAAAGGACGGACATCCAGTCGTGGATCTTCCTCCTTGAGATCTCCTGGAAGGGGTGCACAAAAGGATTGTCGAATCCCTATCATCTTACGGAGACTTTACAGAACTGCATTCAAAGAACATGGACCTCCTTGGATAAAAATGACAACTAGCTCCGACGATAAAGCTGCCTTATTCACAAACTCAAAACTTAAACGTACGGAAATAACTGCAGTTGGTATATCTGAATGAATAACCCTGGTCCTAAGAAAAGAATGCAGTACGGGGAGCTGACCTTTCTTGTTTTGAGTGGCCCGTGATAATATCTGCCCAACACAAGGATCTCGTGCCTTGCAATAAAAATAATACACACAAAGACATAACAAGTATTATAATCGAGGAGCTATGACTTCTATTACAAGAAACCTCGGTAAACCTTTCACATTAACTTCATAGCTTTCGTCCACTTTATTTTTAGGTATCGGTTCTCAATCGTCTACTGTGGTTACCGTGTGCACTGTGTAAACGTCCTCATTACTGAACGTTACCAATAGATGAGATAGAACACAGTAACTACCTGTACACTTAATGATTATGGATATTCATTCTTATCTCCACACTAGCAAATTATAATCTCAAATGTAATATGTATTCAGAGAAAATTATCGTTTGTACAAGTACTTGTGATGCTAAATCATAACTTAAAGTTCAAGATTTTTTATAAGTATTTTTTTTATCTGAAGCTCATTCACATTTACAAACCCCATTAATCAAAATTATGATCGGAGTAGTAAGAGAAAAAAAATTGAAACATATCAAGTTTGAAAGTAAATAAAATAAAATTTGATTCAATGATAAAATAAGCCACACTTTCAACATGAAATCTATAATATGTTTTGAACATTTAACCTTTTATAAGTTAAATGTTTCGAAATTTAAGCATCTTCATGTAACATTGCAGCTTGACATGTGTCACAATCTACTATCCTCACTACATATATAACTCAAAGGAAAGCTCAAGAAAATGAAAATACTTAGGAATATGCCCACGGGTCATATTATCAAAAAAAAAGTTGGCCACAAGAGATGAAGTCATAAAAGATTCATCCAATGGAATAAACTTACAAGTCAATTCAGTTTTGAGGGAATGGGGTCATAAAATTAAAAGATCCTTTCAGAGTTGATGATTACAAGGATATTATTCCATAATACAATCAGTAGATCAAAATCTATCAAATATTACTGACAATAATATGGAAGATAATTTGATCATGTTGAAGGATTTCAAAAACCATGATTAGCTTTTGCTCCAACTTCACATATGTCTCTTTGTGTTATATTCAAACTTCTAAATGCCTTTCATTTTTATTTTTGAAAAATTTCTTCAAATAATCACTTTATAAAAATATAATATATGAATCTCAATATACAAAATTTATCATAAATTTGAATATTTTCTATAAAATGATTTAAAACTAAAAAAATATATTTTTAAATATTAAATATTAAAATTATAATTGAAAAATTTTATTATTCAAAATTTTTTAGAGCAAAAATTATTATCACTATCATAATCTTGTGATAGTCATGTAATACTAGACCTCAAATTGATTTCACAAACTTAAAGCCACAATAAATTTTCAAATCTCATTCAACAGACTAAAATTTGAATTTAAATATCAGTTTGCTATCTTATATATGATTATTGAATATGATCCCTCAAAACACCTTTAATATTTTAATCAAATAACATTAAAGATTTTTATTTCATTCTTGTAAGTTTAATATTATATGATGTTTCAATCTATTCACTTTAAATAATTATAATATTATAATAATACTACCAAATATACTTCAGGATTCAAATTTCACTTTTGTATTTTATATCATCATAATAAATGAAAAATATACTCAATGGACTCTATTTTTGTATCCATTTTATAGATATTTTTGTGAATTTGTCTGACTGATTTTCCAATTGGTAAATCACCTTCATTAATTTTTTAATACTCATTAAAAATTGCAAACTATTTGTTCAAATTCTCATAATTGGACCCTAAACCCTAAACCCATCCATCAGCCAGAGTCAGTTTCGGATAGTGATCTGTTGCAATCAGTCCATTTACTGCACATTTAGCAGCTGCTCCTACTCGAAGCCGTGAATATCAGCGGTCATCATGTATTACACCATCACGTGAGTATGATCCAGAAACATCACAGAATCCAAAAGGGGATGCCACGGGCTGTTAGCCATATTCGATCAAGAATCGAAAATGATGAACGATGAATGGCATCGACTATATGCAATCGTCATGGACGGAGAGGTCATCGTTACGTGATTATAAAAATGATGTCTTCCGAAAACGAGATTTGCGCCGTGGAATGAATAAACAAGTTTTTCAGAGAACCATGAAACTAGAACGAACACAGCAGAAACTATGAGCGTGTCAGCGGAGCAAGCGATTTGACAATTAGTAACTCATTTGGATAAGATTCATTTATAGAAACCAACAGGGTAGCTAGTGGTGCTAAGAATACCGTCAAAGTGGAGTCAATTTCGACTATGGGAAAACTGCATCTGAGGTGAAGTCCCTTTCGTCATCAATGTCGTCCAAGGACCCGTGCTTAGCCATACGTTCAGCTTCAGGATGCTCGGCCATTCTTGTAGTTTCAGGAAACAGAAATTGTAGATCAAGGAGATCATTTTTAGCGTCAGTCGAAGATGCATTAATTTTTCTAGTTGATGAATATGTTCATGTGCAGGCCCCGCTGAAGTGCTGTAAAGACGTCCTTGTGACTACAATTTGACGATTTCAATTTCCCACGTTCCGTAGAATCCTGTAGGCTCTCAGAGATTCAAGTTATCAAGGTCCTTCTACTCTAGTCCTTGTGCTGATTAAGGTACGTCAAGTCGTTGAGAATGCTACTCCAAACCTCCTCATTTCACGTGCAGAAAAGATTCTCAATTACAATCGGAACCTGACAGAATCGTACTCAGACAATATGGGTAAACTTGGAGACACCGCTCCATTCGCTGCCCCAATCCCAAAACTTTAACGTGCCCAAATATCTGCAATCAGTACAGCACGTGGAGCCAACTCTCCTCGTTTTCAAATGCCCGTTAAACTTCTGATCCACACAAGAATCTCGTGCGTACTAAATACTGAACACATCCACAAGAATGACGCACTTTAGAATCTGGCTGAACCTAGGACTTCTGTTGCGAGGAAGCTCAGTAGGTTACAAGTGAGTCTAGTCACTTCACGTCGGCCAATATAGCAACTATGTGAACGTTCGACGTTGTAGTAAAGGACGCAGTAAAATAACAAACCATAGGGGAAGACCCACCAAGTCTTACATGGACAAACCAAACGGTAACATGGGCTAGACTCAATAATGTAAAATATTTTTCTTATCAATTAATATATCATAATTATCAGAATTGAAATATATGGTTGGAGAGTTAAACAACATAATATCCCAATAATATCACCATAGGTAATATTATTGGTATCTTATTCTTTCACGAGTTATTATTAATATTATTATTATTTTTCCAAACGATGCCCATGAGGAAATATAGAAAGACAACTTGATTTCCCCCACGAGCTACAATTCATTGGAGATAGTGAGCCCTCGCAATCAATCCCTTCTAGTGGCGCTGTAGCATCTGCTCCTGCTCTACGCCGTTATCCTAAGAATGTTCAGCATGTACTCCACCATCCACGTGAGAGTGATCCCGACCAAGCCCTCTGCTTGTAGACATCATTTTTGCTAAAGTTATGTATTGTAATAGATGATGAAGAACAAAAGAAGTTAAACCCCAAAAAGCGGAAAGGCGAAGTATAATAACAAAAAGTATGGGAAGACCCCATCAAATCCTACAAGGATGAAACCAAACCGGTAACATTGGGCTAGGCCCCAATATTATCACACTGGGAAATATGTACTACAGCACCTAGGATATCTGAACTATCCAAGTCAAAAGGTCTACAAACAACAGAGTATCCGAAGAAGCATCACCTAACTTGATTGCACTCCTATGGATTGCACCAGCTAGTGCTCTCTGTAGAGCAATGGAAACACGTTGCCTAAAATAGGCTTTACAGTAAGCTAAAGAGAGTGATACACCATGTCGCCTAGTATGGTAGGCTCTCGCACACTCCCTCACAAACATGTCGAAGTCGGTGTCCATAGCTCCATATAACTCCAAAGCTAGAGGAACAAAGAGGTGACCTCTCTGCATACCTCTATACTTAGAGACCTTGGCTGCTGCCGCTCCACTCGCCGCCCATCCTGGAGGATGGGTGATCACCCCCTCTGAAATTGTGTCTCTGGTAGGATCGGTAACCACCACATCAGTCACAATGACCTGGTCCTCCCGAACCAAATACAGGTTTGTCCTAACCCTAGTCGGCTGCAAGGCATACCAATGCTCTCTCCATGTGAGGTATCCACCCTCCCGCGCCATAGCAAACACCACATCCCTAATGGCATCATGGGTAGCTATCCTCTGCCCTCCGAATGGACAACGAGTCATATGAACACCTGCTGCATCTAAAGTGATACCACACTCACATGTGAGTAATGAAGATGTAGATGGATGGACCAAGCCAAGACGGAACCTCCTCGCTGTGGAGAAAGTAGCTGGTGCGAGTCGGAAAGTCCTGATGCATGGTCGAGCCAAGATCCACGAGCCTTCACCCTTGCCCAAGCAAGAGCGTATACGAGCTCTAGTAGTACGAGGGATGGCCGGATCCACTAAGAGTGAATGTAGAGCCTCCTGAAACTGTCGGTCCATCAAGATAGATTGTAGACCCCTAGTCCAATCGGTAGCCAAAGAGGAAAAAGATGGGAACTCATGTCGTACCTCATGTGATAAAGCGTCTCGTATCGTATGTCGTAATAATACCTGTAAGGGAAATGATCCCGTATCGACGTCCCTTGTATATATCTCCAAAATAGGTGTATATGCGATCACAAATCGAAATTAAAGGGGAAACGCATTATTTTAAATTTTCAATAAAAGTTTAAAGCTCGCAGTCTTGAGGGTGATGATACGCAGACGAAATGACTATTTATCTAGGGGTAAAGTGTCACTCGGCTCAAAATTACCAAAAATCGTTAGTGCATGGCACCCTTACAATTTTTCTAAATAATGATAATATCTATCATTATAACAATATATTTATGTTGTTTGTTTAGTTGTGTGAGAAGTGTTTTGCAAAGAATAGGTGTGAGAAGAATAGATAAACTTGATTGACTAGGTTGTTGTCACCACCTTTCACGAGTATCTTTGGATTAGTTTAGAGTGGTCTTTTAAGACAAAAGAGCTTATTCTAGATTTGGAATCCAGTAGCTATGCTTGAAGCTAGAGCCATCTTATGAATCTTTCTCAATGAGCTCCAAAATGACTGCTCCATATGCTAGCAAGAGTTCATGAGAAAAGTTGAGAACAGTGTTCATATTATATACGTGATCTCGTTTAGAGAGGTTCAGACTAAAGAATATGGAGGATGCCCGCTTTGTGTCCGGACAAATAGGCTTCAGGACAACAAGTCTAAGGTGAGCAGGGCTGGAGATGCTCCAGATAAAGTCGTGATGTTTTTGTTAACAAGGGTACTCAAATGGTAGTGACTGAGAACATAATACAGGATTAGAGCTGAAAACAAAATAATCATGATGCAAAACAAATAAAAAAAAACCCGGAAATGAGAAGTAAGTAAATCCAGACTTCTAGTAAGCAATTTTAGAACTAGTTAGCCATTTTCCATAGAATATAATTCTAGTGATACTTATTGGATGTTTCAGTCACAAAGAATACAAGTGATACCAATACATTAGGAAATGATCAAACTCGATTTAAGTAGCAAATCATAACTTGATCGATAGCTCATATATTAGACTCAAAATTATAATCCAGTCTTAACCAAAGAGGTACTTGTCTTTGATTAATTGTGAGGTTTTTTAACAGAAGATACTTGGACAAATAACACTTGTGTGACTTAATTTGGATACACTGAACTTGAAATATGTTTTAACTCCAAAATATAACAATGTCAGAAAGTTAACACTAAGATATATATACAACTAGGAAGCGCAAGGCTTAAACGTGAGAAGGCTAAAGACATAATAACAGTGTAATGTTAAAGTAACACCGGAAGAGAATAACACCAAATCCAAAATAAAAGTTGACGGCATGTACTAATTGTAACACAAGTTAAAGCTTGAGCTTATATAGCAGGTCCTCTCAATGCTCGTTTAGATTACTTCCATAATTGTTTTTGAACACTTGATTCACATTGAGTTTGTCATTCCTCTTTCATGTTGTTAGCTTATCTTCAAATCCTCTCTCCTTTAATTTCTAGTACGTGATCAAATTTGGGAGGTTTTACCTGAAAGTTTGTAGTAATATTCACATAGTACTTTCATAAATCTTCTTTCATGGGGGTGACGTCTAACTTGACAAATAGTAAGTTGTAAATTATGGTGTAAGAAAAGAGTAGCAATTCAAAATGTAATGGAAAATTGTTTCATTTGTGGAATCGTCTTTCATTTCAAGTCACATCAAGTGTTTCGTGGGCTCATATTTGATCTGCAAACTCAAATCTACATCCAAATTTATAAAAGGGAGTGAGGTAACATGGACACTGGAGGCACGTATGATTGGCACGTGTTCATTTCAGCGGCATTTACACATAGACGATCAAACCGTTTATTTTCTTCCCCATACGGTCGGAAGTGTCCGCACGTTCCAAACGTATTGTGCTCTCGAGAACAAACAAAGAAAAAGACAAAGTAAAATAACAAAAGGGATGGGAAGGCACCATTGTGCTCTCCTCTGTTGCTAGCATGCGGACATCTATTATTTCTCCAACTTTTTCTCCACAAAGAATCAAGGAATAAGAATCAGGTCCAGGGTGTATGTCCTCCTGGTACTGAACTGACTGACATGGACAGTCTAGATCCGGCATTCTTCGGAAGGCTGGCAGGAAAGATTTGAGAATTTTCGATAGAAATTCGAAATTATGAATTTCGGCTGGCTTTCTTTCTCCATTTTGTCTGAGAGCATCACACCGACAAGTCTTCAGGTCCTTATAATTATGCATTAATTTTCAAAAATATTCCTTTTATTCATTATTTTTTATGATACTAATAAACATGATTTAAAATTTTATATTTTTAAAATATATACACTTATTTCTGAATTATATATTGAATGACACTATGATATCTTATGCACAATGATTACATAGAGATCATTGCACACATATTTTTTACTCAAGAGTAAATGAACCTCACAAATAACATGATTTCTTAGCAGGGTTAAGTGATTTTTATCTCAATATTAAATATTTCATTTGAATTGGATGCAAAATATTTTTTGAAATTTTGTTGTCTCTCAAGAAATGAAAAGAAAGGCATAAGATTCATTAAGTGATAACATGGATGGAATATTTTAAATATATTTTTTGTGAATTATACACAACTCCCAATCCATTATGATATTTTTTAAAACAATTATGGCATTTGAAATGATGTTATGTATATTTTTCATGAAGTGTAAAATTTACCCATCTTATTTAAAATTTAAAGATTACAATAAAATTAAAAGATTTTTTTAATAATTTAAAGCAAATTATATCTTATATAAAATTATTATATAGATTTAAAATATTGAAAAAATCACATCTATATTAATATTTTTTAAGATAATATGTGCTCGTATGAATAATTTATAAAGCGTCTCTCGTATGTCGTAATAATACCGTAAGGAAATGATCCCGCATCGGCGCCCCTCATATATATCTCCAAAATAGGTCTATCTGCGAACACAAATCGAGAAGATAACAAAGGTGCAACTAGTGCCCAACTCGCCAAGAATGCCGCAGGTGCCGTCTCGTCCATCGATAATAAGCCTACCCCTCCACACGAGATTGGCAAAGATGTCTGTCTCCTTGCCAAATCTCCAGTCACACACTCGAATGTCCCTGGTCTGATGATGTCACCAAAGACGCCTATGATCCTCCTATCAAAGGCTGTCAAACATGATATGAATGTAGGTGAAGGAGGAATAGTGCGAAGAAGATAGGTGGGTCGACAAGCAATACTAGATGATAGTATACCAAACGCCACCTGCGGATCCCCTAGTAGAGGAAGGTTGTCTACATGCAAAACATCCTAGGCCAATGCAACGTCAAGGTAGCGTGAAACAAAATCCTCAGACCCTACTGGCACTCCTAGAATACGTAAGCCATCTGTCGATATCATACATCCCTATGGAAGCTGAAGGTGAGGCGGAATGCCCAAAGGAGACCAAGCCCTGCACTTTGACACCTTGACTCTCAAGCCTACAAGATGAAGCTCGGTAGTCAAGTAATCAAAGGCATGTCTAATATTGTCTACATGGCCCACAATGTGTGTATCATCCGCCAAGGAGGGGAACACACAACCGGGCACGGCCAAAGCAGCAGACACAAGAGCTCTGTAATGAGCCATGGCAAATAAGGCTCCCCCCCTAAGGATCTCCCTGTCGAGTGCCAGCGGCAGACTGTAGAACGGTGACTCCCTTCTCAGAAAAGCCATGCTGATAAAATAAAGAAGAATGTGAACCGTAGAAAGATCGTACAAAAGCAATGAGGCTTGATAGGGGTCCACTAGCCTCTCTTAGCTCTCTAAAAATGGATGCACGCGAGACGCTGCTCAAAGCGTTCTCAACGTCTACCTGCAAGACAACCCAATCCGGATGGATATCTAGAAGTGCTCTAATGCCCAACGATATTGCCTCACAGCCTCCTGGTGTGGCGACTCCAAACTGATGTGGACAAAGATGCTCCTGGAAGTGTGAGCGATGCTGCAAGACAACGGTACGGTTGACTAATCACAATAAGACCTCTCCAATAGCAATCGTTCGAATGCCCCCAGTGTCCTTCTCCATTGCAAGAAGCCGACTAGCACCCCGAGCCTGACTAACTAACAACGGAATCTCCCCGCTCAAGAATCGTTGCGCCCACTGAACAACTCCGTGAAACCACTAGAGGGATCGTCCGCCTGAAAGCAATCTCGAAGATGCTCATATACCATCCCTGACAAACCCCTAGATGATAAACGTGGGGCTGTGCATAGAGAATGAGCAAATAATGATCTGTCAAGACATAATGGCTCCTCTGGCTGATACTCCAAGACCTCTAATGGTATCTCCTCGCCCATGGGTGGATGTAGAAGGCGTAAAGAGGAAATCGTCTCCTCAGTAGGACTAGCCATGGACAAAGGATGAAGGGCCCGTGCAGCCCTGCTATACTCCCCGGCCTGCCCCAAGATCCTACACCGTCGCAATCGCGCCGAATCAGAAGTATCATGTGACTGAACTCGACTCCTAACCTATGTGGCCCGAACAAACTCCTCCTGCAATGTAGTCCAATCCTCTGCCCGGAATCACCGAAATCTAGCTGCCACCTCTCTATGTCCAGCACGTCCCCCTCTAGTATAACGTAGACACCATCGCGGAAGTAATAAAAACAAAAACCATGCTAACTCGTCCATGGGATCGCGCGCCAACCGATCGAGCGGTAAGCGAAAAGCACGTCTAGCCTCGTCATGCAGAGCCCGAGGAAGCATATGGAATAAACGTGGACATGGAAATCTAGTCTCAAAAAGCCCTAGAATCGAACCTGCATGGGAAGCTAACCACTCCCACGACCCCGACGGTATACCCGGAATGCTCAACGAAGGAGTCGATGTAATGTGCGTGTTCCCTGAAGTGACAAAAACCGATGTCGATGTGACCGTCCTCCTCACATGCGCATCCCAAGTGGTCCAATCATAATCTTTGTGCATCTTTCCCATGTGGGTCTTTACCCCTTGCGAGGTAAAGAGACAATGACACACCGGACATGGTGTATCACGCACCGCTTTTGGCGGTCCCATGAGAGAAAGTCAAGCTAAAGCTAGCACAAAGGGAACGATAAAGAAACCCAGCACTCCCTCATGTATCTACTCCCACCCGCAGAACCACAACCCCCCTAACACACCACCTCACGTTGGAAAATGCTAACTATGG
Source organism: Marchantia paleacea (assembly GCA_014180765.2). Classification (NCBI taxonomy): domain Eukaryota; kingdom Viridiplantae; phylum Streptophyta; class Marchantiopsida; order Marchantiales; family Marchantiaceae; genus Marchantia; species Marchantia paleacea. The sequence continues at coordinate 7,135,692 of MUAA02000018.1, forward strand.
AAACCCTAAAATCTAAAAATACTCATAACTTTTTATTCAGGTCTCCATAATTTTCCAACTAGGTTCCAATAGAACCAATGCAGGAAAAGGAAGAGATGAGAATAAAAAAAACCCGACCCATATGTCTAGTATAAGAAAAAATCACTCAAAATATAATCAAAATCCTAAAAAAATAAAAACACTCATATCTCACAATATCATTCTTCAATTTAGGTACCAATGGAACCCAAATTGAAAGACGAAGAGAATGAACTATTCACTCTCCATGTTTGCCAAAGTATGGCCACAGAAACTACAATATCAGTTCCCGCACCCACCCGCAGCCTCTCGCCCTCTCAACGCTCGGCTCTCCACGCGCTCCAACTCCCCCAAGTTTCACCAAGTTCATTCATAAAGAGAATGAGTATTTAAAGTACTCAACTTGAAGTTATTTTAACATAAGGTTGTAAAATTCTTTCACATGATGTGAGTATTTTCATGATGATTTTGAAAATGCTCACTTGAAAAAATAAAAAATTATCTAATGATATCAGAATTATCTAAGTTTAAGAATTTCAAGGGTCATGACTTCATTCAATTTGAGTTTAGACTTATCAAAGATAATGAATATTTAATTATTACAAAAACCAATATTTATATATTTCTTACCTCAAGTCATATTAATTTTGATAATTGAAAAAATTAATGAAAAATAATGATTGCAGAGAAAAAAAATCATATTTTATAATTTTTTAAGTTCAAAAATTTATCTTTAAAAATTCAATATAAATATTTTAGAAAAAATTTATTTTTATATTATGAATATCTTTTTGAGTTATATTTGAAAAGTATTTTATTTTTAGTAAAAATATATTTGAATTTCTTCACATCAAATCATAAATTTTCAAAAAACGATTTGTTCAAATTTTTCATAAAATATATATGCTGTTATCATGTATGGTTAATAATTTCAATTATATATGATCTCATCATTTAAACATATAAAATTGTAATAGTATTGATTCACATAAACCCTCACATATTATTCCAAAATAAAAACAAAATAGTATAAATATCAAATAAGTTCTACATTGTTTTTGAAAAGGTTATATATATATATATATATATATATATATATATATGTATTTCTATACATATTCTTTATGTAGAGACTTTATTTATGTATGTCACTTTTGTTTATAAATGTAACAAATTTTTTATTTCTAGTAAGATCAAATAACAAAAAAAATCATTTCTTTTACAAAAAATATTATCAATATTATTTTGTGTACAAACATAGTAGTATAAGATATTTGTCTAAATTTTTTTTCTCAATTCAAAGTAAATAAGTCTTTTATTATTATCAGAAAAAATTTAAAATAAAAAATGATTTAATTATTTTCAAAAAAAAGAAAGTTAGATCTTAGAGGCACAAAATATAAACAAAAATCAAATTTAGTTAAATTTCAATGAGTCAATTATAAAAAAAATAAGAAGCAGGTATATAGATGATCTTAGTAGAAATTGTTATTTGGTTTGATTTACAAATATCCAAGAAATTTTCACATATTTTAAAGTATAAATATTTTATTTATTTTTTCCAAATTCAGTAAAATTACTTTTTTCATATGCAGAGTATGACATTAGTTTCAATTTAAACACGAAATACAACTTGATTTTATATATATATTTTTCAGATTAACAATTTATATTATTGGAATTCATTTAAAAAAAAGTTAATTCTTCATACATTATAAGTTATATTTTTTATATACATAAATTTATATACAATATTATTTTACATACTTAATAGGATAATATTTTATTAAACCCTACTTAATCATCATTTAGTGGGTTCTTGAAGCGTCAAACACCCTCTTTCATCTAGTAGTTATCTTTTTGATGACCTTACTTCATGTCTTTACTTGTTTTTTCCAAAATTAACTTACTTAAAACTGAATAAACTAGACTTATGTAAACCAAGAATACATTTTTTCAATCCATTAAAATTGTCTATGAAATTCAATTGTACAATCTTAATAGCATCACAATGAGAAATATATCCTACTACACCTAACATATCCAAACTATATAGATCAGACTATCTACATACTACAAGACCATCCAAAGAAGTATCATCTTATGGATTGCACCAACTAATGCTCTATGTAGAGCAATGGATACATATTGACTAAAAAAGTCTTTACAATAAGCTAAACTTATGGATATTCTTTGTTGCCTAGTATGATAATCTTTCGCGCATTCTCTCACGAACATATCAAAGTTGGTATCCATAGCTCCATATAACTCTAAAGCTAGAGGAACAAAAAGTTGAACTCTCTTCTTAACTCTATACTTGGAGACGTCGGCTATTTACACTCCACTCGACGCCCATCCAAGAGGATGGATAATTAACCCCTCTAAAACACTATAATGCGTAGGAGCTATAAGCACAACATATGCAACACTAACATTGTACTCAAGAACCAAGTATAGGTATGCCCTAAACTGAGTGAACTTCAAGGCATACCAACACTCCCTCGATATGAGGTATCCCTTGTCTTGTGTAATAACAAACACCACATCTCGAATGATATCATAGATAGCTATCATATATGTATGGACCCATGCAACATATAAAATAGTACCACACTCACATGTGAGTTATGAAGATGCACATGGGTGGAGCTAGCCAAGGTGAAACCTCATAGCTATAGAAAAGATAGATGGTGCTTGTCAAAAATCCATAATGCATGGTCCATCCAAGATCCATAAGCCGCATCATTGCTAGAACAAGAGCATAGACGAGCCCTTGTAGTACTATAAATAGCCAAATCCACTAAGAGAGGATGTAGAGAGTGTTAAAATTATCGGTCCATCAAGTTAGATTGTAAACCTCTAGTCTAATCGGTGGACAAAGAAAAAAAAGACGGGAGCTCATATCGTCCCTCCATACGTAAAACATCTCTTATATAGGAGCTCATATTGTCCCTCTGGGCCTAAAACATCTCTCATTTATCATAACAGTACATGGAAAGAAAATGACCCCCATCCTTATCCCTCCCATACATTTAAAAGATGGGATTATATGCCATCACAAATCGGGAAATTAACAAAGGTGCCAAGAATGCTCAACTAGCAAAAATTACTATAGATATTCTCTCATCCATGGATTATAACCCTACACTTCCATACGAAATAGTCAAAGATGTCTATATGTGTGCCAAGTCTCATGTCACACACTCAAAGGTTGGATGATATCACCAAAGAAAGACAAGCATGACACTAATCTCACAAGGTGTCAAATGTGATATGAACTTAAGTGAAAGAATACATGTGCTAAGTAGGTGAATGTCTAGTATTGCAAGACTTGAGTTTAACTAACATCAACTATGGATCCACTAGTATAGTAAGGTAATCTAAATGCAATAGCCAAGTAGCATATCCAAGTAGCATGAGATAAAGTCATAGGAGCCTAAGGCAATCACAGAATGGTTAAACTGTATGTAATATATTGGTAAGACACAGTAAAATAACAAAATGGATGTAATATACTCTATACGGAGACGTTTTGTGATCACAAATAGATAAGATCAACGTGTGTGATGCCAATTGTCTTAATTTACTGAAGAACATGGCATGAGCGCAATTTTTTTTTGGGAATTTACATTTACTTCCAATTAGTGGAGCACGTTTCTGTTCGAGCATCAGAGCGGCAGTGCATCTAGGTAGTCAGGGTGAGAATCTCCGCCAATTTAAGTGCAGTAGGTTGCTGCCGCATATCACTTCCTTCAGTCTCGACAGGGGAAATGGGCCCATCATGAGCGCCCATGAATGCATGCGGCGCAGTCCGGTCGCTCTATTTCGTATCTCCGGATATCACAGATCTCAGTCACCTGGCTCTTTTGCTGCTGCAGAGCTCCAATTGGTGTACAGACACCATTCAGTAAAGGTATTCATATTCTTCGAAAAAGCTGAGCGACCATTACCGCGTAATTCGATCTGATTCGCAGGTTACAAAAAGGAACAACATTATATCTTAGGTACGGACGCCCAGCTTCGAGATGTTACTCCTCTTTCTTCATCCCAGAGGTTGTTTTTTATATCACCTCTAGAAACAATGTCTAGGGCCGCATGTAGCACCCCGCACGGATGCGAGTCAGCAGTGTATTCCCTTCCCATCCAAGATGCCCAGGGGTTCCAGGAAGCACTTGAATCCGATAGTACCCGGGTTTTCGGGTTCAGAATCATAACGACCACAAGGAAGAAACACTCCAGTCTTATGTTCCTCACCTGCTGTGTCAAAGACGTGGCGAACATGTCACAGTACAAGTTTAAGGCATGGAGATGAAAGTCATCAGAACAAAACACATCTCAAAGTTATAAGTATTATTACCCTAGCGGCAGCTATCTCATACTGCCTATGAATCTACAAGTCACTCGGAACATGGGTAAAGCATGTGTGAATAAGGTTCCAGTCAGAGTTGTTCCCTAACAAGGCTGAAATTCCCAACAGATGCCTGTGAGACAGCATATAAAGGCCTTCAGCACAGGCTTCTAACACAACATCATTCCCTCAATTATCTGTATTCACTGCGGAGATAGTGACTTCTTGCAATCAGTCCATTCAGTGCTCAGACTTTAGCAGCTGCTCCTGCTCGACGCCGTGATCTTAAGCGGTCAGCATGTCGTACACCATCCGCGTGAGAGTGATCCAGACCAAGCCCTCTGCTTGGTACAGCATTGTGGAGAAGACCAACTGGCTCTATGGCGGAACCTGGAGCGAGGTGGATGGCGAGCAGTTCCTGAACATGGACGCGAGCGGCACGTCTGGCATGCTGCGCTTCAGGAACCCCGCGGGCGAATTCTTTCTGGTCGCTCTGGGAGTCCACAACTACAAGAGATGGTGCGATATCGTTGTGGACCAGAAATCTACTAACACCAGCGTGGAGATTCTGCCGACTTACTACGACAACGGGTCTAGGAACGAGATGCTGTGGAAGCAGCTGGCGAGCCTTGAGAAGAAAACGTCCAAGGGCGAGCACATCAAGGTTGACTACTACAAGGAGGACGGGAATACGTTGTACGCCACTATCACCATCACTTAAGCTTGGGACGGACACCAACAACGTTTGTGACGATGTTTTTCTGCTGATGGTGTTTAGTATGCTCTGGGCTCATGTGCCATGACTCACGCTCCGGTGCAGGAGTGCCGTTTTACACCTTAGGCATATGAGTTTGCGTTGAGAAGTAGCAGCTGGAGTTCGTGTTGGCATAAATCAGATGTCTGGAATAATATGAGCTGACGTTTGAGTAGTTGGCAGATTCCTCACACTCGTGGTAGCAACTAGCTGCTAATCAAGATGTGAGGACAGAAATCATGTCGTCGTGAGAAGCTTTCTCTTGAGAAAATGCAAGTAAAATGCGCGTATCGTTGTTGGTATATGTAACCGACTCCCCGGAATACACACAAGTGACCTTTTCATTTTGTTATAAAATGCATCAAAGTAGAGATCATTTTTGCTAACTTATGTGTTGGTTAAATTATGAAGAACTTAGTGATTTAAAGTGGAAATATACATTGGTAATCAAGCGAACAGTTTAATTTTTTCCCTTCTTGTTCTTTAGTTTAAATCGGAAGCCCGCACGAGGTGGGAGTCGCACAACACAAAATTGAATCCTGGGAATGAAGTGTCACTCGGTTCTAAACTCAATCACAATTCTTCGGGCATTGCACCCTACCACCCTTTCAAAATAAGAATAATATGATCATCCTAAGTAAATGATAAGAAACATATTCAAATTTATGGTTTAAGTTAACGACATACGAGAGACGCTTTACCACGGGAGGTACGACATGAGTTCCCATCTTTTTCCTCTTTGGCTACCGATTGGACTAGGGGTCTACAGTCTATCTTGATGGACCGACAGTTTTAGGAGGCTCTACATTCACTCTTAGTGGATCCGCCCATCCCTTGTACTACTAGAGCTCGTCTACGCTCTTGCTTGGGCAAGGGTGCAGGCTCGTGGATCTTGGCTCGTCCATGCATCAGGGTTTTCCGACTCGCACAAGCTACTTTCTCCACAGCGATGAGGTTCCGTCTTGGCTTGGTTCATCCATCTACAATTTCATTACTCACATGTGAGTGTGGTATCACTTTAGATGCAGCAGGTGTTCATATGACTCGTTGTCCATTCGGAGGGCAGAGGATAGCTACCCATGATGCCATTAGGGATGTGGTGTTTGCTATGGCGCGGGAGGGTGGATACCTCACATGGAGAGAGCGTTGTTATGCCTTGCAGTCGACTAGGGTTAGGGCAGACCTGTACTGGGTCGGGAGGACCAGGTCACTGTGGCTGATGTGGTGGTTACCGATCCTACTAGAGACACAGTTTCAGAGGGGGTGATCACCCATCCTCCAGGATGGGCGGCGAGTGGAGCGGCAGCAGCCAAGGTCTCCAAGTATAGAGGTATGCAAAGAGGTTACATCTTTGTTCCTCTAGCTTTGGAGTTATATGGAGCTATGGACACCGACTTTGACATGTTTGTGAGGGAATGCGCGAGAGCCTACCATACTAGGCGACATGGGGTATCACTCTCTTTAGCTTACTGTATAGCCTATTTTAGGCAACATGTTTCCATTGCTCTACAGAGAGCACTAGCTGGTGCAATCCATAGGAGAGCAATCACGTTAGGTGATGCTTCTTCGGATGCTCTGTTGTTTGTAGACCTTTTGACTTGGATAGTTCAGATATCCTAGGTGTTGTAGGACATATTTCCCAGTGTGATACTATTGGGGCCTAGCCCTATGTTACCGGTTTGGTTCCATTCTTGTACGATTTGATGGGGTCTTCCCATCCTTTTGTTATTATACTTCGTCTTTTCACTCGTTTTAGTTTATAGTAGCAATTCTAGGTTCATACTTCAAATCGCATAGAATTGAAGTGTGTGATTTTCGGATTTAGATTTGAGAGGAATACCTTCTTTATTTTAGATTGCATATAGGAATAATTTTTTATTCAGTACCATACTTCCAGGCTTGATTTATCTTTTTCATCAAAGATTGTTGATATTTGGCTCTCCATAACCCAATAATGAGTTCAGAAATAAAACATTCCCCAAGATTATCAAAAGATAAGATGGATAACAATCCGGTACTAAGTAATATAGCAAAAATGATGGGAAGGACCCATCACATCCTACAGGGATGAAACCATAAGGGTTAGATGTAGTCCTCAATAGCATCACAACTTGAATTATGTACTTCCTCACATAAGATATACTAATTACCTAACTCAAATCTCTACATAATATATCATCATTTGAAGAATCATCTAAAATGATTGATATTCTATGTATTGCATGTAAACAAAAGATACATGTTATTTATATTAAATTATAAAATATACTAAAAATAATAACAATTATCACTATACACTTTTTATGTAGAGTAGTATATTATATTTCGTAACCAATCTGATCATCTAGTTTAAATATACATCCAATTTGTCATGGGGAGTGAAGGGACATCGACACTGGTCGCACGCATGCGTGACACGAGTTCATTTTACCGGCATTTTACAGATGGCCGATTCATACGTGTATTTTCTTCCCCCACTATGTAGGAAGTACTTCCAACCGTGCCAAAAGTATTGTGCTCTCCTTTGTTGTTAACCTGCGGACAAGTATTTTATATCCACCTTTTCTTCGACACAAAATCAAGGAATTCCAATGAGGTCCAAGGTCGATGTCCTCCTGGCACTGATGTTACTGTACGTAGCCCGTCTTTGCTGAAGGCTGGATACATCACGTCTTGGAGACGGCTTATCGCTGAGCAGACCGCAAGATCCGCAAGACATATGTTGGGAAAAAAGGCCGTTCCTCTTTATTATTTCAAAAAAGATTTCATTCAATGAGCATAACATAATGGATGAGACTACCCCATCAGATGAATGATGATCATTACGAGATGAGTGATACGTACATCCAGCGCACAGAATAACAATGGCGAGTTCATTTGCATGCCCTTGAGTACGAGGGAGAAAAATTTCGCAACTAATGTACCAGGTAGCAAATTGAATTGGATAGCAGTATGAGGGAGTGAATCTTTGTAGCAGTTTCAGAAGGCTTAAATCGAGTGATAGCATGCAGATCACTGCACGGATGTAGACTGTGCAAGAGCAAACGAAGCTCCAACGTACGAAGATTTATTATTGAAACGTTATGCTTTACAACCACCATTTATTTGGTTAAGAGAATATATAATCAAATTCTACTAGAAAAAATTCTGCCAACAATTTGTGCTGAGATCAACGTATGCCCTCAACCCTAATTTGTTTACGAGAAGAGTATTAAGAGATGTTAAGAAAAAAAACCACAAAAACTCAAAGTCAAATATACTAATTATTGTCGTGAAAGATGATGCACTTATCTTCATATAATACCAGAAGTCATTGATATGCCGATTTTTAACTTTACTACAATTACAATGAGACAATCATAATAAAAAAAAATCAAGCCTGGATATGCCTGTTCTCATAAGAAATTAATATTGATGATGTATATGCTAGAACTATCTATATCATTTTCACGCCTGTTGGAGTATTTCATATGTTCTCATAATCAATAAGATTGCATTTTTTCATGTGTATACGATGACATGAGATGTGTTTTTAAATATGTAATACTACATGGATATCTTGACACACTTGTAACTTCTGCCATGCTGCACAGCTATTCCAAGGTTTGAGTGCATATTACATATATTCTAGAAATATATAGCAGGGTCTTCTATCGAGAATTTGATCTTACTGTCATACATATTTACTTAATATGCATGACGAAAAATCAATCAAAGAAAAAAATGTCAACAAGATTTAGAAGAGAAATCAGGACAAACATTTTCAAATGTATTTTATTTTTTTTAACTGGTCTAGTGCTGTGAGTTAGCACAATTATGACCATGAGTTACAAATCAACGATATGGGTATAATCTTAAATTTGAGTGAGTTATTAGATTCAAGTGATTTATTAGAGTAAAAGTTTACTTATTCTATTCCAGTCATCTAACAATTACAATTTCGATGTACCTTTAGCAAGTTTTAATTTGCTGAAATAAATTTCAGTTTTTTAATGATATCGTAAAAATGCGTAAACTAATCCATGTAATATTATTACACATTTAATACACACTTTATGTCATTTTAAAAATATAAAAGTTCATGAAGTGTATAAGTGCAAAAGTGAAATCTACTCGTTAGTTTCTTTCGTTTATCAATGTAATCTTTTGTACAGTATGTTGGACATGACCCCTTTATGCGATTTTTAGAATATTATACTTATAGTTGGTGTTTCAGTGAGCTCAGAACCAGAAAGTATCAACGCCAATCGTGTTTAATTACTGCATAACATGCCATGAACGCACATTTTTAAACGGAATTTTCATCTAGTTCCAATCAGACGAGCAGGTTTTTGTTCAAGCATCAGCACGGCCGTGGATGTAGGTCGTCAGGGTGATAACTTCCGCCCATTTCAGTGCAGTCGGTTGCTGGCGCGTATCACCCTGTTCAGTTTGGACAGCGCTAATGAGCCCATCATGAGCCGCCCATGCATGCATGCATGCGGCGCATTCCAGTTGCTCTAGTTTGTATATCCGGATATCCAGATATCAAATGCTCGGCTGGGTTTGCTGCTGCAGAGCTCCAGTTCGCTGACAGAGCATTTTCTGTAATGGTATCACATTCTTTGAATAAGCTGAGCGACCATTACCGCGTAATTCGATCTGATTCGCAGGTTACAAGTCAGGCACAACAATAATACATCATGTACGGAGGCCCGGCTTGGAGATGTTACTCCTCTTTCCAACATACGGGGCATACCAGTGCTGGTTGTTTTCGGTTTCACCTACAGAGATAACATGTAGCAGCCCGCCGAGTCCGACGTGCGGGTCAGCAGGGAGTTACACTTCCCATCCAATACTTCGAGGGATCACTTGAATCCTAAGGTACCCCGGTCTCGGACAGGTTGTAGATGTTCTGAGTGCTCTACGCGAACAGAGAGTGGCAATCGTTAGAATCCTCCACAAAGGCGTTCCAACAAGTTACGGCCATCGAGACAAGTTTTTACTTCCTCATACCCCCAAAACTGTAACATTTAGTTCCTGATGCTCCGGGAGACCAGACCTTAAGTATGACCCCGGTATTCGCTCATGTTCTTGTGCTTCGAGCGTTTAGGACTGGACTGCGAAAGGTCAAACTGAAATTCGATTATTGTGAAGCCAGAAATGCAGTCTGTTACAAGCAAAGCTTGACTCAATAATCCAACAGAATTGCCATGAATACTACGCAACTACATCCTCGAAAACAGAATGCGAGAACCGCATTTTTCAGGACTACCCGACTCCGCAAAGTGCACTAGTTCTGCGTCAGAATGGAAATTGAGAATTCTGTGAGCGACTGAGCACCATGGCCGATCCTCGTCGATAAGAACGAGCATCTTAAAATCTTCCAGGTGTTCGTCAATCGTTATGAGCTAAATTGTTCTAGTAATGACTCTTCCCCAAAACGAAAGTTCCTTTTTCACTGACCGTGAGACGCCTGAACCGACTATTTGTCCAATCGGGGTACGAGGAAGTGTTTTTTACGCTTAAATTACATAATAAAATTTTAAACGGCAACTTTTTGATGCAGCCTAAGGATCTACGAGCTACTTGACACATGGGAAAAGCATGCGCGAAATGCTCCTGTCAGATTTGTTCTCTGAAAGGGCTGAAGTTCGCAAATGATGCCCGTGAGACAGTATATAAGGGCCTTCGGCACAGGCTTCTAACACAACCTCATTCCCTCAATCATCTATACTCACTGCGGAGATAGTGACCTTTTGCATTTAGTCCATCAACTGCTCAGACTTCAGCAGCTGCTCCTCCTCGACGCCGTGATCCTAAGCTGTCAGCATGTCGTACACCATCCGCGTGAGAGTGATCCAGACCAAGCCCTCTGCTTGGTACAGCATTGTGGAGAAGGCCAACTGGCTCTATGGCGGAACCTGGAGCGAGGTGGATGGCGAGCAGTTCCTGAACATGGACGCGAGCGGCACGTCTGGCATGCTGCGCTTCAGAAACCCCGCGGGGGAGTTCTTTCTGGTCGCTCTGGGAGTCCACAACTACAAGAGATGGTGCGACATCGTTGTGGACCAGAAATCTACCAACACCAGCGTGGAGATTCTGCCGACTTACTACGACAACGGGTCTAGGAACGAGATGCTGTGGAAGCAGCTGGCGAGCCTTGAGAAGAAAACGTCCAAGGGCGAGCACATCAAGGTTGACTACTACAAGGAGGACGGAAATAAGTTGTACGCCACTATCACCATCACTTAAGCTTGGGACGGACACCAACATCGTTTGTGACGATGGTTTGCTGCTGATGGTCTTTCGTATGCATGGGCTCCTGGCCCATGACTGCGTCGGTGTTCGAGTTCAACTCAAGAATACAAAATCGCGTTGATATTTAACACATCAGTGTTCGTGTGCCGTGTTGCATTGAGCAGTAGATACGTGCAGATGTCTTGATGAAGGCTAGCGTTGACGTTATTGTAGTTGGCAGCCCTAACGGCAGGTCTTTGGACTCCTGGTACCAATTAGCTGCTAGCTGATAGCTGGTAATCAAAATGTAAGGACGAGTATTTTGTGTCTCTCTTGAGAGGCTCGTGCTTCGGAAAATGTACGTAATAAAGCATGGAGTTTTGTGATCACCAGTTCCTGGGACCTGTGGACGGCGACAGAAGACTTAGCGAGGATTATGGAATATCAGAACAATTACTGCTTCAAATAAGTGGTCGACTTCCTCAAGTTGCGGGCTGGAAAGAACAAGGTGATTTGCTGAAGAAAGATTCAATGGAGTACCTCACCAAATGCTACGACGCATATATAAATATAAATATATATATATATATCTCACAATTTTGGAAAGGAATAATGTAGCTAGAGGGGCATGTCTCAGCTAATATTTGACGCCATCAGCTAACGTCTCCAACTCTTAATTAGTCTCTGTTTCCAAGTTCTGTTTTATGATTACATTCAGAGGAATTTACATTTGCATCTTCAAAAGAACAGTAGACGCAGAAGTAAATTTCCAGGACGCAATCGCACTTATCTAAGCTCTATCACCAATCAGGTCGAAAACAACGGATTCATCTACTTTGAGGCTACAGAGGAACTTGCACCCGAACTATACTCTGCCAAACTGGTCCTGGACGCAAGGATTAAACCATATGTCCCAGTTGAAATCCCAGCCCAATGGCAGACAACATGTCACACTTTGCACAGGTTTACGTAAGAATGAGGTCACATGTTTTCAGCGTCAGCTCAGATCCACATTGGAGTCCATGACAGGTATCTGCAAGAACAAACACTTTTGAAGCGAGAGAAGGAAAACGCATTTGAGTTGTCAAAGGTTTATGACTGCAAGCAAACGGTTGATCATGAATACTATCTGTTTGTAATGACGGTCACTTCAGTCGCGAAACGTACTGCGGAAGAATAATGAACGGAGAAATTAGTCAGTATCACTGGCAAGGTCAGCTGTGGGTTCGTATCTGACATAGAGCATTGACTCCGATAACGTCGAACGACTGCCTGATCAATCATAATTGAACCACTGAGAAAGTTGGCAGAAAATGAGCCTACGAAGTGTTTGAGAATTGGCGTGATCGCCATACAAAACTGGGTCGAAGAACCTGCGTTGTCATCTAGTTCATGATGCCAGATTTCATCAATTTATCGTTAATAGAAAACTACCACAAGGGTCGTGGCTGTAATTTGCATGATACGCCTTCATGTCAATTTTGGTTGTAAGATTTGTATCGTTCAAATGAGACAGCTGTAAATTTCCGTCTTCGCATTCCTGTTGTCACTTCAACATGAGTTGGCACGTAAATTGGATGTAATCAGCCGCCCTCGCTCCGTTGGTAGGAGTGCGCAAGGCTGTCGACCTTGTTGTGAGAGATTCCAGCTCTTGCGTGGAGACAATATTCTCTCAATTTCTTGCTTATTATCATGGTGTCGGCTGTGAGTTTTGGGCATTCACCCGTCAGGCATGAGAGAAACACTAAGGAAAAGGTCTTCGTTTGACATTTTAACAGCAAAGGGAGGCAAGATCATGACCTCTAGCTGGTCAAGGAAATGAAGAGAAAAGATTGCCAAGATGTGTCCAAGCCGATGCACATAAGCGCCAAATCAGGAGGCGTCTCCAATATAAACGGTGCGAATAGGACTTTGATAAGGACATCTCCACGCATTTGTTGCCTCAGCATGGTAATGCGGTGTGTGTCTGTGTCTGTCTGCATCCAGGTAGGTGAAGTGTTTCTGTTGAGTTCATAGGACGAGAATTTGGATGAGGCGCTTTGCAACCCATATGCTTGAGAGGAACCGAAGTTGGCTTCCAATTCTGGACTGTCTCCGACCAAAATGACAAAGTCCCTACAAAACGCTCAATTGCTGACCTGCGGACATGAATTCAGGAGCATACTACAGTCATTTCTAGGCCAACCGTTTTCCCTGTTCAACGCCTCTGGTCCGGCAACTCTCCAAATCCGAAAGATTGTATATTGTCAATCATGACCGACCGCTGTATTTGATAGCAGGTTTCACCATGCTATTTTCTTGTGAAATGAATTGTTTCGATACCTTGAGTCGACAGGCATGGGACGAAGAGACATGGAATGGAAAGAGATTGCAACAGTGATGGCAAAAGTATATCGAGGTCAAGCATAGTGTGGTCAAAGTTCTCCAGTTCATGACAGGGTGGTTCACATCCTATCACTCAAACTATCTGAGAAAATAGCTCATGTTGGCTGGAAAGGGATCCCTCAATGCTTGTGGAAGGTCCCAGTGTTGAAACATCAGCCAGGGCCCTCAAAGATTGAGAGGATCAAAACTTAAACAAACTTCGTGAATGCAGATACAGTGCAAATTTAAGGTTTTAACTTGAGTCTTGTGTGAACTTTTTACCTCCTGCCGATGAACCTACAGAGCATCGGATAAGAGTTTAGAGTACAGAAGACTGAAGAAGGACCCACCGAATCGCCAGATCTCAGATTACATAATCGAATTCATGCTCTGGCTTTACTAGGATACACTTTTTATACCAAAGAAGGATTGTCCATGACCTTACAAGAAGACCACACGAGACTTCATACGACCGTGGTCAAGACCAGCAACATTAAGGCGATTGTTATCGCCAATACCTTTGATGGGTGACTCCATTGGAATTGCGCTTGAGTAACTCATGCAGATGTACCTAAGAGACACGAGATGCAAACCCAGGAACGGCAAAATCCGGCATATTCTTGATTTCAATGGAGGTCGAACTACCTCTATTGGCCATGAAATGAAGAGGATTCAGGAACGCACAAAATGTCTAAATGATAAAAGTTCAGAACTTATGATAAATGAATTTACGAGGACTGTTCATTATGCTCTCATCCTTCGATTCCGAAAGTAATGAGAGTAATTTGAAACTCAATCGACAGGACAAGGGTTGCATTTTCTCGACTCATCCCTTGCTACTGACGGGCACTCATATGTGATGTCCAGACATAGACACAAACTGCAAACTTAGGAAGGTGTGGAATGGTTCGCTTTACAATAGAATCCTACTCTATCCGTGAACGTCACAGTATATCATTTCTAGAGCTAGAAAGGAATTGTGTTCATTGATGACCTAGGACGTTCCTCTCCAACGAGCGTGGTGTAGATCCGCGTGCGGATCTACACCACGCTCTTCCAAGTACTCACCATCTAATACACATGGTCCTCGATTCCCTCAGCGGCTAAAAATAATAGTGATTGTTACGTTACAGGTACAAGTCTTTTTCATCCAGCTTCTGTGCTCGTCTCTCTCTCTCATACTGTTCCTTGGTTCGAACTGGTCTTGAAGGTTCCCTCTCTTCGATTATCTTGTCATCTTGGTAGTCCATCTCAAACTCGTCAGCCGGAAACAGTCTTGACTGCTTCTCCGGAGCACGGCTTTTCACGGCCTTCCCCCACTTTGAACTGTTTCTATTTGTAGAATTTTCTTCCAAATAAAGTTTTCCACGTCCGACATCAGCTATTCCCTGCAAACTCATTTAGATTCAAGTAAGCATGAGATCCCGTCAGTGGCTTGTTATTGCTGCTTAAAAAATACAAAAGGTATCTGCCATGACAACGATGAAGTACCTTACCCATCTGGTCCTTGAGCGAATTAATCAGCAGATACTTCAATTGCAAAAGATTCTCTCCTGGTAGGTGACTAGCCAGGTTAATAAAGTGATCTCAAGAGAACTGAAGCTGCTGTAACCGTAGGTGGCAGACGAGCATTCAAAATTACCTGATTATCTCGTACAACAGGGGAGGGTGTGTTTCTTAGTAAACGTTCGAAACATTCCCTTTCGATGTAAGGTTCCTCTGAGATCCAGACATCCCTGTCCGGGAGATAAACATCCCGCAAAGCCTTAAAACGGGATAACGATGGTCTGTCGGACATAACCAACACCTCTACACGTTCTCCAACTTTCACCCTAGGTATTTCCTCTGTCATGACAACATCCATCTGCATCCAACCAATGTCCAATGACACACATCATTATTTAGTTTCTCCACCAAAATGCAATCTTACAAGCTGCTCTATCAACTTTCTCTTGACAGCTCCGAGCTCCCCTTCTTTCACTCATTCCTTGCTCTCCCAGGAAAAACGATGATTCTGTATGGTAGGACTCGAATTAAAGAAGTTTACTTTTAACCAGCGGCAAGATACAGAGGTAATATACAAGACTGATCAACACTGTAGATTGGCTGATGAGACACACACACAGCATTCCACAAACTGGGAGCATTTCCATGGGCTTCGTTAACAATTTACACCAGAGCTGGGTCTATTAGAGAACCACTGAGCTTGTCTTCAAGATTAACAAGAGGATAAAGATCTCGTCAAGCTGGTAATCACACCTGAAACGTTGCTGGACTATTGTCTCCGATCAAAAGCTGCAAGGTTGGATAAACCACCGGCAATTTGTTGAAGATACTTCCCAAAAGATCCCCGCTTTCCTCTTTTAATTCAAGAGGAGGAACTACCTGCACCTCGAGTACTCGTGCTCTCCATATACCTGGAATTTCGCCAATAAAGTACCCCATCAGTGGTATTGTACTGGTTGGTATTCATGCAACACCTCTTATTTCACACCTCCTCTCAATGTCACTGCCCTCGTCGATTTAGACCTTGAGCATCTACAGTTTCATCCAATATCTGAGTTAGCTCAAGATGAATCCCATGTAAATTTACCTAGCATTGACATTTGTTCAGCATCAAGACTACCGCATAATAAGAGTACTGATTATACTTTCATCTCAAGAAGGGGACGATGATGAGGACAAATGTGGCTTTAAATTGTCGGGAACACAGACATCGGAATTCTCGAACATTCTTCATGATATTCGATATTGATCTCTAAGTTAAAAGAGCACCTAAATGAGGATACCAAATCAAGATGATCATACGAATCCGATTGATGTGGCAGCATCCTGCATACTGCCAACAATGACTACCAACAGTTGCCAAGGGCAGATTACCGCTTTCGTTGTTGGAATTCCAAACTACTGTAAGACAAGAATGGGTACAATTTGTCAAGTTAAGACGAAAAAAGCGCACCAGCATACCGGTAACGAAGCCGCAGAAGAGAATTTGACAGAACAGTGCTCCATATTGGAGCCCAAGCCCAGTAGAGAGCAGCTGCCGAGGCGACTTCGATGCTGTTTTGGTAAATCAAAGCACAGGCAACGAGGGAAGCGGCAACTCTTGCAGTGCAAGCCTCTGCAGTTCCCACCTCTTTCCTCAACCGAGCACCAGATCCCGACCAAGGCAGCACTTTGACAACCTCCTGCTGCATAATCCTCTGAACCACAGGTCTCTCTCCTGCCAAAACCCCCAAACCCCCGCCACCCCATCCTCTCACCACCATCGTGAGCATATTCAAAGTCTCGGTCACTCACCGGGTCCCCACGACTTCACAGCTTCATCTCCCCCGCCCTCTTCACCCCAGCGTTCCGTGATTCCGACACCCGCTGCAATACGCTCACTCCAGAATCCCCAGCTTCCAAAACTAACACCCTTGCATTGGAAACTAGTCCACAGCCTTCAGGACCTTCACCTTCCTGCGGAGAGAAAGCCCCCAAAAAGATCTTCCTCGCTCCTCACATCGGGTTCATAATCCGGGTGACGTCACTTCTACGGCTCGCTTTCGATCGATTTCTTCAGGAGCACATAATCTTCAGCAGCTCGCAAGATTGCGTCATTGTCAAACCTGGCAGCGACAACAGCTTCGACTCAGATAGATGCGGCAGAGATCGAGTAGTCGGCGGAGAAGCTTTCAACCCAAAGGAGCTGAAGACGAGGAGCAGCAGGAGGAGCAGGGTTTGCCGTCTCGCCCATACCCTGAAGGACACGAAGACGAGAAGAAGGCAAGCGACGCACATGAACTGCGGAGGCCAAACTGCGTGAATCCAGTGGATCCCAACGACCAACTTCATCTCCGACTCAGGGCGAAGAATCCCACCGTGAGATAGATATCGCAGCGTCCCTCCGAGGCAAGCCATTGTACAGTGATGCTTTCCTGCCTGCCTTGTTATGCTCCGTGCAGTGCCTCCATCGCCCATTGGCCTCCAAGTGTGCCGCGGATATCACCTTTTCACCTGTGGAATCTGGCATGCCCTTGCATACCATACCATCTCATGCCATGCCATCCCATGCCTGCCATGTCCGCTCGCGGGTCGCGAGTCCGGCCGCTCTTGCAGCGCTGCTGCTGATGCTCAACGATCCCTGGCTACCGGACTGCGAGAGAACATTTATAGGCCGAGCGGAATTTTGGATGGAGACGCAGATTTTTCCAGACGCAGGAATAATCTGCCTTTAATAGCCGGGGCCTGACATTGACAGTGTGCTGTCCTCTGCTCGGCTCCTCCGGCGCACATGCTGTCCTGGGCCCGCCTCGCCGCGGGGGCCCAGAGCCCGCTGCCGAGTCTGTGCCGAAGTGCCGAGCCCCACCGAGCCAGACTCCAAGCCTGGCCGCCGCTCAACCCCGCCCGACCCCCAACCACAACAGCCTCCAAATTCGGCCCAAGTTTAAAGCTCCATCAGCCTGAAAGCCTCCCCCTCTGATTCTCAAGCGAGTCATGGCCGATGAGAGGCCGGGACTGCAGGACGATGGACATTGTTCTGCGGCGATAAATCCCACCGAAGGGGAGGAAAGTGGGGAGAGCAAATAGTGAGGATGGAAATAGGGACATGGCGCGGGAGGGAGCGGAGTTGAAGGCAGTGGAAGCAGCGGGCTGCGGCAGAGGGAGAAGGTGGCGAGGAGAGGCAGCAGCTGCGAGTTTGCCATCCTCGGCCCGGTAGGGCGGATGAGGGGAGAATCAGACAGAACCGGTGGTGGCATGCTGTCATACGTTTGAATGTGAATGAATGTCGGATCTCGGAGTCGATCCCATCCCCGGCGAGGAATGAGAAAGGGAGTGAGGCGGGGCGGGGAGGGACGGAGACGAAAGGCAGGGCCGGAGGGAGGGAGGGGAGAAAGACACAAAGAAAGGAAGAGAAAGAGGAAGTGATGGAGGAATGGAGGCAGGGCGGGGAGAGAGAGAGATTTGGGGCAGCAGCAGCCGAAGAAGAAGAAGCTGTGTGGCTGAGACGGTGAGAGGCCGGAAGTGGGAAGGTGGCAGTGCGCCTGTGAGGAGCGAGCGTGCGTGCGTGCGTGCATGGAGGGACTGGTTGGTTGCTTGACAGATTGAATGCTTGATGGCTTGATTTTTTGATTGCTTGAATTTTGTTTTTTTAGGCCGATGAGGACGACGAGAAAGGGTATCTCCAAGTGTCGGCAGGTTTGAGCAGCTGCCGAATGATGAAACGAAGACGAAATACAGCAGCTCATACGTGGTCACGGCGCATTGAAGGCCAGAGTATTTAGACAAGAAAGTGTAAAAAGTGGGAGACCAAGTGTAGGGGTAGAAGAAGAGGGAGGCGAAGAAGAAGCGACTGGGAGGGTGGAGGAGTCTGGCAGCAGCATACATTCAGCGTTTTCGGGGCTCCGGAGAAATAAAGAAATGAAGGGATGGTGGGTGCAAGGAGGGCAGAGATACAAGGTCCGGTGCATAGTGGAGAGCAGAGTGTAGAAGCAGGCGGGGCAGAGGAAGAGGAGGACGGAGGGGGAGGCTATGGCAGAAATAGGAAGCTAGCGGGAGAGTACGAGGAGGAGGAGGAGGAGGCTGGGGAAGGAGAGCAGAGGGATGGCAGTGGTCACGGGTGACAGGTATTTGGATCTTCTGGCACGCTTCATCGAAGCAAACGCCGGGTCGTTGCTGGATGGCAGTTTGGTGTTGAAGCTGAATCCGGTGGGATTGCACTACGTCCAGACGAGGTTGGATCAACTTCAGGAACTGGAAGCCTTGAGAGCAGGAGCACCTGTAGATTATCTGAGAGCGTATGTTGCAGATCTGGGGGATCACAGAGCGCTAGAGCAGCTCAGGCGAGTGCTAAGATTGCTGGGGTCCGTCAAGGTGGTGTCCATGCTCCCGAGCCCTGCTAGGGATCCCTCACCAATCACTCTGCTGCCTTTCGCCCGCCTAAAATGTCTGGAGCTCAGAGGCTGTGATCTTTCCACCTCTTCTGCTCGTGGATTGCTCGAATTACGCCCGATTTTGGAGAAACTGATTTGCTACAATTCTGCCGTGAGCAATATTTCATCCAATTGTGTCCTTCTCTGTAATGGCAATGAGTGGTTTTTTCAAAAGAAGACGAAGTTGTTAAAGAAATTCGAAGGGGCCCCCCTGGGAAGTAGGATCTTGCTATGTTAACCCGCATTTAGCAAGTCACCATGAGGCGTTCAAAATTTTGAAGTGTTTCCAGGTGTATGTATTTGATCTTGGGACAGATTGTGGTGCAAGGGTTTGACCTCTGCCTCTCGATTTCCGTTAGTATCTCCAAACAGGCCCACGAAGGAATTTACGGTCCCATGCGTAGTGTGTTGACGCAACTGGGGTGTTACTGAAATCTTGTGTCTTGCCTTCAGGACGCTTTGAAGCATATATTCGCGGGCCGCACAGCTGAAATTCAAGGTGCGCAAGTGTGGAGCCGCTTGTCATCAATATCATGTTCAGGGAATGGGATGCTGCTCATGGACGAGTCATTGCAGCTTCTTCCTGTCGTGGAGGCCCTTGATCTGAGTAGAAACCGGTTCGCTAAGGTTGCCAATATGCAGAAGTCCGCGAAACTTAAGTTTTTGGATGTTGGATTCAATCACATTACGAGTGTTGCCAATTTACATCAGGTAATGTCGAATACGCTGACCTCGCTCGACGGGAAACCGAAGTACCACGCAAATTCAGATGAACGACTGAAGAGGAAATTAGGGAACTCACCGCAGAAAGCTTTCTTCAATGCATCCTTATTATTTGTGGAACGGTTTTTTTAACTAGCAGCTATGAGCATGTCTGTGAAGCGTTGAGATCCATACCGAGTTGCATGATCTTTTAATGCTACTGACACGCTCTCCTTGTCAAATATAGATACTACTCGGTGTCACCAAGCTGGTGTTACGAAATAATGCGCTGGTGAGCTTGAGGGGATTAGAGAGGATTGCCTCCTTAGAGGCCCTTGATCTCTCACACAATTTGATCTCAAACTTTCGGGAGGTAGAGTTGCTCAATCAGTTGCCGTGCCTATACTCCTTGTGGTTTGTGGGCAATCCTATCACGTTCTCCCATCACTATCGGAAAGAAGCCCTGAGCTATTTTAATGACCCGAAAAAGGTGTGTTTTCTAAACCTTCACTGTCCTGACTATCTTGATGCCCCAGTTTATTTCTGCTAGGAAATTGGGTGTTACGCTGGGGTTGTCACTTACAGGGTTCAATTTTGGCCTTGTAAATGTTTGAGTTCATGTCTTCACGCACACTCACTTTAATTGTCATGAATAACTACGCAGCTAGTTCTGGATGGAAGGCATACAGGCAGGAGGGAGGTTTGGGCTGTCAGAAAGATTGTTATCAATCGACAAAAGCAGCGCTCTAAATATGGAGCTTTCACTCCCGCTCAGACTCCTGAGGCATCCACGATGTCACTCACCATCAGTGACTCTGGCGACGTTTCAGACACTAGTACGACGAGTGTAAATAATGGCCATGGGCCTGTCGCGAAAGCTAGGGTGAGGATCCTTGTGCATGTCTCGTGCTGTGTTCCTTTTCCTCAAGGCACTTGAAATGGGTAGGATTGTTGGATATGCAAGCTTTGCCACGGAACATTTTTTCGCTCCCTGGAGGTTCCTCCCGTGGCCTGAACGTTACGCGAAGTAGCTTAACACATTTGTGACTAGTTTGAAACTCTGCTTGTCTACAAGTGAGTTTCATAACTATCGTTTACATCTGCTCGTACCTGGAGCTCGTCTTCTGTTAGTTTCTATCAATAATGTTGTGTAGAGACAGCATGGAATTATAGCCTTCACTTCTCTTAGCTGTGAAATACTGTTGATCCCCGTGCAGAAGAAGTATTCCCGGCTAGCATCGATTCAGGATTTAAGCGGACAGTTAGCTCCACCGAGAGCAGGTGATTGTTCGAGACAGGGAAGCGTGGACTCAGATAGTGGTGTGCAAGATGCTCCAGAGGACAAGGAACACATAGAAGAGACTGTGTTGGATCTTATGCATCAGGCTGAAGCTCTGAGAAGAGAAGGTTCAAGCACCTGGTTGAAGGACCTCAACTCTCTTCTAGAAAACGAGTCTCCATTGAAGAAGGCTCAGTGCTTGAACTCTCTTGTTGAAAAGGGTGGTGAGGCTGATCAGCAGAATACTCAGTGGCAGAGAAGGAGAAGGAGAAGTCTGAAGAAAGGACTAAGCGCTTCTAACTCTATGTCTAGAGATTCTGCTTCCAGTGCTCAACTTGATGAACAAGACGGAGCTGAAGAGAATTCGGTGACACGGTCGCAAGGGGGATCTACAGGCAGCTCCAGACGCATGAGCAAAGAGGCTTTTGCCGAATATTTTTCAGGTTGGGAACTAGATGAGAACTATCTCGGGGATGCCGATGACAACTTGCGGATCTCTCTTGTAGATGGAAACCGTATACATCAACTGCCTTCTGACGGAGGCGACCTATTTGTAGATAATCTTGCCGAAACGTTTAGACTCACGGAAGAACTCATTAGTGGAAAGATGTCAGTTGGCTCCCCTTCTTCTCCTCCTCAATTCAATCAAGACTTGTTACACCGTCGCCAGGATCTGGAAAGGGAGCTTTTGCAACTACCTTTGGAACCCGAAATCACACCCTTTTATGATAGTGAAACCAGCAGCGAGACGACCTACTCCCAGCTGTCGGACAGCAGTGAAAGCCTTCATCATAGCCCACCACCTTCTGTACGGCATCCGTTCACCATAGTCCATGAACCTCGAGATTTCGAGCAGAAACGAAGCGAGGGTAATGCGGATTCTAAGCACTCGAGGGACAGTGGACCTTCTGCAAGTGGCGAGATCGGTAATAGTGGCGATGACCCCAACAGCGTGAATAAAGGCGAAGATGGTGATGTTTGTAAAGAAAATAGAAACGAGAACAGGCAGCCAGAGCAGATCGTGTCTGGCTTGCCACCTCCTAAACCGAAGCCTGCTAGAAGAATTATCCGTCTGGATTCATTGTCTATCGATGGAGGTGCTGAAGGCCTTCAGAGGCACGTGTCTTCTCATTATCTTCGGAGAAGTTCAAGTTTGCACAGGAGGTCCAACTCCTTGGGCGTCGGCACTGCAGATGGACCAGAGCTAACAAGGTCATTGAGTTCGTCGATAGAGTATCCAAATCCCTCTGGTTTGACTAGTATCAGTTGCTCGGATGTTTCAAGAAATGCGTCTATTGAAGGTGCCGAAGATTCCCAGCCTAAACCGTCAGAAAATGGGAATCAAGGGGTTTCAGCGTCTTATACTTTGCAGAAGGTTGGAAGTCTTGAGAGATCAGACAGTAGCCCGCAGTTCTGCAGGTTGCATTCAATGGTGGGCCCATTTGTGGACCCTTGTGCTTAAAGACCGGTTCTCCCTATCTTTCTCTCGACTGAAGTTGCCTTAGCCCAATTAGATGAGAATATTATCAGTGCAATCTCATCATATTCTGGCAACTAGAGTCAAGTCGTTTCTGTTGGCGGTTTGAGCCATATATGAGCCTGTCCTTCGACCCCATCTGTAAATATGCTGCCCATGATGTCAAAGAAATTGATTTGTACATATACATGTTTTACAAATATCATTTGTCTCCCCTGTCCAGCAATCGCATTGTTTCGAGTTAGCTTCGACTGAAGTTGATGTCTTTTATGGAAAATGTTGCCCATGTTTTCTTTAGAAAGGGAGTTCCAGCTTGAAGTCGTATTCTGTCACTCTGCCCAAGCAGCTACCGACTGCCGTGTCTTTCGTTTACAATATGAGATAAAGGGTAGAGTGAATAATGTGAAAGCAGGAACTTTGCTTGGAAAAGCTGACATCATTGTACGGAGAAAATCTATTGTGAAGCACCTCAAAGCTCCAGTGATACTTTTGAAGCTGAGGTCTCGCTTCGAAGCAGTCCCGTACCACATGTACCCCGCATCTGACCTCTGCTTCAGCTGTCCTCTCTGGGCACTCGTACCTTGACATGCTTTCCTTCATCATCTTATTCAGGACTGCTATGTGAGATATGAGCATAGAGGAGTCGGAAGGTAGTGTGCTGCTGCGGTAAGTCGTACATTCTTGGAGCAATTGCTAGTTGTGTTGAAGGATTTTATTGCTGGAAATGTCAGTTCTATATATGAGGGCCCCAGAGATAGTAAGCAGTTTGCGTATTTGCTACTACGGAACGAAACTTGGATGCAAAATGTAACATGTTCAGAAGATAGGGCTTCTTCTTCATTGCTTTTCTAGGGGGCCCGAATGATCGGGAGCAAGTAAATATCGACTGTGGATCTATTGTTCTCTTCGTAACGGTTGGTAATCAAGAATCCCGTGTCTTGAAACGTACTATATTTTTGCCTGGGATTACCCCGTGTTCCTGAATTGTTGTTGTGATATGTGGTCTACAACATATACGCTAGTAAAAGAGGAAATGCTTGAAGTAACCACTTTCACCACCCATTCAGCCTCAGTCCGGTAATGGAAGCGAGAAGCTGAATGACGTGATTCTAAAACCTGACAAAACCTCGATGTCACTGCCCCATCCTACCGTACTTCCTGGGACTATTGTTGGATATATGTAGACAGCATTTACTACTGTCTAGAGATGGTATGGGTCTGACTTCTGGTCGAGCTGTTCTCTCATACCATCTTAAATCCCGAAACAAATTTTTATTTTTCTGCTTATCGATTTGCCCATCCTCAGAAGAGGTAAGCCCAGACCTTAGATGGTTTATATGTGACACGCAACAGGTAAACGTGTCAAAGAAATCTTATAATTTTCTTCGCAAGTCATGGCTGAAAGGATGATTTGTTTTTACTGTGAGGAAATTATTAATCTCTGTATGATTGACGACTTTCATACGACGGAGTTATCTTTGTGCGACGGATTCATTTCTTGGCAATAGATAATGTTATGGAATTTATGTGAGACGGTGAGCTTGGTCAAGGTACAGTGAGCTTAGGAAAGAATTCCTCTGCCTCCACATCTGAAACTGACGAATAGACGGCTGTGGTCCTCGACGAGTAAAATGTCTGGAAACAGTTCATTATGCTCCACCGAATTTAGTCCCTAGTACTCCCTACTAACCTTGCCTTGTGCGATCTGAACTCTGGAAGGTTGCATGTGCAGATCATTGAAGCATGTAGTCATCGCAGCACTCAATTACACCGTTGAATGGACTTCTTCTGCCCGGAAAAGTATCGGACCTGTCGTTGAAATTCCGCCTGACGCCAACGGCGTCGTGTTATTCTGGGGGACCGCCGTTGAAATGATAAGTCGGGCGGACAGCTGGTTCAATGAAAAGTATGGAAGTCGTGTACCAAATAAGGCAGAGTAGGGACCTGCAGAAAGCTTTCTTGCTTGGCGATCAATGATAAGTTGAGCTTCATATGTCAGCAAATGCGCAGCTTACTAATTTGGTTCTACTTTCGCTCTGGGTCTTCAACAACACTTCCGTTCCACAACACTTCCGTTGCCTGTATTGGGGTCTCAGATCTCACCCGGATGAAGTTCCATACAAGCTTGAAGGGAACGGGCGTACATTGCAGCAATATCAACGGATAGGTGAGCCAGTTTCACCCTTCCACGTTATTAGCACCTACGCTTCAAGGAAAGGTGCGAGAAACATGAGTAAAGAAGAGTTGTATGGATCAGAAACGGGTGTGCATTGTTGAGCTGCTGATGTACGTCGCCCTCTGTTGTAAAAGGCCGACAAAATGGGGTCTCAGCACAAGCTACTGTGGTTCATGAAAGAACTAGCCTGAGGGTTTGAGGTCAGTCAGTGACCAGAAAATGTTTTTCGTGTTGCTATGTCGACATAGCAACAGTAGACAGGAAACAACTGTATCTGAGCTGCCTGCAGTCGGGAAGGTATATGGAGCAGGGCCGCATAAAGTATGGTTGATGATATGATAAGAGATTGAATTTTTGACTGCCCAATCCTTAGTCATATCTCGTGAACATTTAAGGAGTAAGCAAATGAATGTTGGAATTCTTCATACAAATAAATATCCGTTGTTTAGATGAGAAGTTCGCTACATGAGAAAAAATTTATGATTTTTAAAACATACTTATTTATAAATCCTCAAATAAATTTACAATGTAATGAATAATACATAATGTATCGTTTTTTGAATTCAAGATTTTGTAATTTTCCTACCTTCTCCATCTTCGGAAAAAATGAAAACAGCTGCAAGTTATTAAAAATTGCTTTTGTTAAGTGCTTCAAAGAGATGAAGAGCCCAGGTCAGGAAAAGAGCCACGAATCTAGTGAACTTCCTTTGTTGTGGGAAGCAGACAAGTTCTTCCAGCCACATAGGCAAGAAGTAAGTGATCACTTGCCTATCTAATCAGAGCAAAACTGTGTCAGAACCCTAGAGAATGTTCCTTGGAAACGTACAAAACCTCTTCTTCGTAGCGTGGTTCAAACAAGAAGACATGAGATATCATAAACGACGGGAAGCCCTAACAAACGGCACAAAGAGATGACGTGAATTTTTGTCTTGTTTCTGGAAGTTTGTACGTTCTCAACAGCATCCATCTGAAAGAAATACAGTTTCTATCTGTAGTCCCATAGCCAGTTGATTTCGTCTTGGACTGCTTCCAGAGCTGAAGATCTGTTAACTTTGGACGGGCCCATTTGGAAGAGTCTGCGTTCCGTATACATAAATGAAGCCCTCTTCTTCATACTTTTAGTCCTGTAGGCTCCAATCCAATCCATTACAACTCGTGAGTTAACAGTGAAAATTATAAAGTATGCTTTCGAAACACATTTGACTAGGTCCCGATGTTGCGTTTCTTCTGTACGCAGAGAACACATTACAAACTCACAAAAAGCCAAATTACACACATTACAAACATGTCTCGGTCTCTGGCTTTTCCCCACTTGACGGGATTGGTTAAATGGAAAAACTAGAAAAGTTGATTTTAGATAAGAAGCTGTAACTAGGCGAAAAAATGTGCAAGTCCGATATCCATAAGGAGATCATTGGCTCTGTCTTTGCCCACTCTTATTTACTTTTACAAGACAAATCACATGAACACTTCAGACATCCCTGCCAGGGCCCTCGGCCCTAAAGTATTCCTCCCAGAGGTGGAGGAATACCGTACTGTCAAAGGCGGTGGCTTGACAAGGCTGGACACCGACTCTAATTAGGCTGTCTCGTTCTAGAACTTGTTTGTGACATAGGCGACTTTGTCTGGACTTTTCCTGCATGGCAGGATGGATAAATTGAATTGCTACTACCGTAGTGAATCTAAGTTATGATTCTGGCTCCTTCCTTTGTTCTGATTATCATTCCTAAGCAACTTCATTTCCGTTCATTGCGCTACACTGAACAGCAGCTGCTGCAGAATTTTGAGACTTGGACTTGTGTTAGAAGACTGAGATCTACCGATACTGAAGAAGGCAGCCCTAGTTAGATTTCTTCAAATGCAATTAGTCATGTTAAGCACTCGGCACACCTATCAAGTCAATATCTGTAATCGGCACTGTATGCTTACAGTCCTATGGTTACATTTACCTGGGCCTCCTAGGCCATGCATGTACGCTGCAATCGAATCCGACAGAGCTACTCTTGTAACGAATCTGCTGTGACTTCAGTCTGAATCTTGTAAGGTCGAGGACCCACCGTAGCCTGTACGCGTTGACGTACTTGCCCTCGAAATTGGGTTGTGCATGTATCATAAGTTCGACCGCAGTTGTCATCCACTGTTCCGAAACGTGTACTTGCAATAAGACAGTCGTTTAAGCTTTTTTTTCTCCATATACACTATTGGGAAGAGAATAAGTCAATCTGTTTGAATTGAAAACTTGATGACAAACATCAAATACAGAATATATTGATCGTAGATGGCGGAAGGGCAGTAAAGCCTATAATGTGTGTCAGACTGTAGGATCTTCGCACCAACATATTTGCCGAATGAGTGTATCGTACTATCAATTCCAGTGAGTTCCTACCCATCAGAAGTCAGCTTTAAGAACCATCAAAGGATTCCACAGAGGAGGATTCTGCCACACACTGAGTTGCACTTAAGGCTTCCAGGTTTTAAAAAAATGACGGGTTACCGCCGACTCAATCTTTTGGTTTAAAGGATATGTACAGGTGCTCATGATCAGGCCTATATACAGACTCCGAGCATCGTTTATTCTCAGACTATCGAGCCTGTGTCCAGAGGGTTATTTACTCTATGTAAAATTGATGGTTATTTATATCACCGGATATGACACCCCTAGCATTCACATCCACCACATATCTCTACAAAGATGAACCTTCTTGCGCTTCTGAACAGCCGTTTAAGAGCCGATGTGGACCTGAACAATAGCTTTGCTTCTGCCAAACCACTTCGATCGATTACAGAACTTGGAAATGACGATGTGATGTCGACCGAGCAGATTCGCAACACGACCCTCTGTGTAGACAGCGCAAGAATTTCTTGGCATTTAAACGTCGCTCTTGATCTGAGAACTGTAATTGTTGTTTTCCTTGTCATAGTAGACGCTCCACAACATGATGCCGCCGTAGTTCGAAGCGGTGGAGATGGCAGGAATGATTTCGCCGGTGACCGTGCTGGGATCTACGTAGCCACTGCCCGCAGCATCTGGCGATGCGGGTAGGCCCAGAAAGACCTGCGCGCTGGGCAGAGCCGCAGTCCATTGCTGCCAAACGCTCACCAGCTGATCCAGTCCTCCACCATAGCCGCAGTAGTTGTTGTAGAACTGCACGAACACGAGATCCACCAGCCCTGTGCTCAGAGCCTTGCCGTCTGCCGGACCCAGAAGCGCATCCGGGAAAGGGCATTGCGGAGCTGCGGTGACGTACAGCTTCTTGTACCCGTTGCTCTGCGCGATGGACTTCACCGTGCTGATCAAATCAGGGTAGTACTGCGACCCGCCTCCTTCGATGTCCAGGTCGATGCCGTCGAGCTTGGCTGCGCCCAATGGACTGGAGCTCGAGCTGCCTCCGAGATAGTTATCCCACAAGTACTGCGCCAGCTCGCGGGCTTCGTCGGCAGAACTGAATCCATAGTCCCCAGCACCTCCTCCCAGAGACAGAATCACCTTCACTCCGCTGCTCTGGCAGCTGTTGATGTCTGCGACCAGGCCCTGACATCCGTTTGAGGCGGGGTCACAGTGTCCTGCAAGGTTCAGGGCCGGAGCCAGGCCATTGCCGAACTGGTAGAGGAAGGACAGCATGATAATGTCGTAATTCGAGGAAGCGCAAGCGTCCGCGAGGGTGCCTTCGCCCCCATTCTGCCCCCAGTAAGAAGCTATAGATCCTGCAGACGCTCGGCTGGCCGCTGAAACCAGCAGCAGCACCAACATCGTCCATGCCCGGACCTGCCCACTGGAATGATCTCTCGAATTCATTGTTACGGTCTTTCAAATCCGTTCGGAAATTCTGTCGTTCAGTTGCTTGCAGTGTAGGCAGGTCTGATGGACGGTGCCTTCTTGGGCTTGGACGTCCCAAGGGAGCTGAGCTCGAATGGTGGAGAATTGGTGTGGAGGTAAGCATTCGACCCTGGCATTTTATAAGAGCTGATCGACATCCGAAGTCGCGTTTCGGGTACCGACTTCGCACGGAGCTGCCAGTCAAAAAGGAAACCACAATCATGACAAGATCTACTTTACTTTCAAGTTCGACGACATATACCAGGAGACACTTTTTCATTCTGCTCAAGCCATCAGGTGAGCAGGTTATCAAAGCCCTGGCGTGGATCAGAGTGGATCGATTCAATTAGAACACAGGGTTCCGGAGACGATCAACTTGGCATCTTCGTGGCCCACAACACCGCGTTGACGGCCAACGGTATCATAAGATCCAGATTTCGATTCTACTTGAAAATGATGGATTGTGCATAATTAACCACAATGGATAATCTCACGACTTCACACTGCCACTGCCCCCCGTGCTATCAATCGCAAGTTACCTTAACCTCCGACACCATCGATCTTTCTCCCTGGGAGTCGAGGTCCCAAAAGGCCGGCAGTGCTAGATTGTTACTCTAGTATAAGTTATGAACACTCGACGTCACTTGCACGGACACTTCCACTGCCTTGAAGCTCCTGGACAGCGTAGTTCAGTACATGTGGGGTCGACCGTCATATTTCCTGCTGTAACATCACAGTATTTCGAAGCACGGAGGTGTCGCCGGGATACTTCCGTTTTGACTAATTATAAGAGTTTAATTGACAGATTATACCAGTATAACAGATTCTGATCCCTCATTCGTCCTTGAGCAAGTACGTAGCCGTCCGCAATTGTAGTTTTATATTTGTAAACGTAGAGGCTACCCGCGGGTACGACTGTGCAGATCAGTGACCTACATTGCTGCCAAGGCCATAGCTGTCAAATGTGGGTCAGATTGACATGTACAGTAGCCTGAGGTTCGAAAGTCGCGAAGGTCTACATCCGTAGACACGACATCCTGATTCCAACATAGAACCTCAAAGTTGCAGCATAGTCGTGCAAAGTCAGGACAGAAGACTGCATCGTCGGTCAAGTTGTCAAGGAACGTCCTAAATGGTAGCCCCGGCCTAGCCTTCAAGACTTCTTCGAAGGTCCGGGATTCTGCGAACGATGTGAAGTCTTCATGCCTTTACTCCAAAAGTCAATCGGTTAATTAATGCTCGGCCGAATGGACGTGCTGGATAGCTCTGCAACTGCTGCCTTCGATCTACGCTTATATAGGCGCGAGACTCTAGACCAACGAGAGGTAACTCAGCTGGTAATGCCATCACCACGTTTTACTCTTCTCGCGGCTGAAGTTCGGCGGGCGGTCTCAGGTAGCCTCAGAAAATCTAAGGCTACCTAAGACCGCCCAACTCTGCTACTGTGTGGATTAATCCATGATTACCACCATCCTTACTGACTGTCTCTGGCGAAGAACTCGGATGTTTCTGTCGGATATTCAAACGAATATAGCTAATGTACGTTTGGCCAAAACAGTATAGGACAAAACTTGCATGTACGTTTGGCCCTGGAATGATTTACTCTCCGATGAGAATTTATCACGAGGTCATTTTACAATATAATATACAATGTTCACATCTGTACGTGTCAAGTTTACATTCCTAAACTTGTCTTAAATAAACTTCAATTCAAGTTCGATGGAAGCGTCAGATCCTACTTGGTGTAATTAGAATATGGAGAAAAGGGTAACTTAGTTTACTTGATTAATCAGTGTCATCGCCCACCCCGAACCCAATATGATTCCTGAAATCAATATTGGGTTCGGAATTCTTCTCTCTGTCCGGTTGGACTGAAAGTCAAGCACAATACTAAAGCTTTGAACTAAATAAACTTCTTATCTTGTCATATAGGCCCCAAATAAGAGTAATGTGTTTAGCAACAGGGGCTCGCACCTGATGGGACAGTACAAAAGTCAAACATCCTTCATAAAACATAGTGATGGATTAAACAAGTAATGTGACAATGAAATGGGAGTTGGCTTGAAAATCAGTAAAATTTGTCAAACATTTTCAGGCAAAGACTGTTTTTTCCCTAAATGTCTACTACATATCATTGTTTTTGGATCTCAAGTGCCAAAATTTTAGAAGAAACATCTCAAATTATATCATTCCGGAAAATGGATATCAAATGTGACATTACTCTTACATGTTGGAGAAATTGAGAATTGATGACTAGAGAGGTCTCAAGGTTGAAATCCCTATTTTCGAGGTCAAAGCAATCGACATTCTTTAGGCAGAGAATCAGAAAAGTAAATTTTGTGATACATGTATCAATTCTCATATTTCCTAATGTATGAACTAAAAAAATAGAAAATTTTCTGAGAAAAAGTGAGACATGTTTCACTACCATGTGCTTCCATTTTTTCACAACAACAACCTATGGTTAGAAAGAACCATAGTACTGATCTTGTAACCAAAGTATGTCAAATGTGACCAAAGGATAAAAATTCTAACCACAATTCACATTGCAGTTAAAATTCATCCAAGAAAGTAACCTCCATCAAAGATGAAAAATGTATAGCCCTAGTTATCATTCATGTTTGACTTAAGAACCATAAATAGTGATCACCTCCATTAAGGTCAAAATTTGATCAACCCGTCCCTACTTCACAATGCTACGGATGTCATTATTGATGCACAACTGTACATGAAGTCTAGATATCTACAATCATAGTTTGAAAATTAGGGTTACCAACTTTTTTTATCGTTTTACGGCCAAAAAATATAAATA
This sequence comes from Marchantia paleacea, assembly GCA_014180765.2. NCBI lineage: Eukaryota > Viridiplantae > Streptophyta > Marchantiopsida > Marchantiales > Marchantiaceae > Marchantia > Marchantia paleacea. Next base: position 7,167,573 of record MUAA02000018.1, read on the forward strand.
GAGCATCCAGGAAATTCTTGTGGTCATTTGATACAAGGTTGAGGAGCAAAAGAGTTTTAAAAGTCTGGTTGAGATGGCATGAGATTTAGTCGAAAAGTGATCCAAGATCTCATGCTTTTTTTTCCAAGATGTCTTGCAATAGTTTGGAGTCATCTCCAACTCCTAATGTAGTGGTTCATCTTTGGCTCATAGCATAGTTATATCATCTTCGGCTCCTAGGATTGTCCATTCAACTCCCTCTCCTTTAACAATTGAAGTCAAAGTTTCATTGTGCCAAAAGAAACATTGAACCGCTTATAGGAAGGGAGTGAAAAATGTATTTTGGGGACTATTGTAGCTTTCTCCAAGTTTTGAATGCACTTTTCATGTTTATATTTCTAAGTCATTTAAGTAAAAGGTTTTGCATTTGACTAACTTAAAATCTAGATTTGTTTTACAGGATGTTGATTTCTCCTCTAAGAAGGCTAGCATTGAAGAGAGTCAAGGTAGTTCATATGATTTGTTCCAGAAGTAAGAAGTGATACATCTATCACTTATCCATGCTTTTCTAAAGATGAGTCACTTCTAGCATGCTCAGCTTCCGATGGACATGGCATCCACAATCAAATGGAGACCGTAGTTATGAAGACAAAACATATATTTATTGAGAGAGATAATAAAAATAGGGGGCTTGCTATACTAAAGAAACATATGAAGAGCAATAATGATGGTAGTCGTTTACTACTCAAGTGCCAACATGGAATACATAGAAATTCAATCTATTTGTGTATTTCATCGATATGGCAAGGAGATAGATTGGGGACGACAATGAGGAGAAAGAATTGGTAGAGGAGATATAACCCAATCTAAGTTTTCCAGTAAAGAATTTCATGGAGTAATCAAATAGTTTTGTGAATGAAAAGGGTCATGACAACCCATATATGAGCAAGAATACTTTTTATGTCACACAAATTAGATGTTCACCTTCTCATTTCAACTATGAAATTTCTTTGTATGATGCATAGGAGAAAATCAACAACATATCATACACTGAAAGTGATGTGTCCAATCCATCCGAATTAATCATTGGTCTGGATATTCTGCCAAGAGATGACTTCTTTGTTAGTCCAAATCTAACATTGGTTAGAAAGATTATTTTACGAGCACAATGTAAAAGAGACAAGTTCTTGACCAAAAAACTTTATTCTTAAAAAATATTTGTTTTAAATATTTTTTAAGAAAATATTTTGTTTCTCAGGGAGTTATGGTGTTGAAAAAATGTCGAACAGAATTTTGCCGTTTAAAGAAAAACGAACAAGATGTTTTTCCTCAGGCAACATTGCGAGAGAGAGAGAGAGAGAGAGAGAGAAACTCATGGTTGTACAATGTGAAGGGGTGACTCTTGTGTTGTTGCATTCTCAAAAAGATATATAGCTTGGAAATTAATCAATTATCAAGACTTTTTTCAAATGATGATCTGAGTGTTATCAAGGATCATTTGATGTCATTTGCAGAGGAAGAATTTCTGATTTTCATCAAGAAATTTTCGCAATCAACGTCGCAATTTTTGCAAGCTCAAGCATTTGATTGTTTTCCACTCAACAAAGTAATGAAACATGATGGACAAGGTGTTGCATGAAAAGTGCAACACTTGAGTAGAGTCTGACATCTCGTGAGTCTTTGTCATTGAAGAAGTAATACATGTATCACTTCTTTCCTTCATTCTCGTTTCATTTTCATCAACAAAAAAGTGTTACATGTATCACTTCTTCAGTTCATAGTCTCTTTCTTCTTTCTTTCAATGTTGGTTGTGATACACATATCAATTTCCCTCACTTCTAATCTATGGTTGTTTCCAGGGTTGTTTCCAGGGTCAAAGCTAATGTGCATGAACAGGTTCAAGGTATTTGTGTGGCTTGGTGTGTTGAACAGTGAACCATAGGTTATCACCATGAAGCAGGCAGCAGGAAAAGAAGTTCTATAATTTCAAGCCCACCAAAGGTGGACAAAGTGTTAGGAATTGCAAATACATTGCTCTCACAGTTGTGAATTACACATGGGATCTAGTAAACCGTTCCAAAAAATTAATAGAATTAATGAAATGCTTCATCCAGCATTCCTCATATATAGAGGATTGCATCCTCGATCTATGTGCTTCAAGTGAGACTATCATTGCAACTGCAATGTTCTGCGGCAAAAATTGCATCGGCAATGAAAAAATCATGATGTAGATGCAATACATTGGAACACAAAACTAGACTTCAACATGCATAGTGAGCAGCTAGGACCGTGAACAAAAAATGTAAGCATTGAAATTGGTGAACTCAGTCAACAAGGAAAGCCACTGACTTTGGAAGTCATCATGCCTTCTTTCAAGGGGAAGATCCACAAACAAGGAAGAAAAGCTTTTTGAGGACCTTGAAAACATCTTCAATCAGTTTGGGAAAGCAAGTCCAAGTTATTCAACACATGATGTTGCAGGACCAAGCCAGCATGCATGAACATGTAAGGAAGATTTGAGCATACCTCCTCGTACCAAAGTCACTCCATCAGTTCCAGAAACTACTTGATCTTCTCCTCTGCCACAAGAATAACTTCTTCATGATGCTCCCAAGGGACCATGACAAGTAATCTTTGTCTAGTATAACGGATGAGACCAATTTTTTTACCAACATACCATGAGACACAGAACTAAAGCATGATGAGGAATTCTTAGGACAACTTCACAGTCTATAGCTCAGTCTTGCACTTTGTAAATACATTTAAATAAAGTCATCTTCTATGCTCATTTCCTTGCATGGTTTTCTCAAAATGTTTCTCTTGTTTCACATTCAGGTTTAAATCCCAGGTTTTTGCCTGACTGGTCTGATATTTTTCCCTCCTCTCCACAAGAATTTTCAGAACATACAATTGCTTCTATCAAACCTTCACAACTTCTTATGAGTGATGTCTTGAACTTCTATCTCCGTAACCTTTTTCAAACAACAACTCCTTTGTCAAAACTGACTGGTTGGCACTTTCTCAACACCTTTAAAAAAAACTCCATGTTACCAGCATGCCATGCAGGATGCAGGATGTGGCATAATTCAGCGTTGGACTCTAGTGTCTATCCATATTTTCAAACAAGATAGACATTGGAGTCTATTCATTGTAACATTCAAATTAAATCCAAACGGATCTTCAAATACCACTTTGATAGTGCAAACAATATCCATCTTTGAAACACACTCACAAACACAATCAGCGTTAGTTTCATTCGGTGCTCCCCAAGTCCTGATGTTTTTAAACATATTTATTTATGAAGGATTGAAGGTAGCACAAGAAGTAAATGATTTTGACTACAACTTGTATGTTCTCGTATTGAAATTATGTGATGGCCTTCAAAAGTAAACGAGACAGTTGACAAAGAGAGTTTATAGAATTGAATGCCTCCAAAAGTTACTGAGGAATTGCATTTATTCTCTTTCAAGATAGTTTTAACAATGTAATATGAAGTTTTTATAAAATGAAAAAATCTCTTTGTCTCATCTAATAATTTTGAAATGTTGAATGATTTCATGCATGATGAAAAGAGATACAACTTCCTCGTCATTTTTTCCCTGATATCACCTCCGAATTTCAAAACATTATTTTTTTGAGCAAAAATCTAGATAATAAGAATCACATAAGTGTTAATATAATTACTTTTTACTTTCAAATTCAGTGTTTAAGTGTCAACAAATAAACTTCAAGAACATGAAGTTAAGTTTCAAAAAGTGAAAATAAATTAATAATACAAGTACTAAGTTTTTAACTTTCAAATGAATTTTGTTAATCTTCATATTTGTATGTCCTTGGAAGTCCAGCTTTGTATAAGAGGATTGGATCTCCTAACGTCTAGAAAATTTTAAGAAGTTCAGGTTAAATCTATACACAGAACTTTCTTTGACATCAACATCTCCAAAAAATGTTGGTAAAAGAAATGATACTTGTATTACTTCTCTACAAGTCAAATGCAATAGAATTTTAAGAACACATTATTCCTTGCAGTATTGTAAACCAACAAAATGCATTGTTCTCTACATTTTGAGACGTGATGTGAGCTTCTCAAACTTGTGAAACAGACTTCCATATCAATTTTTTATTTTTGTCATGTGTTTTTTTTCTTATTATAATGCATGCATGTGCTTTTGATTTATTACACCAACCATCTTTTTTATTAAGTTAATCATCAAAATGTAACTTGTATTTATCTTGCATTCATGTCATCCTGCACAAATTTCCAAATGAAAAGAAATAAAATGTTCCGTTTATGGGACTGCGCTATTCAAGGATGCAGAGAAGATAAAATAATTCTCAATATTCTTTTGACCATGCTCTCCGAAAACTAAATTAGTCTAGGTTAAGTGCAGATTATCTGACAGTAATTTTCACACAACAATTCTAATTTAACTGTTGTGAGTTGCGCCATCTTTAAATGAATTAGAATGTCATACAATATTTTTTATTTTTTCATTTTCATTCATTGAAGAATCATGGTTCTTACCAGTTCTTTCAATACTAAAAATATTCTCTCATGTATCATTTTTTCCAGCCACACAAAAAATGGGAGTTGGGTCACATTATCTGTCTAGTTTGTCACTATCTTTCAGTATTTTATACTTAGTTTCTCACGCTTAGACAACCTTTCAACAACTGCAATTGACTCAAAAATTTCATTCAGGAATATTTTATATTGCAACCATGAGAAATCTTGATCAATAGATCTTTGGATGAGAGTGTGACGAGATTGAATTTTATAGACGTGAATATGTTAACGTAGCAGAAATTGCTTTTTACAAAGGAAAATGATAAGATTAAATGCAAGTTGTAAACAACTCACAACAAAAAATAGATTAGATTAATATTCAAACAGAACTATTCAATGTTGAACGTGAATGCAGAATAGGGGTGAAGTTCAGTTCTTCAACTCCACCAACACATTGCTCCTACCTTGCTCACGAGAATCTTTTGTGCAGCAAAGGATTGACTAGTGAAAGAAATGGAATGAAATATGTATTAAGCAGCATACTGCAGGTATGGTACATTAATATCAATTTCATATAGAGCAATACATTTTTCCAAAGACTAGTAATTCATACCCAAGTTGGCTCTAGGGTTTTCAGGTTCAATGATCTCCATCTCCTTGAACCTTTGCCTCTTGATCATGTGCGGTGTCTTTTTGAAGACCTTTCACATCGGGTATCAATGATAATAGTATCTTCTTCATGTGGCCAATGTTGTGACGTCTTCAAAGTTTATGGTGATCAACCGCCCTTGATAAGATTTTCAAAATCAAGAGTTTGGATAACGGGAAGATTTAAACAAACGCTACACAGTCATTATTTTAATTTTGGGGATGCACAAGTACAAGCTGTAACTAGATCAGCTATTTTTTTATAAATATACATGTGGATTCTTAAACAAAAAAAGGGAAGAGTTATTCCTAATGACTGAAGAACAAATTTTTTTAATTTAAGTTTATTATTACTTTCTCAAGATATTTGAATCTTAGCCAATAAAATATACTTTTGGTAAATTTTTTTTGGATTTTAAGTATTTATTCTTTTTTTGATTTTAGATTTCAAATTTTGTAGTTACATCAAACTACTATATACAGAGAATTACTATACCTGATCATTTTTTATGATAAATGTCCTTATTATTTTGATTATTTTATTACGTGAAACTTGTTGAGGTTTGCACCTCAATTTTAGCATTTTAAATTTTTAAGTTATGGATTAATTTGTATCAATTTTAATTCCTTTGTTTCTTGACTAGATTTATATTTTTATTAATTGATATTGTGAGTATTGATCCACTTGCAATTTCAATAATAGTATATATGGTTTTCCTATGACTATATCAACTCAGATGATGATTTTTCTTGGTGAAATTAGGCAATTTTGATCTAGATTGATATTTATCAAAAATCAAAAAATTATTTAAAGATGGATACAACATCATGATGTGTTGAAAAAATGAAAATTTGGTTGTATGAACAATTATACTATGATTTGAGGAATATTTTGATTATAACCAAAAAAGTTTGAAACTTAACCCTAAATAAAATGATAATTTGGGTAGGAAAAATGTACCATTGGCCTAGTTGTTCTCTTGAATCACACATACTTGGCACACAAAGTTGACAAAATCTTATTTTTGTAAATTTTGTTGCATGTTTATATAATAGAATTTTAAAGATTGATCACATAATGATGGATTTTTATGTAAAATCAAAATATGATAGTCATAAGGTTTCAAGACATCCAAAACATGCATCTATCCAAAAGATTTGTAAATGCAACAGGTTTTTTGACCAGCTCACTAACAATATCAACATTAAACCCTCCTTGTATCTCTTTGTCAATACTTATTACTTAATGTTTGTTCTCAAGAGCCAAAGAGGTTGAGAAGGTTTTGCAAGTACTGGACAAAGGAGACAAAAAGCTGACTTGAATTATGTGATAACAATGGTGCCTTGGCATTAGTAGTGACAACTAAATTTCATGATTGTGCAAAACATGTCGATACTTGGTATCACTTCGTGAAGAAATTAGTATAGCTAATGTTATGATAGGTTAATACTGTCCTACAGCTGAAATGGCTGCAGATGTATTGACTAAAAGTTTAATTGGTCTATTACCATCTATGGGGATCTATTGATATGTTTACATAAGTAGATATTGAATAGGAGTGTAGGACTTTGGTGTGAATGCATCTATCTATCTACCAATTCGGACCAACCAATCTGTTTATTTGTATCCCTTTGGGGACTACTTAGGTTAGGATTATATGTCCTATGTGTATTACTCTTTCAATCAATTTATTGAACTAGAATGTTTTCCTCCTTGTTCCTGTCGCTGCACACCCAAGAATGATACAGAATGCTAACCAGTTAATTTGCGATCAGAAGATATCTATAGACGAATGACGAAGTTGAGCAATGGGATTGAGAGGTTCACCATCTTGAAGCTTCAGTTTGTTGACGTCCACGTCATGAGACACAGAATGGAAAAACGCAAATCGAAAGGATGAAGTTAATGATTTGAAAATCTCGATGAAGTTTTTTGTAAATGAGCTTATTCCAATCGACCAGTAGCAGACTTAAAACCTCCTTAGATCTAAATGCCACGTTCAAAGTTCACATACGTGAGTCCAGAAATGTGGAAAGCGCGCAGTGTGAGACATGATATCTTCATGATCTGACTTTGGCTGCTAACACTGCTTCTAGAGATCACTTTAGCACGCCAATGTAGATTCTTAGAATGCAACCTGGATAATGGGAAGGGTTGGGAAACCGGGAAGTTGATTGATCTCAGTCGACGGACTATGTTAGCATATGCCACCCGCACGTATTGTTAGTATTAGTGGCAACAATGATCTTGAATTTTCCAAGCTAGATTACACGAAGGCAGTACTGCGTCGACATGGACACCTGTGGATACCGCTAGGAAACCATAAGAGTATCACATTAATATCTTCTGGAGCACAAAATGTCATATCCTGGTCATCTATGAATCATGGTATTCTCTTGCATGCCTTGAATCCCATCGTTGGAGTGAAGAGTACACTTATCCTCTTGAATACTTGAGCATAAACTTACAAAGCTGGACACCCTCATTGACCTTCAGAGTACGGTGATATGAAGGTGTGACCACACTTGGAAAAGATTGAAGAACCACATGCACAACATGCAAGAAGGTCTGTACTTTCAGTCCTATGTTGATCTTCTGAACGTCACATAATCTGAAAAAGTCAATTCAGCCCTGCAAGTTATAAATTACCTCAATATCTACCAATGGATAGATCTCGTTGCAGGTATCGGGCTGCTTTGTTAATCTTTTTATGCGACTGCATTATATGACATCTTCTATGCATATTACCTTCCTTCTCACTGTTGTGAAGGTGAGCAGTATAACTCTTCCTCCAAATAATTTGTAGGTGTATAGTCTTAGCAGTCTGAAATTCCCTGATATACTTCAGCAGTATGATAAGATGAAAATGCTGTGAATCTATAGAACATCAAACTGATGAATTAGCATCTACAGATGCTGTTTGAGTTATCCTCCACTGTATTTTTACTGCAAACTAAGCACAGGTACTTGTCCAGGTTCAAAACAGGATCACATAGGTTACATAATGAAAATTAGACTCTTTTTCTCTGTGAAGAAGGCAATAGACTCCGCTTACAGTGCTCAGTAGGAGTCTAAAATATAGAACATCATTCATTCATTTTGCATTCTTGATTTCATGCTAAAACTAGAAGAGATTTGCAGATTGTTATTTTCAAACCCAAGTGAGTGTATCAGTTCGTTGCATGACTTCCTCGGACAGATAAGACAGTCGAGACTAGTCACGAGAGTCAGTAATGACTTCGTTGGTCATATTATTTACACTCTAGAATAAGATAGACTCCAATCTCGTTAGTCATATTCAAACCAGCACTATGTAGATAATTGTCCCATTCAATTTTGAGCTCAATGCTCCATTTCGGGATGGAGTTTACGGCTCAAGTAAGGTATCATCGTCTACAATATCGATGTAGTTCGTCATTTGACACTCAGTCAGTATCCCACTGGAATACATCAATACTGCTACATGTTTTCGAACTCTTGGTGCAGAGTCTTCCCTGAACTTTAAGCTCCGGTTCACGATGTAGAAGCAGACATGTATGATCACGACGACTATATTAATAGCTACAATCTTAACGCGTGATCAATATTATGCCCTTCATTCCTACTTGTCAAAGTTAGATCTACATTTAGAATTGATCCCAACAACTGAAGTCACTGTGTTATATTTCTGAGCTTTCGTTGGGATCCAGACTGCCCCGCTTATTATACTGAATATACTCCGGAGTATATACTACACTGGCATTGAGCATGACGAGCTCCGATGGTCAACAGTCGCTTTCATGAAACAGATTACCATTCAAAACTATCTCAAAGTTTAACGAACACTTTCACCAAATCGCTGACTCATCTATGACGACTCCGATCGAGACACAGAGCGGTTGTTATCCAGAACAAAGATATTTATTTTCCCCACTATTCCAGATGCTTTAAATCTGACGGCCTCGTTTGTAAACTTTTTGCATTAAGTCCATGCTCTTCCGAAATGTGGCGACTTTGTAAAGTCATCGCCTTCCTCACAGGACTAAAGCCAAGAAAAGAAATATTTCACGTCGAGCCTGGAAGGTGATCTACTATTTCTAACAGTCTCACTTCGAAGTTCACGTTTCACACAATTACACTGCTGAGTACTTGACAAATGTTAAGTAGTTGATGTCCCAAGTACATTAAGAGCAAAGTTAATAGTTCTTTTGTTGATTTCATCTCTAGTCAAGAGTTTTCATAAAAACTTTAAAACATACCCAAAGTACTCCTACATCAAGTTTTATTAAATATAAATAATGGATGTAAAATTAATTTTTCCTATATAACTATAAAGATATGAATTACATTTATAGAAAAATTTAAATCTGAATATTTTGTACCTAATTTTTCAGGTTAAAATATATTTATATATATATATATATCAAGATATACATGAGATTTAATTAACAATATAAATTTTTTTTTTTGTCCATGAGATCAAAAGTAATTATATTCATCATGAATAAAAAAGACATGTAAACCATCCAACTTTAGGACTTAAAATGAAATAAATATATAATTAGAATTATATTATATTTATAAATCTAATCAATTCAATTTCATTTGAAATATAAATTCAAAGAAATAATCAATGAGAACAAACAAAATATTTTTTGAATAAAAAAAATTAGAATAATAACTTAAATTCTGCGGGTAAGAACTTTGAGTGGCTTCTTTTGCCGTACATTGATGGATTGGTATTGAATTACATCAAAGAATGTAGAAAGAACTAGTCAACTTAGTGTTCTGGGAAGTGAACAAATTTCAAAGATATCTCCTTCTCCTTTTTCACTACCAACTCCAGGACAAGCTCATTTACATCCGACCTGGACAAGTGAGACCTCCTCTGCCACGCTTCCTAGTTCCTCAGCCACGCTTCAAGTATAAATACAGCGTCTTTCATCCCATTTCTCATCGAACTACAACTCACTATCAACTTCTCGAGACTCCTCCCGAATTCTAGCTCGACGCTAACCATCAATCTGGTCTGCAGGTCGTTTGGGCAGAAGATCCGGAAGATAGATTCATTATGCCTGAATCCAAAATGGGTAGTTTCTCCATGCTCTTCATGACTCTAGTATTTTGCTGTGCAACGTTTGGGTTAAAGCTCGTTGCATCCCAGCCTACGAACCAGCTTGTAGCTGGTCAACAAATTTCAAACGGCGAATCACGAACGTCTTCCAATGGGGTCTACAGGTTCGTCATGCAATCAGATTGCAATCTGGTTCTATACCGCAGCGGCGCTGGAGCTCTTTGGGATAGTAATACTGTCCGTGATATCAGCAACTGCTACTTCATCATGCAGACAGACGGCAACGCTGTGATTTATGGTGGAAGTACCTCTAACGTTGTGTTTGCCACAGGCACCAATGGCCGCAACGACGGTGCACATTATATCGAAGTTCAGAATGATGGCAACACTGTCATGTACAATGACGGACGCGTTCCCCTTTGGAGCACCAACACGAGTGGTCAGTGATGACGGCCCCCATCAGATCCCAGGCCACCTCTTCTACTGACCTGGAGGTGGATCCTCTGATCTAGGAAACAGTGGAATTTGTCAAAAGTAACAGTTATACTTATAGCGATGATAGACATATGTGAGTTCCAGGGCAAGTATTAACTATAGGATTGTATGTGCGCAAAATAAGATCGGAGGTGATGATCATTGATCTCAGAATGCTCGAACGAGTACTCAAAAGCATAGTCATGCACAAGAGGAAACTTCAAGATGATCCATTTAAGATAAATTACCTCGACCAGATATGAATCTTTCGCTTACAATGGCGTTCGCTCGATCTGCAGTATAGCCTTGCATCCAAGTACATGGCAGAGCCTCAAATATCTTACGTCCATAGAATATATAGTAGTGATCTTTCTATATTATTATAATAACTCAACACATCGTCACGTCCATAGTAAGTAACGTGGTGTTCCTTTTTAATATACTGTTTTTTATGGTAAATCTACACATCTTGTACTACATGTGTACTTGTGTTATATGCGTCGCATTTGATAAGACCCAAAGCTTGAATTATTGGGTCCTAGCGCTTGGTCACATCTTATTGAAGAGTTACAAATATCCATAGGATGAGATGTACACAAGCTTATACAAAATTAGTGAGTTTGCCTGTGATTCATATTGAGTTTATACTGATGAATAATAGTTTTATAAGAATGATTCTGGCACTTCATGCATCATTATAACGCTAAATGGGAACTTCGTCTTTCATAGATTTTATGCAGGGCCAGAACTACACCTGGTGATAATATGACTCTTTGGCACCTAGTTCCTCGCCGTTTCAGACTTCCATTCTGTATATGTGAAAGTTTGAGTTTCCCTCCCGACGTCTTCCTGAGCAGACATTGACCCTGACATTCGGGCGTATCTGGTCTCAACTGCTTAGAGTGCACAGATCTGAACCCAGTGTCTCCCTCGCTCTCAAAGCTCAGATTTGTCTTCCCACGAGTTGCTTCTGCAATTTTCGTATATTGTTCCTTGTTTATTCCATTGTTCCGACGAAATAGCGGATTCCGAAAGAGTTCCAGGAGTACCGTACTTTACCCTCACTGATAGAGCGGTTTCTAGACAGGGATCTCAGGACTCAGGACTAATGTCCACCCACTCGCCAGCCGTTATAGTAGACTACAGTCAATGTTTCCTGATTCCCTTTGGATAATCTTCTTTCAGGAATTTACTTCCTAGTACCCTTGATGAATATTTTACTTACTCTACCCGGAGATTCAAAGTTTACTTCCTCATACCCCGAGGAATGAATCTCTTCAACGGGTCACTGAACAGGGAGAAACTAAATTGAAACAAGATTGCTATCTAAATCACGTCGGACTCAGTTCAGATGGACAAAGTTGCAGGTGAGACTCCGGAGCCTACCATGAACTTCGATGCAGGTTTTGTAACCAGATTGAACCACTCATGGAGCGAGAAGAACATGACCGGAAGACTCATGGCAAAGGCTGAACATATTAGGTGCAGTTCAATGCACTCGGGTACACAGATTTACTCCGTCCTACCCAAAACGAACCGATTTATCTCCCTTGTACCCTGAGTTCAAAACTTTGGTCCCCTGTGCCCCACCCGGGTGCCACGTGGAGTCGACCTGGAAATGGTCATTGAGCAGGGAAACACTCCATAAGGAGTACAGAGAAGAACAAACCAAACTCAGTTGAAGTGGGCAAATCGAAGGTCCTGTTTAGACATGCCCCAAACCCATGTGACACCACACCTTGATTCACTCTCTATACTTTGGTTTACCATTGACTAACGAAACATTTTTAGACGTTAAAAAAATTGTACCTGGGTCATGTACCTATCTGGCTCCTACGTGGAACCTACATGGCAACAATGAATGAGTATTATTGGCCCATGTTTTGCTATTAACTTGTGAGTTTATACTAGAAATTGAGTCATTGACAAAACTTCAAATTACAAATCCAGTATGCCATGTTTGCACGTGGAGTCACGTGTGCACTGTATCACCAAGATTAGGTTACTTGCCATTCGATTCGCCGCGGTGTACTCTGTGAGATGTTGTATTCGTCTTCAAAAGTCCAGAGCTCAAGATTCAGAGAGTGGTGTTGAACGGACAGGGAAAAAGTGGACTTGTATAGCTTAGTACTGCATCCTGTGAGAAAATGTATTTTCCACTAACTTGTGGACTGATTCAAATTAAAGGCAAGAATGAAGATGAATATCCTTTTGAAATATCCCAAGAGGACTTTTGAAATAAATTGCTGCGTTTCAGTCGGGCGTTCCCATTCGATGCAAATGCGCCTGTCAGTTCCCTAATGGAAACATTATCCATATTTTGAAAAGGGAATCATGTATCGGGACCCATGGATTTGGCCTGATCGGCTCACAATCTGATGGCTCGGTGATGTTTCTCTAATATCCTGGCGGACTGGTACTCGAAGGTTTTTCCAACTACAGTCTAGCTGAAAACTACGAACAGTATTAACATCTTGTCAAGGGATCCACCAGCCCTGTCAAGCACATGAATATGGACCACTTCTGTTGCAGTCCAACGTTGGTGGCCGTATGTAAAACACAGTGCTGTAGTGCATTTCAGAGCCGACGACCAGAGATTTCACAGTTCAGATCCACGTTGAAGCCGCTCACAGGTGTAACACGGAGCTTCCCGACCTTCGTCTCGTCACGCCCAGCAAATTCACACGTTCTCCCTTTCTTTTCGACTTGCTCCCTCTCCTGAAGATGGAAAAATATCAATGGCTTGTCCACTCCATCCGGAAAAAGCACAGCTACGTTTAGCCATATCACGGGACACTCGGAACTCGAATTCACTGGACTTGAAACATGACTTCAGTCGACAGGCAGATCCATAATCTTTCTCTCTCTGAACCACGTAACTGGAGGCTGCGAACTTTGCTTCCGATGAGGCCACTTTGATACTTGAATTGATCTTCAAGTTCCCTTCCGACGTTGTCCTGAGTGACCACTGACCATCGCACTCGGGCGTCTCGGATCTCAAACTAGGATAACCAGGTCGCTCCGAACCCAGATTCTCCCTACATCTCAGAGCCCTAATCTCCAGCTTTCTTCCCAACAGCTGCCTATTTGAAGCTGATTTCACCTTGGCTGAAATGTGAGTGCTGGAAAACGACGTCCCATTCATAGGTACAGAATGATCCAGACATGGGATAGTTTGGCTATGAAAATCGGCGGGCAAGGGTTTTGACTCCCTTGCCCGCCGATTTTCATAGCCAAACTTTTCCGACAAATCCATTTTCGCGTACTCGGAAGCAGGGATCAGCCTCCCATGTCAATTGTGACAATTTACTAGCATAGACTCTTCTACGCTGTTGTTGTCAAAGAATTTCGTAATGTCTAGAGAGAGAAAAGATTTAAGGGGTTCCAATTATCATAAGCCAAAGGACTGGATTCAAGAGATGAATGCCGAGAAGGGACAGCAAGGTTCCCTCGAACTTGGCTGCGAGACAAGCGTCTCCCAAAATGTTCAATGAATCCAAACACCAGTTGCTACTTCACTGCACCGCAATGGTGTTCGTGTTGAAACAGAGCAGCGTCTGTTGAGGTGTTTATCCCGCCCTGCGTCGCCACAGAGATGACGTCGTGGATAGAGACAAGTGCTCGTGATGATCATCCCCACCAAGTTCGAATCTATCATAGGTCAGAGCACAATTTTTATTATCAGATCCAAGGACTAGGGCCTTCCAGGACATAGCGGATCAGTGCCTCAGTTACACAAATGGCTAAGGAGTCTTCTTCGAACCTTGATACTTGGAAATTACTCAAAAGTATTAAAAGCCTCTCCCTTTGGGCAAGTGCCTTTTGGGCCATAAGGTTCAGGTTGAAGCCTCTCCCTAACTGTAACAGGCCCACCGACGCCAACTCGCCTTCCCACATACGCCAGTGTGCAACCTGGGTTATAATTAGGAGCCATAATTAAGAGTCGGATTTTCCTCCCACAGAAATGCCCCACACAATATCACCATCACTAGTTCAGGGTTCTAAAACACACTGAGTTTGTCTTACATAGAGAGATTGTTTACACATGGAGAGAGAGAGGAGGTCACACAGGAGAGGCTCGGCGGCGGTGGCAGGGTGTTACAGTCCCAGCGGAAGAATCACGTATATTTTACAATTGCGGGTATTCTGAGCCGTCACAAAGCACTCTAAGCTGAGTTTTGTTGTGGGGAGGTGGTTTCTTGGGAGTGAGATTTTGTCGGATGTAGAGGCGGTGCGTTTGTTTGTGGTGTGACAGGTATTTGGAACGGAGTAAACGCTTGACATTCGTAGTTGGAGCGGAGTCAATGTCAAAACGTTTTGACATTGGTATTAGAGGTGGTATGGTTTAGAGATCGCTAGGAACGGGTTTCTGGCCAGCGAGGTCTTTGGCTGCACGCTATCGTTCCCAATGGCTAATGCTCCAGACTCTCAAGCTGAGGAGCATACACGCAAGCGAAAAGCCTCAGATGAGTTTGATGTTGGTCCCTCTCTTCAAGATACAGAGCTGACAGCCTTGCATGCACAATTGAAAACCATACTAGAGAAGGTGCAAACAGAGCAACGAGCGTTGTCGCATGGACATTTCTTTGCTCTGAGAACGCCTGAGCGCTTGGCTGTAGAAGAACCCTCTAGAGCCTCCTGTGAGTTGATAATTTCTTCTTCTTCTCCTCAGCACTCCACATTCGAGTTCGTTATAAATCGGTAGAACTTCAGCGGAAGAAGACTATGATAGCCGATGATTGGACAAAAAACTCTCGCTTAAACTTTAGAGAAAATTTCTCCACGACCCTTTCAATCTCTCAAAAAAGTTTCAGATGTTTTTCTTCTCTAGATCTCTCATAACAATTACTGATTTGCACACTGTATCACAAGGCAATATGCAGACCCCTCTGTACAAAATCCATCACACATCCCAATCCTTGATTCCAATTGCTCCCAGATTTTATGAGAAGGTCACTCATCATCAGAACTTGAACTGTGCAAAGTTTTATTGACAGAACTTTCTAATATCAAAAGATATGATCTCTGTACTAACTTCGTGACAGTTAGTGCAATCCTACAACTCGGACTGTATACACAAACTTCAAGCTGTCACTCCGTACTCAAAACTCATCCAATTGAATCAAAACTTCCATCAAAACCCAAGCCTAAGTCATAAACTGTATCTCAGTTGACTCAGATCTCCCAAAACCCTTGTTAGATTATCAGAAACACTCCAAATACACTCAAAGGTCTAAATTTCTCACTCTAACTTTGAATCACCACTTCAGAGTGACAAATCCTTCAAATCCATCCATTCTTGAGCCCACGTCGTAACTCGTCCCGTCAGCTCTCCAACCCAATCCTCAGATCTTCGAATGTCCCCCTGGAAGATCTCCAAAACTCCTCAAAACCTCGAAGAAGTTGCCCAAGAGCCCTCATTGGCCCAAACTCCAAGACCAATGAGAATGAAGAGTGTTATTTTGACCTCTAGTGTGGCCAAATTAGCTCCATTTTAACTTAGAGCTTTACAACTATCCTAAACACACTACTTAGCCATCCTATACACAATACGAGTTGCCACTAATAAAGAGTCAAAATGACAACTCGAAACCGGCTAAGTATGAACGGAACTACAAACGGAACCGGGGAGTTTATAACTTGAGAATAATACTCCTCGCCAAAGTTCCTAACAATCAACTCCCTATGGCTTGTTTTCGGTAAGCAATAGTGATGGATTGGAACCCATGTGTTGAAAGCCACCACTACTGGTAAGTTCAAATCCATAGCGTCCAAACTAAATCAAAACGTACACTGTTACGTCCCAAATCGCGCCGTAGGAAACAACTGGAAGAATAATCGGATGTGGAGAGTTTATCACTTGTTGCAAAAAGTTATCTCCAAAATGATACACTAACCACGCCCGAAAATGATCACGATGAAGACACCGGATGTTGATCACAAATGGATTAGGCATCGGTACATCTAGAGGATCATGTTGTCCTCTATCCATGTCCTCTTCGGCTCCACTTCGATCAGATATGCTCCTTAGTCAGCAAAGTGATGTGTCTAGTACTCTCCCATACCCTTTCCATCCTGACTGCGCTTTATATCTGATAAGGTCCAAGATAATATCTCTTGGAGCCTTTTCAACATCCTGACCCTACAAGGTAGATCCAACGGTGGGCTCTTAACAACCTTATAGTGCGCCGTCGGTTATCCTAACCTAAACTATCGCCGTCATGACAACAGCTCTGAAGATGACACATGTCATCATCTTCTCATAGTACCCGTGTCACAACACGACAGCGTTAAAGACATATTCAGTTGAGAGGGGGCGTAGTAGACGTCCGACTGACATCCAGTCTACTAGAGTACCTATTGCTGTTGATTCTGTTGCACTACTGGTTAAGACAGGGCAGAGGGTTATTTTGGATCAACCGGAGAAGTTTTCTGGTAAGAGAGACCTAGCTGCCTTTGAGATGTGGGTGATTGAGATGGAGAATTACTTTTCGGTTATAGGTATGGAAGACAAAGCCAAGATTTACTTTGCAGTTAGTAGGCTTAGTGGCGATGCACGGGTATGGTATGCCACTATTGAACGGGAAAGGCTAGCTAAGGGTTGGAGCCCTATGCTAGATTGGGATGTGTTCAAAGAGCAACTAAAGCATAGCCTAGTACCCAGTAACGACCGAGAGATCAAGTTGGGAGAATTGGCTCGGTTGCATCAAGCAGGATCAGTGAGGGAATATATCACCAAGTTCCGACATCTGTTGATGGAAGTGGGAGGCCTTGATCCAGGAGTGGAGCGGTTTTACTTCAAGGAAGGACTTTCACCCTGGTTACGCATGGAAATTGAGAAGTTGCAGAATCAGGATGACTTGGATTTTATATACGAGCGAGTTGAGAGCCTGGAGGCTGCACGTCTGCGGGTTTATGGTGAACCAAGAGGTGGAAAGTCAACTTGGAGAAATAGGGAGTAGTTGACTGGAAGTACTACAACCCACCAGAGGCAAGGTTAGAAGACTAATCAACGTATTGAGGCGTCTGTTGGCAAGGGAAGAAACATGGTGAGGACTACCGGAGGTGGCCAGGTTGTGGAAAACTCACATTTTTCAGGAGATGAACGAAACCAGCCTATATGTTACAATAGTGGTGGAGTAGGGCACCTCAAGCGTAACTATATTGCCAAGAGCAAGACTGCGCAAGTACAGAAGATATCCGTTCAGGAGAGTACCAAGGGATCAGAGTCAACCCATGCGACAACGAATTCAGATTGTATGGTACCCCAACCCTCTCCTTGTGTGTGCAAGTGCTTGCCAATAATTGTGGTGATTGTTCAAGGGCTGGAATACAGATTCTTGTTGGGTACTGGAGCAGATGTGGAGGTTTTAGCCCCTACTATAGCACAGACACTAGGATTACCTCTCAAGGTGGTAAAGCGTCCCCTTCAAGTTAATTTTGCCCAGGGTACCGGTAGAATTGATAAGGAGATAGCTCGTGTGAGCTTGACGCTAGGCACGTTTATGGCCAAGACTCCATTTTACATCATGGATATTGGAACCAAGCTAAGTGGTATCTTATCTTGGGGATGGATGCAAAGGCATCGAGGTTTGTGAGCTATCAGTGATGGTCATCTAGCCGTCAGAGATAGATGGGGAAAGCAACACACTATTCCTTTACTTACTTTCGAATAGGAGCTAGACCATGTTATAGCTCATTTTTGGTCAATGCGTGTGATTTTTCATCATTGTAACGCAAAGCAGTTTGCTAAAAGCCTTAAAGAAGCAGACGCAGCTTGGGGGATTCATGTCGGAGGTGTGATTATCTCTGAGACCACATCAGAAGGAGGTCAAGGTGAGACCAGTGCGACCACTATCTTGTTACACTCGCTAGCTAACAATCGAGCAAGACAAACAGTCCACCCCGACTTGGAGAGATTGTAAGGAGAGTTTGCTGATGTGTTGCCCGAGGTATTACCGTCGGGTTTACCTCCTCGTCGAGCTCTTGATCATCATAGTCCATTTGTGATCAACATCCAATGTCTTCATCGTGATCACTTTCGGGTATACTTAGCCGGTTTTGAGTTGTCATTTTAACTCTTATTAGTGACAATTCATATTGTGTATAGGATGTCTAAGTTGTGTGTTTAGTATAAGTTGTAAAGATCTAAGTTACAATGGAGCTAATTTGGCCACACTAGAGGTCAAAATAACCCATTGGTCTAGGAGTTTTGGCCAATGAGGGCACTAGGGTAACTTTTTCGAGGGTTTTAGGGGTTTTGGAGACCTTCCAGGGAAACATTGAAAGATCTGAGAATAGGGTTGGAAAGCTGATAGGACGAGCTACAACGTGGATTCACGAATGGATGGATTTGAAGGATTTATTAATCTGAAATGGTGATTCAAAGATAGAGTCAGAAATTTAGACCTTTCAGTGTATTTGGAGTGTTTCTGAGAATCTTACAAGGGTTTTGAGAGATCTGAGTCAACAAAGATACATTTACGACTCAAGCTTGTGTTTTGATTGAAATTTCGACTGAATTGTACGAGTTTTGAGTACGGAGTGATAGGTTGAAGTTTATGCATATAGTCAGAGTTGCAAGATTGCACTGACTATCACAAAGTTAGTACATCAATCATATCTTTTGATATCAAAACGTTTTGTCAATAAAACTTTGCAATGTTGAAGTTCGAATAATAAGTGACCTTCTCATGAAATTTAAGAGCAATTGGAGTCAAGGATTGGGATGTATGATGGGTTTAGTACACAGGGATCTGCATATCGCCTTGTGATACAGTGTGTAAATCAACAATTGTTTTGAGAGATCTAGAGGAGAAAAACATATGAAATTTTTTTGAGAGATTGAAAGGGTTGTGGATCAATTTTCTGTGAAGTTTAAGCGAGAGTTATTGGTCGAATCATTGGACATCATAATCTTCTTTCGCTAAAGTTTTACTAGTTGTAATGAACTCGAATGTAGAGTGATGAGAAGAAGAAGAAGAGATTGTCACTTCACACAAGGTTCAAGAGGGTTCTTCTATAGCCAAACGCTCAGGCGTTCTCAGAGCAAAGAAATGTCCTACATGCCAACGACTAATGGAACGGTAGCCACCAAGGTTTTCAAGTATAGTGGTATGCAAAGAGTTCACCTCTTTGTTCCTCTAGCTTTGGAGTTATATGCTACAGATATCGACTTTAACATGTTTATGAGGGAGAACCTACCATACAAGACGGTAAGGGGTATCACTCTCTTTAGCTTACTGTTTAGCCTATTTTAGGCAATGTGTTTCCATTGCTTTATAGAGAGCACTACATGATGCAATCCATAGGAGAGCAATCACGGTAGGTGATGCTTCTTTGGATGCTCCTATTGTTTGTAGACCATTTGATCTTGATAGTTTAGATATCTTAGATGTTATAATATATATTTCCTAGTGTAATGTTATTGGGATCTAGTCCCATGTTACTTGTTTTGTTCCATCCTTGTACGATTTGATAGGTTCTTCCCATCACTTTTTTTTATTTTACTATGTCACTTATTACTCTAGAAATATAGCCAAAAAAATGAGAAGATCCCATCAAGTAACATGGGGCTAGCTTCAATAGACTCAAAATGAGAAATATGTCAAGCGATAGTCAAATTTTCTAGTTACTACATGAGCATATTAAAGATCATCGCCTAAAGTGATTGCTCTCCTATCAATTGTGTCATCCAATGTTCATATAGAGAACATTGGGTGACACAATCAATAGGAGAGCAATGTTCTCTACACAACATTGGATACACATAAACCAAAATAGATTATACAATAGTCTAAAGAAATTTATATCCATGTTCGTCTATATGGTAGGCTCTCTCTCACGAACATATCGAAGTTGATGTCAATAGCTCCATATAACTTCAAAGCTAGAGAAACAAAATGATGACATCTTTTCATATCCCTACTTGGATACCTTACCCATTGATGCTCAAATCCCATTCCATCAAGAAGGATGAGTAATTATCCCTCCAAAATATTGTTAGTGTAGGTTCTGGAACCACAACATCTGCAACAATAACTTGGTCCTCCCGAACCAACAACTCCAAAGTTAGAGAAACAAAGAGATGGCATCTTTGCATATTCCTATAGTTGGAGACCTTGCTTGTTGTCGCTTCACTCGCATTCCATCAAGGAGGATGGATAATTACCCCTCCTAAACTGTGTTAGTGTAGGATCTTTATCCACTAGGGTTATTGTTGCAAACGATGTGGTCCTCCTGAATCAAGTATAGGTCTTCCTTAAGATGCTCATTCTTCTTATCAACACTACAACATATGCAACAGTAACCTTGTCCTCCCAAACGAGGTATAGGTTTGTCCTAACATGCTCATTCTCGTGAATCAAGTATAGGTCTTCCTTAAGCTGCTCATTCTTCTTATCAACACTACAACATATGCAACAATAACCTTGTCCTTCCAAACGAGGTATAGGTTTGCCCTAACATGCTCATTCTCGTAAATCAAATATAGGTCAATCATAACCCAAGTTGACTTCAAGGTATACCCACGCTCCTTTCACTCTGTCCTAACCCGAATTGATTGCAAGGCATACCAACATACCTCCATGTGAGGTATCAAACAATAACCTGGTCCTCCCGAACCAAGTATAGATATGCCCTAACATACTCGTTGATTTCAAGGCATACCAACACTACAACATATGCAACAATAATCTTGTCCTCCCAAACCAAGTATAGGTCTGCCCTAACATGCTCGTTCTCGTAAACCAAGTATAGGTCTGTCCTAACCCGAGTTGACAACAAGGTATACTAACACTCTCTCCATATGGGATATCCAACAATAACCTGGTCCTCCCAAACCAAGATTACGGAGAACCAGGTGATGAATAGCAAAGTAAAGTATATTGACATCATGTATCATTTTATCATAAAGTCATTGTTTAATAATCTAGTTGAGCTTATCATGAGTGATGGAGAGCATAACTTTTGATGTGTTTATCAAAACGTATTAGATAGATAGATTTTCAAGGTATTTTGTAAAATTACAAATTTTGCATGATTGCGTTATGTAAATAGTTTTTGTTTATGTAGTCTGTATATGACATACTATCAACTACGGCTTAGTTCCATTTAACTTTTGTTCATATAGCTAAAGCTAGTTTCTTAGCTTTACCTTATAGGATTTTATAGCTACATATAGACTTTAGGAATTGTGGACCTCAAAGACTAGAGTTAAAAGGTCATTTGTAAAGTTAACTCTTCTCTTGTTAAGCATAGTTAGCTTAATCATTGTTAGATAAGATTGGCTAGTTAGGTTTATTTTCTAATAGCCTCATGGCTATATATATATATATATATATATATATTCACTGAATGAGCTGCCCCCTCTAGGTAGTAAGTATGTAGGCTTTACTTTGAGTTTTAGTGAAAGGTTCACTCTTGTCCGTAGATGTAGTCTATTGATGAACCACGAATAACACATATTCTTGATGTGCTTGCAGAAATGGGAAATCTATACTCGCATTGAGTTCAATAAGAGAACTATTTTTCTCTAATCAGTTTATCAATGTGTTGTCTAGCCCTTGATACTGAATTGTGTATGATTCTTGGAAAATACTATTAAAGATTTGGCAATGTTAGCCAATGTGTCTGCCTCATCATTTATTGGGATGTTAGAATGACCAAGAATTCAATGAATAGTTAAACTCATATCATAGAACTATTCATATATGTGAATTTAACTTTTAGAGCTCTTCATACATAAACTGACCAGATGCTGAATTTATCACAAATTTAAGTAACCGTAAATTGGTTATCACAAAAGTGTTGATATTTCAAAGTAAGATAAAAGAATAAATTTTCAAAATCTTTTTTAAAAGAGTGATTCAGCTCTAAATCCTCATCATCATAAATAATATAAAAATTCCCTAACCTCATAAAATAATGAATTCAATCTGATGACATCAACATAAAATATTCAATTTCACCTGGAAATGATATAAGGGGTTTCAATACAAGACGGTAATCTAAAATATATTACACGGTCTAATTATAAGAAGAACTAAAAAAGTTTCGACTTATCATTACTTTCAATCAAGGGAGTTTAGTTTTATGCAATTCATTTCACCCCAGCTTCTTTAAAAGTCGATCTAAATTGAAACGTAATGATCTCCTGAACCAGTAAAGTTTTATCGCTAATTTAAACAAAAAATTAAAAAAAAAGGTTTATCTTTACGAGCAATATCTCTACAAAAATCGAGGAAGATTTATCAATCCAGCATGGTTTCTTCCTTGATTACTCCACAAAAGTATCACTGTCATAAAACAAAGTATCACTGTCTAGAAATCCCAATCACTCTACACAAATGCTGTGTGTGGAAATTCAAATGTTCATCGCCAGCTCTCCGCTGAACGAGACCATGAGGAACTTTAGTAAGCTCGCAACGCTGTAACTGCGTCAGAGCAGTTCACAGTTGGAAAGAGAGGAGGGGACAGCTTGACAAACGGAGGGCATGAGACAAGGAGGACAAGCTGTGGCGAGCAGTGAGTGGACCAATTTTGCCGATCGCTGCTCCGAGGACACTTGGCTCATGCCCACACAAGCTTCACACCAGAGTCCAATTTCCTCATTCTCTTTCCGTTCTACTTTCTCTTGCAAACTTCTGCCGCAGACAACTCGTTGCAAAGTCTTCGGGAGTTGCTTGGAAAGAGTGTCCAGCTCAATCTCAGGTTCTCTGTACGAGGAGATCCCATGGCTTTAGTGCTTAACGTGGACTCGATCACGGGGTTCATATCCCCAACTCTTCACCGGGATCATTACTGTCCGAGCTCTGACTCCTTGGTTTCCTTACAGAAGATACGGTCGATGAGGTGAGTTAATGCTGAGTCCTTGAGCTTCCTCACACAGAAATTCTTGCTGCATTGTTCGACGGTTTTCATTATTCTGTCTCGAGGGTTCGTAGGTTGTACCAAAATGGCAAAGTTTATGAGAGCATCTACCGGATCAACCTGTAGGTTGGGTCCTGTATTCTTCTTCTTATTTTTCTCATCGATCTATTCGATTCTAACCTGCCGAAACCAGAATATGTTTCAACCGGAAAAACGCATCAGTATAGTCCGATATATATCTCGTTCGAGGATCGTTTCTGCAGTTCACAGCTTGTTAATACGATTGCTTCTGTGAGGATCGAAACCTTCTGTATGATTGTCATCGGTTGGTGGAGGAGACTTATAAATCGTCTGATGGATTGACATCGATAGGTGCAGTGGATCATAAAGCCGTCATCGATAAAGTCGAGTTCGCATCCTGCTTGGCTGTGTCCATACTTTGCCGTTGTGGTAACCAGCAGCGAATCTTGTTCGAAGTCTGGGTGGACGTTTTGAACCAGAAACGGAGAATTGGGTTAAGTATAATCAGTCAGTTCAGACGGGAGATATGAGCAGCAGGACGCTGAACAGATTGGTGTCTGACACACAGAGGGGTCTCTGTCAGAAGAAAGATGCGGTGAATCAGAATGTTGAGAATGTTTCGAATGAAGGCGCAGACGCAAGTGCGAAGCTGCGGGTTGTGCAGCCTACCGAAGCCTTGAAAGCTTTCTTTGACCGCATTCCGTTGCAGTCTGTCCCAGGAATCGACAACGTTGGAGGTATGTAATGACCAACGAATCCCCAGATATGAAGCTATGTTGGAGTAAAGCTTAAGAAATCATTGTCAATATATTTGCCAGTGTTTTGAATTTTCACTGAGGTAAAGAGTCAGAAAGTCTCCACGAAAACTAATGTTTACTCCTCTTTTGCATTGGCATGTGTTGGAGATCAGTGATTGAAGTGCAGGCAGAGCAGACAATCGAAGAAGCAATGAGGCTCTTGTATAAGCACGATGTGTTGGGAGCCCCAGTTATTGATAACCCTAGAAGTATGGAGATCTCATTGACTGTCTCCGACCAGTATGTTGGAGTAGTGGATTTCGGGTCGATGATTCTCTGGGCGCTAGAGGTATTACTTGGCATTGCCTCGTTCATTCGCGTATGATGCAAATTATATGTAGTTGTAAATGTTAGCTTCCAAAATAATTAGAGTAATCAGAGTTGAAGTTCACATCCAGAGCTGTTCCGGTCAAAGTATTGAACATCATAATTACCCAGATCACGAAGCTCCTACCTCTCTAAAGAACCCACTCTCACATGCAGGCCTCTGCGGGAATATGGATCACATTTTCCAAGGAGTCGAAAGACAAATTAAGCACGACCGACAGTTCGGGGCTTCAGAACTTTTCCGATGTTCAAAGTCAGAGCCGCATGAGTCATTCTTTTAATGCCCATCCATAAGAATCATACCTTCAATCCACCCAGCCTCATTCTACCTTCACGTTTTTGACGATGTAGAAACGTGCAGATTAGCTTTATGCTTCAGAGAAGATGTATCCCCTCGCTGAATATTGCATTCGGCATGCTGGCAGGAGTTTGAAGTGGCAGAAACGCAAGCGCAAGTGAGAGGCCTGATGGTTGAGAAAGGCAGTGAAGACAAAACAGGAACTTCGCCTGATGGGAGTGCGGGAGGTGGTCCCGAAGTGATAGAAGGCGTGTCCAAAGCAGCGGTACAAGAATCTGATGATTTCTGGTCACTTCTGACACGACTTGATAACATCGGTAGCTCAAAGGTGCCTTGTGCTGACTTTCCTTCATCACTTATTTCTTTCTGTCACTATGTTTATCAACTGCACAGCCGACTTACCACTTCATCTTGGTAGTTTATCATGTGAAGAACTAAGCTATTTTGAAGGTATTTCTTTAATTATAATTTGAATGGTGAATACAGATTGGCGCTTTAGCTAGATCTTTCAGATGGGGTCCATTTTTGCCTGTCTATCCGGATAATTCGCTTCTCCACATTCTGCTAGTTCTCTCGAAGCACGGTCTGAAGGCTGCGCCTGTAGTTGATCCCCAGGAAAACAAGGTTACAGCTTTCATCACCCAGGTATGATCCGTAAAGATCTCGGTGATTGAAGATTAGTGCAGCATTCATAGATATGAAGATTTTCTGTTTTACGGACGAATCAGTCTCGACGTGCTGAAATTATTCCAAGACGCTGAAGTCCTGAAGTGTGAAAGGGTTCAGTCGGCGGATGTATCGAACTGTTTCTTGCTTGTTTTAATGTCTTCTTTTGTGCCGGGTAATGGCAGACACTGAACTGTATTGTGTCATCCAGGATGCTGCCATGCAACTTCTTTTGCAGTGCAGTGGACTCTCTTGGTTCGACAACATCGCGCAGAAAAAACTCAGTGAATTCAGGTCTGCCACAGTAATCTATATCTCATGATTGCAATCTGTTCAATCAAAGCCGCCCTTCTGAATCTCATGTCCGGTTCAGTCCTGTCATATTTCTCTCTCAAGAATTTGCCTTCAAACTTTCTGTACTAATCTGTTTCAAAATGATCTATGTAGGTTCCAGGCTGATCCGCCTCCAGGACAACTCATCTCTATACATGGAGATAGGCCCTTGTGTGAAGCCTTTCACTGTTTATGGAAGTACAGATTGAGTGCTGTGCCTGTAGTTGACCGAGAGACAAAGCAAGTCATTGGGAGTGTTCGCAGCGAAGATGCAAGGATTCTACTCGACAACAATGAACTGTTCAAGGGCAGGAGGTATGTGGTTTCAGTTTGAGGTCAAGTTATAATGTCTGCTGTGGTCTCTACGTTGCATCACAGCTAGATCCCTCGACTCGATCCTGAAAGTGCGGGTTGGAAAAATGTATGCAGGAAGGTAACCATCAACGATTTTATGAAAGCTGATTTTCCTCAAAAGGATGACGTCGAGGAAAGACATAGAAGTGTTTTGGAGGAAGACCTTGGGATAGCGATCTCAGCAGCAACTCTTACTCTAGGTTGCTTCAAGCTTCCTCGAATGCAGGAGCCCGTCACAAGCACCACTGACGACAAACTCAAGGATACTATCAAAAAGCTAGTTAGTGCCCGGACTGATCGCAGCTTCATGATAGATGAGAATAGACGACTTATTGGAGTTATAACCCTACGTGACATTATGTGTCAGTTCGCACCTCCTCTCGGGGAGCAACCGGATCGGTGGGGAGACCTATTCGATAATGCACTATAATCCTCATGTACACATTAAACATCACAGAGTTACCACAGGCCATGGGCGTGAATACGCATACAACATGCTCAATTGTATCATATTGTCGACACTTAAGCAGCAGTGTCATGTCTTGAACTTGGTTTGAAACAAGCCGTCTCGCTCACCCCCTTACCTCTCCCTCCCCACGCTTCTCTCTCTGCATCACACTGGCTCGTAAAACATGCGGCTGACAAAAGTGTCTGATCCCGGGCTCGAACCGGGGACCTCTAGTGTGTGAGACTAGCGTGATGACTAACTACACCAACCAGACTTTCTTGTTTCCGAGGTGACCAGATATTTGTAATAACTTTGTTTGAAACGTAAATCGTACAATGCGAACGATTTACGTTTCAATTTTACGGAACGTTCGCATTTTACGGAAACTATCTATTTGTACGGGAGATATATATATATATATCTGCAATAGTTCTTCTAATAAATATTACCGTGAAATTGTGAACATTACACTGGAGACAATCGCCAGGTATGGATGAAAGCTAGGACCGCGTAAGCACAATGTCTACTATGTAAGTTGATCTACTTTCTGAGCAAGAATAAAACTCTATTCGCACCATGTATATGGATCATTGGCATGGTTGCTGTCTTACGTCATAAGATGAATGTTCATACTGATATGATTCTATTTAGTGGTTAGGATTCTATTTAGTGGTTAGGAGTGTGGAGACTTCCTTCTACCCATATCTCGAGATAAGTAACATACTGTTAAGTGACATTTACACGTGAAATCTAGATTCTTCCATGACTGAATATAATATGGATGAATATTTACGCAAAATCTTGTAGTACGATAAATCAAAATCTTGTAGTGGGATAAAATATTTATTTTGAAATAAGAATTATATGGAATGTAAATCACATATTGATAATGTTGGTGCCAATCATGCATGAGTAAGCTTGTGATACTTTTAGACAAATTATTGACAAGCAATTATGATTGTTAATATAAACACATGCACTGATATTTATGATGCTTGATATTCAGGTTCTGATACCCATTTAAGTTCAAATAGATTCAAGAGAATATATAGTAATATGCAGGATAAATTTCATGCAAAGATAATGATTATTATTAGTGTTCATATTTTATTTTGGAATTACTTCTGGATATTGATATTTAATCACAACAAGATATTGATTTTGAAAACAGTATACTTTAATGAAAATTAAGAGTGTAGCTTATTTTTATAGAGTGGATAGAAGCTGTTACATGAGCTTGTGTGTATACAACTTGAAACAAAAAGAGATACAATGATCGATACATAAGAAAGATTTGATATGAGAAAATTATTATATATTCAATATAAGAGTTTGATAGGAGTAGATGTTGAATGAATAGATGGTTTTTTTTGGTGACTTTCAACGAATTATAATTATTTCTTTAAATTGAAATGCATAATATTATGAAATGTAATTCACGTCTCTGAATCGGGTCTTTTGAAGGCAGCTTATCTAGAAGTGGGAGGTACTTCCAAGTTGAATGAGTCTACATTCCGAACATGGGTAAATGAAAGTGGATCTAGAATAAAGCCAAAGTACATCAAGCTAGCAGAGTAGATACTTGCAATTTCTCGTCGTTGCCATGGAATGAGTTTGGGTTTTCTGAAACTTTGTGAATACCTCATAGCATGTATGTAAATTCAAGGAGTCATGGTTAGCTTACTTCCATCTCACTACCAATGGACTCCAAAAGGGATCTTTCCATCGGTCGCATCTTACCATCTTACCGTTATCATGACTCGAACCCCTGTGCCGCTCGTTAAGAGACACATTATTCTAACCATCTACTTAGACTACAACCAAATATCTGAACGTCGCCTACTTCAGAAATTTTAATTTTGTAATCAAGCGTACGATGACACTTGACCTTTGTGAATTAAGACATGATTTTGCGTTGAATCAATATTCGTTCACATATT
This sequence comes from Marchantia paleacea, assembly GCA_014180765.2. Classification (NCBI taxonomy): domain Eukaryota; kingdom Viridiplantae; phylum Streptophyta; class Marchantiopsida; order Marchantiales; family Marchantiaceae; genus Marchantia; species Marchantia paleacea. The sequence continues at coordinate 7,196,289 of MUAA02000018.1, forward strand.
CTTTGAATATGTGAACGAATATTGATTCATTGATCATTCTTGAATTGTATGAAACTTAAAGATATCCATTTATCTCAGGAAAACTGATTACAAAAATACACAAGAACACCAGTTTTAAAAGCCTAGTGAGTGCAACACTAGAAAACATGATAAATGAACATGGAAAGTTGAAGCAAACAATGAAGAGACAGGTTCTAACCACGATGAGCCGAAATAAAATGTCCAGAAAAGCACTTTCAATTGGCACAGATAACCCTTATCCTCATAGTACTCACGGAGGAGATCTGCTTGTAATGCTTGAATATTACTCATTTTGAATTCCCTGGATTGAAAGTTAGAGAGAATCGATCAGTCGGACATACATATATACTTTAGCCTAATTTAATAAACTGAACAGGTCCAGCCCTAGAAAGATATAATCTTCAACTTTCGAATTATATGTTTCAAAAGAACGGAATGTTACTGTCAAGGAAAAACGTGAAAGGCAACTTACGTGTACAGAAAACTGAATGCGTATGAGTGAATCAGAGGAAATTTGGAAATCTTCATATGCACGAGCTTTGGGCATAAATTGTGGTATTCACCAACCAGAAATATCTGAAAAAACTTGGATTGAAGACAGCACATGGAGATAAACGGCATCTCTGCAACTTCGCCCAATAATCTCCTCCACATGCAGCGGGTCGTGCAATACATAGCTCAAGTCATGATGACCTGGCGATTCATTTTCATGGAGCGAGTGCTACTGGCCTACTGCTACAATCGATAGAGACGCACACTATTCTGTGCTGCTCGCTGCTTCTTGAAGTGCCCACCTGCTGCAACAAAAGAGAATGGCTTTATCCAGGCTCGAACTGGAGACCTTCAGTGTGTTAGACTGACGTGATAACCAACTACACCATAAAACCAGATGCCTTTGGAACAACCAAAAATGTTTATATAAATTAATCAAAAATACGGAACTTTCGAATCAATGAACACCTTATACATATTTTAAAGTTTGTTTCAACCACAAGCATGGCCACACTCTCTGACGGTTTGAAATATAGATTTCATTGAATGACGTAAACATGGGAAAGGACTTGCATACGAGAGTAACTCCCACATCCAGCTAACTTCAAGGTATTGGAACACCGAACAACAGAAGCCAGAAATCGCGATTAGAATTTGCGACACGACTTGTTCAAAGGAAAGCCTCAAATATATCGTGGAATCTTGTCAGGTTGTCAGCCGTGAGGAATTTGCACTTTTCCTCCTTCATTGGGCCAAAATTCAGGTTCACACGAGCTTATCTGAGTAACAAGAGAAAGAGGACAAAGTTGTAAGATTCAAGCCCCAACAATCGTAGCTAAGGTCATTAATGTAAGGGAAGACTGGCTAATTGAAAGGCAGATCGTAGAATCATCATTAACAGGTAAGAGGAAAGAGTATTATGAAATCCATGAACTGGAACCTTTTAGTCTTAGCTGGTCTCAATCACCTTAAAGCCGATATCTGACTACACAGCAAGAATCAAATAGTTTTCAGGTAGTTCTAACTTGAGTGGCGGTAAAAATCGCGTTTCAAGTCCATATAAGTGATTCCAACCATATTATGAGAGAACACACTACAACAGCAAGCAGATGTCAACACTTCAGCTGAAAATTTACAATAGAAATCTCGTTTGAATAGAAGGTAGCAAACTTAAGTATCGTTAAACTAAGAGACATCGACCCTAAATGTAGGCTGTCTCCATGCTATGTAAAAAGCGCTAATGGGAAAAATGGCCCATACAGGTCTCGAACCTGTGACCTTCGCGTTATTAGCACGACGCTCTAACCAGCTGAGCTAATAGGCCAGATAATATAACCCTTTACAATCTTAAATTTAAACGTACTAATCAACTTTAATCTGTGATTTTTTAACGACCTTTCACCACCGAAACATGAAAACTTCGTCCATCTTCGGACATCAAACACTGAAGCTCACAAAAGGGGCCTAGCCCCATGTTACCTCTTTGGTTTCATCCATGTACGACTTGATGGGGTTTCCCATCCTTTTTGCTATATTGCTTGGCACTTTAGATTCTGTACAAAAGGACATGCACTGAAGAAGTAAGCGTAGATAGTTACTCCATGTAACTGTTACAATGCATGCGATGATACTCCAGCATGTTCACCAAACACCATAAGCACATGGTCGAAGGTTAGTGCTAGTTTTGTGACGGTGATTATCCAGTCTTGCATGAATCATATGCTCCAGGAAGCAATGACAAAACTGCACACCAACAGGTGATAGCATACTTGAAATTAACAGTGCGTTAGTAGTGATCACTGAAGTGCGTCGCCACCGTCGGAGATCGGCCGCTTGAATGGAACCTAAACTTATACAGGTGTGTACGCCAAGCAGAGTGTTAACGAGGTCAGAGACGCAGACCTTTAAACCTGAAAAGATCGACACCGTCGGAAACGTGTGCTCCACCTCGGTAATACCATTATGCTGATAGTTATGCATAGAGGGAAAAGTCCGAGATACCAGTCGGACGCTGAGTTTTGAAGCCATATCAAATCGCACAAGCCACTGGTGGCGGAAACAAATCTGCTTGTACGTCATCAGAACTCATCGACGGTTAGCACAAAGCGACTCCAGCAAAAACGACAAGCCGACCTACCTTAACCCATACTCCAGCTCGCTGCTTGACTTACAAGAAACGAAAGCAAGACCGAATCAAAACCAGATAGTCTTCTGTGACACCGATGATAAGAATGAGCTGATGACGCATGAGAGACAGTGAACCTCCAAGTAGATGAGCGAATTCTTAACAAAACTATTATGCCCTGTAGTGGTGGAATAGTTCTGGACTTCCTAAACACCTGAAAACCTCCGTGTTGTGAACAGGAAATCGAAGAAAGTCGGAAAGGTCAAATGGGCATCGTAGCCATGCGAGCACTCTTCACACATTTGGACATTTCAGCAAGTGCCGAAAGCTTATTAGCTCAAGCTTCCTAAGATGACGACGACACCTCTCAGGTGCCTGAGTATTAAAAGGAGTGTACGAAAATAAAAAGTATTGAACAGGAGGTTGTTCGAGACCTGCCTGCAATGCCCGTCAGAATGTTTTTTGTTGCTGTTTGTGGGTGTTTGAGGATGCCCTTTGAAGCTCTGCGGTATTAACTTGTTGCACTCGAAGAAACTACTTAAACTGGCTTCGCACACTTTCTGGAGAACCATTAGGGGATACAGTAATAACCTTAGAACCCGGTTGTCTCCATTGCAGGGTATGCAGAGGGATTAAGCCCTAAAAGAGCACATTCAACTCCAATAAAGTATAGTCAAGCTACAGCATTGTTTGAGACAAATGAGACGTTGAGTATTAGAGGGAAGTATTGTGATTTTATTCGTGATCTTCGGTGCACAGTAGAAAATGATTAAATAAATACTGATAATGATTCCCATATGACTCTGATGACATCTCAACTTTATAATCTGTCAAATTTAAATGTCCCAAGCACGTCCACAAGACCATGAAAAACAAAGCAAAATATGATTGAGTTCTGATCTGAAAAGAGTATGTGAGGTGTTATCATGCGCTAGGCCCGATAGTAAGTTTAGGGAGCCAAAGTAAGCTTTACAAAAAACTTTAAATTGAAGAACGAAAGAGATTGATGAACGTAATGATGCACAAAACTTAGAAGCAAGACAACGAGCAACGACCTACGCCCAAGGTTCAATTAAATGTCAAAAAGTTCAAATGTCGTTCACGTGGAGTGGTTAATGCTGAATCTAGACTGGGAAGGTTATTAAAAAAAAAACAGGTTTCCATTTGTAGTAATCCTTTAGATCTCACAGTCTAGTAAGAAAGAAGGTGAAATTTGTGTAAAAAACAGGGATAAGGAAAAATTTCTAACAGAGCTTTGGTAAACGACATGATTAATAAATAATATATATCATATTATTATACAAAAAAATAACTCTAGATGTATTAAATCAAGACTCAAGATAAAAATTCAAGTGCTGATCAACTTCTTTTAAAAATCCATCAATTTTGACTCAGGAATATACTGCATTGCAAATATGTCAAATAATGAGAGAAAATTTAAGAAGTTAATGATTTCATTCAAATAATTATTTAAAAATGTTATGAAAGTTTCATGCACAATTTCAAATTTACTGATAATTCATATCTAAAATTACATCTGATTTCAAATAATAGCATAAAAAATTAAAAAATTATTACTATATAATAAAATAAAGAAGCATGATAAGTTAACCAGCTACAACTTATGAAAAAAAACATGAGTTTAATATTAAAAAAAAGATTGTACATTAAGATACTCAAGTTTCAAATACAGTGATTTTTTTTCATGGTTTTGGTCATGATCCTGAAAGTTTTTTTTCAAGTTTTTGTTAATATAAAGACACCGTAAGATATCTCTAATATAAAGTGATCTAAGTAATTCAGGTTTTTTTTCCAATTTTTTGAAGTTTATGTCATGATTATTGGGTGAAAGATTTTTCACAACATCTGATGGATTTCGATAATGGAACATTATTGAGAATTGACAAAACACTTTTGACATTGTGTTCAAAAGTGTTTTGATTCAACCATTTATTCCACTTGTGACTTCAGGATACCTCTTTATGCTCATGATATAATCTTAGATTCTTTCAGCACGTTATTGATTTTTTTTTTTTGGAAGCATTAGATTCTTATTCATGGAGTATTGTATTTTCATAACTGAGCTTTGGTATCTCCTCTTTTATGTGTTTTTTTCATCCAATATATATATATATATATTCGATAATGATATATCTCAGATTGGGATAAAATCTTATAATCTAAAGTATATATGCAAGATGAGGTTTTTAAAAGCTTACCTTCTACAGGTAGAGAGTAACTTTATGTGCTTTAGAGTTTGATAGATCATTGAGATGTTACACTTATGATAATCTTTTATGGAGAGATATTTGACATTAGTTTTACTTCCACTATTGAATTATTATAAACAGCTTGTTACGTGCCTTTAGTAGAAACCAAGAATTATTGCAGTCCTTTCTGCAACTACCTTTCTGAAACATGTATAGACCAGTGTCAGAATTTTATCCAAACCAATAAGAATGAAATATTACATGTGTGAGAATGACATGATATGTACTTTAAACATGAAAACTTACATTAGTAGGTTTACCTACCGGATAGTTTATCGAAATCATGTTCAAAAGAAATTTATATTATACATCAAAATTGCATAAACTTATGATTTTTGTAAGATAACCCACTGAAACATCTCGAGTCTAAGTCTAATCACTCTAATGACGTTGACATGGTGGTGCTGAATGTATATGGATGCTCACTCCGTGAGTGAAAAGCCCATGAGAAATTTCCACAAATTTTGTGGAAATTTCTGGAAAATTTTTGGTTGTAACGAGAGCAATATGGGTTGAGCATGATCAGATGTATGATTGATTACTGAGTTGTCTATAAAATCATTTCACATAACATATGTTACTTGCGTCACAAATTGAGAATTTGATAGGTTTTGATTCATCCTTCACATCAAGCCTACTTACTGGTTTGTGGTTGTGAATCTCGAGTTCGTCTAACACGTTCTTTTCTTGGATAAACCTTTAAGTATTATCCCGGATGACGCCATCTAGAAGTTTTATAAGCATAAAACATATATGATACCAGGTTCAAACACACCAGGGAAATTTAGACCGGGATACAAGAGCTTGTTTAGGAAAATTTCTAACTTTTACAAAGTTTTAAACGAGCTCCTCCTTCCATCGCCCATTCGGTGGATACTACCCACTACTTTATAGTCACCAAGCGAGCCACGTGGGACGACCTGCTGGCAGGCCCAGTTGTACTTCAGTTTACTGGGCATAGGTGAAAAGGCAACATACAATGATCAGTCCATTAATCAGGGGGCTGTCACCATTTCTTCGACACGTCGTGAGCCTCTCGGTCTGCAATTCTTTGAAATTTACCACTCAGTCTCAAGAGGTGAGTGATGGAGTTGCGTTCATGTTCTGTGTTCAGATCATTAGCAGCGGATACAAATGTATTTAAACGACAGTTGAATGGTTGGTTGCCTTGTTTTTCTGTGGAACGCTCGCATGAGTCGGATTCTCATGATGAGTTCGTTTTCTTCTCTGTTCTAGTCGATCTTTGTGTGTGGAAGTTTGGTGACGATATGCGAAGAATTATTGCGCGTGCAGTTTAGGGTGAAAGTATAATCCAGCATGCATTGGTTCTTTCAGAACTGGGACGACGAGGAGAAATGTGAAGAGTTCCTCCGGAAGGTGGTTCCAGTCGAGAACAGCGACGCCGTCTGTGTCAGTTTTCGAGAACAGGATCCTTGTACGTTCTGCTCTTGGTTGCATATGCCCTTTTTTTTTTTTTTTTTCTGTTTATGACGGTCATCGGGTTGTTTCCACAGCTCGCAGCTCAAGGTGTGCTTCGACGCTGGTGCTCTCTGTTTTCCCTTTACCCGTCAGGCATAATCTTATCAAATCAATATGAGTGTTTCTGTGTCGGATGCGCGGTCTAATCTTTCTGAGCGGTGGCTCCGACTTCAATCTTTATCCTTCAAGTTACAGAGACAAAACTGAAGACTAGAAAAGTATGCTCGATATTCATTCTATTTCTAAGTACAGAGTGCTCCTCAGTCATTTGTTAAGATGCTCGAAGTTGGCCACGAGCTCAGGTCGTCAAAGGCTAAAACTGTGGCACCTGCTTCTCCTTTTCTATCTCATCTGTTTATCTGCCCTTGAAACCGTAAGCTCACTTCGTATTTCGAATATGTAAAACTTCCAGCCCGATATGCTGATAGTGTGCTGCGATGTATAGTACGAATGGACATATTAGCGTTCGATGCATCTGTCAATGCCCGGAGCGCTGATATCCTGAAAGTTTGGGCCAAAATATTTTACCATTAAAATGTGCCTCTTTCTAATATCACTTTAAGTTGGAAGGTTCCGTGACAACGTGACTTAGTCTTTCCGTCCATTTCGTTCGTTCTGAACAGACAGAAGTGAAGTTAGAATTTTATACATGTCAATGCAAGTTCTGTTTATCCTGTGTAGCACTTCAGACCTGATTATTCCCGTATACCTTATTGCGTAGTGTTTCAAAACCTATTGCGATACTGAGAAATTGAAAATCCCGTAACTTGTAGTGCTTCTTCCTGATCCCTTCTCTTGCTTCCAGTCTTTCTTTGTAATTTTTGTGCCTTCTCAGCGTATTTAATTCTTGTCTTTAGTAGAAAAAGTGGCCCTGGTGGAAAGAGCCCAGCTCTATTTTCAATTCTGGATCAAAAGAGACCCTTTTCTTGTCTGTAGATGGCCAGTAAGATGTAAGTTTATCGATTTGAAGTAACTTTCTTGCCAGGAACTGCACTTAGAATTTCTTGATGAGGCTGTCGATGTATTATAGGTATGTGGAAGTAATGTTGATGTGAGGTATGTCATACTTTAATTGCAGAGCATTGGGTAAATTTTAACGGTTGTTGTGAGTAAGATGGAAATAGTTTCTGCATGCAGGAAACGATGTAATTTCTAGCCAGCTTGCTTATACCTAAGCGATGGGAGGCCTAGTTTAGGACATCCTAATATGTCAAGGGAAGAAAACTGTGAAGACAAGCCAATCTGAAAAGCATTGAGACGCCTGACCTCTTGATTGATTCCTTGAATCTTTCTTGCAGAGTAAACGGCTCTTAACTTCACATACAAATTTCAGTTTGAATCATGGGGTACATCGCCATCGCGCTTATAGTAGTGGGGTTGGCGTTCGTCTTGTGGGGCATCTACTTCGTGGCAAAAGCCGATGGCGATTTCACTATACTACGCCAGGCACCCTTACCACCCAATGCATTTAAAGACAAGGTGGTTTGGATTACTGGTGCCAGTCAAGGCATTGGAGAGGTCTTATCAAAGGAGTTTGCCAGTCATGGAGCGAAGCTGATATTGTCTGCAAGAAGGTTACCAGAGCTGGAACGAGTCAAGGCACCCCTTTCAGGATTGCATGCACCCAGTCCTGTTATATTGCTACCTTTGGACGTTACTGCTAGTGAAGATGTCATCAGGGAAGCTGTAGAAAAGGCAGAGGCCGCTTTTGATGGAAAGGGTGTTGACATCATGGTACACAATGCATCAGCTGCAAGACCTCAAATGGGATACTCAGAGCTATCAGAGGAGATCACCAAAACAAGTTTCGCTGTGAACGTTATTGGAGTAATAACGCTGACTAGGATTCTAGCTCCTAAAATGGCAGTGAGAGGCCGTGGCCAATTTGCTGTGCTGAGCAGTGTAGCAGGAAAAGTCGGAGCACCTGGCCAGTCAGTGTATAGTGCCACTAAGTTCGCACTCAATGGATACTTCGATTCCTTAAGAAGTGAGATCGGGTACACTGGCGTCAAGGTTTCGCTCATCTGCCCAGGTCCTGTTAAGACAGACCCTACCTCAAGTGACGCGCGTCAACCTTTGCACAGAGTCGTAGAGCTTATCATGAAGTCGATCTTCTATAAGCTAGACGAGACATGGATAGCGGAGCAGCCGATTTTAACAATGTTGTATTTGCGGCAGCACTTTCCAAGCATCACGTCTTTCATTATGGGAAAGTTGGGACCCAAACGTGTTAAGAAAGGAAATGTGTACAGTCTGGGCAAGATACTGAAGAAGGATGATTAGGCTGATTGTTCTTTATAGGATGTAGGCCTTAGAGGTTACCCGTGTCTGGGGATTTAAGGTGGCACGCAGTGCTAGTCATTTTATGTTCTTCATGTATCCCAGTCAGGCCCATACTCTGGTGATTAATTGGGAGGAGTGTTAGGTGTCATAATGCAAGAGACTAGTCTGTACTTCTTGTCCATCAATTTTTTCTCCATCTTAAGTCTTGGATTACGCTACTTGCTTTTGTCCCGTGTTTTTTGTTTTTTTTGCAAGGAGCAAGATCGGGTGACTGCAGCGTCAGTGTGCTGGTTTATGCGTTTATGACCGCCATGTAATGTCATATGGGTTTTGTTTCTCACTCGGATTCCTCTGGATTTTGTCGTCTATGACAGTGAAGAAATTCCATCAGCTCTATGCTTGAACTGAACCTGTGACATGTTCAGTTCCTATTTTCCATATCGATGTTACCAAATCTCACCTCTTAACGTATAGAAGATTATAAGATTTCTGTCTCGATTGCCATTGGCAAAATGTGAAGGATAATGCAAGTAAGCCACTCGAGACTACTCAGCTCCAGCAGGTAGTGCTATTCCCACGGTCTCTAATTCTGTGTTGAAGTTTCTTTGTAGGGTTTTGAGCTTTTCCTCATTGGGGTGCATATCCCGGTAAAACCTTTGATGATTTGCAGAGTTTTGAACTGTCTGCAAACAACTGGTGCCCTGAGAAAAGCATGTTGTTGAAGCGCATATGGATTGAAACCTGAGAAGAAACAGCTTGTTTCATTTTCCGTTTGGTCTGCAGTGTATGTGCTTTTTGTGGCTTCGCCTTGATTAGACCCACTGACAGTAAATTACACAAATATGGAGGATACATAAGTTATATTACTGTAAAACATGGACATTATCGATTAACGTATAGTGGGAACAACAGGCCCAGGAATCTGAAACGCACTAGGAAGAGCATCCTGCATTATGAACCCACTGCATCGAATAAGCTGGTGTATAAAACACCTTTTGCGCCTTCGCATAGCATGAAAATGGAACAAAGATGCTTGATACTGAATGCTTTACTGACTTTAATGCGATTTGCTTGATGTGGTCTGATGTGGAACTCCACCTCTAGCAAAGATGAAATTCAAGTACGAACGTTAGCGGTAACTGTGGCCTCGTTGAACGGATTGATCAGTGGGAAAACTATGTCAAAGACCATCCAAAACGCTACAAATCAGATGCCAGAAAAGGCCAGCAAAAGGCAAAAGGAGAAGGGATTGGGTTACCAATCGTGACACATGTCTACGTCTCATACCCGTCCTCACATATCCACTATGGAAATCAACTCACGATTCGGTATGTTCACAACCGAAGAAGCGTTCCTGTTTAAAATAGACGCTCAGTTGCTACATATACATGGCGACATACTGGTGAAGAGCAGTCGACACCCATGAACAAAGAGCAGACGATCAGGTGTGCGTGGCTGATCCCATTAATATCTTGATAGATATAAAAGAAGAGAGCTCCCAATCTGCTTGGCTGTCCTGTCGAAAGAAAAAATACAACATATCGTCACGAGGCACAAATTCTTGTTGAAGAGAAAAACGCCATTTGATTCGACAATCTCTCTGATTTTGACACTGGCCTGAACTATTGTACGATCAGACGAACGTTTTCGTCAACGTAATCCAAGACACAACCTTACACTTTAAGGCATTTGATCATGATAGTTTTGTTATTCGAATCAAGAGTTTGTTTGATAAGCGAAATTATGAGCTTCCATTTGATTCGGCATTTGATTCGTCCCAAAACTAAACTGCAATCGTAGTCTCGGTTTGGTCTGGCGCAATTGCGACGTTCCATAATGCTTGGTCTGGCCTTCATCTTCAGTGTGTCTGGTTGCGCGCGTGCCAGAAGACATGAAGTCGTCACTTTGATTACGAAAGAACACGTTTAATCCTGACCAGGTGCACAAGTCTGGAATTCTGCTTAAGATGGAGAGAGAGCAGTCGCTCAACAAAGGACGATCATAAGTGAAGACAGATCTAAGTACAATGTTCATATCTCCTTCCTTTAAGGTAGTTCTCATGCATGCTGCGTATCAAATTCAGGCACTTAAACATGAACTGTGACCATTAGCGTCTCTCTATTTGTGGTAGTGCTTCAAATCACGGCAGATACCGCACTATCCAGAAAGACAGTGGGCTTCGCGCGATGAAGATTGATTCCAGGAATCGTTCGTCATTGGGCCTCTCAACTTCGATTGGGATCTTACAATTTACTCCTTGGGACTTCTAGCTAGTCTAAACTTAACCTCCAGCTCTCGAAGATTGAGGCTCCGAGCCCCAATTGCAACAACCTTGTTTCTAGAAGGTAAACAGATCCAACAGCTGGAAAGCAAGATGATGAACATAGTTATAGCGGGATTAGCCTTCGTGATCGTGCGAACTACAGTCTCTGAGTGTGGAGGCAAGGCTTCAATCTCGATAATGAGTGACGTTGGCAATCGAATCGAGAGGCGTCATTTTCATTCTACATATAATCAAAAGACTAGCACCACCGGAACAAAGTATAATAACAAGAGGGATAGGAAGACCCCATCAAAACGTACAAGGATGGAAGCAAACGGGTAACATGGGGCAAGGCCCCAATAGTATCACATTGGTAAATATATGTCATACACACCTAACATATCCCAATTATCTTGGTCAAACGGCCTACAAACAACATAGCATCCGAATAAGCATCACCTAACGTGATTGGATTGCACAAGCTAGTGCTCTCTGTAGAGCAATGGAAACACGTTGCCTAAAATAGATACCCGATGCCGCATAGTATGGTACGCTCTCGCGCACTCCCTCACGAACATGTCGAAGTCGGTGTCCATAGCTCCGTATAACTCCAAAGCTAGAGGAACAAAAAGGTGACCTCTATGCATACCTCTATACTTGGAGACCTTGGCTGCTGCCGCTCCACTCGCCGCCCATCTAGGAAGATGGGTGATCACCCCCTCTGAAACTTTGTCTCTAGTAGGATTGGTAACCACCACATCTGCCACAATGACCTGATCCTCCCGAACCAAGTACAAGTTTGCCCTAACCCTAGTCGATTGAAAGGCATACCAACGCTCTCTCCATGTGACGTATCCACCCTCTCATGCCATAGCAAACAACACATCCCTAATGGCATCATGGGTAGCTATCCTCTACTCTCCGAATGGAGAACGAGTCATATGAATACTTGCTGCATCTAAAGTGATACCACTTTCACATGTGAGTAATGAAGATGTACATAAATGGATCAAGCCAAGATGGAACCTCATCAATGTGGAGAAAGTAGTTGGTGCGAGTCAGAAAGTCCTGATACATGGTCGAGCCAAAATCCACGAGTCTGCACCCTTTTCCGAGCAAGAATGTAGACGAGCTCTAGTATTACGAGGAATGGCCGGATCCACTATGAGTGAATGTAGAGCCTCCTAAAACTGTCGGTCCATTAAGATGGACTGTAGATCTCTAGTCCAATCTGTAGCCAAAGAGGAAAAAGATGGAAACTCATATCGTACCTCCCGTGGTAAAGCATCTCTTGTATGTCGTAATAATACCTGTAAGGGAGATGATCATGTATCCATGTCCCTCGCATATATCTCCAAGAAAGGTCTATTTGGGATCACAAATCGAGAAGATAACAAAGGTGCAACGAGCGTGCAACTCGCCAAAAATGATGTAGGTGCCATCTCCTCCATCGATAATAAGCCTATCCCTCCACACGAAATTGGAAAAGATGTCTGTCTCCTTGCCAAATCTCCTGTCACACATTCGAATATCCCTGGTCCGATGATGTCACTAAAGACGCCCATGATCCTCCTATCATAGGCTGCCAAATGTGATATGAATGTAGGTGAAGGAGGAACCGTGCGAAGAAGGTAGGTGGGTCGACAAGCAATACTAGATGACAATATACCAAATGTCACCGACGGATCCCCTAGCAGCGCAAACAATTCCTAGAGCAGCTAACGCCAACTTGAAGTTGACGTTCGGCTTCAGGTTAACCAATTTATACACAAATAACGAGCCAGTACCCACAATAAATAACTTATCGGTGCAAAATATCCTTGGCAAGTGCAACGTCAAGATAATGTGAAAAAAAATCCTCAGACCCTATTGGCACTCCTAGAATACGTAAATTGTCTGTCGATGTCATACATCCCTCTAGAAGCTAAAGATGAGACGGAATGCCCAAAGGAGACCAAGCCCTACACTTTGACACCTTGACTCTCAAGCCTACAAGATGAAGCTCGGTAGTCAAGTAATCAAAGGCTTGCCTAATGTTATCTACAAGGTTCATAATGTGTGTATCATCCACTAAGGAGGGGAACAAACACGTGGCACAGCCAAAGCTGTAGACAAAAGAGCTCTATAATGAGCCATGGCAAATAGGGATCCTCCCAAAAGATCTCCCTGTCGAGTGCCAACTGCGGACTGTAGAACGGTGTTGCATGGATAGAGCTTTACTCTGAGAACGCTTGAGTGCCTGGCTGTAGAAGAACTCTCCTCGCCCTCGTGCGAATTAGCAATCACTCTCTCTCATCTCCTCATCACTCCATGTTCAAACTCACTGCACCCGGTAAACTCCAACGGAAGAAGATAGTTAGAATCAACGATTGGACCGTTAACTCCCAGTCAAATTCACAAATAAGTGCTTTGCAACCATTCAGTACTCTCGGAAAATTTTGACATGCTTTTGTTTTCTAGATCTCCCGTCACAAATGTCGGACTATACTCTGTATCACAAGGTAATATGCAGACTCTTGTGTACTAAAACCACTACAAATCTCAATCCTTCAATCCACTTGCTATCAAATTTGACGCAAAAAGTCATTTATTATCCAAACTTCAACTGTATAAAGTTTTATTAATCAATCTTGCTAATAGCATGAGTTATGATTGTTGAACTAACTCTGTGACAGTTAGTGCAATTCCGCAACTCAGACTGTGTACATAAACTTCAAAACTCATCCAATTGATCTGAAATTTCAATAAAATCACAAATTCGTCTATATTTCTATTGACTTTGATATGTCAAAACCCTCGGAGAATACTCAGAATCAACCCAAATTCTCTTAGCGGTTTGAATTTCACTCTCCAACTTCAAATCACCACAATGGAGTGATAATTTGCTCAATCATCTTCATTCTTGAGCCCAAATCGTAGTTCCTCTTGTCAACTTCCCAATCATATTCTTCAACCTCAAAAAACTCTCTTCGAAGGCTCCCGAAACTCCTCAAAACCCCAAAGAACTTGACCAAATGTTCTCATTGGTGCAAATTTCAAAACCAATGAGAATGAAGAGTGTCATTTTGACCTCTAGTGGGGCCAAATTAGCCACATACTAACATAGAGCTTTAAAACTATCCTAAACACACTACTTAGCTATCATACAGATAATATGAGTTGTGATTAATAACAACTCAAAACCGGCTAAGTATGAACGTAACAACAAAAAGTACCAAGGAGTTTATAACTTGAGAATAATACTCCTAGCCAAAATTCCTAACAATCAACTCCCTATGACTTGCCTTTGGTAGACAATAGTGATGAAAGCCACCGCTACCGGCAAGTTCAGATCCATAATGCCAATATCAAATCAAAACGTAAACTATTAAGTCCCAAGTCGCGCCGTAGGAAACAATTGGGAGAATGAAAGGGTCCGGGGAGTTTATCACCACTTGCATAAAGTTATCTCCAAAGTGGTATATTAACCACGCCCTAAAGTGCTCACGATGTAGACACCGGATGTTTATCATAAACGGATTCAGCATTGGTACATCTGGAGTATCATATCGTCCTCTATCCATGGCCCACGTCGGCTCCACTTCGATCGGATAAGCTCTTTAGTCAGAAACGTTCTAGACCTCATCCCTTCCCTTGCCACTCCAACCATGCTTTATATCCGATAAGGTCCAAGATAATATCCCTTGGATCCTTATCTACATCATGGCCCTAGGATGACAATCCAACCGTGGGCTCTTAACAGCCTTACAATGAGCAGTCGGTCATCCTGACCTAAAATATCACCGTCATCTCTACAACTCTGAAGATGACACATGTCATCATCTTCTCATAGTAGCCGTGTCACAACACAACAACGGTGACTCCCTCCTCGGAAAAGCCATGTTGATAAAAAAGAGAAGAATGTGAACCATAGAAAGACTATACGAAAGGAATGAGGTTTGATAGAGGTCCATCAGCCTCTCTAAGCTCTCTAAAAATGGATGCACGCAAGACGCTCTTAAAAACATTCTCAACGTCCACATGTAAGGCAATCCAATCCGGATGGATATCTAGAAGTACTATAATGTCCAATGATACCGCCTCACAGCCTCTTGGTGTGGCGACTCCAAATTGATGTGGAGAAAGATGCTCTTGGAAGTGTGAGCGATGCTGCAAGACAATGGTACGATTGACTAATCACAATAAGATCTCTCAAATAGCAATCGGTCTGATGCCCCAGTGTGCTTCTTCATCGCAAGAAGCCGACTAACACCAAGAACCTAACTAACTGACAACGGAATCTCCCCTCTCGCAACTGATGCAACCATTTGAAACAACTTTGTGAAACTAGTAGAGGGATCATCCGCTTGAAAGCAATCTCAAAGATGCTCATATATCATCCCTAACAAACCCCTAGAGGATAAGCGTGGGGCTATGCATAGAGAATGGGCAAATAATGATCTATGAAGACAGAATGTCTCCTCTGCCTAATACCCCAAGACCTCTAATGGTATCTCCTTGCCCATTGATGGAAGTAGAAGGCGTAAAGAGGAAATCGTCTCCTCAATAGTACTAGCCATGGACAAAGGATGAAGGGCCCGTGCAACCCTGCTATACTCCTCGGTCTGCCCCAAGATCCTACACTGTCACAATCGCGCCAAATCAGAAGTATCATGTGACTAAACCTGACTCCTAATCTGTGTGGTCCAAATAGATTCCTCCTGCAATGTAGCCGAATCCACTGCTCGGAATCTCCAAAATCTAGCTGCCACCTCCCTATGTCCAGCACGTCCCCCTCTAGTATAACGTAGACACCATCGCGGAAATAGTAGAAACAAAAACCACTAACTTGTCCATGGGATCGCAAGCCAACCGATCAAACGGTAAGCGAAAAGCTCGTCTAGTCTCATCATGGAGTGCACGAGGAAGCCTATGGAATAAACATGGACATGGAAATCTAGTCTCAAAAAGCCATAAAATTGAACCTGCATGGGAAGCTAACCATTCCCACGACCCGATCGGTATATCCGAAATACTCAACGAAAGAGTCGACATAGTCTGCGTGTTCTCCAAAATAACAAATACCGATGTCGATGTGACCGTCCTCCTCACATACGCATCCCTTAATCTTTGTTGGGCTATAGCTATACTTGCTATCTTCTGCTCGAATTGCTCCAGTCGAGATGCCATATTCACCTCATGACTAGCCTCATGGGCTAACACTTGAGTAGGGGCTGGTCCTCTTCCACCACCACCCCTGCCACCTTGAACTCCTCGTCCTCTTCCAGGGACTGCCATGGCAACTCTTGTTGATCGTAATTCTGGATGGAGATCAAAACATCGATCCATCATGTGATCATGTCTGTGACAATGCTCACATGATTTTGATCCAACAAGATCCATCCTTCGACCTTGAAGGCAATCCTTCTTGTGATGAGGTCCATCACATGTCCAACACACCATCCCAACAATTGATTGTTGACCAGAAAAGGATGGCAATGGTCTGGATGCTGTACCTTCATCACTGTGTCCGGATGGTCGAGACTTTCTCACATGTCTACCATAACCACTTCGGGTTTGTGTTGTAGAGTAGTAACGTGAAGGAGTTGATGAAGATGATGAATCCTTGCTGAACCCATCAGTCACCACCCTCTCTTCT
This sequence comes from Marchantia paleacea, assembly GCA_014180765.2. NCBI lineage: Eukaryota > Viridiplantae > Streptophyta > Marchantiopsida > Marchantiales > Marchantiaceae > Marchantia > Marchantia paleacea. The sequence continues at coordinate 7,212,860 of MUAA02000018.1, forward strand.
TGCATGTTGAGCTCAATACGCTCAGCAAGACAAAACACAATGGCCAACGTAGGTGATGTCTCATGTAGTAAGGTAGCATCTCTCACTCTACGTCTCAACTCTCTATCCAATATCCCATACCAATATTGGATAGCTTGTGCCTCTGTCATCCCATGGGTAACAGTGATCATACAACGCATTAGGATATAGCCTCTCGAAGACTCTCCCCAGTCTTCCGTCGAAACTCCTGCAAGCCTCGTAGCTTGTCAGTTCTCACCCCTTGGTAGTCTCTCCTCAACCGTGCGAAGAACTCCAGAATAGGGTTAAAGATTTAGGGTGTGTATGAATATTGTGTTATGGGCAAACAACATAGAAAAGCATTTAATGTTGGAATTCAGAGTTACAAAGAATTACTTCAGTATGTGAATAGTGACGTGTACGGTCCCTCTCCTTAAGCCTCTAAAGTTGTTCTATGTATCATTTATTGATGATTACTGAAGATTTGTGTGGGTATATTTTCTCACAAAAAAATGAAGTATTTGCATCTTTCAAAAGTTGGAGATTTCAAGTTGAGACTAAGATTGGTCACAAGTTGAGATATCTACGTTCGGATAATGACATAGAGTATACTTATGAGTAGTTTAGAAAATAATGCAAAGAGGAGGGGATCACTCGTCATCTCACCAGGGTTTATACTGCGCAACAAAATACTAGTTCTGAGAGGCTCAACCAGACAATATTGGAGAAGATGTGTAATACGTTGAGCCAATTGGGTTTACCACATGAATTTTGTGTTGGAGTTGTTAATACCACAATATATTTGATAAATTTGTCTCCTTACCTTGACTTAACCATAGCTTTCAGTTCTTCAAATCCATGTGAACATCTATACCCAATATCATGTTGGACTTACCCAAATCCTTCATCTTGAATGTAGATTTCAGTTGCCTCTTGCATCTATCGACGTCAGATTGTTCATGTGTTAAAATGAGCATGTAATGCACATAGAGTACTAGAATAATGAGGCTAAAGATTTCATTATTCATCTTCTTCATGTATACACATGAATCAAACACACTCCATGAAAATCCTTGTGATTTCATAAACTCATTAAACCTTGCATTCCATTGCATAGAGCTTGATTAAATCCATATAAATATTTGAGAATCTAGAAACTAACTTCTCCTGACCTTTTTTATCATAGCTACTAGGTTGTTTCATGTAGATTTCTTCCTCCAAAGATCCATACAAAAATGATGTGACAACATCCATCTAATCCATAACTAGACCAAATATCGAAGCAAGTGCACATATTAGTCGAATTGTAGCATACTTTGCTAAAGGTGAGAAGACTTCATTATAGTCCACACCTTTCTCTTGTGTGAAGCGCTTAGCCACCAACCTTGCTTTGAATATATTCTTCTCTTCATCCACTTCATCATCCATATGCTTTGTGATCTTCAAGATGTACCGATGCCCAATCCATTTGTGATCAACATTTGGTATCTTTATCGTGATCATTTTCGGGTATATTTAGTCACTTTCGAGTTGTCATTTTAACTTTTATTAGTGACAACTTAGATTCTGTATAGGATGTCTAGGTAGTGTGTTTATGATAGTTGTAAAACTGTAAGTTAAAATGGAGCTAATTTGGCAACACTAGAGATCAAAATAATATTCTCCATTCCCATTGGTCTAGTAGTTTTGGCCAATGAAGGGCACTATGGCAACTTTTTTGAGATTTTTAGGGATTTTGGAGACTTTCCAGGATAACATTTGAAGATTTAAAGAAACAGTTGGAATGCTGATGGGACGAGCTACGACGTGGTCTCAAGAATGGATGGATTTGAAGGGTTTGTCACTCAAAAATAGTGATTCAAAGAAAGAGAGAGAAATTTAGACCTTTGAGTGTATTTGGGGTTTTTCTCAAAATCTTACGAGGGTTTTGAAAGATCTGAGTCAACAGAGATATAGTTTACAACTCAAGCTTGTGTTTGGATTGAAATTTTGACTCAATTGGACGAGTTTTGAGTACGGAGTGATAGGTTGAAGTTTGTATATACAGTCAGGTTTGCAGGATTGCATTGACTATCACGAAGTTAATATATCGATCAATCATATCTTTTGATATCAAAAAGTTTTGTCAATATAACTTTTCACAATTGAAGTTCGGATGATAAATGACCTTCTCATGAAATTGAAGAGCAATTGGAGTCAAGGATTGGGATATGTGATGGTTTTAGTACACATGAGTCTGTATATTGCCTTGAGATACAATATGTAAATCGATAATTGTTCTGAGAGATCTAGAAAAGAGAAATATATGAAATTTTTCGGAGAGATTGAAAGTGTTGTGGAGTAATTTTTTGTGAAATTTAAACAAGAGTTATTGGTAAAATCATTGGATATCATAATCTTCTTCCGCTGAAGTTTTACTGATTGTAATGAACTCAAATATAGAATGATGGGGAGAAGAAAAATAGATTGACAACTCACACAAGGTTCAAGAGTGTTATTCTACAGCCAAGTGCTCAGGCGTTCTTAGAGCGAAGAAATGTCCATGCAATAGCGGAAGGAGGTTTTTTGGTTGAATCAAGTAGATGAGATTAAAACAGTATATTGTAAATCTCCATAGTGATAGTCAAAGTGTTTTACATCTTGTAGCAAATCAAGTTATGGATAGTAGGATGAAGCACATCAACAGGATATATCACTTTATCAAAGATATAGTTTCTGATAAGAAGGTTGAGCTAATCAGTTGGATTGAGTTTATAAAATAAACTCATTTATGCATTGACCAAAGTTATTCATTTTGAGAGACAAGGAGTCATTGTGTTACTATGTAAATTTTGCATAAGAAGCACTAGTAGAATTACTATAGCAATTGTTTGATCATTGTATATGATTTATTACTTTCTAGTTAAACGAAAGATTAATTCTAGTTAATACTTGTTTACATGAGGGGCTATGCTTTAGGTTTACTTCTAAGATTTTCCGCGAAGTATATATATGGATAACAAGAGTTACAGTCCCCAAGACATGAATCAATGAGAATATTGTTAAGAATTAACTCAAGTATTGAATAACTCTAGTTAGTTTGATTAGGACTGGTACTACTAAATAATATAGATGTTAGAAAGTCTATGTGACATAATTAATGTTATTTAGCTATTTCTCAAACTCTTGATTTAGTTAGAAAAATCTGACTATAATATATTTCTCTAGTATCATTTACAAGATGTATGTACACTTAAAAGGTCACTATTAGGAATATTACAAGCAAAATTTGGAGTGATATGAAGATGTACAACATACATGCATAGAGCTACATCTACAGTGAAAGTAGCTCCTTTTGAAAGTATGAGAATGATGTGTGCCAAATCAAATCCATGATGCCTTTTGACAAATTCTTAACAAAGCGCTTTCTATTTGTCAAGAGTCATAGCAACGTCGCGCACATCGAAGACCTAGCAGATAAATCGAAGTATACTGACATCACGCTATCCATTCAACCAATCTTCTGCAGCTATAATCAGACAATAGAATCAGAAAGAAGTCGTACGTCATGGTCACAATTATCGAATTCATGTAATCAAGAGTTTGGAGATGATCCAAGTCAATTTAAACTACCGATCGGGAGAATATAAAATTGCAAAAATGTAGGGCGGGGCAGGTTAAACACATTTACAGATCTTTCGTTAGTTATATGCATAGCAGTGAGCTTATGCATATTTGATATGCAATTTTATATACTTTCCATGGAGAGTACATAATTTGGCTCAACTTGACAATCACCTCCATCTACGTTGTTCAGGACGGATGCGGTGAACTCTGAGTAAGCCAAGAGATGGAGTGTTTCAGATTTGTGGCTATCGGGTATTTTCCTGATGTGAAGCCCACCTCGCTGAAAATGTCACGTAATTTAGAAGTAGCTCAGATTGCCAGATCTGATCAACTCAGGTTCTCCAGATTGTACTCGGCCCTGCTGCGCCATCGCAGGTCCACCGCCCACCAGAATAGGCCGAGAGCGATGAGAAGGAATATCGCCATGAAAACGGAGACGATGGTGCTCGATCGCTTACGTAACTCCTTCGAGTAAATAGTGGAGCCGCTCTCCAGATCCGAAACGCTCAGTTTCATATCTGCAATCGTTGCTGAAAGTAACTCTCGGATGCTTCAAACCTAAGATAACACAGCGCAGGATGAGCTCGATTAGCTATAGACATCAACCTAGATTTTCCCTAGAAGCTGGAGAATAGCAACCAAATTATCTCAACGTACATGTCCAGTTCATCAGCACAGTTTGACATGTCCAAATCTGCTTTACTAGCTCACACAGCTCTATACGAAGAAACTGCAGGTATCTTAGATGGTATCTGATTGGGTAGCAACTGATCAAGGTAGGGAAACTAAAGTAATAGTCATTGAGATTATGCCTGCACATCCAGTTAGATGATTGAAAGTACTGATGCTGACATCGGGAACAGACGAGCATGGCAGCTTCAAATTCTGACTGCATTTACAGGGTTGTCCGAACTGGAAAAATAACAAAGTTCTTACGCTCCGATGCAATTTTCAACGTCTCATCTATTTCGAGCGACGGGAGTTTCTGTTTTCATTACATAAAGAAAAGCAGTTAGTAGTGAGGAGTAGCTCTTTGCTAGTCTTTATTCTGAACATCCTGTCTCTGAAATTATGAGTCCTGATGTGCTGGAACTTAAAAATAGAACAGGACGTCAAAGTCATTGAACTTGTAGTTCAGGTAGGCCTTGTGGCATGCTCGTGGAGAGGTGTATATCATTTTGTACATCACGCCGGGGGAACTGTGCTGTTCCTTCAACAGCATGTTTTGCAGTTGAACGAAGACCAGGTGACTTTCTCCAACTTTTTGGATGACAGCCGGGACGTGACCAGTACAGCATCTGTAATAGATTTAGTGCAGTTAGTTATTTTCACGGCTGAAAGCGACAAGCTGTATTGAAACCGAACCTTAATTGCACTGGTCAGAACTCAAAAGTGTACAGGAATAATATGGAACTTGAAGCTGGAGCCCACAGATCGATTGGGAGCACAAGTCATCCGGTACAGCTGCATGTGGTCATCGTATTGAACTGTTGCAGATGGTATTGTAAACGAAAGGAATCAAGTGAACCCGGAAGTGACATTATACTGGAAGCAAAGAACTTAAATATCTAACTATTTACCCACATTGTGATCAATGATGCTACAAGAAGCTATATACTGAAAATTTAATGAAGGTACGTGTGTTCCGGTACTGACCAGTTGAAACATAGTCTATAAGCTATTGACTCTGACACTAAATAAAAACCATCGTTGAGCAGCATTCTATATCTTTCTATTTTCATATGCGAGGGTTGTATATCTCACTGCTTTAGTGCCTCATTTTAACGTTTGAATTTAAAGTTGAAGTATTAAAGACTTCAACCAGCACTACCTTTAGGTAATTTATTGGTCACCCCTATCAGCATGACCCGAAGTCAACGATTGCTAAATATCTTTTGGGGGCAGTGGTTCCTGTTGTGAAACAAAGTAATAAGATGGTGAGTTAGTACCACTTGACCTCACAGCATATCGAGATTCTGTAGGAGCCATATCTGGTGATAACTCTAAGTCAACATAAACATACACATAGTATAAAAAATAATGATTTCATAACACGTTGATAAAGAAATACTCATGTATTATTTATTAGTTGGTAAAGTACCATGAAACCCTAAGAATCGATAGCCAGTGAAGTTCCATTGTGGAACTTAAAGATTAGAGTGCACGAACATTCTAATTTGCTTCAATGAAGCTTCACGAGAAGTTTCATCACAATCATGTCCAAGTACATGATCGTAACTAATATGACTAATTATAAAACTGACGTTGTCATATAGTTAAGTTGATGAAGTAGCACTCGTATGATAGTACACTTGGTTAATGGTGGCAAGATTCTAAACTACTCACCGTCCTGTTGCTGGAATAAGATAATTACAACAGTTACTCATGATTTTTTAATTCCTACGTAGATATACATACTATATACTCAGCCACAAATATACATATAAATTAAAATTCTCCTTGAATCAGTACCTATTTTCATTTTCTAACAATAAATCTAAGAAATTCAGGATTTCTAGACTTGAAAACAAAATGATTTGGACTAACTCTGGTTATATGCCCTGGAACGGAGGACACTGTACAACTTAACCGACATCTTGACCTTCAAATCCGTTAGAGGTTAGTTCGGAGGAGGAATTTTAGTTCCTACAGTGGGTAGCTAGTTGAGGATGTAGGTAGTCAAAGAATACTTAGTTCTTGTCTTAATGAAAACTAAATTCAAAACTTTACTTCGAACTCTCACGGAGAGAGTCGAATTCTTTGACCCAGGTATCGAAAGTTTTCGCAGGAGTCTGAAATCTTTATTCCTACTACAGATTAGCGGAATCGACTAGCCATAGAATTCAGATTAGAAATGACCCAAATTGACATATATTCCATGGAATCGCAGCTTATCATGATCGTTGGCAAATGCTATGAACGTTTAAAGAACTCGATAGTCTCTGTTAACGCTGTTTCCAGCTACAGGTGCACAGAGATGTCACCTTATTCTAAGTCTTCCACACTGTATATTATTGACTTTGATCGGAAATTACTCAAACTCTAAGCTGCATGCTATATGTACATTCACACGTAACTGAAGACTTTTTTCGTGTCTTTTACTATGATTGTCGTAACATTGAATTTCTTCAGCATTATAATAGTGTCATAAACATACAGCTCAGGTATAAACCGAGGCACTTCTCCATATCATTTTCAGATGAAGACTTTCACGAGTATAAAAGTCAAGAGTAGGGTGCCAAGACTTTGACATCTTCCCAGATAAGGGTAGTAAACTGCAATCATGGACCGCTTTTGTTTTGATCGAAAGTCGACGCTTTCCTTATAAAAGTACTTGGCGAATGTTGCTATTATACAAGTTTTCAAGTCAAAAGGCTATTTCACTCTGGATACTGGATACTGTAGTTACAGCAGGTGAATATGCCAGAGACCTAGATCTCGTGCTAAAGTGGATGCATGATTCATATATCGATAAATATTGTCGAAGAGTCTGATTCTAATTTTTCCGATCAATATTATTCTCGTATGAAGGCAATTGGCACCATAATCCGCGAGCCTAACACATGTCGTACGTAGGCCGCACTAAATTCCAAACTTGGCCATCAATTGCTTTCTCATCTTGGCTCAGCCATCGCTGTAAGGTCAATTATATCGTTTTCCGAGCTTTTAGTAAGTCACCCATAAGCGAAGACGTAACAAAGGATCCTCAAAACTATTCCGCAACACTTGCAGCGGCAGATTCCTCTCGTTTGGATTCCACGCAGCTTCCAAGAAGCTGAAATTGTGTTGTGCCTTTTGTCATCATAATGTCATTGACCTCAAGCATTATTATTACGAAGACCTGTTGATTTTACGGTATGACGTTCGAACGATGCAAGGCGGCTCAGCTTTCATTCTCAAGGATAACTTTAGCAGTGGGTGCATTTCTGAAGCATATCACAGAATGCCATGTTTGCCTTATCATCTCTCACTCATTATGTCTGCTCGAATGCAGTCCGTAAGTAATGCTAGCATCGAAAGGCCAACTTTTGCAACTTCTGAATATACTTGCTGAATTCGCAGGTGGCAATTTATCGCATGGTTTATATGCAAATTATCGAAGGTCCTTGCCATTATTGACAGAGTAAAGTCAAGACATCTTGTCAAATCTCGAGGGATTGCCGAGGTCAAAGTCTACAGCATTATACAGTTGAAAATCTCTTGGCGATGCATGATGGGATGGGTATGAATTGTTCTGTACATATATGCAGAGAAAGTCATCAAGAATGCCTGATTAGTGTCAACTGTAAATGATCCATCATAGCGGATGGAATCAAGACTTGTGCACCTGCAGTGCCAAGACAAACCCACAATGGCTTGGCTGCTGGTTGCAAGCGTACTCATGCTGGTTTTCCTTGAAGTGTCTCTTTCATCTGGTCCATCTGGTTTCATCTGGAAGACATGACACAAATCCTCTAGTTGACTAGGATTGAGTCTTCGGAGATTGGATACTTACATATATAGCCTTTTCTTGGTATTCTATTCAGAGAGACACATTACTAGCTTCAAAGGAAGGGTTAGTTAGTAATGTCTATAGTTGCCCATAGAGTTTAAGCCCAGGCAAACTTTTCCGAACGACGTGTACGCATTCTTATAGTTGGTTCGAAAGCTCTGCCATTGCACTGACAGTAGCAATATCGATTGTCGTTTTTTCAGTGGTGAGCAAAATGCAGGTGAGCTTAGGATGTGGTGAACATCAAATACAGATGGGAGTCGAAGCTAACTGAATGGAAACAACAGGATCAACCTCTTTCATGTGAAGATCATATTTAAATGCAGAGCGAACGGATCAAAATTTGGTGCAACTTTCTGACTTTGGCGTACCTACTAATGAACGTAACTGGAATACCACTGTGAGCTTTTTTTATTCCTTACGATCTGATAAAATGATTCTGCAATTATTCTGTCTCGAGTTGGAAGGTAACGTTAAACATGCCCATATGATAGATTGACAAATACACTGGTCTTTTAATGTAGAGAACAACCAAGCTTACATTCCTACATTATCTTTCATTTCTCAATTTTTGATACCAAATTGATGTTTTTCATCGCCGCATTCTCCCCTTCTCTGTATCACTCTCTGTTTAATTCTTGAATTAAAGCTTCAAGACTTGTCGAAATGTCATATAGACAATATACGGGCACAACGATAATCAGAATAGACCTGTCCCAGTAGCATATTTCGGTTACTATTAGCAATTTTCGGGTCCCGTGTTTAATGTCAGGGATGAGGAAATTTCGTGCATACTTGCTTTCGCTGCTAGTTTCTTCTTTCTTCTCAGATCATCGACAAGTGATTTTTTAACTTTATCTGATTTACTTTGTTTGCGTCCCGCATGCAGAAATTATTCTTCTGGCTATGGACTTGCGAGATGAAGTAAAAACGTCATCCGATTAGGTATGTCATACCCTACACCTCATGTTAGTTGTGAGACTGATGTTTTTTAGTACATGATAGCACTTCCGTACACCTTCATCCGAGAACCAATAGTAAACCATGTGTACATATTCATTTAAAAGTCTAAAGGGATGATTATCCACTTGGGTTTAGTTTTAACAATTATATAAATAGACTGGACAATTGTAATTTGCAAGGCTTTTGCATTTTTCACCTCGTTCAATTTCGTATGTCTACATCTTACACTCTGTTCTCAGGAAGTGTTTGCAAATGGGCAAGAATGAACAGGCCTGGAACAAGAAGACATTAGGCAAGCATTTTTTGCAATATTCGAAGAAACGGCAATTCAAACTCAGGAGAACAAAGGTAGTAAACAAGATCTTATGTATATCGGAAGATGATTTGATGACCACGTAAAATTTTTCTCTCATCTTGAGAAGGAATTGAGTGTGGGGATTTTCTATTATGTTGCCAGAAGCCAATCTTACTTTTGTCATATTCAGGACGAGTCAAAAATACTGAACCCCCCACGGGAGGATCACATTAGAATAAGCATATGTGGTCATCTTTCAAATATCATGACATTTGCAATATTGGCTGAAAGTTAGTGGCAGGAAAAACTGCGTTTCACAGAAATCTTCTACCTTTGTATGAAATTCAATCTGACCGGCCCGTATAGAGAACTGTTATGCATTATAGTCATCAGTTTGATGAGGTAATGGACTCACTGGACTTCGCTTGGCATTTGTACTCGTCCATTTTTGCGGAGTGGATAAGAATTGTCAAGAATTCAGCCTTTAACGAAGAAGACGAACCGGACCGTAATGCACATTTTGACCTCTAATCACAGATTATGTGTTGGCTTGTTTTTCATTTATACGAGATTGACCTCTGTATTTGCCGGTTGCTGGATGCTATCTTTCTCGTTTGTCGTTTGTTTGATTAGAATCTTTTCCACTGGACCTATCTGCCACGAAAAACTTGTAAATGTGAGCGAGGAGTGTTGATTTCTCTCGTTCTCGCTTGTCTAATTAATCTGATCAGTCTCTTAGATATCACAATTCTTGCTGCAGATATAAATTAGTCTGCTCGAATCTCCAAATGACTCGCGTGGTACATACCGTGTTACTGATGATGGGCTCTCTTTGTGGAGCTTGCTGGGCTTGCAGTTGCTACAACTGATGGGTTCGCGGTCTTCTGCTTCGACTCTGGAGCTACAAGCGATCGCAAGGATGTACGATAATATATCATATTGTGCTTGTTCATGATTTGCAGTATTTGGACACCTTTGGGAGTTTTGAGATTCTGATAGCTGCCGGCCTTAATTATTTGTGTGTATTGTTGCAGATCATAGAGAACATTGATGACTTCTGCAGACGGCATGACTGGGAGTTTCTCACCCAGAACAAATATATTTCAGAGACATTTGAGATAGCAGATTCACCTAAACGCATAATTTTGGAATCGGTGGTTGGGGGTGGGTGTGAAGTGATCCTTGTAAGTGACTTTTGCGGTAGAGGATTGCGCCTTCCCGTTGATCAGTGCAATAAGCGCGGTGAGAATGGAAAGCAGGGTGAAGCAACTGATGGTTGTATGACATTCAATGTTTATATTATTACATTTTTGTAGGTAGCAAGAGTTTAATATACAGGAGTTATATTGAAATTTCTAAAATATCGAGCTTTAATAAACCTATTCTCATATCACGCGGGGATAGAACATGGACTGACAAACAGGCTAAATTCTCCCTGACGGGCCTATCGTCGGAACTGGGCACTGGCGCTCCGGACTGCTACATTGACGGAGTTCTTGTAGCCGCTGGTCATCAAGGGGAAGACAGCAATGTTTGGTAATTTGCATCTGTGCAAGATATTTAACATGTATAAATTTAATATTATTATACTCTTATATAATCAAAACTTACAACGGTGTACATAACCATCGCTTCTAACATGCCAGACTAAGTTCAGTTTTCAATGACAACTCTCACTGCCTTCCAGTCTCGGAATTCTGAAGTCTGTAGTAGACCTTTGAAATTTAATCTTCAATAAGCATCAAGTCATCAATCATAAGTAGCCCTACTCAGAAATTAATAAAGTAAGGGTCACACGCTTAGCAACACTCTCTCGTAAGGACAGCTCTTGCAGTTATGTAAATAAAAGGCCTTCAGTACGTACGATATTCAACAATAATGACCGTTGATTTCAATTTGGTAACAGCTTGAAGAAGCATCTCAATCGATAGAACAGAAAAATAGACATCTATTTTCTGTTCGTTTTGCACCATTCCGACAAAAGGATGCGGCAAAACGAACAGAAAATAACTTTAGTTTGAACTATTCTCCATGTACAACACGTTCGGCAGAGTGTTAAACACGTCCGCAATGAGGACACTGATGTTTGTGACAGTGATGCGTACTAGCAACATCTCTTCGATTGAATACTTACACTGGTAATTAAACAGTTGACATCAGTCTAGAAGTGGTGCAAAGAATGTTTTCAACTCACTCCAGATCCACGTCTACGGTTTTCAGGATCCCACCGCGCACGAACAATCGATTATGGTGTATAAACATGGCGACAGCAGATGAAGCGTTTTCCTGCCGAGATCAGGAGAACGGCAATGGAGCAGCATATAGGCTTCAAGAAAGAAACAGTAGTAGATACAGCCGAAGAAAGGACAACCTAAGAGCTCGTCCTGTTACTGAAGGACGATGTGATGCCGCGTAGAAAACGCAGAGATGGAAGGAAACCAGATCCGGACCAACGACAGATTGCCGACAAGCGAAACAATGTTTATGTACAGAAGCTACTCACATCAACCGCGATTGCGATCAGACCTGGTCTTGAACCCAGCAGTTATGACAAAACAAACCTCATCTCCATTCTAGCGGCTACACTTCCCTCTCCGGCTAAATCTTTTCAAATCTTGACAGTCCCCGCGTTTCTTGCCATCTCTAGCTCGAGCAAAGTCACCTCTCTGTTCATTCCCTATTCAAGACAACTGGGTATCACGGGCTTGGAGAAGAGCCGCTCATTAAACCTGAAATCAATTCTGATGCATTTACTGCTCCTTCTTGGTCTCCGGTTGCCTGGCCGCCTCGTGATCCTTCTTGTACTCCTGGGCAAACATGGGTGCGACATCGCTCTTCACAACTCCCTCCCCTGCAGCGGATTGAGGGGGTGGCGACGTCTCGCCTGAATCCTGCAAACTCTTGGTGGCATCAATTTCGTGAAGAATTTCCTCCTTCACATCGTGAAGTGGGTCCTCTTGAATCAGCTTCTCCTCGGCCTTGATCATCTGCTGCACATCCTTGTCTGGCACTCCTTGAGCCATTGTTGTTGAATGCTGGCAGATCCCGTACTAGAAGAAATCCTTGCTCCAAGTCAGTAACTTTTCAGGACTGATGCACCTAAATCGTTTGACTTCTGTCAACCCTGTATATCGATCGAAGTGTATCTTTTGAATTGGGATGTGGGTGCTCAGTCCTCTTTATACCAAGCAAACAAGGAGTGGATTCAGTCGAAGCTGGGGAGTGAGGGAATCATTGGAATAGTCGGGAATTCGCAAGGCAGATCTACACCCTCAGATCTCAGATCCAACGGATAGTTTGGTAGATTTTGAGGATGAGTAGGATGTATACTTCGAGGGGGGTTTTCCTCAGTTGAAAGGGCTCAGGTTGCCCACCACGTGGCGTGCATGGGAAATGGCACTTGGCAACCGGATCAAGTCCGCGTCATCATCATAATTCCTGTTGAGATGTCCTGGCGGCTCCTGATTCGCGGGTAAGTTTTGCGATGAAATCTACCCTCATTGAGGGTAAAAACTGAGAGGGGTGGTCTGACGACAGAAACTGGTCTGAACAGCCAAACACTCTGATCTGACGGTGGATGTATCTCAACCTTCATCCCACGGACACGATGTGATAAGTCACGCAAAGAGAAGATACCCCTTCAGTTTGGAAAGGTTCCAATTTAAAGACGAACACAATATTCACCAGAGTAGGTTTTTTCCCCTCGGTGCCCACAGTATCATCGAACGGCTGAATATTGTCCAGGTATTTTGTCAATTTGATCCGACCGCTGTGCGTGGAAGCAGGAACTGAACGGGCTCTTCGCATTCTCGTGTAAGTGAGTCTTGTGGGGACCACAGAAACGGTCCCGTGGATACGATCGAATTCGGAGGCCTGGTATGAACAATGGAGTACGTACTAGACAGGAAGGTAGGACCGGCCTTGGGGCGGGACCCAAGTTGGCCAATTTCATCGATGGACGCTTCGGTCGGTCCCACCGAAGGACAGTCCTCTGGGAAAGCGAGGGTAGTAGCAAGAAACCTGGAAGAAGGAAAATGAGCAAGATTGGGTGCGCAGAAAACCCATTTTCATCGAGGAAAGTGAAGGTCACCGAAGCGAGGGGCAGGGGAAGGACGGTCCCTAGGGTTCGGCATCCATCCATTCGTCCATTCTTCGATCGATCGAGAGTGGATGTATGGCTGCTGCGAAGGGATTGCAGTATTGTGGCTGGGTGATAGCTGCTGATGAGCCTTTGGAGGATGTGGGCGCCGGGTTTGTGGGATGGTTGGACAGTGCCGACTTGGTGGTCGCCATGACGTGGTCCCAAATGGCGATCGCCAAAAAATACACTCTGGTAATGCAACTGAAATGGAAAGGGCACGGTGATTTTACTCCATTGATCATCCGGGTAGGAAACCCTGATGTGTTCGAAGAGACTGTGACGAGTATGGAGTGGCTGGTGTTCAGCGATTTCACTGTCCTAGCAGTGGGGACGTCCGCTGGCGCTCTCAGAATATATACGGAGCAGGGCACCCTCTTATTTCAACAGGTATGTATATCTGATCTATAATTTAGGTTCGTGAACCGCATAGTGGACCGAGACTTGTGGAAACTACGTGTAAATCTGTAGAACTCGAAGTATGAAAAAGCAAACTGCTCTCCTCTTTAAGTTCACCGCAGTGAAATGAAGGGTGTTGGGTAAAGACTGAGAAATAAATTTCAGACTTTCTGCATTGATCGGTCCACTAGCTGAGCGTAATGGAAGAGACCCATATATGAGTTTCCCTTCAAATTTTAAAGTTAATTCCGAAACTCGCATTGTCAAAAGGAAAACCTGGCTGTTTAGGAAAGAGATCTTGGACGAAGAACGCTGTAAGGTTACTGTGTCTGGGGGCAACTTGATGGAGGTTCGGTTGTCAGGCAGCAAAAGCAGATATGCGAAGAAATTGCAAATTATTCATACCCACCTTTGCTACATTCTATCAGCGGAGATGATGTAAATTGGAGGAAGCGAATGAAATGTAATGCACCTTGGGTTTTATCTCTCAGTATGTGCAGCAAGTCTCCCTACTACCAGGAGAGAAGATACTTTGACTCACTTTCGAGATTGATTTTCGCCGCTCTTGATGTCGTGCTGCTCGTAAAAAATTGAGCAAATTGCATCCACATTTTATGAATCTCAAATAGAAGTAGGAAGCTCCTTACTTCTGTGATGAGGTAGTTGTACCTAGAGTCCCTTATTCGATATTAAAAGGAAACTAATATCCTGACTGGGATTTACTGTCCCTTGCAGCAATTCAACTCTGGTCCACTCCTTCGACTACGAGCACGACAGGATGGGAATATTGTTGTGGGTCTTACCGCTTCTGAGGATGTCTGCCTCGTCTTTCCCAAGGCCATAGCGAGAATTGATGTTGTGGATCTTCACGTAAGGAGAACAAATTTACTCTGTTCTTATGTGTGCTGACTTAGAAGGCTTTCAACCGTACTGTTTCATGCATAACCAATCTCCGTGATGCACGGCATCGTTTGTCTGATATGAGCTAAGATTCATGTCCACAAGGAATGATGTATCGGAAGTATGAAGTTCAGTGGGAAGTTTCACAGACATTAGGAGTCGTGTCCACGAGTATTGGATCTAAGAAGTTCAGTCCATCCTTTCCACAGATGTCAGACTGTAATTTGTCCGCTATAAATCTGGAGGGTTTAGTTTCAACTGTATGTGATATTCGCTTGCTTGTGACATACGTGCAGCCTAGGACAACACTCCTCAGACTCACACTGTTTTATGGATCAGACTGTGCTACGGAAGTACCAGGCGCGACATGATAGAGTTAACCGAAGGTCGGGAGAGCTGCATCGAAGTGAAAGCTTTAGCGTGCGGTTGCCATATGAAATGTGGAACGTGGGCAAGTCAACAGCATCTAGCTACATCGCCGATGGGGCTCTTGCATGCGTCATGGCCCCTCCACTTTTGGAGCACCAGGTATATCCTAGAACGACTGGAATGAGTTAACTTTTTACGGACTATTTTCAGTAGCTTCTGACAGGAAATTCAGTGTTAACTAATAAGGTTCGCTTTTCTGACAGCTGAAACGCCATTATTGTGCACTCACCGTTGGAGAGGATTGTACCTTAGCAGCGTTCAGGTAGTTCTCTTCTAGCCTCACCTTTTCACTTGACTATAACCAGGACCTTAAAAGATCATTGTCCATTCAAAATTTTTTTTTCGCAAATTGTCCCATAGTCTGGTATGTTGTCAGTTTGTTTTGCACAGCTCATCATTAAGTGCCAACAGGGTGTCAGGGGAGAAGAGAGGCTCCTTGGCAGGTCTTGTGTTTGACAAGGTAATGCCTGCTGCCATATCGACGATTTCCCATCTAACCAAGAGATTTTGGAAAAATGACCCAACCTCGGAAGCAAACAGACCTACAGAAGTTGCCTCCCAGGCTTTTGGACGAGGTGAGTGCAACGACGTTATCACTGCGTTTTCTGACTCTAGTCATATTTTCTGGGCATTGTTCATTCCACTCACTGTGTCTAAATTTGTAGGACTTTCCACGGGCACTGATGGTCAGTTTAATTACAGTTCATGAAATGGGGTTATTTACGGAAGCAGGTAATCAGTTGAAGAAGTCATGCATTCGTACTTGGATATCGTTGTTCACCTTTTTCACCGGAGCTCTGAACTGTGATGCAGCAACGTTGATAACGACTCTACGTGACAAACAGAGGAAGGGATTGAGTCTTGCGCTGTCCTCGAGTGGCTCGTTGGCCGCTGTTACGGATTCTCTTGGTCGCATATCACTGATCGATGTACAAGCTCTTGTCGTTGTGCGGCTGTGGAAGGTAGAATGCCAACTCTATGGATGATGTTTTGGGGTCTAGAAACCGGTTGAGTATCGAATTGTCCTCATTTGGTTCTCTGTACAAACTCGTTAGTCGTTTCACCTTCTATGCTATCTTTTATCTTCTGTTTCTATTCCCTATGTTCGTGATCTAGTTCAAACTTCGGATGATGATAGACCTGGAAATATCTAGGAGCAGAAATGGTCTCCCTCAAAGAATGCTAGAAACATCGTCACAAATATTGTTGATAGTTCTCAATGAATTTCTCTGCATCGTCACCTTTTACTCTTCCCCTGGGTTTTCGAATCCACTAGTTTATCCCCGTACAGAATATCACAATAGTTAGCGATCATGAAGTAGAGATGTTTCAGTATTGACAGTATATTTCTCAGTATGCGGACAGCTCAATAATTGTTTTAGCTCAGATGCTTCTACGTCAAAGGTAGCCGAGTCTTTGATAAAGTAATTTGCGCAGGGTTATAGAGAAGCTCACTGCGTGTTTCTGGAAGCACCTGAGGATGGAAGACCAGAATACGAGATTGTTCAGTCTAGAAGGAGAAGACGATTTGTCAGAGATGAGTTCAAACTCTGCCTGGCAATACACGCTCCTCGAAGGGGTGTCGTTGAGGTATGCATACTTCTTTCCATGCTCCCGACAACTAAAGCTTTTTGTTCCTTCCCTGTCTGCTTTGAATCCGTATGTTAGATTTCTAGAACAGCCCTCCAGTGTCTTACATTTAACTTGAGGACCTGCGGGACTTTGACCTCAATCCGTTTGACCGACAGTTTCTGAGCCGTCTGGACTCATCTTATACGCATGTACACATGTTTTGAAGGTATGGCAGATGCGATATGGGGCTCGACTCATGATCGTGAAGTGCACTGAAGGCTGCAGGCTTGTGCAGCCCTCCTGTAAGTTCAGCTTCTCTAACGAGCTAACTTTGGAGTCGGCGGATGAAGATGAGTACATACCTGCTCAGGTGTATATGCTCCAAGGAAATGCTGGAGTACTGCAGCTTCTGAACCCATTTACACGATCTACATGGTGAGTGGTTCTTTCTTTCTTTCGTCTAGGATTACAGGATCTGTGGTACAAGGGCTACGGCCGCTAAGTACTTATGATTATATATCAGGATTAGAAACATATGTTTTATTCTTCTTATACCCTTCCCTTCGTTATTTCATACAGGAATAACTCTTTTAACACGTTCTAATGGTTGTGCAAACAGATAAAGCAGAAGTCGGGCTTCAATTTTGCACGAATCAGGTTCAGTGACAATATTTTTGGAAGTGCGAGTGCTTGTGAGTGTTTCTACGCTTTTCCTGTTACCTTGTTCCTGCATTCATGTACAACCGCAGAGGCAACAAGAAACTGGGGCAACAGAAGATGACTTGCTTGCAGATTATAGACGACGTCGTCATTGATGTCACCTAACTTCGAACTATGTGCTACAATAGACAATAGATCTCTATTATCTCATTTCTAGTGTATGTTGAATTTCACCTATTTCTTGTAATGCAAAGCTGGATGAACTGACTTCTAATAGACATATCGTTTTCTTTTTTGGCAGTAAAGGAATATTCTTTACGACGGCTTTCCATCAGATTGCTTCTAGTGCCAATTCTTTCCAACAGTTTCTTCAGCTGGTTCGCGAGTGATTTTGATTTTTTTCCTGTGAAGGACTAAGCGTTGGTATCTATCATGCGTATCATCAACGAGATGTAAATGGATATAGAGTCCGCTTTTATGCTAGATTATGTATATAACCACTGGTTGTGATCTCTCTCTGGCTAATTAGCCAAATTGTAAGCATGGGTAAGTTCACATTAGGCTAGATTATGCAGAATGTACAGTAGAAGAGGTATGAAGAATATCGTCAAGTGGTGCGGTTGGGACAAACCTATTAGCACTGATCGGCACAGTAGATATAGTAGGACTTTTCTTTTAAGCTAAGACCATCAAGCAGACAGTTTGTGCCCATTGTGCAAAACATAAAATTGCATTTGGCCTCTCCCTTTCATGATGCAAGGGCTTCATATTCGAGCCTGATTTCGCAAAGGTGCCTATTCGGATCTAGAACTTATCTCCGAACACGACGTCATTGAAATTCTGGAACGATTTGTCAACGTGCTGATTAGTATGATTTTGAAGAGCTCAACGTAGTTTTGGACTGTTCAACAACTTCAGGGTGTTTTTCAATCATACTGGACTGATCACAGTACCATGCATGCAAGAAGATGGCACTACAACAATAACCATTGTAAACTGCCTCTTCAAGGCTCCCTTCACGGACTAATCATGCAGCACAGTTGTTTTTAATGTCTGTACTTACTTAAGAGCTACAGCTCAAAGTTAAACTAGTAAGCTACCAATTTGTCTTCCAAGGAGCTGAGGTTAATGGATCAAATTGGTACGATCAGTCACGGAAACTCACGGGTTATTGTGGGTTACTTCACTGAGAATCACTTGGGCTCAAAATGCAAAGTGAACATGAAATCGTCATGCTCAGGAGTCCTGAAACTCCGGATCCAACACGGTTGGTCGTAAGTCTCATAGTATGGCACCTGCCTTGTGCATGAACTTCGCATGTTCTCTAAGCTCACGAAGTGATGACAAGCAATTTCGGATGACGATATACAAGATTAGTTTCCAGCTTAGTAAAGCAGTGCTGTTTCCGTATCCTCAGAGCAGACGTTAAAGACATTACTCGTTGAGGCGCAAACCATACTGTCATCCCAACGTGCAATCTTCTGCTGCCCAGCACCCGTACCCTTATGAACAATGGAAGATAGCACTGCAGAGACTCACGCCTACCTTGGGTTTATCACACATTGGATTCATGATTCTTGTGTTTCCTTCAATCACCGTTGGACGAGAGGGCGATGTTCTCATACTGGATAGGGGCGTGCCTCCTTGAGCCCAGCGTCCACTCTATGACTTAGGATTTTACTCGCCATATATGTCTGATCTTTATTTTGAGAAGTTCTGTGTATGTTTCCTTCACGGATCTAGATAGATACAGCTGGTGAAGTCCTCTCGCCGCAAAGAAGATCTGGAAACAGTGCATTTCGAAGCCTTTTGTTTTCTTTTACCAAACTGTTTAGTGTACAACTTCTACCTTCAGGAGTTTGATATGGACCGTGCACCATCTCTGAGGTACAATAAGGTGAGCTTGGGATGGCTGTTCAGAGGAGCTCATCAAATCTATGTATATACAACTTGCACTGGAAAAGTTTCTACTCATACTGCAGTGCTCAACAGCCTGCGAGGCATTTGAAATCCAGGACTTCGCATTGCTGGAACAGAAGCTGGGAACCAGAGGCAATTTGGGGATTGATGCTCACTTTGCACTCTATCCTTGCATCAAACTTGTCACTCTTCAGGCCAGATATGTCCTTCCATTGGGTTCTTACGTCCACATCGATGGAAATCGAGAGCATCCCACGGTTTCGAGCGTCTGCTAGTTCCGCTTGCTGGCTCGCTTCGAGCTCGACGTTTGCAGGGCTGGACCTGAAGCTCCCATGGATATACGTAGTATTCTTGGTTCCCTGATCGAATCCTGCAGCCTTGCCATGGCCCATGTTCACGTGCTTCCACTGGACCGAGAAGTAGAAGTCGTCGTAGTATATGTGCATCTTCTTGCCAAGATTGCGAGTCTCGATGGTGAACGTGCTCTCGGTGTTCACCTTCAACGAGGACAGGCTCTCTTCCAGGCCCGCGAGCTGGAAGTCCAGTACCTGGAAAAAGGGCACTTTGAGAAACCTTCCGGCTCCAATGTAAAAGCCGAAAAGGGTAAGACCCAAGATGCAGATGGACGCGCAGAGGCATATACATCCATACTTCTTATACGACTTCGGCATTTCGACACTTCCCGCTTCAAGACACTTGCTCGGAATCAGACCTGAGTATGCCAAAGTAGTTCTTCTCCGCTGTGCGAGTTGAAAGACAAATTTCGGTTGAATCTACGTCCTCCGGAGATCGAGTCGACCAGTCTCGGCTGCATGCACGACGATCATGATCATGATCGACATTGAACCTTCGAGCGGACACGCACATGGATGACTGCCTTTCCGGGTGCTCTGCTTATATGGCATTGCTAGAATCGATGACAGCGGGTCCGCACCGGAAGATTGATGAAACGACTACCCAGGGCAGTAACCATCTGCACTCCACCACGTTCGTCCATGAACCCTCGCTAGGCACTTTACTCGTAAAAGTGTCAACAGATTATAATCGACAAGATCCACCACGAAACCAGCTCGAGCAAGGCTTGTACGCAGCCTCTGCGTTTCTGACGTCTTAGGCGTCGAGCAAATTCCTGAAAGCGAACATCGTACTCCACTGTTGTGGGCTGCTTTCAGCGAGTAGCACCTCCAGGTCCAGACCTGGAGATGTCGTCTCTGACAGGCCCATGATCGACCGCGGGACATCTAGAGCTGCGAATGCCGACTTAAACGTGGAACTTGCAAAGGAGATAAGGTAGCCCCGGCTCAGCAGAAGCTGGACGCACCCGCTCTGTAGCAGCACCAACAAGAAAAACCTCCCCGGCAAGAATTTCACTTCCATCGGAGGAGCGACTGACTCCAACGCGTCAGTGTAGCATGGGCGTGAGGAGTATCTCGGAGCCCATGGTGCCAGGCGAAACCTATCAGTGGACTGGACTGGACTGGATTGCTGTTCGGGTCCTCGCAGTGCACCAAACGTGTACGATCGACAACGGCACGTGTTGAAAATGGTAGGATCTTCACAGCAGGACGTGCCATGGAAGACAAACATTCAGACAATTTTATTCAGCCCACAGTGGCGCTGCTCTCTCGCCCAACAGTCGCACAGTTCCGACTCGACCCGAGGCTCTCTCGGCGCTCTCAACTCGCCTCGACTCGAGGCTCCCCTGCCGCAGGCCAGGGAAGGTGCGCAGCTGTGGTGGCGTCCCTTCCGGACCTGTTGTTTGACTCGCTGGCCGACTGCTTCTTCTTCGAGTACTCCCAAGCTCGCTCGCTCGCTCGCTCACGGACTTCCGAGCATTCGCTCGTCTGTCGGTGCTGCTTTGAATCTGGTAATCTGAACTTGTACTGGAACTCACAGGAGGAGCTGAAGTGTAATATGCAATCCGTGATCTGCTGAAGATTTAAGCTAATTTTATGTGCACTCTTGATGTCGAAGAAGCGAAGTTTAGTCCCAAAGCACTTCAATCGATGAGAAGCATTGATTAGCCCGTTTCACTGATACCATTTTTATAGCATACATACCAAGCTGGGCTTCTAAAAGCAGACCGAAACTTTTGTCACGGGAACAGTGGAGTATATTGAATCATGATACGTAGAAGCACGGGTGCTGTCATGAGGTGGATTTATATACTTGAAGATTCACCCAAAGCAGAGAACTGATCTCACAATACGGACGTCGTTTGAACGATCGGACAAGTGAAGAGAGCAAACGATTTACACTATGATGGAGATACTACCTTATCCCGGTTTAGTTGCTGTATGCTATCCTGATCATAAGGACAGACAAGATAGTCCTTGGGCTTCAGCGATGGACGATGGGGAGTGTTTAGGGCCCGAAGGACAGTCGACAACAGTTGATTATTTATAGGGACGTTCCAGCGCCATAACTGTACCGCACTTACTCCTTGTCACAAACAAACATACTTCGCTACAAAGAAAATCACTCTCCAAAAACAAATCCCCATATCATATCTCAACTCAAATTGCTTTTTAGAAGCCACATATTGCCCAGAGCACGGAACCTCTCACAAACATAGACAAACAAGGCGCAATCACTACAAACAAAATCACTCTCCAAAAACATATCCCCTCAATATATCTTAACTCAAACCTTGGGATGTCACACTCTTCCACTACCTCCCCTCACTTGGTCTAATGGCTTCCCCAAATCTATGATCCAATTAGCTGTTGGGTCAAAATGATTCATGGTACTATCTTACTCTACTTTCTCACTTCTTTACTCTTCTCCATGTGTGTATTTCTAGCTCTATGTATGTGAAAACCTATAAAAAATCCTAAAAAATGTACTTTGTGCACCATGACAAGGATTCAAATACATGGGAGTGGAAAAAGGTAGGATTACCTATGTTGTGGCCCATACATGATCAACATGAGTGGCCCAAAATTGGGTGGTGAATTTGCGAGAACCTTCTCTCTTCTGCTATATCTTTACCAGTAGAGAGATGAAATCAATAGCAATAGGTACTCTAGTAGGTGGAATGTCAAGAAAACGTCTACTACATACCTTCTCAACCCAGTCGAACTTCAAGGGTGGTTACTTCTAACTTCTTTAGCATATTCTTCAATTATGCATGCAAGGATGTCAACTCAATGTCCATGATCAAACTCATATGAGGGTTTGCGCTTGCGCGTGTGCTCCTCAGCTTGAGAGTTTGGTACGCTAGCCATTAGAATAAGAGAGTGACTTCAAAGACCTCACTAAGACTCAGTTCCTAGAGTTCCCCAATCTTGCTCTAATACCAAATGTCACACACTTGGTACTCTCCAAGTACATGTCACAACACATACAAACAAACAGCCTTCACTACAAACAAAAGCACTCTCCAAAAGTAAGTCCTCACGGCATATCTCAGCTCATACTGCTTTCTCAAGACTCAAAATACCCTCAATTGCCATAGGATGTGACCTTTCGGTTGGGCTGTCACACTCTTCCACCGTCACACTCACTCCCCTCACTTGGTCCAAGGGATTCCCAAATCTCCGATGGCTATAAGGTCAAAAAGATTCATGGTGCTATCTTACTTTCCTTTCTACTCTCTCCTCTCACTATGTATGTAGCTCTCTTAATGTGTTTTTAGTTCTATGTCCATGAAAACATCTGAAAAATATTTTAAAGTGTCATATGTGCACTTTTCAAGAATTTAAATACATGGGAGCGAAAAAATTATGTTGTGGCCCATAGAAAAACAATATGAGTGTCCCAAGATTGGGTGGTGGATTTGCGGAGGTGGGTATGTGACAATAACATACGCAGCCAGTCTAAGTTGTGTCTTCAACCTCAGGATAGTGTTCATACTTGCAAGTACTCATTGACTGCTGATTTCTCCCATATGGACATGAGAAAGCTTATTTCTTAGGCCAATTCAAATGTATCTGCTTAGAGTAGTGCACCTGACCTCGAGTGTGAAGGGTCCTTTGTGAGAGCGGAAATGAGTGAGTAAGGATTTAGGAGGGAGGCTAATTTTAAGGACATGCCAAGCGACGAGCAATGGCATTAAGAAACCGTGGCGGATGGAGAGGGGGCATCCACTTTCTCAGCTTCGTTGCAATACATCCAACTGCACGTAAGGAGAATTGCGATGCGGTTAGCCATCTTCTTCCGAGCTAAGTATGCTATATTTGCTCTGAAGAATATGCTCTAATTCTTCGGAGTTTCATCTTTACAAAGTTCATTTATCTTATCAGACTTCTTCGCAATTTTGCAATCCATGTTACTGCAGCCCAGGTATGTTTGTTATATGACATGAAATTTTACAGCCCACGATATAAGAGTACATCCACGAGATCTGACAACAAAATGATAGTTAAGAAATCTGCATCTTCGAACATAGTTATGAAGCCTTGAATTGTTGAACGCAGAATAAGCAGAACCATACCTAAAACACTTTGAACAGGATGGCATCTTTGGGGTCCGAAAACAATAATTTAAACTCTAAACGACAAATGTGCAGTGAGTGACAGCCATTACCTGAAATAATCAGTGAGAGTGACAGCACAAGCGAGGGTCGGCGTGTGAATAGATAAATATCGTTCGATGAAGTCCTCCAGAGAGATGGTCAGGAAAGCACAATGACTTTACACGAGGCAGCAGCTGAATTGGGGACGAGCAAGTAGAGCGTGTATTTATTGAACGACATGACAGTTTGATTGTCATCCTACGGATAGTGGAACGTTGAAATGCTCGTGAACGCAGATGAGTAACAACAATGAGCAATTTCGGGTTTGAAAGCAGCAGGTGAGTGTGACCTGTTCACAATTTGCTCAAATTCTGCTTACATATCGGAAAAGAATGTTCTCAGAGATGAATGCCTTTGGATGCTGAAGCTGACGGATGGTCAGTTGCTAATGATACGAGTCTGCTCAAACGGTATGACCTGATTGGATGTGAGCCGTCCGTGGAGACAACGTACACAGATAGATCAGGGAAGACAATTTCAACGTAGCGACGGCTGTCATGAAGTCGTGTACCTAATCATTGAACACAGATTTGAAAGTCACTGCGGAAGAAGGTTTTTGCTCAGCGCTGTGGCAGTGAAGGTGTTCCAATTCCTCCTCTTCTGTAAGTCAAACTGAAAACTCAAACTGACTACACTGTGGTCAGTGCACATGAAGTTGGCAAGCATACATTGATGACAGTTTCGTTCGAGGAAACTGCTGCACAGCACATTTCAAAGGTTGATTGAATGGTTAAGACCTTTGGATACAATATTGTTTGCCTGGATTGTGTCACTTATCTAGAGTGTTGAATAATGTACTACCTTCTTAAAGAAAGAGAAGAAGAATAGATCAAGAGGTTAGGCATAATGGGAGGCTGATCCCTGCTTCCGAGTACGCGAAAATGGATTTGTCGGAAAAGTTTGGCTATGAAAATCGGCGGGCAAGGGTTTTGACTCCCATGTCTGGATCATTCTGTACCTATGAATGGGACGTCGTTTTCCAGCACTCACATTTCAGCCAAGGTGAAATCAGCTTCAAATAGGCAGCTGTTGGGAAGAAAGCTGGAGATTAGGGCTCTGAGATGTAGGGAGAATCTGGGTTCGGAGCGACCTGGTTGTCCTAGTTTGAGTGCGAAGGTCAGTGGTCACTCAGGACAACGTCGGAAGGGAACTTGAAGATCAATTCAAGTATCAAAGTGGCCTCATCGGAAGCAAAGTTCGCAGCCTCCAGTTACGTGGTTCAGAGAGAGAAAGATTATGGATCTGACTGTCGACTGAAGTCATGTTTCAAGGCCAGTAAATTCGAGTTCCGAGTGTCCCGTGATATGGCTTAACGTAGCTGTGCTTTTTCCGGATGGGGTGGACTAGCCATTGATATTTTTCCATCGTCAGGAGAGGGAGCAAGTCGAAAAGAAAGGGAGAACGTGTGAATTTGCTGGGCGTGACGAGACGAAGGTCGGGAAGCTCCGTGTTACACCTGTGAGCGGCTTCAACGTAAAGTGGATCTGAACTGTGAAATCTCTGGTCGTCGACTCTGAAATGCACTACAGCACTGTGTTTTACATACGGCCACCAACATTGGACTGCAACAGAAGTGGTCCAGAGGGTCAGAGAAGTCCTGTAAGACGCCATATTCATGTGCTTGACAGGGCTGGTGGATCCCTTGACAAGATGTTAATACTGTTCGTAGTTTTCAGCTAGACTGTAGTTGGAAAAACCTTCGTGTACTAGTCCGCCAGGATATTAGAGAAACATCACCGAGCCATCAGATTGTGAGCCGATCAGGCCAATTTCATGGATCCCGATACATGATTCCCTTTTCAAAATATGGATAATGTTCCCATTAGGGGACTGACAGGCGCATTTGCATCGAATGGGAACGCCCGACTGAAACGCAGCAATTTATTTCAAAAGTCCTCTTGGGGCGCTTAGAAAATTGTGAATAATCCTGTAAAACCCTCTGCAATCCTAGTCCCCCGACCTCACAATGTGAGCTGGCCAATCCCGGAGGAAGGAGAAAAAAAGGATATTCATCTTAATTCTTGCCTTTAATTTGAATCAGTCCACAAGCTAGTGGAAAATACATTTTCTCACAGGATGCAGTCCTAAGTCCAGTTTTTCCCTGTCCGTTCAACACCACATTCTGAATCTTGAGCTCTGGACATTTGAAGAGGAATACAATATCTCAGAGTGTAGATCGCGGCGAATCGAATGGCAAGTACCCTAATCTTGGTGATACTGTGCACCCGTGACTCCACCTGCAAACATAGCATACTGGATTTGTAATTTGAAGTTGGGTCAATGACGCAATTTCTAGTATAACCTCAAAAGATAATACCAAAACATGGGTCAATAATATTCATTGTTGTCATGTAGATTCCACGTAGGAGCCAGATAGGTACATGACCCAGGTACAATTTTTCTTACGTCTAAACATGTTTCGTTAGTCAATGGTAAACCAAACTATAGGTGGTGTCACATGGATTGGGGCACAGGGGACCAAATTTTTGAACTCAGGGCACAAGGGAGATAAATGGGTTCGTTTTGGGTAGGAAGGAGTAAATCTGTGTACCCTAGTGCATGGAACTGCACCTGACATGTTCAGCCTTTGCCATGAGTCTTCCGGTCATGTTCTTCTCGCTCCATGAGTGGTTCGATCTGGTTACAAAACCTGCATCGAGGTTCATGGTAGACTCCGAGGTCTCACCTGCAACTTTGTCCATCTGAACTGAGTTCGACATGTTTTAAATAGCAATCTTGTTTCAACTTAGTTTCTCCCTGTTCAGTGACCCGTTGAAGAGATTCATTCCTCGGGGTATGAGGAAGTAAACTTTGAATCTCCGGGTAGAGTAAGTAAAATATTCATCAAGGGTACTAGGAAGTAAATTCCTGAAAGAAGATTATCCAAAGGGAATCAGGAAACATTGACTGTAGTCTACTATAACGGCTGGCGAGTGGGTGGACATTAGTCCTGAGTCCTGAGATCCCTGTCTAGAAACCGCTCTATGGTGAGGGTAAAGTACGGTACTCCTGGAACTCTTTCGGAATCCGCTATTTCGTCTGAACAATGGAATAAACAAGGAACAATATACGAAAATTGCAGAAGCAACTCGTGGGAAGACAAATCTGAGCTTTGAGAGCGAGGGAGACACTGGATTCAGATCTGTGCACTCTGAGCAGTTGAGACCATAGACGCCAGAATGTCAAGGTCAATGTCTGCTCAGGAAGACGTCGGGAGGGAAGCTGAAACTTTCACATATACAGAATGGAAGTCTGAAACGGCGAGGAACTAGGTGCCAAAGCGTCATATTATCACCAGGTGTAGTTCTGGCCCTGCATAAAATCTATGAAAGACGACGTTCCCACTTAGCGTTATAATGATGCATGAAGTGCCAGAATCATTCTTATAAAACTATTATTCATTAGTATAAACTCAATATGAATCACAGGCAAACTGACTAATCTTGTATAAGCTTGTGTACATCTCATCCTCTTGATATTTGTAACTCTTCAATAAGCTAGCGCTAGACCAAGCGCTAGGACCCAATAATTCAAGCTTTGGGTCTTATCAAATGCGATGCATATAACACAAGTACACATGTAGTACAAGATGTGTAGATTTACCATAAAAAACAGTATATTAAAAAGGAACACCACGTTATTTACTATGGACGTGACAATGTGTTGAGTTATTATAATAATATAGAAAGATCACTAGTATATATTCTATGGAAGTAAGATATTTGAGGCTCTGCCATGTACTTGGATGCAAGGCTATACTGCAGATCGATCACCTCCGATCTTATTTTGCGCACATACAATCCTATAGTTAATACTTGCCCTGGAACTCGCATATGTCTATCATCGCTATATGTATAACTGTTACTTTTGACGAATTCCACTGTTTCCTAGATCAGAGGATCCACCTCCAGGTCAGTAGAAGAGGTGGCCTGGGATCTGATGGGGGCCGTCATCACTGACCACTCGTGTTGGTGCTCCAAAGGGGAACGCGTCCGTCATTGTACATGACAGTGTTGCCATCATCCTGAACTTCGATATAATGTGCACCGT
Source organism: Marchantia paleacea (assembly GCA_014180765.2). NCBI lineage: Eukaryota > Viridiplantae > Streptophyta > Marchantiopsida > Marchantiales > Marchantiaceae > Marchantia > Marchantia paleacea. The sequence goes on from MUAA02000018.1 coordinate 7,240,797, forward strand.
CGTTGCGGCCATTGGTGCCTGTGGCAAACACAACGTTAGAGGTACTTCCACCATAAATCACAGCGTTGCCGCTGTCTGCATGATGAAGTAGCAGTTGCTGATATCACGGACAGTATTACTATCCCAAATAGCTCCAGCGCCGCTGCGGTATAGAACCAGATTGCAATCTGATTGCATGACGAACCTGTATACCCCATTGGAAGACGGTCTTGATTCGCCGTTTGAAATTTGTTGACCAGCTACACCCTGGTTCGTAGGCTGGGATGCAACGAGCGCTTGAAACATCTCAATAGAGCTCTCTAGAGTGAACCTCCACTATCTTGTCCTCATCGCCAAATCCAATCTCCATCATCTCCTTCAACGGATGGGGTCTTCCCATCCCTTTTGTTATTATAGTTTCTCGGATCTTGCCCTTCAACGGATCTCCCAAACTAAACTCCTGATATATATTCAACTTCCTCAAGAAGCTTCAAATCTACAAGGTTTTCTTCATATCTATGTAGTTTGTTCTTCTCACATCTTTTCAAATCAGCAACCTCCTTGTATGTAGCATATCCATTATGCAAAAACTCCATCAACCCTATACAAAAGGTACCTTTGTCTTGCATATGTGAGAGTAACTTCTTCTCCGTACCACTATATCTTCTCTCTACACTAGTACTTACCCAAAATCCTCAAAATCTTCAGATTTTGGTAAAGCTCCTTCTTTCAACCGTGCTTTGTTTCTCTCATGATTTGCCAAAATTGTTAGAAATTGCACTAACCGCTTCCCATCTTGGTTGTGAATTCGTGCATATGATGATCTCTCATCAAGCACTCTTGTCTTCATCTGGAATTCTATAATGTACGGTTTTCCCAGAATCAATGGGTATGAATTTGAGTCTTGCTCAAAGAAATTTTGCTCAGCTACTACATCCCCAACCTTCACCGGAATATCAGGGCACGCTCCATACAAGCCCCCTTGAGTATTGTTGGCTGCCCTAATCACCCAACCATGATTGGTATCTATAGGTCACTTCCCCTTCTTGTAGAGCTCTCTCGACATTATATTGATCTCCGATCCATGATCAATTAGTGCTAACACCGGTTCACTGAGATCCTCTAGCTTCACAAGGGTTTCAGTAGTCGCCCTTGCCCAATGCAATTGGATGTAGTGGCTAGACATCTTCACACCTTCTTCTTTTGCCTCATCCTCAAAGTGAACCTTCTGAGATTTCAATCCACAACACTACCAACGCATCTTCTTCATCCCTTGATACCTTTGTACCCATAACATGAAGTAGAGCAGTCTCATTGGAAATTTGCCGTTTCCTCTTGATGATATCAATGATAACATCATGAAAATCCCTCTTTACTATTCCAAGTATCTCCCTCAAGGTAAACTCTACCTTGGCATTCAAAATCCTCTCCTCCAAAACTCCCTTCAAATCTGTTGGTGCCTCAATATCCGATTGTAGTTTGTAAGCTGGTACCTTATCCTTGTCCTTCTCACCCCCTTTGGTTCTTTCCTTAGACCTCGAGGGACGAGCTTCCTCCATAGCGTGATCAGGTGGGAGAGGTGTATCAGCTCTGATATGTTATCTAGCCAACCTCTTCAATGAGAGTCATTCGCCAGAATCCTCCTCTTCCCTCCGTCTCTTCTCTTCCACCGATGCTTCATATTGAGTCTTACCAATATAAGCATGAACCGACATGGTTTCTACTCGATCTTCCCATCCAATAGTAGCACAAACTTCCGCTGTTGTTATCAAAAGAGTCTCTCTATCTACCTTCCCTTTCTCCCTTCCAAGAAGTATTCATCCCTCAAGGCACGGGAATATGTTTCCCAACCCTAACCAAAGTGTTCTTGTAGGGATTTCACATGGCTTCTAATCTCTGGCATCACAGCAAGACGGAACATTTCTATCATCTCTCTTTCAGCAACACGGTTCAGCTCCATTTTCCTGACTTAGTACCTCAAGTACTTTGAGACATCCCTTCCGTCAAACTGATCCATCTTCCCCACCACAGCTTGCAGCGCCCTTGTGGCTGAATTCTCCCTTTGGTCCTGCAATTGTTGCTGTTGAAGAAAGATCTGATGCCGCCAGATCAAGCTGCACCTTAAGTACCTCGTCGACTCTGCTCAACCCATCCCCACTCATTGTAATCTTCCTTGTGATCCTGAATAACCAGTCAGCGTGTTGCTGATATGAAGTCACCTTGATTGTTGATCCCACCAATCCCCCAAGTATCCAATCTTCTACGTCTATCTAAACTAATCTAAATCTAGATCCCCGTGGTCTGTGCCTAATGGATTAGGCGACCTAACCTGCCATCACCTCAAGCGCTCTTGGGAGAGTTGGCCATCACTTCCAATTTCTCACAAGAGAAATATGCAGCAAGCACTAGAGTGGTAACCGGTGATGTGTTTGGATCCCCTCCATACTGGCTTCTTGTGTGTGCGCCATGTTGAATTTGTGTGGGCACCTGATTCTATAGGAGTGCTCCGGACTTGAATCAACTGAGATATAGTTTACGATTCAAGCTTGGGCTTGGATTGAAATTTCGACTCAATTGGATGAGTTTTGAGTACGGAGTGATAGCTTGAAATTTATGTATACAGTCAGAATTGTAGGATTGCACTAACTGTCACGAAGTTAGTATAGAGATCATATCTTTTGATATCAAAAAATGACTATTAGAAATATTGGGGTGGGACCAATTATGGACGAGTTTGCAGAAGCTTTTGGAGGGAGAGCTATCTACTCTATGGGAGATCTTTACTTTGGATATGATTAGTTTCAACTATATGAAGGAAGCAGGGATGTTACTACAATGAGAACACCCTTTGGGTTGGTGAGGATGTGCATGTTGCCACAAGGAGCCACAAATTCATTAGTACACATGATGAATGAGATGAATAAAGTGTTTGGCGGATCATGCTATCATCTATCTATATCCCATATTAGCTCCACTTTAATAAGATAAGCTACTTAGTAAGCAAAACAATTAGTATTCATGATATCCACCTTCTCCTTTGCATCATGATCATTCTTTACATTTGATAAGGTCCAAGATAATATCTCTCTTATAAAGTCAATCCAACCATGGGGTGTTAACAATCTTACAATGACCTATCAATTACCTTGACCCAAAATATTATCATCATGACAAACAGTTTTGAATATGACACATGTCATCATTTTCTTATAGTAGCCATGTCACAATGCAACATTGTGTATCTTGAAGTAGAAGAGTATATATGCAATTCCTAATATGTATTCCATCATTGACATAAATTTTGAAAGATGTAGATAATTTGTTTGAAAAATAGTCCAAGATGTCTTCACCTTTCTATCCTACAAAAGGAATTTGGAGAAGAAGTTGGCTCCTTCAACCTCCTTCTCTTCAATTTTGAATCCTTACGCTCCACATCTCTCTGAAAAAAATTTCAAAAGTTGTTGTGAAGGATAGTTACCAAGTCTAAAACTTGGTATTTTTCTTTGATCTCTTCGTCGTCATGGATTTGTTTTTCCTATGATCATCATTTCATCTGCATGATCCAAAGAATTCAAAATTATTACTGGAAATGATACATGTCAACATACAACAAAGATAAGAGTCAGAAGTGAGGAAAGATTAAACCAATGAAGTGATACATATATCACAAAAAAAGACTTATGTGGTCCCGCTAATAATATGCAAAAGACACAAGTCACTCCGGACTTTATGGACATTATGACTATAGTCATTGGAAAGTCTTCCAAAGAACCAACAGATTATTTGATAGCATGGATGGAAAGCTAAAAAGAGACCATTTTGTATTTGTAGGCTGGTTTTGTCTTTTATTTTTTCCTTGTGCATATTTTGCTTTAGGTGGATGGTATACAAGTACAACCTTTGTAACTTCATGGTATACTCATGGATTGGCTAGTTTTTATTTAGAAGGTTATAATTTTTTAACTGCCATTCTTTCTACCCCAACAAATATTTTAGCTCATTCTTTACTATTATTATGGGGACTTGAAGCACAAGTGATTTTACTACTTGGTGTCAATTAGGCAGTTTATGGACTTTTGTAGCTCTTCATGGTGCATTTGGCTTGATAGCCTTTATGTTAAGACAATTTGAACTTGCTGGATCTGCTCAATTATGTCCTTATAATGCAATTACGTTTTCGGGACCTATTTTTATTTTTGTATTTATTTTTCTTATTTTTCCTTAGGACAATCATGTTGATTTTTTGCATCTAGTTTTGGTGTAGCTGCAATTTTTAGATTTATTCTTTTTTTTCAAGGCTTTCATAGCTGGATTTTAAACCCATTTCATATGATGGGTGTTCCTGGAGTTTTAGGGACTGCCCTATTAATATATATATTGGGTCCCATTTTTTAATTAATTCAATTTTTATTTCTTCTATCTAACAAATGAATAAATAAAATTTATATTTATAAAATTTTATTTTATTTCATAAAAAACTATTTATAATAAGTAGATAAATAGAATTTTATTGAAACATTTTTTTATGAAAGAAGATTATTTTTTTGTGGAAAAAAAATGAGAAAAAAAAAATAAAAAATAACTTTCAGAACACCAGTTCTGAAAGTTATTTTTCATCTCCCCGGAGAACAAGATGCTATTAAGATTGATGTATAATGCACCTTATTCATTATTTTAGTTATATGAAAAGGATCTGTCATTTATGCAAACTAAACTGTTTTTTATTCACTTAATTTTAAAAATATATCAAAATTTAAAAACGTGAATTTATATTCAAAAAATGAATTATAAAAATTTTATGGTTAATTAAAGTAAATAAAGTATTAAAAATTCTTACAATTCTTTGATAATAACAAAATAAAAAAATAAAAAATTGTATAAATTCAAAAATTATTTTTTTGTATGTACAAATAATAGTCAGATAATTTTTTTATGAAAAAGAACATAAACCTAACGATTTTTTTATTCAAAAGTATTATATGAATAAGAAATATTTATTTTTTAAGCAAAAAAAATATCACTACATAAAAATAATGTTCAATTAGCAAAGTAGCAAAATTGAACTACAATTTGTTAAAAAAGAACTAATTTTTACAATAACTTAAGCTGGATGTGCTTAAAAAGTATTTGTATAGTTTTATTAGAAAAATAATAATTTATCTTCATCAATGGACTTTATCATGAAAGATAACTTTTTTTTGGCCAACAAGTAGATGACCAAATAATAAATCAACTTATAAGTATTATGATGTACCTTAATCTTAGAAAGTATAATAACAAAAGGGATGGGAAGACCCCATCAAAACATACGAGTATGGAACCAAACCGGTAACATGGGACTAGGCCCCAATAGTATCACACTCGGAAATATGTCCTACAGCACCTAAGATATCTGAACTATCCAAGTCAAAAGGTCTACAAACAACATGAACATCCAAAGAAGCATCACCTAACGTGATTGCTCTCCTATGGATTGCACCAGCTAGTGCTTTCTAGTGAGCAATGGAAACACGTTGTCTAAAATAGGCTATACAGTAAGCTAAAGAGAGTGATACCCCATGTTGCCTAGTATGGTAGGCTCTCGTACACTCCCTCACGAACATGTCGAAGTCGGTGTCCATAGCTCGATATAACTCCAAAGTTAGAGGAACAAAGAGGTGACCTCTCTGCATACCTCTATACTTGGAGACCTTATCGGCCGCCGCTCCACTTTCATGCCCATCCTCGAGGATGGGTGATTACCCTCTCTGAAACTGTGTCTCTAGTAGGATCGGTAACCACCACATCAGCCATAGTGACCTGGTCCTCCCGAACCAAGTACAGGTCTGCCTTAACCCTAGTCGATTCCAAGGCATATCAACGCTCTCTCCATGTGAGGTATCCACCCTCTTGCACCATAGCAAACAATATGTACCTTAATGGAGAAGATGAAATTAAAGATATGTACTTATATATAAATTCTCTTGTTGGTGTTGTTTTAGCTAGAATTTCTCTTTATGATGGGATTCAATTTGTTGTTCATGATGTTCATACAATTTATATGGGATTAGCTGCTTCAATGGATTCTTTTATTTTAAGAGGAAAAATTACTAAACATATAGCACTACCTCACGCTTTGTGCCAATGATTTTTTATGCTTGCACCAAAAAATGTATAAATAACATGACATATATATTTTTATACAGAAATAAAAAAAATGCTAAAGTTTTTAAGACTTCATTCTCTTAACTTTTGTTCTTTTGGAAGGCCAATGAGTCTTCCATTGACAAATTTTCAGTCTCTAGCAACAAAATCTGATTTTCTAAGGATTCTCGCAAGGAGAAAGATATTAACTTCTGACTTATGATCCTCAATGTGAAATCCTATCGACACAATTGGTAAATAAAAAAAATATTTTTAATATTTGCAAGCTGAACTTCAACAAAAAGATAGTGTGGATATGCATATATGTTTGAGGGTTAAAGAATTTTATTGTTCATATTTTTGACAAAAAGAAGTTCATGTGGAACCAAACCAAAATTGAAATTAGCGATATTGGACCAAGCCCATTATCAACCTATATAATCAAGGAGTAACTTTCTCTTTGGTGGATCATTTTTTGTATTCAATATCAAAACAAGGATGCCCAACAAGTCGATGAAGGTGCTTCTCAATCACAACAAATCCAACTCTTTTTTTGGATTAGACATAAATGGTAATGAAGCCCCCATAATAGAGGAGGAAGTTAAAAGATTTAATGAAAGAAGGCATTCAAGAAGAAGGAGTTGAAAAAGAGAATCAAACATAAGACATTGCCTTGAAAATATGAGAAATGAAAAATTTATGCACAAGAAGAGGAGAAAGAACGGAAGGAGATATAGCACAAGGAGGAGACGAAGAAAGAAGAGCAACGTTAGGTTTCTGACATTGAGAGGATCAAATTGAGAGTGAAGAAGAAAGTGAGAAAGGAACAAGATTTTTCACCCATCACACTTCCACAAAGCAGGTTTGCAATGACCTCTAGTCCACCATTTGCAAAAAACAAGGATGTCATATCAATGATAATCAAATATTCAAAGAATTTTCAAGGAGGATATTTTGTCAACTGAAAAAAGGAAGAGTAGATTAGATTGTCTACACAATACTTATTAAGTGATGAAAATCACATACATTATCAATGTCATTTAGTCTACTTTTCAAAAACTCATCGGGGAAGTTTGCTTCTAGCACGTTGTTTGAAAATATGCAAAAGATTTAAGTTGAGAACATCAAGATTCTAAAGAATTAGAACAACATGGTATTGGTGACTCTATTTGTGATCATCATCTACCCTCAGCACTACAAGGATGTGACCCATTTATAATTGGACAAGGTATATTCTATGTACACGTGAGAAAACATCACTAGTCATTTTCAAGAAGTGATCGCTTGAGCTAAGGAATCAATAAGAATCAATAAACGTTCGTACTTAGGAATCAATCAAGTAGATTTGATTTGTATTGAGTTCAAGTCTAACTAAGGAATCAATTACTAGTTAAAGGAGTGAGAATCAATCTCTACCTTTTGAGAAATGATTTTTTATCCTAAACTTAAGATGATTGGAATTCCACCAAAGAAAACTATAAATTGGATCTAAAAGACAATAGATACAATATGTTTACGTTATTTAAAAAAAATAAATTTTCTGTTATTTTGATCTTTAAACTTTACACTCTAGTTCACACTCCTTTTCATTGAGATCATCCTTTAGGGCTGGTGATTTTGTTCTATTTTCAATGGCTTGTCTTTTATTTCTAATTAATTGTTGAATAGTAGTCATTGTAACTTATATGCAAATTTTTTTAATTTGGATAAACCTAACCATAACAAATAAAATTTGTTTGTTTAAAAATTAATTTTTGAAAAAAAATCTCTTTCCAAATCTTCAGAAATTACCCATAAAGGTTTACCAGTTCTTTGTACATAAACTTTAATAATACATTCTCTAGCTTGTTCATCATAATAAGAACTAACAGGTTGATGAATCATAATCCTATTAATAAATACTCTATTTTTTTATTTTTTTTATTAAAAAATAAATGAAATGAAATGTACATACATTTTTAATTGTATACGGTTTTATTTTAATATATATATTTTTATATTTTTTATTAAAAAATTATAAAAATCATATAATTCAAAAGTATGTTTTTTTATTATGATAGTTCTATTGCTAAATTAAAAAATATTAATTGAGAAATTCCGAAGTTTTTTAATTATTTAAAATTTATTTTAAATAATTAATTCATAACACTATAATAAACTTTTAAAAATAAAATTTAAGAATGACATCAGTGAGATAGGTCTAAGACCTCTCAGGGCCATGAAAAACATAAACATAGACTTGCACCTAAAAACTTCTTTTGACTCTAAACTCTCATATGAAAGAAGTTATACATATATCATTTCTTTGGATTGTGAACTCTCAACTGAAATTAAAAGAGAGAAAAAGAGAGGTGTTTCACTTCTTTGGAGTCTCAACTCTAACCTGAAAGAAGTGATACATGTATCACTTCTTTGAACATTGAATCCTTTTCGATGTGAAAGAAGTATTACTTTTAGAAACTTTGAGCACCCATTTGAAAGAAGTGATACATATATCACTTCTTTGGACTATCAAGTGATATGTGTATCACTTCTTTCTAGTGGATACTCAATGACTTTAGAATTGTTACTTGAACAACTTCATTTATGTGAGAATTCAAAGTCCAAACAAGTGATACATGTATCATTTTTTTCAAGTACGTGCTTAAATAATCTACAAACGTTACTTGTTTCTCTTAAAAAATGACGATTTAGTGTTCCAAAAAATGATACATGTATCACTTCTTTCATATGAAAGTTCATAGTTCAAAGAAGTGACATGTGTATCACTTTGTTAGTGAAAAAATTCACAAGCTATAAAAGTTTCACATGATTACATGAGTGATACAGGTATCACTTTTTGAGGCTCAGTTTTAGTGGCCAAAAGAATTATATGTATCCGTTAAATTTAATTACAAGCCTTAGCATAATCAAGTGGTCCCTCTAGAATGCAATTAATGAGGTGATTAAGAGAAGAAGATAGCAAACTAGAATAATTGAAGGCTAACAAAATGTTTAAGCTAGAGACGTTGTAAGGAGGAAATGAAATCACGCTAAAATTTATGGATTTTATTGATTGAAGATTGTCTTCTTTGTTGCCATGTTGATTTTTGACTTGGAAGTTTTATATGAAATGAAAGCACCTACTATGTTGTAATATTTATGGAATATATTACACTTCTTTACAGATTTGAACGTTGATTTTCCTTACTAATGCATTGTGAAATTATCATCCGGATTGTTGCCTTTGTGTAATTGCAATGTGCACATCCATGTGGTACTCATGAAATCAAATATAGAGAAAGGTCAAACAATTATGAATGAGTCAATGAGAACGAAAGCTTTTTAAGCGCTCAAAAATTCAAAAATGAGAACAAAAATTTGCAACAATAATATTATCTACATTTGTGCAATGTGTCCAATTATAATCTACACCAAATAACAAATTTCTTAAAGAAGAAGAGAAGCTCGCCGTCCAAAATTACCATGTCAATTTTGAACCCTAGTGAGTTTTCGAAGAGGTTCAAAAGTGGCGATTCAATAATACAAGAGGTGAAAATTGGAAGAATTCATCAATTTTGAATGGAGATGCAAGTCAGAGAACAAGGTTGTGGGAGAGATGCTTGCAAGTGGCAATTCATGCAAAATTGCACCATGTGCTAGTTTTGGGAGGCTTCGGAAAAATATTTTGTTAGACGAATAATTGGACTTTTAGACTTCGCACGGCCAATCTTACAAAATCATGTGATTGTAAGAAAGAATATTCAGACTCCGCATGATTTGTCTAACACATCGACTTCAGATGCCAAATCTTATGAAATCACGTGATGGTAAGAAAGAATATTCGGACTTTACAAGGGCTCTATTGAGATGCACGAGTGAGTTGTTGGAGTAAAAAATGTTCAATGCAAAGTCTATAGATTTTCCATAACAAATTAACAATTTTGATAATTATTTCATGAAAAATCATCTACATGATACAATTCATTAATATCATGTGTGTATATCATGTATGTATGGATGAAAGCAAGCAAAATTGGGACAATAGGTTTGTGGGAGTATCGGACCACTTGGAATACATCAATAAGATAATCAACTTTTTGTATGATATACAATGTTAAGTAAAAACTTCCAATTCAATTTGATTTGACAATCTTTTTAACTATCAAATGGAAGTTAAAGAGGTTGAATGGATTAGAAGCTATCAAATGAAGACATCAAGATGGCTAGAGTTGTGACCATGGTACGGGTGGAGTGGTGTCATATAAACATAGCTTTGTTTTGAGAACGCATGACCATTGGTTGTAGAAAAATCTTCTTGACCCTCATGTGAAATGCAATTCTCTTTTTCTTCTCATCACCAATTCACATTCGAGTTTATTGTAGCTTGTAAAAACTCCACATAAGAAAATCATGACATCTAGCATTTGGACCAATAACTCATGTCCAAACTTCACATATAATTACCTTACATTCTCTCTCTACTCTCAATAAATGTCCTTACATTTTACTTTTCTATATCTCTTGAAACAATTATCCAATCATACATTGTATCACAATGTGATATACAGACTCTTATGTACTAAACCCATCACATTCCAATCCTTCATTGTAATTACTTTTAAAGTTTAGCATAAGATCTTTTAACATCAAAGCTTCAAATTTGGAAAGCTTTATAAATGAAAATTCTTGATAGCAAAAATTATAATCACTATGCTAATTTCATGACAGTCAATGCAATCTTGTAACTATGATTGAACAAAATCACAACACGACACTGATGTCGTGATGTGACACGGTTACTATGAGAAAATGACGACATGTGTCGTCTTCAAAGTCGTGATTATGATGATGATATTTTAGGTTTGGATGATTGACGGTTAATTATAAGGTTGTTAAGAGCCCACGGTTGGATTAACTTTGTAGGATGAGGATATTAATAAGGCTCCAAGAGATATTATCTTGGATCTTGTCGAATATAAAACATGTTAGGAAGAAAAAGGGAAGGACGAGATCTAAAACATCATTTTGCTTACGGATCAAAGTGGAACGAAATTGAGACATGGATAGATGACAATATCACTCTCAGGACGGAGTGAAATCTTTGTATGGGAGTAAATATAAGACTCATGATTATATAAATGAAATTTGACATTTGAAAGTTTGTGTCAACAGGATGGGAATATGAGATTCCAAAAACCCATCAGAAGTAAACCTTAGTGAGAGTTAGCCCTGATGTCACATTTCACACTTCTTTGCTCCTCAACCTTGCGTCAAATGACCACATGAATTTCCTTGATGCTCTTTTTGGGTCACAAAACAACAAAAAAGTTGATATCCCTAATTTTTCAAGTATGATTGTTGATGTCTAGAATGCATGTATTGTTGTGCAATAATAATGATGTTTGTATCACTATATTCTATGGAGTATTTGGTCAAATTTTGAGCTTTACAAAGATGGTCACTATTTGTTGCTCTTAAGTAAGACCTAAGTGATAACTAGGACTATACGTTTTCATCATTAACAAAGGTTACTTTCATGGATGGATTTTGACTACCAAATGAATTGAGGTTAGATTTTTCACAATTTAGTTATATTCAATGTACTTTGGTTACTCAATCACTACCATGATTAACTCTAACCATAGTTTGTTAGTGTGAAAAAATGAGAGCTCCCATTGTCATTGGATAATGATAAATGTATCACTCTTTCTTTGAAAATTTTTCAAGTGTTTCGTTTAGTCCTAGGAAGTTTGAGGAGTGATACATGTTTCAAAAAATTTGATTTCTAGATTCTTCGAATATTAATTCCTTCGACACTGAGAACAAGGATTTCAAACTTTGGTCTTCTCTAATAATTATTTTTCAAATTTTCCAATATTTCAAAGTAATCTCATATTTGACATCACTTTTGCGAAGGAGAGAATTTCTTTTTAACATTATGTTAGTTACAAACCAAAAACAATGATGCATGGGAGAGATAAAAAAAAAAGTCTTTGCATGAAAATGTATGACAAATTTTACTCCTTTTTTTAGCAATCTTTCATTTCATGGTAACATTACCCATTTAATCCATCATTGTGATAATGTTATTATAAAATGATATTTTAATAAATAATAAGTATGCTAAAAATATATTTTGTGATCAAAATCAAAGAAATTTTTTTTATTCGTTGCATATTGTCTGTTTTTTGGTTTGTTATTATGCCAATAATTGATATTATCCTTCTATTTTTTGATAATATTATGTGAGAGAGAAATACAAAACTTTGATTTATGCATGACTTTATAATCACTCATATTTACAAGCATTTTGTGCAATTACGTGAAGATATATAAAAGAAATTTAAAACCTATTAATATGAAGTTTTACATGTGGGATGTGTGAAATCGCATGTGTTTCAATCATCTATGTGGATTTTTTTACACATTTCTTGGTTCAAATCTTATTTATTCAAATAGCATCCAAGAAAATCTCCATAAAACAACATTAATATATACTCATAAATAACTTGCCTTGTATTAGAAAATTCTCAATGTTAGTAGCATACATTTTAAATCTTTTCATTTTATTCTCCTGTAAACATAGTATTTACTTATTCTTGTTCTTGTTGTCGAAAATGGACATCATGATTAAATTTTCGTTTGTTATATCTCATTTATGAAAAATTCAATATATTCTCGAGAGCGTACAATGAAGTAAGTTTTTCAGATAGATAAACAGAAACCGTGTGGAGTCTTTAATGAGAAATTATATTCCATCTTAAAATGATCTGAATTATTTTTACATCCCGATGATTTACTCATCTTTCTTAGGTTTCACGACTTGTGTAGATAACTTATTTGAATAAAACTTCGTTCATTGCAGTACCAAGAACATCGCTATTTGTTCTCAATATACGTGTTGTGATCATCTGAAAAAAATTCCAACACACATTAGACAGCATGGAGACATGATCAGACATGGTTGTCATTGGTGCAGCAAGTGTACCATGTGCATTAGCATATACCAGGACGTGAAATCGCCTGAATAATCTCAAGGTTCTGCTTGAGCTCGCATTTGGCCTTGCTCTGATCTGCATGAGGTTAAAGTCATACTCTCTCAACTAGAATATGGGTGCTAGATAACTCTGTAAGCGTATAAGCAGGAATCGAATATAATTTAAGTAAAAATTGGCAGTGGTCGAGCTGTGAAACTACGTAGTCGAGTGGTGCCTAGTAGATTGATAGACGAGTCATCATAACTAACTACTTCTCTCTGGGATTGTAATTGGTACGCTCTTTCTAAGGCCTGTAAAGGCACCTGATTGCTTCTCTATGGGGGATGCCCGTTTTGTGGGATTGTGATCGCCCCATTCTTGACTTCCAGTCCCAAGCTGTTCTGCTCCAGGGCTCTTCTGACTTATCCTTCTTCCGTCGATCTGCCCTCGCCGAGTCGTGTCCCTGATTGAGACGTCCTTTCTCTTCGACAATGCTCGGAATGTACAGCTACACACGAGACAGATCTGGAGATAAGACCTACCCAACCCGGCAGCCCCGGTTTTTTCGAACTTCATATCTATATCGTGGAACTCATTACGCATGACGTCCTTGGTGGAGCAGATCATGATCAAGTGGCATCTGCAGCGTTGGTCATTTTCGACGGCAGAGTGAGAAGCGCCGCTCACTTGGTGCAACTTGATGGGTCCAGCTGAACGAATTGAATCGATCCTATTATGGTCTGGAATGTAGAGCTAATTGTCGTGCACTGCAATTTTTTTGGGAGTTTCGGTCGATGCGGGAGTTATTTTCGTACGCTCTTGTTGAAGAATGACAAGGAGACCCAGAACAAAAGTCGGTAGCCGACGAAGATGCCCAGCATGGCAAGGATGTTGACCCAAACGTGCACTTTACCCGCGCCGAGATTTGACAAAATCGTGTTAGAGTCGACATCCTTGTACCAGATTCTAGTCTCGAAGTGCTTCGATCCGAATTCGTTTTCCAGCAGCGTCTCGTACGGGTACTTGAACAATGAAATGTAATGTAACCATATCCAATACTTCGGGATCGCAGTCCTGTACGAGCATGAGACGAAAGTGAGTGACGACGTGCATAGCTCATCAACGCACACCGATCTCTGTTCGTACATATTATAGATACAATGTGACTCATGCGGAGAATATAGAGCGGAGGTAAATCTATGCACTTTTCCAGAACTGAGGGCTTCTGAATCCTGCTGACAGTCGAGATCATGAGGGAAGTGTAGTACCTTTCAATGAAGAATCCCGAGAACAGAAACATGTACGAGATGGTCGTGCTGCAGATAGAATTTCCGATTGCGAAGTTTGGCACCAAAGTGCTGATGAAGGAAATGTAAGCGTAGGCCGTGCAGAGGACCAAGAAGCATGTGAAGGTGAAAAAGAAGAATTCGGGGGCTTCGCGTACAAGGCCCACCAAGAAGTAGGAGATAACGGAAAATATTGTGCAAAGCAGCAGCAGCAGCGGAAGCATGGTAATATCCTTCGCCACAACGAACGCTCCTACACGATAGGCTCCTCGAGAAGTTTCTCGTATGAAGATTTGACGCTCTTCGATGAAAGCGCCCATAGCCTCCATGGACCAGAAAATCAGGAGTGCCAGCGTGAAGGAAATGAAAGATGTTCTCTGTCTGACTCCCTTCTCACTCACCTTGCTGTTCAGAAATAAAGTCCCTAACGTGATGGACACCAATACCTGTATGTACGTCGTCATCAGTCCATCATGATCAACATAAGCAACTGTATGCAAAAGCAACAAATTGTAATCTCGAAAGAGAACTTGTTCAGCAGACTCTCTCACAACCAAATAATCAAAATGCCCAGTGGAATCATCATTCGCTGTGACTATACCATGGCCATCACGCGCGAGACGAAAAGTTCGGGTGTGCGAAGGACATTTCTTAAATTACGTCCGGTAAGGATGTAGCATTGTGCAAGAAAGGAAGTCGCATAGTCTGGATACGAGCTCAAGTCCCCTCCAGGTCCCGCATGACCATTTAGCTCATCTCGTTTCTCTCCCTTCTCGACTTCCTGTTTGCGACTCTCCAACTGCCCAAACGAGAAGAGAGCATCGTCTGGATCAGTCAACTCTTTCTCCTACCATTACAACTAATCAATCTACATGCAGTCACGGCGTCCGCATGAACCACATCCAAAAAATTCAAACAACGAATCATCTGTCGAATCATCCCTCTTGCATAATCATATACGGAATGAAAAGCTGGCATACCTGAAGTTTGATGAGCGGTTCTAAGCCATTAGGGGACTTTTGGAAATCTTCTATGGTGTCAAGGGCGAACTCCAACGCGTTCACCTGCGTTATATAAGCCGCTAATTATATCAGCCCGCGTTCACAGCTAGTTCTGATGTCAGCTGGTCAATCCTTCTGACATTACATGCTTAAGTCGGATAATGGGCTAATCGACGTAATGAAACGTGAATTGAATTTGGAAATGATTACATCTTCTGGCATGGTTCTTCCCAAAGGGCCGAAGTAGCGCTTCAGTTGCTGAACGGGGCCTTCGTAGAGAACACTTCCCCGCCCGAGGACAACAACTCGATCGATTGTCTCTAATATTCTAAAACTCGGTTGATGAATGGTTAGAATCACAGTTCGTCTCCCAGTCTTTGCCATTTTTGAAAGGACTTGCATCACGTTGAGAGCAGATGTGCTGTCCAGTCCTGAAGTTGGCTCGTCCAGAAATATGACAGCAGGATCGTGAATGAGATCAGATCCGATAGACACTCGACGCCTCTCCCCACCGGATACTCCCCGGACCTGAAAACAGCATCCATTACTTATACTCTGCAGGTGTCATCGCGCTGCTATCATCTCACCCGAACAACTGAAATTTCAAATTTTCACAGATAAAATAGGCAGAAACCGTGCGAGTCAAAAGCCTCCAACTGTGATTGTGTCTCGATGTTAGGTCTCATCTGGACTCACCTTCTCATTGCCTACACGAGTGTTGGCGCAGCTTTCGAGTCCAAGCTGTGTGATCATGTTGTCCACCCGGAGTTTCTTCTCCTTCAGGGGCATGATGGCGGGTAGCCGAAGGCGTGCACTGATAAGTAGAGTT
This sequence comes from Marchantia paleacea, assembly GCA_014180765.2. Classification (NCBI taxonomy): domain Eukaryota; kingdom Viridiplantae; phylum Streptophyta; class Marchantiopsida; order Marchantiales; family Marchantiaceae; genus Marchantia; species Marchantia paleacea. The sequence continues at coordinate 7,256,974 of MUAA02000018.1, forward strand.
TCCCGGACAGTGAGCATGGGGAAGAGGGCATCGTCCTGCATAACATAACCAGAAATACGCCTGAAAGAATTATTGATCGGATGTCCATTGACAAGAATTTCACCCTCCAAGCTCTCGGGGGCAATGCGTCCAGCCAGGGCATCGAGAAAAGTGGTCTTGCCGGATCCCGACGGCCCCACGATAGCAAGGAGCTCTCCAGCGAAAGCTTCTACAGATATGTCGTTCAAGAGAGTTTTTTGGCTGAGCCCTTCGCCGTTGACCTTCACCGCCACCTTAAATTCACAATGTTTCATGCATGTTAGTTCCGACTCCTCTATGAACATATAATTCTAGCTAAGAAACGTGTGAAAGGAACAACGATTGATGGCGAAGAAAAGCACCCATCGTCTGCTGAAGTGAGGCTGCAATTGAGATGCGACGGGAGGAAATGATGCTAGTGAGGGGAGCTGCACCAACCTTGTACGACAGATTCTTTACTTGCAAACTGTACGTAGGAATTTCGGACACATCCCTTCCCGCAGCAATGAAATCGCTCGGGGACATAGGCAGATCTAGACTAAGGCTTCTACTTCTTGCGCTCGATATTTGCTCCTCCATCGCCAGATCAACGTTTGGGCTATGGACTTGATAATGCCGAAGCTCTAAATCTGCATCTGCTACTGCCGAGGAAGATCGACTGTGTTTGAAGGAGCTGTGCCTCCCCAACGTTTCCATTTCCCCAGTTTGTTATGTATGGAAGAGCTTTACGATTCCAGGAACCACGGTCGGTTTGTTGACTCAATGCTCTAGTCCCGGATCCACTCAAGCGTGAAACCAGCTACTTGTCATGAAGACTACAGAGATCTTATAAAGCGTTCGTCACCAGTTCGGCATTTATGGTAAATGATCTCCTGGCTCAAACTGGCTTCAACACATGGTAAAAGACATATACCTTGATAGCTATTTATCGACAGAATTTTTATACATGAAATTGAAATCTTGATCAATAGTTCAAATCAATGAATGCAAGACTTTATTTGCATGAACTGTTATTAACTAGGTAAACTGTCAATAAAGTTTGCGGTTGGAAACAAATATTTGCGTCAACTGTCGCTACCTAGGTAAAATGCCGACGGGCTTTGATGGTGGAAACAAAGGTTTGCGACATCTGTTACTGATTACTGTTCGTAGAAATGCCAAGCGGATCGTAACAAAGGTTTGCGATATCTGTTAATACTATGTAAAAGTGACAACAAACTTTGCGGATGGAAACAAAGATATGCGTGAACCGATACCATCTAAAAAGAAATGTAAACGAGAATTGAGTCGACACATGAATAAAATGAACATTAAGTTGTGGGAGACGCTACCGTATAAGATTGAACTTCCCCACTAGAAGAGAAACTCCCAAAGCCGGATTGGACTGCTGAGCTCTCCTTCGGTTAAGGCCCCCAGGCCTGCTGTCCAAAGCATCAAACTGATTCCAAAAGTACTGTGGAGAGGTATACCTAGATCAGGAATCGGAACATATACAGCGAGTGGCTTTGGGTAAGAATACACTTTGGTTCTCATGAACTAGTGACCTGAAAATCTTTCAGGTCTGTTATTAAAATCAAGGTTTTCAAGCAAACGTTTAAAATCTGATTCAATACTGGTCTTTCAGAATGTGTAAAACTATAACACGTGAATTAATTTGGTGTATACTATAAAACCGTATTGTCACTCTGTACGGAATTTTGTCTTGATTCAAGAAATTTGAAAAAAGAGTGCGAAAAACATGAATATATCAAGAACGATCTCGCATACTCTTTGAACTGGTTGAAATGGGGTTCCATAGGTTCATATAACTCTAACACTATAGTATCAAAGAAGTGACCTCTCCATATACATATTGCAGGTCCACTCACCGCCCATCTAGTAAAATGTGAGAGAACTATAACCACAAAAAGGGGATGAGGAAGCGTGAGATCTGTAACCACAAATGGGATGCGGAAATGTACATAAAGAAAAGACTTGACCGTTGGATATCCTCCTCAAATTGATCATGTTGTTCCTGGCGCATCTTCATGTCTTTTTTTCGGTGAGACGAATCCAATTTCCACATTTCCATAAATATATTCTCTTTTTAATTATTTACGAAGTACATTCATTCTTTGCTGCTCATGTCCTTACTATTTCTATGTGATTCTCTAGAAGTTTTAAAATAAACATCCGACCTATGACTTCCACCATGAAAATCTGTCACTTCCACTTCCACTTCCACATTCCTAGATAAATATTTTCCGGTGATATTTTTAACTGTACTTCATCTCATGAAAATCTCAGTACAGTCAATCTGAAGAGATCAATTCTGGTCACTGAAGGGAAGACTCTTGAATTCCATGTCTTGGAAGGTAGAATTTCCGTTATCCCCGCTTTCATCTCCGTTATCTGGATTTGTAGGTTGCGCTGAAGCATTAGTTCGAGAGGGACCGCGTCGGTTAGCCAATGGAGCTTTATCCAGTCGCGGCGTTGTCCTTCAACGAACCGTGTGATGTGGTACAAGGACCACTGGAAGGAAAACAAATGTCATGGATGCAAGAGGAAAGAAGTTGCCTTTCTTTGACTCGTCCTTGGAGTAAGTACTTTATGGTACACTTCAAATTAGATTTCGGTTGCTACTCCGTATGCATCACTTCCTTTCATATATCTAGTCCTCAACAAAGCTTGCTGGTTACTCGTGCACATCGATGTAAAGCCAATAGGGAGGTCCAAATATTCAAAACTCGACTTGAATATTAATATATTTCCAGTTTGCTAATATATTAAGAAGTAAGATGTGCCAGATTCACATTTAGGACAAAATACTACTCAGTTTGAAGTCAAAATTTACTGTTTACAAATGTTGTGAGTGACCCTTGTTATGAACAATACTCGTCAAGAAAGCTAATTCGAAATCCATCACAGTAGATATGGAACAGATCAATCTGTTGACTTGGAGAATATATTACTTCATTCACTCAATCACGTTCGGTTGTTGTAGTCCATCTCTTCTGTTCTGGTTACTAGCATATACTTTTAACTACTCTAACTACCTTCTAATTTGATCAGGATTCGGCTGTCCTATACGTGTTTTTGTGTGCGCATCAGAGATAACAGTGTCTCGATTGGCTTACATATTCTCCTCTAAGTGCTATGATCAGTAATATACGATCTGGATCTATGATGACTAAAGAAGTCAAATTATACACGGGTAAGAAACCAGTGTATAATTTGATAAATTTGACGCATTTCATCTAACATCTTAAGAAAATCAGATCGGATCAGATCTCAAGTTGGGTATGCCCAGTGAAAAATAGTTTACATATTAATCTGTAATTAAAGTGTAGAATAAAATATCCTAAATATAAATTCCTCTTGCTGGGGTCGGCGTTTATATCACTGTTAATGAGAGAAGTTTTATCTTTTCCAATGAGGGAGGACTTGGCATAAATAAAGTAGATCCAAAAGGATACCTTCTTTTTTCTCCTCGTGGTCGTTGTGATCTTAATCTCTTCTCGTGAGAATCAGATATGTTGTATCATGAGTATGTATGTTTTATCACTTCCTTTACTTACAATTATTTTATTCAAAAACGTCGTTCGAAAGAGACTTCAAGTTTTTCCGCTTCCATGGCTTCTAATGGTTGCATTGTTGGTTCTAAATCAACTTTCCCTTGGAAACAACAACTATTAGAGTTCACGACTTAACTCATCGTGGGTCACATGGGAAACATACAATGTCTTGTAGTCTAATGGTATAAAATTTGTTAAATTCTTATAGAACATTGATCTTGGAGTATGAGCGAAAGTCGTTATTGTAATGAAAGAACATACTCGTGATTACAGCCTGAAACGATGTTGAAATTTTCATTAGACTAAGTAATTGTCACCCACTTCTGCCGAAAAGCTGTACCTAGAAGTAAACAACATAGAACGTATTTCTGAGGTTCAAAGGAGAATATCGTGATGAACATTCTGCTTTATGCACCTTAACGCTTTGCTCAAATCATCATCAATACTGCTCGTCCCAGTCTGAAGCCCCAGTCAACTCGGAAAAAAAAGTAAAGTGATTTCAAGGTGCTGGAAGGCTCAGTAAGGAAAGGTAATAAGAAAACCAAAGAAAAGCGCACACAAAAGGCTTGTTCCACGCGACAAAATAGGGAAGAAGATAAAAGCACAAACTTTCAAATCTACTAATCTACTTTTATCTGATGAGGAGCACGACAACCGCCGAGGCATGAAGTAGGACCTGGGGTTTCCGGATTTTGTTTAAGGTAACGAGTGAGTAATATTAAGAGAAATAGTATCACCAACGAAAATTTACGGATCATTTCCAGATATTATGCTGCTGAGCGTAGATCTTGAGATGTGCGGCCTCCAATTATCCATGAATTCCGTGAGAATGTGAGGGATTCAGCCCTCTGCAGTCCCCCTAAGAAGCTCCTCACTGTCTTTCGGGAAAACGCTCATGATCAGCATGCTCTCCATGAGACTCTTCACTGATATAAGACAATGTTAGCTGTACCCTAATCTCTGGGGTCCTTGATATTTTACCGCAACACGCGAGAGAAGTCTAATTTCTGAAGCTATCGACAAGACCAAGACCATGCTGATCCGAACATTTAGGGACGCACGGCCATGCTTTGACCTGAGGGTGACTATTCAGATGAGATCAACATAAACTCTGCTATTCGAATTGAAGTAACCTGCGAAGCTGCCTTGTTTCCTTCCATACGGATTCTGAATGAAGCAAAAGAAAACAAAAACTAGACGAGTATGATACCACATTGTTCCTTGCTTGCACTCCAAGCTTGCTCCAATTGATCGCGTATGGTAATACAGCATAACTTTGAACGTACGCAATTTCCTGCGCCTACGCAATTTCCTGCGAAAATACGCAATTTCCTGCACTGTGCTGTTCATCTTGGTCCCGACAAGCAGAGACATTCATTCGTTTGACTTTGTGGTCACCTCACGACTGTTTCGGCGAGGGTCTTAGTTTCACAGTCCCACCTTTGCAAATCCACAGCTAAATTTTGGGCCACTTGTACAGGTGGGCCACTTATATCGGTCATGTCTGGTTCACAATATAGATCGTTTCACCTTTATTCCTTTAAGATATTTAAACCATTGACACCAAGAATAGAGAGTGATTTCTTTAGGTTTTTTCACATGCTTTCACACACATAGAACTAGAGACACAATTAGAGAGATACATAGGAAAAAAATAGAAGAGAAGGGAAAAAGGAGAGGAAGAGATCATAGATTTTGAAAGCCCTAGACCAAGTGAGGGGAGGAAGTGTGACATTCCAACCCAATGGTCACATCCTTTGGAAATTGTGGTATTCTGGTCCTTGGTAAAGTAGTCTTACCTAAGATATTTGATGGGGATTTGTCTTTGGGGAGTGCTTTTGTTTGTAGCAAAGACCTTTTGTGTGTATGTGTTATGAAAGGTACTTGGAAAGGAGCGTTACACTTACTATGAAATGTGTGTCCACGTTTGGTGATATACTATTTTCAAATTTAAATGTGATAACCAACTTGTCCGTACGGTGGGTAAAACAAATCGCATAACAAAATGACTGGAACTACTCCACAATTGTAGGTAAATATATAGAGAATAATGTGATAGTAGAATTTCTTCTAAAAAATGACATTTTGGAACAAACGGAAAGTCATATGTCACAATCTTTTTAAATAAAATTAAATTAGTAACCCATATAAAAAAGCATGAAAATCTTGGAAACTTTCCTTAGCGAGTAGCCTTTACTAGAAGTACACAATCTTTTTCAATGCTTTGTCATGGATATATATATATATATATATATATATATATTATCATCATAACATACATCATTGTCACATCAAACATCATAATATAAAGATTCTCATACAACAACACACGTGAACCAAAATAATATTTTCTACTCTCAAAATGTCCACAAGAATACTCTGCTCATAACCATAGCATACAAAAGAGATTAAAGTTGAGCCAAACCCACTTTGAGTTTTAAAGACTCCAAGTTCTCACACTAGCTACTATTCACCATAGTCACACTCTTAAAAACTCAACTTCAAAAACCACACACCAAGGAACCTTAATTCAAACTCTACCCCTTGAGCCCCAAATCTCTTAATGGTGCTTTCAGCCCTAACGGCAGGTCCAATGCAAACATTACTAATGTAAGTCCGAAATATGAATATACGGTGAAACACATGCAATCAAGAGTGGACACAAAAAATGAGTGGTTCACCTCAGTGAGGCTACGTCCACAGAACACACATAGTCAATTTATTGAATAACCCTACTTGTGTCACATAGAGTTTTTGCTAGCCCTCTTATATAGTAGTATCAATCCTAGTCTAACTAACTATAGTCAAACTAACCAGAGTTACTCAAGAACTGAGTTAACTCCTAACAATCTCCCTTTTGACTCATGTCTTGGGGTCTCTAACTCTTGTCATCCATGTACATACTTCGCGGAAAGTCATAAATGAGTGGAGATTTGCCCTTGTTAGTATGGGGAGCCTGAGATATCTCCCCCTCTTTCAATGATCAGGGCTCATAAAAAAAATATCCCTAATGACAATCACCTTACAAGCTACATGATCCCATAGCCTATAACATTTCACACCACTTGCATATCCAAGAAAACGACACTTCTTGAATGTAGGATCCAACTTGGTCCTATTCTCCTTAGGTATGAGAGGATAAGCCGTACAACCAAAAATTCTTAAACTACTATAATCAGCCTTCTGTTTGTGCCTCAATTCAAACGGTGTCAAGAAATTGAGTGCATTTGAAAGAGACAGATTTATCAAATACACTGCGGTTTTAACAGCTTCAGACCAGAATTCATATGGTAAACTAGATTGGCTCAACATACTAAACACCTTCTCCAATCTTGCTCGGTTGAGCCTCTCAGAAACAGCATTTTGTTGCGGAGTATAAACCGTGATGAGATGACGAGTGATCCCCTACTCTTTGCAGTAACTTCTAAACTCCTCAGAAGTATACTCCCCGCAATTATCCGAACATAGATATCCCACCTTGTGACCAGTCTGAGTCTCAACTTGGGCTCTCCAAATTTTGAAAGTTGCAAACACTTCAGACCTTTGTGTGAGAAAATAGACCCACATAAATCTTGAGTAATCATCAATAAACGATATACAGTACCACTTCCCATAATGTGAGGCTCTAGGAGAGGGTCCCCACAAGTCACTATGTATATACTCAAGTAACTCTTTGGAACTATGAGTTCCAACACCAAAGGCTTTTGTATGTTGCTAATACATAACACAATGCTCACAAATGCTCCATGTCAACTTTACCTAAACCAGGTAACAAGTCTCGACCACAAAGGAAGGTCAAGTACATGTTACTCATGTGTCCCATTCTAGAATGCCAAACATGAGCCATCTGAGGCCGAGATCTGATAAGATTGACTTCACCACAAATGGTATTGCACTCTAGCACATACGGATTTCTATGCTTGTGTCCTCTTAAGAAAATCTTATCAATTACTCTCATCTTAAGTACTATTTTTTTAGAACTCTATTTAAGTTCTTTTGAATCTAACATTCCAAGAGTGATAAGATTCTTTCTCATTTTAGGTATAAACCTGACGTGAGTCAACGTATGTTTGACTCCATCAAACATGTGAATATGGACAGATCGAACACATTCAATCCTACATGATTGATCATTTCCCATAAGAATAAACCGTTTGATATTGAGAAAGTATGAGAAAACTCTCTAATGTTATGAATGTGATAAGAACAAGCACTATCCAAAATCCATACATCACCAACGCCCTTTGGTGAGTTGCATAGGGTATACCTCTGGCTTCATAGTCCATCTTCAAGCAAGTCATTCTCCTCATCAAAATCTTGAGCCACATTGGTCAAAGGAGGATTATTAGCCTTGGTCTTTACACAACAGTCCTTCTTAAAGTGACCACTCTTGCCATTTTTCCAACATACCACCGTCTTCCTGTCTTGGAATTTACCCCTAGACATGGATCTACCTTTGACTTGACTCTCCCACAGAAGATAGTCACCACACCCATCATATTTGACAATATCAAATCCGGCTCCTCTTGTCTTCATGACTGCCATTTCTCTCAGTCTAGCCCCTGAACTCATCCCTTGTGTCGTTCAATCGTCAAATTGAACCTCCAAACTTGACTTCTTCCCACTCATATGAGAAAAAAGGAAATTTACCTTGGGTAAAAATCCCTAAACCACAAGAGATACCGCTGCTATGCTTGCTGCCACTACTCGACCCACTGATCCTAAATAGCTCTCCTGAATTTGATGTGGTCGAAAGTAGAATTCCCTTAAGCAAGCTACTAGGCCATGCTTACACTAGAAAATTCTTGCTTGATTGATTTCAATCACCAACAATTCCAGGGCACATGGGCTTTTGCATGTTCTCTAGTGCTCATGAACTACTTCGTTTCTTTCTAATTAACCACATTGGACTATTTTCGAAGCCACAGCACGAGCTGCACTTTGCTATCGGAGAAGGAGATCAGCCTCATCCGGTCTAAGATGGACAAGAGAGATGCTACGGTGTGACTTCAGAGTCACGACAAACTCATGTAATTGTTGAGGGCTTCTTCGAGCAGCCTACACAAATGTTCTCAAGATCAGCAGTTCGAACACACAAAGGCAAGAAGAACATGGTCAAATCGACATGATGTTCAAATCAATATCAATTGTTGGTAATGGTGATCAGATCTATCTCCTATCTTGCTCCCTGCTTCTTGATTTCTCTTGAAAGAAATCAACCGTTGATTTGTCTATTCAACTACAGAAAAGGATCTAGCCGATAGATCCAAACTTCTTCCTATCCTTGTCATTCCGTGATTGTGACCATCCACGAGTCACATTCAGTGCTATACTAGATGAAGAGGATGGAGTAGAGGACATTATCATCTTCTGATGTAGGTCATCAATCAATAAACCACTTACCACCTTAGTGTAAGTGATCGTGTGTCTATCACGATGGAGCAACACTTGTGATAATTCTTCTGCCCCTAGCTAGTACTTTTGTCGCTTGTGAGGGATCAACCATCCCATCCTCAAGTACATATGGACCTGAAATGAAGAAATGTATATTACCCCTTTCTCTCCTTCTCCAAGCTTCTCCCCCATTGCGTGTATATTGCGAGCGAAGATCTCTCCCCAATTGACTTTAATCGATCCTGTCACAAAACGTTCTACTATCCTTACCTTATGCATGCTAACATAGGTAGTCCGCTGTGGTGAGAAGAGTTGGTTTAATGTGTACATTATCTTCCTTATGAATCCATCCTTGATAAGATCAATCTTGTACCCATTCATGCCCTAACGCTCCTTCGGGTCGAACCATTTTGATTCATCTAAGTTGAATCCGATGACCATGGCTGAGCCCTCCCAATCAATTCTATCATTTTCCTCCTAGTAATTGCGCATAGTGCCTCATCCCACAATATGCCACACATAGTCCCATCGCCATGCTAAGAACTTCCCTCTCAACTCTCTCAATCTCTCCAATTCGCTTGTGGTCCAATTAGGTTTTGGCACTAAAGGTCTGTATGCCCGGGGTATAATTTTCTGTTAAGAAGGCAACCGAATAATCTCTCTTGCTCCTTGCTGAAGCTGCAGCGTAGGCAACCTAGATGGAATTAAATTATCATGCATGTGAACGATATACCAAAGCCTGTAACGACGCCGACATTTCGGTTAACCCCCATAAAATAGAAGAATTAACTACCCCGCGAGGGAAGTTGTTACAATTTCATAAATTCATATGAGCTTTTTATAAAAACAAAAAGGGGTTTCAGTCTGTGCAAAAGTGTCATGGCTAAATTTGGCTATATGCGGGAAATTCCTAAAGAGCTTTGTCCTCAAAAACCAAGATCAAACCAATCAAAAAGGTACGATAGTAAACTATGGCACAAAAAGTCAATCCGATTTCAGTTAGACTCTAACCTACTCGCAGATCGTATTTTGATCGAGTTCATCCGATCCATCACTCTACAATTCTGGCCCTCTTACTTGTTGCAACACTTGTCAAATCAGGCATGTTGGCATCTCGTTCCTCCCACTCTTCCTAACTTCTACTATTCCTCATAATTCCTTCCCTAACTACTTATTCATATTCAACGTAATGTGATTTCTGGGCCGACTCTCACTCAAGTTTACCTCCGATCGCTTTTTAGAAGCTCATTATGAATCTAAAAGGACTTGTTCCCACCCTAGGATCATGACCCTAATGTACACTCTCACACAAACTCTCAAATTCTAAACTCCATGATGCAAATTATCACAAAGAGTAAGATATCACTCAAAAGGAAGGAATATTTTCATGATCAAAAGTCTTCATTGAATCAAGGCTCCAACCTTAATATGACTTGTCAAAACAAAACTTCCCAAAACAAGGTCTCTCCGAAACTAAGATCACAAAACTTACTTCTCCCAAAACTAACTTCTTCTAAAACTATCTTCTCCCAAAACTAACTTGAGAGTTGCTTCTCTATTCAACCTTTCTTTTTATACTACTTAGAATCTTACCCTAGTAATTATAAATAACCATCATATAACCTTCTCTAACCAAGTTTAATCGAGGTAGAGATCACAAATCCCAATGAAAAAATGTACATGGTAACATGTAATTGATCCACTTAGACTTTCTAAAATCCCAACTACTATCCAATTGACTTTAGTGTACCAAGTCAATGTTGCCACTAGAATTAAGGATTTTCACCAAGTCCAACCAATGAAAACTAGTCCAATTCAAGAAAAGTCAAGATACCCATGTGATGAAATTTATTCCTTGATTCCTACTACATAACAAAATAGTTGTTCTCATCAAGAGCTACTCTATATTTTCCTCCAACTTAATCATAACTAGCTAAATATAGTCATGACTAAGATAAACTTAGTCACAATTTAGATATACTCATATTTCATCCTATATGTACAACCATGGGTCTTATATTTACCCTCGAACCAAGACTTCACTCTGTACTCGAAGTAAAAGAATCTGATTGTCGATGAAACAGCTTCAACTTATCGTAATTCACTTGGTCAAAATGTCGTCCTCCCAACTCCTTCAAATCATAAGTAAAGTTTCTTCACATTTTGTGAACTAGAAAGTACCAAAGTACTTTGGAAGAAATTTCTTTCGTGCTCTTATATATTTAATGGAGTCTATAAGCATTACCCAATCACGTTCTTTGAAAATCTTCATCTTCTTTAGCCCAAGTCGATTATCATGATACTTGTTCTACAATTATTGAGCCCACTTCACACGTTCCATGGCCACAAGTCTAGTCTCCTCCAACTCTAACAGTTGTTGACGTCTTGATTTGATAGCTTTTACTCCATTCATCCTCTTTAACTTCCGTTGGATAGTTAAGAAGTTCATCAAATCAAATTGAATTGGAAGTTTTGACTCAACATCATATACCCTACGGAAAGATGAGTATCCTGTTGATGTCTTCCAAGTCGTCCAGTACTCCGACAAGATAGCATGTAACCTCTTGTCCTAATTTTGCTTGCTCTCGTCCATATCTGCATCTTTGGCCAACATCATGCAAAGTGTATAGTTGGTTTGCTCTGCCAACCCGTTAGCATTGGGTTTGTAGGAAGTAGTCACATGTGCCTTGATGGAGAAATGATCTAAAATGACTTGTATAATGCTTCCAACAAACTCACCACCTCTATCTGATACAATTTCTAAAGGCCATCCAAATCGAGTTATTACCCTTTCATAGAGAAATCTACCCCCTTCTTCCTCACTAGTTATTTTTAGAGGTCTAGCTTCTACCCACTTGGTTAGATAATCTATAGCTACTACAATGAACTTATTATCCCAAGGAGTAATATTCAAGGGTCCTACAAAATCACTTCCCCATTTTCAAATGGACCTAAAATAGGAACTGATGTCAAAGGAGTGGTTTTCATGGATTTTTTAGCAAAAGCTTGACACACATCACAACTCTTGCAAAATTCCACATAATCTTTGAAAATACCCTTCCAATGATAGCCTACATCTAGGATCTTAAATGCAGTTACCTTTTCTGCAAAATGTACTCCACGTATCGAGCCTTCGTGAAACTCTTTCATGAGTTGAATTGACTCCTCTCTTCCAGCAGCCCTTCTGAGTAATCCATCTGCTCCTTGATGAAACAACACGTCCTCTATGATGGTATAAGGTTCTCATTGGTTCACCATGCATCCTCTTCTGTGAATGCATGGCTTGGGGAAACTCTACATCCAAGATGAAATCCCATATCCCCTTGTATTCCACCGGTACCTTTGTTATGATATCTATCATTCACAAATCCTCATCTGAAAATGTATCATCCACTGCTTGATCTCCTTCCTCATAGTATGTCCGAGATATCAAATCAGCATTGACATGCTTCTTATTAGGTCGATCCTCAATGATGTAATCAAACTCTGTCAGTCACAACTTCCATCTGGTTATCCTACCCTCAGCATTAGGCTTGTTGAAAATGTACTTCAAAGCCTTGTGGTCACTAAGGATAGTAAATTTCCCTCCCAAGAGATAGTGTCGAAATTTCTTGAGTGAGAACACCAGAGCTAAAGCCTCCATTTCTATCACTGAATAGTTTCTCTCAGCCTGCACCATCTATCTACTAGCATAAGCAATTGGATGATCATGATTATCATCATCTAATTGACTTAGAGTGCATCATATAGCAATGTTTGATGCATCTGCGTAGAGAATGAAAGGTTTATCCCAATTTATTTTGGCTAAAATAGGAGGCATTACCAACGTCTTTTTAAGAAGTTTGAACATCACCGCTACCTCTCCATCCTTGAGGATTAAATTGTAATACATCCTATTCTTCATGTAAACTGTCAAGGCATAAGCTTTGTTGGAGAAGGAAAAGATAAACTGTCGATAGTATCCCACCATACCAAGGAACTTCTTGAACTTGGTCAACATCACCGGAAAAGGTAAGTTGAGAATGTGTTTCACCTTTTCTGGATCCACCACTATAGCATCCTTGGAGATGATGTGCCCTATCAACAAACCTTCCTCACATCCAAAAATGCATTTTTTTGGATTGAGCGAAGCCTTGTTTTTCTTGTAGAATTTTGATCAAATGATCAAAATGATCATCCTTCTTCCTGTATACACAAAAATAATCTATGAAATCTTGCACAAATTTCCCAATAAAAGGTTCAAACATCTTGTTCATGAACCTTTGAAAAGTTGTTGGAGCATTGTATAGACCAAAGTGCATTACCCTAAAAGCAAAAGTTCCCCATGGCGTGGTAAAAGTGGTTTTGAGCTGATCTTCAGGAACAATTTGAATTTGGTTATAACCACTATAACCATCTCCAAAATACCACTCATGACCTACCACCTTCTCCAAAATCTCATCTATGAAAGGTAAAGGATAATAATCATTCTTTGTGACAACATTCAACTTCGTGTAATCTATGCATACACGTAGCTTACCATTCTTCTTCTTGACTATCACAATAGGAAAAACCCATTCAGAATTCTCTACCTCGTAGATGAAGCTGGTATCCTTTAGCTTATCGATCTCCTCCTTCACCACCACAGCCGTTGGTGGATTTACCCAACGTTGCTTCTAACGTACTGGAAGAGCCTTCTCCTCTAATTCAATGTGATGAGTTTTGTAACAACAAGGTTGCACAAAGGATGATCAAAGTTATAGCAAAGTGAAGTTTGTTCCCATGAGATCGAAGGGTAATTTGCTTGTATAAGGGAATGTTTAGAGTTTACATGTCTTTCATCACTTTGAACAGTTCAGGTCCAAAGAGGATCACCGAATATGCCACTTCCTTATACCTACACTTCGATGAGACACACAGATACCCATAAAGCATCCACTAGAGTCCAATTATACTTAAGATTGAGGAACTTTTGTATTTTACTGATGGAAAGATCGATCTACCCTATTACAAGATGGAATCAAGGCGGTAAACTTAATGAAGTTCTACTGATTCTGTCGGAGGTCAATAGCTCGTGGAGAAGCACTCGGATACCTTCTCGAGTAATTCCACCAGTCTATGCAATTTTCAAGCAACAGAGCTCAACGTCACATGTTTCCGTTCTACACTGACTACATTTGCAATTAGATAACGAACTCTTGCAACAGAAGAAGATGAACATTCTTACTAGTGCTACTCCTATTTGTACAAAAGAATATCTAACTGTTGAGACTAACTGATTTACACTGAGCTCCGACTCCTCTCTTCTCAGACATCCTTGCCATACGTAGATTCAAGTCTCCACGCGAAAGTGTCCACACTCACTTATAATTCCTGGAGATCCTCTGCATTCTCTCGCTTGTGAATTTGAAGTGACTCTTGGCACTCACGTCCCATGGCTTTATACATTTCTTTTCTTCCTACCTTTGAATCGACAGGAGAATTCATTTCGTCCTGATCCTCTCTAGCCGCTGGATCTCTTCATCATCACACCACGCAAGAAGGTAGTCAGAACATTTGCTGGTCATTGTTTCTAATCTCCCCAGTTGCTCGACGTCCACCTCTCTGAGTTGCCCCTTTGACTTCAGCAATTTTCGCTTCAACTCGTCAATTTCTATCTCAGCAAATCTAGCGTCTCCCATTCTGGCTCTACATACTTCCTCATATGCCAATTTCAGTTGCTTATGCTCCTTCTCTATGGCGGATTTCTGATTCTCTAACCGCTTTACTGACTCAGCCAACTGTTGAGTCACCTTTGCCTGGTCTTCCTTGCCTTGCGCTGTATAGTTCATGGCCCTGATTATGGAATTAATCAGGGCCATGAACTATGAGGCAGTGGCCATACCAGTCTTCATGGAGCTAAACAAATTAGGATCCTAGGAGGTGATCTCAGTCGCATGGCTCTCCTCCTGGGATGGATTGCTGTTTCGAAAGTCCACAGCACCACTGACATCTTGGTATCCCAATCATAGATATGATTGACTATCACCTTATTGAGAATTTTGCACAACAATCCGTTAGATTTCTCCATAGGACAATTTCACTTCAAATTGTAGGGGGTTGTTTTTCAATGCTTTATCTAAAAAAACATGGTAAGTTTTTTAATTAAGTTATTGAAGAAATGTATTCCCCTATCACATACAAGCTCTAAGTGGCAACCGTATCTACAAATGACTTTACTAAAAAAGAACTCAGCTACTGTCTTAGCATCATCTCTTTGGGTAACAACCGCGTCCACCATCTTTGTAGCATAATATGTGGTAACCAAAATGTATCTCTTCCGTGTATCTCGGCTAGTTGGTGAAATGGGCCCACAAAGTCTATCCCCAACTTCTCAAAAGGTACTAAAGGTAAGATGGATTTTAAAGACCATCGGATGATCGGTGTTGGTCTTCCCGTCCGTTGCCAAGCATCGTACTTCTGAATGAAGTGATGTACATTTTTATACATGGTTGGCCACCAATACCCCACAACAAGTATCTTTTTAACCGTATTCCTCATAGCATAATGGCCTTCAGCCGCTTCTTCATGCATGGTTTGTACCACTCCTCTAACTTTGTATGATTCTAAGCACCTCCGAAGTACTTTGTCTGCCCCCATTCTGAACAACACACCCTTTTCCAACTTATAAAACGTGGACAAATACCGTCCCTTGCTTGGATGTCAACCCTTCTGGCATTTCTAATGATCGCAAGTAATGATAGAGATCATAGTATTGGGTCTCCTTGTACTCCGTGAGATGAAACATCTATTCATCTAGAAAATCATCGGCCACAATGTTGTCCGAGACATATGTCTCTAGTCGAGATAAAAAATCTATGTTCATATGATGGATGCCCTTATTCGTTTGCATGATGAATACAAATTCATGCAATAACAACATGTAGCACCCTGGTTAGCTAGGTGTAGAGCTGTTTTTTTGTTTTTTGAATAAATAGGTTGATATTCGGGATAGGTAAGCCAAATATGAAAATAAATACTTGGGATAAGTACGAATCTCCTAGCTGAATACCGTTAGGGAAAGAATTAGGAGGAACAATAGAAATTAGGAAGAGCTGAAGGAGATGCCGACATTCTTGATTCGATGAGCGCCGCAACGGACAAGAAGGCAAGAGTCGGAGAGTGATGGATTGGGTGAATTCAACCAAGAAGAGATTTGCGAGCAAGGGAGGCTATTTGGTTGCATGTTCAATAAAAGTCTATATCCGAAGCATACAGACCCTTAGTGCCAAAACCTGATTGGACCACGAGCAAATTGGAAGGATTAAAAGAGTAAGGAGGAGCGTTCTTAGCATGGCGCTAGGACTATCTGTGTCCAGAGCTGTGTGAGGAAGTTCTGGCCAAGAAGGAACGAAATCCAATCAGGTAGCAAGACTACCTGGATTCGTGGGATGCGATATTGTGGGCCGAGGCGCTTGGACGTGATTATAAGAAGGAGAAGAATGGAATTGATTGGAAGGGCTCAGCCATGATCAGTGGGTTCAACTTTGATGAATCAAAGTGATTTGATCCAAAGGAGCGAAAGGGCATGAACGAGTACAAGATTGATCTTATCAAGGATGGCTTCAAAAGGAAGATAATGTACACCTTAAACTAGCTCTTCTCACCCCAGCGAACTACTTATGTCAGCATGCATAAGGTGAGAATTGTCGAAGGTTTTGTGACAAAATCAATTAGAATCAATTGGGGGAGATCTTTGCTCGCAGTTTACAGGCAATGGGGGAGAAGTTGCATGCGGGAGAAAAAGGATCGTGTATATTTTCTCATTTCTAGTGCACATGTATTCGAGGATGGGCTGGTTGATCCCGCACGAACGATAGAAATACCACTTGGGAGTAGAGGAATCTAGAGCCAAGCCTCCATTGGAAGCAGTGAGTAGTGGATCAACTCCAAGTCTGGATTCAATGGGGTCAGGAACATCAGAGCTGAAGAGGGTTCGAACAAGATACAACGCATCTTTGGGGGACTTGGAGAATGTTATTTGGAAGATAGAGGCGTCATAAGAAGGACGTGGGGAAGCAATAGGGTCCCGAAGAAAGAAAAGTCCCAGCTTGGAAGTGGCTCAAGAGCCAGTGACAAAGAAGAAGAAATAGAAACAAGCCACACAATTGTCGAGCTCCACCCCGAAGAATTCGTGGTTTGTGAGCTCTGGGCTAACTCTCACTCAACTTTACCTCCGATGGCTTTTTGGAAGCTCATCATGAATCTAGAAGGACTTGTTCCCACCCTATGACCATGACCATAATGCAGATTCTTACAAAAACTTTCAAATTCTAAACTCCATGATGCAAATTCTCACAAAGAGTAAAATATCACACAAAAGTAAGAGATACTTTGATGATCAAAGTCTTCATTGATTCAAGTCTCCAACCCGAACATGACTTCTCCAAAAACCAAGCTTCCCAAAATAAGGGCTCTCCAAAACTAAACTTGAGAGGTGCATTTCAACCTCTCTATTTATACTACTTAGAATCTTACCCTAGTAACTATAAATAATCACCATGTAACATTCTCTTATCAAGTTTAAACGAGGTAGAGATCACAAACCCCAATAAAAAAGGTACATGGCAATATGCAATTGGTCCACTTGGATCTTCTAGAAGCCCAACTACTCTCTAATTGTCTTTAGTGTAGCAAGTCAATCTCGAGCCTAGATTTAAAGATCTTCATCAAGTCCAACCAATGAAAACTAGTCCAAGTCAAGGAAAGTAAAGATACCCATGTGATGGAATCTGTTTCTTGATTCCTACTAAACAACAAAATAGTTGTTCTCATCTACCACACCAAAAGTTACTCTATATTTTCCTCCAACTTAACTATAACTAGTTAAACATAGTCATGACTAAGATAAACTTAGCCACAATTTAGATATACTTACATTTCATCCTATATGTACAACCCTAGATCTTACATGCCGAAGATGAAAGCTTCTAAGCTAGCAGGAGAGACAATCTCTTCATACCTCCAATTGACGTAGAAGATCAATATAGTGTCAATGTTAGTCTTCATGGAGCTGAATGAACTAGGGTCACATTATATCCAAGGGTGGAATCCCCAGGAGGACGGAAATATGGAAGTGATTAGGGTCATGAACTATGCAGCGCAAGGCAAGGAAAACCAATCAAAGATGATTCTATAGTTGGCTGAGTCAGTAAAGTGGTTAGAGAATCATAAATCCACATAAATGGAGAAGAAGAATCAGCAACTGAAATTGGTGTATGAGGAAGTATGCAGAGCAAGGAGAGGAGACGTCAGATTTGCTAAGACAGAAATTGATGAATTGAGGCAGCAACTGCTGAAGTCGAAGTGGCAACTCAGACAGGGGGATGTCAAGCGATCTGGGAGATTAAAATTATTGGCAAGTAGATGTTATGACTACCTTCTTGCGTTGTGTGATGATGAGGAGATCCTACGGCTAGAGAGGATGAGGGCGGTTATGAATTTTCCTGTCGATTCAAAGGTAGGAAGAAAAAAAATGTATAAAGCCATGGGGCGATAATGCTAAGAGTCATTTCAAATTCACAAGCGAGAGATTGCAGAGGATCTCCGGGAATTGTAAGTGAGTGTATGGAATATAAGTTTGCAAGCTTCTTGTGACTTTCTAAAGCTTGTGAGCTGACATTGTGATTTTGTCATGAATTTTCATCATTCTTATTTTTTTGTATTACATTGCAGATGTCTTTTGATTAAGTTCATGATGAGTTGACTACACTCATTAAATGACTCAGGAGTGCATCATTAGGTGATCCACCAATCAAAAATCAAGAAGTAATCATTTGATTAAGATGCAATCAAAATTGCTACTGTTTTGAATAGCTTTGACAGAGTCTTGAAATAATGGCTTAGTAGTTACCATGATATGGAGGAGATGCTTGGTCCAAAGTTATCATGCTAGTTTTGAAGAAACTAGCAAGGATGATCACAAAAGTGGAAAAAACTCTGCAAATTGAGATAATGGATAAAAACGTCATGTCGTATGTGAAGAAAGTGGAGGATGTGACTTGACTGAAGTATGTGATTTAGAAGATCAGTATGTTATTTCCACCAATGTTAAGAAAAACATCAGTTGTCAAATTACAAATGTTGAAGACTGAGCACTAGCAAGATGTTTGTTTGATGAAGACATCATGACACAAATTTTCTCTTTTGAAATGAAAAAAGTCAACATAATAAAGGTTATGAGGAGTTTTAAAATGATGAAATTTTTCCTTTGGCTATTAGATCTTAAGAAAAATATTGGCTGCATGATAAAAAAAAACGTGGAAGGCTTTTAAAAATCCATTCAACAATTTGTTAAGCCTGAAACTTGGAAAGAGAGATGGGCAACATTTGCGAGTTTTTTGAAATCAAAGATTTAAGGGACTCCAAGAGTCAAGAAGGAAGGGGATTATTTGATGACGGTGGTTTAGGTAAAACAATAAAGAGAGGAAATACATCTAGCATTAGAGGATGGGGCATTAAACATGAAATGTCAATATGGGACATATTTCCAACTTTGGCTGAGCAAAGAAAGAAGACTTCGAAGGACAAACTAGTAGTAGTAATAGCTATTTTAAAGGAGAAGCAAATGAAGAAGTGTAAATTTGATAAGATTGTAAGTCAATAAATTTTTTGATAACAAAACAAGCTATCAAATGAGTCTAGCTGGGTGCATACTATTGTTCAAGCACATTCAAAGGGGAAACCAAAGCAGCCAAAGAAGTTTATGATAAATCTCTTTAAAGGCAATAAAAGTGTAATTTAGACAACTTTTTTAAGGATTTGACAAGTTTTGGAAATCTTTTGAAAATCCATTTGAAAATTAAAGTATAAGGTTGGAAAGCTCACAACAAGAGATACGATGTGGACTTAGGAATAAAGGTAATAGAAGAGATTTTTGATCTTTTGTGATGATTTGAAGTTGAAGAGTAAATTTTAGACACTAGAGTGTACTTAAGTTTATTTTAAAAATATTATAAATATCTCAAGTGATCAAATTAAATAACCATATAGTTTATAATTTGAGCTTGTGTTTAATTTCAGATTTTGATTTGAATAAAAAAGAAAATAAATTTATGTACACTAGCTCTATATATTACATTGTGATATATTCCTTGTTTGAAGCATTGTTCCACGAAATTTAAAAATAAATCACATTTGAAAATTTACATACAGCATAGAGAAGTCCAAATGTAGTTTCCAAGGACAAAGTTAACTCCTAATTTAGATATCTGATGAACTTAACATGGAATTTTTTTCCCCGTGCCATCTGTCTAAACTTGATCAGTGTTGATGAACATTAAAATGATTGCAAAAAATCACACAATTTTGAAGTGCCCTAAGATTATAATATTTTAATTACAACCGAATGTAATTACCTTCAGCGTAAATTATTAATATGGAGAGGAAGAGCTGCGTCTCATAGGAGGATCAAGAAGGTTATCCTATAGTCATGTGCTCATGTAATCTAAAAGTGAAGCAAATTTTTTACAACAACATTAAGTAATGTTAGGTCAAGAAGCACAAAATATTTACAAATTTATGAAAATATTGAACAACATCACAAGTTTGATTAAAAACCTCTCTTTGATAAGAGAATGTTTTTGAAATTTGGTTTATGATAAGTCTTACATGCACAAATCTTCAATATGAGTATTATACTATGTTGTGAGATTTAGGATGTTAAGACTCGCAACCACTCAATATTGCAACCACTTGAAATATTAGTATAATATTTCAATTTTTTAATTTTTAATCATATAATTATATGATGTAAAATTAAAATTAAAGAAAAGAATAGTTTGATTTTTAATTGATATATTTTTTGATTTGATTTACCTTATATTTTTTAAATGTTGTGTCACTGCTATTATAATACTCACGAAAAGTAACATTATCATGCATATATTAGACAAATATGATAAAAATAAATTTAAATGTACCTGTAAAATTTTGACATTTCTTGTGAAGTATTTGAAATATTGGCATGAAGTAGTTCAGTTTTTCAGATGATCATTATGGAACATTTGGCTACAAAACTTTGACATATGAATATTTCATTTTATTGAATATATTATTATAGTATTTTTAGCATTCAAAAAAATGTATTATTGTTTATCAAAGCAATATATACCTTTTATTTTTTTAATTAATTATGATGTTTGATTGTAATCAATTCGTATAATTTTTATTAATATCTAAAAATTTTGATAAAATTTTAAATATATACTAAAATTCATTAAAAAATATATTATTATAAAATTAGCAGAATAAAATTAATATTATTTTTAAAATATAAAAGTTATATGAAATTTTTATTTGATATTGGTTAAAATTAAAGAATAAAAATTTATACTTTAAGTGTATTTTTAAAATGAATAGTAAATTGTTACATTTTAGATACATTTAAAGAGTAATAACAACAACAAAAAAGTGTCAAATCAAAAATTCAATGAAAAATCAATGATCAAAGAACAAAAAAAGGACAACAAACTCTATAATAAACTCAGTTAAAGGACCAAATTAATCTCAAGTATTGGTCTTTATTCTAATAATTTGCAGGAGGATAATGTGATTATGTCAATCAATGATAAAATTATGATTTAATTTATTTAAAATTTAAATCATACTTTTTTATTACATCAATATTTTTATGCAACTGTAAGGAATTTATGGTAAATTTTAGTATATAATGAAGCTGAAGAATCATATCATTTTTAAATAATAT
The DNA here is from genome assembly GCA_014180765.2 of Marchantia paleacea. NCBI lineage: Eukaryota > Viridiplantae > Streptophyta > Marchantiopsida > Marchantiales > Marchantiaceae > Marchantia > Marchantia paleacea. The sequence continues at coordinate 7,278,664 of MUAA02000018.1, forward strand.
CAATAAAATTACTATAATCAAGCTTGCAAGATAATCTTAGATTAAAAAATTATTTTACAAAGTCAAGTTTAATAGTTGAATCTTTTGCATCAATGAAAAAATTAATCATATACAAAACATTAACTTTGAGAGATATTAAGGGTTTACTCTAATAGGCTTAGTATAATCTAACCCTACCATATGCAAGTATTCAATTTTGATATTTTAGCAAATTCTAATTATCTAGAGTCCGCCGATGAATTGATCTTGCCAAAAAAAATTTATCATTACATTATATCATTTTCATTCAATTATATTTTATACATTTTAATTATATTTTTATTTATATAAATATATCAAATTAAATATAAATTTTTTCCATATTTAAATTTAATTCTGATTAAATATAAATTTTTGATAATATAATTTTTTAAATAAAAATTTCATTTTTAAAGATTATAATAAACTTAATATAAAATTATTATTATATTGATTTTTTTTCAAATTTTATTGTTAGGAAAAAATTAATTTTTTAATTTTTAATAAAACTAATATTTTATATTTATATTATAAAAAAAAAAAAATCTGAACTTTTATTAAAATTTTAGAAATTTTAACTTTAATTAATAGATAACTACAATCTTTATCATCAATAATACTACTCAAAATAATGATTTTGAGGTTTGTAAATATTTTTTATAAGGTTTTGATTTTCTTTTGAACATTTATTAATGTTATAGTATATGCTTGTGATGAATTTTATGCAAAGTTCTGTTGTTGGAAGTGTACCTTGTTCACTATTTTGGTTTAATCCCTGAATTTGCAATTTTGTCCAAAAGAGGTGAGTTGAGTAGAAGTGTATATTTAAAGACTTGACAATGTTATTGAATTACATAGCTGGAGGGTTAGCAACATAACATAAAATGCAAAAAGGTAAAACGACCAAAGCATACGAAAGCCAGGAAAGAATGGTAACAATCTGATGACGGTGTCGTGTTGTGACGCGGCTACTATGAGAAGATGATGACATGTGTCATCTTCAGAGCTGTTGTCATGACGGCGATAGTTTATGTTAGAATAACCGACGGCGCACTGTCAGGCTGTTAAGAGCCCACCGTTGGATCTACTTTGTAGGGTTAGGATGTTGAAAAGGCTCCAAGAGATATTATCTTGGACCTTATCAGATATAAAGCGCAGTCAGGATGGAAAGGGTATGGGAAAGTGCTAGACACATCACCAGGCCGACTAAAGGAGCATATCTGATCGAAGTGGAGCCGACGAGGACATGGATAGAGGACAACATGATCCTCCAGATGTACCGATGCCTAATCCATTTGTGATCAACATCCGGTGTCTTCATCGTGATCATTTTTGGGCGTGGTTAGTGTATCATTTTGGAGATAACTTTCTACAACAAGTGATAAACTCTCCAGACCCGATTATTCTTCCAGTTGTTTCCTACGGCGCGATTTCGGACGTAACAGTGTACGTTTTGATTTACTTTGGGCGCTATGGATTTGAACTTACCAGTAGTGGTGGCTTTCAACACATGGGTTCCAATCCATCACTATTGCTTACCGAAAATAAGCCATAGGGAGTTGATTGTTAGGAACTTTGGCGAGGAGTATTATTCTCAAGTTATAAACTCCCCGGTTCCGTTTGTAGTTCCGTTCATACTTAGCCGGTTTCGAGTTGTCATTTTGACTCTTTATTAGTGGCAACTCTTATTGTGTATAGGATGGCTAAGTAGTGTGTTTAGAATAGTTGTAAAGCTCTAAGTTAAAATGGAGCTAATTTGGCCACACTAGAGGTCAAAATAACACTCTTCATTCTCATTGGTCTTGGAGTTTGGGCCAATGAGGGCACTTGGGCAACTTCTTCAAGGTTTTGAGGAGTTTTGGAGACCTTCCAGGGGGACATTTGGATATTTGAGGATTGGGTTGGAGAGCTGACGGGACGAGCTACAACGTGGGCTCAAGAATGGATGGATTTGAAGGATTTGTCACTCTGAAGTGATGATTCAAAGTTACAGTGGGAAATTTAGACCTTTGAATGTATTTGGGGAGTTTATGAGAACTTTACGAGGGTTTTGGGAGATCTCAGTCGATAGAGATATAGTTTTTGACTCAGGCTTGTGTTTTGATTGAAGTTTTGACTCGATTGGACTAGTTTTGAGTACAGAGTGATAGCTTGAAGTTTGTGTATACAGTCAGAATTGCAGGACTGCACTGACTGTCACGAAGTTAGTATAGAGATCATATCTTTTGATATCAAAAATTTCTGTCAATAAAACTTTGCACAGTTCAAGTTCTGATGACGAGTGACCTTCTCATTAAATCTGGAAGCAATTGAAGTCAAGGATTGGGATGTGTGATGGGTTATGTACACAGGGGTCTGCATATTGCCTTGTGTTACAATGGGTAAATCACCAATTATTTTGAGAGATCTAGAAACGAAAAACATCAGAAACTTTTCTGAGTGATAGTAAGGGTTGTGTAGCAATTTTCTGTAAAGTTTGAGCGAAAGGTATTGGTCGAATCATCAGATATCATAATCTTCCTCCGCTGAAGTTTTACCGGCTATAATGTGGAGTGATGAGGAGAAGAAGAAGAGATTGTCAACTCACACGAGGTTCTAGAGGGTTCTTCTACAGCCAAGCGCTCGGACGTTCTCAGAGCAAAGAAATGTCCATGCGACATAAGTGGTGAACTCGACGTGAAACCTCTGAGGTGGAGGAACTTTCATGAGTTCTCTTGTTGCGAGTTTTTAGTTTCATGAGTTTCGGTTTATGGTTGGATGTTCCAAGTTTAGAGTTAGGTGTAGATTGCAAGGTTAGGTTGTGGGTTAGCCTTGAGTTATAAGGATGCAAGTTCAAGTTTTGTTTGGACTTGAGATATAAAATTAGTGAGGAATCAGATTGTAAGAACTCTATAATGATAGCTGAGCGTAGAACATTGAGTTTTATGATATGTCAAATGCCAAGTGCTGGCAAGAGTCAGTCATGGGTGGGTTGGGAAAATTCAAGTATGGAGGGTCGCTGTTTGCTTCTTGTGTTTGGATCCCCTCCATACTGGCTTCTTGTGTGTGCGCCATTTGGATTTTGTGGGCGCCGATTCTATAGGAGTGCTCTGGACTTGATCACCGGTTACCACTCTAGTGAGTGCTGCGTATTTCTCTTGTGAGAAGTTGGAAGTGATGGCCAGCTCTCCCAAGAGTGCTTGAGGTGATGGCAGGTTAGGATGCCCAATCCATTTAGGCATTGTAACCACGGGGATCTAGATTTAGATCAGAGTAGATAGACGCAGAAGGTTGAATACTTGGGGAATTTGAGGGGTCAACGATCAAGACGGCTTTTCATTGACAACAAGCCGAGTGGATGTTCGGGATCACAAGGACGGTTACAATGAGTGGGGAGGGGTCAAGCAGAGCAAGTGAGATACCTAAGGTGCAGCTTGATCCGGCAACAGCGGAGATGTTTCAAGCGTTCACGCTCTTCCTTCTTCAAAGAACAATTGCAGGACCGAAGGGAGAATTCAGCCACAAGGGCGCTGCAAGCTGTGGTGGGGAAGATGGATCAGTTTGACGGGAGGGATGTCTCAAAGTACTTGAGATACTACGTCAGGGAAATGGAGCTGAACCGTGTTGCTAAAAAAGAGATGATAGAAATGTTTCGTCTTGCTGCGGTGCCGGAGATTAGAAGCCATGTGAAATCCTTGCAGGAACACTTTGGCGAGGGTTGGGAAACCTATTCCCGTGCCTTGAGGGATGAGTACTTCTTAGAAGATTCTGATAGAGTCACTAAGAAGTCCTTCATGGAGTGGGTCGAAAGGCCCAATAAGAAGTCTCATGCAACTGAGCTTCTTAGGGAGTTTGAGAGACAATTCTCACAATTGTCTCGATTGGAGAAGATCACCTTGGAGTCACATAAAACAGAGTTGTTTCTCCGAGCTGCTAATGTGGAGTTGCAAGAGAAGTTGGAGTTACTTCTCGAAGACAAAAATGAGGAAGAAGGGCTAACAGGTAGTTGGAAGGATGTCGAGGAGGCAGTTGGACTCTTAAATAAAGAGAGAAAGAAGGAGAGAAAAGATTGTGATGAGAAGACCCCTTCACACGGTTGTTTCTATTGCTCCAAAGACTGTTACTAGGCAAGTGGTTCCAAACTCCAACATTCAAGCTCCCGGTTGTGAATTACGAAAGGAAGAATCATCCATCGATGAGAGATCATGCGAGGGATGAAGGAGCTTAAGATCAAATTTGCAATGTTGGAAGAGAAAGACATGGGAGGGGAGAAGAAGACTTCCACCAAACAAGCGTATGTGCAACGGTGCATATGGTGTGACAAAGACCGATCATGCACGGAGGGATTGTGGGGACTTTGCACAAACATTGCAAAGTGGAGAAATTTTCTGGAAAGAAGGGAAGGTAGCCCTCAAGGACACCGAAGCAATCATCCAAACCAATTTTGGTAAGGGAGGGATGAGAAGGATTGTGGATGATTACCATAGTGCACATGCAGTGGCATCAGTTGAAGCTTTTAGCTATGGTGCTAAGATTAGAGGAGCAGAGAGGAGTTTGAAGGCCACGCATCGCTTAATGGCCTATGGTCAAGTGCTCTCGCTACGATGGAGAAAGGGAAAGTAGCTAGAGAGACTCTTCTAAGAACAACGGCGGATATACGTGCTACTACTGGATGGGAAGATCCAGTAGAAACCATGTCGGTTCATGCTTATATTGCTAAGACTCAATATGAAGCATCGGTGGAAGATAAGAGATGGAGGGAAGAGGAGGATTCTGGCGAAGGACTCTCATTGAAGAGGTTGGCTAGAGAACGTATCAGACCTGATACACCTCTCCCACCTGATCACGCTATGGAGGAAGCTGGTCCCTCGAGGTTGAAGGAAAGAACCAAAGGGGGTGAGAAGGACAAGGGGAAGGTACCCGCCTACAAACTACTTTCAGATATTGAAGCGGCTACAGATTTGAAAGGAGTCTTGGAGGAGAGGATTTTGAATGCCAAGGTAGAGTTTACCTTGAGGGAGATACTAGAATAGCAAAGAGGGGAGTTTCATGATGTTATCATTGATATCATCAAGAGGAAACGGCAGATTTCCAATGAGACTGCTCTTCTTCATGCTATGGGTACAAAGATATCAAGGGACGAAGAAGATGCGCTGGTAGAGTGTTGTGGATTGAAATCTCAGAAGGTTCGCTTTGAGGATGAGGCAAAAGAAGAAGGTGTGAAGGTGTGTAGCCACTACACCCGACCGCATTGGGCGAGGCGATTACCATCAAAACCCTTGTGAAGCTAGGGGATCTCAGTGAACCGGTGTTAGCACTAATTGATCATGGATCGGAGATCAATATAATGTCGAGAGAGCTCTACAAGAAGGGGAAGTGGCCCATAGACACCAATCATGGTTGGGTGATTAGGGCAGCCAACAATACTCGAGGGGGCTTGTATGGAGCATGCCCTGATATTCCGGTGAAGGTTGGAGATGTAGTAGCTGAGCAGAATTTCTTCGTGCAAGACTCTACATCATACCCATTGATTCTTGGTCAACCTTACATCATAGCACTGAGGATGGAGACAAGAGTGCTTGATGATGGATCGGCATATGCACGAATTTGCAGCCAAGATGGGAAGCGGTTGGTGCAATTTCTAACAATTCCAGCAAATCATGAGAGAAACGGCATAGGTTGAGAGAGGGAGCTTTCCCAAAATCTGAAGATTTTGGAGAAGTACCGTTGTAGAGAGAGGATATAGTGGTACGGAGGAGAAGGTACTCTCACCTACACAAGAGAAAGGTATATTTTGTACGGGATTGAGGGAGATTTTGCGTGATGGATATGCTACATACAAGGAGTTTGCTAATTTGAAAAGATGAGAGAAGAACAAACTGCATAGATATGAAGAAGACCTTGCAGATTTGAAGCTTCTTGAGGAAGGTGAATATATATCGGGAGTTTATGAGGAGTTTGGGTTGGGAGATCCGTTGAAGGACATGATGGAAATTGGATTTGGTGATGAGGATAAGATAGTGGAGGTTCACTCTAGAGAGTTCTATTCCACTATCAAGTCGTTCCAAGCACCTGAAGTTCGAGTGGAGACCAGGTATAAAACGGTTGAAGGATCATATTGAAGATTGGAGAATATTATCTCGATTGGAGGAGGTTCATCTAACATTGTCTGGAGAAAAATCTATATTTGGGGTGCGGGAGGTTGTCATTGTTGGTCATCTGTGTGGATGGTACGGCAGAAAACCAGATCCCAACAAGGTGGATGCTATTCAAAGGATGCGTGAAATCTGCAACTCCTTGAAGTGAGGCGGTTTTTAGGTGTTGTTGTGTTCTATCACATATGGATTCCTCACTATGCTCATATAACAGATCCGTTATATGGGTTGTTAAGGAAAAATCAGAAGTTTGTCTGGGAGAATAGACATGTAGAGGCCATGAGGAAGTTGAAGAGGTGTATGTCATCACCTCCGGTGTTGCGAAGGATAGAATATCATGGTAACAAGGCAATGATATTGACGGTGAATACCAGTCCTATTGCCATAGGATGGGCCGTGGGGCAGGATGACGAAGATGAAGGGAGTAGGTATGCTGTGAGATTTGGAGCCAAGGTCTTGAGTGAAAGACAGCCAAGTTATCCTCAGGTGAAAAAGGAATTGTGGGGTGTTGTTACGGCCATGAAGTCGGAAAGGAACTACCTGATTGGAGCATATGTGATTGTGGAGACGGATTGTTTACCATTGCTGGGGATGATCACCAATTGTAATACACCGGATATTGCAATGTTCAGGTGGATAGCATACATCAAGACGCTTAATCCGGAGTTCAGGCATGTGGCAGGAAAGGATAATAAGGTGGCAGATATGTTGTCAAGAGCTAGATATGAGGGAGAAGAAGAAATGGTTGATGATACTGATGATGTTGGAACGACATTTTATTCTGTGGCTCATCAGCAAGGAGTAACACAAAGTTTGGAGATGTTTCTGGAGGATTTGTATGAGGGTGAGTGGTTAGATATTGGAAAATATCTCAACACACTAGCACGACAAAGCGGTTGGAGTGATCATGAGTTCAAACATGTAAGAAGGAAGGCCTACAACTATATGTTACAAGATGGATACCTATGGAAGAGATCGAAGCGGAAGGGTGACATGCCACAACGTGTGATTTGTGGAAAGGAGGCTCAACAGGAGTTGATGCGGGAGTTTCATGAGAGCTTATGGGCAGGCCACAGGGGGATATATGCCACTTTCATGAAATTGAAAGAGAGATATTGGTGGAAAAACATCTACAAGGATGTGGTAGGATTTGTGGAGACTTGTGAGACATGTCAGATATATTCGGTAATCCGACACCGTGATTGTTTGCATCATACATATCCACTTGCTATCCATTACAAGTGGGTTGTGGATTTGGTGGTCATGCCGATGGGATTAGGGCAGATGAGGTATCTGGTGATAGCAAGGGAGGATCTATCCAATCAAATGGAGGGGAGAGCACTACGATCAAAAGCAACAAAAGGGGTTTGCAGATTTCTTTTGGAGGATGTTGTGTGTCGTTATGGATGTGTTGGGAAGATAACCGCTGATCAAGGTGAGTTGAATGCTCAAGAGGCACGTGACTTCTTTGAGAGATGTGGAGTCAAGCTGTCTCTCACCACTGCTTATAATCCAGAAGGGAATGCGAAGAGTGAGCCGGGTCATCCACCTATTATCAAAGCAATTGTGAAATCATGTAGGGGGAAGGCTGGACAATGGCCTCGTTTGTTACCTTTTGCATTATGGGCTGATCGTACAACCCATAGCTCTGTGACCGGCTATATGCCATCAGAGTTAATGCAAGGCCAAAAGCCGATTATGCCAATAGAGGAAAACATTCCCACATAGAGTCCAAGAGATATTATCGTGGACCTTATCAGATATAAAGCGCAGTCAGGATGGAAAGGGTATGGGAGAGTGCTAGACACATCACTGTGCTGACTAAGGAGCATATCTGATCGAAGTGGAGCCGACGAGGACATGGATAGAGGACAACATGATCCTCCAGATGTACCGATGCCTAATCCATTTGTGATCAACATCCGGTGTCTTCATCGTGATCATTTTTGGGCGTGGTTAGTGTATCATTTTGGAGATAACTTTCTACAACAAGTGATAAACTCTCCAGACCCGATTATTCTTCCAGTTGTTTCCTACGGCGCGATTTCGGACGTAACAGTGTACGTTTTGATTTACTTTGGGCGCTATGGATTTGAACTTACCAGTAGTGGTGGCTTTCAACACATGGGTTCCAATCCATCACTATTGCTTACCGAAAATAAGCCATAGGGAGTTGATTGTTAGGAACTTTGGCGATGAGTATTATTCTCAAGTTATAAACTCCCCGGTTCCGTTTGTAGTTCCGTTCATACTTAGCCGGTTTCGAGTTGTCATTTTGACTCTTTATTAGTGGCAACTCTTATTGTGTATAGGATGGCTAAGTAGTGTGTTTAGGATAGTTGTAAAGCTCTAAGTTAAAATGGAGCTAATTTGGCCACACTAGAGGTCAAAATAACACTCTTCATTCTCATTGGTCTTGGAGTTTGGGCCAATGAGGGCACTTGGGCAACTTCTTCAAGGTTTTGAGGAGTTTTGGAGACCTTCTAGGGGGACATTCGGATATTTGAGGATTGGGTTGGAGAGCTGACGGGACGAGCTACAACGTGGGCTCAAGAATGGATGGATTTGAAGGATTTGTCACTCTGAAGTGATGATTCAAAGTTACAGTGAGAAATTTAGACCTTTGAATGTATTTGGGGAGTTTTTGAGAACCTTACTAGGGTTTTGGGAGATCTGAGTCAATAGAGATATATTTTTGACTCAGGCTTGTGTTTTGATTGAAGTTTTGACTCGATTGGACTAGTTTTGAGTACAGAGTGATAGCTTGAAGTTTGTGTATACAGTCAGAATTGCAGGACTGCACTGACTGTCACGAAGTTAGTATAGAGATCATATCTTTTGATATCAAAAATTTCTGTCAATAAAACTTTGCACAGTTCAAGTTCTGATGATGAGTGACCTTCTCATTAAATCTGGAAGCAATTGAAGTCAAGGATTGGGATGTGTGATGGGTTTTGTACACAGGGGTCTGCATATCGCCTTGTGTTACAATGGGTAAATCACCAATTATTTTGAGAGATCTAGAAACGAAAAACATCAGAAACTTTTCTGAGTGATAGTAAGGGTTGTGTAGCAATTTTCTGTAAAGTTTGAGCGAAAGGTATTGGTCGAATCATCAGATATCATAATCTTCTTCCGCTGAAGTTTTACCGGCTATAATGTGGAGTGATGAGGAGAAGAAGAAGAGATTGTCAACTCACACAAGGTTCTAGAGGGTTCTTCTACAGCCAGGCGCTCGGGCGTTCTCAGAGCAAAGAAATGTCCATGCGACAATGGTCTACAATCATCTCTTAGGATGGGTGCGGAATGTATAGGTCGTGTCTAATAGTTTATTAAAACGGCATGTAGGCATTCTCATTTTGGACAGAATCACACACAAGCTAATAAATGACTTGAAATGATGAGTTAGTCTACAATGACCACTGGTGCCAGATATGTAAAAACTCCATACATGATGTACACGCTATGCACTACTTACAATAAGATCTACTATAGAGGATAACAGCCAAGTAAAATAACAAAAAGGATGGGAAGACCATATCAAGTCTAGATGAAACTAAAAGGTAACAACATGTCAGGCCCCAATAGCACCTAAGATGTCATATTGCACCTAAGATATACTAACTATCTAGGTCAAATGGTCTACAAACAACGAAGCATCCCCTAACGTGATTGCTCTCCTAAGGATTGCACTAGCTAGTGCTCTTTGTAGAGCAATGGAAACATGTTGTCTAGAATAGGCTTTACAATAAGCTAAAGAGAGTGATACCCCATGTCGAATAGTATGGTAAGCTCTAACGCACTCTCTCACGAACATGTCGAAGTCTGTGTCCATAGTTCCATATAAGTCCAAATCTACACGAACAAAGAGGTGATTTCTTTGCATATCCCTATACTTGGAGACCTTGGCTCTTGTCGCTCCACTCGTCGTCCATCCATGAGGATGGATAATCACCCCTCGGAAATTATGTCATGTTTATGATCACTAACCATCACATCCGCAATAATAACTTGATCCTCCTGAACCAAATGTAGGTATGTCATAATCCTAGTTGACTGCAAGGCATACAAACGCTTCCTCCATGTGAGATATCCACCTTCTCGCATCATAGCAAACACCACATCCCTAATGGTATCATGGTTAGCTATCCTATGCCCTCCGAATGGGCAACGAGTCATATGGACATTTGCTACATCTAAAGTAACACCACACTCACATGTGAGTAATGAAGATGTAGATGGATGGACCAAGCCAAGGCATAACTTCATTGTTGTAGAAAAAATACTTGGTGTGAGTATGAAAGTCATGATGCATGATCGAGCCAAGATCCACAAACATGCACCCTTGCTAGAGCAAGAGCATAGACGAACCCTATTATTATAGAATGGTTGGATCCACTAAGAGTGAATATAGAGCCTGTTAAAATTGTAAATCCATCAAGGTAGATTGTAGACCTCTAGTCCAATCGGGGGACAAAGAGGAAAAAGATGGAAGCTCAAGTAGTCATTTCGTGGATAAAGCATCTCTTGTATGTCATAATAGTACCTGTAAAGAAAATCATCATGTATACATATCCCTCATATATATCTCAAGCCTAGGCATATGTGCAATCACAAATTTGAAAGATAACAAAGGTGCTGAGAATACCCAACTAGCCAAAAATACTATAGTTGACGTCTCCTCTATTGAAATAAGCCTACCACTCCACACAAAATCAGAAAAGATATCTTTCTTTGTGTCAAATCTTCTATCACACACTCGAAGGTCCCTGTTTTGATGATATCATCAAAGATGCCCATGATCCTTCTATCAAAGGATGTCAAGAGTGATATGAATGCAAATGAAAGAAAAATCATGCAAAAAAGATAGGCGGGTCGATGAGCAATACTAAAGCAAAGTATACCAAATACCACATGCCGATCTCCTAGTAGAGGAAGTTCATATGCATACAATACATCCTCTCGAAAAGCTACATCTAGGTAGTGTGGGACAAATTCCTTGGATTCTATTGGCACTCTATGAATGTGGATGCCGTCTATCTATGTCATACATCCCTCTAGAAGTTGGAGATGAGGAGGAATGTCCACAGGATACCAAACCCTACACTTTGACACCTTGTCTCTCAAGCCTACAAGATGAAGCTTGGTAGTGAAGTAATCAAATGACCCATATTTCCATAGTTCATTATAAAGTTCTTCTATCTACTGCTTTGGATGTGTCAGGATGTGTGTTTCCCTCTTTAGTGGATGATACATACATTGTGGGCCTTATAGACCACATTAGTCAAACATTTGATTATTTGACTACCAAACTTCATCTCGATGGGCCGATAGTTTCAACACGCTCTACATTCTCTCTTAATGGATCTATCCATTCCTTGTACTACTAGGGCTTGTCTACACTCTTAGTCATGCAAGGGTGCATGCTCATGGATCTTGGCTCAACCATGCATAATGACTTTATGACTCGCACTAGCTACCTTTCCTACTTTAGTGAGGTTGTGTCTTGGCTTGGTCCACCCATATGCATCTTCATTAGTCACATGAGTGTGGTACTACCTTAGATGCAGCATAGGTCATGTGACTCCTTGCCCATTTTGAAGGTAGAGGATAGCTACCCATGATGTCATTACTGTGATGTTTGCTATGACACGAGAAGATGGATACCTCACATGGGGGAGGGAATGTCGGTATAGCTTACAATTGACTCGGGTTATGGCATACCTATACTTTTTTTGAGAGGACCATGTTATTGTTGCAGACATTACGGTTACTTATCCTACATATGACATTGTTTCAAAGGGGATGATTATCCATCCTCGTGGGCAGCGAGAGGAGCGACAATAGCCAATGTCTCCAAGTATAGGGGTATGCAGAGAAGTCATCTCTTTGTTCCTCTAACTTTGAAATTATATGGAGCTATGGATGTAAACTTTGACACATTTGTGAGAGAGAGTGTGCAAGAGCCTATCATACTAGGCGACATGGGGTATTAATCTCTTAAGCATATTGTATAGCATACTTTAAGCACAGTGTATCCATTGTTCAGTGCAATTCACACGAGAACAATCACATTAGATGATTATTGTTTGGATGTTCATATAGTATGTAGATGGTTTGACCTAGATAGTTAGGATATCTTAAGTGAAACATGACATATTTCCCCTTGTGATGTTATTGGAGCCTAGCTCCATCTTACCCTTTTGGTTCCATCTATGTAGTACTTGATGGGATCTTCCCATCCATTTTACTATATTTCTTGGTTCCCCATTTCATACTACATTTATTGAGGCCTTCGGTGCAAGTTATAAACTTCGCTTGGGCGGGTCATGTTGTGAATCTTAACAACTCCCTTCGTACACTGCAAGGGAAGAACGAAAGTGGTGTAATTTTAACGTGCAGTTCTGGTGTTACATTGAATCTGGTAATTTTCTGGCGTCACCATCAACTCGAATTTGTGGGGATGTTTTGGTATGTCCATGTAATCTTCTTTGCATTGTAGACTGAAAAGCGATCAGCTCCGGTAATGTAAAATCACAGAACCATTTCTTTCTGTTCGTATCTGGATGTAGGATATAGGAGATGAAAATGGTGCCTCACTACATCTTGAATGCATTACCCCCACTGCATGAATTTACTGATCAAATGTTGCTGCGAAGCGTTCAAATTATCGAGAATACCTCAAATCCGTTCGACAGAGCACTTAGAAAACACAGACACAACACTTTTAATCAGCACTCTTCCTCGTTATCTTAATTCAAGTGCAGGTAGATCCCTGTACCTCCAACTTTGATTTCAACACTCATCTGACTGACAACAAACCATTCCCGGGCTGACCTGATGTCTGATGAAGAACGTTGTGCTGGGACTATTCAACATCAAAAGGCAAATACAATGAGGAAGAAGAGAATTATTGTAGATGGAGAAAGAAGCTGGAAGTACGTTCAAGAAGAAAAAGTACCTTGTCCAGCAATATTTTCGCGGAATAAATACGACAGATAAGCCAGATCTACATTACACACGGGATATATGCTAGCTTGCTTGACGACCACACCCGCCTCTAGCCTCTAGAAATCATCCTGGTACTTCACATTTGCTTCACAGTCTATAGGAGAAACCGACAGAACAGTGAGAGGTTAGCTTCGCTATCAATTAATTAGGTGTTCGTAGAAGCCGCTATACATGCTGCCCATACAGAGCAGATTCTCTCTATGCTTAATTATTTAATAACGTTCTTGACAACGTCTCGGTCACTCTCTTGACAACCACAATAGTATTGCTGTTTATAAGAGCAATCATGCAATTGACCATCTCCAGTCGATAAAATTTGTCAGATTGATTTCAGCCTTAATTCCTTGCTAAACCTTCCGTAAATCCGCCATGTCCCGTTTTTGACATTTCAAGTTCACGTGTTCTTATGTTCGATAACTATGAGGGTCGTCAAGCAGTCATCCGTAGCTTCTCCGTATTTTTCCTGCACCAGACTCATAGTTATGTATTAAGTGCGTTTAGCCGCTGTGAGTAAGGCGTAGGTAGCTGTGACACAAATAGCCCGTTTTTGAATGTGGCTTGTGGACTTTTGTGGGATACAGCAACAGGACATCAGGTGGGACATCTCTAGTGTTGAAGAGTCTAATAGATGGCACTGAAATAGATATATTACAGTATAGAGAAACATGCATATCTTCAGAAAAGAGTATTGAATTTCTCCATGATACAGAAGTGTTCAATCTACATCTAAGCCAAGTATATATTTCCTGCAACAATCTTTTGTTGTGCCTCCTTGCTGCACATCCCGGATTCTTGCCATACAGGGTGAATTTGAAGTCATTAATAAGAAAAGCCAACCAAAGCTTCCCTAACTATCGTATGCTCCTATGTGTTGAGTGTTGAGGCCTGATAGTTCTCTTCCTCCACTTCACTGCAGCGATTGCTTGCTCCAGCTGTTGCAAGAGACGATGTGAACTGTGTCTTGCTATGAATCACAAGTTGTCACAAAAGTTCAATTTGTGAGTCTGGAGGTAGTCCACACCATCCACTGATGTAAGCGAATATTAAGCGTGCAGATACACTGAAGAGACAAATGGACCACCAAGTAGACTTGGACATTTTCTCCGCCCGCACAAACAACACAGCTAACAGGCATAGCACAAAAAGATTATACAAGGCCAGTAGAAGCTTGCAGGAGTACGCTACCATGGCGTTAGTATCGATTCGATTTGAGGCAGTCTCTGAAACGAACTTGCAAATAGGGTGCGAAAGATGAACAATTATGTCTCAATGTCGTCGGAAAAGGATCAGCTAACTCTAAGCGACACAAAATGTGGATCTATATATGACTACAATGAGAATGGACGTCTTTCAGTAGCACGATGGTTGTAAAATATTTGTGGATAGTGGTGAAGTTCATCTCTGCATGAAACGTAAGAATTGTAGCAAGAGACTTCAGAGTCACGGACAGTACAGTATCAAACAACAATAGATCAGACTCGTGTTCGTTGGTGATGCAATGGTGAATGTTCCGCATCTTTTTTACCGTTCTACGAGGTAATCATACAGGGCAAGATGACGAAAGTCGAGAGACTCCGTTGAATATGGGCGGGCAAAACTCGATTCGAAGCTGAGCAGAACGTAGCAGCCCTGCCAGATATTCAAGATATGGAATATAACAGAAGGATTAAGCATGTAGTAGAGAGCATCCCTGAACTAAAGGCATGAATTATACATTAGACTATTGGGTACCCACAACTGCCCGTTGACAAGTGCTACAATGAGGTTTCTGAAGATCGAAATTGAAATGCCAAGTAATATAGCAAAAGGGATGGGAAGACCATCAAGTCGTACACGCGTGAAGGTTTCTGAAGATCTACCATTCAACTTGCCAATACATAAATATCATCCCTCCCCAGGCTGACGTAACTCTAAATGTTATTCCAAGCACAGAACTCTAGGATTGCAGGTCCCGATGACGCTGACTACATTGATTTCTAGGGCGACTTAAGAGAAATCGTTTACTAAGGGCCTCCTGGCAAGTAGATTCAGTAGACTAAGTAGTTAACTCTCCCAACATCTTAATTCTTTATGAAAGGAGATTATGGTTGATATATAACATGTACCCAAAATGTCACTAGATTGGAAGTTGATATCTTAGGTGTTGTATGATATATATACTATTGTCTAGTTCCATGTTAGCGATTTGGTTCCATCCCTTTTGTTATTATATTTTCTGGGATTCGCTCTTGATTGGAAGTTACTTGATTGAAAAGAATTCAACAATATCTTATCAAAACAAGCGATTTTGACTTTAAATTGTAAAAAGTAATAAACGCTGATCACAAGAAAATATTCCAGAATTTCTTACTATAGTCGCATTCCATTTGAGTTCTAATAGTGTAATTTTTTACATTTATTAAAAATATGGCGTACTTAAATACGTAATAGAAGTTATTTACAAAGGATATGAACACCTAAAAACGAGGTCCATTAAAAAGATGAGGTTAAATTTTCACATAAATGTGACCCCCAACGACTGTCGTACTTTGTGCAGTAAAATACAAGTCTTGGATAGTAATTGAAGTGAAAGTTCTGTTTTATTGATATACGGAATTGAACACACTTGAACCCAACCAGGGAATAAGTACCCCTAGACTAGAATTCAGATGGGGCGCACACATGAGTTGCGACCCCACATCGGAGTGGTAGGTCTCATAAGTCTCGGTAACGGCTAAACCTCCAAGACACCCACTCAATATGACCCCGGGAAATAACAAAAAGGATGGGAAGAACCCATCAAGTGGGACAAAGATGACACCAAGCAAGTACCATGGGCTAGGCCCCATTAGGATCACACTCTGAAATGGCTTATTGCACCTAAGATATCCCAACTATCTATGTCAAACTGTCTACAAACAACATAGCATCCTATGAGCCATCATCTAAAGTGATAGCTCTTCTATGGATTGCACAAGCTAGTGCTCTCTCCATAACAATGGAAACATGTTGTCTAAAATCGATTATACAATAAGCTAAAGATAATGATATGCATGTCACCTAGTATGGTAGGTTCTATCGTACTCCTCACCAACATGTTGAAGTTGGTGTCCATGGCTATATATAACTCCAAAGTTAGAGAAACAAAGAGATGACCTCTCTGCATATCCCTATACTTGGAGACTTTGGTTGCTGTCGCTCCACTTGTCGCCTATTCTAGAGGATATGTGATCACCCCCTAAACTATGTCACGAGTAGGATCGTTAATCATCAGGTTGCCACAGTAACCTAGTCCTCCAGAACTAAATATAGGTATGTCCTAACCCTAGGATCATGAAACTATGTGTGAGAATTATGGGATACTAATCTCAAATTAATAAGATACTTTTTAAGATAAAAAAATATCGTGGTTATTGTGCATGTGTACTACTTATGGGGAAAAGTTTCATGGAATTGCTGAGAAGGACTACATCATACTTTGTAGCCATAAAGATCTAACATTGGAGTCTACATATTAAATTGTAGTTCCTATCTCTATAAGATTTTTTATACATTTATAAATCTAATTTGTAAATAAATTTGAAATAAATATCTAGAAGGTGGATTTATAATTAAAATTTAATAATTTTGCACAAGTTGTCAAAAAATTAAATATGTTAGTGGATCAATGATAATGTGAACAAAATATAAAAAAATTCACACATATATAGAGTATGTAAATTTTTTTTTAAATGAAAAATATATCACACATTTTTTTTATTAATCAAAAATTATAAATTTTAATTTCTTTTTAAATATTATATATTAAAAATGAATAATTTAAATATTATTAATATCAAATAATATTAATATTAAATTTTTATTAAACACATAGTGCATACAATATGCACTTAGTATTTTATTTTAAATAATATTTGAATTTAACAGTTTTATTTAAATGATGATTCAAGTGCATGCTACCCCTTTTCATTATTATCTAAATCATTATCATCTGAAATTAAAAATATGACGTTATCCCTAACATCTTGTAAATGTTCAATATTTAAACTAGTTTTCATATCTTTGAAATCACTTACAAATTATCTTTTGGTTGTTTTCATATAAAATATTGTAATATTTATCAATTTTATACTTCTCATGTTATTGTCAAATTTGTTCTAATCTATTTGTATCCGTTTTTTTATTAAAGCTTGCAATAATCTCAAAAAAATTTCAATATTTTTTTGTTTCAACTATAAGTCCTACATTTAATATAAGATTTCTATACATAGATCATACAATTTAAAATAATTTAATTTAATTTAATTTGATTTTAAAATAATCATCACATTATTCTTCTACAAAATTCCATAACTCACTTTGCATCAATCTTGTAGATAGACCATTATCATGAACTCCTTATTATTTCATAATTTCTGTCATGTATCACTTGGATTGTAACCATTGTGAGAAGTTGGTCAATTCTGACATTAATCCTTCTAGATTGTTTCTTGCTAATTCTTGAATGTTAGTTTATGATTCAAAAAAGAACTCAATGTTATTGTCTCATATGCTGCACTAGGTGAGGTAATATTTTAGGTCAATGGACACCCTTTATAATTTTCTAAGTTGAGAATCAAATACTAAATTCACACATTATCAAGTTCTAATTTTTTTTTTGGTTCTCTAACTTCTCAAATCTTCATTATAGTGAAATTAAAATGGACGCAATGCTTACATTTGGTGAATTTTATTCACATCCATCAGATGTAAAATTGTGATCTATGGATTCTGATCTTGTAAATGTGTGTTCATTTACACACTTTTCTTTGACTTTGTGAAGATGTTACTTTGATTTGCAGAGTATAATTTTTATTTCCACATCCATCTTTAACTGCATTCTATCATAATGATAGTAGAATTAACTTGTATGATCTCCCATACAACTGGTATCTCAAGCTAGAGAACTCCATAAACTTTAAAATTTGTTTGCAAATTCCTTTAATCACAAATCAAAATCAGACCTCTCCTCTTCATAATAGACAGCCTTAGCAAATTTGTGAGCTTTGATTGTCAATTCAAATTGATCTTGAAGTGTTAACTAACCAATGGTTAGTTAAAACCACACAATTAAGTCATAAATCATGAATTCCATGTAAGGTGTGAGTAATTTCGGGTCATTAAGCATTGATATATGGGATCCAAATTGACATTTTTCAAGGTTTTTTGAATCGATGATCCTATGTAACTCCAACTATTACTTGGTTTGAGTTATGTTTCCAAAGTAACTTGAATATGCTAAGTCTGAAATCACATGAGATCCCTCTGCAAGAAATTCACCCAGATTATGAAATTATACTCGTATCGCACGCATAGCGATCCACACGTTTGGATGCGATCCCCATATTTCACCGCCTCCATGGAACCGAATGCACTTGTATATTTTCATGCGGTAGTAGTGGCAATCGAGTGAATTTTGAGATATAAAGGGAACCAAGTAATAATTGAATTCTACAGTCATGATAAGTAATCTGACATTTCCCAAATTGAGACTCGAACATGATTAGGGTTGACTCTAAACCTGCCACAGAAGCAGAAGTGAAGTACATGAATATACAATGTGACTGGCTGGGTTTCCATCATTGAGTTAACGTAAAGTTGGCAGCTCACTGAATATAAGGTAGCACGGTTCCTTAATGATTGGCTGTCCCTATTGCAGAGCTCATTTTACGGAGGTGTTTTGGCCCCCTTGTAAAGAGCCCCTCAAAAGTCATGAAAAAATTTAAAAAATTAAGACGGAAGATGAAGGAGTGAGCCGCATAAGAATATCACATCTTCCACCAATCGTCAATGTACGCGCTGTTTATAGACACTACATTATGCGACGTGTGGATAGGCCAAAATCTGGAAATCATTCTCGGCTACTTTGACGACGGCAGAGAGACGCAGAGGGAGAAACATAGAACCCTAAATTTCAGCAGCACCTGAACGATGATGCTGAAACGGAAAGCAACTAATAAGCAAGGCAAGCGGTACCAAGTAATAAGGAATTAATGCCCTTCAAACTTCCCTAGTTTTGATAAGCTCCCTGTACGACTTGATGGGGTATTCCCATCCTTTTTGTTATATAAATCGGTTTCCCTTAAAAAAACAAAAAGTTTTGATAAGCGGGGGAGGTTCTTGAGCAACTTCCCTAAATAAATCAATACGTTCCTTTTCCATAACCACCATCTCCACCAGAGCTGGCGGTCATTGCACCTTTGCAGCGTCAGACCGAAGGAGCGGTTGCGAGACAGCAATGCACGCGGCAGTCCGAGCGGTCAATGTCAGCAGCTTTTCAACTATCTGTTATTATTATGTACGTAAGTAAGAAAGATGCCCGACATCTGCCTTCAATAGCAGTTGAAGGCATCGCGTTTAGATCCAAATAATTTGCAGTGGGTCTAAATTGAAATGATGCGGGCTTTAAACCGTCGCGACTGGCTCGACTCCTGGTCCAGAGGGATTATGACGAGTCTTTCCAAGAATGTCGATCAAAGTTCAGACTAGGAATTTCAATTTCTTCCAAAGAAGTTAAGATTCGTTGAATTTATCTCTAGCAGGAACCTCTCCAGTCGCATATGCTCGCATTTGTGTCCGACCATACCTACATGCTACAGTCGATTGAAATTTATGGGCGATTGCCCATAAATTTCAATTTCTCGATAATACTTTCCGGTCTTCTTCCATTCAGAGATATTGAGAAAAGAAGTCCAACATCAACTATAGGCATTTACCATTTTGTAAGTTTCGGCTGCATGCCTTCGAGCAGGTCTTCGAGGTCTTTTCCTCGAACTAAGCTGGGTCTTGCCGGGATCTGCAGTAGTTGAAACCCCTCCTCCCAGGAATATTCAAGACGATTAGTCTGAGCTTTTGATTTTTGTAATTTCTTGGTGCTTTATTCTCGTTTTTTCCCTTGTCAGCTACAGTAACTGTAGTTTGGGTCCTTGTGTGTCTTCCTTTCAGCTTATTCTTTCACATTTGTTCCCTGTGCCTTTGTGCACCACGGACGTTCATGGTCCTTATTCAGTCGATCTGGCCAACAAGACTAAACTTGAGACGGAATAGGAGTACCGTACCGGTGATTGATAAATAACGCAAGGAGACATGAAACTGAGCTTCCAGTACGAGGAAGAGCATAAATTCAATCGACAGGATCACAGAAGGTCCAAGATTTGCTAATCGAATGGTATCTATCTACTGTACCTAATACGTTATAATCACGTGGTGCAGCCATCTGTCAAAGACGAGCACCACTGTGGCATTTGCATCAGCGCTCATCGGGAGCACAACGAATCTTGTCAAGTTACTTCATGGAGTCCGGTCTCAGAGTGTGACTTTTGTGTACATTTGGTCATAAAGTTTTATGCCCGGGTCCGCACCTTCACCATCACGGTTCAAATTAATCAGATCTTCGAAAATCAAAATCAGATTGTACCTGACGCAGAAACCATGCGATCCTTCTGATGCCTTCAACCTGATGCTATTTAAATTAGTAGATGGGGCAGCTTTGATTGAACTGCAGAGAACTTTCGGCGTCTTCCACGGCTGTACTTTTCGGAATTTGTGAAGTCCTCAGAATATCTCAAATAAGAAGTATCATATGCTGAAAAAGCCGATTCTGTTTTGTGAGGTCCGGGCAAGGGAAGGGAATTCAGCTTGCTGTGAAGAGCAAGAAGAAACTGACTTTTACTTAGCAGTTTAAGAGGAGACTTTCATGTGATTACATGTTTAATCAAAACACTTGAGCAGAAGAGGCTTCTAGGAGCCTGCGTGAAGACGCAGGCTCCCTCTTCAGGTCTACCACCTCGTTATTCTGAGAGAGACCTGCCAAATCGAGCCTGTTAGAGCTATTCAAACTTTATTTGCCGACCTCGGAGCCAGAGGATGGAGCAGTTGATCGAAGCGCAAGAGTTGAGTCTTCAGAATCCACGAAACACACAACTGATCGTATCTTTTAGATGCAGGAAGGTTTCATAGCACCGAACAAGGAGAGAAACGATATCCATAAAAATACTGAGGCGGGGAGCTGAGCAGCCATAAATTTGTCCCTTTCCGTCCAGTGACTCTACCTCTGACCCTTTACAAGCGTCCATTTTTATGATCTAGATCAAAGAGAGCCATCAGTCGTGGGAAAATAAGACATAGTCTTCGGATTAAGCGAGTCTTATGCCATTTCGCCTGAGCTGCATCGGGATCTCAAACCGTGGCTCGCCTCCCGATTATAAATTTCTCGTTCCTGGACTACTGGATTCCTTGCTCGGATTCCTTCTCAGCCAAGGCAAAACTGATGGAGGTCGCAACCAATTGAACTGGGATAAGTCGTAAAGCCAATCAACTGCTGATAAGCCTCATCAGCTCCTGACGCCGGACATATATCGACAGGAGAGCGTAAGTCTTTGCAGCACAGTGACTCAGTCCAATAGACCTCATGAAGTCCGAGAGAGGTCCAACGAGACCAGAAGCTGCATCCGATCCGGCGCGGAGAGAATAGTCTTATGTAGGTGTATATAAGCAGCAGCTTCATTGCAGCGGTGGAAACACAATCAATCCTGTTAAACGTTAGCTACAAACTGAGAACAACAAGCGTCGCGCTGCGGGAGACTATCAATCCATGCAGTTCATGCTGAGTTTTGCCATTGTGTGATCATCTGCAGGTGTGAGAGACCCTGAGGTTTAACAGGGGCAGATTTGATCTATGGAGACCATACGCATCGTACGCCATCTGCTGACAGTTCTGGGTATCACCCTCGCAGCTGTTGTTCTTGCTGTAGACCCGGTGGCGGAGGTCAAAATCGATAGCCTGTACGCGGATCCGAGTGAAGCTTTCACGGCGATCGACGACTCCAGCACTCTCTACTCAGCGGCGGGGTTCTTGAAATGCACATCGGATGTGCACGCCGAGCCTGCCGATACGCAGGAAGTTAGTGATCTAATCCGCGGACTGTACGAGGCCGGAAGGCCTTTCAAGGTGCGCGCGACGCGCAGAGGCGCGCATACGCCCACCGGCTCGCTTGCCCGGGCACCAGCGGCAGCGCCAGGCTGCCCAGCGGGGAGAATGTGGGAGTGGGCAATGGCGCCCCCGCGGCAGCGCAGTCCGTCACCGTGCTCACGCATCTGATGAACGACGTCGTGGCGGTCGACCACGAAGCCCTGCGGATCACTGTGCAAGCGGGCATGACCGTGCAGAACCTCGCGGACGCCGCGGTGCGGAACGGCATGTCGGTGCCAGTGGGGGTGTTCCCGGTTTACGGAAATCTCACTCTCAGCGGCCTGATCGCCTCGTCCGCTCATGGCACCGGCGCGGGAGTTGCTAGCTCGCTGGGTGACATTCTCACCGGCATGAAGTGGGTCGACGGGACGGGCGCAATAATCGCCAGCGACGTCGCGGACGAGACGGGGCTAGCGGAAATTCGAGCTCACATCGGCGGCCTGGGCCTGCTGGGAGTGATCACCGAGCTCACCTTCCAGCTGCTGCCCGCGGGATCGTTGGCGCAGGTGGAGTCGTGGTGGAGGGACGATTCGAACTTCGCCGCGGACATTCGCGAGCAATTGAAATCGTCCACTCCCCACATCCTCTTCTCCTGGCGGCCCGATCTGCACTACTACAAAGCCTACCACTACAAGCCTCTCGAGGAGGGGGACACCCCGCGGCATCCTTATCGTCCCAACGGCCGGGGCGGCTTACTGGAGCCTGTCCCTCAGCAGACGGCCACCGAAATGAAGGAGCACATGGCTGCTTACACGGCAGATTTCGACGAGTCCGGGCCCGAGTCTGATTTCCTCAATGCGCGGGGCTGCACTCTGTCCGATATCATGATGAACGTTTCGGCGTTCATAGATGGGAGTACGTTTCTACACAACGCCACCATCCCGAGCTCGTATGCCATGATTGCCAACGAGTGCTCACCGTACTGTCTTTGGGAGCTGAAGTACCACGCGTCCACTGTGGAGGACAACGAGCTGCACATTGGGCTCAATCAGCTGGAGGATTGGGTCGACGAGGTGAGAGGCATAATCAAGGCCGAGGAGCAGGAAAGGCAGGAGCAGCTCGATAGAAGGTATGGGAAAGGCAAGGTTAGCCTCTGCCTGCCCCCGGGATTTTTCTGGGTTCGGTTTGGGAGGGGGAGTCAGAATTTGCTGGCTACTACGGCCGGTTTTGAGGAGCCCGTGCTGTACTTCATGACGACGTTCTCTGCTTCGGCTTACAATTCTTATCTTCCCACGAAGATCGATCACATCTTGGAGGTCATTGAGCAGGTGGGACTCTGCAAGTATGGAGCCCGGCCCCACTACGGGAAGAACTTCGATCGTTTGTTCTCGCATCCCAAGTGCCATGTGCGGGACAATTTTCCGACCGAGAATTTCCCCAAGATGCTGGAGCTGCAGAAGAAGCACGACCCCAACAAGGTTTTCGAGTCTGAGCTCGTGAATCGCATGGTGGAGAGACGGGGGCCTGTGTACGGGGACAAATGTGCACTTCGCCACGAGTGCTACTGCAAAGAGGATTCGCACTGTGCAGACGGCTTCAAGTGCCAACCTTCTGCTTCATACCCCGAGTTCAAAGTCTGCAAGGTCCAGTACCCACAGCAGAAGGAAGAGCAGCACTCTCAGCTGAAAGAAGAGCTTTAGGCTCCCTATTATAACCAAAATCATGGTCCTGCAAAGCTGGCTCTACATCGCATTTAAGTATACTTATACACAAGAAACAAAGCCCTCTTGGCAGAAGTGCTCTTATATATGGTTGACTGAAGGGAATTTAATGGTCTGATATGCTATCAGACCATTAAAATTTGCAGAGCCCTACAGCTTTGTACATGGAGTTACCCGAGTCACTCACCCGGAGCCGTGATCGACGAAGAAGAGCGAGGTGAAGGTCTCGTGAAACCTGGCCAATGCAGCTCATAACAAACATCGGCCAAAGAATACTCAGAGCCAGAACGGGAGATTCTGAAGCTTTTGTTACATGTAAAGTTTGCATCGAGTTTCACACAAGAAAGGATAGATAGGTTCCAAAATCTGTCTTGACAGCCGTCCATAATGCCTTCAAGTTGGAAAAACGTGAACCTTGTTGCTCGTAGTCCGATATTGGAATTTGATTGCAAACTTGTCTCCTCCGCGACACGATCTCAAGAGGACTCATACAAATTATTCCCTCTGATTTGTCGAATCCAAGTGGACGGACCTCTGATATTTTCAATGAATTGCGTCCTAGAAAACTTTTATGACAAACAGTGAGAAAAGGCCCTGTCCTAAACTTTTCTGTACAAGCGCCAGCTTTTTGTCAAGCTTTGGAATATGGATGCTGCCGACACAATGCCAGGCTTAATAATTGCATGCTACGTTCTCTTAGTAACTTCATCTCATTCATGTGGCACGAGTAGGCACAGAAGTTTCACTCATCGTAGGGGTTTCCTAGTTGTCGTGGCAACCTCTCACACATGCTAAAATTCTAACTTCCCAGTGTCGTAGTTCACTTCGGGCGTGTTGAGCGCGACCAGTACATACACTATCCTTTGAGATGATCTAAACACCACAAAAGAGTCCAGATTCCTAGCTTTGATTTACCATGGATCGTGATGTCCCCTTTATGAGCTCCCAATGTTTTACGATGGATCGTGATGTCCCCTTTTATGAGCTTCTAGTTTTTTTACTCTTGGGCCACCAATTTGAACATAGGTCTAAAGTCTACCTTGATAGACCTACAATTTCAGAACACTTTATATATATTCAATAGTGGTTCCAGAAATTCCTTGTACTACTAGGGCTCATCTACGCTCTTGATCTGGCAAGGGTGCATGCTCGTGAATCTTAGCTTGACCATGCATCAAGCTACTTTCTCTATATCGAGGAGACTCCGTCTTGGCTTGGTCCATCCATCTGCATCTTCATTACTCACATGTGAGTGTGGTATCACTTTAGATGCAGCATGTGTTCATATGACTCGCAGCTCATTCAGAGTACATAGGATAGCTACCCATGATCTCATTAGGGGTGTGGTGTTTGTTGTGGCACGAGAAGGTGGATACCTCACATGGAATGAGTGTTGGCATGCCTTGTAGTTGACTAGGGTTAGGGCGGACCTATACTTGGTTCGGGAGGAATAAATTACTATGGCAGACGTGGTGGTTACCTATCCTACTCGTGACACAGTTTTAGAGGGGTGATCACCCATCTTTTAAGATGGATGACGAGTAGAGTGGTGTCACATGAATATTTCTTTTCTCTGAGAACGCATGAGCGCTTGGCTGTAGAAGAACTCTCCTTGCCCTTGTGTGAGGGCTATGAAAGTATTTCTACAGTCATGCGCTCTCTTTCTCTTTTTCACCACTCCACATCTGAATTCATTGCAACCGGTAAACTCTAGAAGAAGAAGATTATGGTATTCAGCAATTGTGACTTTAACTCTTTCCCAAACTTCACAGATAATTGCTCTACAACTTTCTTGTACTCTCGGGAAATTTTCGTATGTTTCTCTATCTCTCGGCACAACTGTCGGATTATACACTAAATCACAAGATGATATGCAGATCCTTGTGTACTAAAACTATCACAAATCTCAATGCTTCACTCCAATTGACCTTAAATTTCATGATAAAATCACTCATCATCCAAGCTTCAACTTTGTAAATTTTATTGATCAAACCTTTTGATAGCAAAAGTTATGATTGTCATACTAACTGAGTGACAGTCATTGCAATACTACAACTCAGACTGTATACACAAATTTTAAACTATCACTCTGAACTCAAAACTCATCAAATCAAATTGAAATTTCCATCTAAACATAAATCCGAGTTGTAAGTTACATCTCTATTGAATCTAATCTGTCAAAACCCCCTAAAACATCCAAACATTCTATATGGTCTGAATTTCTCTCTCCTATTTCAAATCATAACAATAGAGTGACAATCTACTCAATTGCCCCATTCTTAAGTCCACATCGTAGCTCTTCCCTTCATCTCCCCAACCATGTCCTCCAATCTCAAAATCTCCCCTTCGAAGGCTTCCAAAACTCCTCAAAACCCCGAAGATTTTGACCAAGTCTTCTCATTGGTCTAAATTCCAATACCAATAAAAATAAAGAGTGACATTTTGACCTCTGGTGGGGCCAAATTAGCAACATACTAACTTAGAGCTTTACAACTATCCTTAACACACTACTTAGCTATCATATAAACAATATGAGTTGTCACTAATAAAGAGTCAAAATAACAACTTGAAACCGGCTAAGTATGAACGGAACAACAAAATGGATTGGGGAGTTTACAACTTGAGAATAATGTAACACTAGAAAAGTGAAGAGAGACCACTCGAATAGCTCAAGAAATTCTGAAGTTGAGAGATACCTCAATGATTTCTCTTTCTCCATATATAGTACTCAAAAAGATACAATCTAGATAAGGTTATACAACCACCATCCATTCAATTTCTCGTGGATCAATGATGTGATAGCCATCACTATGAGCACACGGATTGCTAACGTGGCATCTTTAGATACTTCACTAAGAGTCAACTCAAGACTATTTATCTCCTCCTTGCGTAACCTCTATTTTAGTCCTCACTAACTAAAGATAGTTACAAATCTCCCTCCTTTTAAGATGCAACGTCTTCGTTGTGCCCACATTCAAACTCTTGAACAATGAAAGGTGCATTGGCTAAATTCTTCACCGGTTCCCAAGTTGATTCATATGATGGATATCACTTCCATTGAACCAAATACTCATTTCTGCAAATACCCATTCTTTTTTTATCATAGATCCATATTGGATTTCCTTCATCGTTTTTTTACGTGTCTTTCAGGACCTAAAAGCATGGTGGAAGCAACAAATGATCGCCCTGTTATCATTCTGAATCCCATACTAAAGGTCTGAATGCTCACTTTCCTCATCTTACTTGGATATTTATGACCCCGAATCCGTTTTTTGAGAATCTTGTCAACCTCAAATTCTGCATGATCTTCTACCATAGTAGATAAAGGAGGATGGGTTGATAGATTTATGAACTGCTTGGGACGTGGTACATATTTTTGCAATTGTGACTTATGAAATACAGGATGTATTTCCATATGCAACGGGAGTTCTAACTTGTAAGACACCTCGTCAACAAGTTTCATCACCACAAAAGGACTGATGAATTGAGGGTTAAATTTTGGTGTTCTTACAAGTGACAAATTGGTCGTGGAAAACCAAACTTGATCTTCATCTTGAAAATTCACCTCTTGCGATGAGCATATGCTTATTGTTTTTGTCGATTTTGAGCAATTACCAACTTATTCTTTGCTTGATGCAGTCCTTTGTGTATGTGCTCCACAAAATCATTGATTGCCGCAACTTTGGTTGAAAACTTCTGCCCTTTAGGAATTCTCAACAAACTCGAAGGTGTCAAAGGATGAGCACCATACATCACATAAAATGGAGACACTTTTGTGTATGCATTAACAGAATTGTTATATACAAATTCCACTAGAGTCAAAAGAGCCTCGCTGTTTGACCATCAATGTGAGGATGATAGGCGGTAGACATTGCTAGCTTTGTTTTGAATAAACCAAACAAGATTTTTCAAAATAAACTAGTAAAATAAGTTCCTCTATATGTGATTAAGACTTTACTTAATCCGTGATTCACAAAAACCATGTCTAGATACAAATGAGCAAGTTGTGGTGTCGTCATTATCTTTGTGATAGGTCGGATGTGTATCATCTTACTCAATTTATCCACAAAAATCACTACTGAATCATGTCCTAAAGAGGTTTTTGGTAACTCACATACTAGATCCATAGTAACATGTTCCCGTCGTTATTAGAGAATGGGAAGGGGTTGTAATAAACCTGCCGATTTTTTATTCCCACCTTATTTTGTTGATATGCGGCACAACTTCAAACATATACCTCCATATCTTCCAACATCCTTGGCCAATAGTACATTCGTTGTATGTTCTCCAAAGTCTTTTCAGCTCCCACGTGCCCCGCAATGACTGAATCGTGGCTTTTCGACAATACCATTGTACGAAAATCTGGATCTTGTGGGATCTATATACGCTGCTCCTAAAATGCTAGACCTCAAATCTTCATTTCCGTCTTTTCTTGAAGTGCTTTCATGATCTCCTCATCCTCCTTTGTTGCAGCCATCATTTGAGACTATCAATCAACTTGGATTTTCACCTCTGTGATGTTGTTGATGCATGGCATTCATGTGAGAATATCTGCAAGTTGTTTCTTGCCCTCCATATACACTATCTTCATGTTGAACTATTGACATCATTTTGCCCATCGAATTTATCGTTTGGATAAATCTTTCTGAGTTTCCAAATACACCAATGATTTGTGGTTGGTTTCTACCACAAACTTTTTAACTCCCAAGTAGTGCTTCCAATGTTTGGTGGCTAGAACAATGGCTAACTCCTCTCGTTCAATTGTGTGATAGTTTTGTTCAACTCTCACCAAATTTCAGGAGAAAAAGTCAATCAGATGCCAACCATCCTCCCATTCTTGTTGAAGAATTCTACCCACTATTGTACATGATGCATCAACAGCCAACTTGATTGATCGATTTGGATCATACCATTTGAGAATAGGTGCATGCAAGAGAGCATCATTTAATGCTTGAAAGTCCAACTCTTGTGTGGTTTTCCATCTCCATTTTTGATCATTTCCTAGCATAGATGTTAAGACTTGGACAATGTGTGTAAAAGCTTTAACAAATCTGATAAAATCTAAAAAACTCTTTAGCTGACTTTAATCCTCTATTGCTATCCATTTCTGTATGGCTTCTATCTTCTCACTCATATATATTTAACTCGTTAATTTTGGATTATGAAATATATAAATTCTTATATTTAATTTAAATTATATTAAAATATATAGGTCAAGTAAAAAATTGAATACATATATTGGAGAGTATATTCATAATTATAATAATATAAGACTAAAAAGATTTAGAACAATTTCAAATTATAAAAATTAATTTTAATCTCAGGTATGTCTAATGTGTATACCGATGAGATTTATAACTTCAAATCATGCATCTACATCAAAAAATATGATCAATTTTGTATTGAAATAATTTATTTTTTTAAACAAATCATGAGATTAAAATATCATAGTGCAAGATTAAAAATATATAGTAGTGTGTCTGAAAGTTGAGAGGACATTCTCTACTCTTAAATTTTCCAAAATTGGGAGAATAAAAAAGTGAGGAGGTTGTTTAGAAAATTTTATCACAAAAGAGAAAGATTCGTCAAGTAGTTCTTTGAGAGAACTAGTCAAGAACTTGAATTTATGGTGAGATGAAAATATTAAGCTTGGATAACACATGTGATGTTGATGGATTTAGGCTTCAAATGTATTCTTAAAAGAGAAAAATAGATATGAATAAAACCTTCATATAAATTGATGAAACTAAGTAAAGTATCACTAATAAATATTTAGTTGATGGATTAACCTCACCTCATTTGGCTGATCATGAGTTGAATCATGTGAAATTCTTATGCTTATGCTGTTGTTGAAGTTTTGAATTATGTTTAAATCATATCTTGGGAGTTTTATGTTAAAAATTTTGGAGTTTGAAAGTGGTTATGTTGATGGATTTTTCTCTCTTTTGTGTAACATCTTGATGGTTACTAATGTTGTAGACAGCTCATTCTAAATATTTGATCACATGAGACTTTATTCTTGTCTTAGGGGTGTTACTATTAAGGAAAGTTTATCTCATGCTAAGCATGCATGGCTGTAAAGAATGTGGTGAAATTGAGAAGCAATGATAAGGCATGTAACATGTATTTAGTGAACAAGAGATTTAAAATTGTTTACATGTAGAAGTTCATATCTTTTAGTGACATAATCATTTTGCAAATGTTGATGGGATGCATCTATGTGACAATATCGGTTGATCCGATTCTTCACTTTCTCTAAAAAAAATTGTTTAACACAATAAAAAATTGAGATCATGCATTTCTTGTTTTGTGCAAATCAATACTTTGTCTTGGATCATCGTAGCAAAGACAGTGGGATCGGTTTGTCACCACATCATGATATTGCAATGTCTACTTCCACTACTGATAACATGTGTCATCAAACCACATCCAAATATCAATCAAAATATTTGGCCTGATAATGAATATAAGAAATGATCTTCATTTATTTTCCATGCATTTTAAAACATTCAATCGTGAAAATAATTTCTTCTTGTTGGTTAATTGCAGAGGCAGTGCGGAAAAGATCCTTTTCTTGTTGGAACTCATTGACGTTAATCAACACTAGCCTTTAATCAAGTCCCCTCAGAATAGTGTGTGTGTGTGTGTGTCGGCCTTTTTATTTTGTCTCGGCAAAGAGCGTCCTCTTCATTTTGATAATCGAATACTAAGTATTTTGTCTCATTTTAAAGCCAAAGGTTTGATACTATGTTCAACTTGTGCTTTGTGCAAAAGAGTACAAACAATAATTCGAGTGAAAGTTGTGCTATATCAATCGATACAGTCGAATTCAATGAGCTTAGCCAGCTGGATAATTATCCCTAGACTAGAGATCAAACAGGGCGTACAAATGAGTTGTGATCCCATACCTCAATAGTAGGTCTCGGTAATCTAGCTAGCCGCTCTATTTATATAACTCCAATAACGATGAATGTAGGGCTAAAGTTTTAGATCAATCTAGCGATTGCCTTGGTGACACTGTGATTACTTGATGAGAGTTCCAAATTTCAAGAATTCTTGCTATTGAGATTAATGAAGTATATAGAGAATAGAAGGTTACAAAACAAATCCATTACGATGCATATCAGTTACATAAAAATGTTTTAGATCATGAAGGAGTTTTATCCTCAATATTTTTTCTTAGAATATTTACGACGTTGTACTTTTGTATAAGATTTGTTCATATTTTTTGTTTCAATTAAATTTAAGTGGTTCATTTTCTCATCAATTTGCGCCATGAAAAATGAAAAAAAAATTTGATCAGATGTTCCAAAATTGCCCAGCAATAATTTTCCATTAAGGTATGTATGAAAAATATCTTTCATTATTTACAAACAACTCTTCAAATTTTCTATTTTTCATATATAAGGTTATTTTGAGTGCTGAAATCTGTTCCTCAATTTACCGCATAAAATTTGTATAGCCTAAAAGGTTTAACTATATAAACTATAGGGCATCGGACCCACAATTTTCCAAAATGGAATGATTACGTTATAAGTTTTAAGGGGCTATGAAACCTCTACTCCAACTATGACAGGTTCCTGGATGGTTGGACCAAGGTTGTATGGAAATGACACATCTCCAGAACTTTTATTACGAGACTGTTGTACACACCCAAAGAAAACTTGACATGTAAACTTGAAAATCTTCATCACAGCTAGAATTTGATTATAATGGGATTTCACCAGAGCATACCTCTATATAATAATACATATTAACGATTGCTTCAATCAACATGTACAAACTGGACCCCTAGCTAGTATACTCAGCGAGCCTCCTAGTTTGCAAAATTCTGAAGTAAACTACTACAGATTTACAACTATAATTCGGTTTCCAGCTTTTACTTCGTAAGCTGAACCGGTAGACGAACAAAAGAATCAACATGTAACATGCCCAATTTTCATTCAATGCTGTTCACCTCTTGCACAATGTCACGTACCGCCAAAGGTTCCAATCCTTCTGCGATGGTGTCCGCAACGTAGAGATTGAATATACCCATGACTCCCGTTCGGCCCATAACGCTGCTGTAATTAGACTCCACGCGCAGCTTTTCCATTGCTCGAATCTTGACGCTTCCAGGCTTGGGGTAACAAGTGCCCATGCCTGTCACGAAGCCTGCTTCGTCGCCTGCTACATTTCCTTGTCCGTATTCGGGTAAAGATTCACATATTGTCTCACCAGCCTGGAATGATGATATGTTAACAGGTTAAGCAAATAGATCGCATTTCGTCGCTAACAACTTTTCCTCACTGAAAAAAAATTCCTCAAAGTTGACAACGTTCAAACTTGTTGTCTTGAAAAATGAATGAAAGCTGGCTAAATCTGGTCATGTTTCACTATGCTCATTGATTAGGTTGACAATCGTCTTAAAGTTGTTCTCTTTTTCCAAATGAGTTTGCCATTTCAAACTGGTACGTGGCCTCCGTTGGTGTTGACACAAGGAAAGACATACCTCGTTGACGAGTCTCGCGCCTAGAGCTCCAGCATGTTGGTGAGAAAAAGCGAGTATGAGATCTCCTCCCTTAGGAATCCCTTCCACTGAGTGAACAGAGTGGATGCACTTCTCATGTGCTGTCCCGTCCGTGCACTTGGGAACGTCATACTCGACCTGTCATTACATGAAATGATCTCAGTAAAAAGATATATATTCTAAATCTGATATCTCGGGAAAACGGGAGCCATGGAACCGGACCTGGAAACAAAGAGAAGAATACCCTGGGCGGAGCTACTTCTTGATGCTAAACGCAAGCCATGTCATTTCAGTGAGGTCAGATTGACGAGCTTCAGTTGCAATATGTTTCCATGGATGTGCATGTCTAAGAATTATCAAGGACGATCCAGAAGCATCGAATACATTTGTCGCCACAGGACCTCATGGATAGAGGTTCAGGACAATTCGAGTGGAAATTTGTAGAAACTAACCTTGCAGTCAGGTCTGTCATAAATTGAAGCACGCTTATCAGTCGCGTCCATAAGGTATGTGCGGAGTGGCCTAACGGACTTCTCGTAGTCGACCCAGCTGACTGTATACTTCATCTGTGCTCTTCTGGGCTTGGCCGAGACTCCCGGTTTCTGTGTACAGCTCGTCAAATCATAACAACATTTGATACCACCTTTGTAGTCATCAGGCAGTGGGTGACCGTATTGATCTATGGTGACGTTGTACAACTCGCACGAGCATTCAAAACAGCGCCTGGTGTCCGCAACGCCTCTCAGATCAATTGAGTGCAAGTTTAGATACCATGCCTCCTCGTAACCTTCATCATAGTCTAACTTGTCTCCAACTACAATTCCATACGGAGCAGGAATGGATAGGTTTGTATGTCTGCTCTCTGCCCCGGCTCCAAATACTGAATTGCTTTTGGGTTGATCGTCTTCCTGACATACTCCTTCGAATTTGAGCGGTCCCTGGAGAGGCTGGGATTCAGATCTGAAGGCCATGCGTTCAATATGACTATGCAAATAGTGGTAGGCGTATCTTTCTGGTGAAGGTGGCGGCGCAAGAGGAGCTGAGCTGAGAAGGTCCTTGAAGCCTTTCTTCACACCAGCTTTTAGCATTACCCAGTGATGTAAGTACAGCTCCGACAAGGGAATTGGTTCACCTGTGTCCGCATCAACCATTTCGGAAGTGAAGCTGCGAATTGCCACATGACCCTCGGGAAATTCGACATTGTAAAAACGATCGAACACGTTGCCAGGTGAAGTCTCGAATGCAGGAGAGAAGAAGGTCTTGCGGTATACCTTCTCTCCACCTTCCACTTCCGAAATTGCTCCAGCACAGCACACCAGCAGAGCAACGACTAACGTCGCTCGCTCCCGTCTCCTTTGCATGCTCCACATACTGCACGACCCACAGTGCGATTCCGGTCACAGAGAGAGAGAGAGATAAACGTCCCGATTCCAAGTTTCCCCGTTAAGCCTCAATAGCCAAATCTGCTTCTGTTTATACCATAGCGTCCGATTTCGACCTGAATCCTACAAGAATTTCATTACTAAAGATGAACCATCAGGTTAATCATTGTTTCTGAAATCAGAAGGAAACTTGCTTTCCAAGCTTCATGCGACACAATGATACAAGAATTTGTCAAACCCGAAATCAAAAGTCTACTTCTTCCATGTCCGTCATGATTGGGTACGCTCATTAGTTTCCAGTAACTGATTCTTCTTTGGAGTTATAACGAGCTATCACTTTGGTGAGATATAACCAACGTAGTATCAATTTCTTTATTATATAAGTGATGATTTTTAGGATCTCCATCAGTAACGTGTAGCATTGTGAAATATGTCATATTTCACATTGTGATGCTATTGGGGCCTAGCCCCACCCTACCCCCTTCGTTCCATCCACTTGATAGGTCTTCCCATCCTTTTTCTATCTTACTCCTCCTCTCTCAATACTTTGATGAAGTTGTAGAAGGAAGTCAAATTACTAAACGAACGATGTCTTCCATTCACACATTTCCTTCTTCATAGGTGTCATAGTACGATATGACACCTTTGATACTTTGTGTCTTGATCCAACAAAAATGACATTGTGGTAACATACCCATGAGTCTGTATGAGTGTTTGACTGTAGACACAAAAAATTATTGCTTAGGTTTTCACTGTTGGGCAGCACTTATGGAAACAAGTATGAAACTTTTAGTTCCTTTCACCTGTTTTACTTGCGATTGTGATATTTTCCTAAAGGGAAAGGAGAAAAATCCCGCGACATGTGGAATAAAAAGGTAAAGAAACAACTGAAACGAAAAATAATATCATGTAAGATATACATAATGTCCCCAACAATGACGTTCACAGAATGACTAAGCTAGTGAAAAATGAAACCGGGAGACACATGGAATAAAAAGTGAGATTCAACCACATCCAAAAAGGTACAAAGCAATCAAGAAAAGAACTAACCTAGAGTCAAAAGAAAAGGAGAGAGCTAATCTCTCCCTTGATAAATCACTATGTCTCCAACATTGACTCTAATGCCTCCTAAATAGAGATCCTCAGTATGGATGATAACATGAGGTATAAAACAAACGTCACTAATTAAAACTATCTTTCTCTTCAAGGCATAGGCTAAAGCATGATGTAATCCAATACAAATAATCTTTCTCAAATATTGCATACAATAAAATAACGATAAATGTGCATCAATATCCAAGGCAAGTAGAATGAAGATATGTCCCTCACATACTCCTCAATACTTGCAGATCTTAGCAGCAATGCTAATCTTCACGTAAGATGATAATTATAGCAATAATGTGTCAAGTCATATCAGTAAACACAACATCAACAACTCAGTACTCCATAGACATGTAGATGTCACCACGTACATTTGTCCCTTATGTGAGGGTGTACCATAACTATTTCCACATCCCATGACCACTCTTTCAAGTCATGGGTTAAATGGCATTGCAAAATGACAACTTGTGTAACAATCCTCTTAATTTTGAAAGGATAGTGTGCCAAATGAGTCTCCGGTGCATCTAGATCTCAACCACACTCGCATGTGAGCATGCTAGAGGCTAAAGGTTGGATCAAACCCAATCAAATGTGCATTGCTATGATAAATATGGAATGTGAAAAATAGAAAGATCGGATAGAAGGTCATACAATCAACCATAAGTTTGCACCCTTGCCAAAACAAGATCAGATGTGGGCTCTAGATGCCACAAAGAGAGAATCGTCATGAATAATCAATGAAAATATAGTCTCATGGTATGATTTCATGAGTGACGCTTGTAATTTGAATGCAACAATAACTACTAGCACTATTGTGCACATACATATCGCAACACAACATACATTGTTATCACATCAAATATCACTATATATAGATCGTCATACATCAACACAAATGTATCACAATAAATTTTTTTTACTCTCAAAACGTCCTCAAGGATATTCCACTAATAATCATAGCATAAAAGAGAGATTACAGTCAAGCCGAATCCACTTTGTGTTTCAAAGACTCTAGGTTCCCACATTAGTTACATCGATCATAGTCACACTCTCAAAGGCTTAACTTCAAAAACTACATCCCAAGGAGCCTTACTTTGAACTCTACCCCTTGAGCCATATGTCTTCTAACGGCGATTGGCCCTAAAAAAAAGTTCCAGCTCGAATGGCACTAACTACACTATTGGCTCTAACTGGTGTATATGTTCATGCATGCATGCACCTACCTAACTAGGGATGCCGTTACGTAAGTCATGACATCTATCATGCACATACATATTGTAACACAATATTCATTTCTGTCACATCAAACATCATAATACATAGATCGTCATACACCAACACAAGTATACCACAATTGTCCCCCTAACTGGCGGTTATTTCCCTCTAACACCAAGTAGCCATCTAGTCCATTAACATGATATATCCTTTGTGGGGCTAAGACCAGGAAACGTGACGCTACAATGTTCCATCGTTAGTCACATGTTTGCAATTCATACCATGTAACACTCAAATCAGCTTGTCCGCTAATCACATCAAGAACATCTCCACCGTCCACTATGCACCACATTGAGAGGAGGTGTCAAACATGATATATGTCATCCTCTCGAATAAGAATCACAAATCAACATACTAGTTGCTCAACCACTTGATCCACATAACATATATCTCACGCATCTTTGCACAAATTCCAGGCTTGAATCTATAATATCATCAATGTTTGGAAGGTGACATGAAGCACAAGAATGCACATGATCCTTCCAAATCACACCATCACAAGCCTCTAATTTTAAAATTGCAGAAGTTAAAATCTCACGTACTCGTAAAATCATGTGATAAGCAGAAATATCTAATGTGGTCGATGTATTTTGTTGCAAGTAAACGTAAATACCAACATGAAATCTGCAAATTGAAGATCGATATCCACCTCCTTGAATGATAGCATAACGCAAAGTATCTATATGCTAAGAAATAGTCATATTTTCATATGTCATGAGCATTACCCTACGAAAGAGTTTTGCCCTTTGAAAACACATCCTAATCCAACTGTCAAGGTTATCCAAGTCCAAAATTTCAGTTGAATCTCAAAGAATGACGCTAGAGATGTTTGCTAAATCGATAACCCGTGACCAACCATGGTAGCTAGATGTCCCAATCTCCCATATAACCTTTCTCTAAGCCAAATTTTCTTAGTCTTCTCTTCAACGTCTGAACAACTCTCTATGTTAGACTATCAACCTTAGGATGATCTCTTGAGGTGGTCCAATCATAATCTTTATGCACCTTTTCCACATTGGTCTTTACTTTTTGTAAAGTGAAGAGGAAATGGATAACACACCAAACATGATGTATCACGAACCGTTCTAGACGGATTCATGAGGAGAAGTAAACCTATAGCTAGCACGAAGAGAACGATAAGGACATATGGTACTACATCAAGTATTTTCTCCCACATGCACAATCACAACCCCTTGACACCCACCTCACATGAGGAAATGTTAACTATCAAACCCTTAAAATCCAAAAATATTCATAACTTTCTATTCTGATCTCTATAATTTTTCACCTAAGTTTCAATAAAACCAATATATGAAAATGAAAAGAATTGAATAAAAAAAACCTAAACCATATGTTTGATTTGAGAAAAATCACAAATATATCTCTCCATGTTTAATTAAGGTACCAATAGAACTCAAATTAAAAAGCAAAGAAGATTTTCTATTCAATCTCAACTTTCATTCTAAACTAATCTCATACTCCTAACCTACTCTACACTCTCCCCATCATCCTAAGAAGATGAAATCGAAGCGACAGTAATCAGCGTGCCAAGAGAGAAAGTACCTCAGAAGGATGGTCTAAACTAGAAGGTTTTGTCCAAGGGGTGGGAGGTGATGGCGCCTACATGTGTCACTATGCACTCCACTTTGGAGAAAAAACAAATGCTTTCAAAAAAATGGGAATCATCAACCTCTCTCCCTCAAAAATTGAAGACGTGTAACCCTTATGACAATTGGACACAAGTTAGTCATAAAAATAAGGGCTAACGGACTCAAACCTCTAATGTCGGGAATAATATATCTATATATAATATAGACAGGGTTTGTACAAGGTGGATCTCTCTCCAATAACGTTTATCATTGAGATTGGGGATAAAAATGCCCGAGAAAGTAGAATAACAAAAGGGATGGGAAGACCCCATCAAATCGTACAAGGATGGAACCAAACCGGTAACTTGGGGCTAGGCCCCAACAATATCACACTGGGAAATATGTCCTACAGCACCTAAAATATCTGAACTATCCAAGTCAAAAGGTCTACAAACAACAGGAGCATCCGAAGAAGCATCACCTAACGTGATTGCTCTCCTAATCCTAGATTGGGGCATAATTGGGCTTTTGAATCCAAGGAAGAAGCTTTTGGATTTTATTGAAATTTCATAAAGCATTTGACATGATCAGTCAAGACTTCAACTGGGCTATCATGCAAGCATTTGGATTCTCCTTGGGAGGTTGTGAACTTTGCTACTCCAACAGCTACTCGTAGAAACAGGTCAACAGCACACACAGCTAAAAAATTCCTCTACGGCAAAGAGTGCCCTCTTGCCATTACTATTTGTTATGGCTACACAGTCAATAATATGAATGCTCCGCCAAGCAAAAGTGGAGGGGGGAAAAAATTGCACACCAATACTACAGATCGTTACTCCATTCATTCTTTGCTACCAATCTATAGCTTCGCACAAGAAACTTGTTTCAAGGATACTTGCTGAAAGAGTATACCAATACTCTTTTTTTTATACACTTTTTAAAGGTTTAATGAGATCAATTAAAAAGTTTTATGTTATATATAATAATGAATTATTTTTATATTTTTATTTCAATCAAATATATCATTCAAATCAATAATAAAATGTATAACATTTTTGTTATTTTTTATTTTTAATATAATATTATTCTGATTCTATCTTGAATTTTGACTCAAATTTCATCATAAAATTCAAGTATGTAAAATTCAAAATCATAATTCATTGAATTATTATTTACATTTGAAAGAAAAAAATAATTTTAAAAATGAGAAATTTTAAATTTTTAAAATTTTAGCTTTTGAACTTATTCCATAAAATATATTCTAAGAAAAATTTCATTGATACATAATATTTTTACTTTCAACAAAAAATTGATCATAAGAAATAATTTTAAAACGGAAAAATATTCATAATTTTTTTATAATTTTTTATAAATTATGAAATTATTTCAATATATATAAAAATAACATTGAAATTTATATCTCAAATAATACATTAAAAACTGAAATTTAATATAATTCAGATAAAATATAACTGTTCAAAATAAATTTAATAAATTCAATCAAAGTGAATTATGATCTACTTCACTATATCAAAGTGCATTATAGTTATTTCAAAACCGTTAAACATCAAATCTTCTTCAAATCTAAAAATTATTATTTAAATTTTATTTTATACTTCATCTGATATAATACACTAGTAATATTTTTTGCAGTAAATTTTACAAATGTAAGCTAAACAAATAATATAATAAATATAAAAATTATTTCAAATTTAGCTGGAGTTTTTATAAAAATATAACTTCTCAAGTCAAATATAATTATAAGATTAAATATGATAAGATACAACTATATATAATAATAAGATCTTCAACATTCCATTCTTAACATTCAAATCAAATATCGTTATAAATTCTTCAATAATATATTCCACAAAAATATAAATTAATAAGAAAAATATAATTGTATTCATTTGATGAGCATCTAAAGATTGATTTAAATTCTCAACTTTAAAAAAAATTTGCAGATTTTTTTATTAAAAATTTTAATCATATTAATAAATAATAATTAATCAAAATAATTAAAATTTATTCCCATGAATTATTGAAATTTCAAAACTAATATATATATTATCCTTTAAGTTTAGCACGATAACATTAAAAATTATAAGTTAATACAAAATCTTTAAAATATAAATAAAAAAACTTAATTTTAATAGATATCGTATTTTTTATTTATCAATTTACTTTTAATTTTTTTATAATAAAAAATTTCCTGAATATTTAAATAAAATTAAGCGGATTAAAATATCAAATATGGATTATTATTATTATTATTATTATTATATTTTCAATTTTTATATTTTTATTTTCATTACAAAATTTTATATATATATATATATATATTAAATAATTATTTTATTTTATTTTAATACAATCAAACAAATCACACAGAGTTTAAAAATAATGATTTAGAATAAAATATTATTATGTGTTAAAAAAATTACACATTTTTATTTTCTTAGCTTTTTTAACAAAATTTAACATATGCATAAGAGATATAAAGATACATATAAGTTTACTATGAAGCTATTTGATGTAAAATTAAAAAAGTTGGAGAAATGATACATTTTGAAACATATGAATACTTGAAAAAGTAAACAATTATAAAGGTGTTAAAAAGGCTAGAGATCATAACATATCTATGTGACATTCCGGCAAAAAAGATGAGACTAGTATCATAGCTAATTGAAACTATGTACAACAATTATATCAACATCCTCACTCAAGTTGTAACTCTATGAAACTTGATATAGATCTATTCAATGTTACTGACTAAATCATGTACATCTAGCATGAGTCTAAAATAATCAAATTTGTTCTTAGACAAGGTATGTGTAAACATCTCATCAATTTGATCTTCAATGTTTATATGTCTGAAATTTATCTGACCTGCAATGACTTTATCACAAATAAAGTGATAGTTGTAGGAGCATAATGAGATTTTAGATAGGTTTTTTTGTTTTTTTCTTGATTTTGTTAGTTTTTAGAGTAAACTAGATCGCTTCAAAGAGTAATAGAGGTGGATTAGTGTGAAGTGTTGGATATGAGTTTAAATGTTTAATAAATAAAGGTTTTTTTTGCAAGAACCAAGAACAAGCCATTGGAAAGTTTGGATCTAGAAATGGACGTGTGTGGAAGGCGTCTTTGACAGTGGAAAAGGACAAATAATGTCAGAAGTGTTAGGAGTTAACTCAGGTCTTGAGTAACTCTAGTTAGTTTGACTATATTTAGTTAGACTAGGGCTAGGGCTGGTACTAGTATATAAGAGGGCTGGCAGGAGCTCTCTGTAACACAAATTAGGGTTATTTAGTAAAATGACTCTGTGTGTTCCGTGGACGTAGCCTCAGTGAGGTGAACTACGTATTTCATGTCTCGTCTCTTGATTGCATGAGTGTTTCTCTTTGTATTCATAATTCGGACCAACAATTGGTATCAGAGCGATTGGGTTGGGTCGTCATGTTGAGCGATTTGATCGAATGCAAATGAGGAATTTGACAGCAAAGGAGTTCAGAGTCGAGGAGGCGGGCTCCGCAACATGAATTCAGACAGTGTGCTTGTAGGTGTGCGGACATCGGCAATGGATGGATATGTTGTGGGTTTCGGACCAGGGATGCACTGCGTTTTGAGCGAGTTGGATTGAGACAGGGAACGATAGAAGAGGAGAATGACAGGTTTGGGAAGGCCTAGTCCAAACATGTTGTTTATTCATCGACAGCTAAAGAAAACGAGAGATAGCAGCGGATGAGTATATTCCAGCACATGCTTGTGATCGACTCATGCAATTTGGAGAGATCAAAGAAGGACCATCGTTGTACACAGAGGGGAGGGATTTGGACTTGAGCTGATTCACCTCACTGACAACGAGCGAGAGAAGGAAGGCAAAACCAAAAACCTGAAATCTGGAGCTATGGACTGAAGTGGATTGGGACTGATCCAGTACGGTTGCTCGTCAAGGAGTTTGGATTCCAACTTCTGTACAGGAGGAAAATTGAGAATTTCCGTTCTGAATTCTCTCCGATCTTTTTGGACTGCTTGATTCAGATGTTTATTTGTGTCATTCGATCATCACGATCGCCGAGAAATTTGCAACGAGCTCACATCGCTCAACAGCTTATGCTTTGGGGTCGTCGGTGGAATTTTTTGACACCTCGACTAGCTTCAAATTGATGATGATGTGTGTGCTCAGACCTGGTTGCGATTCTTGAATCCAATTCAGTGAAAGTATTTGGATTCTGGTGCAGCGCCACGCGGATTGCTTGTTGTGGAAGGAATTTGGTTTCTGTTGGAAGATTGTAAGAACCCGACTCAAGAGACTGAAGGCATGAGGAAGGTTTGCTGATGACGGGGCCAAAGTACGGAGAATAATTTGGAGCTTGCGAGAAGAAAGAAAGAGGAGATCTTCCGAGAGCAGAGTGTTCAGTGCTCGTGAAGAGCAGAGTTCGGAGTTTTGAACCTTCTTGGGATTCGGTTTGATCTGTGACAGATTTTGTGGGAATGATCCTTTCCGTGAGCCGGAAAGAAGTGCATGGACTAGAAAAGTAGTTTTTTCATGAAGGTGACTAGTTATGTAGTTTATTCTTGTGGTCGGCTGGTTGGCGAAGAGCTGAGGACTGTGAGAGTGTTTTCCTATTGAGTTATCGCTGCATTTGATGCGTTTTAGGTTCTAGACAGGGTGCACGTGGAGGTGCTGAATTCCTACCACCAGTATCTCAAGGTGCATAGTGAGCTCAAGCAAGAGAAGATCATGCGCGAAGACTGATTGCGCAGGCCGGGAAAGATAGGAGAAATTGTGTGCTGAAGAGTAGCATGAACACCTGTAATTGTTGAATAGAGTTGCCCCAATACTTTTCAAACAAAACCGATGTCCCTCAAGAGGTCATATTGAGCCTGATAGACATGTCTAACAGACGTTCAACCCCGAGAGATAGGATTGAGAAGTTCCGGTTCTCATAAATTGAGGGACATTGTAGGATCAGGAATGATCCCATCTAAGAAAGTGAGAGAGCTTTGCAAGTGGAAAGAAAAACCTGGGTTTGTCACAGAAGAAGAACCTAGAACAAATGTGTCTCGCTGAGATTGTCCACTGTCAGGCTAGTAATCCTTCTTAGAGAGTTGCTGCCAACGATATTTTTGTGGAGCGACTCCTATTCAATCTTTGTTGGAGAGAGAGAGAGAGAGAGGAGGAAATGCTATAAGACAACAATTAGCAACTCCTAGCAGTAGTATCTCATGTGGTTCAAGGATTTTTATTGAGGGTAAATTGTTCAATTTTCTTCATATGAGTGGAAAAGAAGCAATCTTGGAGGTTTCATTGGACTGAACGTCACAAGGAACGAGCTCAAAGGCTAGACGGAGCGAGATGGCAGTCATGAAGACAGGAGGAGCCGGATTTGACATTGTCAAATATGATGGGCGTGGTGACTATCTTCTATGGGAGAGGCAAGTCAAAGGCAAGTTGAAGGCTTCCGGTTTGGGCAAGTCATTGAGGCCTAAACCCTCTACATTTGATGATGAAGACTGGAAGGACCTTCAGGAGCAAGCAGTGAGTATTGTTATACTCCATCTACAACCTTCAGTTCTGAAACAAGTAGATGAGTATGACAATTGTACGTTGTTGTTTGAGGCTCTTCAACGACGGTTTCATCGCAAAGAGTTGTCAAACAGGTTTTACACCTCCTTGAAGCTGATGAGCTTCAAGATGAAAGATACAGGTACGAAGATCCAAGATCACATTGATGCCTTTGGTGATCTTGTTATTGATCTTCGAATGCAGGAGAGGGGATAACTGATGAGAGGAAGGCCCTTCATCTGTTAAGTTCATTACCTGCATCATATCAATCATTGTCACGAGTGTTGTTACATCGTGATAGACAAACGATCACTTACAATGAGGTTGTAAGTGCTCTCCTGACTGATGACCTACAGCAGAAGATGATGATCTCTACTCCATCCTCTTCATCTGTACGGCACTGAATGTGACCCGTGGACGGTCACTATCAAGGATTGAGAAGGATGGGAAGAAGTTTGGATCTAGAGGTAGATCCATGTCTAGGGGTAAATCCCAAGACAGAAAGACGGTGGTCTGTTGGAAATGTGGCAAGAGTGGTCACTTTAAGAAGGACTGTCGTGTGAAGACCAAGGCTACTGATCCTCCTTTGGCCAATGTGGCTCAAGATTTTGATGAGGATGACTTGCTCGAAGATGGACTATGAAGCCAGAGGTATGCCCTATGCAACTCACCAAAGGGCGTTGGTGATGTATGGATTATGGATAGTCCTTGTTCTTATCACATTTATTACATTAGAGAGTTTTTCCATACTTTCTCAGTATCAAACAGTTTAGTTCTTATGGGAAATGATCAACCCTATAGAATTGAAGGTGTTGGATGCATGCATTCACATGTTTGATGGAGTCAAACGTACGTTGATTCACGTCAGGTTTATACCTGAAATGAGAAAGAATCTTATCTCTCTTGGAATGTTAGACTCAAAAGGCCTTGAGTGGAGTTCTAAACAAGGAGTACTTGAGGTGAGAGTAGGTGATAAGATTATCTTGAGAGGACACAAGCATAGAAATCTGTATGTGCTAGAGGGCAATACCATTTGTGGTGAAGTCAATCTTACCAGATCTCGGCCTGAGATGCCTCATGTTTGGCATTCTAGAATGGGACACATGAGTAACAGGTACTTGACCTTTCTTCGAGATAGGGGCTTGCTACCTGGTTTAGGTAAAGTTGACATGGAATTTTGTGAGCATTGTGTTATGGGCAAGCAACATAGAAAAGCTTTTGGTGTTGGAACTCATAGTTCCAAAGAGTTACTTGAGTATGTACATAGTGACGTGTGGGGACCCTCTCCTAAAACCTCACATTCT
The DNA here is from genome assembly GCA_014180765.2 of Marchantia paleacea. Classification (NCBI taxonomy): domain Eukaryota; kingdom Viridiplantae; phylum Streptophyta; class Marchantiopsida; order Marchantiales; family Marchantiaceae; genus Marchantia; species Marchantia paleacea. Next base: position 7,323,206 of record MUAA02000018.1, read on the forward strand.
AGGAAGTGGTACTATGTATCGTTTATTGATGATTACTCAAGATTTGTGTGGGTCTATTTTCTCACACACAAGTCTGAAGTCTTTACAACTTTCAAAAGTTGGAGAGCCCAAGTTGAGACTCAGACTGGTCACAGGATGAGATATCTAAGTTCGGATAATGGCGGGGAGTATACTTCAAAGGAGTTTAGAAGTTACTGCAAAGAGGAGGGGATCACTCGTCATCTCACCACGGTTTATACTCCGCAACAAAATCTTTGTTTTTCGAGAGGCTCAACCGAACAGAATTGGAGAAGGTGCGTAGTATGTTGAGCCAATCTGGTTTACCATATGAATTCTGGGCTGAAGCTGTAAATACCACATTGTATTTGGTAAATCTGTCTCCTTCAAGTGCAATCAATTTCTTGACACCGTTTGAATTGAGGCACAAACAGAGGGCTGATTATAGTCGTTTGAGAATTTTTGGTTGTACGGCTTATCCTCTCATACCTAAGGAGAATAGGACCAAGTTGGATCCTACATCCAAGAAGTGTTGTTTTCTTGGATATGCAAGTGGTGTGAAAGTTTATAGGCTATGGGATCCTGTAGCTTATAAGGTGATTGTCAGTAGGGATGTTTCTTTCGATGAGCCTAGATCATTGAAAGAGGGGGAGATATCTCAGGCTCCCGTCATCGACAAGGGCAAATCTCCACTCACGGATGTTGTTGAGGGGGAGATTGATCATTATGGGTTTAATGATGCGCCACAAGGAGAAGCTCCAGAACAGATGTAGCAAATTCCTGAACAACAGGATTTGGAGGAGCAAGTTGTCGTTGCTGAGCCTCAAGATAGAGCACGAAACAATGGAGATCAACCAGGACCATCTACTAGGAGATCATCAGATCGGATTAGTAGAGCTCCCAAAAGGTATGGAACATGGGCTGATTCATCTATTCTTGAGGATCATGATATTGAATCTGGCAATGCGTTGATCTTGGAAGAAGGAGAACCTTGTTCATATAGAGAAGCTCAAGCCTCTATCAATAAGCTTGAGTGGAACATTGCTATGGAGTGTGAGATGCAATCGCTTGTTGAGAACAAGACTTGGGAGCTGATGGAGCTTCCAAAGGGTCAACCTTTTGGTTGATAGCAAGTGGGTGTACAAGTTGAAGTGGTTGAGAGTTTCAGGAGGCATTGTGCTACTTTGCAGGTTTTGCACAAGGAGCACTAGTAGAGTTACGCTAGCAATTGTTTGATTCTTGTATATGCTTTACTCCTTCCTAGTTAGGCTACGGCTTAGTTCTAGTTAATCCTTGTTTACATGAGGGCCTATGCTTTAGGTTTCCTTCTAGGACTTCCCGCGGAGTATGTATATGGTGACAAGAGTTAGACACCCCAAGACATGAGTCAAGGGGGAGATTGTTAGAAGTTAACTCATGTCTTGAGTAACTCTGGTTAGTTTGACTATATTTAATTAGACTAGGGCTAGGGCTGGTACTAGTATATAAGAGGGCTGGCAGGAGCTCTCTGTAACACAAATTAAGGTTATTTAGTAAAATGACTCTGTGTGTTCCGTGGACGTAGCCTCAGGGAGGTGAACCATGTATTTCTTGTCTCGTCTCTTGATTGCATGAGTGTTTCTCTTTGTACTCATAATTCGGACCAACAAGAAGTGCTCACACTATGTATTCAGAGATTGTGACATAAGTAGAGACAAGATGAAGAAGAAGTTGCAAAAGAGGTTGGGAGCTCAAGAAATAATGAAGTTGTCACTCGCTAAGAAATTACAATCATGTTTGTTTCGACCATTAGTTTCACAGGAACACCTGCGAACACATTGTTGTTGAAAAATTTAGGATGGGGATTTTTACTTTGGTGGTGAGATTACATTTGACCAGAGTAAGTGTGAAGAAATGTGAAGTGGGAAGATAGTCCACAAAGTATGAACTAGAGGAGGGTTGGAAATGTGAAGTCCTAAGATGTGGACGAAGTCATTGGGTTGAAACTATGTCAATGAGAAGAATGGCATTGATTGAGGAGGCTAAGCTCTATATACTCGGTTTGATTTAAGTCATGATCAAAAGAATTTGTACGGAATAGAATTGTGTAGTATAGTTGTCTTCGTTCCTAGTGCATTTGTACTCAAGAATGGATTGATGTACTGCTAAAGAGTGGAGAAAGTATTATCTAGAGACATGATTATCTAATCTTGAGTGGATTTTGGCAATATAAGAAATGATTTGAGTTCTGCATGACTTTGTTGATTGTTATAAAATGAACTAGCATAAGAGCTTAAACAGTATTAAAATAAAAATATAGTATTAAAATAAAATTTTTTTTTTTTTTTTTATTTCATGAATTTTAATATAAAATTCATAAATTTTATTTAATATAAAATAAAATTCAAATTTATTAATATAATTATATGAAAATAATTGCAATAAATTTATGTAAAAAATATTTATATTAGTTTAATGACATAATATTTTATTTAATTTTATTTGTAATAATTAATTTTTTATCTTTGATTATTTTTTGATTTCTTTGTGAAATTTGTCCATATACAACTGATGATTTTATCATTCATCTATATTAAAAGATATGAAAAATATAATTAACATTTTGATTATTTCGTTGCGTTTGATTTTAACAACTTATTAATAATTTAAAATCAATATCAAAATTTCAAGAAAATTAAATTTGAAAATTTAAAAAGTATGTTAAGTTTAATAACAAAAAATTTAATTTTAATTATTTTTTAATTATTTTTATTTTTAATTATTTTTAATTTTAATTATTTAAAATTATAATTATATTAAGTTTAATATATCATAAAATATTTAATATTTAAAATAATCTCATTCATTTAAATATATATAGAATTAAATTATTTTTGTAATTTTTTATTTATGAATCAATGGGTCACTCAACTTAAATTGTGTGTATACATTTATATTATATGATCAAATACATATTTAATTCTCTATGTTAGAGTTATTTTTTATATTATAATAGTATTTTTATTATAAATTTTAATTTATAAAAATTAATGATTGTATATGATTTTACAATGAACACATAATAAAAATTTGTAAATTTTTGATCATAAATAAACCTATATGATTTTTTGAATCATATTTAAATTTATGCTTTGTTATGTAGATTGTATGTTAAGTTGATTATCAATTTGATAACAAAAATGTTATACATTTATATTTTTAATTTTTAATATTGATAAATATAATTATATTTTTTATTATTTTATAAATATTTCTAATATTAATGATTTTATGTTATGATATTATTATATTTTTAATGTAAGATTAAACAAAATATCAAAATTAGAATGGGGATGAAATTTTGTTCTATCTAGATTTGACTTATATGATGTGATATCAGAAAAAATTTCAAACATCATTAATTTATTTAACTAGAAATAAGATTTAAAATATCATATGAAAAAAATTATTATTATTTCATCATTTTATCATAAAATAATATAAAAATTACTTTAATCCTAATAAGTCTAAATTTCAATAGTTAATTATAAAATGAAAAAAAGTTACCCCATAGCTTAATGTATGCTATAGTTGAGGTTATGTTAATATTTCATTTAGTGTTATAGTTCTCAACCGTACAACATCAATAGCTATCAAGGTTTTAATCTCAAATTTTTAAACATATCATATTTATAAATCATAACACTAACTTCATGTTAACTTGTTTATTATGCCATGTAAATGAAGGTTGAAGTTGTTCACAAAATTTCAAAATTTTACAAATTCAAACCTTGAAGCAATTTGAATGCACAATAAAACTTCTAGATAAATCTTGGACTTCATAGAACAGACTACGCATGTAATTTATATTATCAAATATTTTCAGTTTCGTGCAAGAAAGTCCGATATAGCATCAAGTGAATTTGACACCATCACGTAATGTCTATAGTATTTGATTATCAAGTGTCTTATAATCTTCATATGGCCACTTGATGTTAGATGCGGTATTAGCTAGTGTCTCATTATGTTCCAAACAAACTAGATTATATTATCAACGATGAAGCCCACAAGCTGAAATATAAGCTGATATGATCAACAACTATTTACAAGTTCATCATAAGGCCCATTGTGAAATTAGTTGGTCACTTCATCAAAAACTTGAAGTATTAAGCTCAATCCACATGCTTTTGTTTCTCTAGCTTTGTAGTTACATAAAATTATGGATACAAACTTTGCGACATAATGCGAGAGAACGTAGTATACTAGATATAATATGGAGTATCACTCTTTTTAGTTTATTGTATATTATTTTTTAATTAATATATATATTATTTTATATAAAATATTATCACGGTGCAGTGCAACACTTCATCCGGATAATTGAGAAATCTTAGTTGCTTAATTACATGTTTACCATTGGGGGCTAGCCTATCTTTCTCATGCGGTTTCATCCATCGGGTTCATGGCGATCTTTACTTCCTTTGT